>CM029465.1:732855-2017404 GCA_017140185.1 Eucalyptus polyanthemos subsp. polyanthemos
ATTAACAACTTGAGGATCACCCCACTTTTTAGTCTTAGGAACTTTCTTGCAAAAACATACATAATAATTGTCATCTCAAGAAAACTACATGATTGAGGAACGCAGCATCTACGTACTTTGTCACCCTTTTTCAATGATACATATTCCTAAGACAACCACATCAAGCCACCGGCATTGGACATTCATTAATAGTAGTTCAGTACTTGGGTTGGTACTACTGCTGCTTTTTTAAAAGAGAATGTACCTACATGGTCACAGAGCATCAAGGAACTAGGAAAAAGAGAAAATAATTAAGCAAGAGGAATAATCTTTGCCCGGTGATTTACATTAAAAACTTAAATCTTTAAAGTACAGCTAAAGTTCACTAGAAATGGCACATTAATTTATCCCAAAAAAAACGTATGATGTTCCTTAAAAATACTCCATTCTTCACGTGATTTGATTGATCCTATGCCATTATCTATTGTGTCCACTAGTTAAAAAGCAATCCACCTAATAAGATATTCGAGTGGTTGGTACCACTAACAGCTTCCTCACCCACCATGTTTATGTCAATTATGCATCACAACAATGCTAATGGTTATGCAATTTCTGAACTGGAATGTTCCCCAAAAAAGAAGAAATACATGGAATACTATCTTACTGGAGGAGGGGTCGCTTTCATGGTAGTGGTGGCCGTCATTGGGGTGGCTTTCGTCGGGGCAACGGTTTTTGAAGAAGCAAGCTCCTCTTCATTCCCGATGCTGGCTCTTGAGACATCTCTCTTGTTCTGCTTCCTCGTTTCCCTTATTTTTGAGAAGTCTAGAGAGTAATCAGGGGACCTGCCCCTTCTGGTCCCAGTCCCCAAATTGCGGGACGGATAGCCATGGAGTGTTCTTCTGCTATTTATTGAAAGTCATTAGTGCTCAGTAGCAAATCAGCAATGGCATTAAACCATTCATTAAACCAGCAGTAACACAATTGGATTTTAAGTAATAATTAAATAACTCTTACTGTATTCACATTGTGGTAACTTAAAAGGATTTTCGAGAAAATTGCAGCAATTCTGAACGGCTACAATATTAATAAGACATGCCCTCAGGTGCAAGCAATGCTAACTCGACCAAGTCACACATCTTTTGTTGATTAAACTTGCTTATCAATTGCTCAGTCCATAATGGCTATGGAGGCTTCATTAGAGTATATTGGACGGATTCTGGATTGAAATAGTGCCCGATGACAGTACAAATGCCACAATGCAGAATGAATGGAAAGTAAATAGTTCATGAGGATTAATGGGTTATAATGTCACTTTTGGTCATGCATCCTCCTAATTTTATAGGTCAATCACTGAAAAGCTAAAGAATTACAGGCTGCCTCAATGATTGAGAACTGAGCTGAACTATTCAGTCCACAGCCATGATGTTTCAAGTTTGGATCAACGAAATAAACAAAGTCAACTTGGGCAATTTTGAGCTTAGTGCAAGACCGAACAGCCTAGCCCTTTAAACTGAGAAACTATCATATCAATGAAAAAACCACATGACCAACATATTATCACAGACCAATCCAAACACATGCATCCATAGCTTTTGAACCTACTAAGAAAGCAGACATTTGATTGGTCTATGAAACCATGTCAGCGTGCCCATGATATCTACGTTACATCATATAGTTTCCCTCTAAATCTTGGCTTAAAGTCAAGTGATTGCAAAACATTGGAATAGTCAGCAACGGCGTGACAAAAATGACAATTTGACAGATTCGCATCGTCCTCAAGAAGCAAACGCCACAAACCGCAAACAAATATCTTACGGTAGATCGCAATTCTTTAGATTATTGAGGATGCGATCATTCCAGTCTAAAAAGAAGCACGGCACTAAAATAATATACAGTGCCTCCTTTATTTAATTCAGTTCAAAATTTCAAACTTTAAACAGTATAAATCATAAGAGTCGTAATCATGACATGGGTTCTTTGACTGACGATAATTATGAGTGGAAAAGGGGGAAAAAAGTGAATGGTCTTGACGGAAAAAGGATGGAAAAAAAAACAATAGTGAAAGAGGAAAGGGTTGAAGCTGGAAATTCCAGAAAGAAGGACGACAAATTTGACAATTTCTCAGCTTTGACAAGTTGGTAGGAAGATTTCGGGTAACCATCTGGAAATTTGCTCGACAAATTCAATATCAGCAATTATATCAATCATTTCAAGCTTCAGGAAAGAAAATCTGAGCAAGATGATCTTGGATTGAATGTTCTCCGCCTAAATTCGTTCATAATTTCACTCATACTTTACTTTTGACGGACAGCAGATTCTTGCATGTCTTGTTATTCAACTGAAGAAACGAAGAACAATAAGGGGACAGCACGCCCTCAGTTCCTCCCAGTTGACAACCAAGAATTATGGGAAACCGAGTAAAATCACGAGCTTCAGTTCAAGATAATCGACGAAACTCAAATGGGTTTCGTGCAATCACCCAAAAGAAGTGCTTTCCAAAGTCTCTGAATCCCCCACAAGTCCACAACTTCGCCCAGAGGACAGAGGACAGATAAACGAAAGGCCAAAAAGAGAGAGAGAAGAGGAGATTGTTCAAGAAAATACATGAAACCGAACCGTTTTAGAGGACACAGGACAGATAAATGAAAGGCCGAAAAGAGAAAGAAAAAAGGAGATTGTTCAAGAAAATACATAAAACTGGACGCTTTGGACAAAGCTCAGCTCTCACAGCAGTAGCTAAAAACAGAACAGCAACAACCAGAACACAGAGAGATGGAGAGAGATACCTCCTTGCGATCTTCCATTGAATCGATGGGCGAGAGAGAGAGAGAGAGAGAGAGAGAGAGAGAGAGGAAAGGAGGCCTTCGATGGGTTCTGTGGCAGAGGTTGCAAGAAAGCGAGAGTTATAGAAAGAGAGGGAGAGAGGGGTAAACAGGGGAGTGAGGGAACCGTGGTGCGTCCGGTCTGGTCTAGAACGGTGATGGTGATGAGAAAAAGAGAGAGAGATCCAGCGAGGAAAAGGATGACAGACAGCACGATGATTGAGAGGGATTCGAGGCTGACAAGCTGATGTGTGATGTTCGCACTTTCGCCCTCCTTTATATACACCGAGATTCCCCCCACCCTTCTCATTTTACTGTGGTGAATCTGCAGCTTTTGCACCGTCTCCATCATTTTGCACACAAGAACATGGTCTTTTTCTACAAAAGGAAAAAAGAAAAGAAAGAAGAAGAAGGATTATCTCTACTTTGGTATTCCAGCATAAAAAAAGAAGAGATTATCGATTTTGGTACCCCCACAAAAATAAAAAAACAAAGTCATCTGAGTTTGAGATTCTGTGCGGCCCAAGTATTGTTAGTGGCTCAATTAGTGGCGTGCTATTTAGAATTATGTGAGCAAGTTTGCTAAATAGTATAAGTACTTATGTCAAGAGGTAATTGGCTTGATTTTGGCTTGAATTTGTTGATCGAATTGGCTTTTAAACAACACAAAATATGTTGGAATTAATAGTGCATAAAATTAGGAAACAATCCATGTATTAATATTTGGAAACTATAATTACTGAGTATCAATTGGATTTAAGCCCAAAAATGATTACATACTATGTTAAACTCGAAATAGACCAATAAATGGATTTGAGCTTGAAAATGACGTGCATTTGCAGTTATCACGTCAAGTTCTACACTAGCTTTTTTTTCTTTCAAGTAATGTTTGTAGGCTTCAAAAAATTCCATTGTAATAAGAATTCATGCCATAAAAAAAGCTAAGATGCATGAGTTTCTTCTCTTCATATAAAATTTATATATTTTTAGTTGGTTTTCTAAGTAGTATATGAACACTGTCATGTCGAATTTTTAATCGTCGTTATGGACATAAAGTTTGACAAGAAGGTATAATTGGGTCACTGATGCAAATTCCAAGATATTGATAAAGTAGAAAAAGAATATATTAGGGTATTTATATATCATCGAGGAAAACTTTAGGATTTTCGAAGGATAATTTCTCAGCTATAATTTTAATTGTCAGAAAACGACATTTTCAACTGCGGTCGCTGTTGCACACGGTTTAGGGGGCCAATGCCGTCGCTGGCTTCCCCTTTTGCCAGCTGTCCGCAGTGCAGAAGGGAAGAAGAATCCCACCTATACACGGACACGGTTCAGCTAACGAAACCAACCGACCTTTTCCACTTTTTCTTTTTCTTTTTCTTTTTCTTCTTTTTGGTATATTATTATTTTATTTTATTTTATTGTTATTGTTTTATTTTATAAGTGTAATAGTTTATATATTTCATGAATTATCTACAGAAGAATAGCACCGACCTTAGGAAGATGACTAGGCTGTATGGTTTGATTATCAAGTTTCGTCCTAAGTCATAATAAGCATGGGAATTCCCATCTAACACCAGCTATCTTTGCAAGTTTATTCAAGGAACCCGCCACTTAATTTCCGGACCATCCCCGTCTAAGTCACTCATTCAAAACTCTCAAAACTAATCATCTACCGTAAATCTGTTATATTATGCTAAAGGTGACTTTTGCATATTGAAGTACTAAATTTTAATGAAGATGGGTCTGTTCACCTGCAAATGAAATTGAAGAGTTTTTACCAAGAAAAAGCGAAAGTTTAGAGTAAAATATATCAACCGTAAGTGGTAAAATTGACCTATAAGAATGAGAGTAGTTTTAGAATATTCATGTAATTATAGATACTTCATCTATTTGGTGACGCAGATAATAAGTAATAAAGTAACTCAAAAGGTCATTATGTCTAATATTTCATGCAAAATTGACTCAATAAAATATGATGTGTGGTGTGATATGATTACAGAAAAAAATCTACTAATATATTCACAGAATAACAAGGAAAGCATATTGATTACGTTGCTTACAATGTAATACTTTTTTAAGAGTAAAATTAATTCCATTCCATCCAATATGACATGTAGTAAAATACGATAATAGAGTTAATGTTACTTAAAGGATAACAACTGCTTATAAGGAAATTACCAAATTACCAAGTTCAATTTTTTTTTTCTTTGGTAAAATATGACACTGGAGACGCTTGGTAAGTGTAGAGTGAAGTTCTATTTTAAGCAGTGGACCCGTAATATTCAATTTCCTCCAAATAATTTATATTATTTTCAAGTGATCATTTTCATTGCTCTAACTCTAAAGATGCTATTTTCATATAAGTTGAACGTGCAAGCATACGTAAGAAGTTTAAATAATCAAATATTATCAAGAAGAAAATTATGAACAAACCTGATGTGAGACATAGGCAAATACACTAGTGTTATAGTAAAATAGACTTTTGGACATTAATTCAGACTAGAATATACTAAAATATGTATCGATATCATGACTTATGTATACTTGACAAAATTAATTCCATTATACACAATACAATAAATTTATCATGATATTTGCGAAATTAGAATCTTTGAAAGTATAATGTCATTTTTTACTAAATGAAACAATAGCTAATTTTTTTAAAGATTAAATTCATGTGAAGTATGGGCAAGAGCGCTGATTATCCCTTAATCCTTAACTCAACCAGCACTAGTACTCTCGCCATTTTGGGATTTGGGTATGTTAGGATTTGTATGCCAGTGGATGTGAAATATTTTTTGGTGGAAAAAGGCAAATTTTGTCAATATATATGCGACTTCATTGAAGTTATGGGCAAGCCTGCATTTTCGGGAGGGGGACGGGTGAGGGGCATAAGTGATAACCGAATAAAAAAACAAGGTATATTTTTAAATTGTCTAATACTTTTGTGAAATATTTTTGCAAAAACACAAATAATAAAATGTACTTTTCTAGCTTATCTGACCAATTGATTCTCTTTGCGTAGCATGATAAAATTTCTGCTTACTCAATTTCTGTTTTCTGTTCTCTAACAGGTTTGGAACAAACTGTTTGGTAATTGATTCCTACTATTTCAAAAACAGATTTCTATTCCGAAATAGAGAAATCGAAAAATCAGAAAAGCTGAAATTTTTAGCTTCTCGTTCGAAATAGAAATAGAAATAGAAATTTTTTTTTTCTCAACTTTTCAATTTAGTCCAAAATATTTTAGATCACTAATATTGAAATAGAAATAGAAATAGTTAATTTAGTCCAAAATATTTTAATGATTTTTTAATATAATCATTATAATCAATATTGATTGAAAATCTTAACCATTGGGCTAGATGGTGAGAATTGAATGAAGAAGGCTTCATTTGTTGTGACGTAAGAGATTTTATGCATGGTAATAGTCAATTGGTCATATTCATATCTAATGAGTCTTTCTTCACCTACTCTTCCGTGTACGCCAGCCAACGACTGACTATTTGGCTAACTATTTTTTTAATCATAAACTTCATATTAATGCGGTAAAAATGGGTCAAATCATTAGGGTTTCATCCGATTTTTCTTTTATAAGGAAAAGAGATCTAATAAGAAATATGTTGTTCTTGTAAGAGTGTTGATGAAAAATAGATTTTGATAATAAATTTTTAAATAATCATAGTGTTGATAATTTTGAAAAAAATTGGTGACGATTTTTGAACACGGTGAGGATATTTTTAACAAAATTTGGAAAGAAATTGGAATTAGACTTGAAGTTAGGATTTTTAGGAGATTAGACTATTATAATCATGGCTATCATTAGACTTATTTGATTAATGTGAAATCAATTTCGGCAAAAACACAACGACATATTCACTACAATTGAATTTCAATTTTTTTGTCACGTTGTTTATTTTTCGAAAGAAAATATTACGTAATAGGAAACGTAGCACATGTAATATAAATTCCATGAAATTGTATTTTCAACTTTTCTAATGTATTAGTATTATTTCGATTATTTTTTGTATTTGAGGATTTTCTATATTATTTTAGTATTATTTCGGCTATTATTTTATATTTGAGAATTTCCTATGTTGTTATCTAATCAATTTCTATTCCTAGAAATAGAAATTTTTTTTCTGTTATCAAACGGATTTCTGTTTTAAAAATAGAAATTTTGAGTCGTTTATCAAACGGGTTTTTTTGCGGAAAACTGGGAATAGAAATTGAGAAATTGATTTCGGCGAGAAATCAATTTCTATTCAGAAATTTTACCATGCGCGCCCTTTGTCTAACTGTATCTTGGCACTCATGTGTAACTTAGCTCCACTGCTCTTCAAGCTACAATTATTTCTTTTAGAATTTGGGAAAATATTGAAAATGACCCTCATAGTTTTATCTAACGACAATTTACTCGTTCACCTTTTATTTGGTTCAATACAGTCATTGTACTTTTGTCCATTCAATTTCGTTCTCGTGCTCTTTTAGATGAACACAATGTAGTATTTCTGTTAATTTAGTCGTGTTAGCATTGGGTTTTATATGATGCAACGATTCGGCTCATTTGTCACAATATGTGTTGATATGTCAATTTGACTCGTTAATTTGACCATTGCTCTTCTTATTAATTTACCTCTAAATCATTGTTCCCTTTCTTCTTATCTTCCAACAAAGTGACCAAAATTGATGTGCAAACTTCATAGAACCTTTGAGATGGCGCTATTGTCTTGTTGCAAAGATCATAAATCTTTCATAGGCTTCTATGACATGCCTATATGTCCTTTATCCAACAATCATTGTCTCTCTCCCTCGTTTTAGACACGACATCCCAAATTTCATATTTGCCGAGAGAGATTTGATTGAGTACTTCATAAGTCAATATCCGCTCTCAAATGTCATCCTCTCGCATGTAGTTATTCGAACTACTACTTTTGAAGAATTGTCCATGTAGAACGGACCGGGTCCCTATAGATGGTCAGAACAAGACCCGGTCTAGCATGTGCATCCATACTTGATCTGGCAAAGGTGGGGAGTAATCACGGCAGCAAGAGGGTTTGAAGAAAGTGCAACTTCTAGTAAATTTTCTAGGTTGATGGAGGGAACAAGAATGTCAGAAACCACATTCAACAGGGGGAGCATCGCTGGAATATAAGTTAACACCAATGAAGACAACAGAGCTAGTGGCCACTTCCAAATAGTTGCCACTTTGTGTGGTTACTTTGAGCACCCTTTCAAGACCTAAGCTCACATGGTAGAGTACCAAGACAGGGGTTGGCCAGCGAAGGCAGTTTATTGAGTACCAGATTCCAGGCCGAGTCAGTTACATTAGATCTAGGTTTTCGGGGGTAAATCTCCCTGGAAGTGGAGGAAACTTCATCAGTTTAAAGTATCTGTTCGCCTAATTGCAGAGAACCGATAGCCATGATCCATTTTATCTTTAATTAGACCTCTTAGGATTTCCCTCTTCTCTGCTTCCTATTTCTTGGCGCTGCCATTACGCGTGCTATGGTTAAAGAAAACTTCAATGATGAAATCTTTTCGAGTTGATCGATTTCCTATCTTGTGTAATACAGTCAAATGTTTCTTTTTCACTTCTTCCAAGGGTTGACTTTATATGCTAACGGTGCCTTGTGAATACAGCTTAGGCACTGGAGAAGGAAAAAGTTATCTCTAGGTTTGGTGGAGTTTCCACAGATCCATCTCTCCAAGGACCGATCCACATGGAGACCAGGCCTTATCTGGTCCTTCTAGGATGAACCCTCTCCTCATACCTTGTTGTATACTCTAACTTTATTTTACATAAATCATATAAAATGTTGAGAACGAGCCTAAGTATGTCTTTAAAGTACTTCGCCTGGACACGTAAAATTTTGAGGGTATTGCATCTTAGGTGGGGAAGAAAATACACACCTAGGAACTTGGGGGGTCCTCAAAGGGGAAGGCAGGCTCTCCTTCTCTTCTTTGGAAGGGACTACTGCTGGGTGGCAAGTATAGTAGCCTCATATGATGGAACAGAACTTGCAAGTTGAGAAAAATTGTCAATGTCCTAAACCTATTACACTTTTATCAATTCAGTTTTCAAATTTTTAATGTTGTTATTCGAGTTCTAAACATTTTCACATTTTGCCAATTGAGTATATACAACTAATTTTAACTGAAAATTGTTAACGTGGAAACCAATCATCGTACACGGCACAGTAGTTCCGATGTGGACAATTTTTAATTTTTTCTTTTAGTTTTTATTTTCTTCTATATTCCTTCTCTTCTTTATTCCTTTCTATTTCTCTTCTCTTCTTTTTTTTCTTTTTCTTTTTATCCTTTCTTTTTCCCTTTGCTGTCACCGCCGGGCCTCGTTGATGGCTGGCGAACCTTGCTATCCTCATGTGAGGGTTGCCCTCACTAACCTAAGGTGAGGAACAATTGAGCCTAGGTTGGTGAGGACTGCCCTCACTAGCTTAACTGAGGGTAGCCCTCGCTTGAGTCCAGTGACCTCTTCCAGGTATCAATGAGTCTCGATGGAGAAAAAATGGAAAAAGGGGAAAAAAGAAAAGAGAAGAAAATAAAAAGAAGGAAAAGAGAAGAAAATAAAAATATTTTGAAAAAAAATTAAAATATTATTAAAAATAGTCTATGTTAGTGTCGGCCGTACCCACGTAAGACGATGGGACGTCTATGTTAGCAATTTTTGGCAAAAGTTGGCCGGATGAATTAATTGGCAAAACGCGAAAAAATTTAAGGTTCATTTGAAAAATTGAAATGTTTAAAACTGAATTAATAAAAGTATAATAAGTTTATAACAAAACTGACCATCCATTGAATATCTATTATATTATACGGAAGGCGACTTTTGCAGACCGAATGTATTGAATTTTAATGACGATGGGTCTTTTCCATCTCCAAATGAAAGGTAAGAGATGTCCCAGGAAAAAGTGGAAGTTTAGAGAAAAATATCTTGAATAAGTGGTAAAATTGACCCATGAGTGAGAATTATTTTTAGAATATTGACGTAATTATAGATATTTAATCTTTTTAGCGATGTGAATAACAAGTAGTAAAATAACTCAAACGGTAATTATGTCTAAAATTTTATGTAAAGCTGACTCTATCAAATATGATATGTGATGTGATGTGATATGATTGCAGAAAAAATTTTACTAATATATTTATAGAATAATAAGAAGAGCATATTGATTTTGTCGGTTACTATATAATACACCATAGAGAGTAAAGTTACTTTCATTTCATCCAATACGACATGTAGAAAAATACGTTAATAGAGTTAATGTCACTTAAAGGAGAACAATTACTTACAAGGAAATTACCAAATGACCGAGTTCAATTAAATAGAAATGGCTCTTGATAAATTCAATTTTTGTAAAATGTAACACTAGAGATGCTTGGCAAGTGGAGAGTGAATTTCTATGTTAAGCATTGAACTTGTAACATTCATTTTCCTTCCAAATAATTTATAGTATTTTTCAAGTGATATTGTCACTGCTCTACATATACTATCTTCATATAAGTTGAATGTGCAAGAGTACATAAGAGGTTTTAACAATCAAATGTTATCAAGAAGAAAATTAGGTACAAACCCCATGCGAGACATGAGCAAATATACTAGTATTGTAGTAATATAGACTTTTGGACATTTAATTCACACTAGAATATACTAAGAAAGAGACATTCTAAAATATATATATGTACTTTTGTCCATTTGATTTTGTTCCCGTACTTTCGTAGACGACCACAATTTGATCCTTCTATTAATTTGGCACATTAGCATGGGGTTTTGTATGGTAGTGACAATTCAGCTTATTTGTCGCAAAATGTGTTGATGTGTCAATTTGACTCATTAGTCTGGCTATTGCTCTTCATATAACTTCACATCCAAATCATTGTTCCCATTCTTCTTATCTTCCAGCAAAGTGACCAAAATTGATCGCAAACTTCTTGGTCTTTGTGATGGCACTATTGTTTTGTTGTGAAATTGTTAATTTTTCACAGGCTTTTATGATTTAAGTAAATACACTCTCATCAACAAAATTTGTCTCTCTCCCTCGTTTTAGACGTGAATCCCAAAATCCATATCGGTTGAGAGAGATCTCATCCAGTACTTCGTAAGTCAATGTCCGATCTCAAATGTCACCATCTCATATATAGTTATTCGAATTACTCCTTTTGAAGACTTGTCTATATAGAATGGGTTGAGTCCCTACAGATGGTTAGAGCAAGACTTCGTCTAGCTTGTGCGTCCATACTTGATCTAACAAGAGTGGGGATTAATCACTATAGCAATAGGGTTTGATGAAAGTGCGTAGATTTTCTAGGTTGACGGAGGGAATAATAATGTCAAAATCCACATTCAATAGAGGAAGCATCGTCGGGATACAAGTTAACACCGATGAAGATGGTAGAGCTAGCAGCCACTTCCAAATAGTTGCCACTTCATATGGTTTCTTCGAGTACCCTTCCGGGACCCAAGCTCACGCGGTAGAGTACCAAGAGAAGGCGGTTTAGTGAGTACCAAAATCTGAGCCGAGTCAATTACGTCAGACCTAGGTTTTCAGGGTTTATCTCCCTAGAAGTGGAGGAAACTTCGTCAATTTAAAGTATGTGACCGCCAGATTGCAGAGAACCGTTATCCACGATCCATTTTATCTCTTGATTAGACCTCCTAGCATTCCCCTCTCATCTGCTTCCTGTTTCCTGGCGCTGCCATTACGCGTGCTCTGTTAAAGAAAACTTCAGTGGTGAAATCTTTTCAAGTTGATCGATTTCGTGCCTTTTGAGAAATGTAATTAATTGTTCTTTATCACTTCTTCCAAGGGTTGACTTCGTACGCTAACGGTGGCTTGTGAATACAGCTTAGGCATTGGAGAATGAAAAAGTTATCTCTAGGTTGGCGGAATTCCGGCAGACCCCAGCTCTCCAAGGGCCAATCCCCATGGAGATGGGGCAATATTTGGTCCTTCCAGGATGGACCCCCTTCTCATACCTTATTGTTCTCTCTAATTTTATTTACGTAATTCATATAAAATATTGACAAAAATAATCCATGTCCTAAATTTATTATAATTTTATCAATTCAATTTTAAAATTTTCAATTTTATTAATTGAATTTTGAGCACATTTTGTTAATTGAGTCCATTTGACTAATTTTAATAGATAATATGGATATCGATCATCTTATGTGGCGCAGTAATACCGATGTGGACAATTTTACTAATATTTTCCATTTTAAAATTTTTTCATTTTTCTAATTTTTCTTCTCTTTTCCTTCTCCTTTTTTTTTCCCTTTCTTTTTCTCTTCTCTTCTCATCTATTTTCTTCTTCTTTCTTTTTCTCTTTTTTCCTCCATTTGGCCTTATTAATGGTTGGCGGCTAAATAACACTAACACTATCATAAGACACGCGACACAACACGACATACCGACACGTTGTTTTCTAAAAGATAGAGAATTTCGATACATTAAAACATGTAGTATATTCTGTGTATATTCTTATGTATACATGATAAATTATTATTTTCATGATTATTTCGATCAAATTAATTTGATTCAAATTCATAAATAAATAAATAAATAATAAAGAGCTTAGAATGAATTTACACTAGAAACGTTAATCCACTATTTGCTAATATCATTCATTGTTTCAATTTGATAATTTTAACTTCATTCCAATAATCCATAAAACTTGGAGGAAAAAAAAAACAAGTAATCCACATTTTGGACTTGCGTGTTAGAGTGTGTCGGAAGAAAAAGAGGAAAAAACAAATTTGGGGGATGAATTGTGTGTTATGAAAGTGAGAGTTAGAAGAGAAGAGAAAACTAGATTTTTCTTCTTTCCCCCTTTATTATTTTTATTATTTTACATATTTACGTGTAGACCGCTCATTTATTGAAAATTTTTAAAATTGACTATTTGCATATCATAATTTGGTGTTGGAATTCTGAATTCACGTGTCGGAATTCCGTTGACCAGGTATTGAATTTTTTGACACTTGTTGATCGAGTGTCGGAGCATGTCAAAGTGTCCCACACAATATGAAAGCTCCTAAAGAGTGTCGGTGCTTCCTAAGCTAATGGACTTCTGCTGCCCTCAGACGACCTCAGGCAAGGGACGCTCGAACCTAGCTTGGTGAGGACTACTCTGCTCACTCGAGACCGACAACCTTTGTCGAGTATTGACAAGGCCTAGTAAAGGGAAAATATGGGAAAATGGGGAAAAAGAAGAAGAGAAAAGGAGAAAAAGGAAAAAAAAAGAAGGAAAAAAGACGAAAAGAAGAAATACATAAAAAAATAAAAAAAAATCAAATATTATTAAAAATAATCCACATCGGTGTTGGTCGTGCTACGTAAAAAAATAAACATCCATGTCAATGATTTTTAGCAAAAAATGATCGGACAGACTTAATTAGCAAAATGTGAAAATGTTTAAAACTCAATTGATAAAATTGAAGGGTTTAAGATTGAATGGGCAAAGTACAATAGGTTTATGACTTTTTGGACAATTTTTCCTAATATGTTGTATTATGATAATACACGTAGACTCCATTTGTTTCATAAAAATTGAATAGTTTTAAAAATATTTTCTTAAAAATGATTACTTTAATTGCTAATGAAAATGAATGAACAAAAATTATTTTCACTATTCACGAAGATAATTAGATATAAATTGTCATTGATAATAAAAATATTTTTCATTAACTAATTATGTCAAGCGATACAAGCGAATATTTTTAGAAAAATATATTCCAAACCATTCATTTTCTGTAAAATAAACACACCCTTAAAGATTTTCTTTTGGCCCAATCCATAAATGAAACATGTGATCCAAAGCAACACTACGGTTAGGCTTGCAATATTCTACGAACAAATAATGGTCATAAATGGTATGTTCAATTTTAGGAGGAATGGATTACTTGCCCTATATTCTTTTTCTCCCTAAGATGCTGCATTAACTTGAATATTTTATTCTAAACCGGGGGCCAAGTCCTGGATATGGCATACAATTTTAAAAGAATTGTAGAGCGAGTCAAAAATTGAATTATACCATTTAATTTAGATAGTTATTTTATAAATCTCAACATGGTGCCGGTGAAATGCACAAAATCAGCAATGACGGGAGAGCAAATAAAAAACTAATCAAGAAACCAAAATAGGAAGATGTAAGTCTTTGCATTGGTTGTGGATTGTACCAGGTGGGATCATCCGGACTGATAAAAAATTTAAAAGATAACAGTGCCCGTTATCTTCCATGAAGTGATGTAGTGGAAAATCAGGATATTACTTCAATCGTGAGGACCACCACCAAGATATTACTCCGACCATCACCGCATTTGACTACACTAGTTGTGACGGCCCAAGCGGTGCATGGGGGAGGACCACCACCAAGATAACTTATTGGGGACCCCCTTCTATTAAGGGAGGGAGATCAGCGGCGGTGTGCGAGGAAGAGGGATGGCGGACCCGAACGTGCGCATGATCATCGCTTAGGGGGAGTCTAAAGTGGGTTTATAATGTGGCACATTTGGCTGTGAGGACTAACGTCCATGATACACCAGTCAGTCATCACTCTTGGTCGGCAATCACGTTCCAACGAGTGAGGGTGAATAGGAGTCTAATGACGATCGAGCTTTGCATGTATCATACTTTTCACCACCTCCTCGTCGCATACGTCTTACAGGTTGAGCCCGACCTTTCACACATGACTCACAAACCGGCTATTCATCTGCTAGTTGGCAAAGAACGGCTAGCACACTGTCGGCTTCTTGATGATCACGCTCTCGAGTGTCGAGCTCCACCTGCTATGCACTAGGAACGGCACAACAGCATTGTGGTGCAGAATCTCCTCTTGCGGACCCACCCCACAACGCACCTTTTCTCCATTGTCTCCTCCCTATGTTCCTCTGGGATGGTGCCACCGCTATCTTCGGCGATGGAGTCAAAGGAGATGTCCTTTGGCGTGGACTGTCGTCATGCTCCTGAGGTTGACTTCTCGTTGCTTGCTGACAACCGTGGTCGGAGGTTGAGGAGCCACATGGGATTTTCAAAAACTTTAAAGATTTTCAAATGACAAGGATTTTCAATCCTGTCTAAGATTGAGAATTTTACAAGTTTTCAAAATTTTTTAGATTGTACCAAACACATATGGGCTATTTTTGTAATATAAGAGTATTTAGAGGATTTCAAATCACACTTATCCTATCATACCCCACTCCGAATTTGGACAATCAAACACATAGCCTCAAAGCTCACACAAAGTGTCCTGAGTTGTCCGAAAAGTATTATAATTATGGTTAATGGATCAATCAGGATCCAATAAATTAAGATCGTCTTTTCTATTCACATATTTCTTTGGATTCGTGAATTTCTTAAACTTTCCGTTCACATATCTATGAATTCATGAATTTCCTAGATTCATATATCTTTTAGTTCATATATGGGTTAATACCTTAAAAAACCAACCCAGACATGTGACAAATTTACCCCAAACTATTTTTTTGACCACCAAAAACCCCAAACCTACGTATGTGCAGATCTATCCTCAGATTAGCTTCCGTTTGATTTTTCCGTTAATTTTCTGACGGGCCGCTTACGTGGCAAATCATGTGGAAATTCATAAGTTTAATACCGTTAAAAACCCCAAACTGGTATATTTATGACAAATTTACCCCAAGCTGATATATTTACGACAAATTTACTCTAAATTAATTTTTTTGATCATAAAAAAACCTAAATTGGTACACATGCGGCACATTTACCATCTTTCAATTTTCCCAAATTTGACTAAGTTGTGATGTCCAATTAACTTTATTTTCTAGATTACTCTAACATTGCCTTCATATCATTAATACTTGATTTTTTTTTTTATTGGAATCATTATTAGAAAACTATTCAAAGGCTACCAAATGTGCACTTCATTCTTGTGCCGAGAAGAATTGAAAGATGGTAAATGTGCTGCACGTGTACCAATTTAGGTTTTTTATGATCAAAAAAATTAATTAGAGTAAATTTGTCGTAAATATATCAGCTTGGGTAAATTTGTCATAAATATACCAGCTTGGGGTAAATTTGTCATAAATATACCAGTTTGGGGTTTTTAACGGTATTAAACTTATGAATTTCCACATGGTTTGCCACGTCAGCAACCACGTCAAAAAATTAACGGAAAAATCGAACTGGAAGCTAACGGAGGGTAGATTTGTCACGTATGTAGTTTGGGGTTTTTTTGGTCAAAAAAATAGTTTGGGGTAAATTTGTCACAGATTGTACCCGGCTTGGGGTTTTTAGGGTATTAACCCTTCATATATTTATTGAGTTCACGAATCTCTTGAGTTCACGTATCTTTGGATTCGTGAATCTCTTGAATTCATGTATCTTTTGATTCATGAATTTCGTAAATACACGCGTCTATTTAATTCATATATCTCTTTTATACATGAACTAAAAATCCCTATAAATAGATGGGAGCATAGAGCTTCATAACGGTCTTTCGGTTTTGGTTTTTCTGACTCAATTCCAAAGGCTTTGAAATACTTTCTACTTTTTTGATTTTTCTGAATGTCTGGGTTCGATTAAACGGTTCGACTAAGTCCCGTTTTACATAGTGCTAATCCAAGGTTCGAGGTGTTGTGTCTTGGGAGGCATAGTTCATGAATCTGCGGAGCATCTTTGGCGAGGAACTAATTGCCTTAAGGAGATTTGGATATCCGTACCACACCTCCAATTTTATGTTATATCTTATTTTCTTCTTCTCCAAGAGTTGTAAGTTTAAATAAAAAGAAGAATATTATATAGCTGTTATCGTCTTTTTATATTAATGTTCTGATTACAACAAACAGTGTATAATCTTTGGATTAATTTCCAACAATCTTAAGGCGATTATTTCTCACCGTTTGTTGTTCTTGTCGATTATTGAGATGGCTGAAAACAATTAAGTGCCCTTCAATGTCCCGAATGTTTCGGTGAGATGTTCCTATGGTTGATTCGACCGTTGCTATGGAAGATGTTCAACCCTTGGGGTCTGAATTTGTAGTAGTCAATGCTATGGGCCCTTGGGCCAACACCAATTTTGGTGGTGCGGGTGCAAGTCATATGACTAGTATGCCTCGGACTGTTTTTCATAACAGTATAGGCCAAATGGCTTTTGGCTTTGGTTTTGGAGGGACGGTTCAACGAACCTTGCCTATTGTGATGGCAACACCTCCAGTTACAGCTAATGAGAAACCGGAGAAATTCATCGGAGTGGGCTTTAAATAGTGGCAGCAGAAGATGTTCTTCTATCTGACCATGCTCAATTTGACGAAATATTTATCGGAGGTGTGCCTGATAATTAGTCCAAATGAGCAAGATGTCATGACGCCGGGTGCGTTGGAGGCTTGGAAGCATGGAGACTTCTTATGCCAAAATTATATCCTTAAATGTTTAGTTAATTCTCTTTATAATGTTTATTGTAATATTGAATATGCTAAACAAAGGTTATGGGAGTCCTTAGAGAAGAAATACAAACCGAGGATGCTAGCACCAAGAAATTTGTGGTTGCCAAATTCTTGGACTATAAGATGGTGGATTCAAAATTTGTCATGAGTCGGGTTCAAGAATTGCAATTAATTCTGAGTGACATCTTCGCTGAGGGAATGATACTTAGTGAATCATTCCAAGTGGCAGCTATGATTGAGAAACTATCTTTGGGCTGCTCGGACTTCAAAAATTATTTGAAGCACAAACGGAAGGAGATAAACCTTGAAGATCTCATTTTGCGCCTCGGGGAATTGAGGAGGACAATAGAAGGGAGTGCAAATCCTTCTTTTGAGCCAAAGGCCAACGTTGTTGAATCTTCCAAATCCAAGCAAGATAGAAAAAGGAAGATGTCTTTTCAAGGAAAAGGCAAGAAGGAGCAGTTCTAGAAATTCCAAGGGACATGTTTTATATGCAACAAGCCTGCCCATCGTGCTAAGGATTGCAAGAAGCGCTCGAAAAAAGGCAAGAACGATGGTGCAACCCAGCAACTGAATTTGACAGAACATGACAATATTGAGAGATTGTTTGTTGTGGTAATGTCTGAAGCATCTTTGTCGAATACTAATGACTGGTGGCTAGACACAAGTGCCAAAAATCACATATGTGCAGATAAAAATATGTTCTCATCTTATGAGAAGGCTAAAGAAGATGAGAAGCTTTGTATGGCTAACTCTGCATCAACAAAGATTGCCGGAAGAGGAAATGTGATCCGAAGCTTACATTTGGCAAGGAGGTTGCTTTGCTGAATGTGCTGCATGTACCGAGAGATTGGAAAAAACCTAATCTTTGGCCATGCTTGTTAAGAAGGGTTTCAAAGTTGTATTTGAATCGACAAATTTGTACTTTCGAAAGGAGAGATGTATGTAGGGAAAGGGTACTTGTATAATGACTGCTGTTTAAGGCCAATGTGGCCGTCATTGATGTAAACTCAAAGTATGTGTACCCAAATACTATTAATAAAGAAAACTCTTCAGTTTACATTGTTGTGTCTCATTATCTATGGCATGGTAGATTAGGACATGTAAACTATGGTACGATGAAGAGAATATCAAACTTGGGGTTAATTCCAAGATTTGAGCTGGATGCCTATTACAAGTGTGAGACTTGTGTTGAGGCCAAGTTTGCTACGAAACCTTTCAAATCCATTGAAAGAACAAGTGAACCTCTACAATTAATCCATAGTGATTTATGTGATTTAAAGTTTGTAAAAAGTAGAGGAGAAAAGAAGTATTTCATCACGTTTGTGAATGATCGTACTAGATTTTGCTATGTTTATTTACTAACTAGCAAAGATAAGACTATGAGCATGTTTGTCAAGTATAAAAATAAAGTTGAAAACCAACTTGATAAATAAATTAAAGTGAGTCACGATAGAGAAGGAGAATACAATTCAATCAATTTCAAAGAGTTTTGTGCTCGTTTTTGGAATAATTCTCCAAACGCGCACCTTATACTCCACAACAAAATAGAGTTGCTGAACAATTGAACATGACATTAAAGGAGATGGCTAATGCCATGCTTTTAAGTTCGAGTTTACCTCTAACTTGTTGCGTTTTAACTACAAATTATATTCTTAATAAAATACCCCACAAAAAGACAGGTAAAACTCCATATGAATTATGGAATGGAAAGTTACCATCCTATAATTTTCTAAAAGTGTGGAGGTGCTTGGCCAAGGTGGCGATTCCTCCTCCTAAACAAACTTGGTTGGGAGCTAAAATGGTGGATTGCATATTCATTGGTTATGATCAAAATAGTATGCATATATATTTTTGGTTCACAAATCTGAAAATGCAGAAATCCATGTCAATACAATCCTAGAATCAAGGGATGCTGAATTTTTGAGGATATATATCCTACAAAAAGAAATCAATGAGAACTTTCTTAGAAAAGACTTAGAGAATCGAACCCGAGAATGATGAAGATGTGACCAAAGAAGCAAACTTTGAAGGAGTAAGGTCTTGATTCGAAAAATCTTTCGACTTGATTTTCTAACATACATGTTAGAAAGTGAGCCACAAACATTTAAAGATGAAATGTCATCTTTAGATGCTCCCTTCTAAAACAAGATGTTGACAATGAAATCCATTCTATCCTAAGTAATCATACTTGGGCATTGGTTGATCTTCCACCTGGAAATAAATCAATTGGGTGTAAATGGATTTTCAGGAAAAAACTAAAAGCTAATGGTTCCATTGATAAGTACAAAGCTCGGCTTGTAGCCAAAGGGTTTAGACAAAAAGAGGGTCTTGACTACTTTGATACTTATTCACCTGTCACAAGAATAACATCGTAAGGATGTTGATTGCTATATCTTTGCTATACAATTTGCAGATACATCAAATGGGTGTGAAAGCTGCATTCTTAAATGGTGATCTCGACGATGAGATTTATATGGAACAACCTGAAGGGTTCAAGGTCAAAGGACAAGAACACAAAGTGTGTAGACTTGTCAAATCATTGTATAGACTTAAACAAGCTCTAAAGCAATGGCATGAGAAATTTGAACGGGTAATGATTCAAAATGGGTATAGAATCAATGAGTGTGACAAATGTGTGTACACTAAATCCTTTACGGTTGGATATGTACTTATTTGTCTATATGTTGATGACTTATTAATTCTTGGAGATAACATCGAGGTCATCAAAATCACCAAGAACATTTTCAAGAAGAACTTTGAGATGACAGATTTAGGTGTCGTAGATGTTATACTCGGCATCACAATTCTAAAGAATTCGATGGCTTAGGTTTAACACAATTTCATTACATTGAAAAGGGGTATTTGAAAGATTTAAAGGATTCAGCATTAAAGATGCAAACAATCCTTTTCTTCCACACCTACCTTTAAGAAAGAACACTAGAAATAGTGTTAGATAGTTGAAATACCCTTAAGTAATTAGCAGCATCATGTATATCATAGATTGCACTAGACCTGATATTGCGTACTCAATAAGCGGCGAGTAGATATACCGGTAACCGGGTCCACGAGCAGAATGCTTTGATGAGAGTATTAGGATATTTAAAAAGGACCAAAATACTATGTTCTACAATACGGCAAATATCATTTGTTTTGGAAGGTTATTGTGATGCCAACCGGATTTGCATTCTGATGAATCGAAATCGACTTAGCGGATATGTGTTCACGTTAGGAGGTCTTGAGTGTCATGGAAATCCTCTAAACAAACTCTAATAACATGCTCTATAATGGAATCGGAGTTTGTTGCTTTGGATAAAGCTGTTGAAGAAGCAGAATGGCTTTGACATTTTTAGAAGATGTTCCAATGTGGCCAAAACCTATGCCTGCAATTTGCATACGTTGTGACAATCAAGCGGCAATTGCAAGGGCGCATAATGTGATTTATAACGGTAAGTCTAGACATATTCGTTCTAGACATAATACCATAAGGCAGTTGCTCTCAAATGAAATCATTTCTTTAGACTTTGTAAAGTCAAAGGATAATATTGCAGATCCATTGACAAAAGGTTTGTTAAAAGAGCAGATAACCGCGTATCGAGGGGAATGGGTTTAAAAGCCTTAACCTAACAAAGAGATTCCGTGGTGGAAACCTAACCTATGCAATTGGAGATCTCATGGTCTAGGTTCAATAGGACAACGCAAATTTTGAAAACTCTAGTGTAAGCACTGCCTCTCATATGCGTGGAGCTGGCCGATTCTATAAAAATCTTTAAAGGCTAGATTTTCTAAAGCATGCATGAATCCCGAGAGAGTTCAAGGCCGAAAGAACAAACACAACCAAGAACCAATCTTGAATTGGAAATACTATGTGTGAGGTTTATTGTCTAGGCTTACACAAACAATTGGCGATTCAAGGCTTAGTCCATCGGCTAGTTAAGTAAGTTCGATAGGCTTTCACTAAAGAAGGTTCAAGGCGAAAGCTACCTATCTTGATGCGGTGTATTTCAACGGGTATGCTCGATTCCTTCAAGTCAAAAAATATTTTGTTGATCCATTAATGTGGGGATTGTTATAATTATGGGTATAATTATGGTTAATGGATCAACGAATGCCAATAAATTAAAATACGTCTTTCTATTCACGTATCTCATTTGGATTCATGAATTTCTTAAACTTTTCCGTTCACGTATCTATTGAATTCATGAATTTCTAAATTCATATATCTTTTAGTTCATGTATTTATTGAGTCTACGAATCTCTTGAATTCACATATCTTTAGATTCGTGAATATCTTGAATTCACGTATCTCTTGATTTATGAATTTCGTAGATAAATGTGTCTATTTAATTCATATATCTCTTCTATACATAAACTAAAAATCCTTATAAATAGATAGAGCAAAGAGCTTCATAACGGTCTTTCGGTTTTGGTTTTTTCGACTCGATTCCAAAGGCTACTCTTATGATTTTTCTGAGTGTCTTGGATTTCATTGAACGGTTCGATTGAGTCCTGGTTTGCGTAGTCTTCGTGCTAATCCAAACAAAGTTCAAGGTGTTGTATTTTGGGAGGCATAGTTCGTGAATCTGCGAAGCACCTTTGGTAGGAACTAATCACCTTAAGGAGATTTGGATATCCGTACCTCACCTCCAATTTTATGTTATATATTATTTTCTTCTTCTCCAAGAGTTGTAAGTTTACATAAAAAGAAAAACATTATATAACTGTTATTGTCTTCTTTATATTGATGTTTTGATTACAACAAACGGTGTGTAATCTTTGGATTAATTTCCAACAAAAAGCACCGTGCAAAATCTTAGGAACTTGTTAGTTCTCCTTTAGGCGATAGAATGAACAAGAATGTTGCAAAAAATAAGCATGCAAATAAAATCAGAATCATATCAAGAAAATAAGCTGGATAATAAATTTACATGATATGGGCAATGTAATCTATCCTATGAGAAAAGTAATCACTATTGATCGGTGACGTAATAGTTACAATCACACTCGAGTTACTCGAATGTGAACTTCAATGTTTTCAGTCTCTAAGATAACTCACACATTATTTAATTCTCACAATTTCTCACAAAACAATCTCTTTATCTCATTAAATAATTCATAAATCTCACCACAGATTTATGGTTTGGACACTGTCTCTTGAATGCAATTCACGAAGAACTAGTCCTTTGAATTCACGCCCCAATTGCGCACGCAAGGCACACCACTTTGCATCAACTACGTGAAGAACAAAGCCATGGCTATACATGTATATTCCAACAAAACAAGTAAATCTTGTGGCCAGCTTCTAAATCGAATCTAGGAAAGTGATTTTCTTGTATTGTAATGAAACTTAGTCCAATTTGGACTTTTCTTAAGTTTAATTTCCAAATCCGAATGTCCATTGGATAAAGACTTGACATTCTAAACAGAAAATCTTCTATGTGAATTCAGATTTTTCGTTTTTATGGTACAAATCCAGAAATTTAACGTACTTTTCTCTTAGAATATATCTAGAATTTCAGGCCTTACAAAAATCGAATTCACATAGAAGATTTCCATTTGGAATGTTCGGCCTTTATCAAATGGACATTTGACTTGGAAAGGAAGTTCCAAATTTGACCAAGTTTTCTAACAAAATAAGAAAATCACTTGATTAGATTTATAATTCAGTCAGAAGGTTTCCTGAAATTGTGTTGGATACATATAAATCAAATCATGCATTTTAGTCTTTCATGTTCCAGAATATGACTTACCTTGCGTGCGCAATTGTTGGGCGTTAGTTTAAAGTACGGCTTCTTTAGGAGCTGCATCCAAGAGAAAAGTGTTTAGGCCAATAAATCTTGTGGTAAGAATTATGAATTCCTCCACGAGATTGAGAAATTGTTTTTCGAGAAATTGCAAGAGTCAAACATAGTGTTAGTTATCGAGTATAATTAAGAATTGATAACTAATAGTGTTTAAGTGACTTGAGTGTGATTGTAATTTCTGTTGTATTGCATATGTCGCCCTCCCGTAAGTTGGTCATATCTACTGAATCACTTAAATTCGATATCCAATTTATTTCCCTATGCTTGTTTTCTGCAATAATCTCCTTCAATGTATCAGCCTGGACAATTGAGGTCACTTTCTGCGAGTATATATGTGCAATAACCTCCTTCAATGTATCATGCTTATATATGTGCAATCAATGTGAAAAGAGACAAATATATATATATATATATATATATATATATATATATAAATTGATTTGTAAAATTTGTGGTTCATTTATATTGATTTGCCATTTATACTCAAATAATATATATATATATATATATGATATAATGTGAATATATCAAACTTTATTATTATAATTTCCAAATAGTGGATATAATATAACAAAATCATCTCGATTTCATATCCCATCCAATCCAATCTTAGATATTTAAAAATCCAAATGAACAAACATAATTTGAGGCCTTACAAGTTTTTCTTAGCTTTATTCTTTGTAGCACTAATCCCTCACCATTCACAAGGTCTGTGTCCCTCACTACCAAACCAAGCCAATGTTGTTTCCCAGTGTTAAAAGGGTGTACCCATTTGATGAGAAAAGTAATTGGAAGTTTATGCTTGGAAGGTATAATGAGGAAAAAAAATGTCACCATTTTCATTGGCCCAATCGAGATTCGGTTTGATCCAATCTAGTTCCAAAGCCACTAGTTCGATTCTTGATTCTAGAAACTGCGAATGGTTTCTTTTGGTTCAATTTCTGATTCCTAAGTGGGAATTGGACTACCCGAAAATCAATCACCTAAATTTGATGAATATCATAATAGATTCTATTATTTATTGCATAACCGAGTTAAATTTATCCTGTGGTACATAAATCATGATATATTAGAATATTTCTCTCTTAATATATTTTAGTGCATTGAATGTCCAAAAGACTATTCTATTATTATTTTTAAAGAAAAAAACCCATTCAATTAGATTCAAGAGTTTAATATCCAAAAATCTTTTTCACTATAATTGTATTTCAACGTGTATATGAAATAACTTTCTGTCATCTTTATCTTTTTTATTAATTCCTAATATCATTTTTTCTTATTTTAGAGCATTATCCAACCTTTAAAAATTGCAGTTCAATTTCTCACAGAGTTCTTTATTTGAAATGATGAGACCTAGATTTATTTCTTTAAATAATAAAAAAAAACTCAACTTTTTTCTTTCCGGCCCAATCCTTGAAAATGAAACATATGATCCAATGTACCGGTGCCAGTAGGCTAGCAATGTTCATAAAACAGTTAAATGGTATGTTCAATCTAAGGAGGAAGGGGTTGACTTGCCCTATATTTCTTTTCCTATAAATGTTGTATTAATTTTAAATATTTCATTCTAAACTATTGTCCAAATCCTAGATATAGCAACTTAAGCTTTATTAAGGTAGAATCTTGGGGACAAACGAATTGTAGGGTGAATAAAAAAAATTAAATATACCAAGTAAGATTATCACTGCTTCTAGGTGGTCATCTCAGAAATCTCAACATGTTAGCGATGGTGAAAAGCACAAAGTTAGCAACGATGTTGGAGCAAATAAATACTAAGCAAGAACCAAAAGTGGAAGATATAATGGCTTTGCCTTGATTGTGTATTATAATCCTCTATCCAAGTAATTATCACTCTTGTATAAGTTGTTCAATTGTGCTTTGCCTATAAATTGGCAAGAGTTTGCATTCCACATTTCAAAGTTTACATGCCAAACTCTAAAAGCTCACACAAAGTGGGTTGAGTTGTCCAAATAGTGTCATGCAAAATCTTAAGAAACATGTCGGTCCTCCTCTAATCGATAGAGCAAAGGAGAATATTTCAAAAAGAAGATGTTTGGATATGATAATAATTAGAACGAGGAAATAAATTAGGCATCAAATTTCTGTGATTTGATCGATGTGACATACTCCATTTAGAGAGTAGGATTCAACTATAAATCAATCAATATAATGGAAATTACAATCACACACAAGTCATTCTAATACTCCTACTAGACAATCACTCTTAATAACTCTAAATAATCTCAATTATAACTCTGAATGGCCAATCATCCTTAGAGGACATACCATTTATAACTATTAATTGATTTTCTTTTAAGCATTGCTAGCCTTATGGTACCTTTACTTTTGAGTCACATATTTAATTGGCATGAATTGGGCCGGAAGAAGGAAAAATGTTGAGAGAGCTTTGGTTATTTATTTAAAAGATATCTAGTCATACCTTCAAGCCGAACAAGATACACTGAGTAAATGTCTAGTGATATTTATTTAAAGGTCGGTGTTGATATAAAATAAGAAAAATAATGATATTTAGGAATTAACAAGAAAAAAATAGAGTACATATCTTATACGTGGATGATATGATGTTGTGTGTTTTATGATGTGTTAAAACAAGAGAAATTGTCCAATTAGCCCTAAACTTCTATTACGGATGTCAATTTAATCATAAATTTTCTAATTTTTCCAATTTAATCCTAAACTTTTAAACAAAATTTCATTATAGTCATTCGGCCAATTTTCGCTAGAAGTAACCGACATGTTAATGTGCCATGTAAAATGACTAGCAATAATTAAATTTCGTTAGCATTTTCTAACAAAAATTGATTGGAAGAATTACATTTGAATTTTATGTAAATTTTTAAGAATAAATTTGCAAATCGAAAAAAGCTTATGATTGAAATAACATCCTTTAGGATTCTTTGAATAATTTTCCTATTAACGTATACATCAGTTTAGAAAAAGGGTCACTTGTAGATTGCTTTCGGTCAAAACCACTTGCACATGCAAAAATTTAAACCGGTGCATGGGATTTATAGGATATGTCTTGGCTCCAGATAGCCAGGATCCTATACTTAGGCACCTAAATTAACAAACAAAAAAGGAAAATGGGATCAATATTAATCTTCTATTTAGGTATCTCTCCTTTAACTTTTTGTACGACAAGGTTCTCTATTTAACTCCATACTTGATTGAAACCAAACTATGATAAAAATATAGGATAAGTGCATCGGAAATTCTAAAATTTGCACAAAAGTGCGATTGAATCATAAAATTTTAAAAAATGTGCAATCAAATCCAAAACTTGTCAAATTGATGCAATTAAGTCCTTTTGCTAATTTAATCCAAGTTGGCTAATGGAAAATGGCTACAACACTTTGTTGTTGTTGTTGTATATATAATTGTTAATCTTACAATGAGTATTTAGATTAAAAATTGAATTTAGACCAAAATGATGTCTATCATTTTTTTATCTTGTCTTTCATGTTTTTGTCATTTAGTTCCACATAAGAGCAAGAAAATACTTAAAAAAAAAAAAACCACATCAAGTATTCTCCATTAGCAAAGTGAGATTGAATTAATGAAATGACTTAATTGTACTTTTTGAAAGTTTTATGACACTATGACAAATTTTAAGGTTTCCAAAATACTTATCCTTAGAAACATCTGCTATGATGGTGTTCACATGAAATTAGAAGCATACATATATGTTTGTACAAATCTAAATTGTTTCATTTATGTAAAATCTATATAATTTAAGTTAATATACATTACTCGTTAAATTGTATCCTATTTTATATGAATGTTCCTCTTTTGAACAAAATAGATATGGAGTGCGTAGTGAATATTATACATTAATGTAAAGTAAAAGGACCCGCTAGGTTAAGAACATTTGTAATTGTTTTTGTTATATGACCTAGGGAAGCTTTATATGTAATCGATAATATTATTGTAATATTGGGATAATACAACAAGGATCTTTTGAGAAATAATAAATAGAGATTTACAAAAAAATAAAAATGTTAGAATTTTCAATAGTTGCTAATTTGCAGCATTAATGCTCATTAAAACTATTTTTTTTAACAAAAATTAGCTGCATCCAATAGATAAGCACAAATCTTAATTGGAAGCAAAATGCGAAGCCATATGTGTCATTCTTAAAGATAACCTTTAAGGAATAAAGTATTATTTGCAAGTGAATGTTCAATCTCTTGCAAAATGAAGCCTTGTGGATCAATTATAGATAACATTTAAGGAATAGTTTATTAAATTATTTTTATTTAAATAGTTGAATCCGTTTTGGGAAAAGAAGGGGGAGTGAAAAAAATCATTGATGTGGAAAAATACTTTCCCTTTTACCTTTTGATGTTGTTTTAGTGGTGAAATTTCTAGTAAAACAAGATTCTTTTTTATATATGGAAAAGGGTTACAACCGAATAAAAAAGATTTAACGTCATAGTTGTATTATCCTGAGTTTATCAACTAATAAAACATGAAACAACCCGTAGTAAAAGGCAATAAAGACAATCTAACGTCCAAATGTTTATTGATTTCAAAAATTAGCAAATCAATTAGTATGAAGATTTCCTTCTCAAAAAGTGATGTTTTTTTTTTTTACCCAGTAACCCCCCGCATGGTCATAATAAATAAACCACCCGGCGCAACACGCCGCTACCCACCACATAATGCATATCAATCGCAGCCGCTAGTGTTAACTCAAAAGTTTAAATTTTTTCCCGCAATCACAAGGTAGATTTAACACTAGATTTCCTCGAATAAGTCTAGCCGCTAACTCAAATTAGCCCAATCATGCATGAAAAAAGCAAGTTAAGTGATGCTGCGCTTTTACGCTTCATATAATTAAACCATCATATAAGGTTTAAACATAATAGTAGTAGTCAATATATAAAATGAGAAATAACCATCTTTACTAAAAATAAAGGCCACTTTAATGTCTAGTAGGGAGGTTCCACGCAAATGCATTGGAAATGGAGTACCCAAATATTTCTAGCTCAATCCCCCTCCTTGTAGTTTGAATATGTCTCGGTCGTGATGAATTTTCCGGCCTTGTATGACTATGCAACTTCTTAAATGGAGAGCAGCAAAAACCCTAGCTCCTCCAGTGTGAACTAGAAGGTCCGATGATAACGAGTGGATTTGAGCCTCCTTCGATATTAGGTCCTCATTTGATCCGCTGGCTAGTGATTACTGCGGTGGCGATGATTGATATCACAGGGACATCGATGATCCTTATATGCTCATCGATAGTGGCCTAGTTCTTATAAGACATGTTACCTACCGAGATGATGACTTTTGCAACGAAACGCATGCATTGTTTCTAGAAGACTGTGAGGATTGTACATCACTTTAGACCTCTGCGATACAGATTCGGAGAACCTAGATGGCATCGCTCATGCCATTTGAATGAGAGAAGAGGGAGGTATCTACAGATGCGATTGGACGATTTGGGAATTTTAAAGGGTCGTTACTGTTGTTTGGTGGGCATAATAGCATCCGTTTGATATTTACCAATTGAATATTTTTTCGGTCGAAGAAAAGAAAAAGAAAAGAAAATTAGACAACGACAAAAGAGTTAGGTGACATTGGGGCATGAAAAAATAATTAAAAAAAGAAAGAAAAGAGACGAGATGGTACTCTTTGAATTGTCCATGGGTGGACATTTTTCCAGGTTTAGTACACATGTAGGTGACTTGAGATTCAATGAATGTCACATGGCCGGCCAGTGGCATCAAACACCACATTTATTAGAATCGAATCCACTTTGACCATTTTGGAGGTAATCGATCGACGAACATTTTTGTGTTTTTTATTTATTTATTTAATTGATGAAGAAGTCAGTAGAATTATCGCAATTCCCTTGCGTGCGACTATGGGAGTTCAAGTACTCGCTAAAAGAGATACGATTCGAATTATAATTATTCTAAATCATTCGTCTTGAAAGAGATTCAGGATTGAGGGGTTTGGAATTGTCGTCCCACCAATGTGTCGATGATGGATTGTGATTCTCTTCGCGTGAGAACAGACAAGTCTCCTAACAAAGTTCGTCTAGAAGCCATTGAAGTGACAAACCTTGATAATGATAAAAAGTTTAGAAAATTGCAAAACGATTTAAACATTTGAAATGGGTGCAATCAAATCCTAAATGTATTTTATTTGTTGTGATTAAGTCATTTCGACAAATGTTCAGTCAATTTGCGGATGTGGCACATCGGATTTCAATGTGGCGTCCTTTTAGTATTTTGAGCATATGTGACAATATCATGGTGTTGTTGCGCATCTCAGAAATCCAAAATTCTAAAAACAAAAGGAAAAATCAGAAAAGCTAACATTTGGAAAGATAGAAAACTAAAATGAAAGATCAACTAACCTAGAGAGAGAGAGAGAGAGAGAGAGAGAGAGAGAGAGAGATCACCGCCACCCCAACATTACCGGCGACCCTTGGCCGCCACGGACGGGCATTGATTTTCTTCTAGTCAAAATAGTAGTCGGGATAATCGGATCTTGTGTAGTAGGCCTAAAGCGCATTGCAAATCGTGGTGGGAATGGGAAGAAGTGGAGGATGTCATACATCTTCCCTCCTCCTTTTGCTTGTATTTCCATACCATTCCTCTGGATCCACTATATAATGTTACTGACTTTTGCAAATGGACGCTTCGATGTTCAATCATTCGGTACCCTCGTCTTGTCGATGCATATGTGTCTGTAAGATTTAGTTAGTACTTGCGTTTGTTGTACTTGTGACGTGAACTGCTATGAGGTATAGGTTTAGCAATAGATGTCTAAACATAATTGTGGCCTTTCTAAGTTGGCTATGGCAGTGTGAATGAAAAACGACACTAGCTTCTTCCCCATGAATTCCTAAATTTGTGTAATTTCCAAGAATCCCCCCTAAAATGGTGCCGCCCTTCCGAAATTCCTCCTTACATTTGACTTTGTCCTAAATTTTGACTTAATAACCCTGTGAGCTCATCATATGTATGTCCCGTCCCCTTTTCCGGCGCATTTTTATTAGAGAAAAATACGTTTCTCCCGTGGCCAGTCGGTGTACATAAAAAAACATCCAGAAGCCCCAACTCCACATGTCAAAAAGAAAATATTAGGGTTCTCGAGCATAGACAGAGAAATTGGAGATCAAGGATGACTGTAGATGTGGGAGGAGAGCTGCTATGAGAATGCCTTGGACTGGACTGAACCCAGTTAGGCATGTTCTTACGTGTGAGATGTACGGGGTAAGGTTATTTGAAACGAAATGCCTCTTGGAAAGGCGCAAAATGTGCACACGACAAGCACATGTTTGTTGGCCAACAATTGTTTTTATCAACAACGAGCTGAGGGAGGCTTTTAGGTCAAATTGATCTAATTTAAAAGGCTTTTTTTTTTTTTGGAATAAAATCGAATGTGAGGGGAATTTCGACAAACGGGCGCTGGTTTAGAGAGGTGGTTGATTCACCATGATAAATTTCTGGAGATATTTTGGAACAGAGTCATTGTTTATGGGGCAATTTTGAGAAATAACCAACATATAAGGGGGATTTTTTTGGAATTTTCTCCCTAAAATTTGGTCAAAAATCTAGCTTCATCATAGAGATTAGACTTGCGTAGTGAACTTGGCAAAAAAAGAAGGCCATCCTTTTGCTAAGTCGATTTATATGAGCATTATTACCATGAAAGTTGTTGGTAAAGATTCAGCCCATCCATTGACCTCTCCTTCTACTTTAAATTGTCTCAGCCCTACTTTTGTGGCGTGTGCGTGTGGTGGTGGGGGGGAGGAGGAGATTGTTAGCATCGCAGGAGTCTCCAGAATTACAATGACTGTCATCATCTGCCCGTGTCTTGAGAAATTAGTGGAGGAGGAAGAGGGAAAGGAGAAGGCATCTGTCACATGAAACAAATGAGCAAGAACTAAGCTGTGGTATCTCTCCCATAAAAAGTGGTTTCGAGGGTTTGAAGAGAGGGGGACCGTAATTAGCCATAGTCTAAGACTAGAATACATTAACATCAAAACCAGTAAGAAGAGGCTCCAGAAATGGGGTGTGAAGAGGGGTCGCTTAACAAGTCAAGTGTTGTAGCTGTGGGTGCACTGCAGCTGGTGCCGCTGCAGGCATGTCGGGCGTCGGGATGAAACCCTAGACTCAGGAAAACCTCATGATGCCCATGAGCTGGTAGAGGCGGAGGACTCCTTAGTAATTCAGTACTTGCCGTGCTGCTAGTGCTGTTGTTTCTGATGATAGTCTTGGGGCGGTGAACGGAGAGGCAAAGTGAAAGGTCGAGGTCTGCATTGGCATCTCCGTCTTCATCCATATTTATGCCGTTCTTGTTATTGATGAGTTGCACTTGCACTTCCTCTGCGGTGGTGGTGGTGGTGGTCGTCACGTCACTGCTCATGCTGTTGTTAGTTGATTCTTCTTCTTCTCGCACTGTAACCACCGCGCTGGCTGATGAATTCAATCTTTTCTTCGCTGCACGGGGCGGTGGTGTTGTTGATGATGATAATTCTTCACAAGTTGTCGAGTGAGGCGTGGCCTTGTTGCCGCTATTATTAGCGTTAGAAAAGATGGTGTGAGTGGCAGCAGCACCAGCACCAGCGGTGCTGGTGTAGTCGAGAGGACGGTGGGTTTGGGGATCGATCCCGCGTGCGTGAAGCTTTCTCTTGATGTGGGTGTTCCAGTAGTTCTTAATCTCGTTGTCTGTCCTTCCCGGCAACCGTGCCGCTATCAGCGACCACCTGCGAGTGACATGCGCAAAAAACAAACTCTTAGTCGACTTTGGCCGAGACACGATCAAGAAAAGAGAATAGGTGATGTATTAGTCGTTTACTTGTTGCCGAGGAGGCTGTGGAGGGTGATAATGAGCTCGTCTTCTTCGTCGGAGAAGTTACCACGCTTCAAATCTGGCCTCAAGTAGTTGATCCACCTCAAGCGACAGCTCTTGCCGCAGCGCAGCAGGCCGGCTGCTTTGGGAAGGGATCGCCAGCAGCCTTCGCCGTGGCGCTTGATGTAGGCCATGAGGCGCTCGTCCTCCTCCTTGCTCCATGCCCCTTTGTTCATGTGCTCGCTCTCGCAACACGGTGACCTCCCCATCTCCTTCTCCCTGCCTTTATCCTTTTCCCAACACGACGTTTATGTATTGAGGTTGAATTGAAACGGTGCACCCAACCTGAAGAGCACCGCTCATGGAGGAAGAAAGAGAGAGGAGATAAATAGAAGAGAGAGGTGGTGGAGAGGAAGGAAGGAAACGTCATCTTTCTCTTTTCTTTTTCCTTTTTTTAAGCATTTGACCCAGTTGGTGTCGAGAAAGGACGAGGTGATTGCAATTAAAGTTTAGAGCTGATGGACGGATGGATGTTTGGTAGGTAGCCCTACTTTTTATGGTGTATACTCTTGGAGTCCGCCCTACTTATTTTGCGGAGTTGAAGCTCACTGGTTCTTGTGTAGGCCCCCGTGTTTTCCTCTATTCCCAATTCCACCCACAACTACCTACTTCCAAATCTTATATTTCTCACGGATTAGAAAAATCAATCATTGTATAAAAGGGTTATGGCGGATAGAACTCACGATCACTCTTTCCATGCCCTTACTTTTCCCCATTTTCGTGGTCAACGTTGAGCATCCAAACCTACCGGGCTCTCAACTGTAAATACTTCACATTGTGGAGGTTTTTACAGACACCCGTCATTGCCGGCCTCCTTGGTCGACTCAAAAGGACTCGAAAGCAAATATTTTGATGGTTTGGTGCCGAAACCGCGTAATTACTGCAAATTTGGAGGGCGTACAGAACAAAGAATTAACAGTAGATTATTTCAGTGGACCTACCAACCATCGACTTCCCATTCTGCATATCACATAAAGACATTAAATTTCAGTACCCTCTCCCCAGTTCCTAAAAGGTCATCCTCACAGACATTTATACATGAGATGATGTGTACCATTACTAAAACCATATTCTTTCTGCAACACAAAAATGTTTTCTTGGATGGTCTTCCACCTCCCCACATTTCTTCCATTTTTATATTGCTGAGGTTCTAGAAGACCGATTCCAACTCGCTCCCACTAACTCTTGTCAATTCATGAGCAGAGAAAAGATTAACTAAAAAATCTCCTACCTACCTTCCATGATTGACATTAACTTTAATTTGCTAATATTCCTACTCTCACTGACACGGCTTGCTGATTGGACCAGGTATCCTCCCTCCATTGCACTCTTTTAAGAGCATCCCATTCTGATCCTAATTCTTGAAATTATTTAATTTTGTGTTTGCTTTATAATTTTTGTTGGGTTTTCCCCGGAGAAAAAGACTTCATTTGTTACTTGTAAGCAAAGATTGAATGTCCATGGTGTCAAAAGCAAGTTAATTTGATCTAACCAGTCTTCCCATTTGAATTCTATAATGTTTGGCTCCTTTGAGTCACATCTTAAGGATTTGTTGAAAAATAGACACCCAATTAACTAGTTCATAATTAATAGAAGGGTTCACCTCATCACGTCTAGATTGTCTGCTATAAAACAAGGTATTAATTTGGAGCAAAGCATGAAGATAACAAGGATGATGTAATTCAGAGATGCTCAATCTGTTTGTTTATTGGTTGCGGTCGCATTCACAGTTCGACCAACCCCCTTCGCATATAATTGATATAAAAAGACAGACGGCCATCCATGCCTTCTAGAAGGGTTTCGAATTGAAGTACTATTGGGGGAGTGTGGAATACATTAAAATTAACATCAAATGAAAAGAAAGAGAATTTAGAAAAGGGGAGAGAATCTTCCGAAGGTTGGTGACCCACCTCGTCCGATGCAGGTACTCTCGTTGTTTGCCTACCGCATCTGATGCAGCAAACGGCAAATGGGTAACACTTCTGTATTTCCTCCTTTGCCCTATCACTACGAGCTTCGTTATCTTACAGCGTTCTTGGACAACGTAGATGTAATGTTCATTGGTTGCAGTCGTAGCACATTGTGAGAGGTAAGGCAAGGGGATTTTCTGGGGGAAGAGCGGTACATGGAGCTATTGGGCGAGGCGTAGTAGCAAGTCCGGTCCACCTAATCAGTGGTATTTCGGTCCTTGTTGAATCACTAAGGAATGTGTTGATCAAAATTAGATTTCATCCAACTTCAATGGTTACTTTTGTGCTGTCGGTATAAGTTGCATCTCCTCCAAGTCAGCTGATTAATATGCTGGTATAAAGAACTGGGATTAGCACTGGCCGAAAAATCACGGCAAAGCAACAATCTCACGCTTGCTTTAATAAAAAATACCAAAGCACCAGTAGCTCCCAGCATAAGCTATTTCTATGATCAATTACTACACCATGATGTCATGGTGTAACTTTTTGCGATGGTTTACCAACACGGTGCTACGACTTACAATCTGGCAATACAACTGGTCACCGCTATACGATGCTAAGATGTTACACAGCTCTCTCTATGTTCATTGGATTGATCAAGGTCTCATTAAACAAAAATGATCACGAGTTCAACAACAACATAGCACCATGAAACCATTAAAAAAAAAAAAATTGATTTTAGTTGGATAACTCTTCCCTCATGTTTGTTGCCATTATGTGGATTGGTTGCTAGCTTATCCCCTTGCCATGCTTCAGATGCCAAGGTAGAACACTCCACCTCGGTATACAATTCACCCTTCTATTTCTTCTTGCTAGGTGGGGGCAAGGGTTTCTATGAAAGACGGGCTCTGTCATCCTAAATCATGGGCTTCTGACTCTTCTGTGGACTCTGTTGATTGACTTAATGATCTTCTCATATTTACATACAAAAACAGTACAAAGGCAAACGCTGATAATATAACTTCCCATCTATGAATATATATTGGGACCAGGGACATCCGTCGCTCTTCCCAATGCAATTATCTGCATTGTGGACACAACACAATGAGAGAAACTTGACTGATGCATAGCCCCTATCACTAAGTCATTGTGTTCTTGTTGCCAATTACAAAGGAGCTGCCTGCATACATCCATGAGCTGAGGTTCAGAAAGAAGTATATAGCTCCACACCAGATGATGGCAGAGGTTGCACCCATCACAGACCAAAGCATGAAAAAGATCAATGTCCAATCAGTCACTGTTATAGATGCTTCCACTTTGTGAACTGCTGCCATTGCGACTATGTAATGATAGGCCCCTCATGTGTCCAGCCACAGCAGAGCCATCCGAATTGTTTTCTTGAAAATATTTTACCCTCTCGATGTGTTTTGCTGGTGGAGGAGGGATTGCCTCAGGTGGACCCTGCCCATTGGATTCCCTGGATATCGCTGTAGATGGAGACCGGATAAGTGGACGGTATGCTATTTCTCCAGGAACATATGATCCAAACAATTCTAATGGCCTTTGCACTATCCCCTCTTCATCTTCAGGCCTCACACAAGCTTTTCCTTTTTGTAACCTGCTACAATTAGAAGTAACCGGAATGCATATGAAATAGGAAACCAAATGATACAGCAGTTAGTCGCAGCTTTAGCACCAGCACTTGAAGACCCGGTGTCTCTTCAGAGTTCTATCTACCATATCCAAATAAGGACATAATTATTTAACTTTTAAAAAAAAGCAAGGACTCAACTCTTGTAAACAGCTCTCTTCAAAAAAGGTTACAGCATCAATTTAAACACATTGTTTGCCGCTCTCATATCAACAGGTTTTCCTCAGTCAGTTGTTGCAGCACCTGCTTAATATGAATCAGCTCAGAGATTCAAGAACCATCCTTTCATCCAGTTTTCATTTATCAGAAAGTCAAGATTCTGTCAATATAGCCAGTCTATTCCACTTTTATCTGAAAAAGCAGACCAGTCCTGACCACCAACAACATGAGGCTGTGAAGCGGACCATATGCCACCAGCAAGTCCAGGTGTGGTATTGAGAAGATTAGTTTTAATATGTAGGACAATTTAATTGGATTAAATCAGAATTAAAAGTACTGTTTTGGGGCTGTGGATAGTGGATAGTACCCGCAAACAGCACCCCTGAACAGTAATGCAGGGTTGGAGTGGGCTGATCAGTGATTGATAGAGAAATTGATGAGTTTGGGAGATGTTGGAAGAAAGGTTAGGAAAGAAAAGGAAAAACCTTTAGGCTTCTCAGCGCCTAAGGATCTCACCCAGGGGAGAATTGCATCATGCAACTCTTAGCAAAGAAATGCTGACATTTTATTCACTCCACATACTTCAAAAACCAAAGGAGGAGCCTATTTATAGACTACTAAACCCTATTGCCCAAAGGAAACACTTAGATAGGAAACTTAAGAAATCTCATATTTTAAAAACGAGTAGACATAATATTCCATTTCACATAGAAAGGAAACATAATATCCTAGAAACTAGCAAACATAATGTTCTGTCCTAAAATAAAAGAAGAAACATGACATTCTAAATAAAAGAAGAAACATGACATTCTAAATAAAATAAGATGATCATCTGAGAAATGAATCTTAATTTGGCACATCTTTTGTAAGTCTTCAAACGTTGTTGCCATAGCTCTACATCAAGCTCATGAACATGGAAACCTTTAATCTATTTTGTGGAAGTATCCTTCTCTGCTTGTCTACCGACTTTCAATGGCTCTCATATGCATTCTCTCTCCACCTAATAGATTACACTTCAGGTTAAAATTTCCTACATAATTTACCCTTTTACCCCTTCTAATGCTTCAAAGTGCTAATAATATTTTAGTATTTTTACCCTTCCTTCACTTACCCATTTGCCATCGATGGGAGTCAAACATCCCAACTCAAACTCGTGTGACTCTCTCTATCTTCCCCTCCATCCTTCCTGATTCGCAGCCTCCCTCTCTTTGTTGTTTTGCATCTGACAGGCAACTCAAGGAACACAAAATAGCCATGCCTTCCAGCTTGGGCTGAAGATGAATATTCTATCACATATTAACGAGGGATGTCCCTTGAGATCTGTATTATCTAGCATGTTTGGTTAAGTTTCTATGCTTTGCCAACTGGTGTTGATTATCGGAAGAGAATCAAATTTTATGAGTCAAAGTCACAACACTCTTCAGAGAGGGATCGCCTCCTCTACAGTATATGTTGGCTAGGGTTCTTATCTTAATTTTTTTTTTCCTTCTGCTGGATTCTAGTTTGTGCTGTGAGTAGGGTTAGAAATGGTGCTTAATATTTGTTCCACATATTTCTTACACAAGTTGTAGTTTGAATTTGTAAATTTTGTTCTTGTTTAATTCTTTTACGCATTTGTTGGGAGAATCTTCCTCTTCAGCTTCACTGTGCTTGGCCTCTCACCTTTATTCACCCCCATTTTGTTTCTGATTAGTTGAGCTCTAATCCAAGCTCAATTTTAAATTGAAATAAATCAAGCTGAACACTAGTATGCTCAAATTTTTTCGAGTCATGGGCTCACTCACTCAATTGCTTCCCTAGTTCCAACCATGCAGTGTGAGAATTAATCCTGCAGAGAACCTCTTTAAAGCAATACTCGGGAAATTGAGGAAGGGTTGCTAACAAACCTTCGAAAAAGCTGCTCATCTTCCTCTTCCTCGATCTCTTCATAATTAACATGACTGGCTGGTGAGCCAGACCTACCCAAGAGCAGAGCATCATGTTGTGTAAGAACATTTTGAAGCTGCTCGTTTAACTCAATTGCTTGAGAAACCACCCTTTCATCCCTGGACAAGAGGAATCTCTGATTCAGTTTAGTATCGCATTTTAGGAAGTACAAAAAGATCTCTTCAACTTACTCCAGTCAACCTGGCAACATAAACCTTAAATCCAGGAATCATGAATTATGGGTGGAATTTCTGGATTATTAAGAAGTACCGCAACCTTTATACAACTGAGTGGAGGCTATCTCAATCTATTAACATCACCAAATATACACTTTTTGGTGCAGCAAAAATGATGATGCAAAAGCCCCTTGTTCTAGTTTAAAACTTGAACTCATCAGAAGGTTTGGCAGGTCATTGACAACATATTTGGATAACTTCCAATCATTCTCCTTCTTCATGGTCCAGTGAAACCATGTAATGATCAAATATACCTTTCCATCAGCTCACTAAATTCAGTCGTGTGCCCATAGAATCTCCTGTTTCATCTAAATAAAACCAATTGATAATCTAGTGTCTTTGCAGGACAAATTGTATATACATCTGCTAACTCAAGAAAAGGAGAGTACCAACTAAAAAATTCGTGACCTAAACAAGCAAGAATAAGATCAATTTCAGTTTGCAAATTCTTTTAGGTATAGTCTAGGGTGTTTCAACAGCATCATTACAGTCAGCAATCATCATGGTAAGCTTAGTATTAAAAACATTATTTTGGCCCAGTATACAGTATTAGGAAATCCTCGTGCAACAGATAATTGACCAAAGATACAACTCAAACTTAAACTAGAAAAAATACTCACCTAGAAGTCATCACAAGTTGCATTATTCGTTGTTTCTGGAAAGAACACTGCTCCACGAGATCAAGTGTGAACTCCTCTTTAGCAATCTATCATGCCATTGACAATAAAAAGCATTGCATCATCAGGTTCTGATCAGTGGACTTCAACATGGCAATATACTATTCAAACTCAAGTTACAGTAACTCATCCTTACTTAGGATGATCTCATTAAAAAGTATGTCGGTTTAGTCTTTTCATGCGTACAAAGCTTTAATGTAATAGCGCAACAACATTATTTCCATATGCCAAATCTGCAGTGCCTTGGTGTTATGTGCAATGTAAATCACAAAATCCAGAGTTTGACTTCACCTTACCTCAGGATGTCGAGCATCAACAGCATCAAGTACGTCCTTCAGAACCTCTAATGCATTACGGGCCTTTTGAACAATACTGCACAATATTGATCGAGTGCTTAATGCCTTATCAGAAAAAAGGATACCAACTTCCTCTTCCTTACCCACACATGCAAAGAAGATCAAACTCAAAAGAAAAAAGTGGCTGTTGATGGCCGACGTTTTCTCTAAAGATTAAAACAGAAATCTCATTTTAGGCACCAAGGAGGGGGACTCATTTGTAGAAACCTTAAAAAAAGCAAAGGATCTCCATATGTAAAGGTCTGCTTTATAAATAGGAGCATATATGATTTATGAGAGCATTACATAGTAGCTGAAAAGCCCAACCAAAACAACAAAAATGCATTCTCCTAACATGTTCAACCTACTCTCCAACGTTTTAACTTTATTTACATAAATTAAAGAATAAGAAACATACATATGATAGTCATATGATTTTTTTTTTTTTTTTTTTTTGGCATGTTGCGTGAGCTTGATTCAAGCTCCACTAGAGTTTAGTTGAGTTAGTTCAAGCATGTGAAAAACTTTATAAAGTGACATTCAAGCTAGAAAAATCAAAATAAATCGAACTCAACAAGTATTGATCCTTATATATGCACGTAGAATCGGGCTTAAGTAAAACTATCTTGACTCGGCATGGCTTGATCACAGCTCTAGCTTCAAGTTTGGAGAAATCAAACGTGGGAGTGCCTTATTAGCTTCAATATTCTTAACCACTTAGGTGAAAGATACTGTCATACTAATGCTACAATAATCTAAACCCCACAATTTGGGCAGCTTCTTTCATTTCCATAGCCCATTCATGAGATTCTAGAACTCCTTCCTGCACTGTGACTTCAATTTATCTATTTCAAGTAGGAAAAAGTTTGCTAATATGTTTCACATTAATATGTTGAAAAACCACCAACCAATGTGTCCCTCCAGAGAAATGACTCACTACGAATCACCTGTCACTTATATTCTATCAAAGACAAATGACCTGTCATCCTCACTGATGCTATTCTACCATCGCTTTAATGCCTGGCAAAGCAAGGCTTTCATGCTTATCCCAAATTCATTCAAATCCATGTGGAGCCATGCATGTCAAGTTCACTGATAAAGATGTAGACAATTAGGGCAAGAGGGGTGATTAACAATACATTGAGCCATCGTCCAGTATACTAATATTATATAACTACTCATCTTTCCTTCAGTGGAGGATGTAGAAGTCATCAATTCATAGTTCATGCATTTGGTAAAAGAAGCAGATATTCCATCTATAACTTGACTCCAAACCGTGTGGATCCCATGACCAACAGAAGCATTCAACTGCTATCAGCTAAGGAGGATCACAACTGTCAGAGGCACTCATGGGTGTCAACTGAGGCAGGGTTGGGTCCTCCTACATAAAAAACACATGACCATACCACATTTAATCATCAGAGGACTTGGATCTGTCACATGTTTCTACCATGCTCCTCACAAGTATGAGAGAGGGTCGATGAAAATCTGAAAATCACTCTCCTATACTTGTGATGACCTGACTTTTTTTTTTTTGACCTGACTAATTGACTTATAGCAAAATCAGTTTATAGAAGCACGTCTCTTAGCTATTAAGAAGTGGACAAACATAAAGAAATCTGATGGTCTGAATGAATCAATTTATTGTATAGATTGCACCAGCAATTAATTTCTCAATGACATAGCAAATTCACCAGCTGCCATGCTTTGTATGCCTGAGAGCTGAAAACTTACTTCAATTTCTTCCAATATAGCAAAAAGAGTCCACAAGATACTTGGACTACTTGTTTTCGCAGATAACAATGATAAATTACAATGACGGGCCTCTGTCTTTCCTAAATTGATCACAACTTGTCTGTCAATGACAGTCCCATCATCATAATACCAAAAATTGCGGAGTTTACTCCATCTATGATTTTTAGTCAAGTGTAGAGATTTCTGACATGGACAATGATGATCATGACTTTACACAGACTGAACAAGAATCAATCTCATCCCATTAATGGCGTTATACCTTCTTTTTTGCCTGAACTACTTAAATCCAGGAAGGAAAACAACATCACATAAGAAAGTTTGAAGTCCTAAAAGTATAGAAAAGCTAAGTATGTTAATTGCACAAAGTCTTTAGTGGTTGACTAAAGTAAGAAAACTTCCAAGAGAATAATTTGGCATGAGGGCTCTGTGATGCCAAGAAGAAAGGAAGATTTTGACAGGAAATTCAACTTTAAAGGTTACGTGCCTGACGCTTTCAGCATATTAGCCTTAAACCTTGCACAGATCATGGAAAATGCTATTATATTGCTATGTTATATTCTAACAATATGATAACTGAAGGGACTCAATGTAAATGGCTTGAGAGTTTTCTGGAGGAAAAGGACATCTAGCCGATGCGCCAATCGCCCAAGAGGAGATAACCTTATCTGATGGAAGTTGGAACATACCTCGATTCAGAGACAGAATGTGAGTCTGATTGCTGAGAAAATCCATCCTGTCTACTAGATGCTGGCTCCCTGTCAGAAGGACTCTTTTTAATTGCTTCTGGAGCAGGATGACCTGAGGATCTCCTCACAACTTTTGCAGGAGCATTATCTGACGATATGGATAGAGACCTCTGAGGGAACTGAACTCCAGAACTCTGAGTGTAATTCAAATGGATTTTCAATGCCTTAGTTTCCGACCAATGCAAATCAGAAGTTTGGAAATACAACTGCTTTCAATATAACATCCAAACTGAGATCCAATTTTAAAGACTTGTACTTACTACAAGGTCATAGAATGCAGAATAATATTGAGGAAACTTCCCAGAAGCACCACCGAGGGATGTCTGTGTGGCATCTAGAAGAAGAAATATCCTCTCTCGTACGGGCAAGTCAGTCTGAAAGAAAGTTTCCATAAAGTGCATTATTTCAATTTTGTTGAATCATTTAGAATACGTGACATCAAATGCAAACCTTTTTCTTAACTATCTTCGAAAGAATAGGGAGAATCCCCAATTCAATGACTTGCTTATGAATAGGTTCTCCAATATTGTTCATCAGCATCTCCAACAGCTGCAACACAATAGACCTCCTTCAGAGAGTTGTTAAGAAACAGCGAAGGATGGGACTATGGCAGCTGTTGCTGCTAAAACTATTGACAGAAAAAAATTGAACAGCATTCAAGGAAAAAAAGCACATGAATAAAGAATTAGATAACTGTATTGAACAGTGAAGAAATTTATAGAATGAAGAACTCAGAATGGCAACGAAAGATCACACTCACCATGACTGCATAGAGTTGTGCATTTGAATGTTTACTCCCCAGCCGTTTTTTGACGGTCTTAATAATATCTTTCGATACCCTGCATGGTTATTGAAGATACTGTGTTCATCACTTACTATAGCTGAGACAACATACTGTATATGCGGTATATGGTCAAATATTTGGCATACCGAATTAGCATATGCTGTTTAGAACCAGGATGTGCATAACCATGCTCTAATTCAATGTCGAATGCTTTGATAAGTAATGATGTACTTAGACGGTAAGCAGCAGCTGAACCATGATATTAGGAAGTGCACCAATTGAATTGGTTATTTATACCACCGCATGAGTAACACCTAAATTGAAATCCAAAGGAAGAAACAAGCAGGGGATGGATTTTATTTTTTTGGGGTGGGGAAGGGGGGGGGGGGGCAGCACTTTCCCTAACCCACAAACTTCTTGAAATTCGACCTTGGCCCAAGTTTTCTTAAAAAGATTACAGTGAAGTCCATGTTCCTAGAAATTTGAAATAGCTAATACATACATTTTAGTGTTTCTAATTAATTAAGACTTCAGATCGTGTATGTATCCAATTTGAAACAGAAAAGCCACCTTTTGTTCTAATTCAAAATAGGTTTTATAGAGGTTTCTCCAAGAATACATGATGGCTTCATTGAACATTCAACTTACATTGAGAATATGCTCTTAAAGAAAGAATGGAACTCCTAAAAGAGATATGAGAACCAATTGCTTGAGGTTTTCATTATACTATCACTTATTGGTTCAATATTCTAGCTTTAGTGCACTCTGTTCTGCCTTCATTTTAGTTGAAAAGGGCGATGGCAAAATGTTTTATCTGTTGAATGTATATGCTGTGTCAACAAAGATAATGTACAAGAAAATGAGTACTTCTTTTACCTTCGAGACTTTTTTTCTTTTCAATACATAAATAAGTAAAGATCAAGGGACGAAAATTTACCTTTGAGATTTATAAAAGAATGATTAAGGCACGATATTCATTAAATTTAAAAATGCAAAGCCATATCACAATGTAACCAAAAAGCATATTATAGTAGAATGATCCAATGGAAAGGTAAGAGGTAAGTACATTATTTCTAGAAAGAGAAAACAGTACTTATATCAAAGAAAGATCTGTGGATAACTAGGTGATATGAAGAAACTTTTTTTTTTTTTTTAAATTATGAAAATGCATGAGTTGTCATGAAATGGTTTTCAGAATGTAAGCATGGCATATTTCTTGACACTCCATCTCACATGTAAGTGGCGCTTGACATGTGAAATGGACCTAACCACACTGAACAGAACAGGGAGGCAAGAACACAAGAACGTGATATCAGAGAAAATAGAAAGAAGAGAGTTTGTAAATATTTGAACTCTTGAATGATGCTCTAGTAATATGATAGGGGCCAATTTTCTTCCAAAAGTTCAAGCAAAAGGGAATTAGACCCACATTGTCTGTGAGTGTTTGAAGCTTAACAAGACCCCTTACTAAATATTTGATATTTAAAAGGTTTTCTAGGTCATTGAACAAGTTTTTAAAGTGAATATGGGTATAGACTAATTAGAAATATGAGCGTGACAATGGGCCAATACAGAGCATTGTGGCAATAACATGTATATTAACCAATTTAGTCCACTAATAACAAAAACCTATTAAAGCGACATGGTAAGTTCGGCAGAAGAAACCACCTTGTGGGGATGGCACTTATGGGATTCAACTTATTTGCGGCTTGCACTTATGGTCGTGGAAGAACTTCAGCTTGCTCGCACTAAGAAAACTAGATGAACGAAATAATGCTTCACTTTCAGACAATATGACAATATTCCTGTATCCCCTATTAGCCCAACTTCTTCGGGCAAAAATTCTACGCCATGACATCCCAAGTAAGGCTAGGATTGCATTCTCATCACCACAAATTTTTCAGTGCAAAAACTTAACATTCAATCAAAAAACTAAGACGGAATTAGTATAAATTGTTAGACCCACTGATGATGAAAATGTAAAGACAGTCAAGAAATTGCAAGTTTTCATAGCAAGGATGACATTTCTAAATTATTCACGATTCAATTGCATTTTTTGTCAGCAATGAAGTCGAGTGAGGATATGCTCAAAAGGTTGTAATTTTTCTGTTGAACCAAAAGTTTGCCATTAAAAAGCAAAAGTTCTGAAATTTACATTTTTCTATTTAATTCAACAAAAATGTCCATTTAAACAGCAGTAATCAGATGATAAATCTTAATTTCACAATCACAGTGTTTCACTCAAAAACCAAGCCGGAGAAAACTTACCCTGGATCACGAGCAACTAACTCACAGATCTCAATGTTCTTTGTCCAATCCATTTCTGCCAACTTATTACTCGTTGCCGTGTTGACAAGCTCAGCAGCCATCTTTCAATTATTTATTGACTTCAATAGAGAAGGAGCTGCAAGAACCCTCTAGATTATTGGGCATATAGTCAAACTCCCAGGTAGACAAAAGAAACCATGACCATGCTATATTGATGATCATATTTTGCAGCAACAGAACCACCCAAGAATATCACATAAGAAGATGAAGATTTTACTTACAATGTTCAAATTTGTTTGAATTGCCAAGATTGGTTGCTTTTCAATTATGACTGTGCATGGCTTCTCCACTTCACTATGAAAACACCCAAAGTTGCACTCAAGGATCGGTAGGGCAAACAGAGACAAGTACTGACAAAGCATTACGTGGGTTTCAGAGACGAGGAAGACCGCAGCAGGCAGCTGCCGATCCTCCTAAGTGCCATAGAAGTCGTCAAAAGTTATGCAACCCACATGAAGTACAGCTTTAAAGTGTTCACCAATTCATAACAACTAGAATGATACCCACGGGGGAAACAAGAAAAAAAAATCAAGCTGGCGGATCATGCGACATAACTTACAGCAAGAGGGTAGATTTTTACTTCTCTTATGCGCACAAAAGCATAATAATCCTTTGGAAAGCCAGAAAGAAACTGGCGTTTGATCAGGGGAAATCAGTACTCCATTGGTGTACAATTTCAGGACACCAAATCGTACAAAATCACATTGGTTCATACAGATGTAATCGCAAACACCCAAAGAATCAGGCCAAACAGGACATGCCCATTCTCGGAAAAGCAAAAGGGAAAGGAAGCACGAACCCGAAAGAAGACCTCGTCTTCGCGGACGCTACGGCAGCAGCACACTCCCTGTGCAGCTTCTACTCTGAAACGAGAGCGAAAAAAACGAGAACTTTTCATTAAGGCTTTGACAAAACCCATCAATCACGGATACCCAGTTCGCCACTGAGAGAGTTCGGCGTCATGACAAAAGTGCGGAAAGTGGGTACTCAATCTGAACGCCCGCCATGGAAGACGAAGAGAAAGGTAAAGTTGGGCATGGAACCTCAGGAGGCTCCGCCGACGTACCAAATGATTTGATGATTATGGGCAAATCCCATTTCCCTCCCGTTCCCTCCCCCCCTTAGTTCCCACGCAATCGTGGAGCCTCGTTGTTTGCACCGTTGCTATCAAATCGATTTGCAGAAGTCAGATTCAGGAATCCTCCGATCTTCGAGTATCAGTGGAGGCAGAGAGTAGAGAGAGATTGTCCTTTTGACGGATGTGTATGCTCACTCCTTAAAGTCGGGCCGATTTTTCTCGTGAAAAATAATTTTTCCTGAGTTTTATCGTTCATTCTCCTTATAAAAAAATATCTAACGAATAATATTTTCCTTGTGAATGAAAACATTTTGACGTATTTATAATGGATCTATATAATTTTTGTTGATCAATTCTTTTAAAAGATTCAAACCATTCTCTATATAAATATATTTTCTAGATCATTAATTATTCGTGAAGTGAATGTGCAAATGAATTATTCTTAACAAATGATATTATAATAGAATTCAACTTTTCGTATGAATGAAAAGTCTTTGTCAAGTAGGTATATCATTAAATTGTGAAATACATAGGTCGCATAATCTCTGGGTTGAAGTGTCTAAATCATACATGTCATACCCTTTAATAAATAGGGATTTTCTTTGTTGAGTACTAATCTAATCCTCCAATATAACTTTCATTGCAATGCACGATATCAATAAGTATTTAAAAGCAATTATATTTTATCATAACTGTACACCCTAAGCCCAATAGTGGCCATAGGTTCAAGTTTAAGCTCCAAGGTCCTTGGTCTTGGTGCGGAGGTTAAGCCCTCATGGATCGAGGTACAAGATCAAAGACATCAATTTCACGTGCCCAACGAAAACAATACATTGAGAAGTAAAAGTTTTATTATAATTTGATATAATCAATGTATCACAAAATCAATCTCTCTTAAGATGAATGATATTACTTTTTATCTACTTTTAGATTTCAACATAGAGCTAAATAAAAATGAAAGGGAAATATACTGATCGGAAGGGAGTAGTCTCTCCAACTTCATAGGGGGAAATGTAAGGAAACGATTAGTGTCATTAGAATAAGATCAAAAGGCATCATTAGCAACATTGAAGAGTAACAGAGTCAAATGCATGGCCGGGTTGGGTAGGCATCGAGGTGGTGGTCGATGCTTAGAACAGTGACTCTGTGAATTCGATTATGTGTAGGTCTGTATGAAGAATCACGTGGCGGGACTAGGCCATGCGCAGTGTCATCCAGCACACTTCATTTGCACCGTGATTTACTCCTGGCGCTCCCACCATCCACTTTAGGCCTGTGCTCGGACCTATTGACTCTCAAAATCATTTTACGTGGGTCGAGCCCTCCCTGGATACATTCTCTCATTATGGACAGATATCCTGAATTTTAATATGCCATGAAGCGACGGCGGCGGCTGGTAATCCTCAGTGTTTTGTAAAGATTTCCGAGGCGATCGTTATCCTAACGTCAAGAGTCTCCGTCCATTCGTTCATAAAATAACAAGCAAAGAAGGGAGAATCATTGGCTCCAGTCGAAATTGAATAAACAAAGAAGAGCTTACACGATGCAATGAATGAACTGGCTACACTCCCTTTGTCTCAGAGAGAGAGAGAGAGAGAGAGAGAGAGGGGTGGGCCCCGCAATGTAAATCCAGAATCAACGGCAGGGATGAGATGAGAGGCGCAGGCGGGATGGATGGGGACAAAGAGTCAGTCAGGCGTCACCCTCATCACCCTCGATCCCGGTCTTGTCGTGGTGTTCTATTTAGTATTTAGTAATCAAGTGCTACTTGGTCTGAGTGGGAGCTGGTCGTCCTCGTCCTCGTCCTCGTCCTCGAAATCCGAAAGATCAGTTCTTTAAGCTGCCGTAAACTCTCGAGTTGCAAAGCAAGAAAGCAGGAATGAGCAGACTGGCAAAGAGGGTGGCGTTGCTCTCCCGGTCGTATTCTGCTGCCGCCGCTCCTCCTCCTCGTCCCTCCTCCTCCGGGAGATGGCTATCTCATCATCCCGTCGTTGAATCCGCCCGCCCCGATGCGGAGATCGGCAGGCGACGCTACTCCTCCTCCTCCTCCTCCTCCGCCGGGTACCACGTCAGCCCGTCGTCGTCGATGAAGGGGGCGGTGTTCCGGGACCCCGCCCGCCCCCTCTCCCTGGAGCTCCTCCAGATCCCCCGCCCCGAGCCCGGGGAGGTCCTCATCCGCACCAAGGCCTGCGGGGTCTGCCACTCCGACCTCCACGTCCTCAAGGGCGAGCTCCCCTTCGCCTCCCCCTGCGTCGTCGGCCACGAGATCACCGGCGAGGTCGTCGATCACCACCCCCTCTCCGACCCCAAGATCGTCCGCCGATTCCCCGTCGGGTCAGCCGTCGTCGGGGCCTTCATCATGCCCTGCGGTTCCTGCTTCCACTGCTCTAAGGTCTGTCGGTCCTTCCCTTTTCTCTTCTTCTTCTTTTCTTGTTGTGCCGCGCCTTTCCTCGGACCGTGTCCTTTTCGAGATTACGTAAGACGATTCTTCGCTTTTTTGCTGATTTGACTTTTCAGGGTCATGATGATCTGTGCGAGGATTTCTTCGCTTATAACCGCGCGCAGGGCACTCTTTACGACGGCAAGACTCGCCTTTTCCTCCACGGCTCCGGCAAGTTCTTCTCTTCTGCCCTCCCCATTTTTGTAGAGATGCGTGTCACACTTGGGCCTTGCCCCTTCTTATCGATGCTGTTTCATGTCCTGATGGTTGCGCGAGTTACTCTGATCTCGAATTCGCCATGTATTGTTGGCTTGATGGTTCTCCTTCTTTTGCACGATGCTCTCTGCCTGAATCTCGAATGTGTTTGCAGGCGAACCTGTGTATATGTATAGTATGGGAGGGATGGCTGAATACTGCGTTGTGCCCGCGAATGCATTGGCTGTATTACCTGGCTCGTTGCCCTACTCGGAATCTGCCATTCTGGGCTGTGCGGTTTTCACTGCATATGGTGCCATGACCCACGCGGCTGAGGTGCGTGCTGGGGATTCCATTGCCGTTATTGGTGTTGGAGGTGTTGGATCAAGGTACCTCACGCCCACATCATCTAAGCTGCAGCTGATGATGCGTATGGATATCTAGTATTTCGCTTACGCACATCCGAATAGACTTTGCCTAAATGAACATGAATTTTGTTATTGCTTGGAAAAATGCACAGTGATCCAACTATAAGTTTAGATGGGATGGCATATGACTGCACTTGAATATGGACATGTTTTTTTCTGGTGAATATGCACTAGTAGAATGGAATCATCTGAACTCTCCTAGGAGCTAAGGTGAATGATATTTTCCATTGATTTGTGCAAAAAGTTTCGCCCTTCAATCATGCGCTAGAAATGTAATTGATGAACTCCATGGCAGTCATATCTATCTGTGAAATTTCTACAGTTCACCTTTTCTTGCCATTCTTTGATTTCAAAACTTTTCATCTCTCACCCTTGAGAGGTCTCTGATTTCTTCTTTTTGGCATCAATCAGTAGATAGAATTGAGGAATTGGGCCAATAAATACTTTCCCTTTTCTCTGAATTTCTTCCCTTGCTAGCTGTTGTTGAATCTTGTTGAAGGGTCCCTAGATGATCCCGCATATGCCCCATAAAGAAACCAATCTTAGTATCTGAATATGCTCAGATTCAAAACACAATTGAACTGACATTTTTTTTTTTTTTGGGGAAGTTCCTTGTTGCAAACAATAACTTCCGACAACATTATTTTTCTGGGCATCATCTAAAGTCCCTAAATACCATGTTTAAGATTTCTATAGACAAGGTTTCCAGGTATCATTCTAAGATGTAATCTAACCAAGAAAAGTGGAGCTTCTTTAACAAATAAAAGATATTCCTTCAGCTGGTATGGTTAAATTGTGCAATATCTTCAACCTATTTGGCTGACATTTTATGCATTGTGAGAACAACCAAGATTTATGTCACCTGAACTTGTCATTTTGGTATGAGGGGAGGTCTGCTGGGTGTTCGATCCTATCCTTGATGCTTTACCTCCTTTGATACCACAGTCCTGTCTCCCTACATAAGTATGACCTTTTGGATGTTTCAGTTGTTTGCAGATAGCTAAGGCTTTTGGTGCCTCTGATATTATCGCTGTGGATATCAGTGATGAAAAGTTAGAGAAAGCTAAAAATTTTGGGGCCACCCATACCGTGAATGCAATCAAAGAGGATGCTATTGAAAAGATTAAGGTATGTGCTTATCTCTTTCAGATTCACAGTGAGCTGTAAAAGCATGAGTTGCATATATGTCTTCTCCCTCTATGAAGTCTGCCATATGAATCTCTCCACATCATGTTGTCCTATTTGATATGGTTTCTTATTGGTGCTCTAGGAAAATTGCCTCTGAGTAGTTGGATGCATGATCATGGTATGCATTAATTGCATCCTCAAGATTCAATGGTTCGACTGTACAAGGAGCAATATTTGGGAGCATGTAATAATTGCTCATTTCATACACTGCCCACAAGATCCATTTATTCAAAGAATCAACATTCGTTTTTAGAGGTCTGTACATGGTCTCTTGGGTAACCCATCCTTTAAACCAGTCCTGGACATACCGTCTCCTCTTTACAGCACTTTAGATTGTTATTTTGCATGGCTACACCATCTTAATCCTGGGGGGAGGGGGAAGAGGATTTATTGGCACTTGGTTACTGGAAGAGGTTAACATGGATAAATAGCATGTTTTAGATGACTTGATATAGATTGGCAGGCATATTGCCATTGAACCCATGGATGATTTTATGCTTTATACCCGTCAATTTTCACTTTCCGCTCTTTGCTTTGACCTTGACATGCTCGTCTAGTGACTGACTTTCAGTGTGTTTTTTGAATTGGCTCAATTTGCTCTGTGCAATCTCTTCTTCCTTTTCTTCTTATTACTATTATTGTTATTATCATTATACTCTTTTCTTGATGAAGCGCTTTCCCCATCTCTTGGCAGACAATAACTGGAGGGATGGGTGTTGATATTGCCGTAGAAGCCCTAGGAAAACCACAAACGTTCCTGCAGTGCGTACAAAGTGTTAGGGATGGTGGAAAAGCCGTGATGATAGGACTTGCAAAATCTGGTGCCGTGGGGGAGGTAGACATAAATCGACTTGTCCGCAGAAAGGTGAATATCTGAGTCTACTTCTGATATGTGTGTATATGTTTCCATTTGCATGACAGTAGCTACAGAGTTATCTTGTGGTCACTAAATGACGTTCTGAGTTGCTGTTCCCTTGTTATTAACTGAAACTTTCTTGTCGAAAAGTTAGGAAATTGGGAAGGTATACTGAAGGACAATAGCTGTTTTACTTGTTCAGCCATTGTACTCAAAAGCTATTGAGTTTTAGGGACTTCAATCTTCCTGAAGAAATGGTTTTAAGAGCACAGTCTGTAAAACACGTTTTGCAAGTAACAGCAGACTGTTCCTTCATCCCTTTTGGACCAAGTTGGCGGGACTACTTAAAGTAATCATCTCTGAACTGCATGTTTGAATTTGAAGGCACTCTAAACACAGTGCATCGATGTGATTCCCCCATCTTATAATGGAATGAAGTCTTGTAGTATACTTGCATCTTGCTCAACAAGTGCTTTAGGCACACTCATCAACACCCGAGGTCAGATGTTCATATCATCCTGAATTTTGAAGTGGCACCTAGAGCTATTTATTCTAATTCCTAGGCTATTGTGAAGAATGATTAGGGATTAATATGGTCTCGTATCAACTTGCTGCATTAAGATTGAGACGATTTAACACTGAGCAATGTGTTCTCGATCAGATTAGAGTCATTGGCTCATATGGGGCAAGAGCAAGGCAGGACCTTCCTAAGTTGGTCAAGTTGGCGGAATCAGGGATCTTCAATCTCACCAGTGCAGTATCAAGGAAATACACATTTGAAGAGGCTGCAAAAGCATTTCAAGACCTTGACCAAGGAAAAATCATCAGCAGAGCAGTTGTTGAGATAGTGTAGTCCATCCCTTCTACACTCAGGTCTCCATGCTTGTTACAAATTGTGGTTTTTGCAGTTAAATGATCAGAGCAACTTCACTCTTCCAAAACGCACATGAAACTTGGGTTGGCTACTGATTCAAATAAAAAACAAAATCAATGACATGTCCCGCCCTTTTTATATCTTTAGTATGGATAGATTTCTGGCATCCTGCGTGTGAAAATGCTGTTAGTGTTGGTATTTCCTAAAAAACGCAAAGTAAACTTCAAAAGTCTGATGGTGACTAAATTTTTGACCGGTAAGTTATTTAACCTGCAACAGGTTGTAAGTTATGGACGGTTATTCAATACATCATACTTTAATAAGTTACTGCTAGTTTTGTGGAAGTACCAAAATTTATTTGACGGTTTTACATTACTATTTCTTTGAAGTATCAATAGCTTATCATAGTACACAAGAGAATATTGGTAAAGTATTATATTCGTTGGTAATGTCGGAACCATCATATAAATGTTGATAACACACTCAAATATGGGTTAGTAAAATTAAAAATAATTGATAGTTTAAACCGTGAAAATTGTTAAATCACTCAAATGTTAAATCACTCAAATCAAGGCTGATGATTTCGTATGACTTAGTAACTTTAATGCGTTAGTGACTTTAACAAATAAATATTGGTATACGGTTGAAATAATTAGTAATTTCAAAAATGATCATAAAACCGTTGGTAAATGAACTTAGATAAGGGTTGATACTTTTCTATAAACATTATTTAATTTAACCTATAGAAAGTTATGTAAATAAATATTGGTGAATTATTGAAATAGTTAGTAATATAAGTAAATAAGTCCTTGTTGGTAATTACCTAAAAGTGTTGGTAAGTTACCAACACATTATCGACTAACAAAGTAGCTGGCAAAAATTTTATTGTCTAACATATTTTGATATCCACCAATGCTATAATGTTCCAAATTTTGCAAACTGAACATCAGAATCAACAAAATGTTCCATCTTGACATTATCGACCTTAAAAAAACCTTTTAGCGGATCTCATATACTTTGATCTTGAGAAATCACAATTTATTGCTTCTTCTTCACCATACCCGATTCTTATCGAAGAAGAAGAGTAGGATTTTGTGATATTGTCTGTAAAATCTCATGCAAAAAGAAATTTCTATCCTATATCTTGGAACATGTATAAATGAGGTCAATACTTTGGTCTTAGTGATTTATTGTTGAACTTCAGATATTGAGGAACATAACCATTCCTCCATGTAGAGCGATCGTGATTCCCTCAAAAACCTAATGAAAATTGGGTGCAAGAAGGGAGTGACCCCCAGGGAGACTGAGACAGTTGCATGCCATGTCTTCAGACAAAAGATGGAACGGAGGTTCCGAAACACAGCCAAAGAAACAGAATAATGGGAGAACATTTCATTCACAGCTATCTTGAAACTTACAGTGCGTCATTGACCCTAAATGGGATAAATTGTCGGAGGCAGGAAATGCCTAGTCATTTACAAGAAAGCAAGCAAATCAAATGCTTGGCCTTTTAATGAATTAAACGGAAAGAAAAGATCATGTACCATCACCGTTGCCGTATAATTCTGTACCTCATCCTTGCTGCCACCCATAAGCCAGGTCCCACCAACTCCGAAGAACAAAATGAAGGTAGGACATTGAGAATATCAAGGATACACCAAAAACCTGCAAATAGCAGGACTAAGCCTGAAGCTATAATGAATAGAATTCTATGGTAGCCTCCAATTGCAAACTAAGACCAACTAATCTTCTTTCCATTTGTTAACGTATCGAAGGAAAGCATCCGCAGGATTATCCCTAGGAGGTGCCCGCACACGTGTTGATCTTCGAAGCACTGCCTCTTCCATTGCAATCTCTGCTGAAAGCTTAGATCTTTTTTGTAGCCCCATGCTGGTAAATGAAATACATGCAAAATAGTTAAGCTGATTAGGCTTGAGGCTGTCCTATAAAGAGTCCTGATATTTACAAGAAACCCTTTCTGTATGCAATGTGTAAATTAAGTTTCCTAAAGTCAACTTGATATGGACTCAACACTTATTTCCAATTTACCACGTTGAAAAGGAAATCCTTCTGATTGTCTTTCCAACAGGGAACTACAGAAAAGGAAAATAGAAATGGCATGTTGATTTCTGTATCCATTTTTAAACATACCAACCATGCAAGTTAATGCACAGAAGGTGCGCATGCATTTCAACATACCATGGTGATACCTCAAGAACTGTGAAATTGTATTAGCCAGTCAAGTCTCGATAAAAAGAGTATCAGAGAATTCCAAAAAATATAAAGACAAGTCATGCCTATCAGTTGTCACATCTACACAAACCAAGCATAACAAAAAACAAAGCAAATTTCCCAAAAGCTATCAAGGGATATACCACTGAAGGTTTCCCAGAGTCATTCATTCCTTAAAGAAGATAATGATTCAACAAGTTACCAGATTTTGCCATAAAATTTGTCTAGCTCTGTTTGAAGAGCCCTTTCCCTCTCACCCTTGCGATTCAGTGAACCCATCAACGCATCAAGCTGCTCAAGAAATTAACTGGGATCACAACCACGTCCAGTTATAATTATTATAAGAAGCATGATGACTCAAATACCTCTTCCTTGCTACTATAGTAGCCCCAAATTTTGTGGTCCAAGCTCTCAATAAAAATCCTCCCATCACGCCGAAACCACCAGTATCTATTATGATGCCTATCCTTCCCCAACGGATTTGTGCGTATAAATCTTTTCTCCATTTCAGTCTCATAATATCGTTTCTGCAGGTGTCAAAAGGATCCTTTTATTGACTCTTATTATGAAACAACAGTATACAACTAATGAACAAATACTGAAAGAGTAGTAGGAGAGATCAAACCCTTTGTTCTTTGCTGCTCTTTTCAATTTCTTCCCTTTCAACCGTTTCCGCATGTTTTAGGGCAATCTTCTGTGCTTCCTTCTTAGATACACGCTGTACATCCTTGGGCTTGTGTTCATCTTCCCCCTTATGCTTCTTGGTTCTCTTTCTGAAAGAACCATCAGTTTGGCTACTCTCTCTAATGGAAAGAATACAATAAAGACCACATGTAATTTGGAAAAATAAGATCTAAGCTTCTAGTGTCCTTAATCAAACCTTTTCTTTGAGACATGGTCTGTTTTCTCCGATTCCGCTTCACCATTCTGCTCATTGTGAGTGCCATTCTGTTGCACACCTAGGTTGTTTCCTGAGCTGTTCAAGCCGTTGCCATTTACGAATCCATTTACGTCAGACTCAGCTTTCAACCGTTCCTTTTCTTCTCTCCTTCTCTTGGCTTCTTCCAATGCTTCGCCCCTTCTTGTGGCTCCTAGTTTCTGCCACTGTTCAATGAACTCATCAAGTTGCTCCCTGACCAGATCAGTCTCAAGGGCACAATTCAGCAATTCCCCTAAGATTTCCAATTTAGCACGCGTTTCCAAAAGGCCATAGTGTCCTCGCTTAATCGTAGCCATATAAGGGCGAAATTTGGAACTGTTAGTCCAGTCTAAGAAAGAACACAAGTACTCTGTCCAAGTGATTAATGTTATCTGCAGTAGAAAAGCAAGGAAATTTGTATCAATAAAATGCTAAAATGGAAGCAGCAGAAAATATCCCATACAACCAAATGAAAAAAAATTTCTGGTTAAAACAAGGATTAGATGTGACACACAGAACTGACCTTTGACTTGCCCTTTCTTTTTTCTATCACTGAAGCATATTCACCATTGTCTTTTATAAGCAACCGAAGAAGGGCTGAATGACACTCAACAATAAGAATCAAATTGCTGTCTTTATGACAGACAGCATTTTCAAAATCCTCAAGAGAAAATGGTGACAAATGCAACAGCCTGCTAAAGGATGAACAGAAGTCCCAAATCATCAAAAGTTCCCCTACACAGTCCATTGGAACTTTAAAGTCTCTTGATGGAGAAGGTCTCTCGGTAAATACTGGATCGTCTGGACAAGGCTGTACTAAGAGGTCTTCAATGGGGTACTTGATAGCTTCTAACCTTTTTAGGTCATCTTCTGCAAACTCAGATAAATGTTGAGGGGAATATGTTATTAAATGATCAGGAAAAAGTAAATCGTCAGTACTTAAAACTACCTTTCTCAATTCTCTCCTCCATCTCTGACGCTCCGACTTTCTCCCTCTCTGTTCTCTTCTTTCCTTTGTTCTTGCCAGATTCATCTTCCCCTTCCTGAATGTAAGAGTTGTGAATATATGGAGGACATTACTGGATCCAGACAAAGAAGGACCATACAAAACTAGATAATTACCTTTTCTTCTTCCCCATTTTTTCTTTTCTTCCTGTAGCTGATGAGAGTGCCATTCTGAAAGTAAAACTTGCTCTTCAACTCATCTGGAAGATGGGTCGAGATCCCATGCTTTTCTGCAAGCCTATCATGGAGCACCCAAGGTGCATTACGGTATGTAGATTCTCGAATAAAAGACTTCACCATGTTTCTACTAAATGGGGGTTTTCTGTTAATTAGATCCTCATCATATACTACATCAAATCCCACTACTTCCTTATCTTTGCCCAACCAAGCAATCTTGTATTGTTTTTTGCCAGTAGAATCATGCAATGTCTTTATTATTCTGCATAGAAACACTTCATTTCCTTTTCGTCCGTATAATTCCTGTCCAGCAAACAAACACTCTTGCAATTTCAGAGCAATCTTGTCTGCAAGATCTCTCAGTGGAAGCATGCCTGCCAATGTAAATGTTATTATGCAAACTGGAGATTTACTGCCTGATCAAAACGTTGTAATAAGTAAAAGCCACATAAAAAAGAAGAAGAAGTAGTAACCTCATCAAGAGCACCTATATAAATCAATTCCTTGTGCGTGGTACTAAAGACACACAAGGCAACTCTTTTCAATTGTCTATATCAAAGTCAACAAGCCAAGATGGTACAATACAACTGACCACCATGCAACAGCATTATGTCTACAAGAAGTCGTGAAAAAATTTAGAGAAATCAAACATCAACATTTCAGTGCACACCACTCTAATTTTGCAAATCTCAATATTCTCAGCGTACGATGTTGCGATTCAATCATACTGCAGCTTCTCTATCTAGTTAACATCAGCAACTAGAAAACAATGACCATGGAGTGCTGCAGTTTGCCCTATGTAAACAGTTTTCCCATCATATGAAGGGATCAAAAGTAAGCATAGCCCAATGTCATCCCGAATTAGCTTCAAATGAGACCTGAAATTTGTAAAAGATAAAAAGCAAACAGGCTTGAACAAATGTCAACTTTGCAATGTCGCCAGACTGATAATGTTATACTTTGATCCAGGGACGGTCACAAAACATGGTACATTCTTTCTGTTGAGCCCTGCCTTGTTCTCTTGTTTGCTAATGCATTCTTACTTAATTTTTTACCATTGACCAGCAGTTTTATTGTTTAAACATTGTTTGAGTTCCCTCATTATCAATGGTCTTTTGGGTTTCTTCAGGCACCTGATGCTGCATCATAGCAACGACCAATAAAAATGTAATATTTAATAGGATCACTACCCATTGTTTTGAAAGTTTAAGCTATTAAAAAAATATATAGTTTGATATGCATAGGTTGGAATATCACTTACACTCACCTATTCTAATACCACGTAGAGCTTTATTTATGGGACCACTTGCCGACCGTTTATATAAGTTTAAGTTATTAGATGAGGTATGGCGTGATTGTAACAAATGTAATGAACTACAGCAATTTCATAGCAACAAGCATCTTTTAGGGAGCATATTTTATCACAAGAATTGTAAACACTAAGCAATGGAATATAAAATTTATGAAACTATCGGCGATATAGGCAAAGGTTTTGAGCCATTCGATAATATCTTGCAAATTCTACTAAATACAGGGATCTCCTTCATTGCTTGAACATTTCATACTAGAAAGAAATTTACTTGAGATTTACCTGGAGTGAGAAGATCAATACATAATGTATGACCTATAAAGGCATAATCAATAGGGTTTTACATTTGAGTTATACTTTTACTTTTTGCTAATCGGGCCATGTTAACAACCTAACTCACTACAATCTATCAATGATCTTGATTAATTCTCCAAAGAGTAGAACAATGTAGCATTGAATGTCATATTTTCAATATCAATGCCCGGTTATATACATATACATTTATATATCAATTCCTAAATAAATTTATAATGGAACTCCAGCACATGCTATACATGAAAAGGTCCCAAACAAAAGGAGTGTGCAAAAATTATAACCAAAGAAACTTTCAGATATATGCCAAATTGATTCCTAGTGTAATTAACAGACCCTAGTGCATTAGAGATCAATCTCATTGAGAATCAATCTTTTAGTGGAGGGCTATAGAAGCAATGTTTTGAACTAATTGTGAGCACTAAACCTTCAAGATGGCAATAAATTCTCCTAGTGCAGGGGAATAGAAAGGGATTGATAAACAGGGTTTTTCCCACATCCATGGCATGCTTCTCTTTGTCAATCATTTTCCTTTTAAACTCAAGCAATCAAGCACGAATCAAGTTATGATAATCACACAAAATTTTATTACAAAAGGAGTTATATTTAACTTTTCTGTTTTCCTTATCTCAAATCTCTAGCTCCCCCTCTTTCCACCCCCACCACAAAAAAGAAAAAAAAAAGAAAAAGAAAAAAATAAAAGGTTTCATTCTTTCACACCAAAGGCTGGATAAACATTGAATCTATCACAAGCTAAGAGTAAGGAGCAAACTTTTCGATCAATGCTAGAATGAAGAAAAAGAAGCCAACTTTTAGAATAATTTGCAGCACATGCCCATTCAAAATTCCAATCCAGATTCATAAAAAAACCACCCATAAATTGTACGTACTTTCAGAATAATTTGCATTACATGCACATTCAAACTATCAAATCCAGATCCATAAAAAAACTACCCATAGCTTGTACACTCTTCCCCTCTGGCCCACAACACCCATCCATCCAATTTGATGTTCACCGAGAAAGAAGAAACAAGAGGACTCTGCCCAATTAGAAGATTAAAAGCTTCTCTAATGTTTCACTTTATATGATGACAAGATAGAATCAGTTAAAAATAAAAAAGCAATACATCGACATAATTGTTTTTTTTCTTTTATTTTTTCGATACCGAGGATCGAGCCTAGCTCATCTTACGGGAGCACAGCACCGACTATACCTCAGGGGAGACTGGCCTAGCAACCTACCGCCAGGGCCCCCCACTCGACATAATTAATAAGTCACTACTCCAAAAAATTTTGCCCATTGAGCACATACACAGCTCAACTGTACCATCATCTTTGTTTCCTAGAAAACCTTGTATTTGAAACAAGAAGTTTACAAGGTCTCCAAGATAAATAGTAGGATGCCATTCTAAACTGGAAGACAGTTGCCCTAAAAACCGGATGCTGATCTAATACTTACTGTATTGAATGGTCGTCAGCATAGGTGCCATTAGCTCTTGCGGGAACTGTTGAACCCTCTCAATTGCACGTTTCTCGGACACCAGAGCCTCTTCGTAGGTCAAGTTAGATTTTCCGCTGACTTTACAGTTCCATAGTCTTTGGCGATACAAATTGATGCGGTTCAAATACTGTCTTGATCAGGTTAAGGAAAGAAGAAAAGACATTCTAGTAACCTGGTTGATGGAAATTATAAACAATTCACTCTACCCGCATGAAAAAAGAAGAGCAGGCACACAAACAGGTTCCTTTCATTGGCCATTTCATAGACTAAAATCTCTGCCATAAAATATTAAGAAAACTAGGGACTCCTAAAAATTTCCCAAGAAGGATACTGATAATCACGAAATATCTCCTTTGTAAAACGGATTTGGAATACGAGTTCCTTAGGATCCAAATCATTTGGCACTTCTACAAGGGAAAAAGGCTTTCTCTTGTAGAGGGGCATTCTTGAATTCAAGTCCACCAGTATAGTGACAAGAAGGAGAAACGGCAACAATTAAGGAAGCAAACTGAATCCTGCAACAAATAAAACATAAGGAAATTTAGTGAAGACGAGTTTAAACCGCTGCAAAGGGGTAATTACAATAGTTAACAAAACCCAGGGATGAAAATGCAAAAAAATCAGCCCCAATGCTTTCACTTCAATTGCAAGTATGAAAACACGCGAAAGGGAGAGGAATAACAGGGTACTTCCACGAGATGCTGAATTCATGAAATTATTCAGTCAAAGAAAACTCAGAGAGTTCCATATGACCCAAAAGAAAGATCTGCTCGACCATCATCAAGCAAGCAAGCAAGGAAAAAAAATCTCTAATGCAAGAAGTGGTAACAATCTCGTAACCACGTTCTTTCAGGAGTCTATATCGGTCTCCCACAAGTCACGCTAAGTTGTCTAAACATTTCACAATCGACTCGAACCCGGGAAACAATATACGAGCGAAACGGCGGGTTCGGCTTCAAGAACGCCACTGGGAGAGCATTTCCAACAATGTCCAGTTCGATGATCGCCCGACAGAAGCAATGGCGAAAGACGGAAACTTGTTCGCAATGGACGCAATCAAGAAAAGACCCAGCAACGACGAGAAACGGAGGACGACGGCGGAAACCCTAGGCGGCGCCCCTTTTGGGAGAGGAACCCGAAAGCGGAAGATTTTGGACCCAAGACCACGTGATTGACGGCGCCACGTAACCGACGACCGGGCATGGAATCAGAGAATCGGGCATCGGAACGGCCGGCGGCCCATCGAACCGGGCGGAGAGATTTGAAAAGAGAAGGATCGAGGCGCGAGGGGCGGGTGGAGCGGGAGCAAAAAGGCGAGGGGAGGGGCGGGTCCGAGAACGTGGCGTTCCCGCCAGAATGGGAGTCCGAAAAAACGCGAGGAGGTTGCAGTGGGAGCCGAAGCGAGAGGGCGGTACCTGGGGCGGCCGGAAATGCGTGGAGGTGTTGAAATCTGGGGAGGAGCCGACGCGGGAGCGAGATGGAGAAGGAGGAGAGGACGGCGGGCAGAGTAAGAGAGAGAGAGAGAGAGAGAGGGGGTGGGAGAGGAGAGCGGTGAGTTGTGTTGTTTCGAAAGAGAAGGGGAAGAGAGAGAGAGAGAGAGAAGGTTCTCACGTTCTCTCTCTTCGCTCGCTCTTCCTTGCGTCCCCTCCTGCCTTGGGGGAAGCACTATAATATGTTAATGGGAATTTGCATCCGCTTTGGGCTTCCTACTTCCAAAACTTACATTTGGGCTTTGCTTTGCATTCTAGCCCTGCTTGGGCCTGCAAACGACAACACCCTTCCATTTGTTTTGTGAAAAATACTCGATTCGAAAATTATTTTTCTAAAAAGATAATCACTTGAACGAAAATGATTAAACATAAATTAGTGTTGGTAATGTAAATATTTTTCATCCATTCCGCTATTTCAAATGATATGAGTGATCATTTCTTATAAAAATATTTTTTGAATCAATCATTTTTCCTCACCCTTCATTTTTAATTCATTCACAACACTTTTCCTTCGATATGACAACATGTCATTTATGTCATACATTTATACACTTTGATGCATGGGTAGAACTCAAATCTTGTCGACAAAATCAACTATTTGAATCAGAAAATGACTAATGTTGTCGGTACCCTTTCAACAGGAGTAAATGTTGTAGGCCATGGGGCATAACATGATGTTGTTTCAGTAAAATTTCTCTCTAATTTTCGGAGGGAAGACCCTTCTTGGTTGGAACAACAAAGCCATCGTGCTTCACGGGTGATCCATCTGCACATGTAATGTTGCTTTCATTTTGGGAGGAAACAAGGGTTGCCTGATGATAGGTGCATAGCATACGGTGTAGGATCAGCTGAGAGGAGTCGGATGACTGCAAATTCCTACCTTCAAGAGACTCTGAAGAAACGTGAAAGATATGGAAGCGCATCCATCCATGGCATCACGGCAGCTTGGGTGGAGAGAGAGAGAGAGAGAGAGAGAGAGGTAAAAACAAAGAAGCGACAAATTTAAAGTACTGAGTAGTTGGGTCGTGTCGTATTGATGGAAAAGACGCAAGACACACACCATAGCCATTTGCATGATGGTGGCAACGCAAGACCGAGCCTGTTCTTCTGCCCGGCTGCCGCGGAGGATGCAAAGCCATCGCCATCAAGAAAGTTGACGATGACGCGTTGAAAAACATCTTTGCTGGTTCAAATTTTTGGAGATTTCGGAATGGATCGCAGCGGGGGACCGGCGGGGTCTGTTTGATTCGAGTTGAGAGCGGGAAAAGAAACAGGGGAGGGGAGGCGGAGGTGGGGTTTGCAAATCACGTTTGGTATGTTCTTTCCGAGAAACGTGAAACAAAGCAGGAGCACCAAAGCTTTGACTTCCCTCGTTCCACCCGGTCCTCTCCTCCTGTTGCTCCCACCCAGTCTGACCCACTTCCCACCTAACCCCCCCTCTCTCTCCCCTCTTCCTTACGTCTCACATCATCAATTGGTCCGGGCTTTGAATTCGGATACCTTTTTTTAAGAGAGGAAAAGGACGACTTGTATAAATGGGCGGAGAGCAGCATCCAATCGAAGACCGTCAAACGTTTTGACCCTTCTTCCATCTGTCATCCGCCCTCCACCCACTTCTGCTTTATAATTCTCATCCGGTGGCCTTGCAAGGTTTCTATTCTAATTAATTGCGAGGACACCTCCTCCCATCTCATCAGTTAGCTAGAATTTCGTTTTCTTTAATGCGAGAAAAAATATAAAAGAACAGCAGCATAAGAAGAAGAAGAAGAAGAAGAAGAAGGAGAAGACGAGGCAGGGGCAGAAAGAATGGAGGGTTCTACTGCTTACCACCGCATTTGAGCGTTTGATATTGAGACTGCTGACTTTGATCCATCGAGAGAGGCGGAGGCTGGACTCGTTCTTCTCGGCGACTTTTTTGAAGCCTTTCTTTTCTTGCTTTCGCACATGACCAACTGACGCAGGCAGTCCGAAAACAGAGAGAGGCAGAGAGAGACGGAGAAACAGAGATTACCCAGAAGCGAGAAGCGAGAAGCGTCCCACCACCTGATAGGGTAAGGCGATGGGGAGCAAGGCGCTGGATGGGGCGAGGGAGGCCGCACGCGCCGCCGTGGAGGCGATGGGGCAGGGGTGCGACTTGGCCATCGACCTCAGGCTCAGGTACTGCAAGAAGTCGAGGCTGGTCAGCATCACCGACGACCCGCCCGCCGCCACACCATCTCCATTCCCGGCGTCGGCATCTCCATCCCCAACGTCCCCACCACCGTCCACTGCGACAAAGGCGAGCGCATGCGCTTCAGCTCCGACGTCCTCTCGTTCCAGCAGGTACTTGTTCTTCTTCTGTGTGGTCGTGTGCTTCTTTACTGATGATCTTCGCAAAGTCATCGCCATCGAGATCGTCCGAGAAACACCGCCTACATCTTCTTTGCAGATGTCGGAGCAGTTCAACCAAGGGCTGTCGCTGACCGGGAAGATACCCACCGGCCATTTCAACGCGGCCTTTGACTTCAGGCAGGGATGGCAGAAAGACGCGGCCAACACCAAGACGCTGGCCTTCGATGGGGTGTTCATCACCCTTTACAACATCCAGTTACGCAAGTCTCAGCTCCTCCTCGCCGATCATGTCAAACAGGCCGTCCCCTCTTCTTGGGATCCTGCAGCTCTCGCCCGGTACCCATTCCCTTATTAGCCTTAGCTCACATAATTCTTGGATTATTATTGCGTTGGATGTCTATAGACGGCAGCTTAATTTGTTCCTGTGGATCTATGACTCGCTTAGCTTGTCAGGTTTCTCCAGTTATTTGGTTCCTTCCCTCAGCGTCTTCATGTCCCATTAGTGTATGTGCATTTTGTTATTAGGAGGTATCTGGACAATATGCAAGAAAATATCAATTTGGTTTGTACAGAAAAAAAAAAAGGACATTTTTATACACTTTGCAGACAATGTTGTAACTTCCTGAACTCAAATTTGGACTTCCTCTATCTCTCCACACCTCGTTGTGTGATGAAGAGTGGTATTCTAAAAGTCTTGACTGGAAGAAATGGGTGGGTTTCTCTGGTACTAATTTTAACAAACTGAGACCTAGCAACTTTTGCATAGTTACCACAAAAACCAAAGTTGATAGTGATATTTGCATCATCAGCTGCATCTATAATGACCATCAAGTGCATTTGATGAGTCTTTCCGTTGTTGGATCCAACTGCAAGTGGCTGTTGACGTAATCACTCAGGAGGTAAACTTAGGCAATGTTCCCATCCTCCAGTTCCCTTTGCCAAATAACCTCTGAATGAGAACCCCAGAAGAGGTGGATAATCTCATCTTACATCAATTTGTTTGGCCAAAAAAGCTAATTTGCTATTTCTACATCTGCAGAGGAAGATATTCTTCCTCTACAACTTTCGCTTAGTCCAAATGCAAAGCGCATAATAAAGTAAATGTTGTTGCAATCTATACACATCAGCCAAACTAATATTGTCACAATTGGTAAGAAAGATAAGTGATTTTGGTTTGTCGGATCAAAGCAAGCTGAATTCATCTTCACTTTCTTTGTGTTTTCTTCGTTCTGTTTTGGCCCAAACTGTTGGTAAATTTAATAAAACTTTGAATCGAAGGTATTCATTTGGCTTATTATTCCAAAAACTCCTCTTTCCAGGTCAGGGAGTTCCTAAAAAAGTTAGCTTACAGATTAGTCTGCCATCTAGTCTAGTTGTTCCAATAAATCACCTCTCAGGCCATCTTCTCTGCTAGAAGGAAGAGAGTTGGGAATATCATTCCATTCTGACTTTTGAGCTTCAAACACTTATGGAAGTACTTCCCATGTATTCCCTATGCTAAAACCCCCAAAGAGCACCCACAACTTATTAGACAAAATAATGTAGTGATATAGTGATATTCTGTGACTTATTTGGACTGTAGAGGCAATGATATTTCAGATACGGCAACTATTTCACAGTAGGAATATGGGATTTCTACCTTCAAATGTGCTGGTTTGGTTGATTAGTTAAGAAGGCAATGCAAACATCAAGTGATGTATCTAGAAACACTTGATTAGACTAAGTAATAGAGTGATACTTTGTGAATTATTTGAACTGTAGAAGTAATGATATTTCAGATACGGCAAATATTTCACAGTAGGAATGTGGGATTTCTACCTTTGAATTTGCTAGTCTGGTTGATTGATATAAGGCAATGGAAACATCAAGTGATAATTGATAATGGTGAGTTGACTCATTTGCATTGAGCTTCGTGTGCTTTTCTGCAACTTTCCTTTTAGCTTAGGAGAATTGTTCTGGAGAAAAGCTTGTTATTCTGGGTAAGTAACATGACACTTATTCTTGTGACCTTACAAAACTGGAAGGTTATTGGTTATTTACTATTTCTGATATCATCTAAAGTATGATGCATATATTTGAAACTATTGGAGACAATATGTAACGTTTAGGGTATTGTTTCTCATTGATGGTTAATTGTCAGGTTTATTCGAAAGTATGGTACCCATGTTATTGTCGGTGTAAAAATGGGTGGGAAGGATGTAATTTATGCCAAGCAGCAGCATGCATCCCCTCTTCAACCTGCAGACGTGCAAAAAAAATTGAAGGAAATGGCAGACAAACTTTTTATTGATGGAGCTGTGCAGTATAGGGAAAAGGTTTGACAATTATTCTGATATGCTTTTTCATTGATATGCATAATTTTACTAGACCTGAAGAGGGAGGTTTTTCTTCATCTTTAAGGTTGGGGGGGGGGGGGGGATTGTTCTGCAATGGTGGTACCTTTCAATTAGTGATCTACATTGATGAGATGATGATTTTCCACTGAGATTTATAATAATTGGAAAAAAGACAAAAAAGTGAGATCCATTTTATTCGTTTCCATATGGAAATACAGTGGTACTCAGGAGAATATCAAACCTGTTGACAACTCAGCCTGATGGTTGTAGAAAATGCCGACCCAATGTCATTTGAATGATTAAGTGATAATTAAAGGGCCTCATTGATGAATGTCTGTTTACATAAATTATGCATCTTCTGGACCCATTGCCATCACGTACTGCAGCATGACCTATGGCCTATATCCCAGTCTGGCCCTGCTCCCTCCTTCTCAGTCACAGATGAAATCTTTGAATGTCTTTCTACATAATGTTGACTGTCAATTACAGTACTTGATTCTCCATATGTCTGGAGCCGAATTTTGGGTATTCTATCGCTTGAAATAGAACAGTGCAGAAAAGACTGGGAGAAGTATAGTTTAAGATATTATCAAGGAAAAGATACCTCTATTTGAAGCAGAACATTTGATCAATCAGAAGGAGATTCAATCTTTTTTGATAGATGAGAGGGATATTGAGCCTTCTTGGTTTTTTGGCTTGTTAATTAGAGATTTCTTCTTTTTAAGAATTTATCACTATCATCTTGATCTAGAATCCTGATTCGCTTAAGGTATAAATTTTATGGGGATGTCTGAAAATTATGCAGTTTGTGCATCCCTTGATTTCTATGTAAAGTTGGAGACTTTATGGTGATGCGCAGTTTGGATTCCTCTTGCATGTGATGCAGTAACTGCTGTTTGAAGAAGTGAACTAAGTTCCTCCCGCTCTTTTCATGGTCTTGAGACACCAGATTTCTTCAGTTGAAAATTATATATCTGTTTGCAGGCTTTGATTGCTAAGTCATATTGTTCTTCTTGAAACCCTAAAGTGTCGAAAAAGAAGTGTCCTGTCAAATGATACTAACTTTTATTCGTATATCTTGATTTTTTGTCTAGGGACGTGGGCTAAACCTCATGGATACATTTCCATCCAGTTCTTACTCTCAAATGGAGGTACAGATCAGTGTTTTTGACTTGAAGCATGAATGCGAGAAGTGTCATCTGCTTTTGTTGGCAGTGATGTTCTTAGCTTCTTTGTGGAGCTCTCTAAGTCAGTTTTAAGTTGTTAAACCTATCATAATCATGTCATAGCTGTTCTGCATAGTTGCTAGCAGTAGCTTTGCGTCCATCCTTGTATTTGGCCAATATGTAGTTTTTCCTCTGAAGTTTGTGGGCTGGCACTTCTGATAAGTCAAATACAATATTAATTCGAGCCACCAAAATCTTTGTCATGTCCAGGTGCAGGACATCGTATTTGATTGCAAACGTAGAGGTGGAAGCACTAAGAAAAATCTACCTCATGGCGAGTGGAGTCAAACTGTTATATACGAACCTGATGTTGTCTCAATGACATTGATCCCAATCGCATCAATGCTAAGCGGTATTCATGGAAGCGGATATTTGAGTCATGCGATCAACCTCTATCTGCGTTGTAAGGATTGACCTGCCTCTATTCTTTAAAGCTTGCATTTTGTTGAAACATTGATGCATTCAGAAACAGCACGCTCTTTAGAGTTGCCTATTTGAATATTTCCAAGCTAACCACATGCCAGAGGATATATATTAGCTAATTTCTGCCGATTGCATGTCATGCTTCAATAAGAAATTGTCTCATGATCGAATTTCCAAATTCTCCCTAGCTAATGCCGACCTCCCTTACCATGACAATTTAAGATAGATATTTGACATCTCCTCCTTGACACAGAATTGTCTTGGTGCTTTCTTGAGAGGCATATGTCTTAGTTAACCACTTTTCTAAAATTTATTTTGCCTTTTTCTACGGAGGATGTTGTCCTTATACTATTGAGCTCTACCTTTCGGTACTTTAAGTCTCATCCTATAGAATTCTTTGGTGGAAAACACACGTTTGCCAACCACCACCTTAAACATGGCTGAGTGAAGCATAGCAAAAGGACAATCTCAGTAATTAGGAATTGCTTGGAATTTTAGCGATAAAAACTGATGTCAATGGCTTTACCAAAAAAACAAACTGATGTCAATGGTGTGTACTAGTCTTTAATATCTCCCATTGGTTCTCTACTCCTGAGTGACTTTTAGGTTGGACTTATTGGAAAGTGGGTTGGAACTTCTAAATTGAGTTTATGGGTGGTGAAAATGCATTGTACTGGGTAAAAGATGGAGTTGGTGTAGTGCAAGATTAATGAAGGACTAAGCATGAAGGAAATGTTTGTGGGAGTTTTGGATAATGAAATATGAAAAGCTAGCAATTTTGTATATTGCATTGCATATTGAAGTAGATCGAGATGCCATCTGAGAGGATATTATTTGGATGCATGAATTTGGAGAAGGGCACTGTCGTAAGGTTGGCATTTTATTGGCTGGAGGCTGAGTAGCTCAATACCAAATTTTGTAAAATGCCATTATAGTTAAGATAAGAATGCTTGGATAGATGTGTGCAAGGTCTAGGAAAAATTGGAGATCATTTCTACTTTTCCTTTTATCTTTTCTGCATTTATTCAATCTACATGGACAAATTTGTTAGGTTCAAGAAGATGTTTGTGTGACCTCTTAAAGGTGGTTGAAATATTAAATGCCTGCAATGCTCTAGTTAAAACACATGACTTAATGGTAGGGGTTCAGGTCAAATGGAGTAGGGAAAGAGGCATGTTGATTTGGAGGGACCTTGAGATTTCGGATTTGCAGTGCATTCGTTGCTATATTAATATGAGAGGATACATGCTTCAATAATATTTAGCAGCGCAAGTTTTGGCATTGCTTCTATTACTCATTATTATGGTATTAGTGCTCCTTCTGATGACCATGTGTCCATGACAAGGCAAACCACAATATGAATAAACAAGCCTCAAAATAGGGGAAATTGTTGTGATCTTAACATATCATTGACATGGTTGACAGAATCAACCTTAACTTCTGAAATCTGAAGATGTGGAAATAAGACCAGTGTAGGGTCCACACAGAGTCCTTTTCATATGGGGGTTTGAGATGAAGGGTGGGGAGGGACCATAGGAGTTCCACATCTGTTGCAAAATGCGCGGGTTGAATCATAACTACTTGACCCAGTCCAGAGAACAACTTGGGCCATGTGATACTTGGTGGATGGCAATCTAAGCCTAGTAAAATTATGAACAAGCAAGAATCTTTTAAAGGCCTAATCCACTGATCTACATGGTGTCAATGCTATTAAGATGTGGAAAGGCTGGTCTCTACCTAACAATCAGAGGATAAATTCTCATCTTAGAAAAATGTGGAATTTTGATGAAAAAGAGCTGCCTGTCTAGTGACACTTAATATTTATGCAGCTCTGTGGTTTGGCTTACTTATGCCTTTTTGCTCAAAGGTTTGCTTTTCTCTTGTCGTTGTCAATGAATCTTGGTTACACATTTTTGAGAAAAAGGACACTACAAGTGCCATAACTTTCGTATGACGCTCACTTGAGTATCATAACTTTTTCTTTCATCACTTGAATACTATAATATATGTACGGAGCTCACTCGAGTGCCATAATTTTTTTTCCAATCACCGAAGTGTCATATAACTTTTCAATTGATCACTTGAGTGCCATAAATTTTTAAATCAATTACCAGAAGTGCCATTTAACATCAAATTTTTGGCACTTGGGTACTCGCTATTAACAAGTTATGGCATTCAAGTGATCAATGAAAGTTATGACACATAAATGTTATTAAAGCACCACTTTTAGAATGACCTGAGTCACTGGAAATTAAGTGTCTGTTCTGTAACCAATTATTGTGCAGTTCTTTATGATGAAGTTTCTAAACTATTGATGCTCTGTACTCTGAAATTGGTCTGTGATAGGAGCAGAAAAATCATCCTCTTTGTGCTTCTAAGTGCAGATAAACCACCCATGGAAGAGCTACATCAGTTTTTAGAGTTTCAACTTCCGAAGCAGTGGGCACCTGTATTTGGGGAGCTTGCCCTTGGTCCTGAAAAGAATCAACAGAGCAGTGCATCTCTTCAGTTGAGCTTTATGGGTCCAAAGCTCTATGTTAACACGACTCCGGTAATGCCCAGTGATGAGAATAGTTGCTTAATGGCTAGTTGTTTTGAAACTACCACTTGATTTTTCTTGTTTCAGGATCGATCTTTCCTAGGGAATCTCTTATCATTAATACACCCTCAAGAAGTAGGCTTTTACATGTCTTTGCGCTGGATGCTTTGAAGTAAATATATTAGAAAGTCTAACCCAAAAGCTTAAGGTAATAGGTAGAGGGAGATCATATGAATAGAAAGAACATTTAGGACCCATTGTCAATTGATGTGGAATAATATTTCAAAACTCCCTCACGTGCAAATTAGATTACGAGCTGCATGTGGAATTTTGACTATGCACATTCACGTGGGATTTTTTACCATGCACCTTCGTGTAAGGGATAAATCGCTTTGATACCGTGTTGGAAAGTCCGACCCAAAAGTTCAAGCTAATAGGTGGAGGGAGACCACATGAATTTTAGGATCTATTGTCAATCGATGTGAGATAATATTTCAACAAAATATAATTACGATATGCAAATGCAATCAGTTATTAGGAAAAGCAGCGTTGATCGGCTCATTAGAAGTTTGCAACTCCATCTTTTCGGTCCCATTTGGAATTTTGGCTGAGAGTGTCTTCTCACATTAATCATAGCAGAGTTGCCTCAAAACAAGCTCACTGAACATCATATGGTAACAAATTGAAAGTTGTCAATGATTATTGTCAAATCAGCAACACCTTAGCATGATGACAGGTGCCGCTGATATTGCATGCAATGGTAGGACCAAAGGGATGAAAATGCCAGTTTCAAGCTTTCTTCCTGAGCTCATGTGACACTGTAAACGAAGTTGCAGTGGGCAATCTTTTTATTTTTGTTTGCTTATCAGTGTCCTTATTCAAAATTCATTCACAGCAAGAAATGAATAAGAGCTGAACAGTAATTCTGTTGTATTAGAAAATGATTGGAAATAACATCTAAATCTTATTCTAGAATGGTGAGCTTGGGATGCAGATTGACTTTGATATCCTTCATACAATAGACAGACGACTCATCGAAGATTCAGCATAGATGATTTAGCTACAATTACACTTTCTGTGGCTGCTTTCAAATCTTCTATTACACAGCAGTCGTATCTTCCCAGTTCCAGCTGAGTGTCAAATATCAATGCTGAATAAGTAATGCCATCCTATATGATGTGTGTGCAGGTTGACGTAGGCAAGAAGCCAGTCACTGGCCTTCGGTTATATCTTGAGGGGAAAAGAGGCAACTGCTTGGCGATCCACTTGCAGCACCTTTCATCGTTGCCGCAGACCTTCCAATTAGTGGATGAGTCAAACGGTCACTTCTCCAATCCGTCATCGGACCGTAGATACTATGAGAAAGTTCAATGGAAGAGCTTCTCACATGTTTGCACAGCTCCTGTTCAGTCCGATGAAGATCTCTCCATCGTCACAGGGGCCCATTTTGAAGTGGGAGATTCTGGCTTGAAGAAAGTTTTGTTCCTGAGGCTTCATTTCTCAAAAGTTGTCGGTGCCACAGTTGTGAGACAAGCAGAATGGGCTGATTCCCCTGCCTCACACCAAAAATCTGGCATTATCTCGACTTTGATTAGCACTCGTTTCTCGACTGGTCAGAAACAACCTCCCCCCAAACCATCTGATGTGAACATTAACTCTGCAGTCTATCCTGGAGGTCCTCCTGTGCCAGCTCAAACGCCTAAATTGTTGAGGTTCGTTGACACTACAGAGATGACCAGAGGGCCACAGGATTCGCCCGGGTACTGGGTTGTATCAGGAGCAAGGCTCCAAGTGGATAAAGGGAAGATATCACTTCGAGTCAAGTATTCTCTTTTGACCGTGATATTACCTGATGAAGAGGCAGATACGGATTTGTAGGTTCCTGTCTGTTTTTTTCCCTGTTCTATACAGAATGTTTCACCAAGCCATGGGGTTGTACTTTAGCTTACACGGTCGATTATGAATATGCGAGCAATTCAATTAGGAGATTGATGTGCGTTGTATATAGATTATTTACATTGCTTTTGTAATTTTTCTCCGATACTTTTGGCTTATTGGTATAACTAATTGTAAGTTAAACATGCGCAAAGTCAGAAACAATGATGTTTACTCTTCACGCAGGTTATCTTATTCTTAGATTCTAGTTGAATAGTTATCATATTAATTCTGTTATCAATATGTCCCGAGTTCAAGTCTGACTGGGGGCAGGATATTAGTGTAAGTGATGGTTTTCTGCTTGGCTTATATAATTATAGATGCTGTGTGTCGGGATAATGTAAGATAAAGATGACATTGAGATTAAAGTTGTGTTGAGGGTCTGTGATGGCTCTTCAAGAGACTAGAGTGGAGGTTTCTTGAGAATTGCCTGAAAAGCTTGTAATGAGATCATCAGATGCAATTACACTGTGCTCGAGTAATTACAGTGGTTTTATTATCTTTTGTATCACCTGATTGTTAGTGAAGTGTTTTCTCATTCTTCTCATAGACGTATGTCAAAATGATCAAATATTGCATCTGTCTGGTCAATTTCGTTTCTTTTTTCCTATTTATTGTGGTCAATTAGCTTGGTTTCATAGCAATTGGTGTCGAGCTTTGGTTCAAAGGTTGAAGAAGATTACTAGCGTAAGAAGAAGGAAATGTGAAAATCGCGAGATTCGAAGACACTATTTTGAATTGGAAGATAGCATAATAAAGTTTTTGTGTTATATCAAAGGCCGCCTTTTTATTTTCTTTTGTGTGTATCAAGGGTGTTTGATATCACCATTTGTCGTCATTCTCTTATTTTCCAAGCCGAAGGCATCTACATAAGGTTCCTAGGGTCTTCTCTACTCTAGATTCATAATGACCTTCATAGGTTCACTTTTTAAAAAGTAATGCTAAGTCTCCATAGATCAATTCATTAAGACCAATCCGCAATGGATGGGTCATTTGATCAATTCCCACCTCTTTGCCCTCCTAAAAGCTTGTAGTGAGTCTCACCTTAACCAAGCTCTTGTGCTTTAGTCTGCAACCTCAAGAAATTGGCTTGAGCCTTAACCTATCCTTGAACTGTACATTTATTAGAAGGGGTTTCTGCTTTGATGCTAATTGTACTTGCATACATGGTTTAAGCCCCCAAAGGGAGTATTTAGATAATCATCCAATGCAATGACCATTTGGATGGGACTTTTACTTATGAGTATTATCGCATGGTCTTGCTCATCAAATGTGGAACATGAAATATTCCAATGTATATAGGTTAGGATCACAACCTGGTTGTTGGCAAGAAATGAAAGGAATGAAATTTGACTTTATGAAATTTTGTGGGACTACCACTAATGGTTCTAAAAGTTCAAATTGCTAAAAATGGGTGCAATTTAATACTTTTAGATATTGTAACATTCTCCTTAATATATAGATTGAATTTTGCCTAAGACCAAAGTGTAGAAATATATGATTGAGAAACTAAAATATATGAAGTATACACCTCATTCACTCTAATAACAGGCCCACTTTCCTTCGTTCCTAGTTGAAAGAAACTTTTTCCAACCATACCTTTAATTGACGAGTTACAAATAAAGACATTACTTATATTTTTAGTGGAGTTTTCATTTGGATGATCACAAAATAAAAGTTTGATCAAGAGAAATTTTATAAGGCTGGAGGAGATGGAGAAGAATATTGCTGATCTTTAAATATCGTAATACTTGCCATTTGCTTTTAGTTTGGTGCATTGTAACTTCATACAATTTAATCATTGGAATTAGAGGACATACATAGAAGATTTGAACCTATTCGAAGTATCATCTGCAGGAGCTACTTTTTGAACTACGATATGAGAGTGTCCCCTCCAGGTTGTCTAATACTCATTTCACTCTCCTTGTCCAAGTCAGCTATTAAAGCCTTCGAGTTATTGACAAAACTACTATATTTGGCAAAGAATTAAGATCTCTACAGATTAGCTAAATAGTCTAAAAAAAAGTTGAACTCGATAGCAGTGTATCCTCAAATTTAGAAGTAGACGGGAAAGTGTTAAGATCTGATGAAGTCTAGCAGCTATAAAAAAGGCTCGTCATGTCTTTCGCAGGCTCGGAGTTGCTGGTGACATTTTCCAGGAGAAGGCATAAGACACATCACAAGCACATGGTATCACCTTAAGATATATCTGTCAATTGCTTGCCACCAAAAATTCCACCATTCCCATCCAACTAATGATAGCATATGACTGCATTTATAAAATGCTCAGAAGGCAGCTTTAACCTTTACAATATCAAGGAATGAAATTAATTTAACACTTTATTGGAAAATAAATCAAAAAGCGATTTATAAAAGCAGTAGAGAGCCTTTAGCGGTGCCTTTAACTGGAGAAGCAAGTGTTCTTTTATTTTCTACCTACATTTACTGAAAATTTGATTCCCAATATGAGTGTTGCTAATTTGTGGGTTTATTACATGAATATCACAAAATGAGAATGAAATGGCAATTTTTTTATTTTATCTCACCGATCAATTTTTAAAATGATCGGTGAATGCACAAAGTTGTTTAAATTGAGGTAGTGGAGATATTTTTATCTTTTTAATTATCTAAGATAGATTGTGTACATTATTCCAGTCTATGATTAACTTATATTTTTCGATTCATTTATGAAATAATTGGCAAATTCGCACGTGTTGCATTAATACAATTTACATTTGACCAATTAAATAAAACCAAGACACGCTTGATGAAGAGATAATGTTGATAAAACAACATCACAAAGAAATTATATAGGGAAAATTACAAACATGACCCATAACTTTGCTCCCCCTATCAATTCCCTTCTCCACGTTTCGAAACTTATAGCTACTGTCCTCACTTTTGTTGCATATGAATTCCCTTCTCCATGTTTCAAAATTTATAATAACCGTCCTCACTTTTATGCAGTAGATTTCAAATCGCATTTCTCATCCATAGATAATTTATAAGTCACTAATTATTCTCAAATTATCCCATCCTCAAACTTGCATTTCATTTTTTGGGTGTAAAATTTGGTGCGCATGGGAGCAAATTGGTCTTTTTAAATTGGAAAGAAGCACGAATAAGGATGTCAAATAGTGAAGGGAAATTGATAAGAAGAACGAAATTCAACATTATTTTTTACAATTATCCCAAATAAAGATAGATATTTCAACATTTGAACCTTTTAATTTGAAATTGATGATTCCAAAATAATCAAATAAATGACAATAACGGACTTCTATATGATTTGGTAATTTCAAATGGGAGTTGACAACTTAAACTTCATAAATAATTATTGGCCAAGTAGTTAGTAATCTTGAAAAGTGATGGAAATTTGCACAAGGAATGTAATTGAGTTTTAAACTTTTCAAGTGATTCAATCAACAGTCCATGTGCCAAAAAACAAGAAAGCAATGGAAAGTTTTAACTTACTCAATAATTGACTAGCTCATCACATATCAAGCAGGACCATAAGTGAATGCTTTCGGATAAAAGGACTCAGAAGGCCTTTTACCGCCTTATATAAAGCCTTAAAAGAATGTTTAGACAGGGCAAGCCAAGTCTTCCTGGCTGTTCTGTTCATCAATGAGATCAGTCGATGCGACAGAGGGTATCCTATGGCGCTTCAAAATTGTGGAGGTGGCAATTTTAGCCGTATGATAGTTGAATACAATTACCCTTTCATCGTCCAAATCAAATCGTATGCTTTCACTAGTGCAGTGCTCCACAAGCCGGTACAAATGCCTCAAATTTTCAATTTCAATTCCATTCACCTTCCTCACCTGTCAATCACAAAATAAGAGCAGTAGTTAATTACTCTATTTTCACAAAAAACAGGACAACTTCCTAGTGGAGAAAGACCCAGCGACCATAACCCACTGAGATCAGATGCATATTAGCTTAAAATTAATAGCCGGGGACAGTTTGTAAGTTGGCCAGACTAAAAATTGACAGCACTGACTTCATAATGCTTGTTTTGATTTTCCTTTCTACCTTTATTTTTTTCCAATTCGTCAGTAGCACTATTAAAATGGCAAGATTGATTGTATGCGTTACAAAGAAACCATAATAGTTGAATTCTATCCTTCCAATTTCTTGAAGTGACCCCTGGAAATTTTCTTTGTTTTTTAAAACACAAGTTCAATAATGAAATTTATCCATCCTGCAATGCAGGTACCTGTAATTCTGCAAGACGTTCGTACCCCGCATTGATGTCATCCATCAGGACCTGTAGCAGTCAGAATTGGTTAGTAATTTGAATATAGCCTTTAGATTTACCCTTTTAGTCTTCTTTCACGACCTATAATAATCTCAACTGATTCAGTTTTGGGGACATCATAATAGTTAGAGATATCTGGCTATTCTGACACCTCTTGCACATGATGAAAAGGAGCATGGTTCCCAACCAATATCACATCTTGCAGTCACAATGACCAAATATCAGGCTCAAAGAAGGGCTTCTCATATCACTTACAACATTCATTAAGTTCAGCATACACCTCCCTCATAGTTTTTAATCAAACACAGGTTCTTGATCATCCTATCCAACAAAAACTTACTGCTGACCTCATAGCTTTTAATCAAACACAGGTTCTTGATCATCCTATCCAACAAAAACTTACTGCTGATACAAGAAGTCAATAGTCTCTAGTAGAATGTGGAAGAATACAAACCTGTGAAAGAATAACGAGTTCTTCGCCAGCATTTTTTGGGAGTTCCCTTAGTGCGCGTTCACACAACCGCCGAGGCGATGTGTTATACCAGTCTTCACCATATTCATGAAGGTAGGGTTGGGTGAGTGGAACGAATATCAGACCCGCAAATATGTAATAACTAGGAAGCTTGTCAAACTGATGTACTGGAACTAACTGTTGCAACTGCAAAATCCATTATTTTTCAAATGTTAACAATGGTAACAGTCTTCCAAAATTCTCTCTTTGCTGACAAGGCAATCACATATATACCAAGATCAAACAACATATACTTGGTACACAAACAGGTGGTAAATGTAGGGGCTACTGAATACATCCTTCATTGCTCCATGCTATGCAGTTAGAACGGGCTCAAGTGAAAGGCAAAGAATGACAGAATTATCCCATGAAAGCGAGCCCTGGACAGTAGCAAGTTATTTTGATCATTCTTAAGCTTTACTTCAGCTAGAGATCGATGAAGTTAAATGCAAGAAGTATTTCAAGTACTTCTGGACAGATCATGATGAGTATAAGTGAATTGTGCATTCTGGTTGAAACGAAGCAGTGACTGAAAATCCAATGTATTGCTCATTGCTCATTATATAAGAGGTTTTTGGTGCTTTGCCTGAGAAAGTGGAAATAAAAAAACTTCAGCTTGCTGCTGTCCAGCATGCTCTCAGGAGCAATCACTCGGAGAGTTTAACTGAGGAAGAGCAGACAATTAGACTTGAAGTGGGGCATCTGCAGCAAGCTGAGAAGCTTTCTATAAACAAAAATCTAGAGTTACCTGGCTAAAGCTTGGTGATCCAAATACTTGTTTTCTCATTAAGTGGAGAAAGTGAGAACTTTGGGGAACACTATTAGATCTCCGGTGGCAAGTAATGGAAGTATCTTATAAGAAGCATGATGAAATTGTGGCAGAAACTGTGGGCTTTCATTAAGACTTATTGGGTGCTCCAGATGTTAATTGCTCCAGTGGAATCATCTCTCAGCTGAAGTGATTACCTGAATATTAACTTTCTCATGATCTACAGGATCTCGTGGGTGTTCATATTACAGCTGAGGAAATCCAAGCATCTCTTTGGTCTGAAACCTGATGAGTATTCCTCTCATTTTTTTTTTTTAAAGATTCTCGGCCTAACACTGGTAGGGATTTTAGTGTTGCTATACTTAGCTTCTTTCAGGATAATGAATGGGTGAATTACTGGTATCACTTTGGTCCCTAAAGTCCACAATGCCTCTGAGATGGCTGATTATAAGCCTATCTCCCACTGGACGTTGTCTTCAGATGCATAACTAAAATCCTGGCAAATTGATTGAAGATAGTGCTCTGTTATTTTGTCAGTAAGAACCAATGAGATTTCATTGAGGCAAGGGTAGGAAAATCGCTGATAATATCTTGCTTGGTCTTGAAGATGTTAAGCACTATCACAAGAAAGAAGTTGTCTTTAAGGGTGTTATAAAGGCATATCTTATGAAGGCCTTTGCTTAAGTGCATTAGCCTTTTATTTTCAATGTCATGGCCGTGTTGGGTTTCCTAAACCCTAAAAATTTTGCATTGCTTCTGCATGCTTCTCTGTTACTATTAATGGTGGCCTTAACTGTTGATTTCAAGGTGGTAAGGATCTCAGGCAAGGTGACCCAAATTTTTCTTATGGTGATTGAAGTGTTATGTAAGGCTGCTAAGCAAGGAAATCTGAAGTTTCATCATTTGTGCTAAAAATAAAGCTCACTCATCGTTGTTTTGCTGATGATATTTTGATACTAACTGATGGACTTGTTGGGGCTCCAAAGGAGACATTGGAAACATTTTAGTGCTTCTATAACCTTTCAAGCATAATTTTGAATCCAATGAAAACTGCAATGTATCTGCAGGAGATGGTTCAGCTGAGTGGTTTTAAAAGAGGTTCTCCACCTGTTAAGTATTTAGGGCTTCCTTTAATACCATGGAAGCTATCTGAAGGTGATTGTGAGATCTTAATTGAGAGACTTTTAGTTAAGAAGCTGGTCTGCTAGGAGGTTGTCTTTTGCTGGCAGGTTACAACTCATAAACTCAGTCCTATATGGCACTGTCTCTTATTGGTGTGTTATCTTTATTTTGCCCAAAAAAGTCATCAAAACAATAGACAGGTATTGTAATTTCGTTCTTTGGACTGGTACTGATGATAAGTTGAGAGGACTGAAAGTGAAATGGGAGGTTGTTTATCTACCAACGAAAGAAGGGGATCGGGATTGAAGTAAATATACCACTGGAATAAAGCAGTAGCCAAGGTTAATTTAGTTGCTATTGATTGAATCCGGATCCCTTTGGATAGCTTGTGTTAAAGCTTATTTCTTGAAGAATAATAGCATATGAAGGTTGCTTCTTCTGCTAATTTCTCTTATGTTTGGAGGAAATTGCTTAAGCTTAGACATAAGTTTAGACCTTTTATTCAATATGTAATTTGGGGTGGAAAGAGCACTTTTCTGTCACAGGATCCATGACATTCGTTGGGCACTTTGTTGGAAATCTTCACAAGAAGGATTGTGCGTGATTCTGGTCTCCCTCTCCAAGCCAAAGTTGCTGATGTTATTGAAGATAGCTTATGGAACTAGCCTACTGCAAGATCAGATGATTCGGTATTGATTCAATCATCTTTGTGTGACTCTATCTATCAAGGCAGCCTGATAAGGTCCATTAGACTATGTCATCTTCAAAGAAGCAAAGAAAGTGGAATGGTACAAGCTGATTTGTTCTCCACTAACGTACCAAAGCATAGACTCATATGCTGACTGGCCATTTTGAACACACACTATCCACAAAGGATAGGATAAGAAAGTGTTTTCTTCTATTAATGAGTGTTGTGCTCTTTATGAATCTCACTTTGAGTCAAGTGGTCATCAATTATGGAACGTGTGTTATCTAAACGGCAGCAAGTTCATAGCAGATGTGTTGTTAGATCTCTACAGAGTTGGAATTAAGAACTGCAATGGGCTTAAAGGAATTGGAGAGGCCAACTGTTCCTGCTGTGATTTTCAAGTTAGCATGGTGTGCAACAATTACTCACATATGGGCTGCGAGGAATTAATAGATACATTAAGACTCTTATGTTGTTTCAAATAGTTATATTTTTTTTATTGTTTAGCATGATGTCATGTATGGGGTGATAAGAGACTAAGTGATACTGCTGCTTTCTCTCAACTATATTGTAGATGGAGGTTGTTGTAATTTTGTTGTTGCTGTGTTTGAGCTAATGCCATACTGCCCTAATCTATTTTGTGAATAAGAATGCTCGCTTACTCAACAAAAATAGACATGGCTCATATATTTTTTCTTTTTTGTTTATTAAGGTAGTTGATCTTTTTCTCAGACCAACTCAGAATTTGTGACAGCTAGATTCTTTGCTTGCCCTATCATAATTTCCAGCCAGAAAAGTCCTCAGTAAAACACTTTAGAATCTAGTTGAAGGTAGGCTCATATTTACCCCCACCTAAAAAGGAGGTGGGAAAATGGTTGTTTGTGCCTCATCTGGTTTATCACCGGATAATAATTGTGGGAATTGGGTACCTAATCTTTTGCTTCAAGTAAGAAAATAAGTTCCCCTAGACTCTACAGACAATTGTTTGATGATTTTTTTGGCCAAAGTTAGATGAGTTCAAATCGCCATTAACAGGCTTGACATTGAATCCTTCTCAAACATCAAAGAGGATGATGTTAAATGCAAGTTCACTGATGTCCGATCACTAATTGTTATAAACATTGATGAAAATATCATGAAAGTGAGAACAAAATATTTGTGCAAAGTTTTGAGTGACCCTGAAGGTGCATGAGGGCTAGAACTTAAAAATTCTTCAACAAGCAACTGCTTTGAATCAGTCGAGCAACTGGATAGTGAAACCCATCCACAGGGTGACATTATATAATTTTATAGAAGAATGGAAACAAGAACTTCATAAACTATAATCATTAAGGCTGCCAGGATAAAATAGCATCTATGTATTTCTAGAGCAAGAAAAATCGGCCAATATAACAACATAAGGAAAATGTTTAAAAGTGCCCCTAAGGCACTTGCTTAAGGCCATCAGTTGTGCTTGGGAAACATACTCAATTTTAAAGTGTTTTTACACATAATAACTATTTTTAGTGGTCTTAACTAGTGCCTTTGAATCTCTCGTTACTAAGACCCATAACACAAATATACAAGCCAATAAGAGATTGACTCTATTTTGAATGGTTTCTGCTGTATATCAAAAGCTTTCCTTATCAATACTGGAAAAATGGGAAATGCTACATGCAAGTATAGTTGCTTAACAAACGTCTACCCTTTGTCACTGTGAGAGAGGGAGAGAGAGAGAGAGGGGGAGAGAGATATCAGAGGTTTTAACATGAAAAACACCATCAGAATTTTCAGTGCGAGTCATAACTCTTGCTCATTTTGAGTGAGGCCGTCATCTGTGCACCACAGGACAAGTTGGGAGAAGGAAGCCATGTCCCCCACAGTCAACCACATCAGTGGTAAAAGCTTTGCTATTTATTATGCCATAATGCGACTAAACATATTCATGCCTATGCTCCAAGGTCATTTTAAACAGCAGTGTAACAAATTTTGCAAGTACCAGATCTGTCGATGTTCTAGTTCCAAGCATAGTGCTCTTGTCGTTCACAGTTGCCTTTCAGTATTTGCATAAGAATGATTTCTATTTATAAAACTTGTTAATGATGTGATTCCATCATAAGCATTAACAATTGTACCTCCTAGCCAATCAAAGAAACTAGATCCCCATCCTCAACTCAAAATCATCAATCCAAAAGATGAAATAGGGGATCATCAATCTGCTTGTTATTTCTCGCTGGAGAAATCTTCTAAGGTGAAGAAACTATTAAATATTTCAATTTGGCTTTACATGTTAGGAGATATTGCAACTTCTTTGCCATTCAAGAACAATATCTGCTAACAAATTTATGGTATCATACAAACATAACTGAGACATAAATCGGAGAGAACAATGTCAGAATGACTCACAGGTCGGAGGGCTATGCTAAATTCTTTCACTTCTCCATCCCGAAGGACTTGGATTAAGGCCGTTTCATTCGGCTTCTTCATGGATGCCAAATGATCAAATGTAATGCGCTCTCTGTTCCGGAAAGGAACTGCAATATGCATAGCGTAGAAAGAGCATTAGTTTCAACAAAACACAAGCCAGAAAAAGTACAAACACAAAACTCAAAAACAAAACTGTTAGAAAATTCCAGCATCACAAAGACAGAAAGCCAGGTACTTGTGCCTAACTATTACAAACTCAAAAACACTGAAATTGCTGAGATGCCAAAGACAAAAAATGCATGACCCATTGAGAGTGGCTACGAGTAAAGCCAGGGTGGTTATGAAATTAGTACTATCCATGTATTTTGACTAGCAAGAATTATATTTACACGAATATATTCACTGCTATTGCTATGATGGCAAACTACGGCTGAATGCTATAATTGTATAAACATACTTGTTCCATCATTTGCCACGGGCACACCATCAAATGCAAGGATGATATCATCCTTCTTGAGGATCCTATTAGCCTCTGAAAGAGGGTTGATTTTGTTTACAAGAACTCCAGTCATTTCTGGTAGCATCCCGAAGTGGTTTCTCAGTTGAGAATTTTCAGTTGGCTGGCATGACAAGCCAAGGGAGCAAAATCCTGTGTATTCTCCACTTTCTTCAACACCAGATATGAAGTGTTTGATTACTGGAACCGGAATTATATATCTACAAACCATATATAAAAAATTAGTGGAGAATTAAGAGAAATAATTTATGAGAATTACAAGAGAAAATACCTCCAAATAATGATTACAACTTCTTAGCAATTCCAACCACCTTAATTAACTATATTGACTTCTAGAAGTATGGTGACTTCAAAATGAATCCAAGCCAGAAAGAATTATCTGTTGAACACGCTCATATTCAATTGTTGAAATCTATAAATATGCGATTTTGAAGATATGCATACTTTATTCTATGGCATATAGTGATGATGATCTGCATGAAGTACTGATAGTGATATAGTTTTGTGATGGCAATTAAAAGAGAGGAATTCATTAAGTATCCATGTGATGCCTTTCTAGGTACACAACCATGCATATGAAGCTAAAAGGAGTGCAATGGCCAAGGCAACTCTATAATGCAAATCTGAACACTCAGGTATTTATAAGAAGCTCATGCTAAGAAGTTGCACCATCCTTAATGTTGCAAAGAGTGATCTACTAGCCAAGCCTCAGTATTGGAACTTTTTGCTTAAGTGAAGTCCGAGAAGGGTTTTTTGGCCAGAACAGTAGCCACAGGAACACTAGCAGGATACAAGAAGGTTGATGATTGCTGTTGAGGTGATAGCTTTCTCCATCCATGAAACAGGACAGATATGCAAATGATCGTTGAAGATAGAAAATAGCTTGAATCAACAACTCAAGCACATTTTGACTAGGATTCTCGATGCATGCTAGATAACAATCAAATTGGACAAAGAGGAATGACCGGTTTAGTACATCCATCGATAAGCAAACAGCTGATTCTACTCAACTTAAATTGAAAGTGTCTAGGGGGAAGTCCAAAAAGAAATTATTCATGTATGATAGCTCTACAGAGAACACAAAGTGAGTCGATTGGAATTTAACAAGATAAAAAGGTTTAGCATAATTTTTAAGTTCTAAGTGTATGAGGAAGTTCTAACAGAATAAGTGCCTACATGAGAAAGGAGGGAATAAAGCAAGGTCAGTGCAATAGAAGTCTGGTATGTAGAGCGTGACCAATGTTCTCATCATAAAAGGAACAGAAGAACTCACCCAATATTCTCAGAACCAGTTAGGTTCTGGAAAGCTACACCAACAACTTTATCACCCATGAGAGCAGGGCCCCCACTATTTCCCGGGTTTATAGCTGCATCAATTTGGATTGCCATAAGTTGAGTCGCACCATGTGCATATTGAGTAGGCTCAACTCTGGAGACAACGCCCTTGGTTATGGAAATATTGTCCCCACCTACAGAGAAATAAGCGTTAATTTGTCACTCACTAATTGTGTAATATAGGTTGGGCATTGAGCGGCAAGTACCTTGAGGATACCCGACAACAGCTATAGCTTCTTGTAGAAATGGAATGTCTCCGAGCTCCAAGAAACGCATGCCCGCCCAGAATTCTTCACTGTCCACCCTCAGAATGGCCAAGTCACATTCATGACCAACAGACAGGACATGTGCCCTATACTTGTTAGGCGAACCGTGCTTTCTCACGAGAACGAATGTATGGTCTGCAACTACATGAGCGTTGGTGACAATTCTTCTGCCAGGAATGACAAATCCTTCAGTTCAGTCAGCAGGGAAATAGATTAGATTTTTAGATAGGGGAGACAACCATGGTCAATTGGGAACTTTACGAAAAAAAAAAAAAAAAAAATGGTCAATTGGGAACATGAGGAGGGGTACCCACCAGAACCCCAAGTATCGCGAGGGGGCTTGTTCTGCCAGGGAAGCAAGTAGTTGGGGCTGCTGGAGACAGTGAAAATCTTGACCACCGAGTCCAATGCCGTTTCTATCCCCGAATATGCGGCGCTCTCGTCTACACTGGCAACACTCGAGAAGGACCGCGAGGCAGAAAACCGACCCAAAGCGGTATCGGCAGCGTTGGCGACGCCACGGAGGTAATAGCCATAAGGGTCGGAACTAGAAGGAGGAGGAGGAGGAGGAGGAGACAAGAACCTCCTGCAACAGCCGGCATCGCCGTCGGACAGAGGAAGACGACTGAGACTCAGCAGCGACAAGGAAAGCCTGCGAACCCTTGCACTCGCAGCCGACCAGCTCAATATCATCATCTGTTTAGCCCGGGGGGTGGCAATGCCCAAAATATGCCTCGCCCTTCCACCTTACTACCAAGGGCGAGGCGACATCACTTCACGCCACCGGGGTTTTTCCAAGTTATACGAGCTGCTTGCTTCTCTACTGTTTCAGATAGCCGATGCCCCCACCGGATGCTGAAACATCGCCCTAGTTCTTTATCACTGTAGAAATGGGTTCGCCGCGTACGAGAGAATTTGTGACAGCAAACCGGACCCCCTGTTGAGATGGAGGACGGCGGCAGCGGAGACGGTGACCCGCGGGGGGGCTAAGAAAAAAAAAGTCGGTGACTCTAGGATCTGTAACCTTAACCTAATGAAGTCCCTGCGGTGGAAACGAGACATTTTCCTCTTCAAATAAGTCCGCATCGCGAGAAGAGTAAAATTACTCCCTTTGAAAATTAGAAGAAGAAAGGAACAAATAATTGAGATGCAAGAATTCAATTTAGAAAAAAAAAAATTCTCAATGGTTAATTAATGATAAAAGGGGATTAAATTAATTTGAGCATTTTTTTTAAAATTATTAATATAGAAGAGTGCGGAGAAAATGAGAAACTGTATGTTACTAAAGTCATACAATTCATGCAAAGAGATTTGCAAATTTTAGGGGCTGCATGGAAACGTTAAAAAGTGTTTATGGAAATTTTTTTGTTTTTTTGTTAGGAAAAAAAAAACGTAAAAACGCGTTTGGTTGCGTTTTTTTTTTTTTTTTTTGTTAACACAAAAAAACGAAATGAGAAAAAAAAAAGTTGTTTTTTGTTCAGAAACGATTTTAAAGAAACCCTTCTTCTTCTTCTCTCTCTTTCTTTTCTTTTCTTTTCTTCTTTTTTCTTCTTTTTCTTTGGCTGGTCGTCGGCCTCGGCCATGGCGGCGGCCGGCCGAGGGGTCGACCTCGCCGGAACGTCGTCGGCCCCCGGCGACTGGCCGTCGAGGGTCGGCGACCTCGCCAGAACGTCGCCGGCCCCGGCGAGGCCGAGCTTGCCCAGCTAAGGCGAGGCTCGGCCTCGCTCGAGGGGAGACAGAGGACAATGCGACGGCGGCGCGGCACTAGAGGCTTCGGGATCGACACGGGGCGACGCGGGCAAAGACTGGCGGACGGCGTCGCGAATGGCGTGGTGAGATCGGGACGGCGTTGAGCTGCGGGCTTCGGGGCGGCGCGACAGTTGGCGCGATGGTAGCGTCTGCGGAGGAGGCTGCTGCGGGGGGGCACGGATCTGCAAGCGGAGTGGCGGTGAGCGGTGGCGTTGCGAGGAGTAGCGGCAGGCGAGATCTCGGTCGGCGTCGCAGGTGCATGTGCTCGGCTCCGACGGCAGGGCGGCAAGGCTCGACGGGCGGGTGACGCGAGCTCGCCGCCGGGCCTTGCTCGCCCGGCCAAGGCGAGGCCGAGCCACGCCCAACCACGACGAGGCTTAGCCTTGCCGGGCCGGGCGAGCCTCCGTGGCCGGGCGATTTGCGGCCCGTCGGCCGTCGCCGGAGGCCGACGACCGCCCGAAAGAAGAAAAAATAAAAAGAAAGGAAAAAATGGAAAATAAAATAAAAATATTAAAAAATTAAAAGAAACAAAAAAAGAATAAAATTTATCAAACGTGTTTCTCTTTATTTTTTATTCCCGGAATAAACATTACCAAACGTGTTCTTTTGTTCAAAAACTGTTCCCCGGAACAGAAACACTTTATTTATTTATTTATTTCTGTTCCCTAGAACAAAAAAAGAACAGAAACATTATCATGCAGCCCCTTTTAAAGGTATGATTGCGTAGGGGCGTGTGTTTATAGCGATGGGAGCCAACCATAACCATGTACACCCCCCACCCCTCATGCAGAGTCGGGAAATTATCCCTAAAATCCACATATTTTTCAATTATTCCCTAAATACCAATTACCCCCTAGGAGCACCGAATAAAATCCTGAACTTCAAAAAATAAAAATATAAAAAAAATAACCTAAAAACGCTGGGAGATAATTAACCTACGAAAATCTCCACTTCTGAATTAACCTCTAAACTTGAAAGAGACCCTAACTAATTTCAAAATGAGCTTGAATAATCTCGATTATGATACCTAAACCCTTACTAACTCCTTAATCCGAATGATCCTCAATGAAACTCTCAAATCATCTCGATATCATAAGTAATCCGTGATTAGTAAATACACCTTGAGTAATCTCTTGACCTCTAATTAACCTCAGAATCCAAATACCCTAAAAAAACCCTACACTTGAAATAACTCCTATATCCAAAATAGTACTTCAATAGTAATTGTGGGTTGAAAGTGAGGGTTATTGGAAGTAACCGACGTCCGGAAGGATTGCTATTTTCATCTTTTTTGAATTTGCAAAATTAACATTTTAACTTAATATGCTTTGATCATTACAAAGATTTTTTACTCACTTTACGTTGAAAACGCTGTGTGGGGGTCTATTTCAAGTTATAAAAAAACGATTTTATTTTTAGTAATTTGGTTTAAGATCACCAAAAAAGCTTAAATTATGTCCATTGTGATGATAATAATAGCCCAAAATTTTTATTTTATCACCAAAAATCCTAAACTATGTTTAATGTAACACCAATACCTCAAACTTTTTTTTTTTGTATCAACAATACCACAAATTTGTATTAGTCTTTTTCCGATGTGGACACTAAATGGTTAAGTCCAAACAACAAATTAATGAATTCATCATTTTCAGATGTTTATTGAAGAATTATCGATGATACAACCTTTGATCTAGAAAAATCTTTTTTAAATAACTGTATGTCGTACCAAGGGTCTATTTCTAAGAGGAGACGAGTGCGATGACGGGATTCTGAGTTGGCCATGAGTGCGATTACCCCCAATTTTCCATATATGTCCTGATATTTGATTCTCTCGGCTAAAGCAGATGATTGACAAGCAAATGATTGACAAAACTATAGAAAAAATAATGATTGATGAATGTAGAATGATACTCTGTTTATTTAGCTTAACCGTTCCTCACTTTCAAATCCGGACAGCCCCAAGCTAACATTCGGAAATTTTTATGACTTGTTACATATACACCACATTGATTAAAGGCTACACGCTATCAAGATCCACACGACACATACCTAATAAGCGATAATCATGCTATTTTTGTGGCCATTTTTCGTGACTTTAAAGGTGACATAACTTATTGACTTATGGACCTTGTTCAAAGTCACAGAATAATGCATATTCATCATAAGATATCTTCTCACGCCAACTCTTTTTTTTTTTTTTTTTTTTTTTTTTGGGTAATTGAGGTGCCAAAAATTTAGTTAAAACTCGAGACTGGCCATACAATAGAGTTGCAATAAAACTTCTCTTTTCAAGTGCGCACCCCAAGTTAGGCACAACATAATTATCCTGGCACAATCAAATAGCATGGCCCATATGAACTATATTTGTGGTCCTTAAATAAATTTATATAATCTTTCCAAATACTACTAGTGATTTGTGGTCCTTAAATTCATATAGTTTTTACTTTCCTTTTTCTCACTCTTCCCACCACCCTCCTAGCTTGGATAGTGAGTAGCACGAGCCTATGATAATCCCGATCCAATATTAAACTTGATTTAACCCTTTTATAATAATATACAGCTAAAGATTTCTACCAAAAGTGGGAAAATAAGTATTCACCCTTTTTATATTAATGTTGCGCTTGACAGTCAGGATAAAATTCAGAATAAAATAAAATTTATTCTATTTTGTATTTGGTACTTGGATAAGATTGGATAAAGTCAGATATAAATAAGATATATGCCAGATAAAATTATTCCATGGGTGGTGGGATAAAAGTAATTAGGATTTGTAATATCTATTATAGGAAATTTATTTTTATTGAATAAAAACTTCTTAAATTAAAAATAAAATAAAATAATATTTCAATATAAAAAATATTTGAATTCTTATATAAGAGATTCAAAATAACAAGAAATAAAAACTTATTTTTTTATCTAACGTTATTTTTATTTATATTTCAAATTTAATTCTAACTAATAATAGAAATTAGATATATAAATATAACTATATATTTATATTTATTACATATTTTAGGCATTTTAGTATTTTAGGTATATAAGTACAATTTACTATTTAATATGGAAAGGGTAAAAAGGAAATAAAGATATTTTTAAAAGAGAGGAAAAATAAAAATAAAAATAAAAATAAAAATAAAAATAAAAATAAAAATAAAAATAAAAATAAAAATAAAGTAGGTAAGAGTATTGCGAGAGATTTTTATTATTTTCATTTGTAAACTTTTAGGTTTATTTATACTAGTATATCATTTATACCAAACAACATAGATAATATGATGTGAATATATCCGATTTTATTATTACGATTTACCGCATAGTGGATAGGAAGGATATAGCAAAATCCATATATTTAATATTCCATCTTATCTAGTCTTATTCCGATTAAAAATCCAAACGATCAAAAGATAAAACACCATCAATCTTCAATTTGCAATTTAAAGTGATGGCTCCACTCCCTCTTTTTTCTATGTTTCCTTTTTCTATTTATGATCTAGTGACCATAATTAAGCATTTCACATGTTTTGTTTTTAGAGTATTAAATAAAATTCTTAAATATTCCTACAATGTTTTACGTGTTTTGTATAAAATTATATCACCAATAGTAAAGAAAAAAGACATTATTCATATAATAAAAAATTGAAATGTCACTTGTTCATTATTGATCATATAACAACTTATATATTTTTTGTCCGTCTCATCTCAAAAGCTCACTTTCTTGGTGAACTTTATATTTTTTAATTTCATTAGTCTAAAATTACATAAAGTCTCTTTATTTACTTCATTGACAAATTCACTTTTTTTTTTCTTAATATTCCTTTTTCAGTATTTTCATAGTAGACCTCGGCAAGGGGAAACTGCATGGATAAGTGGACTCCAAAAGTATTATTTCGGTCAGATTTAATATTTTGGAAATCCCGATACCTTGAAAGTCGGCTGAAATCAGGAAACGGAGACTCGGCATAGAAAATTCCCTCATATTCAATAAAAAATTCATTTTCAGTATTTTCACTATAGACCTCAGTAGGGGCAAACGACATTGATAAGAGGACTCCAAAAGCATTATTTCGGTTAGATTTAATATTTTGGAAATCCCAATACCCTGAAAGTTGGCTGAAATCAGGAAAAGGAGACTCGGCATAGAAAATTCCCTCGTATTCAATTAAAAATTCATTTTCGGTATTTTCACTGTAGATCCCGGGATGGGGAACGACATGGATAAGTGGACTCCAAAAGCATTATTTCGGTCAAATTTAACATTTTGGAGATCCCGATATCCTTAAAGTCGGTTGAAATCTGCAAACAGAGACTTGGCATAGAAAATTCCCTTGTGTTATATTAAAAATTCATTTTCGGTATTTTCACTGTACACCCCGGGAGGGGGAAACGGCATGGATAAGTGGACTCTAAAAGCATTATTTCGGTCAGATTTGATATTTTTGAGATCCCGATACCCTTAAAGTCGATTGAAATCAGGAAATGGAGACTCGGTACCGAAAATTCCCTCGTGTTCCATTAAAATTTCATTTTCGATATTTTCACTATAGACTCCGGTAGGGGGAAACGTCATGGATAAGTGGACTCCAAAAGCATTATTTCGGTTAGATTTAAAATTTTGGAGACCCCGATACCCTGAAAATCGGTTGAAATCAGGAAACGGATACTCAGCATAGAAAATTCCCTCATGTTCGATTAAAAATTCATTTTTGGTATTTTCACTGTAAACCCCCGGAGGGGGAAACAACATGGATAAGTGGACTCCAAATGCATTATTTCGGTCAGATTTAATATTTTGCTGATCTCGATACCCTTAAAATCGGTTGAAATCAGGAAACGGAGACTCGGCACAGAAAATTCTCTCGTGTTCCATTAAAAATTCATTTTCGGTATTTTCACTATAGACCCCGGGAGGGGGAAATGACATGGATAAGTGGACTCCAAAAGTATTATTTTGGTCAAATTTAATATTCTGGAGATCCCGATACCCTTAAAGTTGGTTGAAATCAGGAAACGGAGATTCGGCACAGAAAATTCCCTCGTGTTCCATTAAAAATTCTTTTTCAGTATTTTCTTTGTAGAACCTAGGAGGGGGAAACGACATGTATAAGTGGACTCCAAAAGTATTATTTCGGTCAGATTTAATATTTTGGAGATCCCAATACCCTGAAAGTTAGCTGAAATCAGGAAACGGAGACTCGGCATAGAAAATTCTCTCATGTTCCATTAAAAATTCATTTTTGGTATTTTCACTGTAGACCTTGGGAGGGTGAAATGACATGGATAAGTGGACTCCAAAAGCATTATTTCGATCACATTTTTGGAGATCTTGATACACTGAAAGTTGGCTGAAATCAGGAAACGGAGACTCGGCATTGAAAATTCCCTCGTTTTCCATTAAAAATTCATCTTCGATATTTTCACTGCAAATCCAGGGAGGGGTAAACAATATGGATAAATGGACTCCAAAAGCATTATTTTGATCAGATTTAACATTTTGGAGATCCCAATACCTTGAAAGTTAGCTGAAATCAGGAAACGGAGACTCGGCATAGAAAATTCCCTTGTGTTCCATTAAAAATTCCTTTTGGTATTTTCATTGCAAACCTCAGGAGGAGGAAATGACATGGATAAGTGGACTCCAAAAGCATTATTTCGGTTAGATTTAATATTTTGGAGATCCCATTCCCTTAAAGTCGGCTGAAATTAGGAAATGGAGACTCGGCACAAAAAATTACCTCGTGTTCCATTAATAATTCTTTTTTGGTATTTTCACTATAGACCCCGGCAGAGGGAAACAACATAGATAAGTTGACTCAAAAGCATTATTTTGGTCAGAATTAATATTTTGGAGATCTCGATACCCTTAAAGTCGGCTGAAATCAAGAAACGGAGACTTGGCATAGAAAATTCCCTCATGTTCCATTAAAAATTCATTTTCGGTATTTTCACTATAGATCCCGGGAGGGTGAAACGGCATGTATAAGTGGACTCCAAAAGCATTATTTCGGTTAGATTTAATATTTTGGATATCCCGATACCCTGAAAGTCGGCTGAAATCAGTAAACGGAGACTCTGCACAGAAAATTCCCTCATGTTCCATTAAAAATTCATTTTCGGTATTTTCAATGTAGATGCTGGGAGGGGTAAACGGCATGGATAAGTGGACTCTAAAAGCATTATTTTGGTTTGATTTAATATTTTGGAGATCCTAATACACTGAAAGTCGGCTGAAATCAGGAAACGGAAATTCGACATAGAAAATTCCCTCGTGTTCCATTAAAAATTCATTTTCGGTATTTTCACTGTAGACCTCGGCATTGGGAAACGACATGGATAAGTGGACTCCAAAAGCATTATTTCGGTCATATTTAATATTTTGGAGATCCCGATACGCTGAAAGTCGGCTGAATTCAGGAAAAGGAAACTCGGCACAGAAAATTCCCTCGTGTTCCATAAAAAAATCCTTTTCGGTATTTTCACTGTAGACCCCGGGAGGGTGAAATGGCACAAATAAGTGGACTCTAAAAGCATTATTTCAGTTAGATTTAATATTTTGGAGATCTCGATAGCCTTAAATTCGGCTCAAATCAAGAAACGGAGACTCAGCAATGAAAATTCCCTCTCATTACATTAAAAATTCATTTTCGGTATTTTTATTGTAGACCCCAAGAGGGTGAAACGACATGGATAAGTGGACTCCAAAATCATTATTTCGGTCAGATTTAATATTTTAGAGATCTCAATATGTTGAAAGTCGACTGAAATGGGAAATGGAGAATCGACATAAAAAATTCCCTCATGTTCGATTAAAAATTCATTTTCGGTATTTTCACTGTAGATCCCAGGAGGGGTAAAAGGCATGAATAAGTGGACTCCAAAAGCATTATTTTGGTTAGATTAAATATTTTGGAGATCCCAATACCCTGAAAGTCGGCGGAAATCAGGAAATAGTGACTCGGCACCGAAAATTCCCTCGTGTTCCATTAAAAATTCCTTTCGGTATTTTCATTGAAGACCCCGGGAGGGGTAAACAACATGGAGAAGTGGACTCTAAAAGCATTATTTTGGTCAGATTTCATATTTTGGAGATCCCGATACCCTAAAAGTCGGTTGAAATTAGGAAACGGAGACTCGGCAATGAAAATTCCCTTGTGTTACGTTAGAAATTCATTTTCGGTATTTTTACTGTAGACCTTGGGAGGGTGAAACGACATGGATAAGTGGACTCCAGAAGCGTCATTCCGGTCAGATTTAATATTTTGGAGATCCCGATACCCTAAAAGTTAGCTGAATTCAGGAAACAGAGACTTAGCACAGAAAATTCCCTCATGTTCCATAAAAAAAATTGTTTTCGTTATTTTCATTGTAGACCTCGGCATGGGGAAACAGGATGGATAAGTGGACTCCAAAAACATTATTCCGGTCAGATTTAATATTTTGGAGATCCCGATACCTTGAAAGTCGGCTAAATTAAGGAAACGGAGACTTGGCATAGAAAATTCCTTTGTGTTCCATTAAAAAATCCTTTTCGGTATTTTCACTGTAGACGTCAACATGGGGAAATGGCATGGATAAGTGGACTCCAAAAGCATTAGTTTGGTCAGATTTAATATTTTGGAGATCCCGGTACCCTGAAAGTCAGTTGAATTCAGGAAACGGAGACTCGGCACAGAAAATTCCTTGTGTTCCAAAAAAAATTCATTTTCGGTATTTTCACTGTCAAACTTGGGAGGGTGAAAGGGCATGGATAATTCATTTTTGGTATTTTCACTATCAAACTTGGGAGGCTGAATTTAGGAAATGCAAACTCGGCACAAAAAATTCCTTCGTGTTCCGTAAAAAATTCATTTTCGGTATTTTCATTATAGACCACGGCATGGGGAAATGGCATGCATAAGTGGACTCCAAAAGTATTAGTGCGGTGAGATTTAATATTTTGGCAATCCTGATACCCTGAAAGTTGGATGAATTCAGGAAATGGAGACTCGGCACAGAAAATTCACTCGTGTTCCATAAAAAATTCCTTTTTGATATTTTCACTGTAGACCTCGGCATGGGGAAATGGCATGGATAAGTGGACTCTAAAGGCATTATTCCAGTTAGATTTAATATTATGGAGATCCCAATACCTTGATAGTCGGCTGAATTTAAGAAACGGAGACTCGGCACAGAAAATTCCCTCGTGTTCCATAAAAAATTCCTTTTCGGTATTTTCACTGTAGACCTCGGCATGGGGAAATGGCATGGATAGGTGGACTCCAAAAGCATTAGTGTGGTCAGATTTAATATTTTGGCGATCTCGATACCCTGAAAGTCGGCTGAATTTAGGAAACGGAGACTCGGCATAGAAAATTCACTCATGTTCCATAAAAAATTCATTTCCGGTATTTTCACTGACGACCTTGGGAGGGGGAAATGGCATGGATAAGTGGACTCCAAAGGCATTATTGTTGTCACATTTAATATTTTGGAGATCCCGATATCATGAAAGTCGGTTGAATTTAGGAAATGCAGACACGGCATAGAAAATTCCCTCGTGTTCCATAAAAAATTCATTTTCGGTATTTTCCTTGTAGACCTCAGCATGGGGAAATGGCATGGATAGGTGGAGTCCAAAAGCATTAGTGCGGTCAGATTTAATATTTTGGTGATCCCGATATCTTGAAAGTCGGCTGAATTCAGGAAACGGAGACTGAGCACAGAAAAATTCACTTGTGTTCCATAAAAAATTCCTTTAGGGTATTTTCACTGTCGACCTTGGGAGGGGGAAACGGTATGGATAAGTGGACTCCAAAAGATTATTTTGGTCAGATTTAATATTTTGGAGATCCTGGTACCCTGAAAGTCGGCTAAATTCAAGAAACGGAGACTCGGCACAAAAAATTCCTCGTGTTCCAAAAAAAAATTCATTTTCGGTATTTTCACTGTCAAACTTGGGAGGGTGAAAGGGCATGGATAAGTGGACTCCAAAAGCATTATTCCGGTAAGATTTAATATCTTGGAGATTCCGATACCCTGAAAGTCGGCTGAATTCATGAAACGGAGACACGGCATAGAAAATTCCCTCGTGTTCCATAAAAAATTCCTTTTCGGTATTTTGATTGTCGAACTTGGGAGGGTGAAACAACATGGATAAGTGGACTCCAAAAGCATTATTCCAGTCAGATTTAATATTTTAGAGATCCCGATATCCTGAAAGTCGGCTGAATTCAGGAAACGGAGACTCGGTACAGAAAATTCCCTCGTGTTCCATGAAAAATTCCTTTTCGGTATTTTCACTATCGACCTTGGAAGGGAGAAACAACATGGATAAGTGGACTCTAAAAGCATTATTCCGGTCAGATTTATTATTTTGGAGATCCCGATACGCTGAAAGTCTGCTGAATTCAGGAAAAGGAAACTCGGCACATAAAATTCCCTCATGTTCCATCAAAAAGTCCTTTTGGTATTTTCACTGTAGACCCCGGGAAGGTGAAACGGCATGGATAAGTGGACTCCAAAAGCATTATTTCGGTCAGATTTAATATTTTGGAGATCTTAATAGCCTTAAATTTGGCTCAAATCAAGAAACATAGACTCAACAATGAAAATTCCCTCGTGTTACAAAAAAATTCATTTTCGGTATTTTCATTATAGACCACGGCATGGGGAAATGGCATGCATAAGTGGACTCCAAAAGTATTAGTGCGGTGAGATTTAATATTTTGGTGATCCTGATACCCTGAAAGTCGGATGAATTCAGGAAATGGAGACTCGACACAGAAAATTCACTCATGTTCCATAAAAAATTCATTTTCGGTATTTTCACTGTAGACCTCGGCATGGGGAAATGGCATGGATAAGTGGATTCCAAAGGCATTATTCCGGTCAAATTTAATATTTTGGAGATCTCAATACCTTGATAGTCGTTGAATTTAGGAAACGGAGACTCGACACAGAAAATTCCCTCGTGTTCCATAAAAAATTCCTTTTCGGTATTTTCACTGACGACCTTGGGAGGGGGAAATGGCATGGATAAGTGGACTCCAAAGGCATTATTCTTGTCAGATTTAATATTTTGGAGATCCCGATATCATGAAAGTCAGTTGAATTTAGGAAATGCAAACTCGGCATAAAAAATTCCCTCGTGTTCCATAAAAAATTCCTTTTCGGTATTTTCATTGTAGACCTCAGCATGGGGAAATGGCATGGATAGGTGGACTCCAAAAGCATTAGTGCGGTCGGATTTAATATTTTGGGGATCCTGATATCCTGAAAGTCGGCTGAATCCAGGAAATGGAGACTAGGCACAGACAAGTCCCTTGTGTTCCATAAAAAATTCCTTTTCGGTATTTTCATTGTAGACCTCGGCAAGGGGAAATAACATGGATAAGTGGACTCCAAAAGCATTATTCCAATCAGATTTAATATTTTTGAGATCCTGATACCATGAAAGTTGGCTGAATTTAGGAAACGGAGACTCGGCACAGAAAATTCCCTCTTGTTCCATAAAAAATTCCCTTTAGGTATTTTCGCTGTAGACCTTGGCATGGGAAAATGACGTGGATAAGTGGACTCTAAAAGCATTAGTTCGTTTATATTTAATATTTTGGGTATCCCGATACCCTGAAAGTCAGCTGAATTCAGGAAACGAACGCTGGGGACAGAAAATTCCCTCGTGTTCCATAAAAAATTCCTTTTCGGTATTTTCATTGTAGACCTCGGCATGGGGAAATGACATGGATAAGTGGACTCCAAAAGCATTATTCCAATCAGATTTAATATTTTGGAGATCTCGATACCCTGAAAGTCGGCTGAATTTAGGAAACGAATACTCGACACAGAAAATTCTCTCATGTTCCATAAAAAATTCCCTTTTGGTATTTTCACTTTAGACCTCGGCATGGGGAAATAACGTGGATAAGTGGATTCCAAAAGCATTAGTTCGGTCAGATTTAATATTTTGGAGATTCCGATACCCTGAAAGTTGGCTGAATTCAGGAAACGGAGACTCCGCACAGAAAATTCCCTCGTGTTCCAAAAAAAAATTCATTTTCGGTATTTTCACTGTCGACCTTGGGAAGGGGAAATGGCATGGATAAGTGGACTCCAAAAGCATTATTCTTTTCAGATTTAATATTTTGGAGATCTCGATACCTTGAAAGTCGGCTGAATTTAGGAAATGTAGACTCGGCATAGAAAATTCCTTCGTGTTTCATAAAAATTAATTTTCGATATTTTCATTGTAGACCTCGGCATGGGGAAATGGCATGGATAAGTGGACTCCAAAAGCATTATTCTAGTCAGATTTAATATTTTGGAGATCTCAATACCCTAAAAGTCGGCTGAATTTAGGAAATGCAGACTTGGCATAGAAAATTCCCTCGTGTTCCATAAAAAATTCATTTTCGGTATTTTCACTGTAGACCTCGGCATGGGGAAATGGCACGGATAAGTGGACTCCAAAAGCATTAGTGCGGTCAAATTTAATATTTTGGAGTTCTCGATACCCTGAAAGTTGGCTGAATTTAGGAAATGCAGACTAGGCACATAAAATTTCCTTGTGTTTCGTAAAAAATTCATTTTCGGTATTTTCATTATAGACCTCGGCATGGGGAAATGGCATGCATAAGTGGACTCCAAAAGCATTATTCCGGTCAGATTTAATATTTTGGAGATCTCGATACCCTGAAAGTCGGCTGAATTTAGGAAATGCGGACTCGGCACAGAAAATTCCCTCGTGTTCCTTAAAAAATTCATTTTCGGTATTTTCATTATAGACCTCGGCATGGGGAAATGGAATGGATAAGTGGACTCCAAAAGTATTAGTGTGGTCAGGTTTAATATTTTGGCAATCCCGGTACCTTGAAAGTTGGCTGAATTCAAGAAACGAAGACTCGGCACAGAAAATTCACTTGTATTCCATAAAAAATTCCTTTTTGGTATTTTCACTATAGACCTCGGCATGGGGAAATGGCATGGATAAGTGGACTCCAAAAGCGTTATTCCACTCAGATTTAATATTTTGGAGATCCCGATACCCTGAAAGTCAGCTGAATTTAGGAAACGGAGACTCGGCATAGAAAATTCTCTCGTGTTCCATAAAAAATTCCCTTTAGGTATTTTCACTGTAGACCTCGGCATGGGCAAATGACATGGATAAGTGGACTCCAAAAGTGTTAGTTTGGTCAGATTTAATATTTTGGAGATCCCGATACCCTGAAAGTCGGCTGAATTCAGGAAACAGAGACTTGGCACAGAAAATTCCATCGTGTTCCACAAAAAATTCATTTTCGATATTTTCACTATCGACCTTGGGAAGGGGAAATGGCATGGATAAGTGGACTCCAAAAGCATTAGTTCAGTCAGATTTTCGGTAAGATTTAATATTTTGGAGATCCTGATACCCTGAGAGTCGGCTGAATTCAGGAAACGGAGACTCGGCAGAGAAAATTCTTTCATGTTCCACAAAAAATTCATTTTCGGTATTTTCACTATAGACCTCGGCATGGAGAAATGGCATGGATAAATGGACTCCAAAAGCATTATTCCGGTCAGATTTAATATTTTGGAGATCTCGATACCTTGATAGTCGGCTAAATTTAGGAAACGGAGACTTGGCACAGAAAATTCCCTCGTGTTCCATAAAAAATTCATTTTCGGTATTTTCACTTTCGACCTTGGGAGGGGGAAACGACAAGGATAATTAGACTCCAAAAGCATTATTTTGGTCAGATTTAATATTTTGGAGATCCTGATACACTGAAAGTCGGCTAAATTTAGGAAATAGAGACTCGGCATGGAAAATTCCTTCCTGTTCCAGACAAAATTCCCTTTCGGTATTTTCACTGTAGACCTCGGCATGGGGAAATGACATGGATAAGTGGACTCCAAAAGCATTAGTTTGGTCAGATTTAATATTTTGGAGATCCCGATACCCTGAAAGTTGGCTGAATTCAGGAAAGGGAGACGCAGCACAGAAAATTCCCTCATGTTCCACAAAAAATTCCTTTTTGGTATTTTCACTGTCGACCTTGGGAGGGGGAAATGGCATGGATAAGTTGACTCCAGAATCATTATTCCGGTCAAATTTAATATTTTGGAAATCCCGATACCCTGAAAGTCGGTTGAATTTAGGAAATGTAGACTCGGCATAGAAAATTCCCTCATGTTCCATAAAAAATTCATTTTAAGTATTTTCATTTTCGACCTTGTGAGGGGGAAACGACAAGGATTAGTGGACTCCATAAGCATTATGCCGGTAAGATTTAATATTTTGGAGATCCCGATACCCTGAAAGTCGGCTAAATTTAGGAAATGGAGACTCAGCACAGAAATTCCCTCGTGTTCCATAAAAAATTCATTTTCGGTATTTTCACTGTAGACCTCGGCATGGGAAATGGCATGGATAGGTGGACTCCAAAAGCATTAGTGCGATCAGATTTAATATTTTGGAGATCCCGATACCCTGAAAGTCGCTGAATTCAGGAAACGGAGACTCGGCACATAAATTTCCCTCGTGCTCCATAAAAAATTCTTTTTCGGTATTTTCATTATAAACCTCCGCATGGGGAAATGGCATGGATAAGTGGACTCCAAAAGCATTATTCTGATTAGATTTAATATTTTGGAGATCCCGATACCTTGAAAGTCGGCTGAATTCAGTAAACGGAGACTCAGCACAGAAAATTCCCTCGTGTTCCATAAAAAATTCTTTTTCGGTATTTTCACTGCCGACCTTGGGAGGGAAAACGACATGAATTATTGGACTCCAAAAGCATTATTTTGGTCAAATTTAATATTTTGAGATCTCGATACCCTGAAAGTCGGCTGAATTCAGGAAACGGAGACTCGGCATAGAAAATTCACTCTTGTTCCATAAAAAAATTCGTTTTCGGTATTTTCACTGTCAACCTTGGGAGGGGGAAATAGCATGGATATGTGGACTCCAAAAGCATTATTTCGGTCAGATTTAATATTTTGGAGCCTGCTTTTGCATGCAGTTTCTGCCTCCCGGGGTCTGGAGTGAAATTACCGAAAATGAATTTTTCATAGGACAAATGGGAATTTTTTATGCCGAGTCTCCGTGTCCTAATTTCAGTGCACTTTTTGTGTATTGGGATCTCCAAAATATTAAATCGGTCCAAAATAGTGCTTTTGGAGCCTACTTTGCACGCAGTTTCTGCATCCCGGGGTCTGGAGTGAAATTACCAAAAATGAATTATTAATGGAACGGAAGGGAATTTTCTTTGCCGAGTCTTCGTTTCCTGATTTCATCTCACTTTCTCGGTATCGAGATCTCCAAAATATTAAATTGGATCGAAATAATGCTTTTGAAGCTCGCTTATTCACGCAATTTTCGCCTCTTGGGGTCTGTAGTGAAAATACCAAAAATGAATTTTTAATGAAACATAAGGGAATTTTCTATGGTGACTCTCGGTTTCCTGATTTTAGCCTACTTTCTAGCTATCGGGATCTCCGAAATATTAAATCGGATTGTAATAATTCTTTTGGAGCCCGCTTATCCATGCAGTTTCCCCCTATCGGGGTCGGCATTGAAAATACCGAAAGTGAATTTTTAATGGAACAAAAGGGAGTTTTCTATGCCGAGTCTCAGTGTCCTCATTTCATCACACTTTCTCAATATCGGGATCTCCAAAATATTAAATCAGATCGAAATTATACTTTTTGAGCCCGCTTATCCATGCAGCTTTCCCTTGTTGGGGTTAGGAGTGAAAATAACGAAAATGAATTTTTAATGGAACATAAGGGGATTTTCTATGCCGAGTCTCAATGTCCTCATTTCATCACACTTTCTCAATATCGGGATCTCCAAAATATTAAATCAGATCGAAATTATACTTTTTGAGCCCGCTTATCCATGCAGCTTTCCCTTGTTGGGGTTAGGAGTGAAAATAACGAAAATGAATTTTTAATGGAACATAAGGGGATTTTCTATGCCGTGTCTCCGTTTCCTGATGTCAGCCCACTTTTTGCATATCAGGAGCTCCAAAATATTAGATAGGTCAGAAATAATGCTTTTGGAGCCTGCTTTTGCACGTAGTTTCTGCCTCCTGGGGTTTGGAGTGAAATTACCGAAAATACAAGACATCTCTCTCTCTCTCTCTCTCTCTCTCTCTCTCTCTCTCTCTCTCTCTCTCTCTCTCTCATGAATCACGAGCACTTATAGCATGCATCTACTTGGACAACCCTCTCTATCCCCCCCCCCCCCCCACACACACACACACACACTCTACCAACCTTAAAGTGGTGGGAGAGAGAGAAGGCAAAAGATGGGGACAAGACATCCTTCCACACAATCAAAGATTTTGTCTCCCATTTCCAAAATCCCCCCACCTCTAACTTTTCACCTCCCCTTTTATTATATGGAGAGCAACCCCCCATTAACTCAGCAAAAGACCAAGATCTCTCTCTCTCTCTCTCTCTCTCTCTCTCTCTCTCTCTCTCTGCCACTAAGGACTTGATGTTTTCGAGTGAGGCCAATCCCTCTCATATTTGAAAAGCTTTCACTAGTGAATGCATTTCTTGAATTATTTTTGTTAATCATTAGTGAGCCTACCTTGAGTACATGATTGTCACTCAAAATACATTGATAACCTCATGAATCGAGTAAAGGTAATTAGAGGTAAATGCAAAATTTGGGCTGATAGTCCAAATATAAATTTGTTAAAGTTTGATATAATAAAGAGTCGAACCTATTCATATTCATGTCCATTCTTACACCTAATCTATAAGTGCTCGTGATTCCTGCAGGCAGCGGCAACGCACTAGAGAATGCAGCGGATTTGAGCTCGCTGGACACAAACGACAAATCGGAGCCACCAACGGGGACTCCTGGAGGGGACAGCAGAGGCTATGTAGTGGAGAATGTAGCGGATTGGGAGCAAAGGTGAGAGAGTGAATTTTAAAAAGAAGAATAGGGACTGCATCTTCTTCGTTCCTCACGAGAGGGAGACCCAACAATTTGAAATATGAAAGAATTTTCAGATCTTTCCCCATGAAACCACCCATTGACGTGTCTCCACATGTCACTCACTAGGTGGAGAGGGACTATGCTCACGTGGTGGAGTGGGACTACCTAATAACTTCTCTATGAAGATAAGGAATATAGAGCAGTATGTTGCAAAGCTCGAAATATAGAAATGTTGCCCTTTTGAGAAATGTTGAAGAACGGACGAGAGACCGTGAGGAGCACTGCAAGGACGTGGAGGTGGAGCCAAATTACTTGTCTTCTGGTGCAGATTAGGATTACAAAGACCAAAAAAGACATGAGGTTGAAGGCTCGCTCAAATAATGCCAAAACTCAACTTAGGCTGACGAGGAAGGAGAGATCTCAAGAATTAGGCCACACGCACTGATAGTCTCCACAGATAAGAAAGAAAAAAAAGGGCAACTAGACAATCAGCCCACCAATAAAGAATGAATCAGGTGTGGAAACTTGCAATGTCAGTCTCATACAGACATAACTTGTATTCACTCCTTGCATGAACTGTCTGCGTGCATGAAAACATGGTAAGAAATCGGTGTCAAATATCTAATGTCATCATTAAATACAATTGTCGTGAATTTCGGCCGCTGTCACGTCGCCATCGCGGTGTCCCAGTCCCCACTTTTAATCAAGTGAGTAATCTCACTAATCCTTACTTAGTAGACTAATTATGCTTAAGGGTTGATTAGTGTTAATTAAGTATGGTTAGGTGGTTAGATTAGAATGGATTAGTGATTATTAGTTAATTGCATTGCATATTAGCTAGGTGGTTAGTGTACTTAGCTAGAGAATTGCCTATACTATTTATTGAATGCATCTCAAGAATTTTCTCGATCCGTTTCAGGCTTCAATAAGGCATTACGGGCCTAAATTGAATTTTTAGTAATTAATTATTTATTTTCCAGAAATTCACTCAGGATGACTGATGACTAGAATTTCATGCTAATTGTCATGTAATTGTCATGGTGCAATCCATTTATTTATTTGAGCTCTACATTGTAATAATTTAATTTGTTAGTGCAATTTGAGGATTCATTCCTAAATTGATTGAAATTGAGTGGAATTGAGTAATTGATTGGTATATGGCCGAGTATGATAATTTAGCATTGATAATGCCTTGATGAGTCGTAAAGTGGAAAGAATCGTGAGAGTAAATTGGGAATACTCTTGGCCGAGACCGATCAAGTACGAGGTATAGATATACGTGGTTTGGTGATAAGGATATCACTGGTGAAAGTGGCGTTTTAAAGAATGCACAAGTGCTGTCTATTACCTGCATCAGTATAGACATACCCGGTTCGGTGATAAGGAAATTACAGGTGAAAACGGTGCCTTAAAGAACGCACAAGTGCTGTCTACTATATGCATCATTATGGACATACATGGTTCGGTGGTAAGAATATTACTGGTGAAAACGGCGCCTTAAAGAACGCACGAGTGCTGTCTATTACTTGCATCAATATAGACATACGTGGTTCAGCAATAAGGAAATTACTGGTGAAAACGGCGCCTTAAAGAACACACAAGTGCTGTCTATTGTATGCATCATTATGGACATACATGGTTTGGTGATAAGAATATTACTGGTGAAGACGGTGCCTTAAAGAACGCACGAGTGCTGTCCATTGCATATGTCACCTTGGCGAAAACGACGCTCGAGAGCATTGATGAAACTCTGTGACTAAGTGCACCATTGGAGGTTATGCGGAGTGGGGTGAAATTACCTTGAAGTAGTCTGTCTAACACGTAATCGACTGATCGATTGATCAATTATTTGATTTGATGTCGTGATTTGATCGATTGTTCGATGTGAAATATGAAGCATATGTGTATAACCTTAAATGGTAGGTTGGGACTAATGCCAAGGCAAGTCTTCTGACTCGTGCTGTGCTTAGGCAACCGTGTGGTGTATTGGTTTCCTAATCGAGTCTTAGTGGGGTAGAACTTGTTGAGACGTAGTCTCATCCCAGTTGTAGGACAACATTTCAGGACCCTAATGAGGAGCCTGAGGAGAAAGAACCCGAAGGGGAGTACTAGGAGGAGCACCCCGATGATGATCTTGAGTACCACCCAAATGAGGATTGAGAGCCTATCCTCTTTTTGCGAACCCTCTCTATGTGTAGATAGAATGAAGCTTAAAAGTTGTGAATAGTTGTGAAGTACTCTGGATTGTGTTATGTATAAAAGTTTGGTTATGAGTTTCAATATGAAAAATATGGCATTGTTTTTCTATCCCATTGTTTTATTTCTGGAGATTTATAACTGTTTCAGCATGTGCTTAATCAATGAAAGGGTCAACGATACTTAGTCCTGGGATATTGCATTCTAAAATCAACCAAGTAGAAGGATATGTGCGTGTCCGAGGATCGGGGCGTGATATGTTCACACATTTTTAGCCTAGGATGGGAGTGGCTACAAATGTTCATGGTGAGGGAGCGAGTGTTTTCCGCTCTAAGGATCATAAGAAAACCTACTCAAAATTGCTGAAGCGAGGGGTTATGCACCCTAAATTGAAGACTAATGGATGCAAAAGGCCCAAGATCTCCAGACAAGGAAGTTGCCCGAAATTCTCAAGCTCCAAGAATTGCTCCTCACTCTGATTGCTATCATAATTGAATCATGAAAGATGTATAGAAATCTCAACGGCTTAAAATGCGAAACATTTCAATAGATTGCTTCTTACCTTTCACATTTTCCATCTCTTGAGATGACAACTTAATCTCTAGGCGGAGCTATAGCCCCAAGCTGTGCCAATGTCGATAGGATGTAGCCTGCAAAACTATTACAACACACATAGGTATGAGGGATGTTGGAGAAAACTTCCTTATTTGTTTTGAAGTTGACAAAACATTTCCATCAGTCTAGTCTAAAAACTTGTAGACTTTATTGTCAAAGTCTGAAGACTTCCAGACTCAAGATTTAAAGTCTACCCTTACTGATAGTTTCCAGACTGACGAAAAAAAAAATTTATTCGATAAAGAAGACTTATCCAGATGCGAGTATATCTTTAAGGATTTGGTTCGTACAGTTGAGGAAGATCTCACGGCTGGAGATAGCATCTCGTGATCAGTTATTCTTATTGAAATCAATTCGGATAATTAGATCTGTTGATTAGCGAAGTATACTTGGAAGGTTCTACTTATGGAAACCTAGTGATTGTATGGACGAGTAGGATTGGTGGGCTATCATTACATTCCTTTTATAACTCGAGATCTTGTTAATTGCTTTTGTGCAATGGCTAGATTGGAAAAACTCATTTGGAAGGTGCCAACGGTTATGAAGGCATGGAGGAATATATAAGGAAGACACTTAAGTTATTCGAGTGTGTGCGTGAAAGAAAAATTCCAAAGTCTGAAGCTCCTAGTCTTTGTTGTTTCAATCGTTGAGCTCAAATTGTACTCAAAAGAGAGATTAAATACTTGTGAGATCTTGAGGAAGTGTAGTAGAGTTTCTATACTGTGGAATCAATGAGGTGAGGCTGTAAAATCTCTTTTGGTTCTTAGTGGAATCCAGCTAGTAGGCTATCAGTGTGGGAGAGTGGACGTAGGCTTGGTCTAAGCCGAACCACTATAAACCTTATGTTTCGACTCTCTTTCCCTAATCTCTTTAGTTTAATTCATAGTTTTATATAACTGTTTATAGTCTTTTACATCTTTAGTTTATTATTCTCAAAAGACGAATTAATCTGTTAAGTTTTGCAAAAACTTTTTTGATCACCCATTCACTCCCCTCTAGGTGCTCTTACTAGCCCTATCAAGGGATTCCCTCGGCCTTGACAATGCGGCGGATCTTGCCCTTGATGGCAAGAATAGCTTTTGCTGGCTCCATAGCATGGACGCAATCCAAGTCATTTCCAAACTTTGAAGGCAAGAATCTCTAAAAATAAACACAATGAAATCAGAAGAAACATTTTTGTTAGAAAGCAGAAAAAATTTAGAGCATATTCCCCTTAACCAAAAAACATGTATGAGTTCCCACGAAAAAAGGAAGACAAACTTATATGAGACTGAATTCGAGTTGTTTCGATAAGTTACTATAACATAGTAGAAAGTGATCATAAGTGAATCAATAAATTCAGCAATTCAGCAAAGTCGACCCCAAGTGCTATAAGAAAAATAGAAGAAATAGAGCAGTAGCCAAATAACTCTGTCGAGTATAGAATAGGCAGACATTCTACTTGCTTGGACACTTTCACAAGTAACAAGATATCAGGTAAGACGAATGCCTTTTGTGAGCATGCTGAGTTCCACTCGCCATTGACTGTCGACCACCCAAAGCAGCGACAACTACTAAGTACCATTGCAAGGATTAACTAGTTCATGTTTCCCACGCTCTCCTATAGTTGAATTCAAAATAGTTACTCTTGAATTTCACTGATGACTTCTACACAAGGTTATGACCATTTTAAAAAGAAAGAAGTTGAAGTCTACATATAGATAAGTCCATCCATCCCATTTCATTAAAGCAAAGCTTGCAAGGAGATCGCGATGCACCTAAACCAGTAAGAGAAGAATCAAGCTAACACCCATTAGTCAAATGCTAAACCAACAATAAGAACTTGAAATGAAATTACTAGGCACAACACCACCTTGATATTCCCAGCTGCTTTAATAGCAGCAACAATCATGTCTTGGTCCTTCACTTGTGCTCACCCCACAGCAGAGATTACCACATCTACTTGCTTAATCACAATACTCTCTTGATTGTATATGTCTCCCTGAGAATCAAATAACTAAGAGCATGGACAAACGATCAATGAAGTTGGCAATCATCCGCAAGAATTGTCTACACAGCAAAGCGCAGCCACGTAGCTATAGCTGTCTCAGAAACAGCTAAAGCATATCGAAGTTTCCATAAGACTTTTTTTCTGAAAATGTGCACGTTCACATCATCATGCAAAGCTGAAATTTGGTTAGGCATTTGAAAGAGGAGAGGAACGTGATTTCTGATTTCAACCATGCACAAAGACAAAATATCAGAGAAGGGAAAGAACAACGCCATATCGTAATGTGACTCCATCAACTCGATCAAGTGAGAGATAGATATAAAAATCAACTCCGATCCTACTGATAAAAACATTTCTCAGAACGGCGAACGAACGCAACCGCATGGGAATAACTACTCACCTGGAATATATTGATGCTTGAGCTATTGAAATCTTCGACCATTTCAGCCTTGGTGGGGTCGGAGAGAGCGGACTCCCTCACGAGAGTGAAGGTAGGGTGACCGGACTTAGCACTCACCTTCACGACGAACTTTCCGATGTATCTAGTGCCTCCGATCACCAGCACTTTGCTCTTCTCGGCCATCTCGGAGGGTTCTTTTACGGCGGAGGCACGGTTCTTCCCGGCGAACTTGCTTTGTCTCATGCTGCAACTGTTGTTGCCTGGTGGCACGCATCGAGATGAATCGTCATTTTATTTTTATTCCAAGAGGGCATAATTGTCTTTTCGGTGAATTGACTTTCCCACCACCATCATCCTTCGCTCAGAAAATGAGTGCACACAAAAGTGGACAACGAAAGGCGGAAGAAATTTACGGTGGAGAATGAGTACATGACGTGAAATTTTTTGAAATAACAACTTGACTTACCAAAAGTTGTCTAAATTTGATCGAGAAAATTGATTATTGTGTCGACCAAACCTCCATTGAGATAGAAAAGAAATCAACAGTTCTGATTTATGATAGGCTGCGTGTTCTTTACAAAATTCAAAAATGATAACTCTCTTGTTAAAAACAGATTTTTTTTTTTTGGTGATCCAGGAACCCTCGAACAGCCGACAGCTGGCGGGGTAAACCCCGGGTGAACTGGGCCACCACCACAGATCCAGCCACGGGCGAGTCGCGCAATGGGGATGCGGGATTTCGAACCCCTCCCCCCTTGGTGGGGGAGAAAGCGCAAAACCAGATGTTGTTGACTGTTACTTTCTCAAAAAATACGTTACTTAATATGTTTTTCATTGGAAATTCCTGACTTATGATTGGTTTAGGAAGACTGAACCAAACGAATGCTTAGTTAGACAACAATCCACAGTATATCAGGTTTTGGAATAAGAATTTGGCTAGAGATTTACCAGACCCATCGCGCATGCCTCTTTTTCTACATGTTTGTTCCCTCGCAGCGTCTAAGAATCCCCCAAAACATTAACAATAATTCAAAATTGCGACAAGTTTGACAGTCGGTTTACACTTGTTTTAACTTGTTATTCTTTTAGACGTGAAAGATAATATGACATACAAAAATAGAGAAACCCGTGTCTTGGTGTTAGCTTGGATTGGCCCATGAACCCATATCAAACTCCAAAACCGAAGCAACTTCTCCAAGCACTGCAGAGACGCGCCACATTGAACATTCATACTTTATGGTGTGTCCTCAGACTTGGGGGTTGTACATGCCATGTGATGATCAACAGAAGCGACATTTCACACTAGGATCCTGTGAAGCAGCATCCTATATTATTTATTACTGCACGGAGATGTGAGAAATTTTTAAGCATGTTCGGTTTCGATAATCAAACAAACTAATCGAGGCATTGATCCACGGTCATGTATTTGACATCGGGGTAGAGCTCCGAAGCTTCCACTCCGAATGATGGCTCAATCTCGAAGTTCGTTTGGTCTCCTTTCACGAAGATAGAATGGTATAATGCCAAGAACAGGTTGCGTGGAGCCACCGCCTCTGCAATATGATCGGACAAGCTTTAAATGTCAGAGAGAATAGAGAGGATTTCAGGCACTTAAATCTAATAGAAATACATCCCTAACCTTGAATGTTCTTTAGAACCTGCTCCTCTGGAACATACACCCTCTCTAGGGTCTTGCCGATCTTTCTCTCCCACAAAGACACGAGCTCATTCATCGAGTAGGTGTTGGCTGGAGGTTTGATATACAAAATTTTGTTTAAGGTCCTTGGGTCATCCACAGCTTTGATGGTATAGGTGCCGATGTCATCCTCATTGTTAAACACCGCTGCATATTGACGGGGAGAGTTTTACAATTTGGCTAATAAATAAATCACAGAGCCATCTATCTTCCTAGGGTTACTTTCGGCTCACTTTGAAGAAGAATGATCTTATCAAACTGATTCATTAGACAACATGCAGACAAATGCATTCATATGTTCTTTTCCCAAACAAATACATAAAGAGAACCTTCATGATCTGCCCGCTAGGTGGTATTATGCCAAGATAAACCACAACAGAATCATATCATATATTAGTCTCTAAAATTGAAGACTAATGGATGTAAGAGCCCCATTATCTCTAGACAAGGACGTTACCCTAAAATTATCAAGCTTCAAGAATCGCCTCTCACTCTGATCACTACTGTAATTAATTCGTTGTTAATGTACAAAAAAAAAAAACTTAACTAATTAGAATACCCATTTCAACGAATTGCTTCTTACTTTTTGCATTTCCATCCCCGAAGATGACAACTTTATCTCTAGGGGGAGCTGTAGCCCCGGGCTGTGACAATGTCCGAAGGTGGAAATTTCCAAAAGAGTTAGAAGCCACAAATGTATAAGGGATTCCCTCAGCCTCAACAAGGCGGCGAATCTTGGCCTTGATAGCATATCCAGTTTTTGCGGGCTCCACAGCATCGTTACGATCCGCATCATTTCCAAAATCTGAAGGCAAGAATCTCTAAATAGAAAATAATTGATTCAGAAGAGAAATCAACAAAAAACTAGAGGGCATTCCCCTCATCCAACAAATTTACATGAGTTATGGCAAAAAGACAAACCAAACTTATATGAGACTGAATTTCACTTTTTTCTTCAATATGTGACTCTAACAGAGCAACAATAAAAACAAACTTATATGAGACTATATTTCATTTTTATTTTTTTTTCAATATGTGACTATAACAGAGTAAAAATTATCGTAAGTGAATCAAGACTACCAATTAAGGTGTTGTTTGGTAACGCTACGGGAAACTTTCTTTTTGTTTTGTTTTGTTTTTTTTTTTTTTTTGGTTCCTCAGCGTAGAAATAGAACAAAAACACATTTGAAGGATTAAGTAGTTCATGTTTCTCATTATCGATCAAAGAGCAGGGTACATGACTGTAATCCATATTGAGTTTCTAAAACCTTTTGACTTTTTCGATGACCTAGAGGAAAAAAACATAACCACAGTGAAGCCGGCATTGTCCGGTACTTGAATTTGACATAGTTAGCCTCAAATTTCACCGACGACTTCTACACAAAGTCATGACCATTTAAAAAGGAAAGAAGTGAAGTCTACAAATAAAAAATGAATCCACCCCATTTCATCAAAGCAGAGCCCACAACAAGAACGTGATGCGCTCATACTAGAAGAAAATACTTAAGCTAACAACTAACACCAACGTATATCGTCAATCAAATGCTAAACAAAGAATAATAACTCGAAATGAAATTACTAGACACGGCACAACCTTGATATTCCCGGCTGCTTTGATGGCTGCAACAATCCTGTCTTGGTCTTCTAGCTGTGCTATCCCCTGAGTAGAGATTACCACATCAACCTCGCTTAATCGCACTCAACAGACTCTTTTGATCGTATATGTCTCCCGAGAATCAAATAACCAAGAACGTGGACCAACAATCAATAAAGTCAGCAACCATCAACCGATCTAATTTTGGCCAGTAGGAAGACTATGAAAAAGGAGAAATACAAAATCTAATGCAGATAAGACTTCAATACCTTCACCAGACGAGAAAAACTATTGTGAGAAATATATATATATATATATCATTTCTATTTTTATACATCCTTCCCTGCTTTCATATAGATCTGTTAATCTCTATACATCCTTGTTCTCTCATATAGTACTCCGATCCTTACCCCTTTATGGTATCAGAGCCAGTAGGAAAGTATAGATAGTCTTTGTAAGAACATACACTTAGATCGAGAGCCATTCGTTGGCATCCTTCTTGTTTCTACAGAGTGGTCCAGGCCGTAAGTCCCTCAGTGGCTGTTAGACCATTGGTTTAGCTCTGTAACGGTTCTGAAGAAGGGTTAGTTCCGATCCTAAGTATGAGCTTACATAGAAGATCTACATCTTCCTCTAGTTCTCTATCACAAATGGACTCAAATCCAAGTCCTATACATAGAGAAGAAGTACGGATAGAAGATTTCAACAAATCTATAGAAAATTGGGAAATTCCTAAAATACAACTTAAGGAAATATACAAGCAATCAAAGTTGAAGTTTTTCAAAAAATCAGACTATGTCATATCCACCGAAGAAAGAGATGTTCCTCTTTCTAATTCCTATGAAAAAATACATCTTTTGAATAAAGAGTCCATCCAAAAGCATAAACAAAAATACAATTACATTCATATAGGACTAGTCCAAGTAGGAGTCAAACCTCTTACAAAAGAAGGCCTTAATACTTCCATTCTCTTAGTTTTACGAGATTCACGTCTTTTAAACTACGATGAATCCATTCTCGATCTTGTAGAGACAAGTCTCTACAAAGGACCCATACATTTTGATTTGTTACCCCAATTTTTATGTATCTCTCAAAGATAAGAACATTCTTAGAGCCCTAACACTCCAAATCAAAACCCATAATTACAAAGTGGCAGATGGTTCTATTCCTTTAGCCCTTGTTTATAGAATTCATTATAAAGCCATGTCCTCCGCCTTTGGAGAAAATGCTTTCAAACATAGTCCTCGAGGAGAAACACTTCTCCTCCAAACTGACATTTCTAGAGCTAATACAACAATTCCTAGGTCTATCAATTGGAACCAAGTTACTTTACCAGAACAATGGGAATTAGAAAACCAAATTCCCCAACAAGTTGTTCAAAATACAAATCCGACTAATGTCATTCAACATCCAGAAGGAAGAGTGACCATTAGATTTCCCAGAAGATCTTTCGATTCAAGATCTAGCCCTTCTTTTCATAATTCTTATACAAGGTCCATAGATCTTAATCCTAATCTTCCTCCTATAATCACCATTCCTCCTAGTACGCACAGAAACACTCCTCCTCCTAGTGTACATAGAGATACTCCCACACACGATACAACACCTTTACCTCCTTCCACCAGTAGAAGTAATCAAGAGACACCTCCTGAACCAGAAATTAGTGGTTTAGATAATAGATCGGGATTTCCGGCCGTTTATCAACAAAACCAAACGAACCAGTCCTAGAAAATACAGATTCCCCTCATCATTCTCCTACTTATTCTCAAATGATAGATGCTGAGCTTAATGTTTTAGAAAAACATTTTGAACCAAACAAAACTTTTCTTAATAAAGAATTTAATTCGAAGACAACAAACAAATCGAGAGAATGGTTCTTCAAAACCTTTGCGACAAAGCAAAAGACGTCAAACAAAAATATTACGACTACATATACGAATATGAAGTCCATATATTCTTCTTTGATTGGTTAGAAGAACAATTCCTTGAACCAAAAGAAATACTTGTTTTAGATCATCATTATAAGTGGAAACTTGATAATGGTGAAACCATAGAATCCAATCATCCACCCCTTAGAAGAATAAAAATACAACATGGAGAAAGTGAGGTTACAAAAGCTACTCCTTTTAGGCTTCTAGATCAAGGAGACTCTCTTTATACTCACAAAGTCATTGAACAAAACAATTACACTAATCAACATTTGGCGACCATAGGAAAACAGTTGAATAGGATAGAATCCACCATTCAGAATCCGACTCAACTCATCACACCTCAAGTTGACACTTTCAAAAAACCCATTTTTAAAGCCTTTGAATTCCCAAAAAAAACCTTAGCCCGGAGTTTGCCAAAGCCATAGAACAAAAGAAAAAACTCCTAGGAAAAGCAAAGCTAGAACCTACTCCTATTATAGACACCCCTAAATTCCAGAATCTTATCATTAAAGACACCCCTGACCAACCCACTATCAGTACATTGACCAAACAATCTGGTGACTCTGATAATGAATCGGTCGCTGAGATTAACAGACTCAATTGGAGACAACCTCAGAAGCTTTATTATAGTAGGGCTACTCCACCTGACATTGCACAAGAAGAATCATCACAGAAAATACAGAATAAATACTCTCCTGATGCCATTTATGAATGGAATATAGATGGTGTTGCCGAAAGCAATATCATAAATATTCTTAATAACATGGTCATGATTGCCAATGCCTACAAAACCCAGCAAGATGTTTATGATCATGCTGTTGCTAATCTTTTAGTAGCCGGATTCTTTGGACAACTAAAAGGTTGGTGGGATAATTATTTGGTGATGAACAAAAAATACAAATTTTAACTGCCTATACAATAGATGATTTTGGCCAACGCATGGATGATGATCAAGGACATCTCATCCAAGATGCGGTGAATACTCTTATCTATTCCATTTCACAACACTTCGTAGGAGACCCTTCACATATTAGAGATAGGAATCAAGACCTCTTATCCAATATGCGTTGCAAATCCTTAGGAAGGTTTAGAGAATACAAAGAACTTTTCCTTCAAAGAGTTCTCATCAGACCTGATTGCAATCAACCCTTTTGGAAAGAAAAATTCTTAGCAGGTTTACCCCAAATTATAGGTGACCAAGTTAGAGATAAAATTAGAGAAGAATACAATGGCCAAATACCTTATGATCTTCTTTCTTATGGTGAAATAATCTCTTATGTTTACCGTCAAGGAACACAAATGTGTAATACTATCAAATTACAAAGACAGCTCAAGGAAGAACAATCTCTCACCAATAGAAGTCTAGGAGATTTCTGTGCTCAATACGACCCTTCTTATAATGAAAAAACAAAACCAAAATGTAAGGGAACTTGTCCTTCGAGAAAGAAACAAAGAAACATCACAACAAATCTCAACCTCGTAGGAATAAACAAAGACACCAGAATAACCAAAATAGACCTCATAATGATAGGAAAAATTTTAAAGACATCAAATGCTATTCTTGTGGTAAAAAAGGTCATATTTCAAAATACTGTAGGATTAATAAAAAAATTAAATGAACTCTCTCTTGATGACAATACTCTTAACCAGTTAAATAACATATTTATAGAAAATGGTGATACTTCTTCTGATGAACTTCTTGAGGAAGAAGGTCTTCAGATTAATGAAATAGATTCCTCTTCCGATTCTGATTATGAAGACGCCTCTCCTGAAAAACCCATTCTTGAAATAAACATGTTAACAAAAGAGGAAGAATTTCTCCTTAGCACTGCTGATAAGATTACCGACCCAGAAGCCAAGAAAGAATACTTAGATAGACTTCATTCTTCCCTAAATATTACCTCCAAGCCCAATACTTCTTACAATTTAAAAGACATCTTGAATAGAAACAAAAAACCACAGTCTAGACCCGTTAATATAAATGACCTCCAAAATGAAATAAAACAACAAAAATTAGAAATTCAAGCCTTGAAAGCAACACAGTTAGATATGAAAAAAGAAATTTCTGATATAAAATCTCTCGTCATAAAAGGAAAGACAAAATTAGAAGACCAAAACGAAATCACCAATACTTCGATATTCCAGATCCAAGCCTTCCTTATGTTATTAACTGAAATAACATCTAGAAAATGGATAATAAATATTATGATAAAAATCAACAATGAGTTTATTATTGAAACAACAAAGCACTCTTTGATACAGGAGCTTATCTCAATTGTATCAAAGAAGGCCTTGTTCCAACAATATACTTTGATAAAACTTCGAATCCCTAAAATCAGCATCGGGTGATAAACTTAATATCCAATACAAATTACCAGAAGCCTTAATAATAAAATATCAAATGTCTTACAAAACATCTTTTCTCTTAGTAAAAAATATGAGACAACAGGTAATTCTTGGAACACATTTTATTCAATTAATCCAACCTTTTACAAGTTACTAATGAAGGCATTGAAACTCATGCTTTAAACAGAAAAATCACTTTTAACTTTGTGACAAAACCACAAAAAAGAAGCCTAAATATTTTACAAGAACATTCTATTTCTGAAATAAATTGCCTCATAAAAGACAAAGAGAACCAGCTTGAATTCTTAAAAGAAGATTTAGAATTCAAAAGAATAGAAGAAAATCTTATAAAATCCAACATCGTAGAAAAAATAGCCTCCCTACAAAAACACATAGAAAAAACTATATGCTCTACTCTACCCAATGCCTTTTGGGAAAGGAAGAAGCATATCATTGATTTACCTTATGAACAAGATTTTTCTGAAATTAAAATACCTACCAAAGCCCGCCCAACACAGATGAATCAAGAAGTTTTGAAATTCTGTCAAGCGGAAATACAAGACCTCTTGAATAAAAAACTCATAAGAAAAAGCCAATCACCATGGAGTTGTTCGCTTTTTATGTCAATAAAAATGCCGAACTAGAAAGAGGAGTTCCCGGGTTAGTTATTAATTATAAACCTCTTAATACAGCCCTTAGATGGATAAGATATCCCATACCCAATAAAAAAGATTTGCTAAACAGACTTTGTAGATCAAAATTATTTTCAAAATTTGACATGAAGTCGGGATTTTGGCAAATACAAATCTGTGAAAAGGATAAATACAAAACAGCTTTTTCTTGTCCCTTTTGGTCAATATGAATGGAATGTTATGCCATTCGGTCTCAAAAATGCCCCTTCGAATTCCAAAGAATCATGAATGATATCTTCAATCCTTATTCAGATTACATCATAGTTTATATAGATGGTGTTCTAGTTTTTTCCTCTAATATAGAACAGCATTTCAAACATCTTTCTACTTTCATAAAAATAATTATACAAAATGGTCTAGTAGTCTCTCCCACTAAGACTGCACTATTCCAGACCAGAATTAGATTTCTAGGTCATTACATCCATTTAGGTACTATAACCCCAATAGAAAGGTCAATTTCTTTTACCGATAAATTTCCAGATGAGATTAAAGACAAAACTCAATTACAAAGGTTTTTGGGTAGCCTCAATTATATTTTAGATTTCTTCCCCAATATAAATATCCTTTGCAAACCTTTACATCAAAGGCTTCGTAAGGATCCTCCACCCTGGACTTCGGTCCATACAGACATTGTCAAACAAATAAAATTGCATGTAAAAGATATACCATGCTTACACCTTGTCGACCCTTTACGCTTTCAAAATAGTTGAAAGCAGGCGCTTGAGTAATTAGGATATGGTGGCGTTCTCAAATAGGTCAAAAACAACAAAGAACAAGTTGTTCAATTTATATCAAAACATTGGAATTCCACTCAACAAAATTATTCGGCAATTAAAAAAGAAATACTTGCTATAGTTTTATCTATATCAAAATTCCAAGGAGATTTATTAAATCAAAATTTTCTATTACGAATTGATTGCAAATCAGCCAAAGACATTTTACAAAAAGACGTTATAAATATTACATCAAAACAGATTTTTGTTAGATGGCAAGCCATACTTTCAGTATTTGATTTTGACATTGAATTTATAAATGGTTCTTCAAATTCATTACCTGATTTTCTCACAAGAGAATTTTTACAGGGGATACCAATATGCCAAGATCCAAAAAAGACAAAGATAAAGGCAAAGGCAAAGCCACTGCCGAACCCTCCAATACACCACCAAAGCCAAAAGGCTTAACATCCGTCAAGACATGGCTCCAAATGGCAGAAAACAACCAAACATTCTTACAGCAAACACCTTTGACAACAGAACCCATATCATTTGAACCCATGCTAGCCTTTAATTAGTTAGCCAACATACTACCAAAAGAAACACTATTGTACTTGCCCAGTCTTTACAAAACGTAAAGAAAGAGCCATCCAGTGCCATAGAGGTAAGTAACAATCCTTCCCCGCTTGCTACACAAAAACAAGCGGAATACAAAAGAATTTCGAATGAGGTGGTTATTAAGCCTCAGGCAACCCCTCTTTCTCAAAGATCAAAAATTTTCCCCAAAACATCTTTTCAAAAAATATTGACTGTGGAAGATGGATTCTTCGATAAAGATCCAATCAAATTTGCAGAAAACATATTTCCAAAAAATTGGCTTTTCAAACCTCACAATACAAACAAAACCCTTGCTTATTATGAGCAAATTTTAGTGGAAACAGAATCTGGCTGCCGGATGGCCAGATCTAGCCTCCCGACCTCAGCTGCCGAGATCGGCCATTCGGCGGTTGGCTAGCGTTCGCCGGATTTTGATTTTCACACTTAAATAAAAAATAAAAAAAATAGCAAAAGTCAATTACAAATGTGAATTTTGCCAAACAGTGTTTATGCTAAATTATCTTTCAATGCTATAATTTAGCAAACGGTGTAACATTTCCGAAAATCCCTTTACCTCAAAGGTATTTGTATTCTCCCAGTGGCATTTTCCCAAAGCCGAACCAAACGGGCCCTTAATGGATCCATTTTGCTTCGATTTTGGCACTTAAGTGTATATTTCCAAACTCTTAACACTTAAATGTCACCCCATATCAAGTTTTGGTACTCTAGGTGTTCAGTTCTTCAAAGATAAGAAAATTGTAAGTTAAACAATTCCTGACCCAACCACTTGAGTAGAGGAACCATTAGCTAAAATAACTTCTGATGAAGGACTAGAGTTATGATGGGAAGAAAATAGTTCTTGCTTATCCATCATAGGACTAGAAGCTCCCAAGTCAATGATTACATGTAAAGCCAAATCATCAGTTTTTAAAACATCTACATCTCCTCCAAACCGGAAAAAAACACATCTACCGCCAACCTTCCATCGATTTCTTTTCCGTCTCCCTCTCTTTCTCCACCTCTTCTCACTTGGTCATGCACACAAAGTATATCCTCTCTCACTTTCTCCACCCCTTGCCAACGTTAATGCCGCCACCCACCGCCCCCTCGGTGACAAAGCTTGTTGGTCTAGATTGAGGCGCCCAATCTCTATGGCAATGTCAACCATAGAGATGGTAGAAAACGAAAACTTGCATACTTGGGCTCGTGGTTGTTTTTTTCTTTTTTTGGAAGAACAGTTTGGGAAGGTAGATGACAATTTTTGTAAATAAGCAGGGTTATGAGCATGCAAGTCGATATATGCAAGTGAAAAAATCAGATGTAAGTTGCAAGTTTTATTAAAAGAAAGGATGATTTTGCAATAAAGTCTTTTTGTTCTACTCTAGTTGTTGACCGTCAATCACATGAATACGTGTAGTACTTTTAAAAAAAGAAAAAGAAAAAGAAAGATAAACTATTAGATTACTTGGGAAAAATCAATACAAATTTGGACATGAGAATCTCAAATTGGATTGAATCTCGTTTGTGGTCGAACTACTGAACGTTCATGCCACAACTAGAGAAAAATATCTCCTTTATTTCAGGGACAAAGTCGAGGTATCATCGGAATTTTCATGTTCATTTTCTCTCTTCTAATGGAAGTGCATTTTGAAATAATATAAACAAATCCTAAGTCGGGGTCAGCCGCATAATCAAGGCCAAAGAATAATAAAAGCAAACGGTAGTGCACATGCACACCATTATTCCCCCACTCCCCAAAAGGGAAGTCAACCCATTCGTTTCCCTTCGAAATCCTTACGTTTCTCCATGCTTTCGTCATCCACTGCTTCATGCTAGCAGCACAAGAAAAGGCGGTCCACAACGCACGCTCGACGAAAATTACAAAGTCAAGAATAAAGTCGATACAGAGAGACAAAGAAGATACGGAAAGGAGACTCTCCTCGCGGTCTGCAAACCCGCGTGCTCTCCTCTCCGCACCGTGAACCTCACGCCACCGCTGCGAGCATCCGGACAGCCACCACGCCTCCTCCCTCGCCACGCCGCCACAGCTCACACGACTTGTCGCACCTCCCTTCGAATCCTTGGAGGAAACCCACAATTCCAAGAGAGGTTTCACAGTTCCAAGCGAGGCTTCCGGCTGCCGCGGCTCCTCTGCCATCGTAGTACCACCGGTGGTCCTCCTCTGCCGTGGGCCAGTTACGGAGCCTGCAGGTCTCCGTTGAGGTTTTCTTGCCGTCTTCGCCTTGCCCCATCGGTAGCCAAGAATTGCTTCTTTGCCGACCTCGGTGGACTTCATTGATTGAATTAGGTAATAGCTCAACGTCTTATTCGATCTAAATATTTGATTACGTAATCGATCGATTCTAGCGCGATGGGAATTTGAGTTCAGGCATAATCCGCATTGAATATTGTTTCCTTACGTGTAGTTGTAGATTTTAAATGCAGGGGTGGTACTTAAAATTACCTACTTCCGGATGGTACATGTCGAAGGTCTACACTTAGGTAGAATGTGATCACTGATTCGTAGCGCAATAAAGTTTTCTTGTTGCCTTTGTTATGGGGAAAATTTCATGAAAAAAGAAATTATTTTCCGAAAAATATTTTTTCAAGAAAATAGTTAATTTGTTTTTTGCATGGCAATATGCGGTAAAAACGTTTTCTAGTATTTGAAGTTTATTTGAAAAATGATTTCAATTTCATGAAAAAAAAATCACTTCTAAAATATTTTTATATTTTTCCTTTCTCTTTTCTCTTTTTCTTTCTTCCTTCTCCATCACCTAGTTGCTGGGCCTTAGAAACGATTTGTGACAAGTCACTGGCACTGTCGTCGAGGCTCAAAAAGGCTGACTTTGCTAGCCTCAAGCGAGGTTGAGCTCACCAAATCCAAACTAGCTCGGGCTGGCAAGCTTAAGCCTCTCTTGAGGCCAGCATGTGCTTATAGTTGGTTGCCAAGGCCCGGCAAGCGGCGACAAAGGAGGGAGGAAAGAGAAAGAAAAAATAAATTAAAAATTAAAAATTAAAAACCATTTTTAAATAAATGAAAAAAATAAAATATTTAAAAAATTCAAGATGAGCAATTTTGGATAGTATTTTCACCTCCTTAGATATAGAAATTCACTTGGCAAATTTTGTGCATATATATTTTTCTTGATCGGAAAGTGTTTTTAATTGGCTAATCATTTTCGATGAACTAAACGAGTGAGAGTTGGGAAAAATAATTCCGGACAAACACTTTTCCTTAAAAAAACGCACCTTTAGAAAATATGTTTTTGGGGGTGACACTAGTGTCACGGACCGATCGATTGGGATCGTGACCGCGCGGCGACTCGGGCGAATTTGGACTACCCAAGCCAAGCCTTGCTCGATCGAACGCTTACCCGCTCGCTTACCCGGATCGTTGAGAGAGAAAGCTAGAGAGAGGAGCTCTGAAAAGGAAGCGGAAGCTTTGATATTACTGAAATGTTGGGTGATTACAAATGAAGGGGGACACCCCTTTTATAATTGAGGGCCTCGGATTACAACCATTGATCTATTTTTCATCTGACGGGCGAGATCGCATCGCCTCAACTACCGACATAAATATTCAACTACCGTCTACCGACATAAATAACGGAAGCTTCCAGAGTCAAGCAAAATGACGGTGTCGTCCTCCCTTGGAAACTTCGGGGAGAAGCTTTGATGGGAACCCGAGTTGGAGCAAGAGGTCTTCCATGGACGAGTCGGGGTCGTCCTCGGGGAACCTCACGGATCGGCCTTCTCTCGGTCCGTGACATTCTCCCCCACTCATTCGAGCGACGCCCTCGTCACTCACAGCTCGGAGGTTGGCCTTCTTGGCACGAGCATGGGCTTTGGTGCGGGCTCTCTTGTTCTTGTTTTGTTTGGTGCGGACGCTCTCATATGACGGACCGCAACCTTCGTTGATGAACTCGGATTTGGCATGCGACTCGGCCTTTGGCTTGGACGGAGCGTGTCGGGCGCACTCAACCTCGGGGAAGAGCGCTTGGATTGGCATGGCACTTGTTGGAGTAGGATCCAACTTGACCTTCGGCTTGACCTCGGACAGCTTGTTGATGCGCATGATGGCCTTCAAGCTCTTGTCGAGGTGTCGGATCGACGCGATGGTCTTGGTGTCGACCATCCCTTTGATCATTGGGACAGTCGTCGGGTAATCCGGATCGAGGATCATGAGGCATTTGGTCCTCATGTTGATCATGGATCTCACGCTATTGAAGAATTGCATGTCAAGAATGAGATCGTAATCGTCGAGCGAGATTACCTCGAAATCCATTTTTCCTCTCTAATCACCAATTCTGATGTCCACATCCGAAGTCGATCCTACACCACGGACGCCTTCCGAATTGACCGGCTTGAAGGTATTCCCGGTCGGCTCCACGCGAAGGTTTAAGGCTCTTGCCACTTCCTTCGACATGAACATGTTCGACGCACCCGTGTCGATCAAGGCGTATAGCGTTCGGCCGCACACGTCGACTTGCACGAAGAACATTTCTGTGTCCGACACAGGTTCTTTGGTTGGTGACCGAGCTTGGACGGAATTGATCATCTTCACGGCTCCAAGTCGGATTTGTCTCTTTTCTTCTTTGGACTCCTCCTTTTCTTCCTCTTGCAAGGAGGGCGTTGATTCATCCCTTCTTCGGGCACTTTTGGGTCCAGTGCGGACCTTGGCAAATGAAACAAGGAGAAGGCGGGGGTTGATCAAACCTGCTCGCGTAGTCCGTTGGTGGTCTACCCTTTTGGAAGGCTGGCTTGGAAGACCCTTCTCCCCATGCTTTGGCTCGGCCGCCTTGATCATGTGCAGCCCGGGAGTGTTTCTTCCAGCTTCGTCCTCGCAAGGTCGATCAGTCTTCCAATCTCTTTGTCGACTCCTTGGTTCGGTTTTGGTGAGGTCGATGAGCGACTCGGCCACGCTCAGCGCACGCGCCAGGCTACTCACGTCCCGCCACTTCAACTCGAGCAGTGCCCATGGCTTCAACCCATCCATGAACGCTCCGAGAGCCTCCTCTTCGCTTAGGTTGCGAATCTGGAGCTTGAGCTCGGTGAACTCTTTCACATACTCTCGGATCGTCCCTCTTTGCTCGAGGCGATGGAGCTTGCTACGGGCCTCTTGTTGAGCGAACTCGGGGAAAAAGTAGTCCCGGAACTCTCGTACGAAGTCGTCCCATGTGCATACGGGATCAGCGCCTCGTCTAACTTTGTCACACCTATTGCGCCACCATAGCATTGCCGTATCAGACAGGAACATGGATGCGGTTCGTACCTTGATCGTCTCGTCGTGCATGTTGACGGCGCCGAAGTATTGTTCCATGCTCCAGACGAAGTTGTCCACCTCCTTGGCGGATCGTTCGCCCTTGAATTCTTTCGGCTTTGGCACCTCGATTTTGGGCACCGCTTGGTTCGGCACAGCACCATTGGTGATGCTTAGTTTGCACAGGGCGAGCTCGGTTTTGAGCTCTTGGATCTCGGCCTTCATGGCTTCAATCTCGTCCCTACGCGGAGCTTCTTCCTCAACCACTTGGACGCGCTCCTTCAACACATCGATCGATGCTTCAAGGGCTTCGTTCTTGTCGTGTAATGGGGCGGTAGCTTCGTTGATGCATGAAGTGAAGTCTTCACGGAGTGAGCTGTCAACCTCCATGATCCGGTCTCGCACGTCGTCAAGACCTTCCATGAGTTCGTGCACAGCGCTCCGGACATTCGCGATCTTCTCATCGAACGCAGCTACGACGTCCCTCGAGGTGTCTCTTTTCTTTCCACGACCGCGGTCCTCTTGGACTTGTACGGTCTCTCCAACCATGACAGCTTCTTGGCTCGACATTCCTTCGAACAGTTGGCGCTCCTTGATCTCTCGAACGGATCTATCTTTTGCTCTGATACCACTTGACGGGCCGATCGATTGGGATCGTGACCGCGCGGCGACTCGGGCGAATTTGGACTACCCAAGCCAAGCCTTGCTCGATCGAACGCTTACCCGCTCGCTTACCCGGATCGTTGAGAGAGAAAGCTAGAGAGAGGAGCTCTAAAAAGGAAGCGGAAGCTTTGATATTACTGAAATGTTGGGTGATTACAAATGAAGGGGGACACCCTTTTATAGTTAAGGGCCTCGGATTACAACCATTGATCTATTTTTCATCTAACGGGCGAGATCGCACCGCCTCAACTACCGACATAAATATTCAACTACCGTCTACCGACATAAATAACGGAAGCTTCCAGAGTCAGGCAAAATGACAGCGTCGTCCTCCCTTGGAAACTTCGGGGAGAAGCTTTGATGGGAACCCGAGTTGGAGCAAGAGGTCTTCCATGGACGAGTCTGGGTCGTCCTCGGGAACCTCACGGATCGGCCTTCTCTCGGTCCGTGACACTAGCACATGGGAATGAATAGAAGCAACTAGGATTAACTGGAAAAAATCAATGCAAATTTGGACACGAGATCCAAATAGAGAAAATATCTTCATATTCAAAGGCAGATTCAACAATATTGAATTTGTGATTTATCCCACAAAAGTTACAAATCTGCATTTTTAAATCACAAAAACAAATAAATTAAACTATGCTTACCGTGACATATTTACCTTAATTTTTTTTATTTTGATTGATATGTCAAGTTTATATTTGTGTGACATATTTACTATAAACTTTTTTTTTGTAATATTAAAAACTCTAAACTTATATCTATCTAACAAATTTATCCCAAGTTAGTATTCACGTTTGCCTTCTATCAAAATTCTACTTATGAACACTGCTAAAGATCTTACGCGGTTGCTTATATGGACGACGGAGAGCAAACAAACAGTGCCCATGTAGTGCTCCGATGGCAAAAATATGTAAACTCGTTATATGTTCTTTTCTCATTTTCTTATTCCTTCTTTATTTACCTTCCTCTTTCAATTTCCTAATTAGTTTGGCAACTGTGGGGACCGTGGCGATGCCGATAGTAAAGATGATGGTGGTGAGGGCAAAGGAGGAAGGACAAAAGGGAAAAAAGGGAAAAAAATCTTGATAGAGGTTAAACGTACGTGTGGCCAGTCCAAATTTAGGATTTTTAGCATCATAGAAAATATATATTTTTTGAATAAAGATATCACATGAATACAAGTTTCAATTTTTTGTATCACAATAAAAAGCCATCACAAAAAAAAAAAAAAAATTAGTTCAAGATAAATGTGTAACACAAATATAAGTTTAGGTAAATATGTCACAAAAAAAAAATTAGGTAAATATGTCACAAAAAAAAGTTTAGGTAAATATGTCAACAATTTGCATAATTTGACATTTTTGGTGGGCTTTTTAACATTTGAAAAAAAAATAAACAAATCCCGGTCTGGGGTAATCACGTCGTCTCCTCTTTCCGATTCTGGCGGCGAATGTGATCTATCTCGACGGAGGAACGCTTCGCTTTCCTTTCTACCAGATTCCCTCAGAAAAGATTCATCCTTCTTCTCCAGATTTTTCTCCAGATTTTTCTTCAGTGATGGCGCCACCTGCTCGCGGGTGAGAATGAAATTTTTTCCATGTTTAGGGATGAGTCGAATGACGTGACACAACGATGAACAGGAGGCTTTCTAGGGAGAGAGGATTCTACAAGTGCATTATTAGGCACGACTTATTAGAATAATTTAATTATTAAATCACACATTTATCTAAATTTTTAAAATAATTAGTAATAATTTTACAAAATCCCAAATGATATAAGAACGAAAGAAAGATCGTAAGTATAAATCCTTTTAAATTTTTTAAGTAATTTATAATAGTCCTACAAAATCTCATAAAGACAATTCAATCAACAAGTTCGTCCAAATTGGTAAAAGCATTTTCGACTTTCCCACCAAAAGCCAAATTCTGTTGAATGAGTTGTCTTTTCAATTTACGGAAAGATTTCACATGACAAATCCTGTCGAATCAAGTGCTTGTGCGTGCATTCAACCATCAGTGCTTTGAGGAAGAAAGCGTACATGCGTCGATTGGAATGGTTTGAGACCGCGACATCGGGAGGAAAACAAGGTGAAGGTCAGATAATGAGAGAAAATATGGCACTGTCCAAAACCATTCTCGCGCTAAGCAATGAAAAAGGACAAGGTATAAGCGGATTAATTACAACTAGAGAGAGCTTTTGCGAAGGAAGCATGAAGAAAGACATAGGAATCTGAACAAGTTCACTGCCAAAAGTATATAAGAATATAATCACTTTGTATGTCTTCCATAACTAGTCACGTTTACCTTTGATTTCAATGCTGTAGAAATTGGGCGAATTCACTTGCATTGATGAAGTAATTTACAATATATACATAGGGTTTAGGGCTAAAGCAATACAATGACAATTATGCCCATACCCTTTAGTATAAACTCAATTTGCCAATACCCCCCTCAAGTTGGTGAATGTAAACATGTCAACAACTTGTTCTTAAAATTACAAAATAAATCACGTGCAACCGGTTTTGTGAACAAGACCGCGAGTTGGGAGTGACTAGGAACATAAAGAGTGCACAAAGTGCCATCTTGAATTTTGTCATGAACCAAGTGATAGTCAATCTCGATGTGTTTGGTTCGTTCGTGGAAGATAGGATTAGTGGCGATGTGGATGGCCGCTATATTATCACAAAAAAGATTGGCAATAGTAGTGTTGACATGGAGATCCAAGAGAAGCATGTGAAGCCATGTGATTTTGCATGCGGCAGATGCCATAGCATGATATTCGGCTTCTTCTGAGGAACGGGCAACGGTGGTTTGTTTTTTGGAATGCCATGAGATAGGACAAGAACCAAGAAACATGTAGTAGCCAGAAACAGATCGTTGGGATGTAGAACATGATGCCCAATCAAAATTTGTATAACCATTAAGTTGGAGAGTTGAATCAGATGGAAAAAAAAATAAACCAGTGCTAGGATCATGCTTGAGATACCGCACAATGTGAAGGGCAGCATTCCAATGGTCTTCATGAGGAGAGTGCTTAATTGACTAAGATGTTGCACTGCAAAGAATAAATCTGGACGAGTTACTGTAAGATATAATAATTGATGCGGGAGCATCCAACGTAGCTCCATCGACCAACTCAGAACCATCGATGCTTATCCAAGCCAATGTAGAAGTTGGGCATTATATGCTTCGATGTATCATTTTGAATGAATAATGTTAATTACTTATCGGTACTTTGTGGTATATCGATAACTATCAATGGGAGGTCATTTTAGATGTCTTGTATGACCAGTTGATGAAGTTTCAGGAGGATTATTTTCTAGTTAAGGGAGGAGCTTGAATTTTGGGAAGGCTAAAGGTTCACGAATGCGGTTCAAGAATATGGAAAGTGCAAGGTTCAAGAACCCAGAAATGGTTGTAGAAGATAAAAAAGGTCCGTTGACGGAAAGCTAATGGTTTGAGAATACGGAAGGCCGAAGATTAAAGGCATTTAGTTTCCGTGTTAATAGAGGCTTTTTATTAAGTTCCTAAGTGTTTTTATTTTATGTAGCTCAAGAGTCGAACGTTTAAGTTCCTAGGTCATTAAAGTTTGTTTTTAATATTTCCTAAGGCTAAAATCCTCCTATAAATAGAGGATACTATCCAATGTAGTGGATATATGAATTTTATGAATGAAAATGGTGAGATTTACTCTGCTTGAGTGAATTCCTTTGGAGAGTGGATAACTCCTTTCGGTTTCTTTATCCTTGGAGAGTAGATCACTCCTTGGTGGTGAGCCAAGAAGCCCTTTATTCTTGGCTGGTGGAATCTTTAGGCCTTGGTGGTGAGCTTCTCCTATCCCAAAGTCCTTTATCCTTGGCTGGTGGAAGCTTTAGGCCTTGGTGGTGAGCTTCGTATATCTCGATCCTCTTCTTCGGTTGGTGGCGTGACCTTTATACCTTGGAAGGAGATCACTCTTTTTTTTCTTATTCCTTTTCGTTTCTTCACCGTATACAATACTCCATACACTTAATCACAAAAATCCCCTTTGAAAAATCTATGTTCTTGAATTACTCACCCCATCACGCATCAATAATCTACCAATAAGTCGTCGATATGAACCTGGATCCTTAAGAGTGGCAGAGGAGTTCGAAAATTGTATATTGGGTTCCATCGGAGTATCAATAGGACGTCCACCAAGAAGACCAATGTCAGACAAAATATGAAGATCATATTTCCTTTGTGACAAGAAAATCCCAAACTTGGAACGGGAAACTTCAATGCCCAATAAATATTTGAGAGTGCTCAAGCCTTTAATACAAAATTGTGTGTCAAGAAATCGCTTGAGAAGTTGAATCATAATTTCATCATCACCCGTTATAACCAAATCATCAACATAAACAAGGGCAATGGTCAAGAGAGAGCCATGGACTAATATTGAAAACCAACATCAAGTAGCGCAAAAGAGAATTTAGCAAACCATTGCCTCAATACCTGTTTAAGGCCATAAAGTGATTTCTTAAGTTGACAAACTAAATTCTCCCCCTTAGTATGAAAACCGGTGGAAACCTCATGTAGACCTCTTCGTCAAGATCACCATGCAGAAAAGCGTTATTCACATCTAATTGGTACAGAGCCCAATGACGAATTGAAGCAAGAGCTAATAAAGTGCGAATAGTTACCATTTTAATAATAGGCGCAAATGTGTCATAGTAATCAATCCCCTCTATTTGAGTGTAGCCCTTTGCAACGAGTTGAGCCTTGTAACGCTCAATGGTGCCATCAGAATTATATTTGATGCGGTAAACTCATTTACATCCAATGGGATGTTTGTTGGGAGGAAGATGAACAATTTCTCAAGTGCCATTTTGTTCAAGAGCTTGTATCTCAAAAGACATTGCCTCCCGCCACTTGGGAGATTGCTACGCAACGTCATAAGTTTCAGGTTCCTATTAAGAGGATATGGAGGCTAAAAAGGCACAATGAGTGGGTGAAAAATGCGAGTATGATAAACAGTTGGATAAATGATAAAGAGTACCTGATTCAGCTACCTGAGAGTTCGAAGAGGATTGATCGAAGGCCACAATAGCGCAATAGTAGTCCCAAAGATATCCGGGTGGATGGCGTTGCCGAGATGGTTGAGACATGGCTTCGGGTTTAGTTGGTGATGGTGTGATCGTGGGTGCAAGAGGGTGAGGAGTTGAGGTCGGTGCAAGGACTGGGGTGGAGGGAGGTGGGTACGTTTCACCAAGGTTAGGTATGGGTAATGGAAGTACTGCGGTTTGTTCGGTTGTGGTATGTTTGATGGTTTGATGGAAAGGAAAATCATGTTCATAGAAAATGACGTCGCAACTAGGGGTGTCAATGATTCGGGTCGGGTTGCTGGATTTTTTTTTTCCAGGAAACAAGGGAAAGTCAGCAGAAAACAGAGGGTACAGCAGGTGTGTAGAGAGGGAACATAGAGGGACGTGCGGCAAGAGAAGGAACATAGAGGGACGTGCGGCAAGAGAAGAAATCGCCACCGCCAAAGTGATCGACCCCCGCATAGCATCCGCCTCTGTTGTCCTCCGTGTCCCCCTCGCCACAACACCTGACACCCTTGCTTCCCTGCCACCAGATCCGAAGCTCGAGCGACTCCCCTACTACCCAAGCCTTTCACCGATGCCGTGCCGGCAGCTCTCCGACTCGAAGCCCCTACCTTCGCCGTGGATCTATCCGTGTTGCCCCTGTTTCGGATCCCCTGCTTGCTGGTCTGTTTTGCTGCCGCCCGAGCTTCCTCATCGGAGCTCCGATCGTGCCCATCACGAGGGGTGGCGACAGCGACGGCGAGGTGGAGGCGCGTCGTCGGAGAAGAAGCCAAAGGGGAGGGGTTTTCGAAAACATGTCTGTTTGTGTTTAGTGGCGTGTTTGGAATAGGAGCGTTAACGTGTTTCAGGTCGAACAATGTTCCAACCCTAAACCCGACCCGAAACGTGTATTCCACTTTTTTTATATTTGTTATCAGGTTCGGGTCCGGGTCGGGTCGGGTCGGTTTGGGTTTTTTTGACACCCTAGTCGCGACTGGTAAAAATTGTTTGGTCTTGAAGGTCATAGAAACGGTAACCTTTGTGGTTTGTGGGATAACCAATTAGAACACAATGGCAAGATCGGGGACCAAATTTATTAGAGTGAAGATGACCGGTGGAAGCATAGCATAATGAGCCAAAGACACGAAGATGAGAATAGGAAGGTGGTTTGCCATAGAGAAGTTTATACGGGGTTTTATTGTGACGGAGAGGACTAGGTAATCTATTAATGAGATGAGTAGCGGTTAAGACACAATCTCCCCAAAAGTGAAGAGTTAGAAGGAAAACGCAATACACGAGCAACATTGAGCAAGTGACGATGCTTACGCTCAACAACTCCATTTTCTTGAGGAGTGTGAGGGCAACTACGTTGGTGGTGAACACCGTGTGCGTAAAAAAATTCTTGTAAGCGAGAGGAAAGGAATTCAGTTCCATTATCAGATTGAACATTTTGGACTTTGGTTTGATATTGAGTCTCAACAAAAGTGAAGAAGCGAATCATAGAGTCAATGACATCAGACTAAAAAGTAAGCAAAAAAATCCAAATATAGCGCGAATAGTCATCAACAATAGATAAAAAATAACGACATGTTTTATGTGTAAAATGAGAATAAGATCCCCAAATGTCAACATGAATAAGATCAAAAAGACGTGAAGTAGTAATAGTGCTAGACTCAAAAGACAAACGCGTTTGCTTGGATAAATGACAAGCATCACATGGACTGAATTATTTTGCTGGACTAAAACATGAAGTTTGTTGCAAAGTAGATAAAACTGACTTAGATGGATGGCCTAAGCGGGCGTGCCAAAGATGAGATGAAGAGTTTGTAGTAGAAAGAACGGCAGGTTCGGTAGGAATCTCTAGATAATAGAGACCACCACGCTCATGGCCCCGACCAATGATCTTCTTCGTCAAGAGGTCCTGAAAAAGACAGTAGTTAGGTAAAAAATGACCGAGTAGTTTAAAGTTTGAGTGAGTTTGGAGATTGACAATAAGTTGTATTTGAAAGAGGGAGCACAAAGGACATTATCAAGGGAGATAGTTGAGGTAAGGGGGGGCTGAACCGTGTGACGTGATGGGCACACCAACACCATTCGGCATTCCAATGGTGGGATGTGGAGAAGAATAGTATGTTGGGTTTGTAAGGTAATGAGGTTCAAATGTGATGTGATTGGTGGCGCCAGTGTCAATGACCCAAGTATTGGAATTAAATGAATTCGAAGTTAAGTCAAGAACATTACCTGAGAGGTTAGCTTTCGGGATGTTTACCTCTTGCAACAAGGGCATCAATTGCTTATACTGATCATTTGAGAATGGTGGAGGCGCCGCATCAGAAGTATGACTGGACTTGTTATCCACGAGCCGGGAGGAAGTAGATGGCCATCCACGACGTTGCTTGTGGTTAGGAGGGAAGCCATGAAGTCGATAACACACATCCCGCGTATGTCTTGAGATGCCACAATGGGCACAAGTTTCTCGGTTGCAAGACGTGTTCGTCCGTTCAGCTAGGTTAGCGGACGGAGCGGGGGCACCAAGAGAGCTGGGCTGTCCATGGTATGAGGAATTCGTGTACGGCCGTGGAGCATTATTTCCGTGAGTGCTAAGCAAAGTGCTTGTTTGGTCGGATAGTGGGCGGTCCAATTGGATATGGCGATGTGACTCATCTTGAAGAACTAGCGCATATGCACGTGCAACACTAGGTAGCAGATTAATTAGTAAAATTTGACTAATAACATTAACGTACCTCGGATTGAGACCCATGAGAAATTGAAACAAGCGCCGATTCTCTTGTTGTGTGGTGATGATAGAATGAGCCGAACAAGAGCATTGCGGTAACGGATCCAAATTATTCAATTCATCCCAGCAGCTTCGCAAATTGTTGTAGTACTTAGTCACGGCATCGTCACATTGAGAAGGGTGCATATCTTTTGCTTGAGATGAAAAATCCTAGGACCATTCGATGGAAAAAAACATTCATGAAGATCGGCCCAGACATCTGCAACTGACTCTGTGTAGAGAACTGTTGGCACCAAATCTGTATGGATGGAATTAAGGATCCAAGATAGAATCATATTGTTCGCATGAATCCAAGACGCATAGGCAAGATCTGTTGCAACTGGTTTTTTTATTTCTCCAGTAACAAACAACATCTTGTTCTTGGCGGAAAGGCCCGTAAGGACCATGCCAACGAGATTAGATCCTAGATTATTAGAATGATGCAAAAAATAAGGACTGTCCACCTGCTCATGTGCGGGAACGGTGGCTGAAGAGTTTTGAGACTCGGTTGCCATGATTACTTGCGGCCAAAAGAGCGGCTGTTGGCTTTGAGTTTATCTCAAAGAAGTCGTCTGGACGATGGACTGAACTGAAATTTGCTGGAAAGAAACCTGTAGGCGACTTGCCTGAGAATAATTACCTGCACGCTTCGAATGATTACTTGCCTGAGTTTAGCGAGAAAACTGGCCTGCTCGCCTAGGCGGGGAAATCTGGAGCGGTGACGGCGAGGACAGTGAAGGACGTGTCGCCGCACGAGTTCGTCAAGCCTACGCGGCTCACCTCAAGAGATCCGGCAAGATTGAATCACCTCACTGGACTGACATTGTGAAGACTGCCAGATGTTGATCCAAGGGAGACGTGAGAGACGAGCGTAGGTGCTTTCCTCAAAATTTATGAGGGGAGCAAAATTTTATATCAGAATTCATGGCGTTGATGTTGATCCAAGGGGTGGAAGGAGAATTACATCAACTGATCAACGAGATCTTGACCAAGTTGCCGGCCAAATTCTGGTGGCAATGGTAGAAGAGCAGCGGAACATGGGAATTTTGTCGAAACGCAGCCGAAAGAAACCCTAGCGCTCGATTGAAGCCATTCCGTCGGAGCACGGCATCAATGCTACGGCCTCAAGGGAGACGTGAGAGACAGGCTCCAAGAATCGCCACTCTGATACCATGTAGAAATTGGGCGAACTCACTTGCATTGATGAAGTAATTTATAATATATACATAGAGTTTAGGGCTAAAGCAATACAATGACAATTATGCCCTTTAGTATAAACTCAATTTGCCAATAAATGTAAAGATCCACCTTCACTCTCCGTCCTCCACCATTTCCAATAATTCGACACTCTCCTCTCCGGCCGGTCGCTAAATCACAATTCCTCCTCCCCTTAGCCGACGTCCTTCGCTAGAACAGTTTCCACTATTAATTATTGACTAACTCATCACACGTCAAGTAGAACAATAAGTGAATCAGAATCCATAGAAAAGGCAAAGCTCTTATGATGCACCAAATCTGGCTTTAGGCTTCCGTCTAGTCTTCCTTGCTTTTTTATCAATGAGATCGGCCGACGCAATGAGATCAGCCGACGCAATGGAGGGTATATTATAATGCGTTAGAATTGTAGAGGTGGCAGTTTTCGCCTCACTATACTTGAATACAATCACCCTTTCCAGATTTCCTTAGCCGCATCCACGGGATATCTCCCTTGCAGCTGCCATGTTGTCCACTCGCGAAATCAACCCACGTCTTGGTCAAATTCAGTGATATCTCGGCGGTTTGTTGACCACCGAGTGAAATCCCTTCAGCTGCGTTCGTGTCTTCTCCAGCAGCGAAGACCCCACCGAAACCTCGAAGCAGCTCCACGCCTCACCGAACCGCACGTCATCAGCTCCTTGGACCACCGAAGCCGCAAGCCCAGCCCAGCGAATTCCAAGCCCAGTTGTCTGTGTATCTTCAGCCCATCTGCAGAGGCATTTCTAGCCCAGCATAAATTGGATTAGAAGCCCAGTAATTTCAGTCTTTTGGGCCCAGCAAAGACAGGCCCAATTCAGTTTTATTTCAAGCCCATTTTCAGCAATTGTAGTCTTCAAGCCCAGTTTTCGAAGCCCAATTGCAGCTAGGCCCAAGTCCAAGAGCAAGCCCATTTCAGTGCAAGAACAAATCTCATTTGGGCTGAGATTTGTTGGGCCAAAGTCGAGGCCCGGTCCAAGCTCGTGGGAGTCGTCGCGAGCCCGTTTTCGGCCGTCGTCGCGTCGCCGTTGCGGTGATTCGATCCCCGTTTTTAATCAAGTGAGTTTTACTCACTAATGCTTTATTAGTTTGCTAATTATGCCTTAGGGTTGGTTAGATTTAATTACATGCACTTAGGTGGTTAGATTAGGTTAGAGCAATTAATTAGTGACTTGAGGATGCATGTTAGGTGGTTAGTTATAGCCATTAGGGAGTAGAAATGCTCTATTATTTATTGAATGTATCTCGGGATTTTTCCCGACCGTTTCTGAGCTCCAATCAGGCAATACGAGCCTAAATTGGATTTTTTTATGTTTATTTATTTATTTTCGAAATTTATTTATTTAATTAATTATTTTTCCGGAAATTCAACCAGGATGGCGGTGACCGGAATTTCGTGCCGATTGTCGTGGTGCAGACCGTTTATTTATTTGAGTTCTACGTTGTGTGGAATTGAATTTATTGTGGAATTTTAGGAATTGCCCTAAATTGTTTGTTATTGAATATTTGATTGGTTGTTGGCGAATATGGGTATATAGCGCCAGACGTTGATGGGTTATATAGTAGGGAGAACGGTGAGAGCGAGAATGTTATTGCTGAGACCAATCGGGTATGATATTTTTTGGACATACGTGGTTCGGTGATTGAGAGTATCATTTCGAAAACAATGGCTTAAAGAACGCACGTAAATGACTTATAGACAAACGTGGTTCGGTGATTAAGGAAATATCACTAGTGAAAACGACGCCGTAAAGAACTCACGATGTTGTCTATTGCCGATGTCACCTTGGCAAAAACGGCGCCCTAGAAAGGACACGCGGTTCGGTGATCGAGGATATCACTGGTGAAAACGGCGCCTTAAAGAACGCACGGTGTCGATGATCGGTATGTCATTGGCGAAAACGACACCCGAGAAACACATGTGATTTGGTGAATGAGTACACCACTGGGAAATCGTGGTATGAGTGGGAATGACCTAGAGAAGGTCTGACTGACATGTAATCGACTTAGTCGATTGATCAATGCTTGATCGGATGTCGTGAATTGTTTGAATATCTATGTTTAACCTTGAATTGCAGGTTGGGCGAGGCTAAGGTAAGTCCTCGACTCGTGTTGTGCTTAGGCAACCGTATGGCGTATTAGTTTATTAATCGAGTCTTAGTGGGTAGGACTCACGAGACGTGGTCTCATTGGTTATTGAATAACCATTTCGGGACCCGAGGAAAAGCTGAGGAGGAAGAACCTGAAGGGGAGAAAGTATTTTGAAGTAGAATATGATCCAGAGAGGGATCGGAGTACAACCCATATGTGGATTGAGATCCATTCCCTTTTGTGCACCCTGTCTTAGTGTGGATAGGTGTGAGACTTTGATGTTGTAAATATATTATGAGTTGTGCTGTTAATGAAAGTGTGGTTATGAATTTCAATATGAAAAATATGGCATACTTTCCTATCCTATTGTTTTATTGTCTGGGGATTTATAACTGCTTCCGCATGTGCTTAATAAAAAGAAAGGGTCGGCGATACATAGTCCTGGGATATCGCATTATAAAATCGACCAAGTAGAAGGATGTGCGCGCGTCCGAGGATCGGGGCGTGACATCCCCTTTTTGTGGTATCAGAGCTAAGTTCAAGATTGGAGTGATAAGGAGCGTTGACCATGGGATAGTTAGTAGGAAAGGCCTTTAAATTCATGCTGGTGCATGTTTATGTTAGCTGAATGCTAGAATTATTTGTTGTGTGTGGATTGCTCACCTTCTAATCCGGTGTGGATTTGGAAGACGGGTTTCAGTATAAAGACTGAACCATGAGCGAGCAGGAGCTGATAACTCCTAGTAAGAGGACAATGTCCTCTGTGACTCGGGATAAAGCACTGACAAATGTTAGTATCCGAGGTGGTTATGGCAGAGTGTCGAATTTGGCCAGCTCGAGCGTAAAAGTACCACTGTAGGTTGGTACTAGAGTAGTAGCGTCGAATGATCCTCAATTCGACAGGATCGTTCTGATGCTAGTGTTCCTTGGGAATTGGATGAGCCAGGAGGCTCAAGATCAAACCGCCGTCAGTGTTGCAACCGTCGTTGTCACCTCACATGCTGAGATCCAGAGTGGAGATGTAGATGTGATCCAGGAGCGAGTCATTGCATTCGAGTCGAGGTATAGATCCAGTTCAGGCATAAATGGAAATCGGTCAGGGAAAAGACCGAGGTCGAGAGAAAAGCATTCTATTCCACTCTCGAGGAAGGATGGAGTAGTCAAGTCGGCACCGAATCAAATAGATCAGGTTGTTTTCAGACGTGATGATGGAAATCGGCATTATGTCCTTCCTAGGACACGAATTTGTTTGGAGTATAGCTAACGAGGATATCTGGTCGGGAGTGATCCTAACAGACTAATGAGGCAACCAGAAAGAGTACATGTTTTCACCTGATAGAAGACAGAAGATGCACCAGATAGGTGTCGGAATTGTAGAAGGAAGTATGGATAAATCCAGTATTTGAGTATGACTAGAACCTATTGTGATGATGACTAGCATGGCCATCGGGCGAAAGACTGTCAATGAAAGTCTAAGGTAGCATAGACTTCGCTACTGCGGCTAGAATGCCACTAGGATGGCGAAAGGAATGGGAGTAGAATTGATCTTGCACCGATTAGAGAAAGAATGTATTGGAGGTGATTTTATCAGAGTAACGTAGCAGAGTTTTGTGCTGAGTTCGTAGAACTTAAATGGTTGAAGTAAAAGTGAAAGAGAAGGGAATCACTAGCAATAGTTGTGCTTGACTAGTTGCTGAGGTGTGAGTTCAACGCCACATGAATAGTGTGAGTTCATAAAGCATCTTGTAATAAGGAATCATGGTCATGTAATAATCCAGTTTAGTCTATTAGTTTGCAAAAATAGCAAGATTATTAAGAGTCGAAAAGAATCTTCGATTTCATTAATCTCGTTGGCTAAAGACAATCCGTTTGTTAGACGGAGGTTGCCAAGATTGATTTGACAGCGGTAGTGGATGTGTCGTTAAGAAATAGAATGAGAAGAAGGTGGCCATGATACAGAAAATTTATAAGATGGTTCCAAAGGAATTGCTTGGGTTACCGCGTAAAGAAAGATTGAAATTGCAATTGAGATAGCACCGAGGATAGAGCCGCTCTCGAAGACTTCTTACCAGTTGTTGTTATTCGAAGTGGTAGAATTGAAAATGTAGATGTGAAGATTGATGAATGAGGTATTCGTGCATATCAGTGTATTACTTCGGGGAAACATTAGTTTTGTTTGTAAGAAGAAGAAAGATGGTTTGTTGCGAGTGTGCATCAACCATTGTCAGCTCAATCAGGTAACGATCAAGAACAAGTATCCATTACCAAGGATAGATGACTTGTTTGATCAACTGCAAGGAGCGTCAATATTCTCGAAGATCGATTTGAGGACAGGATATCATCAGCTGAGGATTCGGAAAGAGGATATTCCTAAGTCAGCATTTCATACTCGGTATGGTCATTACGAGTTTACAGTGATGCCATTTGGATTGACGAATGCTCCGGCTGCCTTTATGGATTTGATGAACAGAGTGTTCAAGGAATATCTAGATCAATTTGTGATCGTGTTTATAGATGATATCCTGGTCTATTCGAGAAGTAATGAAGAGCATGAGAATCATCTGAGATTAGTGCTTCAGACCTTAAGAACTCATCAGTCGTATGCTAAGTTGAGCAAATGCGGGTTTTGGTTGACTCGTGTTGCGTTCTTAGGTCATGTGATTTTCGGAGAAGGAATCTCCATCGACCCGAGCGAGATAGAAGGCGTGACCAAGTGGTCGAGACTGACGACAGTGGCAGAGATCAGAAGTTTTCTGGGGTTAGAAGGTTATTACAGACGGTTTGTAGAAGGTTTCTTAGCGTTAGAATCGCCTCTAACTAAGCTCACGAAGAAAGACGAGAAGTTCATATGGACAGACAAGTGCGAGCGTAGTTTTCAAGAACTGAAGGAAAAGCTGACTACCGCACCTGTGCTGACAATTCCATCTGGTCCTGGAGGATTCGAGATCTACAGTGATGCGTCATTTAGAGGGTTGGGTTGCGTGCTGATGCAATATGGTAGGGTTGTTGCATATGCTTCCCGCCAGTTGAGACCTCATGAGCAGAACTATCCAACGCATGACTTAGAGCTCGCAGCCATTATATTTGCCCTGAAGATTTGGAGACATTACTTGTGCGGGGAAAAGTTTCAGATCTTCACGGACCATCAGAGTCTCAAGTATCTATTCTCTCAAAAGGAGTTGAACATTAGACAATGTGCAGATGGATGGAATTCTTTGAAAGACTACGACTGTGATATTTTATATCACCCAGGAAAGGCGAATAAGGTCGCCGATGCTTTAAGTTGAAAGTCTTCAGTGGCTCATATACTGATTAAGGAGTGGAACTTAATCGAGAGAGCTCGAGATTCGGTATTCAAATTTGAGGTAGGCCGCCTTTCAAGTTTTATGGCCGCCCTCAGAATTGAACCGGATGTCCAGGTCAGAATTAAACAACTCCAACCGACAGACCCGGATGTGCTGAGGATTCTTCAGGAGGATGCAGAGAAAAGAAAGACTGCTTTTCAGATTGCTGATGACGGGACACTAAGATTCCAAAGACGATTGGTTGTACCTGATGATGTAAAGCTTAGAGAATAAATCTTATCTGGAGCACATCGTAGCAATTACAGCATTCATCCTGGAAACACTAAGATGTATCAGAATTTGCGTCAACACTACTGGTGGTCAGGTATGAAGGCGGACATCGCCAAGCATGTGCCCAAGTGGTTGACTTGTCAGCAAGTAAAAGCCCAGCATTGCAAACCGGGAGGACTTTTGCAACCTCTCACGATCCCAGAGTGGAAATGAGAACATATCACGATGGACTTCGTGACTGGACTACCAAGGAGTCAGAGGGGGAATGATTCGATATGGGTAGTAGTCGATAGGCTGACAAAGTCAGCTCACTTCATTGCAGTTCGAAAGGACCTAAGTCTGGATAGACACGCAGACCTGTATGTGCGTCAGGTGGTTCGAATGCATGGAGTGCCGGTTACGATAACATCTGATAGAGACCCGAGATTTACTGCTGCGTTTTGGAAGAGCTTGCAGAGTGCTCTTGGTACAAAGCTTTAGTACAGCACGGCATATCATCCTCAGACGGATGGCCAGTCCGAGAGGACAATACAGACCCTCGAGGACATGCTGAGAGCTTGTGTTATAGACTTCAAGGGAAGTTGGGAAGATCAGCTTCATCTCGTAGAATTTGCCTACAACAACAGTTATCAACAGAGTATTCAGATGGCTCCTTTTGAAGCACTGTATGGCAGAGCGTGCAGAACTCCAGTATGTTGGGATGAAGTCGGGGAAAGAAAGATAATGTGCCCCGAGTTGGTTCAGAAGTCGGTAGATGCCGTGGCGTGATCGAGAGGATTAAAGATAGCGCAAAGTGATTAAGAGTTATGCGATAAGCGTCGAAGGTCTTTGGAATTCCAAGTTGGTGATCACGTTTTTCTAAAAGTGTCACCAATGAGGGAACTTCGCGCTTTGGTAAGAAAGGCAAACTGAGTCCGAGGTACGTAGGTCCGTTTGAGATTCTTGAGAGAATCGGAACCTTAGCTTATCGTCTTGCGTTGCCGCCAAGATTGGCGCAAGTGCATGACGTCTTTCACGTGTCGATGTTAAGGAAGTATGAGCCTGACCCGACCCACGTACTCAATTTTGAAGAATTGGACGTGGATGACCGTGTGTCATACGTAGAAAGACCGGTCCAGATTGTTGATCGCAAAGAGCAAGTTTTGCATACAAAGACCATCCCATTAGTCAAAGTGGTCTGGCAACACCACGGTACAGAAGGAGCGACACGGGAGACTGAGGAGTCAATAAGAGAATTGTACCCCCACCTTTTTAATCAAGTCTTGTAAGGTTTAAATTTCGAGGACGAAATTTTTATAAGAGGGGAAGAGTTGTGACATCCCAAATTTTCAACCCTGTCTTCTACTGAATAAATCGGGCATTTCATGGACGCGTCTATAGGGTTATTCTCAGAGCCGATCACTCTCGAGATAACTAGACTAGCTGGGGAAATTATTAAGGAATTTTAAGGCAATAGACTTGAGAACTCGATCAGGAATCGGCTTCTTGACCGTGTCTATCTTTAGAGGCCATTGCGGCGCAAAGATAAAATCGATTAGAGATCGAGATAGGTCGGTTCGACGAGATGTGGCTAATCGTGGGTGACACCACTAAATTAGAAAATTCTCGTTGACCGGCACTAGACCGATTTCTTATTGTTTTGGTACCGCGGTCCGTATTTGAATCCTCGAGATTTTCACGACAATCAAGAGTCGTCAATGAGTCGAGTGGGTTCATAGTGGCTCGAAGAAAATCGACCACGGGTCATTTGCCTTTAAAAGTTCTGAAAATTACCCGATAGTCTAGGTCACGCTTAAAAACGCGCGAATGAAAATTAACCGCCAATTCGAGTCCGATTTCAGAAATTGAAGTTTTGGCCATGTCACAATAAATTTTAGGTGAAAGATCGGTCTCGGAAAAAATTTTCGGAGATTCGGGAAATTTTACGGAAATTGGGTTTGGACGTTGCGGAAATTTGGCAGAAGTTCAGATTGGCTAAATTAATGGGAAATTTGACTTTTCGGGTTGAGGCTGCGTGTGTCGGAGATTTATAGAAAATTTCTTGGGATTTTTCTTCATCGAAATCGACCCAATTTGGAGAATTGAGTGAGGAAATGAAGACAAGAAATTGGAAATTCGGAGCTTTGCAAGGGCAGCAAATTTGGGGCTTCAAAATTTGTTATTTTAGAGAAATTATAAGTGGGAAAGTATTAGGGGACATAAAGTTAATGCAAGGGATAATTTTGAGGACTTTTGAGGCCAAAATTATGATGAATCTTAGATATTTTAGCCTTGATCCAATCCTTTTAATAAAGCAAAAGCCAGCTGTTTTCTCCCCGTCGCTATCTCCATCATCACCGCCTCTGCCCTCTCCTCCATTCCTATCCATATTCGTGAACTCTCTCTCTCACCAAAGAAGCCTACGAATTCCACCAAAGTGTTTCTCCATTTTCGTTCATCCCTCTGCCACACGAGCAGTCCATTTCAACGAAAAGAATTGACTGGCTTTGACGCCAAGATCCCACCGAAGCCCTCAACCCCACTCGTCCATCTTCCACTTCGCTGTACCAGTCGGAAATTGAGTTGAAGACGCCGAGGCAGCAACCGAAGCTGCTCCATCTTCCACGCCCTTTTGTCAGCACGGCCACGACGTCCAGAGAAGCCAGGCACTTCTCCACACGTCATCTCGGTCAAATTCTCCGCCGAGCGAAGCACTTGAAGACCAAAGCTAGCACCGAAGGAAGCCACTAGCGTCTCTCTTCAACCACGCGCCCACGATCCAGTCAACGGCGCCCTCTCCTGCACCGTTTGTCGACCGAAGAAGCACCGCCCCCAACGTCTTTAACCTCTGCCGCGTCCACTTGTCGTCAACGCACCTCCATCTGGCGAGATTTCCTTAGCCGCATCCACGGGATATCTCCCTTGCAGCTGCCATGTTGTCCACTCGCGAAATCAACCCACGTCTTGGTCAAATTCAGTGATATCTCGGCGGTTTGTTGACCACCGAGTGAAATCCCTTCAGCTGCGTTCGTGTCTTCTCCAGCAGCGAAGACCCCACCGAAACCTCGAAGCAGCTCCACGCCTCACCGAACCGCACGTCATCAGCTCCTTGGACCACCGAAGCCGCAAGCCCAGCCCAGCGAATTCCAAGCCCAGTTGTCTGTGTATCTTCAGCCCATCTGCAGAGGCATTTCTAGCCCAGCATAAATTGGATTAGAAGCCCAGTAATTTCAGTCTTTTGGGCCCAGCAAAGACAGGCCCAATTCAGTTTTATTTCAAGCCCATTTTCAGCAATTGTAGTCTTCAAGCCCAGTTTTCGAAGCCCAATTGCAGCTAGGCCCAAGTCCAAGAGCAAGCCCATTTCAGTGCAAGAACAAATCTCATTTGGGCTGAGATTTGTTGGGCCAAAGTCGAGGCCCGGTCCAAGCTCGTGGGAGTCGTCGCGAGCCCGTTTTCGGCCGTCGTCGCGTCGCCGTTGCGGTGATTCGATCCCCGTTTTTAATCAAGTGAGTTTTACTCACTAATGCTTTATTAGTTTGCTAATTATGCCTTAGGGTTGGTTAGATTTAATTACATGCACTTAGGTGGTTAGATTAGGTTAGAGCAATTAATTAGTGACTTGAGGATGCATGTTAGGTGGTTAGTTATAGCCATTAGGGAGTAGAAATGCTCTATTATTTATTGAATGTATCTCGGGATTTTTCCCGACCCGTTTCGGGCTCCAATCAGGCAATACGAGCCTAAATTGGATTTTTTTATGTTTATTTATTTATTTTCGAAATTTATTTATTTAATTAATTATTTTTCCGGAAATTCAACCGGGATGGCCGGTGACCGGAATTTCGTGCCGATTGTCGTGGTGCAGACCGTTTATTTATTTGAGTTCTACGTTGTGTGGAATTGAATTTATTGTGGAATTTTAGGAATTGCCCTAAATTGTTTGTTATTGAATATTTGATTGGTTGTTGGCCGAATATGGGTATATAGCGCCAGTACGTTGATGGGTTATATAGTAGGGAGAACGGTGAGAGCTAACTGAGAATGTTATTGGCTGAGACCAATCAGGTATGATATTATTGGACATACGTGGTTCGGTGATTGAGAGTATCACTGGCGAAAACGGCGCCTTAAAGAACGCACGTAAATGACTTATAGACAAACGTGGTTCGGTGATTAAGGAAATATCACTGGTGAAAACGACGCCTTAAAGAACTCACGATGTTGTCTATTGCCGATGTCACCTTGGCGAAAACGGCGCCCTAGAAAGGACACGTGGTTCGGTGATCGAGGATATCACTGGTGAAAACGGCGCCTTAAAGAACGCACGGTGTCGGTGATCGGTATGTCATTGGCGAAAACGACGCCCGAGAAACACATGTGATTTGGTGAATGAGTACACCACTGGGAAATCGTGGTATGAGTGGGAATGACCTAGAAAGGGTCTGGCTGACATGTAATCGACTTAGTCGATTGATCAATGCTTGATCGGATGTCGTGAATTGTTTGAATACTTGTGTTTAACCTTGAATTGCAGGTTGGAACTGAGGCTAAGGTAAGTCCTCTGACTCGTGTTGTGCTTAGGCAACCGTATGGCGTATTAGTTTATTAATCGAGTCTTAGTGGGTAGGACTCGCTGAGACGTGGTCTCATTGGTTATTGAATAACCATTTCAGGACCCTGAGGAAAAGCTGAGGAGGAAGAACCTGAAGGGGAGAAAGTATTTTGAAGTAGAATATGATCCAGAGAGGGATCTGGAGTACAACCCATATGTGGATTGAGATCCATTCCCTTTTGTGCACCCTGTCTTAGTGTGGATAGGTGTGAGACTTTGATGTTGTAAATATATTATGAGTTGTGCTGTTAATGAAAGTGTGGTTATGAATTTCAATATGAAAAATATGGCATACTTTCCTATCCTATTGTTTTATTGTCTGGGGATTTATAACTGCTTCCGCATGTGCTTAATAAAAAGAAAGGGTCGGCGATACATAGTCCTGGGATATCGCATTATAAAATCGACCAAGTAGAAGGATGTGCGCGCGTCCGAGGATCGGGGCGTGACACTTTCCTTGTCCAAATCAAATCGTATGCTTGGGGCAGTGCAGTGCTCCACAAGCCTGTACAAATGCCTCAAATTTTGAATTTCAATTTCATTGACCTTCCTCACCTGCCAATAACAAAATGAGAGTAGTAGTTAATTACTCAAGTTTCACAAAAAACAGGACAACTTCCTAGTGGAGAAAAAAGAAAAAAGAAAACAGCGGCCATAACCCACTATGATCAGATGCATATTGGCTTAAAATAGATACCCAGAAGCAATTTGTAAGTTGGCCAGACTGAAAATTTACAGCATTGATTTTCTTCATAATGCTTGTTTTGATTTTCTTTTCTATCTTCATTTTTTCCAATTGGTCGGTACTATTAAAATGGCGAGATTGATTGTACGTGTTACAAAGAAATCACAACCGTTGAATTCTACCCTTCCAATTTCTTTAAGTGACCCCAGGAAATTTCCTCTGTTTTTTGAAACACAAGTTCAATAAGGAAATCCATCCACCTAGGATGCGGGTACCCGTAATTCTGCAAGATGTTCATACCCCGCATTGACGTCATCCCTCGGGACCCGTAGCAGTGAGCATTTGTTAGTAATTCAAATATAGACTTTAGATTTACCTCTCCAGTCTTCTTTCACGTCCTATAATAGTTTCCCCAGATTGAGTTTTTAGGACATTCAAATAGTTTGAGATATCTGGCTATTCCCCCCACTGCCACCTCTTGCGTTTGATGAAAAGGAGCATGGTTACCAACTGATATCACATCTTGCAGTCACAATGACCAAGTATCAGACTGAAAGAAAGGCTTCTCATGTCACTTACATCATTCATTAAGTTGAGCATATACATCCCTCCTAGCTTTTAATCAAACACAGGTTCTCGATCATCCTATCTAACAAAAACTTACTGCTGATAAAAGAAGTCAACAGCCTCTAGTAGAATGTGGAAGAATACAAACCATCGAAATAATAACGATTTCTTGGCCAGCATTTCTTGGAAGTTCCTCCAGGGCAAGTTGCCACGACCGCCGAGGCCACATGCTATCCCAGTCAGCATATTTGTCAAGGTAGGGTTGGGTGAGTGGAGTGAATATCAGACCCCCAAAAATGTAATAACTTGGACGCTTGTCAAACTGACGTACTGGAACTAAAGGTTGCAACTGCGAAATCCATTATTTTTCAAATGTTAACAACTGTAACAGTCTTCCTAAATTCTCTCTTTGCTGATGAGGCAAGAACATTGTTATGACCAATGTGGAAACTACAACGAAATTGAAACTGAGAAAAATAAAAGAACACACAAATTTACATGGAAAACCCTTGCCGGAAAAATCACGGGAAATGAGAAGCAAAATCCGCTATAGAAAATTCAAGAATTACAAAAGATGGCTCAAAAACCTCAAGACTTTTGCTGTCTCTACTTCTGAACCCAGTCATTTGAGAAAAACAATATTTATACTGCTCCAGTGTTGGTAGCAGAGGGCTTGGGTGAACCTCCATTTATTTTTTCTCAAGTCGGTTCACCAAAACTTTCAATTCAGGTATTAAAACTCAATTTGGGTTGAATACCTGAAATAGAATTCAAGACACACTCAACACACATATATACAAAAATCAATCAACGTATACTTAGCACACAAACAGGTGGTAACTGAAGGTGCTACTGAGCACATCCTGTTGTGGAAACTCTCCGAGATGATTTTGAAAATTGACAAAACTTTTCTTAATTAGCTTATGATCCTGATCACAAGTTTTTCCAAGTGGTATTTCTGGAATAAATTATCGGACTTTATCAGGATTCATAGTCGCATTGAAGATCTATTTATCATATTTTTGATAATTAGAATCGACGTGATAAGGATTATGATCAGACACATTGAGGAGATCTAAAACCGTCGAGCAACGGCTGGTAAATTGGCATGGATTTCTTACTATATCTATTGAATTAGGGGATCATCAATCCGCCTGCTATTTTCTCACTGTAGAATTTTCTAAGGTGAACAAACTTTTAACTCTTCTAATTTGGCTTTACATGTTAGTATATATTAAACTTTCTTTGCCATTCATGAACAGTACCTGCTCACAAATATATGGTATCATGCAAACATAACTAAGACATTAATCTGAAAGAAGAAGAAAAGTCAGAATGACTTACTGGTCGGAGGGTTATGTTGAATTTACACTCTCTTTCCTTCCGAAGAACTTTGATTAAGGCCACTTCATTGGGCTTCTTCATGGATGCCAACTGATCAAAGTCAATGCGCTCTCTGTGCCAGAAAGTAACTGCAATATGCATCGCATAAAAGGAACACTATATTAAAAAAAAACAAAACAAAACAAAAAAACTCAAAAGCAAAGCCATTAGAAAAGCCCAGTGTCACAAAGACGAAAAGCCTGGTACATGCGTCTCACTAGTACAAACTCAGAGATTGAAATCAGTGAGATGCCAAAGGGGAAAAAAAAAGGCATGGCCCATTGAGGGTGGATATGAGTAAAGCCAGTGTGGTTATGAAATTAGTACTATCCATGTGTTTTGACTAGCAAGAATTATATTAACACGAAGATATTCACTGCTATTACTCTGATGGTAAACTACGGCTGAATGCTACAATTGTATGAACATACCTGTTCCGTCATTTGCCACAGGCACGCCATCAAATTCAAGGATTATATCATCCTTCTTGAGGAACCTATAAGCACCTGAAAGAAGGTTGATGCTGCTTACAAGAACTCCAGTCATTTCTGGACGCATCCCAAAGTAGTCTCTCAGATGAGAATTTTCAATTGGCTGCCATGACAAGCCAAGGGAGCAAACTCCTGTGTATTTTCCACTTTCCTCAACACCAGATATGAAGCATTCGATTAGTGGAACCGGAACTATGTATCTGCAAACCACGGTTAAAAAATTAGTGGAGAACTAAGAGAAATAATTTATGAGAGTTACAAGAAAAAATACCTCCAAAATAGTGATCACAACTTCTTAGCAATTCCAACCACCTATATTCACTATTTTGGCTACTAGAAGGATGGTAACTTCAAAACCCATCCAAGATAGAAAGAGCTATCTTTTAAACACTCACCATGTTCAGTATATAAAAATGTGATCTTTAATTATATGTACTCATTCTATGGCATATAATGATGATGATCTGCATGAAGTACTCTTAGCGATATAGTTCTGTGACGGCAATTAAAAGAAAAGGAATTCATTAAGTATCCACATTATACCTTTCTAGGTACACAACCATGCATTTGAAGCTAGAAGGAGTGCAACAGCAAAGGCAACTCTATGAGGCAGATCAAACACTCAGGTATATGATAAGAAGCTCATGCTAAGAAGTCGCACTATCCTTAATATTGCAACTGAACTTTTTGCTTAAATGAAGTCCAAGAAGGGGCTTTTTGGGCAGAACAGAAGCCACAGGAAGAGTGGCAAGATACAAGAAGGTCGATGATTTGCTGTTGAGGTGATAGCTTTCTCCATCCATGAAACAGGACAGATATGCACATGATCGTGTGAAGATAGAATATAGCATGAATCAACAACTCAAGCACATTTTGACTAGGATTCTCGATGCATGCTAGATAACAGTCAAATTGGACAAATAGGAATGAACAGTTTGAGTAAATACATCCATCGATAAGCAAACGGCTGAATCTACTCAACTTAGATTGACAGTATCTAGGGGAAAGTCCAAAAAGAAATTATTCACGTACGATGGCTCTACACAGAACACAAAGCGAGTCGATTGGAATTCAACAAGATAAAAAGGTTTAGCATAATTTTTAAGCTCTAAGTGTATGAGCAAGTTCTAACAGAATAAATGCCCACGTGAGAAAAGGGGGAATAAAGCAAGGTCAGCGCAATATATGTCTAGTATGCAGAGGGTGACCTATGTTCTCATCATAAAAAGAACAGGAGAACGCACCCACGTGAGAAAAGGGGGAATAAACCGGTTTGGCGCTGGAAAGCTACGCCAACAACTTTACCACCGACGAGAGCAGGGCCCCCACTATATCCCGGCTTTATAAGTTAAGTCGCACCGTGCACATATTGAGTAGGCTCAACTCTGGAGACAAGACCTTTGGTCGTGGAAATATCGTCCACACCTACAGCGAGGTAAGAGCTAACTCGTTACTCACTAATGGTGTAATATAGGTCGGGAATTGAGCAGCGAGTACCTTCAGGATACCCAGCCACAGCTATTTCATCTTGCGGGAATGGAATGCCTCCAAGCTCCAAGAAACGCATGCCCGCCCAGAATTGTTGGCTGTCCACCTTTAGAATGGCCAAGTCACATTCATGAGCAGCAGAAAGGACACGGGCCTTATACTTGGTAGCCGACCCAGGCTTTCGAACTTGAACGAACGCTTGGTCTGCAACTACATGAGCGCAGGTGATAATTTTTTTCCCAGGAAAGGCAAATCCTTTGGGTTCAGACAGCAGGGGAATGGATTAGATTTGCAGGGGTGAAAGAAAACAAGGGTCAAACAGGAACCAAAGAGGAAGGGTACCCACCGGAACCCGAAGCCTCGCTAGGGGGCTTGTTCTGCCAGGGAAGTACGTAGTCGGGGCTGCTGGAGACGGTGAAAATCTTGACCACCGAGTCTAAAGCTGTTTCCATCTCCGAATTTGGGGGGGCTCTCGTCTCCACGGGAGATGCTCGAGAGGGCGGGCGAGGGAGGAATTCGACCCAAATTGGAACTGGAAGCGGAGGCGACACGAAAAGCGAAATCGTAATCTTTGGGAAGGGAAGGAAAAGGTAAAGGACTTCCTCCTCGGATAGTAAGGATCGCCGTCGGGGCATAGGTGGTTTTAGAAATTGGGAAGGCATCTTCAACAGGTCCAGAAATTACCAGCTGCGCCGAAGATGGACAAGGTTGAAGAAGGGTACACGACGGTCGGACATTGATAAGCCGTCCGCCTGTCGGAGATTCCCTTCCCCACCGAGGGGGCGGGGCGCGTGGGGATGCGTGGGGATTCCGGAAAGAGATGCTTTAATTGTTGTTAGTTAATTCCGATATCCCGACAGAGAGGGAGAGAGATGCTTTAATTGTTGTTAGTTAAATTCGACATCCCGATGGAGAGGGAGAGAGATGCTTTAATTGTTGTTAGTTAAATCCGACATCCCGATAGAGAGGGAGAGAGATGCTTTAATTGTTGTTAGTTAAATCCGACATCCCAATGGAGAGCGAGACGGATAGACGACAAAGAATCTCTCTCCATCGAGATATCGGATTTAACTAACAACAATTAAAGCATCTCTCTTCCTCCCCCGACATTCCAGTGGAGAGAGAGACGGATAGACGACAAAGAATCTCTCTCCATCGAGATATCAAATTTAACTAACAACAATTAAAGCATCTCTTCTTCTCCCCTCTCTCTCTCTCCATTAAATCGGAACATCAAAAAAAAAAATAAGGTTATGATCAAGAACGTTTCCCAATTAAGATCCCACAACTTTTAAACAGGTAACAAATTTACCCGCGTCTTAGGGATAATTTGGCAACGGTTAGATATGTTGCTAGGCTCTACTAATGTGATGCCATTAATCGGGCAATGACGAATGCCATATCCATCAATGTGCTTAAAGTTGCAAACAAATAAATTGTCATTTTCTTTGTTTTTGTTTTTTTTTTTTTCATTTTTTTTTAGGGAAGAGGAGAGAGAGAGATTTGCGGCTTTAGGATTTAGGATCTTGAAAGTCAAAAATCAATTTGTGATGGGGAGAGTGAATGTTAAAAGACTTCAATTTGGGTCCCGATTCCATCAATTAGAGAAAGTAGAGGGGAGAGAGAAGGGTGCTCAAGCGAGCAAAATTAGGACTAGGGTTCTCGAGGAAAATCAGACTTGGGGAGAAATCTCAATTTAATTTTGTGAAGCCTTAGCTCAAAGTGCGTCTTTTTTTTAAATTAAAATGGAGGGCACAATCCTATTTAAGTTAACCAAAGTCTAAACTACATCGATGATGCGGTAGTCACTGTTGGTCATGTCATCCTTCGTTTGATAGATCGAATGCCATGTAAGCGAAGTTTAATGGTGGCAAGATCTATCCCCTGGAAAAAAAATTGGCTCTTCATTTTTTTTTTCTTTTGGGAAAATCACTTGTGATCATGATAGCCACTTCTCACATTAACTTTTCAGATAAACTAGTAGCCTTGAAAAGTTATTATCAGGTGGCCAAGTAAAAGATTATCATCTTAATCATAATCATTGGAACTGTCAGGATTCACATGATCGAAAATGGAGACAAACTTGATCTACATAATCTATAAAAGTTATTACTTTGTTTGATAGGTCACCGGCCATAGACAAGGGGCGTCAACCCTTGCCCAAATCCAAGCAAGGGCTGAATCCCTCAACCATTGGCCAACGAGGTCCTCGGCACCCTCGTCAGCCACAGGTGAGGGCGCGGCAACCCTCGCTTGTGGTGGGCAAGGGTGCGCCAACCCTCGCCCAAATCCAGACGAGGGTGTGGTGTCCCTCGCCCAAATCCAAGCGAGGGCCACAACGGCCTCGCCTGAGGCGTAGCGGCTCTTGCTCGCCACGAGCGTGGGCCTTTGCGCCCTCACTTGCAGCTAACGAGGGCATGAAGGCCCTCACCCTTGGTTGGCGAGGGCCGCCATGCCCTCGCCTGTGGTTGAGGAGGGCATAGAGGCCCCCGCTTGGATCCGGGCGAGGGTTGACGCCCCTCACTTGTGGCCGCCGAGGGCATGGCGGCTGTCACGCCCCAATCCTCAGGCACGCACACATCCCTTACTTTTGGTCGATTTTAAAAATGCGATATCCCAGGACTATGTATCGCCGACCCTTTCATTTTTATTTGCACATGCGGAAGCAGTTATAATTCCCGGCATAATAAAGCAATGGGATAGAAAAGCAGGCCATATATTTTTCATACTGAAAATTTACAACCACACCTTTTTACATGCATCTCATAGTATTCTACAATACTACATATACGCAACTCGGTCTAACGTCTATTCACATGCAAACAAGGTCGACAAGACAGACGGGATCTCGGTCCTCATCCGGGTCGTACTCTGGGTCCTCCTCCATGTACTCCTCTTCAGGTTCCTCAAGGGGATCTCCTCATCAGATTCATGCTCCTTAGGCTCCTCATCCAGGTCCCGAAATGGTTATTCAATAACCACCGAGACAACGTCTCGCAAGTTCCACCCTTAAGCCCCAGTTAGTACACCAACTCAACTCAGGGTATATATCCAGAACTTCCCCACCACAAGCAACAACCAACAGTCGATTCGAATACAACCTTACATGGTATGATATACCCTGCACATTATAATTCAGCACGATACACACAATGCACATGGCCATTAGATGATACATTTCATCAATTACATACGAGTTGCATCACAAGCGATCTTACCTAGCCATTGCCACACCCTGCATGTTATCAATTCATGCATGCATACCTTAAACAATGTACTTAACTCATGCATGACCGAAATCACAAATGCCATGATTCTCATGCGTTCTTGCACATTAGCACAGTTCAACAACATCATACATATATTCAATGCATACAACAATTGAAACGTCTTATCCACTCGATTAATCACAAGGGTCTCGATTATAAGACCGAATCATTATGACACGTCCCATACCGTGCCACACAATTCCGTCTCATAATCCAACGCGTCAATCAACACCCAACATGCGTTCCAATTGTTATTCACTGCCACTCAAGGGCATAGCCTACTCGCAGTTCGGCTATCTTCTGACATTAATGCCAGGCATCGTCTCCCCCCATGGAGCACGGCTTCGTCACTACGTCGACGGCATTCCCGAAGGAGCATCGTCTCCCCCCCTTGGAGCACGGCTTCGTCACTACGTCGACGGCATTCCCGAAGGAGCATCGGTCCATTCGCCCAGCTCTACTCGCGACCGGCATCCATTGCGCGGGCATCCCATATAGGGGCACGTCCAGCTCAACAGCCCGGGACGGTTTCCTCTTAACCAACACACGACAATTCAATATCGGCCCAGGACACTTTGCATTTCACTCAAATGCCCCGATTAAAATAGTAATCCTGGCCTCTTTCCTTCGTATTAAAAACATCTGAGAAAGTAGTCGTGCGTGGGCACACGTTAATTCGAACCAGAAAACGATACTTTCCTTTTTCAAACCCCACTTCGATATAATACTTAAAATCCATTTTCGGTGTCAAAACCCGACACCCGGGATTTTCTGAATAAATACCAAATTTCCAATCACCACACAATTGCACAATCATCACTCAATTCATGCAGATGCCCATGCATTTTCACATCCATTTACTTCATAGAATCAACACATATGAATTTTAGACACTTTTCGCATTTGGATGAACAGTGCACGTGAACAGTACTCGTGAACAGTAATCGTGAATAGTGTCGCATGAACAGTAAATTACCAGAATTTAATAAACTATAAATTAAATTCAGAAATCATTAAAAGCATTAATTAAAGCAACCATTAATTAATTAAAGTCAAGCATACTTAATTAACCACATAAACCACATTAAGCAAATAAAGCAAGATTAGGCTAGACTAATTTAATTCATCCATCTAACCACCTATCTTAGGACTAATATAACTTAATTAAATCACCTAAACTAGAATTAACACTAATTAAACTAACCCTAAGCAAGTTTAGGCTCTAATCAAAGGATTAGGAGCTAAACTCACCCGTTAAGCGGGCCGGAGACACCGACGGGGCGGTGACGATGGTGGCTACGCACTGGGACCTCTACAACGATGATCCAAGGTGGTCCCAAGCTCAACACAGCAACCACAGCTCAGACTCCCACTGAAACTTCTGAAAAACAGCCCTGCCGGAGAAGAAAACAAGTTGAACGGCTTGGCCGGAGCTCCGGCGAGGAGGGTGGCTGGCAACCGGTGACACCCGGGGGTCTTGGGAGTCTTGTTGGAGGTTGGGATGAGCAAAGGAACGGCTGGAATGGAAGAAAACGGGCTGCAAAGTCGAAACAGGCGAAGCAGGGCGGAACCAGGCGGTCCGGCGACCGGCGTCTTGAGACGGCCGTACAGGACGACCGGCAGCTCCGTTCGGGACGAAACTGGGCTCGTTGGAACGGTCTGTCTCTCCCGGTCACGTTGATATGTGAATCGTTGGCTGATTCATCCGGGAAGATCACTTTTGACTCGATTCTTTGACGAAGGGTCAGCTGGAGCAGAAACTGAAGGAGAGAGAAAACGAGGAAGAGAGGAACTCGTCCGCTTGGAGGCCGAATGGGGAGAGAGAGAGAGATGTGAGCATAGAAAACAAAAACATGCATACTTGGGTTCGTGGAAGTTTTTACTTTTTTTTTTTTTTTTCTGGAAGAACAGTTTAGGAAGGTAGATGACAATTTTTGTAAATAAGCAGGGTTATAAGCATGCAAGTCGATATATGTAAGTAAAAAAATCAAATGTAAGTTGCAAGTTTTATTAAAAGAAAGGATGGTTTTGCAATGAAGTCTTTTTGCTCTCCACTAGTTGTTGACTGTCAATCACATAAATACTTGTAGTACTTTAAAAAAAGAGAAAGAAAAAGAAAGATAAATTATTAGATTAATTGGAAAAAATCAATACAACTTCGGACATGAGGATCTCAAATTGGATTGAGTCTCGTTTGTGGTCGAACTATTGAAAGCCCATGCCACAACTAGAGAAAAATATCTCTTTTATTTCGGGGACAAACTCGACGTGTCATCGGAATTTCCACGTTCCTTTTCTCTCTTCTAATGGAAGTGCATTTTGAAATAATATAAACAAATCACAAGTCGGGGTCAGCCGCATGATCTAAGGCCAAAGAATAGTCAAAGCAAAGAAGTAATGCACGTGCACACCATTATTCCCCCACTCCCCAAAAGGGAAGTCAACGCATTCGTTCCCTTCGAAATCTATCAATTTTCTCCATGCTCTCGTCATCTGATACTTATGCTAACAGCACAAGAAAAGGCGGTCCACATTGCACGCTCGAAGAAAATTACAAAGTCAAGGATCAAGTCGATACAGAGACGAGAGGAGATATAGAAAGGAGACTCTCCTTGCAGTTGCAAATCCGCGTGCTCTCCTCTCCGCACCGTGAACCTCACGCCACCGCCGCTGCGAGTCTCCGGACAGACGCCACAGCTCCACCTCCTGGCCTTGCTGCGCCACCACAGCTCACACAACTCCTTGCGCCTCCCTTCGAATTTTTGAAGGAAACCAACAATTCCAAGAGAGGTTTCCTGGCTCCAGGCAAGGCTTCTGGCAGCCCCAGCTCGGCTGCCTGTCTTAGTAACCACCGGTGGCCATTCTCTACAGGCCAGTTAAACCAGCCTTACCGAGCCTGCAAGTCTCCATTGCGAGGTTTTCTTGCTGTCTTTGGCTTGCCCATCAGTAGCCGAGAATCACTCTTCGCCGACCTTGGTGGAGTTCGTTGATTAAATTAGGTAATTGCTCAATCAAAGTCTATTCGATTCAAGTATTTGATTACGTAATCGATCGATTCTAGCATGATGAGATTTTGAGTTTAGGCATAATCCACATTGAATATTTGTTTCCTTATGTGTAGTTGTAAATTTTGAATACATGGATGGTACTGAAAATTACCTTACTACCGGACGGTTAATGTCGAAGGTCTGCACTTTAATAGAATGTGATCGATACAGAAAAAAAAAATCATTTTTCAAATAAAATTCAAATACTAAAAAACGTTTTTATCATATATTACCAAATAAAGGAAAATTAACCATTTTCCTGAAAAAATAATCAGAAAATATTTTCTTTTTTCATGAAATTTTCCCATAAATAAATAAACCTAAGTATTACATGTATTTCACATGGTCAAAGTCAACAAGAGGCAGATACAAGAAAACTTTGTTGCGCTATGAATCAACTGTATCGATCACATTCTACTGAAGTGCAGACCTTCATTTTTTAAATATTTGTATATTTTTCTTTCCTTCCTCCATTGCCAATTGCCAGGCCTTGGCAATGGCTCAACAGGGCACTGGTGCTGTCTACAAGGCTCAATAAGGGCTGACTTGATTGCCCTCAGGTGAGGTTGAGCTCGCTAGATGTCGACGAGCTCAAGTCGACACGCTCAACCCTCGCCTAAGGCCGACCTGCGCCTATGGCTGATTGTTGAGACCCGACAATTGGCGATGGAGGAGGAAGGAAAGAAAAAGAAAAAACAAAAAGAAAGAACTTTTTTTTAAAAAATAAATATTAAAAAAATTTAAAATGAGCAATTCCAGAAAGTATTTTTACCTCATTAGATTTATAAATTTACTTTCATAATTTTATGCATCAATATTTTTCTTGATCGAAATGTGTTTTTGGCCGTCTAACTATTTTCGGTCAACTAAAGAGGAAAAAGTTTGGAAAACTAATTGAGGCAAACATATTACCTCAAACGAATACACACCTATAGAAAATATGTTTTCGGGGCGACACTAGCACATGGGAATGAATCAATGCAATTTTGACTAATTGCAAAAGATCAATACAAATTTGGACATGAGATCCCAAATTGGATTAATTCCCTCGTGTTTGAATTATAAAAGTTCATGCCGTAAATAGAAAAATATATCCTTTATCCAAGGGAAAATTCCACATACTATCAAATTTGCGATTGTCCCTACAGATTTTGCAAATCAGCATTTATTAAATCACAAATTTGACCAAAAAACCCAAAAAAAAAAAAAAAAAAAACATAAACTATATCAACCATTACACATTTATCCTAAATTTTCTATTGTGACATTGTATATCCAAATCAATACTCGTATAATATATTTATCTTCCGTCAAAATTCCACTTGTAAATGATTTTAATTTTTTGTATTAAAAAATGGTTTGGTTTTTTTCTTCTTTTTTTTGTGAAATATTAAGTTTAGGTAAATATGTCACACGTGTAAGATTTGCACATCACAAAATAAAAAGTTTAAGATAAATGCGCAGATAATTTGCATAATTTGTGGATTTTTTTTGGGCTTTTTAACATTTAAAAAAAAAAAACATAAGCAAATCCCGGTCGAGGGCAGCCACGTCATCTCCTCTTTCCGATTCTGGCGGGAATGCTGCACAGTTGCACCTTCCTTTTCTACCAGATTCCCTCAAAAAAGATTCCTCCTTTCTTCTCCAGATTTCTCTTTGTTGACGTCGCCACTCGCGAATGCAATCTCTCTCGACGGAGCCCCTCGCTTCGATGCCGCCGCAGCCACCGCCGGACTGGACGGGGGAGGAGGAGATCGGGAGGGCGGCGATGGTCCAGGCGCAGCAGCCGCGGCGAAAGGGGATCGGGATCTGGGCCTGGTTGATCGTGTCGGAGTCCGGGCAGTTGCGCGATGAGGAGATCGGGAAGCACTCCATTATGCGTCGGACCGGCCTCCCGCGCGACCTCCGGGTGCTCGACCCGGTGCTGTCGTACCCATCCTCGATCCTCGGCCGGGAGCGGGCGGTCGTCCCGTGAACTGGAGCATATCAAGGCCGTGATCACCGCCAAGGAGGTCCCGATGGTCAACACCAACAGCCCCCTCGGTTTATCGTTCGTCCAGGACCTCCAGCGCTGGGTTTCTAGCTCCAATTTCGCGACTCAACAGGTGAGGCTTTAGGCCGAGGTGAGATGGTTCGGATTCCGTGTTGTCATCGGTGGCTTATGCAGAAACCTTGTGGTAGGGGGCGGAATAGAAGGACATGTGAGAAATCCGCATGACATTTTGTAGGTTGCAAGAGATATTTGCTAAAATTCTACATGTAGTATCGATCGACCATCCGTCGTTTGAGGTTTCGAAGTATGTTCGGAATTGTGTGGTTCTGGTTCATCATGTTGTGTCAAGTGCAGCTTGTTTATAGAGTCAATCGAGGTTTACTGTTATTTGCCAATTTGCTCTTTATTTGGCCTCTGCCAGTAGTGTTAAGTGAATTATATTGTCTTTTTACCTAATGTCAAATTGCCCTCTTTTGAAAGAAGTTGTCCCAAAGCATTTGATTTGTCTGTCACAACGCATGATTAGCGCAGTTTGTTTATGAAATCACATTAAACTGTCATTCACTTGTTTAATCCTTATTTGGCCTTGGGTGGTAGTTGTAAATGAATTTTATTTGTGTAGCTCTAACAAACAGAAAATTGGTGAAGTTGTCCCGGCATTTGGTCGGCTTGTCATGATTAATAGTTACATTTTTGCTCGCAAAGGAAGTCGACGGCCAGACCTTGTCTGCTACATGAGTTTGAGTAAAACCTCTAGCAACAAGCCGAGCTTTAAGACACTCAACTAAGCCATCCAAATTGTACTTGATCATGTACATAACACTCGATAGGGTAAGCCAAAGAGGATTTTTACAAGAATGAGTACCTTTGCAAAGGGCAATCGGAAGATCGTCTAGACCAGGAGACAAGGAGGAAGATCGAATGGAGGGCATGGAAGAATTGGAGACTGGCGGTGCCATAAATTGCTTTCGTTGTTGATACACCTGCAAGGGAAGAGGTATTGAAGAAGGACTAACAGAATCTAAGGGGATAAGTTGTGGGATAAGAGGATTGGCTACAATGTCAGTTGAAAACTCTTTAGCCTCAGTAGAATAATATAGTGTGCCCTCGAAAAATGTAACATCAGCACTGACATATTAGGTATAAGTTATAGGATCATAACACCGATATCCTTTTTGAGTATGTGAATACCCAAGAAAAACACATTTACATTTAGTGGCATGAGGAGATAGTTTATGAGCACCAAAATGTAGGTTATGGACAAAACAAACACACCCAAAGACGGGTGGGGTAAGAGGGAATAACGGCTTGTCAGGAAATACAAAACTGATTGGTGACTGATCATTGAGGACAGTGAAAGGCATATAATTTATGAGATAACATGCAGTAAGGATAACATCACTCCAAAATGATTTTAGGACATGCATATGAAACAAGAGTGAACGAGCAACTTCTAGAAGGTGATGGTTCTTTTTCTCGGCTACATCATTCTACTGAGGGGTATAAGTATAACTTGTTTGAAGTATAATGCCAAGATTAGAACAAAACAAAGAAATCAATTTATGTGTATACTCTAGAGCATTATCTATTTGCAAAATCTTAAGTGATGTATTAAACTAATTAGTAACCTCACGATGAAACAATTGAAAAACATGTAAAAATTCAGAATGGTCATGAAACATATAAAGCCATGTTAGACGAGAATATCATCCACAAAAGTAACAAAGTACTTAAAACCATTTCTACTAGCAATATGGGAAGTTCTCCCAGATGTCTAAATGAACAAGTTCAAGTAAAGTAAATGCACGAGAATCACTACAACTAAGAAAAGAACTACGATGATATTTCCCAAGTTCACAAGCCTCATACTCAAGACTACAAATTGATTTACACTTGGGAATTATTTGTTGTAACTTAAATAAAGATAAATTCCTAAACAGGAATGCCATAATAAGGGGTAATACAACTAGCTGCTAGACCATTGGTGTCAGCACTAGAGACACCATTTAGATAGTAGAGTCCATCACGTTCATGCCCTCCACCAATCATCTTCTTTGTCTGAAGGTCCTGAAAAATGCAATAAGATGGGTAAAATGTAACTGAACAACCAAGAGCTTTAGTTAATTGACTAACGGATAACAAATTCAAAAGAAGTTGGGAAATATGTAAAACAAAAGACAAAGATAAGGGCAAAAGAACATTTGGAGCGCCAAAACTTGACACGGGGATATTTAAGTATCAAAAGTTACGAAAACAACACTTAAATGTGTCCCTTTCTTTTTTAAAAACGGGACAGCTGAGTGTCAAATCTAGTGAAAGTGGCCGGAAAACCTACGTGGCATGCCAGAGAGCTGAGTTAATAATTAAGAACCAAAACAACATCATTTTATCTTTTTTTTTAATATAAATATTAATTAAATAGAATTTAAAACTAAATAATAATAATAAAAGTAGATTGCATAAGGCGAGGGTTGTACAAGCCCTCGTCACCTCCTACCCATTGTCATTGGCAAGGGCTGGCGATGATAGAGGGAGGGACGATCGAGGTCACCGGGCCCTAACCAATTGGCGGTGAAGGCCCATAAGCCCTTGCCTAGATGTGGGGCGAAGGTCGCGGCCTTCCCCCAGATCCGGTGAAGGTCGCCGCCGCTGGCTAGGGCAATCCCCTAGCGGGCGATGGCTCTTAGCCCGACTAGGCAAGGGGTGACAACCTTCTTTGAATTTGGGGGAGGGCTGCAATCCTCACCCCAAATTTGGGTGAGGGCTTGTGGGCCCTCATCACTAGTCGGCTAGGGTTGCCAGCCCTTAGCCAAGGCTAAACAATCCTAGTCAACCCTCTCCCCACCGTCGCCAGCCCTTACCAACAACGATGGGGAGGTGGCGGCGAGAGCTTGCACAACCCTTGCCCATTTGCAATATGCTTTTGCTTTTAAAAAAAAAATAGTTACTAAATTTAATTTTAAATTTAATTTAATTAATAATTATATTAAAATTCAAATATTAGGCAAAACGACGTCATTTTTTGCTTTTCTTTCCCATCGATGTGCAAAACAACATTGTTTTGCCCTTGTCTTGCCGAAAAAAATGCCACGTTAGCATTTTGGCCGAATTTTCTCTTCATTGACATTTAGGCCCCATTTGGTTTGGCTTTCCCAAGGGGCTTTGGGCCCCCAAAGCCCCTTGGGGAAAATATTTGGTGTTTGGGAGACATTTTTGAAAGCTCATTGAGCAAATGTCAGCATTCCCAATGCTCAAAGCCCAATGCAGGTCCTGAGGTGCTTTAAGCATTGGGTATTTTAGAAATGCAAGTTGTCACTATTCATCTTCCCCATTCATCTGTCTTTCCTGCCTCTTCTTCGGCAGCCGCCACCGTCGCCTGGGGGTCGCGCGTTCTCGATGACCACCGCTTGGGGTGGTGCTACCCTCGACCTCCGGTGGCGTCGCCTGGCGTGCGTGAGCCAGGCGACGCCGCTTGAGGTCGAGACCTAAGGCCGCCAAATTTGGCTGCTGGACGGCCAGATCTAGCCTCCGCGACCTCAAGCTGCCAGATCTGGCCATTCGGCGATTGGCCAGCGGCCGTTGGATTTTGATTTTCACACTTAAATAAAAAATAAAAAATAGCAAAAGTCAATTACAAATGTGAATTTTGCCAAACGGTGTTTATGCTAAATTATCTTTCAATGCTATAATTTACCAAACGGTGTAGCATTTCCGAAAATCCCTTTACCTCAAAGGTATTTATATTCTCCCAATGGCATTTTCCCAAAGCCGAACCAAATGGGCCCTTAATGGATCCATTTTTCTTCGATTTTGGCACTTAAATGTATATTTCCAAACTCTTAACACTTAAGTGTCTCCCCATATCAAGTTTTGGTACTCTAGGTGTTCAGCTCTTCAAAGATAAGAAAATTGTAAGTTAAACAATTCTTGACCCAACCACTTGAGTAGAGGAACCATTAGCTAAAATAACTTAGATGAAGGACTAGAGTTATGATGGGAAGAAAATAGTTCTTGCTTATCCATCATAGGACTAGAAGCTCCCAAGTCAATGATTTCATGTAAAGCCAAATCATCACTTTTTAAAACATCTACATCTCCTCCAAACCGGAAAAAAACACATCTACCGCCAACCTTACATCGATTTCTTTTCCGTCTCCCTCTCTTTCTCCACCTCTTCTCACTTGGTCATGCACACAAAGTATATCCTCTCTCACTTTCTCCACCCCTTGCCAACGTTAATGCCGCCACCCGCCGCCCCCTCGGTGACAAAGCTTGTTGGTCTAGATTGAGGCGCCCAATCTCTATGGCAATGTCAACCATAGAGATGGTAGAAAACAAAAACTTGCATACTTGGGTTCGTGGTTGTTTTTTTTTCTTTTTTTGGAAGAACAGTTTGGGAAGGTAGATGACAATTTTTGTAAATAAGCAGGGTTATGAGCATGCAAGTCGATATATGCAAGTGAAAAAATCAGATGTAAGTTGCAAGTTTTATTAAAAGAAAGGATGATTTTGCAATAAAGTCTTTTTGTTCTACTCTAGTTGTTGACCGTCAATCACATGAATACGTGTAGTACTTTTAAAAAAGAAAAAGAAAAAGAAAGATAAACTATTAGATTACTTGGGAAAAATCAATACAAATTCGGACATGAGAATCTCAAATTGGATTGAATCTCGTTTGTGGTCGAACTACTGAACGTTCATGCCACAACTAGAGAAAAATATCTCCTTTATTTCAGGGACAAAGTCGAGGTATCATCGGAATTTTCATGTTCATTTTCTCTCTTCTAATGGAAGTGCATTTTGAAATAATATAAACAAATCCTAAGTCGGGGTCAGCCGCATAATCAAGGCCAAAGAATAATAAAAGCAAACGGCAGTGCACATGCACACCATTATTCCCCCACTCCCCAAAAGGGAAGTCAACCCATTCGTTTCCCTTCGAAATCCTTACGTTTCTCCATGCTTTCGTCATCCACTGCTTCATGCTAGCAGCACAAGAAAAGGCGGTCCACAACGCACGCTCGACGAAAATTACAAAGTCAAGAATAAAGTCGATACAGAGAGACAACGAAGATACGGAAAGGAGACTCTCCTCGCGGTCTGCAAACCCGCGTGCTCTCCTCTCCGCACCGTGAACCTCACGCCACCGCTGCGAGCATCCGGACAGCCACCCCGCCTCCTCCCTCGCCACGCCGCCACAGCTCACACGACTTGTCGCACCTGCCTTCGAATCCTTGGAGGAAACCCACAATTCCAAGAGAGGTTTCGCAGTTCCAAGCGAGGCTTCTGGCTGCCGCGGCTCCTCTGCCATCGTAGTACCACTGGTGGTCCTCCTCTGCCGTGGGCCAGTTACGGAGCCTGCAGGTCTCCGTTGAGGTTTTCTTGCCGTCTTCGCCTTGCCCCGTCGGTAGCCAAGAATTGCTTCTTTGCCGACCTCGGTGGACTTCATTGATTGAATTAGGTAATAGCTCAACGTCTTATTCGATCTAAATATTTGATTATGTAATCGATCGATTCTAGTGCGATGGGAATTTGAGTTCAGGCATAATCCGCATTGAATATTGTTTCCTTACGTGTAGTTGTAGATTTTAAATGCAGGGGTGGTACTTAAATTACCTACTTCCGGATGGAAGGTCTGTACTTAGGTAGAATGTGATCATTGATTCGTAACGCAATAAAGTTTTCTTGTTGCCTTTGTTATGGGGAAAATTTCATGAAAAAGGAAATTATTTTCCGAAAAATATTTTTTCAAGAAAATAGTTAATTTGTTTTTTGCTTGGCAATATGTGGTAAAAACTTTTTCTAGTATTTGAAGTTTATTTGAAAAATGATTTCAATTTCATGAAAAAAAAATCACTTCTAAAATATTTTTATATTTTTCTTTTCTCTTTTTTCTTTTTCTTTCTTTCTTCTCCATCACCTAGCTGCTTGGCCTTAGCAACGACTGTGAGAAGTCACTGGCATTGTCGTCGAGGCTCAACAAAGGCTGACTTTGCTAGCCTCAAGCGAGGTTGAGCTCACCAAATCCAAACTAGCTCAGGCTGGCAAGCTTAAGCCTCTCTTGAGGCCAGCATGTGCTTATAGTTGGTTGCCAAGGCCCGGCAACTGGCGACAAAGGAGGGAGGAAAGAGAAAGAAAAAATAAAATAAAATAAAGAAATTAAAAACCATTTTTAAATAAAAGAAAAAAATAAAATATTAAAAAAATTCAAGATGAGCAATTTTGGATAGTATTTTCACCTCCTTAGATATAGAAATTCACTTGGCTAATTTTGTGCATATATATTTTTCTTGATCGGAAAGTGTTTTTAATTGGCTAATCATTTTCGATGAACTAAACGAGTGAGAGTTGGGAAAAATAATTCCGGACAAACACTTTTCCTTAAACAAACGCACCTTTAGAAAATATGTTTTTGGGGTGACACTAGCACATGGGAATGAATAGAAGCAACTAGGGTTAATTGGGAAAAATCAATGCAAATTTGGACACGAGATCCAAATAGAGAAAATATCTTCATATTCAAAGGCAGATTCAACAATATTGAATTTGTGATTTATCCCACAAAAGTTACAAATCTGCATTTTTAAATCACAAAAACAAATAAATTAAACTATGCTTACTGTGACATATTTACCTTAATTTTTTTTATTGTGATTCTGATATGTCAAGTTTATATTTGTGTGACATATTTACTATAAACTTTTTTTTTGTAATATTAAAAACTCTAAACTTATATCTATCTAACAAATTTATCCCAAGTTAGTATTCACGTTTGCCTTCTATCAAAATTCTACTTTTGAACACTGCTAAAGATCTTACGCGGTTGCTTATATGGACGACGGAGAGCAAACAAACAGTGCCCATGTAGTGCTCCGATGGCAAAAATATGTAAACTCGTTATATGTTCTTTTCTCATTTTCTTATTCCTTCTTTATTTACCTTCCTCTTTCAATTTCCTAATTAGTTTGGCAACTGTGGGGACCGTGGCGATGCCGATAGTAAAGATGATGGTGGTGAGGGCAAAGGAGGAAGGACAAAAGGGAAAAAAGGGAAAAAAAAATCTTGATAGAGGTTAAACGTACGTGTGGCCAGTCCAAATTTAGGATTTTTAGCATCATAGAAAATATATATTTTTTGAATAAAGATATCACATGAATACAAGTTTCAATTTTTTGTATCACAATAAAAAGCCATCACAAAAAAAAAAAAAAAAAAAAATAGTTCAAGATAAATGTGTAACACAAATATAAGTTTAGGTAAATATGTCACAAAAAAAAGTTTAGGTAAATATGTCAAAAAATTTGACATTTTAGGTAAATATGTCAACAATTTGCATAATTTGACATTTTTGGTGGGCTTTTTTTAACATTTGAAAAAAAATAAACAAATCCCAGTCTAGGGTAATCATAGATCGTCTCCTCTCGGCAGGGCGGCAATGGTCCCAATGGTGGTGGAAGGGGATTCCGGACAGTCGCACGTCGAGGAATCGAGAAGCACTCCATCATGGGCTGGACCAGCCTCCCCACGCACAACCTCCTTTCTACTAGATTCCCTCGAAAAGATTCATCCTTCTTCTCCAGATTTTTCTAATGATCTAAATATGAGTTCCCTAATTATAGTGAATGCGCGCCGAAAGCATGGAAACGCCCATTGCCACTTTCATTTGCGTAAACTTTGGAGCGGGTGAGAATGAAATTTTTTCCATGTCTAGGGATGAGTCGAATGACGTGACACAACGATGAACAGGAGGCTTTCTAGGGAGAGGGGATACTACAAGTGCATTATTAGGCACGACTTATTAGAATAATTTAATTATTAAATCACACATTTATCTAAATTTTTAAAATAATTAATAATAATTTTACAAAATCCCAAATGATATAAGAACGAAAGAAAGATCGTAAGTATAAATCCTTTTAAATTTTTTAAGTAATTTATAATAGTCCTACAAAATCTCATAAAGACAATTCAATCAACAAGTTCGTCCAAATTGGTAAAAGCATTTTCGACTTTCCCACCAAAAGCCAAATTCTGTTGAATGAGTTGTCTTTTCAATTTACGGAAAGATTTTACATGACAAATCCTGTCGAATCAAGTGCTTGTGCGTGCATTCAACCATCAGTGCTTTGAGGAAGAAAGCATACATTCGTCGATTGGAATGGTATGAGACCGCGACATCGGGAGGAAAACAAGGTGAAGGTCAGATAATGAGAGAAAATATGGCGCTGTCCAAAACCATTCTCGCGCTAAGCAATGAAAAGGGACAAGGTATAAGCGGATTAATTACAACTAGAGAGAGCTTGTGCGAAGGAAGCATGAAGAAAGACATAGGAATCTGAACAAGTTCACTGCTATATAAGAATATAATCACTTTGTATGTCTTCCATAACTAGTCACGTTTACCTTTGATTTCAATGCTGTAGAAATTGGGCGAATTCACTTGCATTGATGAAGTAATTTACAATATATACATAGGGTTTAGGGCTAAAGCAATACAATGACAATTATGCCCATACCCTTTAGTATAAACTCAATTTGCCAATACCCCCCTCAAGTTGGTGAATGTAAACATGTCAACAACTTGTTCTTAAAATTACAAAATAAATCACGTGCAACCGGTTTTGTGAACAAGTCCGCGAGTTGGGAGTGACTAGGAACATAAAGAGTACGCAAAGTGCCATCTTGAATTTTGTCACGAACCAAGTGATAGTCAATCTCGACGTGTTTGGTTCGTTCGTGGAAGACAGGATTAGTGGCGATGTGGATGGCCGCTATATTATCACAAAAAAGATTGGCAATAGTAGTGTTGACATGGAGATCCAAGAGAAGCATGTGAAGCCATGTGATTTTACATGCGATCCCCTCTATTTGAGTGTAGCAGACGCCATAGCACTATATTCGGCTTCATTTACATCCAATGGGATGTTTGAGGAGAGGCCACAATAGCGCGTATCTCGAGAAGACATTGCCTCTCGCCACTTGGGAGAGTAGTCCCAAAGATATCCAAGTGGATGGCGTTGCCGAGATGGCTAAGACATGGCTTCGGGTTTAGTTGGTGATGGTGTGATCGTGGGTGCAGGAGGGTGAGGAGTTGAGGTCAGTGCAAGGACTGGGGTGGAGGGAGGTGGGTACGTTTCACCAAGGTTAGGTATGGGTAATGGAAGTACTGCGGTTTGTTCGGTTGTGGCATGTTCATAGAAAATGACGTTGCGACTAGGGGTGTCAATGATTCGGGTCGGGTTGCTGGATTTCCTCTTTCTTTTTCTTTTTTTTTCTTTTCAGGAAACAAGGGAAAGTCGGCAGAAAATAGAGGGTACAGCACGTGTGTAGAGGGGGAACATAGAGGGACGTGCGGCAAGAGAAGAAAAAAAGAAAAGGTTGTCATCTTTGCCCTCTTCGGTCTCTGCCTACCGCAACCAGCTCCGTCATCGACGCCCGTTATGCCTGCAACTCCCTTGCCGCGTGACCTGCAGTGCCCGTGGGCCTTCCTCACCGCATGAAGCCCATTGTCGCTACCGCCAGTCACCGTCACTCCAAACCTCCTCGCTGTGACTGACCCCCGCATAGCATCACTGTGCCTTGCTTGTTGTCCTTCGTGCTGGCCGCCCTGCTTCTGCTTCGTCACGCGGTGGCCCGCCTTGCTTTCCCTCACTCGCGACGCCACAGCTTGCGCCTCTGCCAGCCTCTGCCATTGCTCGTCGCCGCTACAACTCGCGAGACCCGACATCTCCTCACCGCCGCCCTGTAGCAGATCCTGAGTCCTCTCTTTCGCGCCTGCCTCCATCGCCCACGACGGCCCGACGTCTCTTCACCGCCGCCCTGCAGTAGATCCTGAGCCCTCTGCCTGAGCCCAAGTGAAATCGCCAGCTGCTCCGCCTCCGTCCCCCTCGCCGTGACACCTGACACCCTTGTTGCCCTGCCACCAGATCCGAAGCTCGAGCGACTCCCCTACTACCCAAGCCTTTCACCGATGCCGTGCCGGTAGCTCTCTGACTCGAAGCCCCTGCCATCGCCGTGGATCTATTCGTGTTGCCCCTGTTCCGGATCCTTTGCTTGCTGGTCTGTTTTGCTGCCGCCCAAGCTTCCTCATCGAAGCTCCGACCGTGCCCATCACCCTCCTTGGAGATGAGGGGTGGCGACAGCGACGGCGAGGTGGAGGCGCATCGTCGGAGAAGAAGCCAAAGGGGAGGGGTTTTCGAAAACATGTCTATTTGTGTTTAGTGGCGTGTTTGGAATAGGAGCGTTAACGTGTTTCGGGTCGAACAATGTTTCAACCCTAAACCCGACCCGAAACATGTATTCCACTTTTTTTATATTTGTTATCAGGTTCGGGTCCGGGTCGGGTCGGGTCGGTTCGGGTTTTTTTGACACCCCTAGTCGCGACTGGTAAAAATTGTTTGGTCTTGAAGGTCATAGAAACGGTAACCTTTGTGGTTTGTGGGATAACCAATTAGAACACAATGGCGAGATCGGGGACCAAATTTATTAGAGTGAAGATGACCGGTGGAAGCATAGCATAATGAGCCAAAGACACGAAGATGAGAATAGGAAGGTGGTTTGCCATAAAGAAGTTTATACGGGGTTTTATTGTGACGGAGAGGACTAGGTAATCTATTAATGAGATGAGTAGCAGTGAAGACACAATCTCCCCAAAAGTGAAGAGTTAGAAGGAAACGCAATACACGAGCAACATTGAGCAAGTGACGATGCTTATGCTCAACAACTCCATTTTGTTGAGGAGTGTAAGGGCAACTACGTTGGTGGTGAACACCATGTGCGTAAAAAAATTCTTGTAAGCGAGAGGAAAGGAATTCAGTCCCATTATCAGATTGAACATTTTGGACTTTGGTTTGATATTGAGTTTCAACAAAAGTGAAGAAGCGAATCATAGAGTCAATGACATCAGACTAAAAAGTAAGCAAAAAAAAATCCAAATATAGCACGAATAGTCATCAACAATAGATAAAAAATAACGACATGTTTTATGTGTAAAATGAGAATAAGATCCCCAAATGTCAACATGAATAAGATCAAAAAGACGTGAAGTAGTAATAGTGCTAGACTCAAAAGACAGACGCGTTTGCTTGGATAAATGACAAGCATCACATGGACTGAATTATTTTGCTGGACTAAAACATGAAGTTTGTTGCAAAGTAGATAAAACTAACTCAGATGGATGGCCTAAGCGGGCGTGCCAAAGATGAGATGAAGAGTTTGTAGTAGAAAGAACGGCAGGTTCGGTAGGAATCTCCAGATAATAGAGACCACCACGCTCATGGCAACCAATGATCTTCTTCGTCAAGAGGTCCTGAAAAAGACAGTAGTTAGGTAAAAAATGACTGAGCAGTTTAAAGTTTGAGTGAGTTTGGAGATTGACAATAAGTTGTATTTGAAAGAGGGAGCACAAAGGACATTATCAAGGGAGATAGTTGAGGTAAGGGGGGTTGAACCGTGTGATGTCACGGGCACACCAACACCATTCGGAATTCCAATGGTGGGATGTGGAGAAGAATAGTATGTTGGGTTTGTAAGGTAATGAGGTTCAAATGTGATGTGATTGGTGGCGCCAGTGTCAATGACCCAAGTATTGGAATTAAATGAATTCGAAGTTAAGTCAAGAACATTACCTGAGAGGTTAGCTTTCGGGATGTTTACCTCTTGCAACAAGCGCATCAATTGCTTATACTGATCATTTGAGAATGGTGGAGGCACCGCATCAGAAGTATGACTGGACTTGCTATCCACGAGCCGGGAGGAAGTAGATGGCCATCCACGACGTTGCTTGTGGTTAGGAGGGAAGCCATGAAGTCGATAACACACGTCCTGCGTATGTCCTGAGATGCCACAGTGGGCACAAGTTTCTCGGTTGCAAGACGTGTTCGTCCGTTCAGCTAGGTTAGCAGACAGAGCGGGGGCACCAAGAGAGCTGGGCTGTCCATGGTATGAGGAATTCGTGTACGGCCGTGGAGCATTATTTCCGTGAGTGCTAAGCAGAGTGCTTGTTTGGTCGGATAGTGGGCAGTCCAATTGGATATGGCGATGTGACTCATCTTGAAGAACTAGCGCATATGCACGTGCAACACTAGGTAGCGGATTAATTAGTAAAATCTGACTAATAACATTAGCGTACCTCGGATTGAGACCCATGAGAAATTGAAACAAGCGCCGATTCTCTTGTTGTGTGGTGATGATAGAATGAGCCGAACAAGAGCATTGCGGTAACGGATCCAAATTATTCAATTCATCCCAAAGCAGCTTCGCAAATTGTTGTAGTACTTAGTCACGGCATCGTCACATTGAGAAGGGTGCATATCTTTTGCTTGAGATGAAAAATCCTAGGACCATTCGATGGCGAAAAACATTCATGAAGATCGGCCCAGACATCTGCAACTTGACTCTGTGTAGAGAACTATTGGCACCAAATCTGTATGGATGGAATTAAGGATCCAAGATAGAATCATATTGTTCGCACGAATCCAAGACGCATAGGCAAGATCTGTTGCAACTGGCTTTTTTATTTCTCCAGTAACAAACAACATCTTGTTCTTGGTGGAAAGGCCCGTAAGGACCATGCCAACGAGATTAGATCCTAGATTATCAGAATGATGCAAAAAATAAGGACTGTCCACCTGCTCATGTGCGGGAACGGTGGCTGAAGAGTTTTGAGACTCGGTTGCCATGATTACTTGCGGCCAAAAGAGCGGCTGTTGGCTTTGAGTTTATCTCAAAAAAGTGGTGCGGATGATGGACTGAACTGAAATTTGTTGGAAAGAAACCTGTAGGCGACTTGCCCGAGAATAATTACCTGCACGCTTCGAATGATTACTTGCCTGAGTTTAGCGAGAAAACTGGCCTGCTCGCCTAGGCGGGGAAATCTGGAAGGGTGACGGCGAGGACAGTGAAGGACGTGTCGCCGCACGAGTTCGTCAACGTCTACGCGGCTCACCTCAAGAGATCCGGCAAGATTGAATCACCTCATGGACTGACATTGTGAAGACTGCCAGATGTTGATCCAAGGGAGACGTGAGAGACGGGCGTAGGTGCTTTCCTCAGAATTTATGGGGGGAGCAAAATTTTATATCAGAATTTATGGCGTTGATGTTGATCCAAGGGGTGGAAGGAGAATTACATCAACTGATCAATGAGATCTTGACCAAGTTGCCGGCCGAATTTTGGTGGCAACAGTAGAAGAGCAGCGGAACATGGGAATTTTGTCGAAACGCAGCCAAAAGAAACCCTAGTGCTCGATTGGAGCCATTTCGTCGGAGCATGGCATCAATGCTACGGCCTCAAGGGAGACGTGAGAGACAGGCTCCAAGAATTGTCACTCTGATACCATGTAGAAATTGGGCGAACTCACTTGCATTGATGAAGTAATTTATAATATATACATAGAGTTTAGGGCTAAAGCAATACAATGACAATTATGCCCTTTAGTATAAACTCAATTTGCCAATAAATGTAAAGATCCACCTTCACTCCTCCGTCATCCACCATTTCCAATAATTCGACACTCTCCTCTCCTGCCGGTCGCAAAACCACAATTCCTCCTCCCCCTCAGCCGACGCCCTTCGCTACAACAACAGTTTCCGCTTTATTAATTATTGACTAACTCATCACACATCAAGTAGAACAATAAGTGAATCGGAATCCATAGAAAAGGCAAAGCTCTTATGATACACCAAATCCGGCTTTATGCTTCAGTCTAGTCTTGCTTGCTTTTAATAAGATCAGCCGACGCAATGGAGGGTATCATGTGGCGCGTCAGAATTGTAGAGGTGGCAGTTTTCGCCTCACGATACTTGAATACGATTACCCTTTCCTCGTCCAAATCAAATCGTATGTTTTCAGCAGTGCAGTCCTCCACAAGCCGGTACAAATGCCGCAAATTTTGAATTTCAATTCCATTGACCTTCCTCACCTGCCAATCACAAAATGAGAGTAGTAGTTAATTACTCAAGTTTCACAAAAAACAGGACAACTTCCTAGTGGAGAAAAAAGAAAAAAGAAAACAGCGGCCATAACCCACTATGATCAGATGCATATTGGCTTAAAATAGATACCCAGAAGCAATTTGTAAGTTGGCCAGACTGAAAATTTACAGCATTGATTTTCTTCATAATGCTTGTTTTGATTTTCTTTTCTACCTTCATTTTTTCCAATTGGTCGGTACTATTTAAATGGCGAGATTGATTGTACGCGTTACGAAGAAATCATAACCGTTGAATTCTACCCTTCCAATTTCTTGAAGTGACCCAGGAAATTTCCTCCGTTTATTGAAACACAAGTTCAATAATGAAATCCGTCCACCTAGGATGCAGATACCTGTAATGCTGCAAGATGTCCATACCCCTCAGTGATGTCATCCATCAGGACCTGTAGCAGTGAGCATTTGTTAGTAATTCAAATATAGACTTTAGATTTACCTCTCCAGTCTTCTTTCACGTCCTATAATAGTTTCAACAGATTGAGTTTTTAGGACATTAAAATAGTTTGAGATATCGGCTATTCCCCCCACGCCACCTCTTGCGTTTGATGAAAAGGAGCATGGTTACCAACGATATCACATCTTGCAATCACAATGACCAAGTATCGACTGAAAGAAAGGCTTCTCATATCACTTACATCATTCATTAAGTTCAGCATATACATCCCTCCTAGCTTTTAATCAAACACAGGTTGGAAAGGAAAAAGAAAAAAAAAAAGAGAAAAAATAATTTAAAAAGTCTGAAAAAAATATATAATTTTTCCATGTGGCTCCACATAAGACTGACGTGGCCACATTAGCAATTTCCAACTTAAATTGGCCAGATGGACTGAATTGGTACTAATCTGAAAATGTTTAAGATTAAATTGATCAAACTGAAAAATTTAAAACTGAATTCATATCAATATGAAATGTTTAAGACTATTTTGGTACTTTTCCCGCATACTTGCGTTCGTAGTTGCTTTTTTTCTCTTTTTGGAACAACAGTTTGAAAATATAGATGATAATTTTTGTAAATAAGTAAGATTATAAGCATGCAAGTTGATATATGTAAGTGAAAAAATCAAATATAAGTTGCAAGTTCCGCCTATCATCAGCTGGCGACTGATGATGGGCAGAATGATGGTAGAAAACAAAAACATGCATACTTGGGTTCGTGGTGGTTTTTTACTTTTTTTTTTTCTGGAAGAACAGTTTAGGAAGGTAGATGACAATTTTTGTAAATAAGCAGGGTTATAAGCATGGAAGTCGATATATGTAAGTAAAAAAATCAAATGTAAGTTGCAAGGAGTTTTATTAAAAGAAAGGATGGTTTTGCAATGAAGTCTTTTTGCTCTACTCTAGTTGTTGACTGTTAATCACATGAATACGTGTAGTACTTTAAAAAAAAAGAGAAAGAAAAAGAAAGATAAATTATTAGATTACTTAGAAAAAATCAATACAAATTCGGACATGAGCATCTCAAATTGGAATGAGTCTCGTTTGTGGTCGAACTATTGAAAGCCCATGCCACAACTAGAGAAAAATATCTCCTTTAATTCAGGGACAAACTCGATGTGTCATCAGAATTTTCACGTTCATTTCCTCTCTTCTGATGGAAGAGCATTTTGAAATAATATAAACAAATCACAAGTCGGGGTCAGCCGCATGATCTAAGGCCAAAGAATAGTCAAAGCAAAGAAGTAATGCACGGGCACACCATTATTCCCCCACTCCCCAAAAGGGAAGTCAACGCATTCGTTCCCTTCGAAATCTATCAATTTTCTCCATGCTCTCGTCATCTGATACTTATGCTAAACAGCACAAGAAAAGGTGGTCCACATTGCACGCTCGAAGAAAATTACAAAGTCAAGGATAAAGTCATTACAGAGACGAGACTCTCCTTGCAGTTGCAAATCCGCGTGCTCTCCTCTCCGCACCGTGAGCCTCACGCCACCGCCGCCACGAGTCTCTGGACAGACGCCACACCTCCACCTCCCGGCCTCACTGATCCGCCGCAGCTCCGCCACAGCTCCACCTCCTGGCCTCGCTGCGCCCCCACAGCTCACACAACTCCTCGCACCTCCCTTCGAATTTTTGAAGGAAACCCAAGAATTCCAAGAGAGGTTCCCTGGTTCCAGGCAAGGCTTCCGGCTGCCCCAGCTCGGCTGCCTGTCTTTGTAACCACCGGTGGTCCTTCTCTGCCGCAGGCCGGTTAAACCAACCTTACCGAGCCTGCAAGCCTCTGTTGCGAGGTTTCCTTGCTGTCTTTGGCTTGCTCATCAGTAGCCAAGAATCACTTCTTCGCCGACCTCAGTGGAGTTCATTGATTAAATTAGGTAATTGCTCAATCAAAGTTTATTCGATTCGAATATTTGATTATGTAATCGATCGGTTTTAGTGGGATGGGATTTTGAGTTTAGGCATAATCGACAATGAACATTTGTTTTCGGGGCGACACTAGCACACGGGAATCAATCAATGCCATTTTGATTAATTGGGAAAGATATGATTTCGGGGCAACACTAGCACATGGGAATCAATCAATGCCATTTTGATTAATTGGGAAAGATCAATACAAATTTGGACATGAGATCCCAAATTGGATTGATTCCCTCGTGTTTGAATTATAAAAGTCCATACCGTAAATAGAACAATATCTTTTTTAGTCAAGGGTAAATTTCACATACTATCGAATTTGCGATTTTCCCTACAGATTTTGCAAATCAGCATTTATTAAATCACATATTTGACAAGAAAAAAAAAATCTAAACTATATTAACCATGACATATTTCTCCTAATTTTTTTATTTTGACACCGTATATCCAAATCAGTACCCATTTAACATATTTATCTTCCATGAAAATTCCATTTAGGAATGCCCCGATTGCTTATATGGACAATGTAAAGTAAACGGTATTAATTTTTTTGTATAAAAAAGATTTGGAGTTTTTTGTGAAAAAAATTGGGTATAATGTGTAACATAAATATAATTTTAGATAAATATGTCACACGAGTGGGATTTGCACGTCACCAAAAAAAAAAAAAAGAATTTTAAGGTAAATGCCTCGAGAATTTGCATAATTCGAGAGTTTTGGTCTTTTTTAACATATTTAAAAAAAATATAAACAAATCCCGGTCGGGGGCAGCCACGTCATCTCCTCTTTCCGATTCTGGCGGGAACGGTCCACCTTCCTTTCTTCTCCAGATTTCTCTTTGTTGACGGCGCCGCTCGCGAATGCGATCTCTCTCGACGGAGCCCCTCGCATCGATGGCGCCGCCGCCGCCGACGCAGCCGCCGGACCGGTCGGGGGAGGAGGAGATCGGCAGGGCGGCGATGCTCCAGGCGCAGCAGCCGCGGCGGAAGGGGATCGGGAACCGGGCGTGGCTGATCGTGTCGGAGTCCGGGCAGTCGCGCGTCGAGGAGATCGGGAAGCACGCCATCATGCACCGGACCGGCCTCCCGGCGCGCGACCTCCGGGTGCTCGACCCGGTGCTGTCGTACCCGTCCTCGATCCTCGGCCGGGAGCGGGCGGTCGTCGTGAACCTGGAGCACATCAAGGCCGTGATCACCGCCAAGGAGGTCCTGATGGTCAACACCAACAGCCCTCTGGTTTACCAGTTCGTCCAGGACCTCCGGCGCCGGGTTTCTAGCTCCAATTACGCGAGTCAACAGGTGAGGCTTTAGGCCGAGGTGAGATGGTTCGGATTCCGTGTTGTCGTCGGCGGCTTATGCAGAAACCTTTAGGTAGGGGGCGGAATGGAAGGACATGTGAGAAATCCGCATGACATTTTGTAGGTTGCAAGAGATATTTGCTAAAATTCGCGAGTAGTATCGATCGATTGTCGTTTGAGGTTTCGAAGTATGTGCGGAATTGTGTGGTTCATCATGTTGTGTTAAGTGCAGCTTGTTTACAGAGTCAATCGCGGTTTACTGTTATTTGCCAGTTTGCTCTTTATTTGGCCTATGCCAATAGTGTTAAGTGAATTATATTGTCTTTTTTTTTTTTTACCTAATGTCAAATTGCCTACTGAAAGAAGTCGTTCCAGCATTTGATTTGTCTGTCACGACGCTTGATTAGCGCAGTTTGTTTATGAAATCACATTAAACTGTCATTCACTGGTTTAATCCTTATTTGGCCTTGGGTAGTAGTTGTAAATGAATTTTATTTGTGTAGCTCTAACAAACAGAAAATTGCTCAAGTTGTCCTGGCATTTGGTCGGCCTGTCGTGATTAATAGTTATATTTTTGCTTGCAAAGGAAGTCAACGGCAAGACCTCGCCTGCTAGTGGGGTTCACAAGACACTGCCATTTGAATTCAGAGCACTGGAATCTTGTCTTGAATCTGCTTGCCGGTGCCTTGAATCAGAGGTATACATGACACACTTCAATCTAGTGAATTGGAAAATATAACAATTCTTAAGGATGTTGTACCTTCTCAGGCTACTTTATATCTAAACATGGGTTGTTATCATATAGAACCAGAATTTCTAGCCTTTACCATTACTCCCATTACACAAAAATAAAAGATTGATTTTTTGTGTTCAATCATTAAAAACTGCATCACTGAAATTTCTCCTCATCCCATTTGACTTTTTAGCTTCTAACTTTTTCCACTGTTGGACAGTAACTGAAATGTTTTCCTTTCTGACATTTTCAGACCAAGACCCTGGAGGATGAGGCATATCCAGCTTTGGATGAACTAACTTCCAAAATCAGCACACTTAATCTCGATCGTGTTAGACAAATAAAGAGTCGTCTAGTTGCCATCTCTGGCCGAGTACAGAAGGTAATTGACACGATGGTACAACTCTTCTTGTGAGCGGAAGGCAGAGGGACTGCACCCAGGGTTCCAAAATTCACAAACTCATTAGCCAAAGCTATTCATCCTTAAGACAGTAATATAGATTGAGGCTGAAAATTTTAATCTCTGTACTAGAGTAAACACCCTTCCACGCTTCCAAGTCTTCTTGAACTGATCATGCTATTATTTCTCCAGAAAACTTCAACCCTGCTGTTCTCATGTCCTACATGTACCTTTTCCATTTAAAATTTAGGAGATAACTAATTGAGTCCGCCCTTTCTCCTCACATTTTTTTCATAAATGTGACAGTGAAAGGTGCAATAAGAAATTAGGAAGAGGCTTGCATTTTTCATTTGAAATTTTTGAAGACCCTTAAGAAGAACTCTGCTTCATTAATCTGATGTTTAAATTGTTCTTGTTAAATCTCATTTGTCTAGTGTTTTAGGGATGTGTTTTCTTTAACAATGGATTCTACCTGATTGTCACATAATATTTGCATGTTTTCTTAAACATAGGTGAGAGATGAGCTTGAACATTTGCTGGATGACGATAATGATATGGCTGAGATGTATTTGACAGAAAAGCTTCTCACTCACTCACTGGATAATGCTTCAATCAGAGAGGAAGTAAACAATGCTGCTCCTGAAATAGATGATGAAAGGTGACTGACAACTTAAATAGCTCTACATACTTATGGAGGGGAATGTTGGTCCGCTGGTACTTCAATTTGATTGTAGTTGAAGCTATCTTGCTATTTAGAAATAAAGCGAGAATGAAGTTTTGCAGTGTGATGCAATGTTGAAGTGGAAGCATGCATAATAGAATGCTAAAGAAATAGAGAACACTGCTGTACCCATTAATATGCGGGACAGAGAGGAAGTACCTATTCTCGCAGGTCCAAACTTAAAGTACATTAACTTAAAACTACAAGCCTACCAATTTAGACTGTCCGGCCCCTTCGATCTTTACACACTTGCAGCAGTATATCGGTTTACATGTGCTGTGTCATTCCACAACTCCTGAGTTTATTTTTCATCTATAGCTTGTCTTGCATAATGTGATGCTTTGGTACTCTGCAATGATATGTCTTGACAGGGCTGAAGATTATAATGAAGAAGATGAATTAGATACTGTAGTTTTGACCAGCTACAAGCCTAACATTGAGGAGCTTGAGATGCTTTTAGAAGCATATTTTGTCCAAATTGATGGCACACTGCAAAAATTATCGGATGTATGTATCTATGTGCTTTCCTTACATGCATTGCTGAATTCAGTGGTTTATTTTTATCAGCTCACTAGTATGATATAACTGTCCGTATATGATTGTGCTTTAGACCACTGACTATCATAGATAGCTGAATAAGATAATTCACTTTGAAAATTTTAAGAAGATCTGCCTTAAGATAAATTCTATGCATTCAACCAATTAAAAATTTGAGGAAATGTTTTCTCATTTTGTTTATAATTTGAAATCTACATAAATTATGTTTGATGTGATGAAGTGAGAGAATGGAAGGAATGGAATGGGAGGAGGAATGGCATGGAATGGAATGAGCATTTAAATTCCTTTTGTCATGGAGGAGAAATAACATGGGAATAGAATTGAAAGAATAACGAAATGTCAATATTTTCTTTAGAATAAACTACAGGAAGTAGAAAAGAGAGGACATTCTTCGAAATGTGTGAACAAGAGGTGAAGGAATAGCGATTCCATCAGCTGAAACTTGGAGAGAAATCACAATTCCATCTATTGGTGGAATGGGCATTTCCTTCATTCCACCTTGCAATCGGACCCAAAAGTGAATGTCCAATCCTCCTAAGCAAAAAACATCATTAGTGAAAATGTGTTTATTTATTTATTTATCCGAGTACAATATCTTGTGCATCTCCCATCCAAAATATAACTCACTAGAAGGCTAAATCCTCCATTTAACCATTAGATGAATTAAGCGATGGAACTCACTTAGTTTTCTTAATGCATTTCCATATACATTGCCATAAAAGTCCTCTTCAAGCTTTTTCATCTGAATGTTATTTTTACATTGGTCTGTTGCAAATTAATTAATGAATCTGTTGTGATGTGCATGTGTGATGATCTCAAGGCTACCTCCAGACATAGGTACCTTGACTGTGAAGTAGCATCCGGGAATTACCCTTTTATCTGTTTGGATGCACGACTTCATAATTTTGTGCTCATAGCTGAGTGGGCAAAACATATTTAACTCTTATCAGTTTAATTGTTCTACCATTAATTGAATGTAGGAAGCATATAACTTTTAATTCAAGTTCCATGATAGGTTTGATCAATTATGCAACTTGTGTAGGCTTTGTGAAGAATTTACTTTTCAGTCATACTTTAAAAGCATGGGTAGCTTTCGTAATATTGCCCATACTGTGCCTGCCCTTTTCTCTAAGACAATGAAGTTGGATCGGCAGTCCAGGTCCTTCCATGTAGTCTGTCAAATATACACAATATTTATTGCGTCTCTTATCGAATTGTTATGGAAATGAAGGAAAGAGAATGGGGAAATCATTTTTTCACTGCATTAACATCTGATTTTGCGTATAATTTCCTCACATCTTTTGTATGTTTCACATCTGCTGGACATGCAATGTCTAACAAGAGTTATTTCTGTTCGTATAGATGAACGATTATGTGGATGATACCGAGGATTGTATCAATATAATGTTGGATGATAAGCAGAATCAGCTGCTGCAGATGGGAGTGATGCTTTCTGCTGCAACAATGATCGTTAATGCGGGCATCGCGGTGGTCGGATTTTTCGGCATGAACATAGAAATTGACCTCTTCAGTGCTCCTTACATAAAATTTTGGGAAACTGTCATCGGCACTGTTGGAGGTTGTGTTGTGCTCTACCTGATATTTTTTGGGTGGGGTATGAAAAGAAAGCTTTTGGCCTTATAGAGTTCCCTCCTTCAAACAGAAGCTTTCCACATCTAATTTCTCGAATAATGTTTTGCACTTGGCATTTCATTGTGACATTATGTTTGTAAATGGCACTGACTGGCAAAGCAATGACCGAAGAATGAACATACGAGACTGCTTTCTTACATGTGTTTAGATTCTTCCTCGAGTATTAGGGATTTCTTTGATCCACCTGATACATGTTTTAGATTCTTCGAAGAGTACACTTGCTCCACTTGATGATCGACGACTCGTTGGCTAAAAATTTGGACACTGCATGTAAGCTGCATCGCTCTTCCATTAGATTGCGCAGAATGAATGGAAATCTTTAAGAATTCTGTTCCTTCTTAGAGTTGCAAGGTCGAAGTTGGATAGATAGCAAAACTCGACTATGAATGAGTTTGAATGTTTAGATATAAATTGTTGTTGATAATAAACATATTTTTTATCGTTAATTATATAAAGTGATATAAGCGATCATATTGAAGAAAATGTTGTATAAATTATTATTTTTTCACAAAATAAGTAGAGCCTTCATGAAGGTATAGGTTACTCTTCGCTTGAGGAGATGATGGTACAAGTTACAATAATACTCCTAGCAGCCTCATGATTTACCACGAGGAAAAGCTCATGAATGGATGCAACATTGGGAAGAAAAAGGCAGAAGGCACTGCTGAAACGGTGTGGTGATGTTAAGATTTTGAATTTTTGCCATTGTCAGAGTATGAAGTAAAATTAAAAATGCGATGGACGATTCTGTTGTTTCGTCTTAAAATTGGTTTTCTTCTCGTGTTGGTAGATTGCTGAAAGAGTTAGTGTGGAAAAATTCGGTCATCTGATCAACGCAAATTTGTGGACAACTTACTGACACTTTAATAACATTACCAACTTTATTTTGACAGTTCTCAAATTACCAACTTTTTCTTATTATCTTTTATCCATATTTATTTACTTTTTTAATTGGCGCCTTGAAACGTACCGGTTCTTATGTGAATTTACTATATATTAAATGACTTGCCAATATTTTTTAATTAAATTAACAATTAGTTTTGAATTACCAATTGTCATTTATGTTGCTTGACAAGGTTTGTTTGTTTGTTTAGTTAATCAAGTTTTGTTATTGTTTACCAACTTTATGCCTTGCTTATCAGCCATTTCTCTGATGAGTCACCTACTAGATTAAGGTTACTAAGTTAGTGATTAATGTTTGTTCTCAATTACCAACTTCTGATATCACTGACCTAAAATTCTCTGGTCTTTTATTAACTTTTTTTTCTTACCGAATATACCTACTTTTGGATGGAGTTACTAACATTCTCTCGAGTGACTTAACTTTTTTCCTGATTAAATAACCTAATACTAATAACCAACCAAACAAAGATCACTAACTCAAATATGTATTGATAAATCACTTAAATTAAGGTTAGTATTTTATATAAGATATGATAAGTTTAAGACATAGTTAAGAAAGGTAAATAAAAGTTGTTAAAATATAAGGAAAGCGATAATTAAAAGAAAAATATTCTTGGTAAGTGAATCAAATGAGAAATAGTAATCCAAAATCAGTGGTGTGACTTAATTGGAGAAAAAACTGACAAATCATTGTAATTAAGGTTGGTGACTTCTAAACGAATGGTAATCCAAGTTGTTGCTAAGAAATGCAAATAAAAACTTGTAAATATAAGAAAATGTTGGCAAATTAACAACAAAAACCATTTCAACGTCAGGAATTAACTTAAACATGAGTTGGTTCTCCAACAGTGGTGATATTATCATTTTGGCCACCTTCATCTTCTTTAAAGCCAATAAAAGAACTTGCTCCCTAGCATCCTCAAACTTCTTGTGCAGAAACTAGCTTTATTGGCTGTCGAAGAAATTCAACTAGCATGGGGCGTCAAGGATGACCAAGGGAAGCTCAAGAGGAGGCTAGAGATGATCCAGAAGGTGCTCACAAATGCTGAGCAGGAGCAAACGAAAGAGGAATTGTGAGGCTTTGGCTATCGAAGTTTAAAGACTTCTGATATGATGCTGAGGACATGCTAGATGAATACGAAGTTAGGGTTTTGTGAAAGTGGGCGAGGTCGACTGAGCACTTGGCCCTCATAAGCAAAGTACACCCTACTTGTCCTCGTGGATATCCAACTTCATTTTCCAGTTTAAGATGGCACATGAAAGAACCAAGAAAGAGACTTGATGGGATCAATGAAGAGATGACTCAGTTCAACTTGTCGAGTAATGTTTATGACAAGAGCATATTTTTGCGAAGGGAAACTCATTCTTTTGTGCCCCTCCATGTGGTTGGAAGAAATGAAGAAAAGGAAAGCATAGTAGAGTTGTGAATCATATCAGATGATGATGTAGCTCGAACGATAGCAATCATTCCGATTCTTGGAATCGGTACTAGAAAGACGACTCTCGCTAAATTAGTATACACTGATGATAGGGTAAACAACTATTTTGGTCACAAAGTTTGGTTATTCATGCCCATTAGAATTTGAAGTTAAGAAGATAATAAGATATATCATCGAGTCTCTTGATCACAGAGAAAATTATGTTAGATCTGAAAAGATGCAACATTGCCTAAGAAGCATCGTGAAGAATAAAAGGTGTTCGTTTTTTTTTTTTTTTTTTTTTATTTTTTGGTAAAGGTAAGAATATATTAGCAAGAACCAATTATACAAAAAAACCGGCTCCAAAACATCCACTCAAAAGGAAGAACCTTCAATGAGTGAAAGGGGGACGGTGAAAGAAGAACAACAAAAGAAGGAAAAAAAAAAGGCAACAAAAGCCAACACGAAGGAAGACAAATAGCAACCTTACAAGATCGAGCCGAGAAAGCAGCAAGACGAGAGAAGGTTGGTGCATAACAAAGGCAGCGACATCTCAAAAAGCAGCACTAGTGAGAAGAAGAACCCATGAAGATGGAAGGGTCAAAACCCCATGATCTTTGGAGTCTCCTATTCCTTGCGTTGTCCGGCACATTATGGAAAGTGAGCGCTTTATCTTTAACAACCTTGATGATATGGTTCTTGATGGCCGAGACCACCAAGGTTTCCCCCCGAAAAATAACGTTGTTCCTTTTCTTCCAAATAAGATGGCATATCGCACCGAAAGAAAACCTAGCCATGCTATGGTAGAAATCCTTACCCGCAAGGAACTTCATCGCCCAACTAAGGTTGTCCATCCATGGCTTATTGCGCCACGGAAGGTTACACCTGGTAGCCCAAAAATACACAATCGTTGCTGAGATATGACACTCAAAAAACAAGTGATCAATGGAGTCTGGGACCGAACTACAAAAAGCACATAATCCATGATCAATTCTCCCATAAGAAAGAAGGGCCACCTGAGTGGGCAAGCGGTTTTTCATCATAAGCCAAAGGTGAAATTGAAATCTGGGGGCTAAAGCATTATCCTAAAGGAAAGAAGCCCAAGGAACTCGGCACTTCTTAATACGAATGATCTCCCAGGCCGAGCCAATTGAAAATACGCCCGAAGAGTTACCACACCAGCAGAAGCGATCAGGGGCAGAGCAAAGGACCGGTAAATCCAGTTGCCAAACTTGCAATAAAGCTCTAAAAACCTTACCTGCGAGAGAGAAAAGATCCGCCAAAGTAGCAAGTCTAGAAAGACCATAAGTTTCTATAAGGGGATCAGGGATGATTAAGTTCAGAGGGCCTACAGGAAGCCACCAATCGAACCACACAAAGACCGAGAGGCCATTGCCCACATTCCAACGAAAGGAGGAACGAAACTCTGTCCTCAACTGAAGAATTTTTTTCCAACCCCACAAGCAAACCGAAGGTTTAGAAGCAACCCATAAATTATCCCATTTTAAAAAGTTGCTATGAATCCAACGGCATCAAAGAGACTCCTTATCAGTAAATAGGATCCAAATATATTTCAACATCGCCGCTTTGTTGCAATCACGAAGTTTGTGGATACCAAGACCACATTCTACTTTGGGAAGGCACACATCGTCCCACGATACTTTGCCCCTCCACGAGTAAGAGAGGTGCCTTTTCATAAGAACTGTCTCAATATCTGCTCTATCCGTTCTAACACCGAACAAGGTAAGGTGAATACACTAGCCCAAAAAGCTTGAATGGAGTGGAGAACTGACCTTATTAATTGAATACGCCCTGCGAAAGATAAAAACCGGTGCACCCAAGATTGGACTCTTGCAGTAATACGGTCAATCAGTGTAATACAATCTGCTTTCCCCAGCCTGGAGGAAATAATCGGCACACCTAGGTAACGCACCGCTAAATTGCTCTCTTGGAAATCAAAAGCCAATAGAATACGGCTCCTAAGTGAAGGAGACCCACCAGATAAAAAGACTTCACTCTTGCTTTTATTTGGTAATAAACCGCTCCAAGAGGAAAAGATATCCAAGGCCCTCTTAAGACACACTGCCGAAGTCCAATCAGCCTGGCAAAAGAGGAAGACGTCATTAGCAAAAAGCAGGTGAGAGAGTTTTACCGGTTTGCACCTCCAGAAGTATTTAAATTCCTTGCACGAAGTGCAGCCACTTAAGATGCCGGAGAAGATTTCCATAACCAGAGTAAAGAGATAAGGAGACATCGGATCTCCCTGTCGAATACCTCGGCCATCCGGGAAGAATCCATGCAATTCACCATTAATTGAAACAGAAAATTTCGGTGTACGAACACAAACCATTATTCGTTGAATAATCCAAGGAGGGAACCCAAAAGCATCGAGAGTTAGTTCTAAAAAGTCCCAATCTACTGTATCATAAGCCTTCTGAAAATCAACTTTAATAGCACATTTCGGAAGGTAGGGATCACGGTGAAAACCAGCAAAAAGCTCCTGAGAAAGTAAGATGTTATCCTTAATACGCCTGCCCTTCACAAACGCATTCTGAGATGGGCTCAAATTTTCGCAAATCAACAAAGGTACGACGCTGAGATTTCTCAAGATCCGAGAGGGAGACATTATTTGGCTCAAGCTGAGGTCAACTTGGGTGCAACGGAGGGCATCCCTAGCTGCCTTAGTTCTCTTAGATATATCAGAAAACGCCTCTCTGTTAAGCTGCTTAAGGTAACCCTTTAAAGTCTTCAATTTGGAGACGAAACATGGGAACTCCTCTCACTGGATTCTCTCAGGCCCGGTGAACCAAGGAGGAGAAATCCTGGTGATCAGACCAAAAATCAAAAAAATTAAATGGTTTTCTCCTATTAATTGGGAGAAGAACTCTAACCACCATGGGTGTGTGATCAGAGATGCTCGGGTTGAGGAACGAGGCTTCAGAGAAGGAGAAGACAAAGTTCCACTTGGAATTCACCAACACCCAATCAATCTTCCTCAACTTCCTACCAGATTCAGTTGAGGTGGACCAAGTGAACCGGAGGCCCACGTATCTATGGTCTTCTAAATCAGTTTGAGCAAGACAAAGGTTGAACTCATCAAAATACGGAATCCACGTGTTCGAACACCCAACACGATCTGATGGATCTTTTATAGCATTAAAGTCTCCAGCAACCATCCAAGGTGAGTCCTGCAAGAGGTTATTCCAGTGTAGGAGGTCCGCCCAAAGGGGCCGGTGTTTTAGGAACGTATGTTCTCCATAGACAATGGATATACAACAATCAATACCAGAGAGAATAAATTTAATGTGCCCATGTACAGCCTGATCATTAGTATCTAATATATCAAAGTTAACATCCTTCGAGTTCCATCCAACCCATATTCTCCCACGAGGGGAGTAGTCATAGTTAGCCACCCACCTCCATCCCCTTAGAAGCGAGGACGAGATGGAATCAAATAACGGTAAAGGGACTTTCGTCTCTAGGAGTCCAATAACACACAGATTATTTGTAGAAACAAATTTTCTGACTTCAGCACGTCTAACTGGGTTAAGGATGCCATGAACATTCCAAGTGCCTATATACATATTTATAGAAAAGAGGAGAAAGTTACCTCTTCTTTGAAGACTTACAATGACTAAAAGCCGAAGTAGATACTTCCGAATGGGGAGGATCAGGCTTTAGCTTTAATAGCTTATCTTGCAAAGTTTCCGCCGAGTGGAGTGGCGGGGAGGAACTCAGAGGAGGGTCACCAACCAAAAGGTCATCATCATCAGAGTCATCATAAGCACCTAGCCCAACAATCTCATCATCCGAGCCACCATGAGCCATCAATGGGGTTGGAACAGCACTCGCCTCAACCTGGGAGGCTAGATCAACGCCAATCTTCAAGGATTTTTTAAAACTAGTAGGAGGCTTGCGAGAGATGACCTTCTCAAGAGCAGGACCTTTTAGCTTGAGGAAAAGTCCCCCATCAGAAGATACTGCATCCTTACCAACATGGCCTTGGTCTTCTTCCCCTTCACCTGTTTCCAACCAGGTTCAGCATCCTGTTGAGCACCAACAGCAGGATCTGCCATTAAAGGCTGTGCTAGAGCATCAGCTGGGTCCGAGCAAATAGTACCATCTTTAGAAGGTTGAGTAGGGGCATCTGCTGTATGAACAACAACTTGTGGACGAGGGACATTCCCTTAGAAGTGGAAACAATAGATTTGCTATCATACAAGGGGTTATCAGCGAAGGCTACCACCTGTCTTTGCTAAACATTAGCTACCTCAATGATTGAAGACGTAAGAGAGGGTGGAATAGTTGAGCTTTGAGGGCCTTGGAGATGAGAACCTTGTTGCTGTTGAGTAACTCCCACAGCAGACAGTCGAGCTGGAGGAGATCCACATCTATGGCCAAAGATGCCACACACTGGACAAGCTTGAGGCTTCCATTCATATTCAACTCCCACCATACACGATTCACCTTTGTGAGTGATCTCAATAGAGTCATAAGAAGGTTGATTAGCAATTATCTCAACACAAACACGAGCGAAGGCGACCACCTTTAGCTGGCTTGTTCATTGATCCACGAACAGAGGTCTCCCTAAAAAGCAACTTTGCTGATGGCCTGGGTAGACCAAAACATGAGCGGCAGATTGGTCAATCTAACCCACACCGGCACGGTAAGATGCGCATCTTTCTTTAGCTTCCATTGCTGGATAACAAATGGAATCCTGGAGATAGTAATGTGTCCTCCTTCCAAGATCTTCCTACGAAATTCTTCATACGGAGATGGAGGAAGAAGAATCCCTTGCCATTAGACATCACTTCAGCAAGGTTATGTCCCCATGTGTTTTTCAGAGCCAATTTAGTAGCTTTGAAGGGTAGTCATCTACCAATAAAATATCCAACGAAGCATTCAAGAAGTTTAGGATCAGCCGCCTCTACCTCAGCATCCGTCATCTCAACTACAAGTTTGTCATTAACTAATGAAGGAGGGAAATACTCAAGATCATAACCTTTCTCCACAACCTTAGCAATAGCAGCCCAAGTGCGTGGGGCCGTTTTGCTAGAATCTCTATTCTGTTTAGGCCTTTGAGAGGCCAATCTATCACGCCTCCTTCCTCTCAGACCAGACGGACCAGTAGGAGGGCGATTCAACTGAGTCTCAACCCTCTCAGCAACTTCAGACGCATTACTGCGTCCCCCATCTACCTCTGAAGGCCTATCTTGAGTTGAGCGATCAACAATAAGAATGGAAGAGGCACGAGAGCTCAGCCCAACCCCAGCATTTTGGGCCAGACTTGCCTCGGACATGGTTACGACGGATCACTAAACCAGCAGAAGCAGGGTGCGAAAACCCTAACCAAACATATCTAATCGGCCCAAGGAAACGGACATACCTGGCAAAACAATTCATGGGGTTTGAAGAGGTGTGGAAGGCACCTCTGCCCGCAAAATTTCAGCTCCAACAACCGATCAGGTCAACAGGAATGAGGCGTGAAGCAGATCGCATGAACAGGAGCAGAATCGCCGGGACAGAGAGCATTTATGAACAGTATAATTGGTTCAATAAAAGGTGTTTGTTCGTAATGGACAACACGTGGAAAGTGAGGTGGGAGGATTAGGTAGGATTGTCAGAAGGTGTTTTCAAAGGAAGTAAAGTTATCATGACTTTGTAGAATAAATTGATCACCACAATCATGGGCATTATACCCCCCTGCTTAATTAGGCCAACCTTTCATGACAGAATTCTTTGAATTTCTTTGCGAAGTATGCGATGGATTAAGGGCAAGAGAAGAATCACTTGGACCTCATGGTAATCGGCGAGGAAATCATGAGCAAGTGTGGGAGAAATCCTATGATAGTGAAGACTTTGGGAAGCTTGTTGTATTCAAAAAATAATTTTACATTCACTAAGTATAAGGTAGGATCTAATATATTGTTTTACTTGAAACAATGTTTTGCTTATGGCTTGATATTCTTGAAGAAGCACCAGACAAAACATTGTTTGGAGTAAGACGATGTTAGATTGTAACTTATTCTCAGTGAATGTAAATATTGATTTGTAATTCCCACATCTCACTAATTCTTACATATTCCCAATCATTGTTGTTTTTTTTTTAATAGAACAAGCTTCCTAAAGTCTTCACTGCCATAGGATTTCCCCGAACTTGCTCTCGATTTCCTTGCTAAATATCATAAGGTCCGGGTGATTCTTTTCTTGCCCTTGATTGAATGCCTACTTCACTAACAAATTCAAAGAATCCTCCTGCAAAAGGTTGGCCAAATTAAGCGAGGCAACAGTGTCCATGATTGAGGTGATAATTTATTCCACGAAGTCACAATGACTTTATTCCCTTTAAAAATGCATTTGAACAAATCTTATCTTACCTTACGAATTAGATTTCTACATCCATCATGGCACATTGTTATCTACGTCCGTATGTGTTTTATGTTTGATGATTTAGAGACTGCCAATTTAGGTTGTAGCTTATTTGCTTTAAGAATGCATGAATTGAATCATCAATATTTGTATGAAGAGTCCTTAAGATAATAAATTAATTTCACCTAAGGCACACATTTATACTCTCCGTAGACCAGTATGCAAGATGCGATGATCTTAAATAGATGCCTACATGCCTCTCTCTCTCTCTCTCTCTCTCTCTCTCTCTCTATATATATATATATATATGTATGAAGACAAATGCATACATACATGAATACATAGAACAAGTAACATGTTTGAAATGAAATATTCTGACAGTACACTTGGTGTGCGTGTATTCATCTAAATGATATAATGAAGGGGATAATAAAAAGACAAAAAAAATTAAAAAAATAAAACCCCTATTTATTTAGGTTGACAATTTTATTGTCACTATTCTTCCTTTGTCTCAGTTATTTTGACCAACGTCCCATTTAAAAGGGTCACTCCCGTGTTCAATTGTGTAAGACGTGCTTGTTGTTGGGACTACATTTCAACTTGAACCAAACATATTAATTTTGTTTCAACTTTATATAATTAACATAATGCCCGAATAATCGAATCATAAACAAATGATAAAGTTTAACTTGCCAATGTCATCCTTTTGTCAAAAGGAACCTTTAGAAATTCATACAAAAGAACTTACGTGTAATTTGATTCGAAACATTGATTTTACTTCAAATGCAAATGACTTTTAGCGCATAACGATAAAAATATAAACAGATTAAACAATCGTAGTTTTGTAAAATGGCCCACACAACTCGTTTAAATCATAATTTTCTTTATCGGCTTATGTTGAGAAAAGTTTCCTAATTGATATTGAAAATTAACAAAACTGTTCTTAATTGTCTTTTGATTCTCATAGTAAGCTTTTCCAAGTGGAAACTCTGATATGTATCGTTAGATATTTCTTATCAAACTCAAGGATGTACTGAAGATCTTATCCTTAACGTCCGATATGAAAGGAATAAGGATATTGATCCAACCATAGTCATTGTGTTAATGGTTAAAAGATTGGTGTCGACTTCCTAAAAGGAAATTATCAAAAAAAATCTTATTTATTCGAAATATCTCAATCCATTAATGGAATAATCAATTGAAGAGGGAATGCTCTCCAAAGGAAGGACTCAACTTATGAAAACCCCATATGTTGTATGGGTGGCAGATCTTTCAAGAAACTTCATTCTTGGCAATCCATAAGCGATCAAACCTTCCTTCAGTTTCAAGTGCAACAGGTTGATTAGATAATTGATCCTTAGAGCTTGGGTCCAATAGCGGTTAGCTTGGACAACGGGGAGTATTAAAGGAGGTCGTAGTGCTGAGGGATTAAATGAGAACACGGAAGTCTAAATTTCAAAGTTCAACAAAGTCTTATCCTTTCGACCAAAAAAAAAAAATTCTTATCCTAAATATTTTCGTCGTTTGTGAGCTATTCATTGTAATTTCTTAGATGTCATGAGTGTGAGATCAGATAATTTTTCACACAAACTTGAATAGTGAATACTCAATTGTTGTAACCTCCGATTGATTGATCATAGTAAAACTTAGTCAATAGGCTATTAGTGCAAGAGAATGGACATATGTTTGCCAAAATCGAATCACTATAAATTTCGTTTTGTACAACTTCTCTATCCCTTAAACTCCTATTATAGTTTGTGATAGATTATTGCATATCGGTAAGAGCTGAACACTACACAATCTATCAACAAACGTTGCCCTATTGCAATATTATGTTAATTTTTTTTTAATTCCGCATTGTCATCTATTCACCCCCTTCTAGGTTGATAAATCTAACTCTAGCAGTTTAGTCTCAAGTTTTGTGATTGAGAAGTTTCACTCAAGCTTGTATTCATCTAGCTTTTCTATGTTAATAATTGCTGGGTAGTAACATGCTCAACTATGGGAATATGTGAAGTTGTAGTATTCTTGAATTGCTCCCATCTTTCTTTGTAAATGTTTGAAGATAGTGATTCTATATAATACAAGAGCAATCAATGCATTGAAATCGTAAAATTTCCTCAATAATATTTAACAAGTGCATATAGACACTTGTTCTTAGGCAATTGATAATAAATCCTTGTTCATTTTTATTGTTGCATTCATCTTCATTTTGCTTAACTAAAAGTGAAACAAAAAGAAAAAAGGAACTTGTTGGGCCTTGGAATTGACATTGGAACTTGTAATAAGGTAGGCTCCAAGTTCCAAAAAATGAGGAACTTGTACCCAAGAGTAAGTTCCAGATTATAGACGGAACCTAGAACTACTCACCTAACTACTTGATTTTGATGTGATAGGATTTTGTTTAAAACATGGCTTCAATTCAAAGTAATCTTAGAAAAGACCATGTCAGCCACCTATGTTGTGAGTGGAGTTTTATCCTATGTACGTGGATAGGGCAATTTGTATGAATGCTTGGGGATTAGTCTAGTTGAAAATTTTAAGTACCTTGTATTGCTGCACAACAACAACAACAACAATAATAATAAAAGCTTGCATTAATATTCAACTACATAGTGCTAGATATCTTAGCAAAATTCTTCAGTTGTGTAAAAAAAAAAAAAAACAGAAATTCTTTTCTTGTCACCAAATTTTAGTACTGTTGGTGAGTTTCCATTATCGTCAGCAATAAAATGTAATCAATGAATTATTTGTTAGATAACTTGTTAGTAAGATGCCAATTTTTGTATGGAATAACCAAAGTAATTTAATTGTTTCAAAATTATCAATTGTTGTGATAAATTATTTGTGTGATAAATTATCAATTTTTTTTTTAAATTAGGAAAATAAACGTTAAAACCGAGCTATCTAGAGGTCCAGTAAACACATCATAAATTAGTTAAGTCTAATCCTTTAGCTTATGCATGTGGCCTTTACACCAAACATTATGCAATTTATAAGATTCAAATAGGCGAGGCCAATTTTGTTGCTGATTGGACCACTAAGGCCCATAGAAATGGCACCTTACCACTGAAATGGGCTACGTCCCCTCCCCTTACGCTTTTGGATCTACTGTGTTTTGAAGCCCAAGCAATGGGTTGCTCTGGTACTTTAACTTGATTATATGATATCTCCTTTTCCGATAAAAAAAAAAAGGTGATCTCTACTTTGTGAACTAGAAATCCCCCGATGCTTTATCCAATTGCGCCAATCTTGAGTTTTTTAATAACCTAAGAGCGCGACCGTAATTGGCTGATTATTTAGAGGAAAATTAGCCGAACAATCTATCACCAAACCCCCACTTAAATATGACTTCCCTAATTACGGTAGGAATTGCGCCTACAACCCTCAATTCCTAAGCCAAAAGCATGGAAACGCCCGTTGCCATTGGGCCAACTACAAGCTGTGTTGCCACTTCCATTTGCATAAACTCTGGAGCGTGAGACTGAAATATTTTCCATGTCGAGGAATGAGTCCAATGACATGACGCAACACTGGATAGGAGGCTCATAAGTACATTTTTTTTTTTTTGTCAGCTCATAAGTACATTATAAAGCACAACTGTTAAAATAGTTTATTATTAAACCACGTACTCATTCAATATGTTATACTTTTAGAATAGTTGATAGCGGTCTCATAAAATCTCACATGATATCAAATTAGGAACACTCTTACTTATCTCCCTAATTAAATATGTCAATACCTAGTACTAGGTAAAAAAAAAGACTAGATTAAGTATGAATACTAAATCACACGTTCATTTAACAACTTAAACATTTAGAAAAATCCCACAAAAACAACGCAATCAATGAGGGTCATTGCAAATTGGTAAAAGCATTTTTGACTTTGCCACCAAAAGCCAAATCTTGTTGAATGAGTTGTCTTTTCTGTTTACCGAAATATTTCACATGACAAATCCTGTTGAATCAAGTGCTTGTGCGTGCATTCAACCATCAGTGCTTCGAGGAAGAAAGCGTACATCCGTCGATTGGAACGGTACGAGACTGCGACATTGGGAGGAAAACAAGGTAAAGGTCAAATGATGAGAGAAAATATAGGGGCTGTCCAAAACCATTCTCGCGCTAAGCTATGAAAAAGGACAAGGTAAAAGCGGATTAATTACAACATGAGAGAGCTTGTACGAAGAAGTATGAAGAAAGACATAGGAATCTGAACAAGTTCACTGCCAAGGGTACATAAGAATATAATCACTTTGTAGTATATTTTTTTCGTATATAACTTGTCATAGTTATGTCATCCATAACTAGTCACATGTACCCATGTGGTCGCAACTCTGGCGAAGTTCTGGTCAGAGCCAAGGACGGGGGCACGGTGCAACCAATTTCAAGAAGTTGAAAGATGAACCACAAAAATCGAAACACCATAGGGCAACTTGCCACAGCTTCAAGAACTTTTTATTTTTTTACTTTTTTCTGGGGGTGCGGCCGGGAGAAGGAAAGGAAGGATATCACCGCCCCAAATTCACTCATCATTCAACCCAGTTAATGTCCAAATGTTTAAGTTGAGAAAGCCATTTCTGAGTATCTTGCGATATGTAGGGTTTAGATGTTGACCTATCCTCGACCTCTACATCAGTAGCTGCTACAGGATCTGCTCTCTTGTCCTTGGCAAGTCCCGGTTGTCTATTTGGGTGCCTAACTTTTAGGGACAAAAGACGAGATACTTCATGAAGGCCTCCCCATTTTTCTAGAGCACGCGCAATGTCGTATCTCCCTGTAGAACATCTGTAACATATTAGGATGGAAGAAGGATTTAATCTAAGTTTATTTAGCATGTAAATGTACTATAGAGTCATGCCACCATATGATAGAAATTCACAACTATGAGTCACGGTATAAGAGCTATACTGGGTCATGGTTTACCATGTTGACAATTCATCTTTTGCAAGCTGGAGAAGCCACATTTACTCAAGGATGATTTTTCATTTTGAAACTAAAGATGAGGTTAAATTGTCATAGATGATAGCCACAGACAACTTAGCGTGAATTTTTCCTGCTAGGTTTGCATTTAGCCATTCCAAATAAATGCCGCTTTCATGGGATCAAATAGCGCAATTAGAGTCGCGCACTAGATAAGCATGGCCTATGGTGTAATCCTAGGATAGAAATGACTTAACACAAGTCTTATTTACCACTTTTCCACTAGCGACCGGAGGAATGGCTCTTCTGTATTCACCAGATTATAACGTCAACCAGTTGATTCTTGTTTCTTATTTTGAATGGTTGAGGACCCATAAATGGACCATGTAGGATCCACCTACTCAATGCCTCACCGGAATAGTTACACTTCATATACATAGGCCTATCTAACATAACCAGAAACTTCCTTGAATGCACATTTATTAGCTATCACGTCATCTTCATATTATCGGTCAAGCCTCCCCATGGTGAAAGTCATGGGTGAAACTGGAAATGCATTATCATTAAAGAGAAAAAACTGGAAGTCCTAAAGTATGGAATAAGGAGAGGAACTACATCTGATCTGACTTAAGAGTTTTTGAATAGGCCCTTAAGCTTTAATAAACAGAACATACTTTCAATTCACTGGTTAATGAGGAAAGCTTAGGGAGACAGAGACAATGGCATCTATAAGATTGCTTGTACAATGGCATCTCTGGTGAATGCAGCAATAAAATTGAGAGATGAGTCATTTTGGGGCCAATACCTGCACGCTCAAAAGATTTTCTACTAGGCATGTATGAGAGATCCATTCCCCAGCTTTTCTGGAATCGACGTATCTGCAAGCAAGAAGAAATAATCCTAGTCAATGAATCACGTAGTAGTATGATCTCCAAGTTAACAAGTGAGTAAAACCATCTTCCCTAACCTAGGAAACAAAGAGTTGGTTGTTCACAAATGTTCATCTTTGACAACAATGGAAGTCCTAACCTCAAATGAAAGAAATGCAGTCTGCTAATGGACTATAGTACAAGCTTAACCCACCTCTTCTTCCAAGTTTTCAAGGTTGTCCCAGTACCCCTTCGGTTTGCGACGTTTGTAAGCGAGGGAAAGATCCATCAGCAATGCAATTCTTCTGAATCCGCCCATGCGTGTGATTGCTTTCTCAATATCGACCCTACCATGCAAACGGAGTTGCTTCCTCATAGGCATAAATCCTTCTTGCCCATGCTCTGAAATGAATTTTACGAGTTCAGCTTTCAGGACTTCAATGTCTCTCTGCAGGCCCGGAACTCTCGGTCTTTGTGATGATAAGTCATCATCATAGTTGGAGATGTCCTCAGTTGTAGCACTGACACAAGTGCCTTCATCCATGCTAGGTGAAGCAGTTTGCTCACTGGAGAGACCATTTTCACTGATTGTTTCTGAGTCAGTTGCCGTTGTGCCCCTGTTCTCAATGTAATCCCGAATTGCGCATAGGTTTGAAGGGAGATCTTCATAAATAACCTAATGAGTCGGAAAACCAGTATGTTAATACATTTCACATCTTCTGAGGAGGAAAATGGTATCGATAGACATAGGACACTTAAACTGGTGATGAGTCTACAACAGAGCTTCTCGTTAGATAGAAATAAAATAACTTTTTTCTCTTTGAAGGTAAGTTTGTGTGGATTATGATAACTGCTGAATTTATTTAATTAGAAAAGGCTATTCCAGTCTCAGTATCTTCTGTTGTTGCATAATAATCACATCCTTGAATCTTTGACAGAAAGAGGGGGAAGCCACTTTTAGATATGACATTTGTTCGTTCCTTTAAAATGAACATGACATACCAAACACCATGAACTTGTTTTCCCTATTTTTGAGAACCGCTGACGTCATAGTCATAAGACTTTTAAACAATACCAGTAGCTTTGGACCATATATGCAAATTGGCCAGAAGAAAAACAAAATGAAAAGAACATCTACGCATGAAATATCTGAAGTAAAATCAAACCTCTTCCATAATAGCTTCAGAAAGAAATGAATCCTTGTGCATTTTTGACTCTACAGTATACTTCAGTAACGTATGTTGATTTCCTAGTTGCTCAAAAATCCATTTTCCCTGAAAGGAGTCAAAGTCCCCTTCAACCTGCTGAAAACTAATCTCTCGTTCCAGATGTTCACACAAATCAAGAACAACTCGGGCATGGAGCACCATATACAGCAGACCTTTGCATCCTTCCTGCATTCATTTAGAGGCAAAGTTGAGCTCAGTGGAAAACCATGTAAGTCCAATCAGATGACACAGAAGCCATAACTGAATCTATAGGTATCAAACATGTACGACATTCTCATTGGACAGGTGTCTATCAAAGATGTCTATATCAAAAGTGTCACCCAGTTAAGACTTTGCGGTGTCTCAATTGTTAGTAGGTATTGTATAGTTTTACTTTCTCACGCTGTGTTTTCTTATGGTGCTTGATGATACAACCTTGTATCCCTATTCATTTATATGATGAATGAATGAGAAAAAGACAAATTCTCAAAAGGAAGGAATCATAAATAACTGTTTTCTTACATGAACCATCAATTATCTAAGGGATTCCTCGAATCAACAGTTTCCTGAAGACATTACATCTGTCCCAGCTTACATGAACCGTTTTCCACGTTTTATTTTTGAAACACACCACACCTGTAATACCCCATATGACATATCTTGGCTGCTAATTTTTAACATCTACTACCAATCAAAGACATATATCTAACTAGTAACAGCTTCAGCTCAAAAAGTTTGCCTGTGATTATGGTTTTTCATTAGAAAAACATTCGGCTTGGAAACGCTAAGTTCTATAGGGATCAGAGGGAATAGAAAAACAAAAGGAAAAAGACCCAATATAACCGTGCCCACTTTTATTGACACGTGGACCTTCTTCTTAAAGTGTCATCACACAACCTTTTGAAGTAGACTCGACAGATAGCATTAGTCATATTAAAAAATTATTAAAGATAATATTAAGTAGTTTGAACAAGAAAGAACTACAAACTGGGGCAGATGATACATCATTTGAAATGTTGAATATGTTTCCAAAGCAACTTTCTATCTATTGAACCAAATAGACTAAAAAAGTTCTTCTCTGTACCTGAAGAATGCGAACTTTGTTGTTTTCTCGTGATAAAATCTTGCTGATGGCCAAATTTGGAACTAACCTGTAATAAAGTAGAATGCGGGAAAACAATTTAGGCTGATGCTGTGTTGACAGGGTACTTAGAGCACAAAGAAGTATATAGCTGTATAAAATATATTCCATTTAATTCTCTCCCACTTTCTTTAAGTTTTCTTATTGGTTGTATGTATGAACTAGTATTTCTCTCTTGTAATCATCTTCTCACTTATTGTTACTGGATCTTCATTCATGTAGTTAGCTCACTGACTGTCATATTGCTACTTACATATGATTCTTTTTCTCTTTTTGCCTGGACAGTTGAACAACAAGTTCATAATTAAATGACAGCAAACTACAAATAATAAGTTCGATATGAACTACACAATAGTCAGGCCAGAATTTGTACCTACAATACTGATTACAAAAGCAACTAAGTAAAATGGCAACTGAACTCGCCAAAAGATCTGTTCATGCATATGTAATTTCCAGTCAAAGACAGTCATATATGCATGTCCACTCCACTTGTTAAAGAGTTTCAACATTAGAATGTTAATTCACTAATAGTTTATGGGACAAAGGATTTCTAGGTTTTCACTTGGGTCTCAAAGATAACTACCTACAATATTATTCCCTCACAAACTTTTAAGTACGAAAATCAGATGTACAAAAGATCCTGCATTAAATGCTCAAGCAATGCGAAAACACTGATACAGTACAAGTATTATCAGAAACGAGAGAGCAAAAGCCAAATTCCTTATCCAACTAAAGTAATAAGAAGCATGAATAAGAGATACGTACTCAGGAAGGCTTTCATAAGTAGTCAAGATATTCCAGACTTCACGAACAGGAGCTTTTACTGTTATGCTAGCAATGACACATCGGTGGACACCCCCATTTTCCTTCAGCCCAAAATAGCATTCTATCAGAATTCACCTAAACAAAATTAGTCTCCCTAAACAAAAGCCAACAAAGAATATTCTAATATTAACTGTCATTCAGTTACCAATAAGCCATCAAGTCTACGGAGATGAACTTCATCCACCACACAAGGCCGATCGAGTTTGCAAACTTTGCCAAACACGCCCCAATTACTTGATGACGTAGGCAGTTGACCAGCATTAGCACTGGTAATCTCTCTAGGCTGCACCTTATTGTCCACGTCAGGGCCAATGGAAGTAACAGCACCATTGATTGCTCTGTCCCTAAAACTTGTGGTCAATGCCAACTTCTGATTTCCCTCAAAATTTCTTTCAGCTCTGAATGCCAAGGCTTGAAGATTTACCGGGAGATCTGACCTGATGATCCTTTCTAGGAAAATAGCTGGGAAGTTGAAACGTGGTATCACATTTACCTCATATGACAAAGTTGTCGATGATCTGAATAGCAGAGAGATCAAAAGAGAAAATTAGGAAAGTCACAACAGGATTATTTGCAGAGACATTGCACAGAATTTAGTTAGAGCATTCTTCTCTGTTTACTAGTAGATAAATGAATCCCTATTTGTGGCACAATATCATTTAACCCCCAAATTTCATTATAATGAGTCTTGAAATCATGTAACGTATGCATTGCAGACTCCTTGATCCTTCATTTATCCAGATGGGATATGCACATGATAGGACAGAAGTAACTTCTTGATCATCTGGATTGAAGTCAGACAATGAGAGAGATTATGGAGCAGCTATAGAAAGGACTGACTGGCCAAGATGCTGCATAATGACAGTTGTTAAATTGGTGACACTAGTACCTCTTTTTTTTATCCTCTTATTAGATTTTGCCAGTTAAACAAACAAGAACCCTCATCACTGACAACCTGTAAATTTGAAATCTATCTAAACAGGATGATTAGCGGATGCACTATTTTGATGGATAACTCAGGGAGGAGAAGATAGGAATTGGACACAAGACTTAATGGAGTTCCATTAATATGAGCTCATTGGTGCATTCATTATGATTAGTTGCAGATTGTCGCAATGTCGTACTGTTCATTCATGTATTTGCTGCTAATGTGGCTGGTTTGTCAGATTACATTATTACAGTTGGCTTGTAGTGGGTCTGATCAACTGTCACTTTTGAAATTAACTTACCTATTAAAGAAGAAAGAACCTTGATGGCTGATGCTTTCCAGATGTAAAAGTATAAAGCAAGAACGAAGATACCTAAACATGGTTTGCACACAAGCACAAAGAATCTCACCTAGGCCCTGATTTTAAAGACCATTTGCCTTCAAACTTCTTAAAGTCTCCATCAACCATGGAAAAGTGAAGTTCACGCTCATTATCCTGCGCCATGAGGTTGTTTCGAATTTATAGTTCAGTAATTGATGAAGCTCCACCTATGTATTGCAAATGTGACATCAATGCAACACAGAAAATTGAGTCCAACAACTACGCACGCATGTTTCAGTTTCTAACTTGTTCAGAAAATTTAATGGAAGCTAAAAAGAGAGACTGAATCCTCTATTACTATTATCATGAAAGTTAAAAAGGAAAAGCAATACCAAAGTAAAGAATGCAAACATTAAGTTGATTTCCATGTGTTCTGGACTAATTCTCGCAGAGAAGAGAACTTATGTTAATGTCTTCAAAATATATCTGATCATTCATTTGATTAGGAGGTATATATTCTGATATAATTTCATGTAAGTCCTGAGGCATATGTTATATAATAAAACAAACAAATTAGACAGTGATGAAGTTAAAATGCCTGCTGGCTTATTTAAAGTTCAACATACATAAAGGAAGTTCCATGAGATAAAACAAACCAATCCCTTTGCCACTGCCCTTTAATATTAACATGTTCTATGTGAGCTCCACAGAACATTCAGGGGTAAAAAATGCGTATATGTGTGAAGGCTTTCTTGGCAGATGCACACATACGACAATGTCGACAAGGTAGAAAGAGGAGGCATCTTATCTCAACTGGCTCGATGTTGAATCTTCATCTGTGTAGCACTTGTCGTATCAGGTTTTCATCTTGATTCGTAGATATCTTCTTTTCTTGATCTACTTAATCACGAAGTACTAAAATGCACACTAAAACAAACAGAAAAAAAAAAAAAAAAAGAAAAAAAAGGCAATTCGAGGGCACTCACTGAATTGGCAAACTCCTGAAGGTCCAAGACAACACGAGCTTCAATATGCCAATACAATGCCCTCTGCAGGCCTCTCTGCTCCAGCCATATCCGCCCAGGATGCGGGCAGGGGATTCTCCCACTACACAATTAAAAGAAGGAAAAAAAAACATTCTTTGTTCAGATGATGAGCACCATTTATGAAACACAGAAGGACGGCACATGAGTTCAAATGAAGTATCGTAAAAACAAGGATGGCCCAAAAGGTTAGTCCATCTCTCCACAGACCAAGTAAGTTTTAACCCATCCGGACAACGTCAAGCAATGCTAAGTATCGCGATAACTATGCTGTATGACTTTAACAGCGATTAAAACAACTATGCCTCATCCCTCTGAATTGGGCCGGGTCCATGAATCCTTTCGTGTCATTTTTGCTCAATTGCATATCAGTCCTCCCCGAAATCTAAGCGCTCCAGAAGGAACTTTGCTTCAACAAGGAAAGCAAAAGGCATGATTAACTCCCTGTACTGAGAACTAATTGACTGAAGTGATGTGATGAGCTGTTCAAACAAGTGGGCTACAATCACAATTAACCATATCCCCATGAGAAAGATATTAACCAGCATCGTTCCTCTCTTAAGCATCAAAGAATACCGCAAACGAAACTGAAAATAAGAAACCCAAAGATGCAATCTTTTTTACCTGCAGACCAGATTGGGGACAAAGTCGGCGAGGCGCTCGTAGTCGGTGAGAGCGTTCCAGACCGATTCCACGTCGGCCTTCACCGAGATATCGCCCTTGATCCTCCGCTCTCTCCACGATAACACCTCCACCTCGCAATGCACCTTCCTCTCTCCTCCTCCTCCTCCTTCCACTGCCTCCCTCTCTCTGCTCTCGCGACGCCCGCCGCTGCCATCAACACCGCCTTCTTTCTTCCCTCTGCCGCCGCCGGAGCTCCTCGCGATGCAAGCTCCGGCAGCGTTGTTCCGCCGCGAAGGCGACCAGACGACGGCGCATTGGCTGCGGAAAGCCGGGCGGGGGCGCGAAGACGGGCCGTTTCTTCTGAAGAGGGGTTCGAGGTTGGGGTGGGATGGTTTGCAGGTGATCATGGCCGAGTCGACTCAGTGAGTAGCGAGGAGTCGAGAAACTCGAGTTGGAGCAGATGGAAGCAAGAGGGGAGTTTCCAGTCCCAGTCTGCCCAGCTCGGCCTCGACCGTTAATTCTGGCCACCGGTTTTTGCAGCACTCTCCCGCTCTCGTGCTTTGTCGTTTTGGGACGGTGAAAACGGGTGGCCCTGGTGCTTCCAGGAAGGAGGGGGCATTCCCGTAATTTTGCCCCGAAATGTGTGGTTACCGATTTCTTCTTCTTCTTCTTTTTTTTTTTTTTTGAGAAATTTCATGTCACTTGAAAAAGAAGAAGAAGTAGGATACTTATTTTTTCATAAACAAATCTATATCCCGAGGAAACAAAAATCTCACAAAAGGAATCAGAGATTAGTGCATTAAAAATTATAAGACTTGTCGTAAATATACTATTGAGTCTTATAATTTTTAAAAGAAGTGTAATTAAATCCTAAAATTTGTCTTGAAAATACAGTTTTTTTTTTTTATATCCAGGGAATCCCGTATAGCCGGCAGCCGGCGTGCGAAAATACAATTACGTCCTATAATTTTCAAGAAAGTGCATTGGATTTGCATAAGATGTAATTGCACTTTTGTAATAAGATTTATGATTTGATTGTAATTTATGAAGGATTTAAAATTTTATTGTGCTTTCTTGATAAATTTAAAGATTTTTAATGCACTTATCCTTAAAAAATTATCTATGATGTCTTAATAGAATTCCACATGCCTCGTTCCAACCACAAAACTAGTTTCTAAAGCTTATCGGATCATAATGAGAATTCTTGTGCTCTTTGAAAAGCAATTTAAAGAGGAAAACTCCGATCAATGATTCGACTTGTTTGTTGTCATGCATCATACGGGCTTATCCCTGATTGGCAAACTTTAGTAGGATCGGGCACACGATTGCCCTCATCCATGAGCAGACTAACCCGACACGAGCACAGCATAACACAACATGACACGATCTGTCTTTTTAAACGGGCCGCACCAGAATATAGCACTGTCTGTGATGGGCCGGAAGTATGGGCCAGGAAGGGCCCGCCACAGCCACTTCCGGCCCGGCCCGGCCCGCTTCGCACGCCCGCGAAGAAAATATCCTAAAGCGCTCTCGCATCTGCTCACTTCACCCCCCCGTCGTCCGCTCTCTGCACATCTCTCTCTCTCTCTCTCTTTCTCTGCGGGGAAGAAGAAGCGAGCGAGCTCTGCACTGATCGACCTTTCGTCCCGTCGCGTTCGCTCCCCTCCCTCTCGACGGTCGATGGCGGACGAGGATGTCGTGGCGATCTCGCCGCCGTCGGATCACAAGCGGAAGCTCGACGACGTGGAGGCCGACCAAACCCTAGCTCCCGCCGAGGCTCCCGACGCCGCCGCCGCTGCCGCTGCCGACGGCTACGCGGCCGCGGCGGGTTCCGATTCTCCGGACGTGAAGCGTCCCCGCCTCGACGGCGACCCCGAAGTTTCAGGTACTTCGCGGCCCTCGGTGTCGCGTCACCTTGGGCTTCTCTGCGTGGTTTCTATTAGTGTTGTCTTGGTTTCCGTGAGGAGGCAAAAGTAGGAAGAGTGTCGAGGTGTTGTTATCGATTCGTGCGGTGAGTTTATGGGTTTTTGTTTGATTATGTTCCTTTTGTGGCCTTTGAATGTTTGAGCTGCGGATTCGATGTCCTGGTGGCGAGGGTTTGGTTGAATACGTGAGTGGGTGTTTGAAATGTGATTGGAGATGTCGCTTGCCGAGTGATTTGAGTGTCAGGGTTAACGGTCGTTCCACCTGATGAACTGTTATTTGTTTGATAGAAACGGCCAATGGAAATGGGTACCCACATGAGAAGGGAGACGAGCCTGTAGAGGAAAATGGTATAGCGATAACTTTGGATGGTAGTGAGGTTGAGGAGGCTCAGCGCCAGTCAAACGAAAGCGAAGGAATAATGGACAATGAAAAGACGTCCGTGGAAAATCATGGTGTGGGAGATCTTGACGATGCCCGTGGAGCTTCGGAGGAAGAAGTTGTGCCAACAGTGGATGTTAATGAACAGGATGTACCTGCCCAAGAGCAGCAGGCATCTGATGATGGTCATACTTTGACACACAAAATTGAGGTTCCTAACAGTAAGGTGCGTTTGCTCTACTACTTGTGTAGAATACTTGTTAAATTAATTTTCCAGATTTAAGTGAAGGTGGTTAGGATGTCTTTTCTACCTAAGATTGTCGAGGTCTCAGAAAGTCAGTCGTACAATTTAATTGGAAAATGATAGGATTTTACAAATCAAATGGAATAAGTCATCTACAGCAATACCTGCGAAAGCTTGTGACATGGTGATAAGTGTTACCATTCTTGGAAGTGACCTGTAATTACGATTTAACAGATTCAAAAGTTTAAAACCATATCAACTGCCAGCATGGAATACTAAAATTGCTTCATTTCAGTGATGGAGAAGTGTGTATGGCTGAAGATGAAAAAGACCTAAGCTTAGTCAAAACTCACTGTTAGTTGCACTCCACCAGTAATCGCATGTCCAATAGGCGGTAGGTCTGCTAAGCTTGGCTTTGAAGCTTAAGGAATGCTTGATGGAGAAACCTGGAACCGCTGATAACTATCTGACTTTTCAACTAAACTGTAGATTTTGCCTTTTTGAAGAAAATAATAATTAATCAATCGATGATTTATTTCTATGTGCAGCCTAGGCATGGAAATTGGCTAAATATCAGCTGCAGCAGTGAGTGGTATATAAATATAACAGTTAACCAAAAACTATATAGTTCAAGATGTGAAGCTTCGCTCACCATTGATGGGTTATTTAATGAAATGATGGTCACTTCCAACCAACATAACAATTGTGATGAAGACAACTTGTGAAACACTTCTATCTCCAGCAGTGTTCATATATTTAAAATGTACCATATACCAATTCCAATGATTAACAATAAATGAGAATGCTTGAAATGTTCTGAAGAAGGGTGATCAGTTGTAATCAGATCACATTCTCTTGGTTTGTGTAAATCTGCAACCTCGGTGTACTGTTATTCTGATTGATTCAATGTACAAGTAAAGTGATCTGGAAGTGGAAGCACAAGCATGCATAATTTAATGTTATGAAATATTATTTTCTGGTATAAACTGGATAGAGATGGATTTTAGCTTGTAACACTGATCCTTTCATAATTTTGGCTAGTAAAGCTGATTACAGCTTCTTTTGCATGGATGGTGCTTCCTGTTTTTCCTTTTCATCAAAATATGTGCTGAGAGACAAGTTTGGGGTTTGACATGTGCAGGTTGGTGTTCTTATAGGTAAGAATGGAGATACCATACGGTACCTGCAATACAATTCGGGGGTGAAAATTCAGATTGTGAGAGATGCTGAAGCTGATATGTCATCTACAACAAGACCTGTGGAGTTAACAGGAACGAAGGAGAACATTAGCAAGGCTGAGAAGCTTATTAAAGATGTCATAGCAGAGGTTTGTATTCATTCTATTGCCACGTCATTTCCTTTAATCTTACCTTTTTGCCCTAGTTTCTTTTTGTGAGGTTAGATGAGCATTTAATATGATGAATTGATGGATCCATTCCATAGAATTGCCTGCACTGATGTAACTAATGTCAATGTCTAAAATTATCTCTATATCTTATTGAAAGAATAGGTGATAGTTTTTCTTGAAGAACTTTTTTCTTTATTATTCAGTATCTAAGAAAACTTAGTGAGATGATTCTTTGATACTTTAAGGTTGCATTGTTAATTTGCAAATTCAATGAACTCAAAGACCTGAACCTTAAGTGGGGATGAGGCCTTTAGTACCTTCCAATCATTATTACAATTTGATCACCAGAAGACCCCATGATTGCCCCGAGGATATTGTTTTTTTATATTGAAGGGGAGAGAATGGCAAGTGAAGATGCTTCAATTTGTGTTTTTTTTTTTTTTTTTTTGAAAGAGAGCTTAAAGCGAAACAGATTGTGAGTGTCATTCCCTACTTTTGCTTTTACATTTTATAATTGTGATACTCTCTCGTCCTCTGTTTTTTCGAATTTTCACGTGCATGTGTGCTGGTTGTGCCTATTTGCTAGTTTACATAATTGAAATGTTGAATTAGATAAACCAATGGTGCAAGACAAAAGACTTATCAAATGTCACTTTGGTTATGATGGAACAACATTAAAGATCTTTTAGAGTTTCTTGTGTTGATGCTTATTCTACCAAAAGGATGTGAAATCATTTTCAAATGTTGACAAGAGTACAATTGTAGATTTTCTATAGGCTTACGAGGTCTAGGCTGTGGGAACCCATGGAAGTGTGTTCAGTTTTGATTTTGGTTCTTGGTCTGATTTCAACTTAGTGTTTTACTTTCATCTATTTTAGAACGAGATTATGGCTCTCTGCATCTGAAACTATCTGTTTTGTTTACTTTGGTGAATTTGTTTGCAGGCTGATGCTGGTGGTTCCCCTTCCCTTGTAGCCAAAGGCATTGCAGCTGCACACATTCCTGGGTCTGCAGAACAAATTGAACTAAAAGTGCCAAATGAGAAGGTTATACTTTGAGGCATTACATGGTCATCTATATTAATTAGGGAAAATGACACAAATAGTCTTTAAATTTTGGCCTAATGTGCAGTGTGATCTTTGGACTATCAATTTGTTCAATGTGATCCTTAACTTTAACTCAATGTATAAGGTAGTGTTAGAACTTTAGCTCAGTTTGCAATGTGGTCTCTGAATTTTAATCTGCTTGATGTGATCCTTGAACTTTTAGTACAAGTTCAATTTAGTTCTTGGATTATATGAAAATATTCAATGTCGTCCTTGATCTTGAATTAATGGAAAGACAACCTTGAATATTTTCATATATCTCTGGGGCTATATTGAACATTTTCTAAAAGCTGAGGGATCACATTCAACAAATTACAATTTCAAGGATCACATTACTCATTGGGCTGAAGTTTAGACCACATTGAATAAATTAAAAGTTTAGGGACTATTTGTGTCATTATTCTTATTAACTACATTGGTCTCATTGAAGCATTCATGCAAAAACCCATATTAATTGGAAACATGTGAACTGCTTCAAATGAATTTCTTACCTATCATGTCTTACGTTTATTTCTTTGTGCAGGTCGGTATACTAATAGGTAGAGGTGGAGATACAATCAAAAGTCTGCAGACAAGATCAGGGGCCCGCATACAGGTGCTTGATGGCATGTACCTTTTTCTTACATTGCCAGATATGCATCTAATTCTAAGACATGATATAAAAGTATTATGCCTTACAAGCACCTATAAATATGTTTTTCCTGTAGTTGATACCTCAGCATCTTCCTGAGGGAGATGATTCCAAGGAAAGAGTTGTCCGACTTACTGGTGATAGGAGGCAAATTGATGTTGCCACACAGATGATAAAAGAAGTTATTAAACAGGTCAGCTAGTTATCTGTTTATTTAGGAAAATAAACAAATTGTTAGTTCATTGCATTCTTTGGATCGGATAAACCTATGATTAGATTGTTGGTTTTTGTTCCTAGACTAATTACAATAATGATAGTAGAGCTGCTCTTCCTTCATGATTTTGGAGGTAGGCTTTTAGTATTAGCATGATTAGAAGGAGTTGAGTATTGGATGGAGGAATGTTTGTCTATTGTTGAACCTCTAGCTTTATTTCTTGGAATTACAGCTCTCATGAATTTTTTGGGTGCCATTTGCTGAATCATCTATTTGTAGAGTTTAATGTGCTCTTGGTCTGAGTTTGAATGAATGTAGACTGGACACTCTTATGTTTTGCATTACAATGGAGACTCTTGTATATGTTTCTAGTAGTAGGATGCAGAATTCGTGCAGTTTTTTTGGGGGGTTGCGATTCATTTCAATGCAACTATGATTTATGGCTAGTTGCCTTGGAGTGACAGATGATAACATTTGGTAACAGTTTAATTGTTGAAATTTAGGTAAAAGTAAGGAGAAATCTGTTGATTTTAAGAACATGTATAGATCTGTAAAACTAGTTGATGTAATTTTTCAGGGAGAAACATTGTTTCTTTCTCTAGTATTTTCGTCCATATCCTCTAGATTTTCTAGTCGTTACATCTAGAAGTCTAACATGATTGCCTGCTCGAATCAACTCTGGTTGCTTCTTTGATCCCTTTTCTGGATTGTGAGAAAAATCAAGGAGTAAGAATTGTGAAGAATGCAATTATCAGAGTTACCATGTTAATTAATGAAAGACAATTAATGCCAAGGTCGATGTCGGTTGCCACTTGCCATCATTTCTTTTATGTTGAAAGTGCCAATTTCGAATTGGTTGGCTTATAAAATGCAGATTGGGCTATTGCCTCTCCCTTGGTGTTCGCATTGCTTTCTTGGTGTACCGATATACGACCACTCTATTCTCTCATCCATTGAAGAGAGGTATCCGACATTATATCTCGGGGTGGCAGAATGTTAATAGTTGGTAAGATTGCTTTGAGACTCAAAAGCGAAAGTGATGCAGTGAGCCTATACTATGTTTAGTTGTTAACCTCAGTGATCTTCAGTGACTGGGATGTTCCATATAAATTTTGTTTGAATTCCTATGCAACGATGCCATGCTTTCAAAGCTTCTTTCGGTAGCAGGCGGCAACAATGGGAGCATGTGGTTTATGTACCTTCAGCCTAATTTGCAGAAATCCTTGGGTCAGAAGGGTTTCTGTTGTATAGAAGACATGCTTAGTGGGAAGTTGATATGGCTAGTATGTTGTGGTGCAGAACTGGCAATAGTAATGTCTATACATCTATGGTCATCATCATTTCAATCATGTTCATAAATACTTTAGCGTCAACAATTCTTGTTTAACTGGAGTTTGCTTTGCTAATAATTGATTATCAATACTCTTGATTCATGTTATATCACATATCTGTGGGTGAACTTTCTCTGGCTTCTTACCTTATCTATTTATTTCTTTTTACATTTATGCATTTTTGTTATTTATGTGAGCATTCATTTCTGCTGTCATTTGCTGTATTGGGGTGCACCTCCCATCCTCCATTTTCTGGTTTCTTGAATAAAGAAAGTGATTATTTGAACCGCTTTAGGAAGAAAGCATTGTGTTTCTCTAAGTTATAAGATCCTTTGAAGCACTTGTTAAGGAGTCCATCTGTTCTTGCTGATATTATATCGTTTGTCTACTGTTAGCCTAGAAAAGTGTAATGGGGTGGGTAATGTCAATATGGTGCAACTTTTTTCTGTTTCCATTGGTTTTCTTTCAGGGACAATTTTTGGCACTGAAGTTAAAATCAATGAGTTTGAATGTCGTAGAGTTCATGAAGTGCATCATCTCTTGTTTAAGGGTTGTATACTTTTTCCATCATTGCCGAATTTTTTCCTCTGGTAGTGGTTTTGAATTCCTCTTGGCTGATTCCGATATCATGGATATGTCTGCTTTTTTCCTGATTTAATCAAAATCTCATAGTGGTTGTTTTGGAAGCTTTTATTTAAGGACTTCCTTGTTATATCATTTCGTGTGGCTTCCTCATATGCACTTTTAATCATCTACTTACATGGCTTTGCTAGTATGTTCTTCCTATCTATTTTGAAGCCTCTACTTCTTTAGATTTCCTGTTCATCTTCATTTTTGGCTATTAATGCATCTCTTTCTTGTATTGACAACATTCGTTTTGTATTTTGTTCTACCTAGACTCCTAGACATTCATCTCTGTCTGGTGGGTTTAGCCAGCAGGCTCATCGATCGCGTGGGTCGGGTGGTCCACAGTGGGGTCAACGTGCTCCTTATTCTTCCCAACAAGTGCAATATGATTACCAACAAAGAGGACCATATCAGTATCAGAATCCACAGTATCCTTCTACACCCTATGGTGGTTATCCCTCTCCAAGGAGTGGCTTTGGCCCTGGTTGGGAGCAAAGGCCACCTCCTCGTGGTGGAAGCTATGACTTTTTTGGTGGACATGGAGGACATCCAGCAAGTATGCCTCACTCAGGATCCGTTTCTGGACATTTTTCTGGCCAATCTGGCCCACCGCAGTCATTAGCAGGTTACAATTATGGGCAGCCAAGAGGTGCAAATTATGGGCATCCGGGTCCTTACTCTCAGGCAGTGAACCCTCAGCAGAATTACGGGCATGGATATGATGAAACTAAGTATGATAATGCTGCAGTGCACCCCTCATATGGAGGTCAAAACTCAGGGCCGGTTTACTCTCAAACTGCTGCTGCTGCTGCTTCCCAAACCGGTTATGCACAACAATATGGTAAGCCACTTTCATATGGGATACCCAACAAGGAATGCATTTTCAGTCTTATGGTACTTAAATAGCTAGAGGTGTCCATGGTTTGGTTTGGAGGCTAAAACAAAACCCATAGTTTGGGTTTGTTATCGCTTTGGGTCAGTTTCAACCTGTTAGCTATCAAGCCAATTTACAAATGAGAAGTTTGATAGATATTTAGACTATCTAACTTCAACATGCAATGGAAAATTAACATTAAAACACCTTTTTTTTTTTTTTGGTGAAAGTAAGTGATATATTAGGAAAAGGTCAAACTGTACAACCAATCGGCTTCAAAAACTTACACTCAAGATGGACATGCCCATTATGAGTGGAAGGAAGCCAAGGAAAAAACCAAGAGGCAACCGAGAACGGCCAAAAAGCAAAAAGCAGACCTATTTCTGCATACATATTAAAAGAAAAGGGAATATAATCACAATTAAGTCAGATGAAATTATCAAAACATTAGAAAACGTCTTTTAACTAAATGGAAATATACAAAAGACGATAGAAATCTCTTTTCTATGTCATTGAGATGAAGAATCAATCAATAATGGCTGGCTCGAGATGCAGAAAACTTTGGTTAAGAGAATAGGGGAAAACAAACTTGGTTAGGCTTAACTACAAATTATGTCAGTCAAAAGGAAATTGAATCTATTTATTAAACTTACCATTGTGGTTTGGTTTTGTCAGTTTCCAAAGTTATAAGCCAAAACCAAATGAATAAATCAATAACAAAATTTTTATGACCAAACCACTAAACTGATAAACCAAAATTATTATACGGTCTGGTGTGTTGGCTCGGTTTGTTGGTTTCAGTTTTTTATGAACACCCCTGCCAATAGTTAATCGACCTGGGGATATGCCTTATGCAGGGTCCAGTCAGCCAATCCAACAGTATGGTTCAAGTGTGCCATCCCAGCAGGCTTATCAATATCCAGCAGGTGGGTCTGTGCAGCAGACATATCCTACATATGCCTCCGCATCTACCACAGATGGAAGTCAGCCTGGTGCTGTCTATTCACAGCAAGTACAAGCCGCACCTGCTTATGGTCAAACTGCTACTACTGGGGCGTATGGATCATACCCTGAGCAGCCAGCCACAGCCAATCTTGGATATGGATATCAAGCACCACAAGATGCTGGCTATGGTGGTGGTGCAGGTGCTACTTATGCTGCCGCTCCTGGCAGTCAGACTCAGCCGGGCTACGGTCAACAGCCAACCGCCCAACTGGGCTATGACCAATCAGTTGCGCAGTCGGGCGGCTATGGTAGTGTTCCTGTGAGTGCTCAAGCCAGTTATCCTCAATATGATTCTACTCAGGTCTATGGTGCTCGCTGATTACTGTTTTCTTCTCGTCTTTCGACGATTGTATGTGATGTCTAGCGTTTTAGTCATAGAGAAAGTTAATATTGGTAATTTCTTCTTTCTGGGTGGACCAACTTGATCAAGCTTAACTTTAAGATGTTCTCGGGCAACTATGTTGTCTTGATTTAGGCGTAGCGCTCTCTTTTGCTTCTGGAAATCTCTCTGCACTGATTATGAGGTGACACAACCGCTTGATCACATGGAAATTTACTTAGCTTTGTTATGTAGCTATCAAGTATTGAGTAGTTAAATTATTTTTGGTCGTGTGAATCGAGAATCACTTTGAGTGAAGAAATGACGATGAAATCAAGAAACCGACTTTGGTTATACATGTATTCGGCATAAAGTGCATCTGGAATCTTAGTTGGGAGAGATTGGGTTGAACTTCTACTCGTATAAATCACTCCATGGTAAAAGTTACTTCTTGCCTTCCTAGGTCCCTGAGGAGATGCCTCTCATCTCATGCATTTTAGTCAAGACTTGTCACGTGAGAAATGATCTATGGTTTTAGAAGGAATTAGTCATCAAGATATGTGTGGTTGCGCATATTCTCGACATGGGGTTTGATTGCAGTCGGTTTTTCCTTAGATATATGCCGTCCCATTGATGTTTCATTTGTTTTGTGAAAAATAAATAATATGAAAAATGCTTTTTTAATAATAATTGCTTGTATTATTTAGATATGAATTATTATTGATGATGGAAACATTTTTATTGACAAATTATCTCAAGTGATGCAAGTAATTATTTTTAGGAAAAAATCATTCGTTTTTAATAAAATAAATTGGAACTAAAATTTCCGAAAGTTAGCTCTTACATTTTATTAGAGGTAGAGGATGTTATGTTACCTTCACTCTCGTCAGACATGCACATCAAACGACATGCTCATCAAACAGGGTGGATGAACTACTAAAGTATGAGAAAAAAAAAAAAAAAAAGTAGAATCAGAGTACTACCGAAATAAAAACTGTTAAGTTATTTTGAGAAATCTACCAATTAAAATTAGTCAAATTTGTTTCAAATGTTAAGTTATTGTAAGGACCTGGTACTTCCGGCATTCGGTTACCTCCTATTCGACGTGATGATTGACTAAGGCTTTAATAATCACGTCACAATAAGGATTATGTGCTAGCCATTTCATTTGCTCATGTCGCCCTTATGAACTAGAAATGTAAGCCTCATGAAAGAGAAAGTCCTTGGTGTCTCGTGAACTCTTCTTATGTTAGTTCTGAATATCTTGTGGATCAAAATTTTTATGGCAACTCTGAAAGAGAAGGAAGTTGACAAAAAAAAAAAAGTTCTCAACCAAAGGTTAGGATGATTGCTGGATTGGGTTGACACTGAAAGAGAATTAAAGGAAAAAAAAAGCTCGCGTTAGATTACAGTCAAGATAATTATGATCCCCCATAAAATAAGAAAAGAAAAGAGGAAAAAAGGTTTTTGGAAAGGAAAAGAGAAAAATGTAGAATGGGGTGAGAGAGGCTCGAACTCTCGACCTCAGGATAACTCGCAAAGCTATGAGACCTACGCGCTAGCCAACTGCGCCACCACCCCTACGTGTCTTTGAGAACAACAAAGCAATATAATAACTTTTGTACAGAATAGAAAACCAAAAACCTCAGCTACTTTGATTTATTCATCAGTCATACGTTCATCGAAAATCCAAAATCGGGACCATATAATTTTTTTTTTTTGACTATATCCTAGTATAAGCAGGACGATATCATGATTTACATGAGCTCTATTATCAATATTACCTCTGTGCATTAATGGAGCTTTCACAGGTCCATAGTAACTAAATCTGTTGCTTTCCATTGAAACCAGCAACACATCAAAGACTAACATGGATCATGATAATTTGCAGTCCATGAATCAATAGTGTTAATGTTTCTCCTTCCTATTTAATGGTTTTGACAATTTTTGCACATGAATCTCGTAGATGCACATTTAGTCTTACAAGTTTGCACAATTCAGTGTGGCTTTTAGAGCCTAATGTACCTACGATCTCTCAGAATCACCTTGAAAACCATGATAATGGTTTCATACATGTCGAATACCTTGAACTATGTTGTGTCTGTTTTTTGTAGTTTCAATGTTCTGTAAAATAAAAATAATCATGGTCGTTTGTACCTAAGGATTATCAACATATTGAAAATACTAAAATAAAGAAAAGCACTCAATGAGAGAGATCTTGGTTCTCATTAGTGTTCCCTAGTAGTGTCACTTAACAAGGAACTTCACAGATATTGCATTCAAATGTCTCTGTTTTTTTTGCTTTCTTTGGTCCGGTTATAGCCTTACCCTTTTGGACTCCATGGGCAACAAAAGGAAGAGAAGCTTGCCACATGTAAATTTCAACTGTTATAATCTCATAAAAGAAACTATCAACTTTAGACACAGGTATATATTTATGCATGTATTTTGAATGAACATTATGTTTTATAGGAGCAAGGCGGATAGAGGGTAGATAGGTTTGACCCATATCCAGGAACTTATCATGTACTTTTTGGTTGGTTCTCTTCTCAATTTTCAAAGTCTGAAACAAACCATCCCTTGGAAAAGTTGCAGCGGTAATAGTGGAGCCATTTTGTAAATGAGGACATCGGATGGTTTCAAAGTCACTCATTAAAAAAAAAAAAAAAAAAAAAAACTCTATACATCACTTGCAAAAGCCATAAACTGTTCCCTCCTTCTCTTTTTTTTTTTTTTTTTTTTTTTTTTTTTTGGGGTGTTTGGGTTCAGGTGTCGGGACATATTCTAAGACAGTTTTCGAGCGCCAGACTAAGTTTACTCTATCTTCCTGGTCCCTGACCTGAATATTTCATCACGTAAACAGTAATTATGGAAGGCAAAGTGGAAGTTGTCAATGGTGTATCGCCAAATAATGGTGCAGGGGACTTGTTATTCCAAAACCAAATTGTTGCCCGTGATTTCAGGTACGGAAGCGTCGAGCAGGCCGATAGATCTCTCTCTGCCCATTAGTTAGTCCTCCTTGAGCAGATCATAGAATACTTCCGGCTTTTGGCACTCAGATATGCACAGGGCCTAGAGCAAAGTTAAGTTCATGTTATGTTAGTGAACCCTCATGACAGATTTTCTTGCATAGCACTGTGCAATAGTAAGTTATTTCCTTTCAGAACCCTGAGAGAATGAATTCGCCAGAATCGCCCGAGTAATTAGAGAATTTTGTGTAATGAATAGCTGACTAGGCCAAACAGAAGAGGGAAGAGTCACCTGCATGGCATGCGCTATGTGGATCAATGTCGGTTCAGACCACGGCCTCCCAATAAACTGGAGGCCAATTGGCAAGCCCAATTTGTCATATCCAACCTATAGATCCACGAGGAATATGTCTCGGATTAGTTGAATTTTCACAATCTCTGCTTAAAACAAACAATAAATTTATGAGGTGCGGAGAAGTATGTGCTCGTACCGGGATGGTAATGGTAGGCAATCCTAGAAAGTTTCCTGCTATCGAATAACGCACAAGTGCAGCTGAACCAATGAGGTTGCTCAGTTTAGTACCTTTCCTTGCACTCCGCATTGGAGCAATTCATAATCGAAACAAGTGAAAAACCAACACTAGGTCAGTTTCCTGTACCTCCATTTATGTAGTCGAGTTCACCAGTTTCGCGAGCATCATCGAAGATTTCATATGCAGTTACCCTGTCATATTTGAGTATCCTTTGTCATTTTTATTTTTTTATGACAAAGAAGAGACATAATTCAATTGTCAATAGGTACCCTATTGTTGGTGACACAATGACATCTGCTATAGCAAATATCTTTCTGTGAAATTGCATCTGCCGGTTCCTGCAGATATATGAGCAAGCCAGTTAATGTCACATGATTAGTAGGACTGAACAAAATAGTCAAGCTTACCTTACGCACATAGGAGATCTGTTCAATTCACTACTACAAGCTTAAGGTCTTAAGTGAACATAGTGGGAACTAACAATAGCTGGGGCTTTACCTAATTCTCTGGGCCTTAATATAATCCTTGCTGCTGAAGGAACCATATACACCGAGAGCCACCCTTGCATCCCATCCCAACTCTGCAAAATCCCTAACTCATCGATGTGGTCATGTCAGAATCTATGGTTACTCAAATGGATTCTCTTACTTAGGAGCAAATGTTACTGTTTGATCAGGAGACATACAGTTTCTCTAGATAAGAGCTGAGTGATGTGTGGCACTCAGATGCAATTGTTGTGTAATGTGCCAGTCGCATCACTTCTATCTCCGGTATAGTCACCTCCAGAGTCTTAAAAGGGAAAAAAAGATTTGGCGAATTAGCAAGGAATCACCCACTATTGTTCAATTGATGATGATGACAGATATCAAGTACCTCCCAACCATACTGTTTACGAAGCTGGTCCAATGCATGAGAACAACATGTCTTGATTTCATCACTGCAATCATCGAACCACTAATTGGTTCAATTAGTGGTTCGATAATGAAGAAAAGCAGTCAAGATGATGATATTTCAGAGAGTGGTCCATTAACATTGACTGATTCAATTTATTAGGCTCAAAAGGTGCATGTGACATTAAAAGAGAGAGAGAGAGAGAGAGAGAGAGAGAGAGCAACGTTACCAACCTTTCCATACTTTGCCAATCTGATGCCAGAAATAGGTGTAGTCGACTTCAATAAGGGATAGTATTCTTTAGGCTACTCATACGAAAAATCAAAGATTGCAAGTCAGATGAACTGTGAAATCTTTCCGATAATGCAGTTGACAAGGACAGAAAATGCATTCTTTAGAAAGAAAGTAAAACAATAGGCCTTGAATATGACAGAATGAAAATGAGAGAGACAAAGGAGAAGAACGATTTTTTTTTTTTTTTTTTTTTTTTTTTTTTTGAAACAGAGTAGTTGCAAGTCATTTTTTCCGCCATGCTCAGTCTTAACAGTGAGTTTCATTTACTAAAGTGAATACTCATAGTCACCCGAGATTTAAATGTTTCTTATGAATCACCTACTCCACGTTATTCAGAACAGAAATCAGTGCTAGTATAGCCATTAACAGGGACAGTACCAATGGGAGGGTTGGACCATGCGGAACAGGTTGGCCACTCATAGCTGCGTAACTGGAAAAGTAAATCAATGTGAAGATATATTAATAGAAAGACAAAAATTTCTGTGTGTATGATAATAAACAGAAGTTAAGGGCTAGAGACATCTAAAAGCATATCACTGACACGATAAAGGCATCCTCGATTGTGCCGGCGAGTATACCAACCATCCCAACAGTCCAATTCAGAGGAAGAACGCTGCAAATTGAAACAAGAATCAGAATTCTGATGCTGAAAACTGTTCAAGAGACTGACATGTTGAAGAAATACTGACGAACTGGTTTTTACCCCTCATGTGGTACACGTCCAAATGTTGGCTTTAAACCAACCACGCCACAAAGAGCTGCAGGCATCCGCACGGATCCTGAATATACATTGCAAAAAACTTCGGCTTATAGGAAAAAACTACCATAGGGTTTTTTATGTTGTTTTCTTCCAAGAACCATCTAGTCAAGTAGTTGAGGAAGATTTTGACTGGCTCACATGCTCATGTCTAGTACAGAAATTTTGTGTGATGCCTGAGTTTGTGTGATGATGGTTATCGTGGCAAAACTTTCCTTCTTGGTTGAATTTCTGGTTTCGCAATGCCATTTAAATGCAAAAAGAAAATGGACAGCGAATCAAGAACTCACCTCCCCCATCAACACCGAGAGCAACAGGACATAGTCCTGCAGAAACCACAGCAGCAGATCCACTCGAAGAACCTCCGGCTATCCTTTTGCTATCATATGGATTCCTAGCAGTTCTACAGCAGCATGAAAATGGAGAGTGATGTCAGAGGTTCTGTTGAAGCTATAATATCTGCCATTGATTATTTCCTGATGAAACCGTGAAAAATTCCAGCGAAAAAAGCGCATGGCACATATAAATATATAGGCATTTCTTCCTAGAGAAGCACTATCAGACAGCTATAGCTGCCAGAGGACATTGCTAGAGGCAATTTTTTTCCACTTTCTGAAAGTGCAATTTTTTGTACGATTTCAGGAGAGAGGAGGATGAGCAGGTAGAAGGTTCTCCAACCCGTAGTGAGGATTTATCCCACTCGTTCCAGCGCCGAGCTCGTGCATATTGGTTTTACCAACAAGTATGGCTCCACATGACCTGAGGCGCATAACGCAGCATGCATCCCCCTTACAAGTTCTGAATTTGTGCAACCACTTTGTACCGCCTGTAACAACCAATCCATAGGTGGAGAAAGAACTCAGCACAGAGAATTAGAGACCGCGATTATAATGTGATCTTTACTCTGTATAACCTGTAGTAGGATACGGAGAGCAATCTATCTCATCCTTGACAGCGACCGGTACTCCATCCAGTGCTGAAATAGGCTCTCCTGGTAAAGAAGATACAAGTTACGACTAATTACTGGAGAGGAACACTTGGCTAGGTAAAGAATGCCAATGAGACAAGCTCAGTAAAAAATATTGAATAAGTTAACATATGATATACCATTTGCAAACAGAGTTACCTCTTTCATAACGGAGTCTCGACTCTTTAGCTTGCCTCAGAATATCTTCAGCATTGCAGTTGATGAAGAAGTCCATTGGCAACGGTCGAGCAGAAGATTCTTCGATGGCAGCTATAAATCTCTCTGCCACCTGCCACTCATATGAGAGAGATTAGATTCAATCAGCCCAAAAAGAGTGGTAAGTGTCCAGACGGTCGAAAGAAGTAGAATTTTACTTTGACTTGTTTGGCTAGTGCACTCAAGCTGAAAGCTTTAGTCACTCATGCAACGTTTTAACATGCAAGGCAGTGAGGAAAGAATCAGAAAAATAATGTGTATAGGGTTCCACAGTAGACAAAATTGGTGCATTTTCATCCATCGGCATGCTCTGTCACTGATAAATGAAAATCAGAAGGTTATACATATGATCAAACGGTATACCTGAAGAGGAGTTAGTACTCCTGAGCTATAGGCTCTCGAGTAGTCCATTATAGTCCATCGGCGAAAAGAAGGCTTCGTGCCATCTACTAATTCTTCAACCGGTGGAGTTATGGCATTCACTGCTTTCTGAACTTTTTCAGGCACCGACAGATTAGGATCTATCTCAATCACTTCTTGCTCGTTCAGTTCTGCAAAAAAAAGCCACCTGGAACGGTCATTGCTTCTTCTTGTTGCAGTTCTTGTTGACTGATTTAGAATTTAAGAACAGTCAAAGTAACTTGCATTTACATCACAACTATCAATATCAAAAACCTTTCAAATTTTGACAGGAATCTGTCTGCATCAGCTCGGTGAGAGCAAGTGCATATTGAGCGATGGAGGCATCCCGAGTCTAATTTATCAGTGCACTAAGCGACGGCATAGACTCTTACTGAGAATTGTACGTTGCTCGCTTGTTCGAATCTCTAATTGTACTTATCACACTAATTAACATACCAAGTTTCTAAATCGGTCTTTATATACCCACTTGCTTGACAGTACTGTAAACTCAAAATGGTCCGATGATTAGGCCCAAAGATCATACCTTCAAATGGATGCGAGGGAACAAAGACTGGGGACTCCCCAATCTCTGCATTTGAAACAAGCTGCAAAATTGGAAAATCGAATCATATGAGGTGAGTAATGGAGCAAGTTTGTAGATGCAAAATATGCTTTTTACAAGAATCAAATCATTATGAAAGTTTGCCTCTTCTTTCTAGTAATTCAGCAGGAAGAAGTTCAAGCTGTGCACAAACAATTGCAGAAATACCCAGTCACCATACCTGATTATTTTCACATGTCCTCAAAATTAGCAGGTCATTTTTTCATAAATTGCTATATCAGTCAAATAAATGCGCTTGCATTTTCCAATCACTCGACATTGTTGATGATTTTTTATGCAATAAATGGTCGGGCAAAACATCAGTTTCACATTCCTAGGGGATCTTTTTGGTATGTATGCATTGACTAGTTACCAAAATCGAAATTTTGCACATTTGACAAGAGGCCCACATACTTTTTTCAATTTATGTTTTACGTATAGCCTGTATATAGTTAGCTATGTTTCAATTATTCAACAACGAGTCATTACACCTTTTAGGATGCCGTCGCTACTGTTGAGACAATCAATGAAGGTGCGGATGGAGATGATTGGAGAGCACACGAATGGAATACTCATGGCCACGTCTCTTAATTTAGTTTTTCTTCTTTTATTTTGTAATTGCACTATGTTCCTAAGAATTAAAGTGGGTCGACCCCACACGACCAAGTTGCATTAAAAGCAACGTGAGCCACATGGAAACGTCTACGCACCCGAATGGAAAATCAACACAACCAACTTGGCAACTGAATATATAATATCGATAGTTTCAGCCAACTGTGTCCTGAAATTGATTAATCCTCTGCAAAATCTAAACGCTCGAAAGGTTTATTTATAAGGTCGAAAGTACAATCAATGTTGTCAGGAGTCAGAAGTAGGAAAATATGCATTATACAGCGGAATTTGATATTAGAATGTATGATTTTCCTCTGCATAACTTCGACTGGCCGTAGGTTGCGGATCCTCGGTTAACCAAAAAATAAAAAAATAAAAACTTCGACTGGCCACGTGTAATTTTTCTAGGCTTGCTCGTCCTCGGAATTGGTTACAGCTTCGGGTCGGACGAAAATAATGATGTCCCATAAAGTTTGGAGTACCGCACTCATTACCCCGCCGTTGCATGCGGTCTACAGTAGAAACTAAGAACGCAACCTCTTCGCCAATCTCCAATTTCAGCGTCACTATATCGATGTGGCGGCTTTCATTTGATCTTGTTACCAGAGGTTACCAGAGGGGAGGGGAAGATGGTGCCGGTAAAACCCATGTTCGATTTCAAGAAAGCTGATCGAACAAAAGGACCTTTTTAAGATAGGTGACGAGATGTACTCGGAGAAATTTCGGTACATCGCCTGCTTTGCATAGTGGGAAAGTTGGGAGCCTTCGGCTCTCGTTTGATGTCATGATCAAAGTGAAGCGTCGCGATTCGTAAATAATCGAAGGGACCAAAGCGACGTTGGTATGAATAAAAGAAGGTAGTGGGTTAGCTAGGGTTGCATCGTTTGTATGGAAAGATTCACATCGACCAAATGATGAAAAGAAAGAGAATAGGGGGGAAGTACCTTTTGAATAAGATTGTTTTTCTTGAGGAAGTATGCCAACACCGGCCCGAATATCCTCGATTCCAAGAACCACACGAAGATCTTCACAAGAAGTCCGGCCATGCGAGGAGCTGAAAATAGCGAAGCAGAAATGAAGGCCGAGTCAGTGAATTCACTTGCGTACGTAAGTACGGCAGGATCATAAGAACAGACAAGCTTATAAGGCCAACTTTTGGATTTGATTCTCTCCTTTTCTTCCACTTGGGTTTCTTGATCAAGTCTCTTGCCCTCAGAATGGACGCGAGAGAGAGAGAGAGAGACAGAGAGAGACAGAGAGAGACAGAGAGATGATGGTGGTGGTGGTGGTGGTGGCGATGATGGAACAAACCTTTGACGTTGGCTTGGAGATAGAATTCATCACTGTCAGGGCCAAGATCAACCGCCTCCACCGCCTTGTAAACGACTCCCTTATCTCTGAACAACCCCATTCTCTCTGTCTTTGCCTCTCTCTAGAGAACTTGCAGGAGGAGAGAGAGGATACACAAGATCGGAGAGAGAGAGTGAGAGTGTGTGGGGCTGAAGTTCACAAGAAAAGGTCATCGAACAACCAGAAGGGCCAGTCTTTTATAGCATGAGAGTTAGGCGGAGAAGGCAAGAACGCCATCAAGAACGAAAGCCCACGAAAATAAAGTAACGAATCAAAGAGGTAAAACCAAAATTTCACGATAAAAGCAAGTGGTGGGGGTGTGGATATCGCTTTGGTATACGTTAGCTACTACTCTAGCTGAAGGGATGAATTTAGAATCCACCAAAATTTAAGAGTCAACCCCAAGTGGCTCTCTCTCTCTCTCTCTCTCTCTCTCTCTCAATATTGATTGTTCTAGAGAGCTATTTGGAAAAAAGCCACCAAAAAAAAAAAAAAAAAAAATATTATTATCAAAGGTTTAGGAGGCAAAAATTAAAAAAGAAATACAGGATTGCTTGCCCATCTAAAGTTAAATGATTGAAAAGAGAGAAAATAAATACAAAAGTCGACTCTTCTTTTAAGAGGGTCACAGATTTCTTGTAGCTTTAGACTCTCTGTGGCAGCTAGGGCTTGAGAGGGAGGCTTTCCTAACGGCTCTGTCCCAGGTCACTCCGAAGCCTGTTGCTTAGGATGTAAAGTTGAAGAGTCAAATTTATGTCCGGTTCATCAATTAAATGGAGTCACCTATCCCGAAAACAACAGTCAAAATGACAATTACCTGCTTCCCAAATCAACGACACTAAAGCCAATTCGCATTTGAGGCATGAAAGGAACTTGTAGCATTTTCTCATTGGCAAAGAAAGAAAAGTCTGTAGCCTTAGGTGTTCATTAGGTAATGATCTAGTAGTGTATATGGGTAATACCGAGATCAGAGCGAATTACATGTTATTTCTCTTGTGAAAAAATGATTTGGTGTTGTCTACCAAAACTCGTCGGAGATCAAACGATTTCGTTTGGTCTAGGCATAAACTAGCATGAAAAAACGTCCATTTACTACGCACTATGTTCTATATAGATCTAGAGGATTCAGCAAGAAAATGGTGATGGAAAAGGTGATTGTGCATGGAAGTGTCTAGTTGAATTTGGCACTCACGCACACCCAGCACGGGTCAAGAATTCCTCAAACATATCGATGGAGGGGAGTTAGATGGATATTAACTGGCATTGCTTGTTCGATATGGAGTAGGTAGGTCACACCGCAAGACCCACAGTGCATGGGTGCATGCTAATTAAATTTGCACCCGACTTTAATTTTTTTTTTTTTTTTTCCTCCTTTATATTAATGAGTACCTTAGAGCATTTGTTATGTCATCAAATGAGAAGAAAATAAGCCAAAAATTTTCGACGCGTTGCTCTTCTCACGCGAGTTGTTAAGCGCAACTAAGATTTTAGAAATCGAAGTATTCATTTGTAAAATGAAAGCCCTAGATATGTAAGTACACAAACGCGTATATAATTTTAAAGTGTGCTTCTCTTTGCATATGTGGTCGAACGCACAGCAATAAATTATTTTGATTTGAACCGAAGGATGCAACTGACGTTACAAACAAGTCCCACTAATTTCAAAATGGGGACAATGACTGAGGCGCATCCGTGAATGAATATGTCGATGATTGTCTTGTTATGCCCAATTGAAATGCCAATCTCTCGCCAGCCATTCCCTCCTCAACTAGTGGATCGTTTGTCTTCAAGCATTTCGGTTTGTGCCCAGTTGCATTGGCAATCCTAACACAACCTACCTTTTCATTTTCAATCTTTTAGGAAGCCAAAACTTTAGAGTATAATTTCAAAAGCTATACGTAACTGTGGATTGATCCACATAAGAAAAAACCCCTATCCATTCTCTCATCCAATATTTGAGAATTGCAAAATAACTACAACTGGTTTCTATCGTATTTTGAATAATTTTTAACTAATTATGTTGTAGATAATGAATGATTTAAAAAATATTTTTTAAAATGATCGCTAATATCGCTTGCAATCAATAAAAAATTTTTTCATTATAGATTAGAACTTATGTGTAGATATTTTGGTGAACGATGAAAATATTATGCATTTAGTGATTTTTATAAGTGAGATAACCAATCAATTTTAAGAAAATATTTTCTAAATCATTTATTTTTGTGAAACAAAGAAGTTTGAATACATGCATATATCCTAAAATAATCACAGATATATTTGGTTCTTTGAGAGTTGCTTTGGCCACGAATGAGTAGAGCATAACTTGCTTCTTAATGGCAAATGTCACTTATCCGTGCTAGTGTAAAGGGCTAAGCACTATTGTGGAAGTTGATGTTGCACTCTTCAATTATCATCACTTCCTTGTACGACATGAAAGTTTTCAATTATCATCACTTGTTGATATTTAATGAGTACACATGTGAGTGGTGTGAAAAGGAAACAAATCATACATTAAATCTCTTTAGCTAGAAAAAATAATTAATAATATCTCATTGGTTGATTATTGAATTGCTTAAGTTTTCGAGTAGATCTAACTAGGCCAGGTTGTCGGTGGACTCGAGTTGTAGATTTCCTTTTGGATCTCCCCATCATAAAGATATGCTTATAGATAAATTACTAATGCAATTTGGACTGTACATGCAAAAGAATTGTGGTCCAAGGGTTCGATTCTTGCTGAGCCAAACTTATTTTGGGTAAAGGACATACGGATTCAATTAATTCCTCAAGAACAACTAGGTCCACCAAGTTAATAACCCAAATCTTTGAGCAAACAATTAAGGAGGAATTTCTTGACACGTAAAAATTAGACCCCACCATTCAACTCCTTATGTCAAGAAGAACTGATAGCATCATAAATTGTTGTGTGTCCTCTCACAAGATATTATTCGATTTGGTTCATGGTTCTCATCACTTGTCTCGAAAAGGGCGTTTGGTGAGGGAATGAGAGGAGTCGCGGCCAATTTTTTAGCCTCAGTGAACGAGGGACTCATTCCTCCCTAAGTACCGAAAGGAATAGTCTCTTCTCCTCTCCTTGCTCAATTACTAATGAATGAAGCGTGTTTCTATTGCATCCCATTCATACTTCTTCGAGAAATGAGAGAGTTTGATTTATCAACCCAGCTAAAGCATCGCGAATTATGACGTTGACTACTTCAGTTTTCGGGGTCCAAGTGTAGTGTCCATGTATGCGACAAAAGGCCATTAATGCACATTGTTGCACCCACCTATATCTCGAGAAATGTCCCCTTCAAGATGAGGACTGACTCCTACCTCGTTTGAGCCTCGTCATTGATCTTCTTATGGGAAAAATTCATTTAATGGGTGAGCCTTAGTGGAAGAAGAAGAGCAATCGAAACCATATTATAAACAACGGAGGATGTCGTACATGAATTGCCAGACATATTCCTGTTTCAGTCTAGTCTTAACAAGACTCTGAATGGACTCTCACAAGGAACCAAGCGAAGACTATCAGAAGTTTCAAATCCTAGGAAACCCTAGTTGATTAAGCAAGGGATTTCTTCCAAGGCCATCTTACACTCACCGCCAAGAAAAGCGTTAGAATAACTACCAAACGTGCATGGTGCTCCTATTCGTCTGATATACCCCAAGTCAAAACAAAGAATGGGGGAGGTTTGGTGAGAGTCCTGAATTCACGTTTCCTCATCGATGGAACAGGAATTTAACAACCAGTTCGAAATATTTTATATTGGAAGCGGAGATTTGGGTTTTCTGAGTTTGGTGCACCAATAAGCGAATCTAATCTGATTTGACTTCAACCAGGGGGAATTCATTATTTAGCCATCATAAATGCAGCAAACGCCAAAAGCTTTAGATGTGCCTGGACAGGCAGGTCCTCTGGATGTATGAAGGGGTTGCATTTTGCGATTGTGTTCTTGCTTCTTTGAGCTAAGCATGGTGATTGTCTTAAATGGTAGCATGTTTTGCTAGGATCTAACTAGCTCGTAAGGAAGTAAAAGAACCTCTATATCATTATGTCACCGTCTATCACCATCAAATAACTAGTTTAGTTAAGAGAAACTAACACAAATGATTTTTGTACTTTACTGTACAATATTGTTGCTGAACTTTTAATTTATTCAATATGATTCCAAAACTTTATTGTAATATGTAATATCATCCCGAACTTTTAATTTATGCAATATAGTTCTTAACTTTGGCTTAATGTGGAATCTTGTCCCTAGATTAATTTGTTCAATATGATTCTAAATTATAGTTCAATGTGCAATATTGCTCCTAATCTTTTAACTGCTTAATGTAGTTCCTCAATTTTGGTCCTATTCATTATGTTTTTGAACTTTTAACATTTTTATATAGTTTATGGACTACATTAACTATTGATAGATCATATTGAACAAATTAAAAGTCTAAGGACAACATTGCACATTGAGCTAAATTTTGGGGACCACATTGCACTAATTAAAAATTTGATGATGATATTGCATATTGGACTAAAGTTTAGAAATCATTTATGCTATTATCTCTTCAGTCAACAAGTAAACTTGACATGTTAGTGATAAGTCACTAAGCTTTACGGTTAAGATAGAGATTCCTTTTGAGAAATTATTTGAATTTACTTAAATTATTCGATACAAAAGAAAATGAAAAGCGTAGAATGCGCAACCTCAAGATGTTGACCCTCATTTGGGCGAGGGTCACTCTAAGTTGAGCAATTGATTTTTAAACTATTATTAAGTATTGAATATGATCCGTTTATTCAGATGTCCAATTGATTACTTCACATTAATCTTGTAAATCAATTTTATTATACTTTAACGTTGATCTTCCTAGAAACTCAAGACATAGAAAGAAAGAAAGGAAGACGCACGGATCTATAAAAAGAGTGCAAGAAATCAAACTCGAAATATTGAACTTATTTACAAAATTTAGAGTCGAGTGTGGGATCTATTAGTAAATAAAAATCTATTTATCATTATTCTCAAAGGATAGAGTGACTCGATATGCAACTCTAAGACTTTATTTATTTCACGGAAAATGATTAATTTGCAAAAATATTTTCCTAAAAACGATCGTTTGTCACTTACAAAAATGAATGATCGATAAATATTTTCATCATTCATGTTTGACTAATTATTTTAAGCAATACAGGGGATCATTTTTAAATATTCATTTTTTGACAAAATAAATGGAGTCTAAAGCCACCACCAGCAATGTCATATAATACACAATCAACTCGAGATATCTCTGGTCTCTTCATCAATTCAATCATCTACACAACCCCTTTTTCTTCCCCCCCAACCACTGTCTTGGGCAAACCATACCAAATCAATCAAATCGATCGGGGAGTCTAATGGACAGACCAAAATCCATCGTAGACACGCAAGTAGCATTTTGAAGTAGAATTGTTTTTTCTTTACATGTAAACGTACCTGCAGACAACTAAGCTTTCCATTCGAGATCCTTCTCCAACTACTCTTATTAACTGTTAACTGCCCCCATATGTCCTACCGGAATGGGCAGGACATTGAATTTGTTGTGGGCGTAGTGCCCCATCTCTTAGGGAAACTTGAATTTTGCCTCTTCTCTCCTTCACGTCAAGCCAGACTTCCACTGTTCTGCCGCATAATTCTTTTGGTGCCACATCACAGAATGGATTCTGGAAATAGTCAAGATCAATACCAATCGCAAAAGGTTTCATTTAAGCCAGGAAACGTGTTGTTGATAGGATGAGAAATATTGCGTCTGGATCGAATCCATTCAAATTACGAGGACTCAGAGAAATGGAATGTGACAGTAATATGTCCTTCACGCTAAGACAAAACTGAAAGAGAACGAAGAGTTCAATGTATGGTGTTTATCGTATGATGTGGTGCCGTGTTTGCCAAGAAGGTTATGACAAAATGAAAGAAGAAAAAAAGAGTGAGATGTCTAGTTTCTGTCGGAAGGAATCCCTATGTTATCCTATCCGATCCTTGGGGAAGATGGCGAGGTTCATTAACATCTGTTATACTTGACTCTTTTTCTTTAGCCGAAGTTCTGCACGTGGGGCTAAACTGTATCTTATAGTGAAGGACACTAGTGTGGTTTCATCCCAAAATTTTCTGCTTTTCATCTTTGTACTTTCACGCTGACTTGATTATTTGATCAAGTCCTTCTACTTTCACAAATATTCTAGTCATATCCCTCCTGACATCAACTCCGGTCAAATTCACTTGACCTGGCCATTGGATGACATCAATTATTTCGTAATACAAGCATATAGCCACAAGGACGTTGATGCAAAATTTAGCCAACGTAGACAAATCAGAGTATGATATAGATAAAAATACCCACAAGGATGTCAATGCAAAATTTAGCCAATATAGACAAGTTAGAGTATGATATAAATAAAAATAGGCAATGACAAGTCTAAATTTGATCCATGTCACATTATAATGTCATTTGATGGCCACATCCATTGGATTTATTTGAACTTGGTTTCAGAAATGATTGATTAAAAAATGTGTGAAACTACTAGGACTTGACTAGACAAATTAAAAATATAGGAACTAGAGTAAGAAAGGTGAGGAAGTAGATGGACGAAAAGAATAGTTTTTCCAATTATCTCATAAGTCTGTATCCTTAAGCACCAAAATGCAAATCGATATTGGACAGTCACATTAAATCAGAGACCATTGAAATTGAATCCTACGATGGATAACCTTTTGTCTTTATTGTTTCCAAGCAGTCACGTCCGAACAAAGCCCTTGCTTGCATTAACAGAGAAATCACAAGGTATCGCTTAGAAACTTACAACAACGACTACATCGTGGCACGCTCTATTGAACTGAGCTTAACTTCGTGTCCTTCCTGTTTAAGTGAGAAATGAGTACACTGGGCCTGAAGCTTTTACATAGGTCGAACTTTTGGCATGCCCTTCGACTGAGTGCTCTATACTTTTATGATCAGCAACAACATAAAAATGGACATACATCGACAAAAATAATCAAGAGAGAGTTCTCAGTCCATCAACTTCTGAATGGAACTCAAGAATGAGGGTGTGAAGCCTTCCACAGCGTACGAACAATAATCTGACAGCTAAGTACTTTTTTGGAGAAGGGAAATAGCTTGAAGACGACATTTTTTTCAGTGCACCCGGTGGTCAATGTGACATCACTTGGTGTAGAGAACATCCTCCCACGGGTGGCGGTACAGAGGCTGCTTCAATCTCTTCTGGTCGAAAGTGTGCCTGAGATTAAAGCATGATTCTTGGTAAGCCATAAGATGCAATATAAAGATACTAACAAATAAAACAGAAGCACATTCAAGATACAAAATCTCTTTCTCCCTACAATCCTAAAGCTGTGTGATTGTCAGTGCATGAGCAAGAGACTTCAACACCATTTGATAGTAAAAGGGCATGACGTTTGGTATACTTGTCTTTAAAAATGGACAGAGTAGATCAAGAATCAAAGTGATGCAGCAGTAAGCACTAGTAATAGTAATAGATCTCAAAGGTAAGAATAGGGTCATCAAATATGCGGAGGTCGGAGATAACTGCCCTATGTGTCCAACTTACAATTTTACCTTCATCCTTTTTATGAAATATGTTCTTCCTCAATTGGTTCAAGAGGTTTTGATTATGCCATGGATGCCAACAAAACTATATAGGGCATGCTCAATCATACTTACACAAGCATATGTTAATATAGGCCAGAACAAAATTATTTCAAATATTAATCCTGCTTACCCAATTAAACCAATGGAACGTGCCAGCACAAACAGCCCATTCAAATATCCAATCTCAACAATCTCATCAATCTCTTGCTTGGTGAACATTCCACTTCCAGCAAGCAGATCCAAAAAGAGGGATCCGATAGCACCATCTACATTAAGGACCAAATTGTTTGCCTTTGAGAGGGTGTAAGTTTCAACTTGGACAGCATACTCCATGTACTTCACTGACGGGAAATTTGTTCGTGCAAACAGTTGGAGCAGCTCAACTCTCTTATCTCTGTTGTCTCCTCTCTTGATCCTGAGCAAAAAAGCAACAAATTCCAATTACAAGTTGCTTAATGGACAAAATGCATGACATGTATTTGGAAAATCAGAAGCATTGCGTACCTATGTCCAATTCCGGGCACACGAATGCCTTTCTTTTTCATCGACTCAACGAACTCATAAGGAGTGAGACCCTGATGAGACATACCGCGTAACCATCACATGTATACCACTACAAAAGCACTCACGGAGGGAAAATATTCTAAGGCACCTTAATCCATCTGAACTATCTTACCCTGTCATAAGCATCCTTGAAGTATCTGGCAGCATCATCAATTGCTCCACCAAAACGAGGACCAATCGTGAGCAAACCTGTTTCAGGAGCTCATCATTTACTGCTTAGTAAAAGCAGCTATTACAAATGTATCGCAATTGGTAAAAAGATGGCAATGATGCTCACCTGACACAAGGCAGGAAACGAGGTCTTTCCCAGCTCTTGCCGTGACTATGGTGTTGTGGGCCCCAGAGACACAGGGACCATGGTCGGCACACAACATGATGCATATCTGGCCAAAGTCAGATGCATTAGTCAAAATGATGCACTGTTTATATGCCTCGGAAATTATTAGTCATTCATCAAGTTGAAGATGAAAAATGCACAAGATAAACAAAGAGAAGACAGAAATTGTGAGAATCTTAGGACAACATCAACACCTTGAAATAGTGGGCATTTTTCTACTAAAATCATGGATGAAGCAACTTGCCTCAATGAACTTTGTGCAATATCGAGGCAGACTGCGTTTAAACCATAAGAGAGAGATGACATCACCCACGCCTAATCCCTGTTCAACAATGGAAGACATCGGCACACCAGCATAGCATGGCTCTTCACCTGCAAGTGCATAACAAATAAATATAGTGCAAGTGATTAATCATTCCTTGCTCCATTTAGTACCTAAAACACTTCGTTCAATTGATAAATAGCCATGGTTCAACCTCTGTCGTCGGAGATGGTGGAAATAATGTGGGTGGGAGCCCGAACTTTCCCACTCTTAATTGCTGTGTTGAGGTCCTCAGGAATTTGTGGAGGTGTAGTTTCCTTAACTGGTGCAATCTTCCCTTCCTCAGCCTGCAAGAGGATCAGCAGTAAGCATCAAGCAAGCCAAGATCTCAGTCACAGGTCTTATTCTAAGCAAGCAGGCCGAGTACTATGAGGCGTGCTCCTAGCACTCTAGCCTCTAGGAATGGTTAGTGAATGCAACTTTTGTGGTTCACAAAATATATGTCAGTGATTTGACATTTACTGCATAGTTTACAAAGAAACAGTGAAACACTAACCAGCTTCTCAAATGTTTCCTTGATTGAAATCTCAAAAGCTTCATATGATGTTGGAACAACTGCACCAGCATCCCTTAGTGCTTGATTCTTTGCTTGTGCCGACTCCATCTCCCCCCCACTTTTTGCCCCCTGAGATGAAACCAAAAAAAAAAAAGAAGTAAGAAAGATTGATCCGACTAAACTTACAGAATCAAAACAAATCAGAAGCCACGAAGTCGCTTACAGCATGACCAAATTGCACTTCTGACTTGAAGAGGCGTGCACAAGTTCCACTAACCCATGCCACCACTGGTTTAGTAACTTTACCCTGCTTTAAGGCTTCAACTAAGGAGTACTCATCTCTGCCACCAAGCTCCCCAAGTACAACTATCATCTTAACCTGACACAGATTGATGATCATATGAGGGAATGAACTCTTGCCATGCCATGAATTGCTTAAACAGCCATATTGATGTACTAAATATGCAAGTAAAAGCTGAACAAGCTGGGTGCACAATCATTAGTATGATCTTGCAATAACATGACATACACAGCTCTATCATCCAGGTGGCCTATAACGCAAAAATCTTTTATGAAGCAAACAAAGAGACCATATACCTGGGGAATGTTGTTAAACCTCAAAACATGATCAGAGAGAGTGGAACCAGGGAAGACATCTCCTCCAATAGCAATACCTAGAGAAGGACAGGGATCAGTCAACTTTTGAATTAAAGATAATTCACAGTATAGAATATTCCATAAGATAGAAGCAGATCCCCAAACCTTCGTATATTCCATCAGTAACACGGGCAATAGTGTTGTAAAGTTCGTTAGACATGCCACCCTGCAAATAAAGAAGCAAACAATTGCTGAAAATTGCCAACAATCAATCTACATAGAAGTCAATTTTAGCCAATAATTTTTGCACGAAAATTCATAGGATAGGATGTCACATTGAAAATTATTCATCAAACAAAAACTCAGATGATAACCAACACCACATTCTTACACTATCAAAAGCAGATCACTCTTGTCACCTTGATTGTGCTTAGTGTAATGCTCTGAAGCAACAGAATACTATTTGAAGCCCTACTTCTCATGTTAATAATGTCGACATGTTGCTTTGACATGACTGAAATGTAATCATGAAGGAGAGTGCAAAAGGCATGAGTACATACAGACTTAGAGACAAAACCAACAGATCCAGGTCTGTGCAGCTTGCAATGAATGATGTTGTCGAGTGTGCCAGCAGTGTCTCCAATTTTGAAAGCCCCAGCTTGAATGCCTCCAACAGTTGCAGGGCCAATAACAACCTGCAATACCACCAGAATTAGAAGCTGAGTCATTTGAATGTTTGCATCATTTGAAAAGTAACACAAGATCATCTGCAGATGCTTTTGCATTCAAGATGTGTGCTGCCTTCTCACTCATAAAGTCCAACGGTCGTGGACTTATCCTCACCTTATTATTTGCACGTGCATAGGCAATTAGCTGTTTGGCATCTGACTCCGGAACACCTTCAGCTATTATGGCTACAACTCTAATGGTTGGCTGTTTTAGTGCAGCCATTGAGGAAGCAGCAGCGCTAAAGGCACAATAAGGTGATAATGGTTAGACTCCACACAAGGATTCCAGCAAGCAAAGTTAAAGCTTAGATAATTAACACTTACCTCCTGTATGAAGCGAAGTTGATAAAGACATCAGCAGTAGGATGTGTTGCACAGGCTGCTTCAACACTGCAAGAATAATAAGACAATTGTAAGGTGCACGCCCGAGAAAATGCAGTCATCATGTTCGGCCTGTAATGTCCAAGTGGTTTCTATAATCCAATGCATCCAACATGGATGTTGTGCCAATCATTCTAATTCATTGCAGTGGATTGCTTGATGGGCAGAAGCATCCTTAACACCCATTGCAGCGAACTTATTCATCTTTAACTTCATCAGTCTCTTTCAGTTATCAAAATTAAATTGTATAGCATGTGATTTTGAAGGCCAAAGGAAATTAAGTTCCACTTTTACCTTCCATTTTTGCAAAAGCTCAAGCAAAAAAGGCTTGGTATTAGCAGTAATTAGTAGTTCTGATTAGTGAGGTTAGGTACCATTTCTAGAGAATCTATGTATGTTTTACCACCATTTAATGCGAAACCAAGTTACTTTGGGGGAAAAAAGGATCTTGGGTTCTTTCATCTGTTTTATGGTACCATAGTACTAATAAGGAAGCAAATTAAACACTGTTCCAAGAGTTTTGGGTCCTATGAGGGAAAAGAGAGAGGGGAGAAAGAGAATGGCGTACGTTGAATGAACTGGAATGGCAATTTCCTCCTGGCCGAAAAACAGTTTCTGAAATCCTTCAGAACCAGGATTGATAATACCAGCAACTGATGGGGTCTCCCGGCCTATCAAAACAGGAAATTTTGGGTCAACATCAATGGCTGCTACATACAACGAATTTCCCCGAGAGCATACTGAGAAAAAGGTACATCTAGGGAAAAGCAAGTCGAGTTTTCATACACACCGCAAAGGAAGTCAAAGTCAAGCATCCGCTGGATAGGCAGTTGCTTGTAATTATAGAACAGAGCCTGAGTGGTGCGGGAGAACAGTTGTCCGGTAGCCATGGCGTCGAACTAATAACACCTGCATGAATTCCAGGAGTTACTCTCTAGAACAACAAGCTGACAGATACGTCGTAACGAGATATCGACAAGGACAGGCACTTATCCAAACGGATTGACCGTATGACATGACAAAAGAAGCAATGCTAGACTAAAAAAAGCGTGTCGACAGGAGTCGGAAGCACGATCAATGTCAGCAAGTTCCTCATCACACCCACTTCAGATTATCATTGACCAAAGACGAAATCCATCAGAAACGAACGAAACAAGGTCGAGCTCGATCCAGAGATCATCACCCCACAAGCGTTCTAAAAAATCAGAACTTTCGCATCAGAACTCACACTTAACGACACCGGATCTCTCTCGACTCAAACACACAGTACGCGACTACCCAGAAGCCCAACCAGCGAGATCAACCAAACCCACGAATCCCACGCCAAGAAACGCGAGATCTCGCGCACAATATATACCGAACCAACCCCGGCACACAAAACGACAAGCGACGGATCCCACTACCTCGGGAACATCGACGCATCGAGAGTCCATTTCGTCAGCAACGACAATCGGACGGGGAACAGAATACGAACGACCGAAACACAACACAACGCAACGCAACGGCGGATCTAACTCAAAACAGGACAAGCGAGAGGCGGGACTCAAGAACAGACGAGCGTGCACAGATTGGATCGGGACCTGAATTGGGCAGGACTGACTCGCCGAGCCCACTCGAGAGAGAGAGAGGGGTCTGCTGCTCTTCGGCGGGAGGAGGAATGGCGGAAGAATGGTGGAGAGGGAGAGACGGGGGGATTTATATATACCAGAAGAGAGGAAGGAGACAGAGCAGCAGGCCATGCCAACTACCACTTTCTTTCCCGCAGAACAGAGAGAAACAGAGAGAGATGGGGGGTCACGTGGGGAGGCCGATCGGTCACGTGCGGCATGGTGGTCAACCTACCCCCACTGCCCCCAATTTTACCCGATTCGGTTCTAAAACTTTTGTGGATCCGGCACTTTGCATCCCACAACTTTTGTTCCGTAAAGTCAAGTCCCAAAATTTATCTCCACCTCTCATGTTGTTCTTTCTTTTCATTAAGATATGTCAACTTTAAGTGGTGTTTTTCATTATTATTTTTTCAGTCACCCCATGAGTATTGATACACTGATGATCGGACATTAAAACTCGAAATCATATCATGCTTAAAAAAACAAATAAAGAAATGAATCGGAAATTCAAAAAGAAAGGAGAGGGGGAGAGGATCGAAGGATGAGGGTGAGGACAAGGCGGCAATGTTGCCCTTGACTGGAATGGGCAATGGCTATGTAACGGCGGCGATGCAGCTCGGCGGCGATGCAGCTCGCCACTACATGTGAGGGTCAGGTGCCACTTCTGAGCGAGGGCCTTCGCTTGTTATAGCCAAGGGTAACATGCCATCGCCGATGGTAAATGATGAAAACATTTGAACTTACCATATGGGAAATAAATATTAGTGGGTAGTGATTTCGAAAATTCACTTATTAGCCTTTCGATATAGCTGTCTCTTGAATTTCTCGACTCTTGTGGAAGACATATTCATGATGATAAATATTTAAAAAGTGGAAAAGACTAGGGTGCCCATAAAGATAAGATTATAATTTCCATCATCAAAGGAGGAATTAACTTTTTGCCATGAGTTGAAGTGAGGCTAAGGTACACCCTAGCACTAGCACATGTGCCTTTTCATTAATAAGATTAGGAGCCCCTTAACTACATGTGAGGATTCTAGTTGGCAATAGTAGGTGGAAATTAGGGAGATTATACGAAGAAAAAAAAAAAAAAGGGAATTGCCTAATTCTTTATGGAATTTTTTAATAATTGTCTGATTGGCTTGACTCTTGCTAAATATTTAGAATTTCAGCATGATGCAATATTATGTTTTCTCTTATTGTTTTAGTTCAATTTTATCCATTTTAAAGTAAAACGTTATCAATTTCTTTTAGAAATATATTCAAGCAGATCAAATTTCCTCTAAGCTTATTGATACCATTTCAAATACCTAAAAAAACTGATGCTTTCGATATTAGAAAAAATCAAACTTTTGACTCGCATCTTTTCGGGTTATTTACAGTAACGGACAACTAAATTAAGCACTCTAAAAGATACTTCTTATTTATTATCATCTTATTAGGTTTGAGTGCAATATCACATATTCTTGTCGTGCTTTGGACCAAAATCGTTCAAAGATGGCCTACTTTCTCCATCAGTGCAATGGAATTAAGTATTTTTCTTTGCTTAGGTTTTAGGACAAAAAAAGTTTAATTAGACAGTTAATATAATAAATTCAGTTGACTGTATTTTAAAATTACACTCGTGCCTTTTCCATATATTGACTCCAGTTGTGAAGGCAGGCGCCATCTTTTCACACACCTTTGGTTGACTAAATTTAGTAATAGGAGCGCAACCAATGGTGGACTTTATTCTTTGCATCAACAATTTACTGCAATTAATAAAGTTTAACACACATTTCTTTATCCTATATCTTTTGAATCTAATTGCATCTAACATCGGGCACAATGAAATGAATCTTCACGCGTGTGTACATAAAAGATATACAACGACGCCCTTTCTCATATGAGCTAGAATTAGGAATGTCACTCGAAATAGATTGAAGTAGATGCTGACTTTAATACCCTGTTAAAATGTCCAATTTAAAAACTTAAATTGAGCATATAAAACCTGTTGAGTGTGATTGATCATGGGTTGGTTCCCACCTAGAAATTTGGAATTGGATGGAGAGAGTTGGTTCCTAATTTGTGGAATCAAGAATCGACTCACCTAATCTTGGAACCAAACCGAATTGTTCAAAATTTGCTTTAAAAAAAATAAAATGATTAAGAAATCTTAGTCGATCTGGGTAGTCCGGTTGGTTCAGGTCTCTTATTTGGAATCGGGAACTGAATCGGTCCCCTCTAAAATCATCCTAAACCATTTAGATCAATGGAGTCCTATTTCCGAATTGGCCTAAGACCGATATACACCCTGTATCGAAGATCGACGTGGTTCACTTTGACCCGATTCATGGTCAATCGATATAATCGATCGGTGAATTGAATAATGGGTTGCTCCCTCACTCATTCAGAAGATACTCTCCAGCAGTCAAGCTGAACCAGTATGACCATCTCCACCCACATCGAGTTGAATCAAGAAAGACGACAAAAAACAAAGATAAAAATCATTCTCAATTTGTATAAAAAGTCGCGCTTGGTTTGCTCCAACATCGTTATTTTTAATTCCTCAAGAAATCGTTCAAACATGGACACCCGCGAGAGTCAACGATGCTGTACCCCAAACTTTTGGTTTACGCTGAGTTGGTGCAGCCCCTCTTAGTTGACTAGTGGAGATTTGACCGGCCCGTGTCCATGATGGATGGATGCCATCATTTTTCGTTCTATCATCCGTGTGGATATAAAAATAGCAGGAAAGCATTATAATTTTAATAAATGCGCATGCTTTTTCATCAAGTTGATTGAGATTGTTGTGATTGATTATTGTCTCAAGTTGTAATTCGTGATCGTGCAATTACCCGCGAATTTGTGGATCATATTAATTCGCGTGTTCGCCAAAGTCGACGAGAGTCTCACTGGAGAAAACCTTTCATCGCTATGGATCATCAGCTAACATTCAAGACTAAAAACTCTGAAAACTTAGATCTTAACTAGGAGGCCTCGAACAATCATATTCCTCAACAAGCTCCAACTCGAGTTTTTCACATCAGATTCTTATAGACAGATTTGTCAGATTTGATTGATGTGATTTGTGCAGTGACTCAATTAGAAAAATTATGCAAGTTCATGGATTTGATTTTGTAAAATTAAAAATTCAAGAGTTTAATAAAAAAAGAATACAAATGCAAATTGAAAAGGTAAAAAAAAAAAAAAATATATATATATATATATTTTATATATATATATATATGATTCTACATAATTTGAATGGATAGAGTAGCTTAGAATTAGCATTTTTGAGTAACGGAGGGGTGTCAAAATTACCTGACTTGGCTCAAATAGAACCGATTTTTTTGGGTATTTCAGTTCGAGCAAAAAATAAAGAAACTTTGACAGTTCTTGGATTTTTTTATTTTTTTTAGCTTCTTTTCCTTTCACCTACGTAATCTTTCTAAAGCACACGCCACACATGCAGCGTATGCACGTTACTTTGTTCATACACATGTTAGTGAGGATAATTTTCATGAGATTGAAACTTGCTCGTTTAAAATGATTTTCTGACCACCAAAAACAGACCTTTTAAAAGTGTTAATTGTTCATATTGTACTTAGTATCATAGTCAATTTTGTTACGGAAGATAGCATTGATGCATAGCAGGCCACCCTCTTATAAAAGGTAGCATCAAAACACGAAATAGGATATCAAACTTAATGTGGAATTAGAATCCGAAAATTTCAAGTTCAATTCTACTATAATTATTCATAAGATTTCATTGATGAGTGCCTGGACACTTGTTAGGTAATTAATTAAACAAATTTTATAGGTTTAAATACATCAATCATACTCATGTTATGCACAATCGATGCTTTGAAAATTTAACCAAGTATATTGGAGAACACTTGCTAACAAATCCTTTATTCATATTATTATAACTTGCAATTATTCTTTTATATTCCCTAGTGGGTCCAGACCCTTTCATGTTAGGGGAAGGTTTAAGATAAAATACATGTTTGGGGTCGCTAGAGCATGAACATTCCCTCGGAAAGTGAAATCTCTTAAAAAAATATAAACACGATATCATTATTTAAAAAAAAAAAAAGATAAAGCTAAAAAGTGAAAATAAAAATTTAGCCAAATTATGCTCTTCGAAAATCAAGTTAACTAATATAAATAAAGGATACATGAGAAATGGATGAAGTTACTATTTTATTAGATAGCAACAATTCTAAACAATACATATAAGTTTCGATAAAAAGCGAAACCTAACCTAATCCAACCTGACCTGACGACTTGGTATATGCATGTTTCGGGTACCGGATTGGATAGAGCACAACTCCATTTGTTTTAGGTCAGTGTCAGTGGACCATGTAACCATCACGTGCAGAGAAATAAGTCAATTGAAGGTCGAAATTCAAAGCGGTCGATTATATGTGGGAGCAGAGATTTTCTTTCTGTGGCCTACTTCTGCACTTTCACTAACAATCTCTGCACGTAACTCTCATACTTCTACTGAGTCGATCTTGATTCAGGGCCTTTGATGAACGGATGCGCCGAAATGGTGGATTCGTACGAGTGGAAGATGCTTTGAATTATTTCGAATGGAATGATTCACACGGACTCTTCGGGGTTCGATTAGGATGAAGCGTTTCTCTGCCCCAGTTGACATGATTGAGCGCCAAAATGCGGCGTAGCCCCGCAACAGTTATGTTCTCGTCTCGAGAAGGATGTTCACATTCGGACTTGGACCGAATACAGGGAGTTCCAACACTCCGATCGATGGGCTCTGTGGAGAGAACAAAGTTGCTCGAGCCGCGAGCTTGGCGGACGAAGTGGTGGGCAAAGGATTGGAGGCCGATGTGATCGTGTGCGGAGTCATATCGAAGGGAATGTGCATGACAGATGATGCTGCAGGAGCCGTTTGACTGCTAAGAGACTTCGAAGATAGAGGCTGCAGGGCGATGCGATCACTCACAGTACGATCATCGACGGATATTGCAAGGAAGGATTCGTTGAGGAGGCTTTTCAGTTACTTAAACGCTACGACTTGCCACGGCATTCAGCCAAGATTGACTGCTTTTGATCCCCGGATTCACAGCTCGTGCTGCGCAGCTGAACGGAAGAAAGCTAAGAAGAGCTGCAACTTGATTCTGCAACGCACGGTGGTATTCTTTGTGTCAGAAAAGTAGAAAGCTATTGGGATTTGGGAAAATTGTATATTGCTTTCACTTGATCTTTCGATATGTAATTACAACCTTGGGCTTCTTTACCTATACCCACTTGGTATACTTAGGGCTATCGGTTCCGCTTGGTCCGGTTCTCAATCTGGGTCAGTCCAATTCTGCTCAAGGAACCAGAGTCCAGACCGATTATCGCCAGTCCCATCTTTTTAGAATCAGGAATTGAATTGGTTCTTGCCAGAAGCACCCAAAGTCAGCCGGTCCGGGAACTATAGGAGATGGGAATTGGGTCTCTTGGGCTAAATCATCTTTTGTCTAGAAAGGCCCATTTGTTAGTAGAAGGACCTTGTTCTTCTTCTTCTGAATATTTATGTGCCCCCCCAAAGAGAGGGGAAAACAAGTCGAAGTACAGAATGTCAGTCCTTTGAATCCGTAAACCATTTTCAGCATCAATTCATGGGGTCACGCATAACTCATAGCCATGCTTTTTTCCACGATCAGTGGGAAAAGAAAAGAGAGCGTTTCTCACAGGACCTCTGTACTGCACAATGACAAAGTTATCTCCAAGATGGAGAACTGCGACCGCGGACTGGTGAAACAGTAGCAACACCAGAAGAAGCCGGGAGCTTTATGTGTAACTTGTAAGCAATAGATTCTACTCCCTAAGATGACTCCGATGGAGCCCAATTCACTCTAAGCAGAAGCCGCCGCAAGTTCAGTTGCTAATGAAGGAAATTACTCTCACCGTGGTATTCATTAGTTCTTCGACCAGAAATTCACCTTCCTCCCATTCTCATTCGCCATTGTGTCTAGCTTTATCGGCTATAGCCTATGTCGAGGCATAAGCAAAGCATTAGCACAATAATAGGTAAATCATTATTGCTCTTGTATTCAACGACTGTAAGGTTCTTCAGCTCGTGCGTGGAGAACCCGATACTGTTGCCGCTACTTGTCACCAATCTCCTTCATCACTGCCATTTCCGTCACATTGGCTACTGGCTGCTGCAACGCCGAGAGAGAAAGTAATGGTGTTGTACGGAAGATATGCACAGACTGGCGGGTCGAGGACAATACAATAGCAGGAAAATATTAACAACAGCATCAGATCAAGCTCAGAAAGCTCGTTGCAGTCTCCCAAGTTTGCAGTTTGAGAAACTTAATATGCTTTTATCAGTAGGACATGCACGAAGGTCGGAGGCAAAGATCGAAATATGCATTTACAGACATAAGAGCGAGTCCCGTGATTGTTGTCGAATCAGTTGGTCCATAGGTATGGCAAATTATAACCTAGCAGTCAAATAAATAAATACACACACGTATATATATATGGTAGATGCATTTTGTAAACCGACTTTTTCTATCTTTGGGATTTTGAAATAATCATATTTATGAGCAATTTCTTGACATAAGGGCACGAAAAGTTCCACAGAAAGCCGAAATAAGAGAGGCAAAAATTATGGATCTTGGTCAAGACATATCCAATTTTCCAGCTTTCGGCCTATAATTGCAGCAGTTTTCTTCACTTTTTGGCGAGCAAATGTTAACTGGTTTCTTCACTTTTTGGCGAGTACCCGTGCACTGAGTACTTTTGAACAAGTTTTTTCTAAACATCGATGACGAACATATCCTTAACCTCTCGATGACTGTCGAATCAATAACGTGTGTTAGGATATTTAGAAATAGCTACTTACTACCCTAACGCCGGTCTCTCCGTAAATCATATAATTGCTCTGAGGATTTGTAGCAATTAAAATCGAAGTAATCTTTGTTGGAGATACCATTGCCTCAAGATTTGATATGATTGGAAGCTGATTGATATCGTATAATTGATATGATATTCTTGATTGATACTGTATATTTAGGAATCATTTCTTCACTTTTTTATACAATTGTTCCATAAATTATTTTAGACTCCATATATTATAAATAGCTTGTATACTTGCATATTTGACATGAGAAAGCGATATATAATCTCTATCATTCTATTCCTCCATTTAACTTTATTTAGCTTTCCATCAATCCAATTTCTTTCATGGTATCGGAGCTTTCACAATAAGCTTCCGCACATCAAATTTTACCCTATAAAGCAAAAATACCCAAAAATCAAAATTTGAATTTTGGTTCATCCAACAACTCCTCCAATGACCCTCCTTCAGATCCCAGTATCACAGAAGAAATCAGCCAGAGGAGACGCGATAGACAACCAGATCCAAATAAATCCCAGACAGAGTAGTTATTTCGAGGATCTGCTTATTCGAGACAATTTTTTTTAGAGCCATATGTTCAACGGGTCCTAAAGACTCCTAATTCAACTTCAGCCCATTCAAAGCCAACTGGGCTAGATGGGGTCTGTTGAAAATAGTGGGCCAGGATGAGGTCCGAATTCTATTCTTGAGCCCAGCTCAATTCTTGCGTCGGGTTGGCAATTTTCGAACCAAACTGGTTCGAGTTTGTTGAGTTTTGGGGCAAACTCGGCTCTGATTTTCAACCCCAGCTTCCTTCCGCTTGCTGGAATCGTTGACAACCGGCCGGAACCAAGTGACACCCTCTACACCGCCGCCGGCAACGGTCTGAAACTATGCCTAATCACCCTACAACTCTCAAGACTAGAGAATTACTTTGTTTAGTCTTGAGAGCTCTAGCGTGCCCTAATAACGAAGGATAAGGATGGTCTTATTGACAGCATCGTGCCAGTGCCATCCGACAAGTGACTTGCACAACACTAGAGGAGATGCAATCAACTCATGTGAACATGGATAGGTCATTGTCTCAACCCGAAGGTGGCCGCTGGACTTCCGTCTATCGAAGACGTGACGAAAATTTTGGATAGCATTTGGGAGATGTACAGCAAGCTCAATAAGGCTAAAATCTTTAGTTTGATCCACGTCCTATCGAAGCTAAAATAGGGCAATCTCTCCATTATCACTGTTTTTAAAAAGTTATCGGCCCTCTGGAACAAGCTGGAAATGGCCCGAAGCTGCCTTATTCCAATATTGGGCAATCAAAGAGCGAGAAAAGGCAACAAGATTCTTGCTTATCCTAAACGAGACGTTCTTTCTGTTTCGAAGCCAAATCCTTATGATGCATCTGGTTCCCCGCCTTGGACAAATTTATCAACTTGTAGTGCAAAAAGAATCACAGCACCTTGCCTCCATAGAGCACTTGAAGATCGGAGGCCGTGTCATCTTAGCAATGAAAGTGGCGATGGAGCTGCAACGGAACAGTGGATTGAACGGCCATGGAGGCCTCTCTTGGTTGGGATCTGCAACGCTAGGGTTTGTTGGTGAAGAAGACAACCCATTCTTTTTTTCAAATGGACGGATAGGATTTGATCAAGCCATCTCGATCGGACGACTTAGGACACACCAGAACTTCAATGCAAATGGGCAAGCAAGATTTAATCCCAAGATCAAACGGCCCAGGATACGGAATGAGACCTGATTGTTAGGGTTTCATCTTGGCAGTGCCCAAATCAGATGTAGGACATTTCGCTATGTCATTACCTGCATGGAAAACCTCCAATGGTCGAGAACTTGTCACATCATCCATATTAAATCGTCAAAATTTAAGCAAAAAAGTTAAATTTTGTGAATATTGCAAACGTCCTTATCACATTAAGGAAAATTGTTGGAAATTACATGGCAAGCCAATCTATAGTAGGAGAAAAGAACAAAATAATTCCATTGTAGTACATGCTAAGGTCAACCACCCTATTAATCAAGATCAATTATGGCAAATCATGAGGGCACTAAATCGGTTGAGAACTAATGACAAAATGGGCAGCTATGTAGGTACATCTTATTGCTTGGAATTCTATTTCAGCTAAGGCGTGGATTATTGATTGGTGCTAGTAATCACATAGTTTGCAATGAACGATTCCTGTCGCATATCTATAAATCTCCCCACAATACTTCAGTTCGTCTTCCCAATGGAAGTGACACTCCCGTCACTAAAATTGGAAATGTTTGTCTCAATCCATCAATCACATTAAAAAATTTCCTCTTCATTCCCGATTTTGAATTCAATCTCGTTTCTATCTCCAAACTCTGTGAAGACAACTCATGTCGAATCCTTTTTGATTCCCACGTTTGTTTCTTTCAAGTTCTTTCTACTTGAAAATTGACAGGCTAGGGCAGAAATCATGATGGACTTTACTTTTGGGCCACATTACCCAAAAACGTCGATTTTTCTTATTTTCCCTTAAATAAGGGCATGATGTGCAATATCAATATCAATATTATATTTCGTTTTATTGACGTTTGGGTCATAGTGCTTTTTTTCTTATCCTAAGTGTCTCATTTGTCCACTAGCTAAACAATTGTGTCTTCCATTCCCTTAAAGTACATCACATGCTATTGAGGCTTTTGCTCCATTGTACATGAACATATGGGGACCGTAACATACTCTGTATCTTGATGGGGGACCATAACGTACTCTGTATCGTGATGGGTTGCTCCATTGCACATGGACATATGGGGACCACAACATACTCTATATCGCGATGGGGGACCATAACGTACTCCATATCGTGATGGGGGACCATAACGTACTCCGTATTGTGAATGATTACACACATGCAACTTGGGTCTTTCCCATGCAATCCAAAACCTACGTCCTTTCCCATCTAAAGGTTTTCATTACTCTAATAAAAAATCAATTTCAAAAGTCCGTTCAATGGGTTCATACTGACAATGCCCTCGAGTTCTTCAATCATGAATGTTCCTCATTCTTGACCTCAAATGGCATTCTACATGAAAGTTCTTGTGTCTATACACTTGAAAAAACAAGATTATCGAAAGGAAGCATCGTCATCTTTTAGAAGTTGCTCATGCCCTCAAATACCAAGCCTCAATAGCAAAAACATTCTAGGGAGACTGTGTGGTCACAGCAGCCTACTTAATCAATCTGATGCCAACTCGGATCCTGAATGGATAGACACCTTTTGAGATGCTTTTCAACAAAAGACCCGACATTCAACATCTTCATGTTTTTAGATGTTTATGTTATTCATCTACTGTGGATTCTCGAGACAAATTGGGTCCCCATGTCCTGAAGTGCATATTTATGGGATACCCGTCTCTTAAAAAAGGATAATTAATTCTTGATCAATTGATTGGGCAATTTCTTGTTAGTAGGGATGTCGTCTTTCATGAGGATACTTTTCCTTTTCAAAGTGAAGCATCCTCGGAGGAGCTCAAAAAAAGATTACTAATTGTCGTCCATTCTCAAGTGAGGAAGACATCCCCTTCGCAACTAATCTTAGTTCCTCAAGTGGCATCTCCTCAAATGGCACCTCTCGTGCCTGAAGAAGATCCAAGTTCATCACTAGGAATGAACGAAGAAATGCATAAGTTAGAGAATTCTATAGCTTGTCAGCCGAAAAATCATGTGGTTGTTTCCCAAACTTCTCCAGCTAATATCTCACTATAGACATCTAATAACGACCAGTCCAATCTGAACCCTCCTCCAAGCTCGGGATGTACGGCATGGCCTTCCACATGGACAAACAACTATGTTTGTTGTACCTCAAGCTCTTCGGGTACATACTATCCCAATTCCTCATATGTTAGCTTTGCTCACTTGTCACCAAAACATATGTATTGCATTAGTAGAATATTCGAAGAACAAGAACCATCTTCATATGCTGAAGTAGTTAAAAATTCCCTCTGGCAACAAGTCATGGCAGATGAATTACAAACCTTGATGGAAAATAAAACATGGGATATAGTTCATTTGTCACCTCACCAATGGCTAGTTGGATGTAAATGGGTGTATAAAATTAAATATAGGGTTGATGGGTCTATTGAACGTTACAAGGCAAGATTAGTAGCTAAAGGCTTCACACGGTGGGAGGACTTCGATTATCATGAGACATTTTATTTAGTTGCGAATGAGGTTACTATTCGATCCTTCTTGCTTATTGCAGCTTTCTGAGATTGGCCCTTACATCATATGGATGTTCATAGCGCTTTTCTTCGTGGGGGTTTAGAGGAGGAGATATATATGGACCTTCCAATGGGAAGACACAAACAAGGAGAGAATAGAGTATGTTGTATCCGCAAATCTCTATATGAGCTCAAACAGGCATCTCGTTAGTAATACGCTAAATTTACCAGTGCACTCACATCTGCAAGATTCAAACAATCAAGACATGATTTTACCATATTTACATGGAACTGAGGTACATCATTGATTTATTTACTAATATATGTTGATTATATACTTATTATGGGGAATGATGAATCAGCCATCAAAGCATTCAAGAAATTCCTGCATTCCACTTTTTACATAAAAGATTGGAACCTCCAAAATATTTTCTCAAGATAGAAATTGCCCGATGAGACAAAGGAATTTGCCTTATTTAGCAAAAATTTATCTTAGAGATTATATTGGAAGTAGGATTATCAGGTACCATACTAGCAATCATCCTAATCGAGCAAAATATCAAGTTGATGGCATTTGAATATGACAAGGGATTATCATGGTTGAATGAGGACCTCTACTCAAAGATCCCTTTACACATCAGAGACTTGTCCGGGAACTTATTTATCTCACCATGACGAGACCTAATATATGCTACACAATACAAATTCTCAATCGATTCATGCATAATCCAAAGCAATCTCATATGAATGTAGCATTAAAAATGATGAAGTGCTTAAAAGAATGCCCTAGTTTATGAATAGTTGTCTCGGAAGAATGACATGGAAGTAACAGCATATTCCAACATAGATTATGCCCCTATGAGTAGAAAGTCTATTACAAGCTTCTATATCGAACTGGGAGATTCACTAATCTCGTGGAAAACAAAGAAACAATCAACCGTTGTACTGTAACTCGTTGAAGTAGAGTATTGATCAATGGTAAAGGCTAGCTATGAAGTCGTCTAGATAAGAGAATGGCTTTGGGATCTCGGAGTATGGATAAAGGAATCGACTGTTCTATTTTGTAACAACAATGCAACCCTCAAGCTCGCAATGAACCCAGTTTTTCATGAAAAAATGAAGCATATAGAAGAGACAATCAAGGACAAGATACTTGATAGAGTGATCAAGACAAAAGGAATAAGGACAATAGAGTAACCTACAGATATTTTCACCAAATTTTTGTATCATAGGCAACACGCATATCTACTAAATAAGCTAGGTGTTTTTGATGTGTACAACTCACCAGCTTGAGGAGAAGTGTTGGAAATACCATTTCCTCGAGATTTGATATGTTTGGGAGTTGATTGATATCATATAATTGATGCAATACTCCTTGATTAGAAAACCATTTCTTCACTTTTCTGTACAACTGTTCCCTAAATTATTTAGACTCCATGTATTATAAATAGGCATTCGACATGGGAAAGCAATATAGAATCTCTATCATTCTATTGCTCCATTTAGCTTTCCATCCACCTAATTCCTTTCAATCTTCACTATATACAATATTGAAATAATTTTGTTACAATCTTGCAGCAAACAATTTACCTAGAGACGTTCATAAGGTATGTCCAGGACGCGATTAGAGGTAGTGCAATTCTTAACACTAACTGAACTAACCAACACAGACCCGTCAAGATCGCGGCAACTTGTTTCCACTGGGTTAGTAAGATGCACATCAACACTTCTCTCTATCTGGCAAATCCCAGCAAAATCCTTGAACTAACTGTAGTCTGTAGCTCCACATGATATTGTCTTCAAAAAGGCTGCAAGTAGATGGACATGTCCTGAAGAGCCGAGAACTGATCCAACTGAAGCTGTCCTTGCCTGAACGCCTCGTCCAAGAAGTTATCCATCGATCCGAACTGGAGGTTGAGGGCCTTCTCCCGATCGTCCTGCTTCGCCTCGCTCTGCACTTCCTTCTCACTCGCCAAGGCCGGGGACACCACGTGCTCCGAGCAGCTAGAATTGGTGTGCAGCCTCGGCACTGACTCTGACGAGTCCATGTACATGTGATCCGTGCACGTTGGTGAATGCCTGAATTGGGGAGGTAAGTTCGAGTTCAGTGCCGCCAGCATAACAATCTGCGGCTTGGTCTCCGTTCTGGGGAAATACTTCTCTATGGTGCCCTTCTTGTTGTATATCCGGCATAGAACCCAGTCATCAAGCTGCAATAATAGCAAGGATCGATTTTAATCATTGAGGTTCCTTTATGAACTCGTCCAATTTATATGTGCGGGGACACCAGAAACTGTGGGAAGAAGCGAAAGACAGTAATTACCTTCGAGTTCTTCTTGCCGGCGGATCTATCGACATTGGCGAGGCGGTACTCGTGCATGATCCAATCAGTCTTCACTCCTTTCGAAGCTTTCGCGGCATAAAACACCAGAGCCTTTTTTATGCCAAGCGTCTTTGGGTGGCCGATCGGCTTATCAGCTCCAGTCGCCTTCCAAAAACCAGTTCCGGCTTCCCGGTTCGGCCGTGACCCGTTGGGGTACTTGCGATCCCTCGGAGAAAAGAAGTACCATTCTTTTTCGCCATACAGAGCCATTTCTGCAATCCCAAGCCAAATTCCATCAGAAATCATGACCCTCAGCTAAGGACTAGAGAAATACATTCCATATTAGAGTAACGAATCCAAATAAAGATCAGATCTTTTCACAAGAAAATCACCACAAAAGTGGCAAAACTCGTCGACCCGTTTCCCCGGATGGGATGATTCACCAAAACCAACACAAGCGGAAACAGAAACTGCTCAGGAACATAGCCTGGAGAAGCAGAGGAAGGGAGGGAGCGTCTCAAAATACCAGGAAGGTCCCAAGGGTCGAACTTGTAGAGATCGATCTCGGCAATGATGGGGGCGGAGATGGGCAGCGAAGAGCACTTGCGAATCAAGTAATCGCTCACCAGCTCTTCGTCCGTGGGGTGGAACCTGAACCCCGCTGGCAACTCCAATTGCGCCTTCTTCATCTTCTCTCTCTCTCTCTCTCTTCTAGACTATGTTCGTCTTCCTCCGCGACTCTTTGGTCTTCGCCTTTCGCGCCTTTCGCTCTCCAAGCTATGAACTCCTACTTTGGAACGTGAACCGACTAGGGGTATATATACAGGCACGACCTGTGCCAAATGGAGTAATTTCTAAGGGAGTCTGGACAGGTCCCATGTGGACCGAAAAGGAAACCACCTGAAGTCCACCAGGAGTGGATGGTGACGGCAGCCGGTTCGGCCGAGGCGTTGGGCCAATCGCGGGTCGACTCAGGTTGTGTCATGGCGTCCATCAGCTAATTTGTCCGGACTCGGGGAAAGCGTAGAGCGGAGTGACAGCGACGGTAATCAAAATGATCTGTTGCGGCTTCTTGATCGTCGCGACTCCGTGCCCTTTCGCCCCTTCTTTGAGTCCAACCCCTTCTTTCGGAAAGTTCTTCGTAGGACGAAAGAAGGTCTCGTGCTCTCGTATTATATATCATTTCCTTTAATCCTGTTAGTATATACCCAATTGAAAATTGCGAAATAAAACCACATTCCATCGCATCGACATATTAAGATGGTTAAAGGGTCACATAAAAAACCTTAAAAAGGAGTATTTTTCAGCTTAGGATTTTCACGCACAGTATTCATGGCTGTGAAGTAAATATGCATAATTAGTTCTTTTCTTTATCTTTCTCTCGTCTTATTTTCATCGTGGTTTTTGATCTGTCATCTTATTTTCAGGTGGTCTTACCAAATTGACTACACAAGCACATATCGTAGTTTATTAAAGCATATATGGCTACATGAACTACCCCTTAGACCTAAGTAAGTCCCCAAAAAACTTCATCTCAGCTCTTATTTAGATCATTGGGACATAAAATAACAAGAAGGTATTCCCCCTCCCTAGAGAGGAAAAAGATATAGGCGAAATTGAGGGTGCTTGGTGCCGGTATACCAGCACATTAAATTGAGGAACGCATCCATTGAGCTCGTCGTCCCTATGATGCAAACAAACGAGCTGCAGAGGCCCTCATAGGAGTGAAAGATTCCTTTCTTGATGAGGTAACCTTTAACCAACATCAAGGATCAAGAAAGCCTTTGGATAAAGGCTAAAGGTAACCCGCTAGACAGCAACGAAGTCAAAGAAGGTTGATTTTTAAGTCCTCCTGCTGATTAACTGGGGATGGATTGATGACTTTCGCGGTTTTACTTTGATGGGTCAAAGAACGATGGAAGATGGTGGGATTTTGACAACATTTGACCAATGTTGCACATTGAATATAAATAACTCAAATATGGGCTGCGAAAGTAGCAGTTACTCGTGCTATTAAGCCACATGAATAGCATGATAATTACTCGCTTTGGGAATGGTTCTTTAGTGAAAACCATCCAACCTCAAAAGTCACAATTTACAAAACCCAAATACAAGGTAAAAAGTCAAAACACTTCGTCGCGGTTGAAGCCAATGGAAGAATCTACATTAGAGACCTAGCGGACATAAAATAAAAATAAAACTTGTAAGAAGAGAAATATTTTTTGTCTTGAAAGTATAATGGCAGGAAATATGTATAATGTTACGATAAGTATCTTATATATTGATACTTGGTTACACCATATCTTATTTGTGATATTAACAGAGTTTGAAATATATAAAAGTCACCATCGATTACTCAATTTTGTAGAAGATCCTTGTTTTCCTCTATCTTCGATTAAAGAAGTTCCCCTTACCAATTCCATAATTAGCGGGATATTAATATGAATGTTACTCATATGCAAATTTATCTAAACATAACTATAAGTGATGTCTTGTAACCCATCTGATCGGAAAAATGGCTCGAGAAGATTTTCTTCAATTGTGGATGAATCAAAATATTTTTTCTCTTGAGAATCAATGTCTCACAATTAAATAGTTCATGTAACCATGCCTAACCTAAAAATGAAATGAAAGGAAGTAGATAAATAAAGAAGTAGGGAAAATAGTGATGCACAAGCTTTTGGTTGGGTACGCTTGGTAACCATTCTGTTATTGAAAACAATTTTTGTTTAGAAATGATTTTTTTCGATTCTATTCCCGAAACAATTTCTAACTTGGTAAACGATCCAAAATTTCTATTTCCAGAATATAAATGAGTTTGGTAAAACCTTAAAATTTATAGTCCAAACCATTTTCTTTTAATAATTTATTAAAAATTTCTCATTGTTATTTTTTCTTTCCCTTTTCCCTTTTCAACTTCTCCTTCCTTCGGTTGTCAGCCGTTGGAGCGCCGCCAACCCTCGGTGACCCAAGCCATGGCGAGGCTTGTCGGCTTGAGCCTTGCCGTGAGCTGAGTAAGGCTCGGCCTCACCAAGCCACCTCTAGGTCGACGTCGCCCTAAGGTGGCCCACTGAGGCTTAGGGCGGCCCGACAAGGCTAAGCCTCATCGATGGCTAGGCAAGCTCGACCTCACCAGATCTAGGCGAGATCGACCTCCCCTAGCCATAGTAGGGCTCAAGTTGATGAGTCTCAATGTGACTCGGCGTTGCATGGGGCCGACGACGCTTCGGCGAGGTCGGTAGCCATGGCTAAGGTTGGCAACCAACCAAAAGGAAGAAGAAAATGAAAGAGAAGAAGAGGAAAGAAGAAAAATTAGACTTAATTATAGGAATTATTCCCGAGAACAAAAAGTAACTTTTTTCTACTTTTTGATTCTATTCCAAATCTATTCTTCGAAACAAAAAAAAAAATAGATTTTTTATTCTCGAGAACAAAAAATTTATCAAATGGATTTATGTTCTTTTTTTTGTTCCAAAGATCAAGAAAATAAAATTAGGCACTGGCCCTTAGATGTCAATGTGAGAGAAATATCAAGGAAGTCATGTAGATTGATGTGAGTGACGTGTTCCATGAGATAAGCATTCATGAGAAGGTCCAAATACAGAGGATAAACATGGAGAGGAATCTACTTAGATAGCGCCCTGTCTTATTTTCGCGTAATTTATTGCGTCCAGTATATCCCAAAGAAGAAAGGGCAATTGAACCGACACTTTCCTCTTCCAATTAGAATGGAGGAGCAATCGGAACCTCACTTCGCCGGGCAATTGAATATATATTTATCGTGATCTTGCCCATGGCCATGGGATCATCACATTGTGATTGTGGGACCAAATGGTACTTTACTTGAGCATATTCGATTTCTAAAACTCCACAGCTTTATTAGATAGGTTCCACATATTTTGTTTGGTCGGTTAGGTTCGACATATTAGTGGCATCGTTTTTGTCCTGACACTGAACAAAGCTTGTGCAACTCGCGAGAAAAAATTCGGTTGAGTATATATTAGTTAAGATTTTAAAACATCAGGGTTTTATTGTAAAATAAGATATCGCGAACTTCTTGGGAATAACTATTCCCAAATAAAATTATTTACCTTCGTGTTTTTTTTATTATATATTAATGGGTGTTTGGAGCTCTTCGAGCATCCGAGTTATTCTCACCGATGTGACAATTCTTCGTCCTTGTTCATCGAAAAAACACCGAAAATACACAAGTATGTGCTAACTGCAGTGGCTTGAGAGAGTACGCGAATGTGGCGATTCAAGCCCCAAATGTTGAGCGAGAAGGATGAGCACAATTACCACTTAAGCGAAAAATAATGTACTAACTAATTCCCTTAGGATTTGAATAGTTGATTAGGGGCGTCAGGCATTTTTCAACTTGTGAACTGTATAGATCACATGTTCAAATCCCATCACTTGCGTATAGATTGCTCTAAGTCATATCACTTGCATAGGTCAAAGGTCTTGATGTTACTAAAAAGTAGAACTTGCAAGGTGTCTCAGGGTTTCTAAATGATCGGATCTTCGTGCTTGTTTTTCCTGGACAATGCATCAAATCATTTGTCAAGCTTCTAGTAAGTCAAGCATATGATTTGCAAAGCAGTCCACAAATGCTAGGTGAATATTTGAATAAGTAAACAATTTTGACACGGGACCATGAGTACTAGATTGACAAGTCAGTTGAAAGATATTGTGCATAGCACAAGTCGAACTAGTAGGATCTCTTGCAAGTTCCATCGTCTCACCCCAAGTGTAGGAGGCTACTATACTTACCTATTTAGCGGCAACCCTCTTCGAAGAGAGGATGGGAAGTCTACCTTCCCTCCTACGGCCCCTCTATTCCTAGGTGAATATTTGTCTTTCCCACCCAAGTGGGAATACACTCGAATTTTATGTTTTAAAGTTTAGGCGAAACAGTTTAAAGGCATATTCAAGTCCAAAGCACACACTCCTAGCTCATAATTTAAGTGATATATTTTGCAACGCACGCATTTCGCATTCTTGTCCAAATTGGGGCAAGTGTCAGTTGCAAGACGAAATTTCACATTCGATAGTGCCCTGTCTTAATCTCGTGTAATATATCGCCCTCAATGTTTCCCAAAGAAGAGAGGGGAATTGAACCCATGCTGCCCTCTGCCAATTAGAATGGAGGAGCAATCGGAACCTTACTTCGCCGGGCAATTGAATATATATATTTATCGGGTACATGTCGAGTATTTTCATTATTGTAATCTTCCCCATGTCCATGTGAGACCAAAAGGGTTCTTTAGTTGAGCCTATTAGATTTCAAAAATGCCACAGCTTTATTAGATAGATTTGACATATTAGTGGCATCGTGTTTGTCCTGACACTGAGCAAACTTTGTGCAACTTACAAGAAAAGATGGGGTTGAGTTTATACTAATTAAGATGTTAAGACATTATGGCTGTTTTGCAAAATAAGAGCTTGTGAACCTCTTGGGAATAACTGTTCCCAAAACAAAATCATTTACCTCCGTATTATTTTTATATATTAATGGGTGATGGAGCTCTTTGAGCATCCAAGTTATTCTCACCGATGAGACAATTCTTCCTTCCTATTCATCCAAAAAAAAAAATACCGAAAATTCACAAGTCTATGCTATTTGGGGTGGTTTGAGGGAATACACAAATGTGATGATTCGAATCCTAAATATTGAGCGAGAAGGACGAGCACAATTACCATTTAAGCAAAAAATGGTGCATTAACTAATACCCTTGGGATTTGAATAGTTGATTAGGGGCCTCATGCGTTTTTCAACTCATGAACTGTATAGGCCATCTATTCAAATCTCATCACTTGCATATAAATTGCTCTAAGTTAGATCACTTGCATATGTCAAAGGTTTGGATGTTACTAAAACGTAGAATTTGCAAAGTGTCTCATGGGTTTCTAAATGATCGGATCTTCGTGCTTGTGTTCTTGGATGATGCATCAAATCATTTGTTAAGCTTCTAGCAAAGTAGTCAACAAATGCTAGGTGAATATTCAAATAAGTGAGGAATTTTAACACAATGTCTTTTGATCAAGGACATTCGGTCAACAAGTCAGTTGAAAGATACTGTGTGGAGCACAGATCGACCTAACAAGAACTCTTGCAAGTTCCACTATTTCACCTCAAGTACAAGAGGCTACTATATATGTCTGCCCAGTGGTAGCCCTCTTTGAAGAGAAGACAAGGCCAATATTTTTCTTCCCCACCCAAGTGGAAATATCTCCTTAATTTTACGTCATAGAGTTCAGACGAAACAGTTTAAGAGCATACTCAAGTCCAAAGCACACACTTCTTCCTCTGAATTTAAGTGATATATTTTGCAAAGCATGTATTTCACATCCTTGTCCAACTTGGGGCGAAGATGAGTTGCGACAAAATTTCTCATTCAAAATTGCCTTCCACAAAGAAACTACTCAAATAATCATTTCTTTTGTAATTTGAAAGAACCAAAAGGGTAAGCATTTTGAAGTTCAATAAACCTATCGTCTTTTCCTGCAATCGTGTCATAGTTGCCACTAGAACCAAAAGAGAGCCATGGTTGTTTTATTGTTGAATTAGGTGAGATGAAACACAATCAAATTCGATAGTTGGTGAATTGATAACTTGAGATCTCTTATTCTAATGACAAGAAGAAAATAATGAAATTATTGTCGTTTTTTAAAAAAGTTAGCAAAACTAAAAGAATAAAAGGCCTATTTGTTGAGGGTTCAACGAAAACAAAAAGTATAATCTTTTCGGCAGAAACTGAAGGTATTATTTTAAGTTTCTAAAAATTATGAAAAAAATTATATATGAATTAGGCTTTAAGCATAAGCTTGGTCTATTTAAGGTTGAAACAACCGGGAGCAGCCAATCTTGTTCCAGTCAAGATGGCAAAAAAGTGTTCGGGTTGTACCTCATTAAATTTTGAAATATTTATTTAATGAGGTACAACCCTTAATTAGATTGCCATGGACGTTTCCGATTCCCGCGTCTTGCCTGACTTGCATGATGTTGATTGTCCATGCACTTGACGTGGATGCCCTTGCACTTGGGATTCGGAAGTTGTGAAAATGACAAGAAAAAAGAAAGAGGCTACCACTTAAAATTTCATAAATTTCAATATACTTTTTTCAAGTAGCTGTATACTGTGAATCATTGATGGTGTTAAAGTTGTACCTCACCACCATACAGGAGCCCGAGAGCTCTCTTGAGGGCCGCCTTGCCTATCGATTAACCTTGGTGGGTTGACATAATTGCATCTCTTATTTTAACATATCGATACGCATATGCCTCAACTTCCGATAGTGTTTGAATTATTTTTTCTTCCCCTTCCCAAGAGAATACCCTAAATTTTACGTCCGAGAATTCAAACGAAATAGTTTAATGTCAAGGGACATCCCCAACCACCACATTATGGAGGGGCGAGAGCTATCTCTACCCCTACTATTTTAAGATCCTCAGAGTATTGGGACCCACCCTTTGGGCTAGTCCATTCCACCATAAAATAAACCCCTTCATTGAGAGTAAAAGTCTTTTAAAAATATGCTCAAGTCCGAACCGTACTAGATTTCAAATTACATTAACCTTTCGGCTGATAAATTTAAAAACATTATTTTTAATTTTTTTGTGAAAAAACTAGACTTAGGCACTCTTTTATTATATTTGTCTTTTTCTGGTACTCTCAACTCTATTAACTAGTCAAATGGGTGAGATCGAGTCTTCTTGTTGCTAATCGTCCTTTTACTTGATTGACGTGGCGTGAATGATAGATAGGAGGGGATAGTACCAAAAAGAGTTGGCAATCTTTTTGGGCCACTTTGCCCAATGTCGATGGGGTCAAGAGGGACTAAGCAAGGGCCACAACCCTTGCCGACCAAAATGAATGGAATAAAAGGAAAGAAGAAAGGTAATAAAAAAGAAAAGAAAACAAAAAAAGTTGTAAGAAGTCAAAATATAATTTTTTTTTTTAAATGTCAATAAATGTGCCACGTAAGATAGTTGCATCCATATTAACTAATTTTCGATCAAAATCAATTGAATAGACTCAATTGCCACAAATATAAAGATATCTAGTATTAAATTAATTTTATAAAAGAGTTAAGGATTAAGTTAGCATCAATAAAACAAATTTAGGACATTTTAAATACTTTTTCGGATGTTATGTCCCAGAGGCCAATTTATAAAAGTGACATGTCATGTCACATCACATCTTGTCGGTTGAAAGATACTATGTGGAGTACGAGTCGATTTAGAAGTTCCACTATCTAACCCCAAGTGTAAGAGGTTATTATTTTTTTTCTTCTTTTTGGTTGAAATGGAAATATATTAGATAACTCCAAAGTCTAAGTACAAAAGACCTAAATTTGAACAAAGTCAAGCCCACAAGGGATTCAGAGGGCTGAACAAACATTTGAAAGGGAGTGATCCATTACAACAAACTTTTGCAAGCCAGTCCATGACCTGATTGGATTCCCTGCTACAATGGGCTAGCTTTAGGTCTTTGAAACCTATTATAAGATTTTTGGCCTCGCTGATCAGATTCTCCAAATCCCAAGAACAGGTGGTCTCTCCTTTAAGTGTTTTGACCGAAAGTGAATTTGAAGCTTCTATTCAGAACGTGTGCAAAGGTACTTTAGGGTTTCAACCATTGCAATAGTCTCTGTTTGTTCAGCCGAAGCCTATCTCACCCTTTTCGCAAAACCGTCCACTAATTCTCCATCTTTGTTTCGGCACACGTAGCTTATTTCTCCTACCGGCGAATCCGAGGAGTAAGACCCATCAATATTGATATTGAGGGTGTTTGTAGTCGGGCTTTTTCCATATTTGAGGTAAGGAGCCTTTGTCACCGTGCACTTTCTTCTTTGAGTTAGCCTGATTTGTGAAAAAGAGATTCGCCGCCTCGAATAAGCTAATGATTTTCTTTGGGTTCGGTTTCTGTTGGCGAAAAAATGGCATTATTCCTTTCTTTCCATGTATGCCAAGATACTGTAGCTAGGAGATCGAAACTTGTTAAGGTATTGCTGTAATCTTGAAACCATTCATCTATTAGACAAAGGCCAAAGAATGAGATTTAGATTGTAATGCCGTGTCTTGCCAAACTTGATGGGTCCATAGACAAAGCAAGAAGATGTGTTCTATTGTTTCTGGATGCTGCTCACATATTCCACAAGTACTATTCTCCACTATTCTTCACTTGAACAGATTATCCTTAGTCGATAGAGCATTTTGACACATTCCCCATAGTAAATATCGAATCTTTGGGCTTGTATTAGCCTTCCAGATCTAGTCCATAGAGAACAAGGGGAATTGATAAGAGGAAGAGGCTATTTCGCTTTTGCTCTAGTCTTTAGTTTCCCAGATTGTATTATAGCCACTCTTAACAGTATAAGCTCATGTTCTTGTATTAATCCATACCGATTTATCCTCATCTTCTTGCGATTTGAGTGGAATTGAGAGTATTTCACCTGTTGTATTTTCATTGAACAAATTCTAAAGAAGTTGTTCATTCCACTATAGAATGTCTGTGTATTAGCTCAACAACTTTCTATGGTTCATGCCTATTTGCATATCCTCCAATGGCTCCTTTAGGGAGCCATTTTGCCTATCTTATATTGATCTTTTTTTTGTTCCCAACAACCTACTTCATCGATGATAGAATGGAATCTCTACCCATGAGGATACTCTACCAACCCAACGAAGGTCAAAAACCCTTTTCAGCTGACACAAAATCAAAAAGGGAAAGTAAAGTCCTTTTAAAATTTTGCACCATAAAGAAGAGGGAGATTGTATCAGACATCAAGTTTGTTTACCTAGCATTGCTATGTTGAAGGCAATTAGATCTTGGAATCCGAATAAATGAGGCTATTATATGTGCCTACCTAGTGGTAACCCTCTTTGAAGAGAAGACAGGAAGTCTACCTTGCCTCCCGACGGCCCCCCTATTCGTAGGTAACTATTTCTCTTCCCCATTCAGGTAGGAATACCCTCAAATTTTGCATCTAAGAGTTCAGACGAAACAATTTAAAAACATACTTAGGTCCAAAGCACATACTTCTAGCTCAAAATTTAAGTAATATATTTTGCTAAGCATGCATTTCACATTCTTGTCCAAATTAGAGCAAAGGCCAGTTACAAGACAAAATTTTTCATTCGAAATTGCCTTCCACGAAGAAACTACCCAACCGCTATATTCATCGAGGGGTGGGAGTTGCCTATATCCCTCCTATATTAACATCCCTATATTATTGGGACCCACCTTGTGGGCTAGATTACCCCACCATAAAATAAACCCATTCATTGGAAGTGAAAGTCTTTTAAAGACATGCTCAGGTCTCAGTTCTCTTAGATTTCGAATTACATTAACCTTTTGGCTGATAAATTTAAAAAGTTTAATTTTTTTGTGAAAAGCTAGACTTAGGAACTCTTTTATTATATTCAACTTTTTTAGTACTCTCGACTCTATTAACTAGTTAGATGGGCACAATCGAGTCTTCTTGTTGCTAATCATCATTTTACTTAATTGATGCGGCATAAATGATAGATAAGGGGGGTGATAGTACCAAAAAGAGTGCCTTCGAATTACATTAACCTCTTGGCAAATAAATTTTAAGTCTTTTTTTTTTTTTTTGTGAAAAACTAGACTTAGGAACTCTTTTATTATATTCGACTTTCTAGTACTCTCAACTCTATTAACTAGTCAGATGGGCGTGATCGAGTCTTCTTGTTGCTAATCATCCTTTTACTTAACTGACCCAGCATGAATGATAGATAGGAGAGGATAGTACCAAAAAGAAATGGCAATCTTTTTGGGCCACTTTGCCCAATGTCGATGGGGGGTCAAGAGGGACTAAGCAAGGGCCACAACCCTTGCCGACCAAAATGAATGGAATAAAAGGAAAGAAGAAAGGTAATAAAAAAGAAAACAAAACAAAACAAAAAAAAAATCAATTGAAAATGTCCATGAACATGCCATGAAGGATAGTTGTGTTTATGTCAAGTCCATATCCAATGATTTTCAATCAAAATCAATTGAATAGATTCTATCAGTACAAAAATAAAAAGTATCTACCATTAAATTAATCTCATAAGAGAGTTTAGTAAAATAAATTTAGGATATTTTTAATATTTTCTTGGATGTTATGCCCTGGAGCACTTCCTAAAAGTGACATGTCACGTTACATCACGTCCGTAAATTTCGTAAAACTAAAACTTGTGGGAGACTATCTTAAGACGTGTGTGGCCGACGCGATGTGTGAGGAGCACGAGTCGACGCAGTTTATACCTCAGGAACAAGAACTCATCTTTAAAGTGAAGTCGGTCGAAATCAGCTGTTCATCATGTCGGCCGTCATTGTCGTTTTTATGGAAAGTGGGGTTTGGTCAAAATGTGGTCCGGTCCAGGTGAAATGAACCATGTGTTTCATTTCCTTTCATTTATGTCTTTTCTTTTTCTTTTCTTTACAATGTTCCCCCTTCCTCATCAATTTTTTTCTTTTCATATTTTGACTTAGCATCTTTTTAGCATCTTTGAATAATCATATTAATGAGAAATCTCTCCATCGTATGGGCATGCAACGAGAGAGGTAGAAATAATGACCTTGGTAAAAAAAAAAAAAAATCCAATTTTTCCATTTTCGCCTTGCAATTGTCATTTGTTTCTTCACTTCTTTGCAAATACCCCGATGACTGCACCATACTTTCGAACGGGTGTTTCTAAGGATTTTTCAAAAGGAGATCACCAACTCATTCCTACTTGTCAATTCAATTGAAGAGCAAATCTAATCTATTAATCTGAAACATTTGAAACTTTGTGTTATGACATTTTATGTGAAAGTCATAAAAAAAATAATATCAGAACTTGTTATGACCTCGAGAATCCATCTCTATCAATATACCATAGACCTTCCCCTTTAGAACTCCTTTCAATTGAATTAAAAGACAACAATGAAAAGCAAAATAATCTTCCTCTATATAAAATATCGAAACAATGTTGTTACAATCTTACAGGAAACAATTTCCCTGGAGATTTTCATCAGGTATTTACGAGGAACAACAAGAGGTGACACAATTCTAAACGCTACAAATTTTTTCTCCTGTAGCCACTGGATGCACCTCAGCACTTGTTCCTCTCTCCAGCAAAATCCTCGGACTGACTCTCTAGTCTGTAGCCCCCACATCAGCGTTGGCCCAAGACAGAGATTGTCTTTGATTCATCACCATGCCGGTGGATCATGCAATTTCATCCAGAACCGACTTCTGTTTTCTCAACGGACTTGCTCAAAATGGTTTCTGCAAGTACATGGACACGTCCTGAAGAGTCGAGAACTGGTCCAACTGATACTGTCGTTGCGCGAACGCTTCGTCCAAGAAGTCATCCATCGATTCGAACTGGAAATCGACGGCCTTCTCCCAATCTTCCCACTTCGCCTCGCTCTGCACTTCCTTCTTGCACGCCAAATCCGGGGACACCACGTGCTCTGAGCAGCTAGAATCCGTGTGCAGCCTCGGCACCGACTCCGATGAGTCCATGTACATGTGATCCGTAGTCATTGGCGAATGCCCGTACTGCGGAGTTGTGTACAGGTTCTGCGGCATAACAATTGATCTCCGTTTCGGGGAATTCTGCAGGTTTACTGAGCGTGGAAGGGAAATGCTTCTCTACGGTGCCCTTCTTGTTGTATATCCGGCAAAGAACCCAGTCATCAAGCTGCAATATTAGTAAGGATCGACGTTAATCATTCAGGTTCCTTTATGAACTCGTCCAATTACATGTGCGGGAACACCGAAAACAGTGAGAAGAAGGGAAAGACAGTAATTACCCTCGAGTTCTTCTTTTGGCCGGCAGATCGATCGACATTGGCGAGGCGGTACTCGTGCATGATCCAATTGGTCTTCACTCCTCTTGGAGCTTTGCCGGCGTAAAACACAAGGGCCTTTTTTATGCCGAGCGTCTTTGGGTGGCCGATCGGCTTATCAGCTCCGGTCGCCTTCCAAAACCCAGTTCCGGCTGCCCGGTTCGGCCGTGACCCGTTGGGGTACTTGCGGTCCCTTGGAGAAAAGAAGTACCATTCTTTTTCGCCGTACAGAGCCATTTCTGCAATCCCAAGCCAAACTCTATCAGAAATCATGCCCTTACAGTAACAAATCCACGTAAAGAACGGATTTTTTCACAAGAAAATCACCCAAAAATTGGCAAAACTCGTCGACCCATTTCCCAGAATGGGATGATTAACTAAAACCAACACAAGTAGGAACATAAATTGATCAGGAACAGAGCCTGGAGAAGCAAAGGAAGGGTCTGAAAGTACCAGGAAGGTCCCAAGGGTCGAACTTGTAGAGATCGATCTCGGCAATGACGGGGACGGAGATGGGGAGAGAAGAGCACTTGCGAATCAAGTAATGGCTCACCAACTCCTCGTCCGTGGGGTGGAACCTGAACCCTGCTGGCAACTCCAACTGCGCCTTCTTCATCTCTCTCTCTCTCTCTCTCAACTCTGTTCGTCTTCTTCCCCGACTCTTTGGTCCCCTTTTCGCTCTCCAAGCTTTGAGCTCCTTCGACTTTGGAACATGAACCGACTAGGGGTATATATACAGGAGAAAGACACGGCCTCTGCCTATTGGGATAATTCTGACACGTCAGGTAGACGAGACAGGTTGCATCTGCATCGAACCTGAGCTCCTTCAGGAACAAGTGGTGACGGCAGGCGAGACACCCGAGTCGACGGGTCAATCGCAGGTGGACACGTGCCATGGCGTCCGTCAGCTAATTTGTCTGAACTCGGGGAATGGGTAGAGGGGAGTGGCGGCGACGGTAATTAAAATGATCTCTCGCGACTCCTTGACCGTCGCGCCACCTTGCCCTTTTGCCCCTTCATGGAGTCCAACCCCTTCTTCTGGGAATGTTCTTCGAAGCATAGAATTTTCGGGTACATAATTCCTGGCTGTGGAGAAAATACGCATAATTCGTTCTTTTCTTTATCTTTCTCTTATCTAATTTTCAACTCGATTTTCGATCGGTCATCTTATTTTCCTTTGGCCCTGTCAAATCGCCTATACAAACACATATCATGATTTATTAAAGCACATATGACCACATGAGTTACCCCTTAAATTTAAGTAAGCTCCTAAAATGCTTCATCTTAGCCCTCATTTGGATCATTGAGAGATTAAAAGAGAGAGAGAGGGAGTATTTCCTTTCCCTAGAGAGGAAAAAGATTAAGGGGGAAATTGAGGGTACTAGGCGTGCGGGCACTATAATTTTAAAATAAGAAATGCATCCGTCGAGATCTCTACAATACAAACAGATATATTGATAAGGTAACCTTTAACCAACATCAAAGATCCAAGAAAGCCTTTGGTTAAAGGCTAAAGGTAACCCGCTAAGATAGTAATGAAGTCAAAGAAGGTTGATTTTTTAAGTCTTCTCCTACGGATTAACTGAGGATGGATTGATGACCTTCGGCGGCTTTACTTGGATGGGTCAAACAACGCTGGGAGGTGGTGGGATTTTGACCACATTTGACCAATGTTGCACGTTGAATATAAATAATTCACATATGGGCTACGAAAGTAGCAATAACTCGTGCTATTAAGCAACATGAATGGCATGATTACTACTCTTATTGGGCACGGTTCTTTAGTGAAAACCATCAAACCTCAAAAGTCACAATTTACGAAACCCATGTACATGGTAAAAAGTCAATTGGTTGCGCCATATCCTATTTTTGATATTAATAGAGTTTGGAATATATATTGTGTTATGTTAAGTATCTTACATATTGGTACTTGGTTGCGCCATATCCTATTTTTGATATTAATAGAGTTTGAAATATTATATATATATTGTGTTATGTTAAGTATCTTACATATTGGTACTTGGTTGCGCCATATCCTATTTTTGATATTAATAGAGTTTGAAATATATATATATTTCGAAGTCATCATCGATTCCTTAATTTTCTAGAAGGCCCTGGTTTTCCTCTATCTTCAGTTGTAAGAAACCAAATCCATAATTAGCGGGATATACATATTGATGTTACCCGCATGCAAATTTAATTGAAAATTACTATAAATGATGTCTTGTAACCCATTCGATTGGAAAAATGGTTTATGAATATTTTCTCCAATTATGGATGAAGCAAAATATGTTTTCTCTCGAGGATCAATGTCGCCACAGTGAAGGAATTACCTAACTATTAAATAAGCTTATGTAACCCTATCTAACCTAAAAATGAAATGAAAGGGAGTAGATAAATGAAGAAGTAGGGAAATAGTGATGCACAAGCTTCTGGTTTGACCAGTTACTGCACGAATGATAACCATTGTTCCAAAAATCAATTTCTAGTTAAAAATTGATTTTTTTTAATTTATATTCCTTAAACAAGTTTCTAAGCAAAAATACACATTTGATAACCTTACAAAATTTATGTTCTGGAATAAAAATTTATTTGATAACGACACAATATTTCTACATCTCAAGTGGTGATGGGAGGCGGTTGGTAGGTAGGTAGGTTGGCGGTGAGAGATCGGTGTCCAACAACTGGAGGCTAACGATCGACGTCTTGCGGCAAGTGTCCTGCGGCAACAACAGCAAGTGTCCAATGGCAAGTGATTGGCGCTAAGTGGGTAGCAGGTAGTAAGGAGAGTGAACGATAATAAGAGTATTCATTTCTTACTTTTGTTCTAGAAATAAAAAAGCTAAAATTTTTAATTTATGATCTATGTCCCTAATCTATTTCTGTAATAGAAATCTGTTTAGAAATAGAAATAGAAAAATGAAATTATGTTATCAAACAGATTTCTATTTCAAGCCTATTTTAGGAGATAGAAAAATGGAGAAATAGATAAATATAATGGTTATGATGTGCTCTCTTAGAAGTCAATGTTAGAGAAATATGAAGGAAGTCATGTAGGTTGATGTCCGAGACGTGTTCCATGAGATAGGCATACATGGGAAGGTCCAAATAAAAGAGGATAAACACAGAGAGGAATCTACTTAGATAGCGCCATGCCTTATTTTCGTGTAATACATCGCCCCCGGTATTGCCTAAAGAAGAAAGGGAAGTTGAACGATTACTCCCATCTTCCAATTAGAATGGAGGAGCAATCGTCCTTAGATAGAAACTTACTTCGCCAGGCAATTGAATATATATATTTATCGAGTACGTCTCGAGTATTTTCATTATTGTAATCTTCCCCATGGCCATGTAGGATCATCACATTGTGACTGTGGGACAAAACGGGTTCTTTAATTGAGCATATTCGATTTCAAAAACTCCACAGCTTTATTAGATAGATTCGACATAATACTGGCACCGTGTTTGTCCTGACACTAAGCAAAGTTTGTGCAACTTACGAGAAAAGAATGGGGTTGAGTTTATACTAATTAAGATGTTAAAACATTATGGCTGTTTTGTAAAATAAGAGCTTGTGAACCTCTTGGGAATAACAATTCCCAAAACAAAATCATATACCTTCGTAACCTTTTTATATATTAATGGGTGTTTGGAGCTCTTTGAGCATCCAAGTTATTCTCACCGATGAGACAATTCTTCATCCCTGTTCATCCAAAAAATATCAAAAAGGCATAAGTCTATGCTATTTGGGGTGGTTTGAGAGACTCCATGAATGTGGCAATTCGAATCCTCTGTATTGAGCGAGAAGGACTAGCACAATTATCATTTAAGTGAAGAATGGTGCATTAACTAATACCCTTGGGATTTGAATAGTTGATTAGGGGCTTGGTCGTTTTTCAACTCATGAGCTGTATAGATCACCTGTTCAAATCCCATCACTTGCATATAGATTGCTCTAAGTCAGATCACTTGCATAGGTGAAAGGTCTAGATGTTACTAAAACGTAGAACTCGCAAGGTGTCTCATGGTTTCCCAAATGATCATATCTGCGTGCTCGTGTTCCTGAACGATGCATCAAATCATTTGTCAATATTTTGGCAAGTCAAGCATATGATTTGCAAAGTAGTCCACAAATGCTAGGTGAATATTCGAATAAGTGAGGAATTAAAGTGTAAGTACAAAAGACTTGAATCGGAACAAAGTAAAGCCCACAAGGGTTCGAAGGCTAGACAATCAGTCGAAAGGGAGTGATCCATTATGACAAACTTTTCCAAGCCAGTCCGTGACCGGTTGGATTCCCTGCTACAATGGGCCAGGTTTAGGTCTTTGAAGCCCATCATCAAATTTTTGGCCTCGCTAATCGGATTATCCAAATCCCACGAACATGTTGTGGCATCCCAAAATTCAAGTCATCCTCTAGAGGAATTAAAGCCAATAATTAGGTAATGAAAATTACCTATGGTTTATGTTTTAACCATTAGTTTCCTTAAGGCTATGTGTTATTGTGCTTGTGATCATAAGTTTTTAAATTAGTATCAAAGGATGAATTTATGAGGATGATTTATTCTTTGGCCATGTGAATTTTAAAAATCTAAACTCTATAAAAGAAATAATTAAAGATAAATAATTGAGAGTGAAATTGTGGGTTTAATTAGGTTGGGCCTTAGGCCCATTGGCCTAAGCTTGTAATGGGCCAAGTTGGCCGGCCCAATTGAGGCCCAAGGAGGTGTGGCCGTCGGCCACAAGGGAGGCCCAAGCCCAAAGCCCAAGCCCATGCATGTGTTGTGACAAGTGGCATAAAGGAGATGGCATGCATTGGCCATTGGTGAGGCAAGCTCATCATTGCAAATGATGAGGAAATGGGGAAATAAAAGGGAAGAAGAGGAGAGAGAATGGCCAGTTAGCCATTCGGCCAAGAGAGAAAGGGAGAGAGAGAGTGAACCGTGCGAGAGAGAGGGAGAGGAAGGAGTCGTCGCCGTCCATCCGCCATGTTCGCCGCAGTGTGCCGCCGTTCGTGTGGTCTAGAGGCAAGTTGTATGTCGAGTTTTGGGTGATTAGGAGAGGAAAACCGAAGCTTGGATGGCTTGTTCTTGAGTGGTGTTGCTGTTTTCGCTTGAACAGTTTGAGTCAGAATGTTGTGTGAGCTTGCATGCATGTTTAGAGTTCGATTTTGACTTTGATATCTTCATGAAAGTTGTATCTAACATCTTAAACTATAACATACTCAAATTTGGTGTAAAATTACGGAGACTTAAGGGGTCAAACTCTTATCCTACGGAGATGCTAGATCTGGAATGTTTTCGCATGAACTGTTTGAGTCAGAACCTTGTGAGAGCTTGCATGCATGTTTTGAGTTCGATTTTGACTTTTATTTCTACATGAAAGTTGTAGGGGACATCTTAAAATACAACATACTCAAATTTGAAGTAAAATGAAGAAGTATAACCTGGTAAATCGACTAAATCTTGGAGACGGAAATTCTGGAGATGTATTACAGAACACCCGAGACTTCATGGACCTAAATGACGACTATAATCTTGTTATTTGACTTAGATCTCTTCATGAAACTTGTAGAGAACATCTTGATGTAGAACATATATAAATTTCAGAGGAAACGAAGAAGAATAGGTAGGTGAAAACTCAGTATTTCGGAGAAGCATGTACTGGACGATTCGGTGTTGGATGCAGAAGCTTCATGAGACTGTAGAAAATAATTTAAAAATAATCTGACTTGGAAGTCTTCATGAAAGATGTACGTAAATGTTTTGACTATAACTTGGTAAAATTTCGTAATTTTTGGAGGTCGTATGGATATTTTAATCGAATTTCTTTGGAGACTGTGCATTCTGGTTTCATCCGAAAATTTCATGCTATATTGTGTGAATTATGAATTTGTGTGGATTTCTCATTGGCCGTGTATTTTTCATGAAATCATTATCCTATTGTATTATTTATTACTTGCCTTAATTTTATGATTTTTGAGATTATATAAATAATTAAATTTAATATTTTTGAAAATGGCACAAGCTGGAATTTAAGTAAATGTAAAAAAAAAAAGGGCATGATAAATGGATTATTTTAATTGGCATAAATTCCATGAATTTTATTTTATAAATAATCGTACCATGTAGTATGTGTGATGAGGTCTTGATGTATGCATTGAGATGCATGTGTGAATTCAATGTTGAACATGATTTTTGGTTGCTATTGCATCATATGCCATACTAAATTAAAACCGAAATTGGTGAACATGGATAATGAAAAATGATGAGATTGTTGTGGCGGATTATAACGCGCTGGGAGTGTCAGGATGCCCAGTGGCCTAGTGGCGTAATTCTAGAGGGCGGGGGAAACCATTTTCATGGCGAGCCCTGGAGATTCCTCGGGAGAGTCAGGATACCCGGTGATATACGGTGCGTAATTCCAGGGGAGGCCTGGTGGTATGTCGGTACATAATTTCGGAAGCCCGGGAGGTCTTTGCCCAAGGGGAATGCCTCGCGATGCTAGTTGGGATGCGAGATGCCCGGCCATGGAGTGTAAATGTCGGAAGCCTTGTCGGAGGTCTTTGCCCGAGGGGAATGCCTCGCGATGCCAGTTGGAATGCGAGATGCCCGGAATGTGGGGGGGCCAGATGCCCGGTGGCCTGGAATGGCTGAATGCTGGAGGTTTTTCTCGCATGGGATGCGAGTGTAAAATATGAGATGAAATTGATGATCCAAGGAAAGGTGATGTGGTGATCAAATTGAAAGTTAAAAGTGGAAATTAAACCATGCATGATATGATATGACATAATGATGATCACCCATGGCACAATGATATGCATGATATGATGATGTCATGATGATGATGACATGTGTATGGTATGATGGTGTCATGTATATGATGATGATGATATGTGTGTGATAAAATAATGTCATGATAAACGATGATATGAGTATGACATGATGATACACATGTATGTGTTATGATTATGGTGATGATGCATGATGATATACGTATGGCTTCAAGGTAAGTAATGCCTGCAATGCATGTATGACTTGTATGATGCATTGAGTGGTTATTGGATTCATTTACCTGCTGAGTGGTTGTACTCACTCCTTTTGGGAACCAACATTTCAGATTAGTAGATGGTTTGAGCGGTTGGATATGACCACGAGGAGAAGGATAGCAAAGGAGGGAACCTTTGGACGCCGACGCTGGTTGATGGACCTTAAGCATACGATTGTGGGAGGAGATGTCGGTCATCATTTAAAGTATAGCCAAGTATAGAAACATTGGCATTTCGATGTACTGACTAAAGATATCCATCTGCTTTATGTAAATAAACGTGTTCGGCTTTAACTTATATAAGATGTTTAGTAGGTGTGCATCGTTTTCTGAATATAGGGAAGGGAGTTTGTTGGATGTACTTCCATATATGAATTGCGCAATTGACCTATCAAAAAAAAAAACAAAAAAACAAGTGTAAACCCCCTATGTTGTATGGACCCGCTGCAATTGAAATGGTATCAGAGTAACATGTTAATAAGGGAAGTAAAAGGTAGAGCGAACTATGGCGACCCTAATGGATCGGGGGCCGTTGAGGGGTGCCACACATGTGGTCTCTCCTCTAAGTGTTTTGACCAAAAGTGAACTATCTAACTTCATTTGAAGCTTATCTTCAGAACGTGCGCAAAGATACTTTAGGGTTTCAACCATTGTAATAGTCTCCGTCTGTTCAGTCAAAACCGATCTCATCCATCTTGCAAAATCGTCTACTAAGGGCACGTTAACAAATGCGATGGTCATCGGTTCGATTCCGATAACCAGGTAACCATTTTGTTCCCAAAAACAATTTTTTATCAGAAATTATTCTTTTTTATTCAATTCTCACAAACAATTTTTAAACATTTTGAATTGTTTGGTAATTGTCCAAAACTTTTATTCCCGAAATAGAATTGAGTTTGGTACCGTTCTAAAAATTTCTAATCCAAATCATTTTCTTTTAATTTTTTAATAATTTTATTACTTTTTTCTTCTTTTCTTTTATTTTATTTTATTTCTCTTCTTCTTCTTCAAGGTTTGACGGTCGCCGGCTTGGGATGACCGGCGACCGGCCAAACAAGGGCCAGCGACCTCGCCGGAGCGTCACCAGCCCTTGACGAGGTGGCGCCTTGTTGGCCGAGCCTTGGCTGGGCGAACAGGCTCTTCGAGCTCGCCTAGCTACTGGCGAGGCTCGACCTTGTCGAGGGGCAAGGCTGACCTCGCGATGGCTAGGCAAGGCTCACCTTAATGTTGGCTAGGCCAAGGCTCGCCTTGGCGATGGCTAGGCGAGCCTCCGATGAGCTCGTCGGACCTCGTCCAACCTAGTTGCCAACGACCAATAGCAACGACAACAATTGAAGAAGAAGAGAGAGGGAAGAAGAATAAGAAAAAATAGGTTGGTTTGATTCTAGAATTGTTCCTCGGAACAAAAAATCAACTTTTTATTTTAACTTTTCGATTTTGTTTCAAATCTATTTTCTGGAACAAAAAAATAGAAATTTATTTCGGAAACAAAATTTTTACCAAATAGATATCTGTTTCAAATCTACTCTCGGAAACAAAATAATAAAAATTTTCACCGTTTGGCCGATTGCTAAACATGCCCTAATCCTCCATCTTTGTTTTGACATATGCAGCTTATTACTCCTAGAGGCAAATTCTAGGAGTAAGACCATTAATATTAATTTTGAGGGTCTTTGCAGTTGGGCTCTTCCAAATCTAAGGCAATAAGCTTTTGTCACCAAAAGCTTTCTTCTTTGAGTTAGCTTCATTTGTGAAACAGAGATTCTCCGCCCTGGCTAAGCTGATGATTTTCTTTGGGTTTGGTTTCTGTTGGCGAAAAATGGCATTGTTCCTTACTTCCCATATGTATTAGAGTATTATAGTTAAGAGATTGAAACTTATTGAGGTATGGGTGAAATCTTGAAGCCATTCATTTATTCGACGAAGGCTAAAGGGTGAGATGTGGATCTATAATGCCAGATCTTGCCAAACTTAATGGGTCCATGGATAGAGCAAGAAGATGTGTTCCATTGTTTCTAGATGCTGCTCACATATTCCACATGTATTATACTCTACTATTCTTTGCTTGAGTAGATTATCCATAGTAAGTAGAGTGTTTTGATACATTCCCCATAATAAATATCGTATCTTTAGGCTCGTAATAGCCTTCTAGATCATAGTCCATAAAGAACGAGGAAATTGATGAGAGGAAAAGGCTATTTTGCTTCTGTTTTGGTCTTTAGTTTCTCAAATTGTATTATAGCTGCTCTTAACAATAGAAGCTCCTATTCTTGTGTTAGTCCATTCTAATTTATCCTCTTTTTCTTGCAATCCGAATGGAACTGAGAGTATCTCACTTGCTGTTTTTTCATTTAATAGATTCTAAAGAAGCTCTTCATTCCACTTTGGAATGTCTCTATGTATTGGCTTAGCAACTTTCTATGGTTCATGCTTGTTTGCAAGTCCTCCAATGACTTCTTTAGGGAGCCATTTTGCCTCTCTTATATTGATCTTTTTTTCATTCCTAACAACCCATCTTATCGATGATAGAATGAAATTTCTGCCCATGAGGATACTCTGCCAGCCCCGCGAAGGTCAAAAACCCTTCTAGCTAACTCAAAATCAAAATGAGGAAAGTAAAGTCCTTTTAAAATTTTGCACCATGAAGAAGAGGGAGATTGTATCATATGCCAAGCTTGTTTACCTATATCGTGACTTGATCTCACCACTCTCGATCCCTCCATCACGAGGAGAGAAAAATGGGGGAAATTTTGAATTTAGGGGTACTTAATCACAAGAATTCCTTCACGGCTCATGTTCCAAAAGACATCATCACCTCACCTTTCAGATCAAGCCTTTCGTGAGTTCCCTCCACCAAATCGCGAGCTCTCCCAAGCTCGTACCCTGGGTGATAGCGGAGTGTTGCAATCCATACCCACACAGGGGACACACCTCGGGAGAAGAAGTTGAGTATGGATATTGGATTTAAAGGTGCCTTTACCATGGTAGCTCTCTCGACAGTACGCTTCGCCAATAAGAATGGTATTATTTCATTCTTTGGGGTACTCCCATATCAAGTATATTAAACCATGGTGAGTTTCATCGAAACTTGTACCCCGCGCAACAAGTTCATTTATATGGTCTAATTATTTATGACAACCTAAAAAAAATGACGGGAGTCGCCATTAGCCTCATTTCAGGGGTCAACTAGAAAATCCAATCGAAAGTCGGAAGTGTTTTCTTGATTCCTGCACAACCAAATATTTAGGTTCAGGGACTAAGGTTATGCTAATATTTATATTAGCGACATTTGATACCTAAACAGTATGTTGTGTTTTCCTAACATGTCCATGCATTTCTTCTTACATTTTTTGGATCATTAGTCCTAACTTAAGCAATCATGCATGGTTGGTCGTTTTTATGCTAATCTATTTCTAAAGAAAATGAAAAGTAAACACCTAATTGAATTGAAAATTGCGAAGCAATAAGTAAACAATCAACAAAAGCTATAAATCTAACATGCAATAATAGGAAATATAAAAGAGAAACAAAATTGAAAAAAAGATAAGAGAAAGAGAGGACCCGCAACTCATCGGGTTTTATACAAGAAAAGGAACCCGAGATATAAGTCGGGGAAATGAATGGTACATGATTATGGTTGGAATGGACATTGACCTCCATCGTCTTCATGTCTTCTCCATCTTCAGGATCATAATCTAAACCTAGTCTAAGAACTAACTAATTAGGTGTATACAATAGAAAGAAATAAACATACACATCAAAACAATCAAAAACTCAAGATCAATCGCTTAAAGAAGGTTCAATGCAAAAATTAGATTTTGAGGCCTCAAGGTCAACCTTTGTCATTCATGCGTGATCCCACTAAGATACCCATCCAATTTATTTTTGTAACTTATAACTATTATCGACCAATTGTGTTTTCACATGGCCAATAATACTTATAAGTATCCTAACCAAACGATCTATGTGATCCCAAGGTTTTCCCTTGATATTATGCATTAACTCTACCATTCATCTAAAATTCACATGCATTGTAGAAATTAAACATGCATGCAAGTCTTTTGGACCTTATTTCCCAACCAATCAAGCAAGAAAGTAAGCCGTAGACAAAACACTTATTACCAAGGGTATGCGTCAATCACATATACATGCACTTTTAAATGTATGATGTAATTGTATGCATAAAGGAGTACATGTGATATTTCAAAGACATCTTTCGAAATCATCAATGAAAAGTTTTGAGATAAAGTGATATCTCGGGGCTCACATAAATGCACTCACAAGCAACGGAAACATTTTGAATATAATTCAAATCGTAATTTTCACGATGTCAAATCGAGATTTTTTTTACAAAAAAAAAAGGTTCAAAAATATTTAGGATTAAGGAATATTTAGGCTATGGAATACATTCAATTGCCAAAAATAGCTCGAGGATTGCATAAATACACTCACAAGTGTCGCGAGCATTTTGAATATGGTCCAAACCACGACTTTTTCTTAGGTTAAATTAAATTTTGGAATAGAATTTCTTAACAAATTGCTTTTAGGAAACATCACTTGTACCAAATACATTTTTTTAAAATTTGATTCGAAAAGATGATTCATCAAATTTAACAATGAATATCGATATATTTAAAAACAACTTTTATGAAGATGAAATGACCTAGGTTTATGCACAAACTAACTTGGGAATTTATCTAAACAATCACAATCATGTTCATATTAGGAAATTCCAAAGCAATCATGTAAAAATAGCAAAATTGAGTAATGCCCATTCACAATATAGCTGTGGAAAAATTTCATAATATGCATGACATAATAATGAACAACTTTCATGGAGAAATTTTTCCTAAACAAGCTACACATGATTTTTCAAAAATTAGACAACAAGCAACAACATCTTCGAAAATTGTTAAAACAGCAAGACACTTAGCCAATATCGTAAGAATTTGTCCTATCAAAACAAGTCTAAAAATCATCATATTTTCACACAACATAGCCAATATGTTGGCAAGCAAATTTCATTTAGAGGCCAAGTACATAATCCTAATAGAAAAATTAGAACAAAAATATCAAAAGTCTGTCCAAACATTGTTTAAAACAGGGGTCCAAATTTGATCACATGTTTAGATTTTGATCTAGTCTTGAAAAAAATAGAAAATAGTCCAAACGGTTAGCGATTTGCGTGAAATTAATAGCATTTGAGACCTCTAAGTGTGCCTTACGACTTCCTAGAAGGCTCGAGTCCTGTTGACACCTAATTTTGGAAAAATAAAATTGAATTTTGAACAAATAAAAATAAAAAGGGGAAAATTGATTTGATTGATTATACATGGAAGTTTGAAATTCTGATGAGTATTCAGATTTTGATAAATGTAGAAACAATTGAAAAATCAAGCGAATTAAGGGCAATGATTTTGATACAATGGAAGGAATCAAGCAAAATCGAGCTGATTGTGAAATCACGCTCCAATTTGCAAGCTTGATTTAATGCGACGGAAAATGAAAACTCGGAAAATACCATACAAAGTGGCCGTCTGGAATCACTATAAAAGAGAGCTACATTTTTTCATGAAGGGGGGCTTTTGGTGCGAAAAAATGGGGAGAGAATGAAAAGAATTCATGAAAAGAATTCATGCAAAAAAAAAAAGTACAGAGAAAAGTGGGGGGGAGGTCAGAAAGCAAAAAAAAATTCGAGAGAAAATACATGTGAAAATTCTTCGTCCCATCTTTAGTCAACAAAGAAAGCCACTTCCCTTTTTCTTGTCCTAACAAGCTCCAAAGAAAAAAGCAGCAAGAAGTGCAGAGAAGGGACGTGAGAAGAGACGTGTGAGAAAAAAAAAGAAGAAGAAGAAGAAAAAAAAAAAAGAAAAAAAGCAAAGCTTGTCTTCTTCGAGCGTCTCCTCGCCACTACTGGTTGATTGCCGCGCCTACCCTTCGAGCACGACTAGCAACACCCACCTCAGACGTTGCCAGCGCCGGTGGTTTGAGCCTCCTTTTGCCGGTGACCCCTGAAGCTCGATCACCGCTGTGCCACCGTGAGACACACCACAGCCGAGCCCCGCATCGCACCCGACACTGCCGCCCAGCGACCCGCGACCCAGCTCCGTGACCCGCAACCCAGCCCCGACTCCACCGCGGCCCTGAGTTGGAGCCCGCCACCGTTCACTTGCAACCGCTCCCCCACCAGAGCTCTGACGATCGGTCAAACGACCGCCCGTCACCATTCCCCCGTCGATTCCCTTTGGTAGTTTTTTATTTTTAACTTTTTACTTTACTTTTCACTTTATTTATAGTTTAGTTTATTTTACTCTTTTTATTTGTTATGTTATCTTTTTGTGTATTTCATTTTATAGCATTTTTAGTTTAGTTATTTGATTTTGTAATATTGGATGTTAATATCTGTAATTTTTGTAGGCATTATCCGCAAGAATTTTGTCCCGAATTATTATAATTATTAATTTGATCCGAGAGACATTGGATTATTACTTTTAATTATTTTAATTATTTTAATTATTGGGCTTTTTAGTGGAATTTCAATTGTTAAATCACAATGATTATTTAATTTGGTTTGTAAGACTTCGGATCAGATTTGTAATTATTTTGATCTCTTTGTCGTGATAATTAGGGTTAGAATAATCGTTAATTTGACTGTGAGATAACAGGTTATTTTTATCGATTATTTTAATCATTTATTTTGTCGATAGTTTAGATTTAATAATTACTTATCTTTTAAAAAAAACTAAAAATAAGAAAATCAAACAAAAACCAAAATTCTACATGAGCATATAGGTTTAGTAAATCAGACATGTAGGTTTAGTAAATTAGAAATTTTTTAAGATTACATTTTTAGGATTGCATTTTTAGAAGTAAGTTAGGGTTGGACCTAAATTAGTTTTTTAGATAATATTCGTACATTTTACTTATCCCATTTTTCTTTAAAAAAAATAGTTTTCTACGATAGAATAGAGTTAAGTCAAATTAATCCCTAGAATAAATTAGAAAATTATCCCTTTTTAGGTAGTTTAATTAGGGTTTTCATAAATTCTGAATTTCAATAAAAAAAATACAAAAATACGAGGTGCATGTTAACTAGTTTGCATAATAGGATCATTTAATTAGAATTTGCTCATTAATAAGATTAAGTCATTTAGTTTTAAAATGCATTTTCATAAAAGAATTCTAATTCTTTTTTTTAAAACCCAAAAAAAAAAATGATTGCTTGCTTTGTGTGATGCAATTTATTATTTATTATTTGAATGTTTTAATAATGGATGAGCACCCGTGTGATCACCATTTGCATGATAGTAATTTAGGTTAAAATAAATCAGCTGCCGCAAAAAAAAAAATTATTTTAAAAAATTAAAAAGAAATGGTACCGAAAGGGCATTAGAAAATTCTAGTGTAACCAAGTCCCCGTATTCTTAGTCTCTAGTTCGTAGGAGTAAAATAAATCTCCATTTATTTTACTTAGGTATCTAATCGACCTACCATAAACCGATTAGTGGCGACTCCTAGTTAAAAATCATTTGCATGTTAGATAATTGAACATTAAGTCGCGAATTGGTATGGGCTTGGGAGAGCCTGAGCTAAGTATAAAAACTTAGTAGTCCATTAACTTAGTTTTAGGTGGTGCACCCGAAAATTAGGTCGCGACAAGTCCAAACTAAATCAAATTGATACCCTAAGATTTCTAAAGGTGCGCAAATTAATAACTAAGAAACAAAACACATACATGCATTAATAAATCTCAAAACTATTCAAGTAATGCACAAATGGTATGACCAAATCGCATGCAACATAGAATTGGATGCGAAAAACAATTGTAGTGATAATCTAGCCTTAAGTCGGCATGAGATAATGTCATACAATTCGATGACAATACGAGATGACTCAAAATTCATTATGAAATGCTTGAGGGTTTCTTGGTGAACATACACTCGCGGCACAAATTTAACATGCAAATGATACTCAAATGCAATGATATGAACATTTATTAAAATATTATAACATGTATTTGAAGTGTCAATAAGACATTATTGCAAAATTTGGTCTCTCAGAGATCCAAACAAGCATGGCAAGATGTATATGCAGTAAGATTTCATTTCAACATTAACTCCATAGAATGTGCATGATTTCAGCCATCTCAAAATATGCAAAAATCTTACAAAAAATTCTACATGCATAACATGTAATGATGAACGCTTCTCATTAAGAGTTCAAAACCTAAATATGATAGCATGAATCGCAACAAAGTGACAAAACAGATGCACATTTAGATTATGTACTAATACAACACATTTTAACATTAACTCATGCAATTAACTCACTTGCCAACGTCAATACTTTGCAAAGCATACATCAACTGAACATATGTATCATATATTTCAACTCTCACGAAGGATTTGAGATCAAACAAGCATATTTGTAGACTCAATTTTATCAAAACAGAATCTGGATCAATACATGGCAAACTGACATATGTTCAGATCTAAGTGATTTTGACCTAGTTGAACATGTTTAAAAACTTCCAAAATAATATAAGACATGCACAACACTAATACAAGAAAATTTTATAAAGAAAAGTTTCTCCAGAATTTAACACGTAGATAAGTAAAAAAATAACAAAATCATATATCAATATGGAACAGACTGACCTAGGCTTAAATCTAAGTAGATTTGACCCAGTTAAACATATCCAAAAATCAAGAAAAATTTCACAACATGTACAAGATGATTTGGAATAAAACTCATGCGAGAAAGATTGTCCAGGAATCATTACAAAATGCTACATAAAAATAGTAAAATCTCATTTTGGAACAAAAACATAACCGAAAATCCACTTAAACTACTGTAGAATCGCTTATCTTTGGAAGTGTTTTTCAAGAGTCAAACGACACTTGATTGAGACGTACAAACTATAGTTTTGAAGCTTAAGACGTGTATTATTTAAACTTAAAAGGACTCGAGTTAAAGCAAGGTCACTTTGGACCTTATTTTGGCCAAAACAGTAAATCAGTCCTATAGCTACAAAATTGCAAAATCAAGTACAATCATTCAAGTTCATCATTCAAAAGCACTCAATTGCAACAAAACATTATCTAAATCATATAGCATCTAAACATCATTCAAGAAAGTGACCGTCGGCGAAACACTTATTACCAAGGAAATGATCAATCACATATGCAGACACTTTTAAATGTATGACGTAGTTGTATGCATGAAGGGGTACATGTAATATTTCAAAAACAAGTTTTGAAATCATCAATGAAAATTTTTGAGATAAAGCGATATCCTGGGGCTCCCATAAATGCGCTCACAAGCATTGCATACATTTTAAATATAATTCAAATCGTAACTTTCACGATATCAAATTGAGATTTTTTTTTTAAAGTTTGAAAAAAAATTAGGATTAAAGAATATTTAGGCTATGAAATACATTCAATTGCTAAAACTAGCTAGAGGCTTGCATAAATGCACTCACAAGCGTCTTGGATTTTTTGAATATGGTCCAAACCACGACTTTTCCTTAGGTCAAATTAAATTTTGGAATAGAATTTCTTAACAAATTGCTTTTAGGAAACATCACATGTACCAAGGCATTTTTTTAAAATTTGATTCGAAAAGATGATTCGTTAAAAATCATTTAATAGTGAATATTGATATATTTGAAACAACTTTTAAGAAGATGAAATGACATAGGTTCATGCACAAACTAACTTGGGAGTTTATCTAAACAATCACAATCATATTCATATTAGGAAATTTTAGAGCAGTCGTGTAAAAATAGCAATATTGAGTAATGCCTATTGACAATTTAGCTATAGAAAAAATTCATAATATGCATGACATAATAACAAACAACTTTTGTGGAAAACGTTTTTCTAAACAAGCTACACATGATTTTACAAAAATTAGACAATGAGCAACAACATGTTCGAAAATTGTCAAAATAGCAAAACACTCAGCCAATATCGTAAGAATTTGTCCTATCAAAACAAGTCTAAAAATCTTCATATCTTCACACAACATAGCCAACATGTTGACAAACAAATTTCATTTAGAGGCCAAGTACATAATCCTAATAGAAAAAATTAAACAAAAATATCGAAAGTCTATCCAAACATGAGTTAAAACAGGGGTCTGAATTTAATCACATATTCAGATTTTGATCTAGTCTTGAAAAAAAATAGAAAATGATCCAAACAATTAGTGATTTGCGTGAAATTAATAGCATTTGAAACCTCTAAGTGAGCCTTACGACTTCCTAGAAGGCTCGGTTCAAACTAAGTCAAATTGATACCCTAAGATTTCTAAAGGTGCGCAAATTAGTAACTAAGAAACAAAACACAAACATGCATTAATAAATCTCAAAACCATTCAAGTAATGCACAAATGATATGAGCAAATCGCATGCGACATAGAATTGGATACGACAAACAATTAGAGTGATAATCTAACCCTAAGTTAGCATGAGATAATGTCATACTATTCAATGACAATACAAGATGACTTAAAATTCATTATGAAATGCTTGAGGGTTTCTTGGTGAACATACGCTCTTGAGGCACAAACTTAACATGCAAATGATATTCAAATACAATGACGTAAACATGTATTAAAATCTTATAACATGTAGCATAAGTGTCAAGAAGACAATATTGCAAAATTTGGTCTCTAAGAGATCCAAACAAGCATGGCAAGATGTATATGCGATAAGATTTCATTTCAACATTAACTCCATAAAACGTGCATGATTTCAGCCATCTCAAGATATGCAAAAATCTTACAAAAAATTATACATACAGAACATGTAATGATGAACGCTTCTCATTAAGAGTTCAAAACCTAAATATGATCGCATGAATCGCAGCAAAAATGACTAAACAGATATGCACATTTAAACTATGTACTGATGCAACACATTTTAACCTTAACTCATGCAATTGACTCACTTGCCAACGTCAATACTTTACAAAACATACATCAATTGAATAAATGCATCATGTATTTCAACTTTCATGAAGGATTTGAGATCAAACAAGTATATTTGTAGACTCAATTTTATCAAAATAGAATCCGGATCAATATGGGACAAACTAACCTATGTTCGGATCTAAGTGATTTTGACTTAATTAAACATGTTTAAAAACTTCCAAAAAAAATGTAAGACATGCACAACACTAATGCAAGAAAATTTTATGAAAAAATGTTCCTCTAGAATTTTAACAAATAGATCAATACAAAAATAACAAAATCAAATATCAATACAAAACAAACTGACCTAGGCTTAGATCTAAGTAGATTTAACCTAGTTAAACACATCCAAAAATCAAAAAAATTTCAAAACATGTACAAGACGATTTGGAACAAAACTCATGCGGGAAAGATTGTCCATAAATCATCATAAAAGGCTAACGAAAAATAGTAAAATCTTATTTCGGAACAAAAACATAACCGAAAATCCACTTAAGCTATTGTAAAATCGCTCATGTTTAGAGGTGTTTTTCAAGAGTCAAACGACACTCGATTGGAGCATACAACCTATAGTTTCGAAGTTTAAGACATGTATTATTTGAACTTAAAAAGACTCGAGTTAAAACAAGGTCATTTCGGACCTCGTTTTGGCTAAAACAGTAAATCAATCCTATACTACAAAATTGCAGATTTAAATAAAATCAAGTGCAATCATTCAAGTTCATAATTCAAAAGCACTCAATTGCAGCAAAACATTATCTTAATCCATAATCTAGCATCTAATCATCATATATTTACTTAAAATTAAACCTTAGCCCCGACCGACTAATCCGGCCTCACTTCACGAGGTTTGAGATCGAGAAATTATCTTTTGATGCAGTTTTTCTTGATTTTGATCACGATCAAATGAGTCTCGAATCTCCAAATCGATCCTCAATCTTCAAGGATGCAGATTTAATCACCATGAATTGTCACAAAGCTGTTCAAACCGCTTTGCAAGAGAACAAAAACCAAAAACCAGTCTAGATTTGGACTGGCCTTCAACCGTCGCTGAAAATTAGACCACCGGTGACCGGTCTTCTTAATCCAACCACACCTTGGCCAAGAATGGATCTAAGACTAGATCATAATAGATCTGGCGATTAAGAAATCATTGTTGGCTACCGGTTCAAATGGCAATTGAAACTGGACCAAGATGAATCGGTTTGATGGCTTCAAAGGGAATCAAGGCTACCGCATGGATTCCAGTGACTGACCAACCAAACTCCAACCACGATCGTGTCGAGAATAGTCTAAGGATTTGGTCAAGTGAAGTCTCAACAAGTGGTCGACAACATCCAGTTCAGCTGATCAAGGAACCTAGTTCAAACTGAACCAATTTTGAGCCGCAACAGCAATGTTCTTGATCGGAGGTCCTTTGATCACTGATCAGCCAAACCCCGGCCACAGGAACTTCTAGGACAATCTGCAGGATCAAATCAAGGAGTCTCAGAACTTCGAGGAGCTACTCAACCACCCGATCGACTCAAAACAAGACCGGATCAAGCCACCGGCTAAAAGTCAGTGATGATCCGATTGAGGGAAAGCCGTTCGATCGAGATGTTGGAAAATTTTTCTGGTTAAGGCTCTGTTACGATGATACTTCGAATAGGGGGAATGATCTAATCAGTGGTGGTGTGGTCACCGTTGGGGGTTGGAACCTACCGGCAAACAGCTCACTAGAGGGAGCTCTAGCCGAACCAAGAGAGGAAGGAGAAGGCAATTAGAAAAGGTAGGAAGAGAGAGAGAGAGAGTAGAAAAAGAGTATTTCGTGCACAATATGAAGCCCCCAAAAATGGAGGGAAAATTTGCCTTATATACTTCCTAAGTTAACTTTCTCATTTGAATTTAAGTGATATATTTTGAAAAGCATGCATTTCACATTCTTGTCCAAATTGGGGCGATGGTCAATTGCAAGACAATTTCTCATTTGAAACTGCCTTCTATGAAGGAACTACTCAAATAATCATCTTTTTTCTAATTTAAAAGAACCCAAAGGGTGTGCACTTTGAAGTTCAGTAAACCTATCGTCTTTTCCCGCAATCGTGTCATAGTTGCCATTGGAATCGAAAGAGAGCCATGGTCGTTTTGTTGTTGAATTAGGTGAGATGAAACACAATCAAATTCGATAGCTAGTGAATTGTGAACTCGAGACTTTTTATTTGCATGAAGAAAATTAATGAGATTATCATCACTTTTGAAAAAAAAGTTAGGTAAAATTAAAGAATAAAAGGCCTATTTGGAGAGGGTTCATTAAAAGCAAAAAATATAATCTTTTTAGCAAAAACTGAAAGTGTCAGATTATAAAAAAATTATATATGAATTAGGTTTTAAGCATAAGCTTGGTCTATGTAAGGTTGAAACAACCGAGAGCAGCCAATCTTGTCCCTGTCAAAATGGCAAAAAGGTGTTCAGGTTGTACCTCATTAAATTTTGATATATTTATTTAATGAGGTACAACCCTTAATTAGATTGCCATGGAAGCTTCCAGTTTCGCTTAGGCATGAAGACCTTCGTCTTGTCTTGACTTGCATGACGTTTATTGTCCATGTGCGTGATGTCACGCCCCGAACCCCGAGCACGCGCACATCCCACCGCGGTCGATCAAATATGCAACATCTTAGGATATGTCGCCGACCCATTCATTTTATTACGCATGCAGAAGCAAAACAAATCCCCTAACAACATTTAACTTGGGATAGAAAAGCAGGCAATAAATCACAATACCAAACACTCATTTACAAACACAAATGGTTTAAATACAACACTGGACCGTCTACAAAATAGACTAGCTCGACGAAATGGGAACTATCCTAAAACCAACTAGCAGGACACGTTCACCGATACTTCAGTCTCCACCTTTCCAGACTTAGGGCTTCGGGTCCTCCACGACCGCCATCTAGGGACCTGAAATTTTAATCCCCAAACTGGGATGAGACAGTGTCTCAGCAAGTTCAACCCCCTAAACCCCTATTAGAAAGAAAATACGCCCAAGGGTGACCTAGCCACATCACACAGAGAACTTACCTCACCTCAGTTCCTTCTTGTAGGTTAGCACAATTCAAATCACCCAATCACAGATAGTAATAGGAACTCAAACAATTGGAACGTCATCACTTTCATATAAATCACAATCGCACTTAGAACGCATTCCAATTATTATTCATTGCCACACAAGGGCATAGCCTACTCGCAGTTCGGTTATCTACTGGCATATAGCCAGGCATCGCATCTCCACCTTGGAGCACGACTTCGTCAATACATCGACGGCGTTCCCGAAGGAGCATGGGCCCAAAATCAACTTCGACCCGCAACCACCGCGTGGGCATCCCGTATAGGGGCAAGTCCGGCTCAACAGCCCAGGACGATTCCTCTTAGTTATCACACAATCAAAGCATACTTGGCCCCAGAACACTTTATATTTCACTCAATGCTTCCACTTAAAAACGGTGATCCCGCCATTTTTCTTCATATTAAAAATATTCAAGAAATTACTCACGAGCGTGGGGACACGCTAATTTCGAATCAAAAAGCCAATATCTCACTTTTTCAAACCCCACTATTTAATATAATCATTAAAATCAAATTTTTGCATCAAAACCCAACACTTGGATTTTTATGAATAAAATCCATATTTATCACAATCAACACTCAATTTGTCACACCCATTCATCAAATTCAAATTCTAAATGCACAACAGCGATTAGCACGAAATTCTGAAATTAAGGTTCCAAAATAACTTTCAGAATTTATTAAATAATTAAATTTATTCCGAAAATTAATTAAATAATAATATCCCTATCTTTCACGATCCACACTCAATTCATAATATCTAATTATCAATTTCAAAATCCGATTATACAGCAGCGACCGACACGAAATTCTGAGAATTTAGAGTCCCGACAAAATTTTCGGAATTTAATAAATAATTAAATTTATTCCGAAAATAATTAAATAATAATATTTTAATAATTTCGAATAATAATAATATATTATTAAATTATTTAATGATTTCGGAATATTTAAATAAATCAAAAGTAAATTCATTTATGTCAAATCAATGCTTATTTTAAATAAACCTACTTACCCTTAATTAAGCACACTTTAAATTAAACCACCACCTTAATCAAATCTACTCTTAATTAACCTAAACTAACAACCTAATAATACTTAACATAAACTAAACCTCCCTAAGCATAATTAACCCTCTAAGCGAGGTTTAGTGAGTTAAACTCAATGGATTAGCGAGCCGAGCGGACCAAAACGACGAGTACGACGCGAGAATCGACTTTCCTCAAGGCGGGCCGAGCATCCGGGCTCGGAAAGGCGGCCAAAACGGGCCACGAGCAGGCTGCAATACCCATTTTTCTCCTCTCTGCTTGCTGCTGGTTGAGGCCGGAAAAGGGCCGATCCGAGGCCGATTGGAGTTGGGAATGGGCGGAGGAGCTGAACCGGACCTAGGCGGGGCTTCACGGTGGCCGGAGGCGGTCGATCCGAGGCTTGAGCCGGCCGAACAGCCCCCGACACGCATGAGCAGAGGCTCACGGAGACGGTCGAGCGTCGGGCGAACACGGGCGAGGGCGAGCGGCGGCGGCGGCGCGCGAGGTGGCAGACGGTCCTATGGCGTGCGACGGCAACGAGTAGGGGACGGCGATTCGACTGGGCTGCAGCCAGCTTCGACACCTCCTCAGATCTGCTGGGTTTTCAAGCAGAAACCGAAGACGAAGACGAGAGGAGAGAGGGCGACGGTGGCATGGCCGATGGTGCGGGCGGACGGCGAGCAGCTTGACGGTGCAAACGGCGGCGACGAGCGGTGGAGGGGGGGCGTGTGTGGGGGCTAGCGAGCTGCTAGTGGCGTCCGAAGAAGAAGATGAAGAAGATGGAGGAGTCGCACGGAAGAGAGGAAGAAGAGAGGGAGGAGAGAGAAGGAGGAGAGAGAGAGAGAGAGAGATGGGACCATTCCCTTTTCTTTTTCTTTTTTCTTTAATCCACCTCATGACCTCATGGATGACATCACACTCCACTCACCTAATCTTCCACAACCTCTTCCAATGGTTCCAATTTATTTTTCCGCCGGGGCATAAAATCTTGTACATCCAATTTCTTCAAATCTCATCAATTCTCTTCCAATTGAATCAAATTGAAGTCTATAAAATAAATCCAATGTCACCACACTTCAATTCATATCTTCACTTGATTATAGAACCAACTTAAGTCCCAAAAGCGCGACCAAAGATGAGCTTACTAATTTCTCGAGCCAAATTAGCCATTCTCTGATTATTTTGCTGAAAAACTCGGCTTACATGAAAAATCTTCCGAAGATTAATCGATGTTCCTAAAATGATTTGTGACACACCTAAACTTCCAATTTCTGAATTCGATCTCAATTTCACGGTTAGTTTCACTTTTGCATGATACTAGCGCGGCCCAACCTACCGGGTAGCCTTTAGAAATTTTCATGCATTTAACCTATGGTTGATCATTTCAAGCCACAATGTACATCTTTGAAACATTGACTACTTTCGATTGTCGGGGTAATCTCAAGGTTTCAGATACGGACACAGGGTACCCAATCGACAGAATAGTCGGTCTAGTGCCGATCGACAAGAATTGTGTGATCTGGTGGAATCACCCACACCTGATCACATGCCTCTGTCGAGTTGACCTATCTCCGATCTCTAATCGATTTTTAATTGTGCCGTAATGACCCGTGCAGATTAGCTCGGTCAAAAGATCGCTTCCTAGTCAAATTCTCGAGTCTGATGCATTAGAAACTCTTAGCGGCTTCACCCGATAAACTAGTTTTCACATGAGTGGCTGACTCAAGAAAAAAAACTATATGCGTGCCAATGAAATTCTCGTCTCAATTTATTGAAAATAGAATTGGAAAATCGGGATGTCACAACTCTTCCCCTCTTATAAAAATTTCATCCTCGAAATTTAAACCTTTACCAATTCTTAAACAGAAAAGGTGGGGTACAATTGTCTCATCGAATCTTCGGTTTCCCATATTGCTCATTCAGTACCAATACTGTCAGATCACTACTATCTTGCCCAAACCACTTCGGGTTCCAAAATACTAAACGCTTGCCCACTTAAAATTCCAAAGGTCTTCAATACAAAATCTGCGAAACTAAACTGGCGATTCTGAGCAGTCTCTAAACCGTCTCTGATAACTGCGACTGAATCACTAATGTCTGAACCAACTCTAGACCTGCGACCTTTCATTCTCTGATCTCAACTCAACAACTGAAGTTTTGAACACTCTGCTTTGCACTGATTAAAAAGAAACTATCTGACTGATCAGCTGAAATTGGGAACCTCTGGTCAAGATCTGATATAACTCTGACACTAATCTCGGCAACTGCAATCACTGACTACTGTACTGACCCCGGCATGTGATCTTTCTTTCCTTGACTTCATCTCAGCAGTTGCAATTATGCACTCTTTGATATACACTGCTTAAGAAAGAATCATCTGAAAGCTCTGCCAACTTGGAACATCTGATCTAAATTTGAAATATAATTCATCCCCGGCACTCCATGCAGATGATTTATATGATATACACACACTTCGGTGTACCCACTTTGTGACAATATAGAATCTCCAATTTCTGAAATCGAACTTAGATTGGCGGTTAATTTCACTCCGACATGCTTTTAGTGTGACATAGGTTACTAGGTAGTTTTCGGAGCTTTTTAGGACAAATGACCCGTGGTCGATTTTCTTCGAGCCACGATGAACCCACTCGACACATTAGTGACTCTCGAGGGTTGTGAAAATCTCGATGATTCAAATACGGACATAGAGTACCAAAACGATAGTACAATCAAATTAGTATCATTCGACGAGAGTTTTCCAATTTAGTGGAGTCACTCACGATCGGTCATTCATCTTAGTCGAACTGACCTATATCTGATCTTAATTCGATTTTTTAACTGTGCCGTAATGATCTCTAAAGATGAGCACGGTTGAGAAGTCAATTCTTAATCGAATTCTCAAGTCTATCTGCCTTAAAGTCCTTCGTAACTCACCCAACTAGTCTAGTTATCTCGTAAGTGGCCGACTCAGAGAAAAACACTGTAATCGCATCGATGAAATGTCCAATTTAACCAATCGAAATCAGAGTTTGAAAATTAGGATGTCACACACTCAAAACAAGGTCTATTCCTACTATCTAGTCAACGTTGAAATTGCTATGATGAGCTTCCCATAAGATATATTCTTTAATCTCTACATCATCAATTACACATAATCATCCTCAGAACCTTAGCATTCTGTCTTCAGAAATCTGAAAATCAACTTCTCTCTCATCTGCATACTCTTATAGAGTCTCCTGAATTTCTGAATCTATCCGCTGAAGCATTTTGATTCTGATATGAACTTTCGGCTCAATTTTGAGGGTAGTCATAAGATTCAAAAGGTGGCCTACCTTAGATTTGAAAACCGAATTTCAAACTTTTTCAAATAAGATCCAATCCTTGAGTACCAACTGTGCAACTAAGGACTCTCGACTCAATGCATCTGCGACTTTGCTCACATTTCTAAAGTGATACAAAATGTCATAGTCATAATCCTTAATGTGTTCCATCCAACGACGTTGTCTCATATTCAACTCCTGAGGTCTCAACTGATGGGACGCATATGCAACAATCCTATCTTGCTGCACCAACAAGCAACCAAATCCTTTAAACGATGCATCATTGCAGATCTCATAACTTTCGGGACCAGATGGAACGATCAACATAGTGCGGTAGTCAACCTCTTCTTAGGCTTTTGAAAACTATGCTCGCACTTATTCGTCCACACGAACTTTTCTTACTTCCTCAGTAGTCGAATCAACTGCAACGCTGACGCGAAAAACCCTTCCATAAAACTTCTGTAATATCCTGCTAATCCCTAGAAACTTCTAATCTCTGTCATTGTAGTCAATCTCGGCCAACTGTTCACTGCTTCAATCTTGGACGGGATCTACGGAGATTTCTTCGCCTGAAATCACGTGACCTAGGAGCGCAACACGAGTCATCCAAAACTCACACTTGCTAAACTTAGCATAAAATTGAAGAGTCCTCAAGGTCTGAAGTATCATCTTCTAATGTCTCTCGTGCTCCTCAGCACTCTTTGAACACACTTGGATAACTTCAATGAACACGATCAAGACTGATTCAAGTACCCTTAAACATTCTACTCATTAGACCCAAACAAATAGCTATGGTGTCCATCAAACCATACGGTATTACAACGAACTCATAACTGCCATATCGAGTACGAGATGCTAACTTCGGTGTGTCTTTCTTCCTGATCCTCAATTGATGATACCCTGACCTCCAGTCGATCTTGAGGAATATCGATACACAACCACAACGAACCACATGTACAGAACTGGTGCTCCCCAAGGTTATGCACTGGAAAGTATGAATCCCCTATCCAACACTTCTTGCATCTACACCTTCAGTCTTTTTAACTCGGGTAACACCATCCGGTAAGGAGCCTTAGGGACTGACTCTGTTCCGGGTGCTAATTCAATCGCGAACTCCATTTCTCTTTCTGACTGCAAACTTGACAATTCTTCAGCAAATACCTTAGAAAAATTATGTACCACAATTATATTCTCCATATCCGGCTCCTCAACTGACGCATCCATTACAGCTACCATGTAGATTCAATAACCAACAACCTGAACCAAGTCATCTTCAGTGACGAATAACAGGGATCGAAGGTCCTTTCTAACTTTCAGTAATTCAAAACTTTCATACGCTAATTAAACAAACTGAATTATATCACTGCCACGATTCATAACAGCAGAAAGCTCCTCGAGCCAAACCTTTTCATAAATGACTCCCAAGTCATACATAAGCAAACCCATCAGGTACAACTATAGTCAAATACTCATCTTCCTATTACTTTATTACAACAACGGAAACTCCACAACCTTCACTCAAAATCCTGTTGCGATACTCTGATAAAACACCTCAAAACATTCTTCCCTTGATTAATGCATAGTCAATCCATTATTATTCATTTCGCCATCCTAGTGGCATTCTATCTACAGTAATAGTGCTTACACTCTCCTGAACTTACACGGACAGTTCTTAACCTGACGGCCATGCTGGCCACATTCAAAGCATGTTCCCTTTTTACTCTAACACTGGGCTGACTCGAGCCTCCTTTCCACAAGCTCGGCACACAATCAGAGAGTCCTCTACCTCCCATCAAGTGACATCATGCACCCATCCTTGCACTGAGGTCTATTCCAAGTACCCCACTAAATGTCCCGAAGCATGCTTCTTCTGTTCTGTCTTATCAACGGCGGTGACAGAAACAGCTGTGATTCCATCTGTCTATACGGACAATCTTTGATCAAATAACTGTACTGGTGACCTTTGTAACAAGTCTTGTCTCTCTTACAGCACGGAACAGATCCCTGTCTTTTCTTACAGACACGACACACATCGATTAAGTTGAGCACTGACTTTCCAATTCTACTTCTCCGGTTGGGTGAAACAGGGCACCTTTCTTCTGGCATCGGCCTTTCTCCCCAATCGATTTCCATCTCTGTCTAAACTGAACCTTGACTCAGATACATCGGCTTGATCCTCGATTACAACTCCAGATTAGGCCTCAACAGGCACAACAACAACAGCGGTCACAACACTGGCGGCGGTAGAAATAACGGCAACAGCGGCGGCTCGGTCTTGAACTTACTGACCCAACAAGCTTCCAAGGAACGCTAGCGCCTGAACGATCCCAACGAACCTAAGATCATTCAGTGCTGCTACACTCTCAGTACCGACTAACAGCGGTACTCTCACACTCGCGCAGGTCTGAGCCTACGCACTACCTCGGGTACCGACTCTTGTCAGCGTCCTACCCCGAAGTACAGGTCCTATCGACCTCCTCCAAGGAGTTCTCCACTCCTGGTCACTCATACTACAGACTTTATATAGACGCCTATTTTTCAATTCCAACACCAGGTTAGAATATGAGTGACCCCATAAACATACTACCAATCAACGATCAACCACATGCATCAGCATATTAAAAGCCTTTCCTACTAACTATCCCATGACTCATCGCACCTTATCACTCCATACACAGACCATGCTTTGATACCACTTAAACGGGGGTGTCACGCCCCGAACCCCGAACGCGCGCACATCCCACCGCGGTCGATCAAATATGCAACATCCCAGGATATGTCGCCGACCTATTCATTTTATTACGCATGCGGAAGCGAAACAAATCCCCTGACAACATTTAACTTGGGATAGAAAAGCAGGCATTAAATCACAATACCAAACACTCATTTACAAACACAAATGGTTTAAATACAACACTGGACCGTCTACAAAATAGACCAGCTCGACAAAAGGGGAACTATCCTAAAACCACCTAGCAGGACACGTTCACCGATACTTCAGTCTCCATCTTTCCAGACTTAGGGCTTCGGGTCCTCCACGACTGTCATCTAGGGACCTGAAATTTTAATCCCCAAACCGGGATGAAACAATGTCTCAGCAAGTTCAACCCCCTAAACCCCTATTAGAAAGAAAATACGCCCAAGGGTGGCCTAGCCACATCACACAGAGAACTTACCTCGCCTCAGTTCCTTCCTGCAGGTTAGCACAATTCAAATCACCCAATCACATATAGTAATAGGAACTCAAACAATTGGAACGACATCACTTTCATATAAAATCACAATCGCACTTAGAATGCATTCCAATTATTATTCACTGCCACACAAGGGCATAGCCTACTCGCAGTTCGGCTATCTACTGGCATATAGCCAGGCATCGCCTCCCCACCTTGAAGCGCGGCTTCGTCAATACATCGACGGCGTTCCCGAAGGAGCATAGGCCCAGAATCAACTGCGACCCGCAACCACCGCGTGGGCATCCCATATAGGGGCAAGTCCGGCTCAACAGCTTAGGACGATTCCTCTTAGTTATCACACAGTCAAAGCATACTTGGCTCCATGACACTTTATATTTCACTCAATACTTCCACTTAAAACAGTGATCCCGGCCATTTTTCTTCATATTAAAAATATTCCAGAAATTACTTACGAGCGTGGGGACACGCTAATTTCGAATCAAAAAGCCAATATCTCACTTTTTCAAACCCCACTATTTAATATAATCATTAAAATCAAATTTTTGCATCAAAACCCAACACTTGGATTTTTATGAATAAAATCCATATTTATCACAATCAACACTCAATTTGCCACACCCATTCATCAAATTCAAATTCTAAATGCACAGCAGCGATCAGCACGAAATTCTGAGAAATTAAGGTTCCAAAATAAATTTCAGAATTTATTAAATAATTAAATTTATTCCGAAAATTAATTAAATAATAATATCCCTATCTTTCACGATCCACACTTAATTCATAATATCTAATTATCAATTTCAAAATCCGATTATACAGGAGCGATCGACACGAAATTCTGAGAATTTAGAGTCCCGACAAAATTTTCAGAATTTAATAAATAATTAAATTTATTCCGAAAATAATTAAATAATAATATTTTAATAATTTCGAATAATAATATATTATTAAATTATTTAATGATTTCGGAATATTTAAATAAATCAAAAGTAAATTCATTTATGTCAAATCAATGCTTATTTTAAATAAACCTACTTACCCTTAATTAAGCACACTTTAAATTAAACCACCACCTTAATCAAATCTACTCTTAATTAACCTAAACTAACAACCTAATAATACTTAACATAAACTAAACCTCCCTAAGCATAATTAACCCTCTAAGCGAGGTTTAGTGAGTTAAACTCACTAGATTAGCGAGCCGAGAGGACCAAAATGACGAAGACGACGCGAGAATCGACTTTCCTCAAGGCGGGCCGAGCATCCGGGCTCGGGAAGGCGGCCAAAACAGGCCACGAGCGAGCTGTAATACCCATTTTTCTCCTCTCTGCTCGCTGCTAGTTGAGGCCGGAAAAGGGCTGATCCGAGGCCGATTGGAGTTGGGAATGGGCGGAGGAGCTGAACCGGACCTAGGCGGGGCTTCACGGTGGCCGGAGGCGGTCGATCCGAGGCTTGAGCTGGCCGAACAGCCCCCGACACGCACGAGCAGAGGCTCACGGAGACGGTCGGGCGTCGGGCGAACACGGGCGAGGGCGAGCGGCGGCAGTGCGCGAGGTGGCGGACGGTCCTACGGCGTGCGACGGCAACGAGTAGCGGACGGCGATTCGACTGGGTTGCAGCCAGCTTCGACACCTCCTCAGATCTGCTGGGTTTTCAAGCAGAAACCGAAGACGAAGACGAGAGGAGAGAGGGCGATGGTGGCATGGCCGATGGTGCGGGCGGACGGCGAGCAGCTTGACGGTGCAAACGGCGGCGACGAGCGGCGGAGGGGGGGCGTGTGTGCGGGCTGGCGAGCTGCTGGTGGCGTCCGAAGAAGAAGATGAAGAAGATGGAGGAGTCGCACGGAAGAGAGGAAGAAGAGAAGGAGGAGAGAGAGAGAGAGATGGGACCATTCCCTTTTCTTTTTCTTTTTTCTTTAATCCAACCAAAAATGGCCCACCTCATGACCTCATGGATGACATCACACTCCACTCACCCAATCCTCCACAACCTCTTCCAATGGTTGCAATTTATTTTTCCGCCGGGGCATAAAATCTTGTACATCCAATTTCTTCAAATCTCATCAATTCTCTTCCAATTGAATCAAATTGAAGTCCATAAAATAAATCCAATGTCACCACACTTCAATTCACATATTCACTTGATTATAGAACCAACTTAAGTCCCAAAAGCGCGACCAAAGACGAGCCTACTAATTTCTCGAGCCAAATTAGTCATTCTCTGATTATTTTGCTGAAAAACTCGGCTTGCATGAAAAATCTTCCGAAGATTAATCAATGTTCCTAAAATGATTTGTGACTCACCCAAACTTCCAATTTCTGAATTCGATCTCAATTTCACGGTTAATTTCACTTTGGCACGATACTAGCGCGGTCCAACCTACCGGGTAACCTTTAGAAATTTTCATGCATTTGACCTGTGGTTGATCATCTCAAGCCACAATGTACATCTTTGAAACATTGACGACTTTCGGTTGTCGGGGTAATCTCAAGGTTTCAGATACGGACACAGGGTACCCAATCGACAGAAAAGTCGGTCTAGTGCCGATCGACAAGAATTGTGCGATCTGGTGGAATCACCCACACCTGATCACATGCCTCTGTCGAGTCGACCTATCTCCGATCTCTAATCGATTTTTAATTGTGCCTTAATGACCCGTGCAGATTAGCAAGGTCGAAAGATCGCTTCTTGGTCAAATTCTCGAGTTTGATGCATTAGAAACTCTTAGCGGCTTCACCCGATAAACTAGTTTTCACATGAGTGGCCGACTCAAGAAAAAAAAACTATATGTGTGCCAACGAAATGCCCGTCTTAATTTATTGAAAATAGAATTGGAAAATCGGGATGTCACACGTGACGTGGATGTAGTTTCACTTGGGATTTGGAAGCAGCGAAAATGACAAGAAAAAAAAAAAGAGGTTATCACTTAAAATTTCACAAATTTTGTCATGTTTATTTTAAGTACCTATGTGTTGTGAATTCTTGATGGTATTAAAGTTGTACCTCACCACCACACAAGAGCTCAAGAGCTCTCTTGAGAGCCGCCCTACTTGCCAAGTAACCTTAGTGGGTTGACAAGACTACGCTCATTATCTTAACATACGTCTCAACATCTAATTGGGTTGAATTATTTTTCCCCCTTCTTAAGAGAATATCCTGAATTTTACATCTTAAAATTTAGACGAAACAATTTAATGTCAAGGGACATCCCTAACCACTATATTTATCGAGAGATGGGAGATGCCTCTACCCCTACTATATTAACATCCGTGGAGTATTGAGACCCACCCTCTAGGCTAGTCTACCCCCACCATAAAATAAACTCTTTCATTGAGAGTGGAAGTCTTTTAAAGATATGCAGTTCCAGCCGTACTAGATTTTAAATTACATTGACCTTTCGGCTTAATTTTTTTGTGAAAAACTAGACTTAGGCACTCTTTTATTATATTCAACTTTTTCTAATACTCTCAACTCTATTAACTAGTCGGATAGGTACAATCAAATCTTCTTGTCGCTAATCATCCCTTTTACCCAATTGACGTGGCATGAATGATGGATAAGAGGGGATAGTACCAAAAAAAGTTAGGCACTCTTTTAGGGCCACCTAAGAGGGGATAGGACCAAAAAGAGTTAGGCACTCTTTTAGGGCCACCTTGCCCAACGCCAATGGGGTCGAGAGTGACTGAGCAAGAGCCACACCCCTCACCGACCAAAATGAATGGAATAAAAAGAAAGAAAAGATAACAGAAAAAGAGAAGAAAACAAAAAAAGTTGTAAAAAGTCAAAATATTTAAATAGTATTAAAAAAGTCCATGAACATATCGCGTAAGATAGTTGCATCCATATCAAGTAATTTTCAATTAAAATTAATTAAATAGATTCAATTGAGATAAACATAAAAGATATCTAATATTATATTATTTTAATAAAAAATCTAGGTTAAGTTAGTATCAATAAAATAAATTTATGACATTTTTAATATTTTTCTAAAGTTATGCTCCGATGACTGTTCATAAAATTGACGTGTCACGTCATGACATGTCGTTAAAGACTATCCTAGGACGTGTGTGGCCGACCGATATGTATGTGGAGCACGAGTGGACACAATTTATTCCACACGAGTAAGACTCATCCTTAAAATGAAGTCGGTCCAAATGAGCTGTTCATCATGTCGGCCGTCATTGTCGTTTGTAGGCAAAGTGGGGTTTGGTCAAAATGCGGTTTGGTCCAGGAGAAATGAACCATGTGTTTCATTTCATTTCATTTATTTCTTTTCTTTTATTTTCTTTACAATGTCCTCCCGTCCTCATCAAGCTTGTTCTTTTCATATTTTGACTTAGCATCTTTTTAGCATCTTTGAATAATCATATTGATGAGCAATCTCTCCATCGTACGGGCATGCAACTGAGAGAGGTGAAATAATGACCATGATAAAAAAAAAAAAAATCCAATTTTTCTAGCTTGCGCCTTGCAATTGTCATTTGTTTCTTTACATCTTTTCGAATGGGTGGGTGTTTCTAAGGATCTTTAAAAAGGAGATCAACAACTCATTCCTACCTGTGAAATCAATTAAAGAGCAAATCTAATCTGTTGATATGAAACATTAGAAATTTTGTGTTAGGACACTTTATATGGAAGTCATGAAAAAAATATCAGAACTTGTTACGACTCGATAATCTGTCGCTCGATATACCATGGAACATCCCCTTCGGAACTACTTTCAATAGAATTAAAAGACAATGATGAAAATTTTAATAATCTTTCTCTAAATAAAATTTTGAATCAATGTCATTACAATCTTACAGGAAACAATTTCCCTGGAGATTTTCATCAGGTATTTACAAGAACAACAAGAGGTGACATGATTCTAAGCACTACATATTTTTTTCTCCGGTGGCTACTGGATGCACCTCAACCTTTGCTTCTCTCTCCAGCAAAATCCCAGGACTGACTCTCAAGTCTGCAGCCCCCACATGAGCAATTTGTCCAAGACAGAGATTGTCTTTGATTCATCACCACGCTGGTGGATCATGCAATTTCATCGAGAAGCCCACTGCTGTTTTCTCAACGGACTTGTTCAAAATGGCTTCTGCAAGTACATGGACGCGTCCAGAAGAGGCGAGAACAGATCCAACTGATACTGTCCTGGTACGAACGCCTCGTCCAAGAAGTCATCCATCGATTCGAACTGGAAATCGAGGGCCGTCTCCCAACCTTCCAACTTCACCTCGCTCTGCACTTCCTTCTCGCACGCCGAATCCGGGGACACCACGTGCTCCGAGCAGCAGCTAGAATCCGCGTGCAGCCTCGGCATCGACTCCGACGAGTCCATGTACGTGTGATCCGTAGTCATTAGCGACCCATATTGCGGAGGTGTGTTGTAAGGGTTCGTCGCCGCCGGCATGACAATCTGCGGCTTGGTCTCCATTTCCGGGAATTCTTCCGGTTTGTTGTGCGCGGGGGAGAAATGCTTCTCTATGGTGCCCTTCTTGTTGTATATCCGGCATAGAACCCAGTCATCAAGCTGCAATATAAGCAAGGATCGACGTTAATCATTGAGGTTCCTTCATGAACTCGACCAATTACATGTGCGGGAACACCGAAAACAGTGAGAAGAAGGGAAAGACGGTAGTTACCCTCGAGTTGTTCTTCTTGCCGGCAGATCGATCGACGTTGGCGAGGCGGTACTCGTGCATGATCCAATTGGTCTTCACTCCTTTCGGAGCTTTCCCGGCGTAAAACACAAGGGCCTTTTTTATGCCGAGCGTCTTTGGGCGGCCGATCGGCTTATCGGCTCCAGTCGCCTTCCAATACCCAGTTCCGGCTGCCCGGTTCGGCCGTGACCCGTTGGGGTACTTGCGGTCCCTGGGAGAAAAGAAGTACCATTCTTTTTCGCCGTACAGAGCCATTTCTGCAATTCCAATCCAAACTCCATCAGAAATCATGCCCTTCCAGTAACAAATCCAGATAAAGAACGGATTTTTTCACAAGAAAATCGCCAAAAATTGGCAAAACTCGTCGACCCATTTCTCAGAAAGGGATAATTCACCAAAACCAACGGAAGCAGAAACAGAAATTGGTCAGGAACAGAGCCTAGAGAAGAAGCAGAGGAAGGGTCTGAAAGTACCAGGAAGGTCCCAAGGATCGAACTTGTAGAGATCGATCTCGGCAACGATGGGGGCGGAGATGGGCAGCGAAGCGCACTTGCGAATCAAGTAATCGCTCACCAGCTCTTCGTCCGTGGGGTGGAACCTGAACCCCGCCGGTAACTCCAACTGCGCCTTCTTCATCTTCTCTCTCTCTCTCTCTCTTCTCTCGACTCTGTTCGTCTTCTTCTGCTAACTCTCTGGTCTGTGCCCTTTTCTTCCAAGCCTTGAACTTGCTCAACTCTCGAACTCGAATCCACAGAGAAAACGCGAGGCGACTGGGGGTTTATATACAGCCGAACTCTCCCTCAATTTCTATTTTCCCTTTTATTTTTTCTTAAATTCTTGGGAAGTTCAGACACGTGGGTGGAGAGATCCCACGCAGCGACGAATCGGAGTGTACCCGGATCGAAAAAACGTGGGGAGGAAGGCACAGAAGGCAACAACCGGAGCGCCTTCGGCGACAGGTGGCGAGCGCAGCCGAGACAAGGTGAGTGTCGACTGGTCAATCGCAGGCCGACACGCGTGGGGGGACTCGTGTTATGTCATGGCGTCCGTCAGCTAATCTGTCTGAACTCGGTTGAGGGGAGGGGCAGTTAAGGTAATTTGAATGGTCCCTTGCGACTCCTTGAAGGTTGCTCTCCCCGCCTTTTTGGCCCTTCCTGGAGTCAAACCCACGTTCATTTGGCGAAAGATACCGCGCCATGTTACCACTCAATGAAGTTCGAGACACATATATCTTATTCACTAGTCCATAAACAATGAGTACGGAGCGTGTTGGGAAAATTTACTCATCTTATTGGACGTCTTGTACTCTCATGTTATGTTAATATTAATATATTCGGTCATGAAGTTTAAAATAATATTACATTTAATTTCATCGACTATTGTGATGATTAAAATATTGTACGGAAACATAAAACGAAACACTAATGAGTTAGTATTTTAATTTCATTTTTAGGCCAATCATTCGATTTTTGTTAGGTGTTGTCAAATTGGCTATGTGAGCATATGTTAAAGATCATCAAAACACAAATGGCTCTATGACCTGTCCCACTAGGGAGCAAAGAAGTCAAAGGAGGTAGATATTCGAGTTTTCTCCTGCGAATTTACTGGGGATGGTTTGATGACTTTCGGCGGCTCTACTACGAAGGTCAAACAACGCTGGAAGGTGGTGAGATTTGGACTATAATTGACTACGACTGCACATGAAAATATCTAGTATATTACGTATTTTTGGTGACGACCACCAAAAAAAAAAGAAGTATTTTTGGGGCTATGAAAGTATCAAATCACTCGTGCCATTAAGCGACATATATGGCATGATTACCGCTCGCTTTGTCAGTGGTTCTTTAGTGAAAAAACCAATCCGATCTCAAAAGTCAACGAGTTACAAAAGCCAAATACATGTAAAAAGTCAAAACACTTTGAAGCAGTTGAAGTCAATGGGAAAACCTACATCAGAATATCTATCTACTGGGGATTAAAATCCTACCAGAAGAAAAAGTATTCGTCCTGAAAGATTTATGTCGGGAGCTACATAGGTTTTTTATTACACCACATCCTTTTTCATGATATTAACGAGGTAAGAAAAAATGCTTAAATCCAAGGCGATAGAAATATACACGAGTCATCGATTCCTCCATTGGTTATATGGCATGTGTTCTTCTCAATCTCTTATTGAAAAAATTCATTTTATTGGATCTCTTAGTGGGTTATAAATATTGATATTACCCTCACAACAAATTTAACTTAATGTAAATAAAAATGATTTCTTGAAACCCACTCAATCAGAAAATTGGTTTGAGGAGATTTTCTCCAACTAGGGACGGAGGAATATATGGTTTTCCTGAGGATCAATCTTGTCACCATGAAAGACTTGCTTAACAGATTTAATGAGTTATGTAACGCGGCCTAACCTAAAAAACAATTGAATTCTATAATAAAAAATAAAAAAACCACACTTTAGTTGAAGATGTACTTATGCCAAAACAAACATCCAAGCAGAGCGAGTGTTGGTCAAATAATAACCACAAACTCATACGAATTTTAATTCGAGTCTTAATCATTTGATCAAAAAGTTTAGGAGAGTATGTTTTATTGTGATATTAGTTCATCATTATCTTTCTTTGTCGTGATTAATTTTTGTTTATCAAATACAATAACTCACATTCATCAAACATTTACACATAGACAGACAGGTATATCGAGGGGATGGGGACATGGAATTAGGCTGGAGACATTAATCCTTTCCTTTATTTTAGCAAATTGATATACCAAAGGTTATTGTAAATTGCAAATGCAGGTCATGATGATTTGAAGAACATTTTCCTATAAACAATTGCTTCTATCACTTAAAATAATTAGTCGATGAAAAATATTTTATTATGTGTTTAAATATTTTCATGAATGAAGAAAATGTTTTTCGTTCAATCATTTTTTAAACAATACAAACAATTATTTATAGGAAAATATTTTTTAAATCATTTAATTTTTACAAAACAAAATGAGCTTAAAAGAGCATCAATTTTGTCAAATGATTTTAGGTCTTCTAGGTTTAACGCATGTGCAACTTGGCTTAGTCAAAGTGACAGCTAACGAGCTGTAGGAGACAATGGGGTTGTTAGCTTTGGGTTTACTAATAATTAATTATGTTTGGCCAAAAACGATTATAATTAAGCATCATCCAAGCCGGCTTTCATATAATCAACCAATTATCGTTTTATCCAGTCAATCAAAATTAAATGTAGATAAACAAAGAAAAAGAGATACGGAAATATTGCTGTACAAGCTTCTGCTCGGACCAGTAATTTGTCGATGCTAGAAAAAGAGAAAGGAAGTCATTTTGTCTGGCTAGGACATGAGGTTGATGTGAGTGACGTGTTCCACGAGCTAATTATACGTAGATTGTGCCCATTTTAGTTTTTATCGTGCAATGGAATCCAACTCTATTTATTTAGTAAAAAATAAATTATTCAAATAAGTCTTTTTTTTTAAAATGATTATTTATATCACTTAAATAATTAGTCAATGAAAAAAAATTCCATTATTGACAACAACTTATATATAACATTTTTGTTAATATTAAAAGTATTTTTTCATTCATTCATTTTTTATGAACCAAACACGCCTAATTACTACAAATTTTTCTCTTGTCCATGTGTCGTTATCACAAAGTGGCAATATAGTAGTTCTTCAGTTGAGCATATTCATATTTCAAAGAAGATTCGACATATTAGTGGTATCGTGTTTATCTTGGCACCAAGAAACTTTGTGCAACTTACAAAAAGAGAATGAGGACAAGTAGATATTAATTACGATTCCAAAACATTTGGATATATCAAAAATAAGACGGGAACCTCTTAGGATTAATTATTCCTAAAAAAATTTATATTTAACTCAATATTTTTTTTTTTTTTGTTCTAATATGAATGAACGTTTGGAGCTTTTGAGCGCCCGAGTAATCCTCATTGACCGTAACAAATCTTCTTCCCCACACATTGAGTAATTATACGAGATAGACAAATCTGTGCTCCTTGAGGTGGCCCTAAGAAAATGTGCAAATGTTATGATTCGAATCATAGATTGAACGAGAAAGACGAGCATATTTACCACCTAAGCAAAAACTATGTATTCATCAAACCCTTCGAGTTATGCATAGTTGACTAGGGGCATGACTCATGAATCGGAGGACGCATGTTTAAATCCCACCACTTGCATGCAAATTCCTATGAGTGAGGTCCCCCATGCAAGTCAAAAGCCCGGACTTACTAGTACATAAAATTTGTAGCTATCTTATGGGTTTCTAACTAGTCAGGTTTTCATACTCATGACAACCATATTACGATGTCACAAAGAAACTAGTGGGATCATTGTTGATTTTAGAGGAAAAGTTATGTAGAGAAAGAAATGATGGGCATGTGTGTTTAGGATTAAGTAGAAGCAAAACATATAACATTTGCGCTTTTCAGTCAAAGTAAAATAAAATAAAAAATTATTATTTGGATTTCTAGAAATTATGAAAAATCAAATATATGTGAATTTACGCATCAATATTCACATATTGTGAAAAATGAAGTACATTAGATTTTTTTAAAAAATGAGCAAAAATACGTAGATTGTAAGACTTTGATTAATAAAAAAGTGGAAAAGCAAAAGATAATAAACGCATGTGGTTTTATAGATATGATGTAAGCATAAGATTAGTCTATTTCGGCTGACACAATCGGGGGCAGCCGCCCTCTACTCCTGGTCAAAATGCCAAAAAGTCATTGCTTGGGCCTCACGTCGTTGACAGCAATGAAACCTTAATCAGATAAGATTCAAGTTTATCCACTCGATCAGCTTTTCCTTTTTTCTATATTTCTTTCCCTTTAAACTGAAAAAAAGAAAAAGATAAAACATGGAAGCTTCGGGTTCTTCTAGGAAAGGAACGAAGTCCTTTGTCTTGTCCAGGTGACGTCTTGCATGACTTCAACGACCCGTGCAAGTGACGTCGTGGATTCATAAGCACGTCCACTTCCCCCATAAAATTCGAAGATAATGACAAAATTAATCATTGAATAAAATTTGTATAATGTCATTATCAATTTTTTAGTTTATTCCATATGATTTATAAACTTATGATACAAGTCTAACTTAGTCATAATTTAGTCATAAATTATATGAGAATATTTAATATAGCCATTTCATTAATTTAGTTTCAGGACAATGTTGACCATCTTCTTATAATTTAAAGATGAGATTTTATATGAACATATCACATTGCATGTTAAACTAAAGTTCATGGACCAAATTTAACAAATTAAAAATTCATGGATCCCATTATACATTTAGTCAAAATTTATGTATCATTTGTGTAATTATCCCTAAAACTAATAGGATATTCCAAGTAGCTATGGTGAATTTTGAATTGCATTATTGACTGTTGATAGACTTTATAAAGTTATTATAGTTTACAGTCAAATATGCCTTTCAAGTGCTCCCAAGTCTTTTAAGCAATGTGATTGAAGTAGTCGTGTCTAATTGTTCTTGGTCACTAAGGGGCATAACAAAATTTCTGGAACAAAAATCAATTTATATTCTTGATATCTCAATTTATATTCCATGGATAAGTTTTTTTAGTAAAGAGACGCGTTTGATAACAATTTAAAAATTCTATTTCTAAAATAAAAATTCGTTTGATAACAGAATAAAATTTCTATTATTAGGAGCGGCAACGACCAGCGTCCGGTGGCTGGAGCCTAACGTTTGATGATTGACGTTCAGCGTCCGGTGACCGACGATGGGCAGCCGGAGTCCGAAGTTCGATGTTCGGCGTCTGGCACCAAGTCCGATGACCGATGGCAGGTGGCCAAAGTCCGAAGTCCAACACCAAAGTCCGACGACTGACAATCGACGTCCAACATTCGGAGTTCGATGTCTAACATCTGACATCCGGAGTTTGGCAACAAGAGGCCGGCGGCGAGTGGCTAGTGGCCGGAGTCCAGCGGCAGGTGGCAAGCAACTGGTGGCGAGCGGTGAACAATTGTCAACGAACATATTAGGTTGGTGGTGAGCCTCTGGCATCCAATGATTGATGATGAGCGGCCAATGACCAGTGGGCATCCGGCATCCAGCGACTGGCAGTTGGCGACGAGCGAGCGGCCTACGGCGTCTAGCGGCTAACATCCGATGGCCGGTGGTCAGCGGCCAAGGTTGGTGGCGGACAACTGGCAACCGGTGGCGAGCGTCCGGCATCTCACAGGCGGCAAGTGGGCAACGAGCAGTGATGAGAGTGAACGATTAGGAAAATTTTGATTTATTATTCTATTCCAAAAATAAAAAAGCTAAAAATTTTAACTTTTGATTTATACTCAAATCTATATCTCGAAATAGAAATATATTCCAAAAATAGAAAAATGAAATTGTGTTATCAAACGGATTTATTCCAAATTTGTTCGGGAAACAAAAAAAAACAGAGAAATAGAGAAATGTAAATTTTGTCATGCACGCCCTAAGAGTCCTTTTTGTGACCCGATTGGAATGATAAAACTCGGGAAGAGTTTGATAAAACAATTGTGTTATGGCACGTTAATACAATCTAGAAAAATAAATAAATCAGGGATTGAAATGGTTGTAGCCGATGTGATATGTAAGGGGACAAATTGAGACGATTCATATACCTCAAGAGCGAAAAACAGGTTGTTCTTATCCTTAGCATTTTAACACAACGATCCAAATTAAAGATGGCCCCTTTCTAATGATAATGACCTTTCTTTGTCCAATACGTGAGCCCATGCACCGTGGGATGATCACTTGTTCATGTCGGCCCTCGTTGCTGTCTTTGTGTCGGATGATGGAAGTGTGGCGTGATCCAAGTGAAATGAACCATGTGTCGGAAAAATCACTTGTTCGTGTCGGCCTTCGTTTTTCTTTTTTTCCCCATTGTTCCTTCCTTATCTATTTTTCCTTTTCCGTATTTCAATGACCCAACTAGAGATTGTCCTACTGTTCGGTGTACCTATTTAATAAACCGTATCTCTCTCATTTAGAATAACTCATGTATATGAGCAATCTCTCGACATATAGACATGAACCTGCTCCTCAAAAAGCCTAAACAGGGGAGGCAAAATATAATGACCTTGGGTCAGGAAATATTAAATTTTTTCCATCTTTAAAATCGTTTAATGTCTCCAGCTCATTAAACGATTTTATCTAAATTGAATTATGTGCTTGATGCATGAAAGTTTTAATGGCATTTTAAAGATTATGAATATTATTTCTATGTTAAAGAGGCGGTCAAGTCTATTTTATTATTTGATCACTTGCAAAGTAAAAAATACAAGAAACCATGACCGCCCACGTTCCAAAGATCCATCTCTCAATGAAACATAAAACGGTCCATTTTGAACTCCATTCAATTGAATTTTCGATAGCAAAGAATAATAAACCAATCTCCATTAAATAAAATATTGAAACAATTTTGCTACAATCCGACAGCAAATAGTTTCCTTAGAGACTTTCATCAGGTATCTACATGAGATGACATGAGTTAACCCGATTCTAAAGGCTAACTGTACCGACCACCGCAGACCCATCAAGATCGCGGCGCATCTGCCGGGTCGTCTCTCGGCCAATTTAGAGCCGGGCAGATTGCTTTCACTGTGCTACTGGATGCACCTCAACGCTTTGCTCCTCCCTCTGGCAAAACCCAGCAAAGCAAAATCCAAGGACTAACTCTCGTCTATAACCCCACATGAGCAAAATTTGTCCTAGACAGAGATTGTCTTGATTGATCACCATGCCAATGGAGCCTGCATTTCAATGCGAAGCAACCCGAATGGAATGGTCATCCGACTTCTGTGTTACTCAACGGACATGATCAGAATGACTTCTGCAAGTACATGGACATGTCCTGAAGAGGCGAGAACTGATCCAACTGATACTGTTCATGCGCGAAAGCATCGTCCAAGAAGTTATCCACCGAATCGAACTGGAAATCGAGGGCCTTCTCCCAATCGTCCCACTTCGCCTCGCTCTGCACTTCCTTCTCCCATGCCAAGTCCCGGGACACCGCGTGCTCCGAGCAGCTAGAATCCGTGTGCAGCTTGGGTACTGACTCTGACGAGTCCATGTACATGTGATCTGTAGTCATCGGCGAATGCGCATATTGTGGAGACGTGTACGGGTTCAGTGCCGTCGGCATAACAATTTGTGGCTTGATCTCCATTTCGGGGAAGTCTGCCGTTTCATCGTGCGTGGAGGGGAAATGCTTCTCTATGGTGCCCTTCTTGTTGTATATCCGGCATAGAACCCAGTCATCAAGCTGCAATATTAGCAAGCATCGACGTTAATCATTGAGGTTCCTTTATGAACTCGTCCAATTAAATCTGCGGGAACACTGAAAACGTTGAGAAGAAAGGAAAGACAGTAATTACCCTCGAGTTCTTCTTCTTGCCGGCGGATCGATCTATGTTGGCGAGGCGGTACTCGTGCATGATCCAATTGGTCTTCACTCCTCTCGGAGCTTTCCCTACGTAAAACACAAGGGCCTTTTTTATGCCGAGCGTCTTTGGGCAGCCGATCGGCTTATCGGCTCCGGTCGCCTTCCAATAACCGGTTCCGGCTGTCCGGTTCGGCCGTGACCCGTTGGGGTACTTGCGGTCCCTCGGAGAAAAGAAGTACCATTCTTTTTCGCCATACAGAGCCATTTCTGCGATTCAAAGCCAAAATCCATCAGAAATCATAACCCTCTGCAGACGATCAAATGGTTTCGAATTCACGAGAGATCTTGAAGACTAATAAACCAGAGTCAAAATCATCATGCTTAATCCTTGACAACGAGAAATCAAACGAACAAATCACCCCTCTTCTTGACCCACATGTCAAAATGAAAAGTTCAAACCGTCGAGAAATGCATTTCATACTACAGTGAAAAATCCAACTAAAGAACGGATTTTTTCACAAGAAAATCACCCAAGAATTGGCAAAACTCGTTCGACCCATTTCCCAGAATGGGATGATTCATCAAAACCAACACAAGCAGAAACAGAAATTGTTCAGGAACAGAGCCTGGAGAAGCAGAGGAAGGGTCTGAAAGTTACCTGGGAGGACCCAAGGGTCGAACTTGTAGAGATCGATCTCGGCAATGAAGGGGACGGAGATGAGGTGCGAAGCGCACTTGCGAATCAGGTAATCGTTCACCAACTCGTCGTCCGTGGGGTGGAACCTGAACCCCGCTGGTAACTCCAACTGCGCCCTCTTCATCTTTCTCTCTTTCTCTCTCTCTCTTTCTTCTCAACTCTCTCGACTCTGCGTTCTGCTGCGACTCTGCGATCCCTGCTTTTCGCTTCCAAGCTTTGAACTCCTTCAACTTTCGAACTCGAATCCACACAGAAACACGAGGAGACCAGGGGTTTATATATGGAAATTCAGACACGTGGGCTGGAGGGATCCCACACAGCGACCGGTCGACTGGTCAATCACAGGCCGACACGTGTGGGACGACTCCGGTTATGTCATGGCATCCGTCAGCTAATCTGTCTGGACTCGGCGAATGGGTTGAGGGGAGGGGCAGTTAAGGTAATTTAAATGGTCTCTTGCGACTCCTTGAAAGTTGCTCTCCCTGCCCTTTTGGCCCTTCGTGGAGTCAAAAACCTTGTCCTTTTGGCAATAGATATCGTGCCATGTTACCCCCCACAATAAAATCCGAGACAGAAATGTCATCCAATAATAAGATCTTAATCTTGACTTTTCAGGATTATGTGTTTTAGTTTGTAAACCACATCAATATACACTTAAAGACCCTCGAAATATAAAATTTTCTCATTCACAACTTTATAAAGTGACAAATAAAAAACGTGTTAAGAATATAAGATGTTATGTTCTCAAATTTGAATTAAAATCACATTTATTTTCATCAATCGACCGTTACAATGATTAAAGTATTATGTGAAATATAAATGAAACATATATGAGTTAACATTTTAATTTTGTTTTTTTTGGCCAATCAATCTTGTTTTCACTGGGTCTTGCCAAATTGGCTATATGGGCATAGGGTAAAGATCATCAGAGCATATGTGGCTATACTACCTACCCCACTAGATAGTAGAGAAGTCAAAGGAGGTGGATATCCTAGTTTTTCTCGTGCGAATTAACTGAGGATAATTTTGATAACTTTCGGCGGCTTTACTACGAAGGTCAAGCAACGTGAAAGGTGGTGAGATTTTGACCATATTTGACTACGGTTGCACATTAAAATATCTAATATAAAAAGTATTTTTGGGGCTATGACAGTATCATGTCGCTCCTGCTATTAAGCAACATAAATGGCATGATTACCTCTCGCCTAGACAGTGGATCTTCAGTGAAAAAACCAGTCATATATCAAAAGTCAACAAGTTACAAAAGCCAAATACATTAAAAAAGTTAAAACACTTTGACGCAGTTGAAGCCAATGGGAAAATCCACATTAGAGATCTATCGATTGGGGATTAAAATTTCACCAGAAGAAAAAGTTGTTGTCCTGAAAGATTTTTGTCAGGAGATATATTTATATAGTGATAATTGATAACATCACATCCCTTTTCATGATATTAACAACATAATAAAAGATGCACGATTTCGAGGTGTTAAAAGTATATACGAGTTATCAATTCCTCAATTAGTTATATGGCATGTGTTTTCCTCCATCTCTTATTGAAGAAATTTTTTGTATCAAATCTCTTAGTGGGTTTATAAACATCGATATTACCCTCATGCAAATTTAACTAAATGTAAATAAAAGCAATTTTTGTAAACCGCTCAATTAGAAAATTGGTTTGATGAGATATTCTCCAATTAGGAACAGAGGAATATATGGTTTTCGTAAGGATCAATGTCGTCACCTTGAAAGACTTACTTAACATATTTAATGAGTTCAGGTAACCCGGCCTAACCAAAAAAAGAATTGAATTCTATAAGAAAATAAAACCACACTTTAGTTGAAGATGTACTTATGCCAAAATGAACCTACAAACTAGAGCGAGATTTGGTCTAATAACTACAAATTCATCCAAACTTTAACTCAAGTCTTAATTATATAGTAAATAAGGGTACGAGAGTACGTTTTATTGTGATATTAGTTCATCATTATCTTTCTTTGTCGTAATTAATTCGTGTTTATCAAATACAAGAACTCACATTCATCAAACGTTCACACACGTTTATTTTAGTTAATTGATATACCATAGGTTATTGTAAATTGCAATTTTAGGTTATAATGATTCCTAGAGAAGGAACTAAAATAAGTAATTAAGGTGTTTTTTTTTTTTTTGAAAATGAATAATTTAGACAATATTTTCCTATATATAATCGCTTATATCGCTTAAAATAATTAGTCAATGAAAAATATTTTTTTATGTGTTTAAACATTTTCATGAACGGCACAAATATTTTTTGTTTATTCATTTTTATAAATAATACAAATAATCATTTTTAGGAAAATATTTTAAAAAATAATTCAATTTATACAAAACAAACGAAGCTTAGGAAGATCTCAATTTCACCGAAATGATCATCGGGTCTTCTAGGTTTAACGCATGTGCAACTGGGCCTAGTCAAAGGGACACCTGACGAGATTTAGAAGACAGGGGAGTTGTTTGCTTCGGGTTTACTAATAATTAAGTATGTTTGGCCAAAAAAATAAATTATAATAAGGCATGATCCAGGGCGGCTTTTATATGGTCAAGCGACATATCGTTTTATCAAGTCAATCAATACTAAAGGTATCCAATGAAAGGGAGTAGATAAATAAAGAAATATGGAAAATAGTGAAGTAGGAGTTTCTGCTCCGACCAGGTATTTGTCGATGCTAGAAAAAGAAGAAGGAAGTCATTGTCTAGTTAGGACAGGGGTTGATGTGAGTGACGTGTTCCATGAGCTAATTGTACTTAGATTGTGCCCCTGGTTTTTGCATTATATTGTGCAATGAATTGAACTCCATTTATTTTGTAAATAATGAATGATTCAAAAAATCTTTTCCTAAAAGTATTTATTTATATTACTTGATGTAATTAGTCAATGAAAAAAAAAATTTTTTTTTATCGACAATAACTATGTCTAAACATTCTTGTGAATAACAAAAATATTTTTTGTTCATTCATGCACAAACAAACATTTTTAGTAAAATATTTATGGAATCATTTTTTTTTTCTGAGCCAACACACCCATTTGGTACAAATTTCCCTTGGCCATATGTAATTATCACATTGTTTAAATAAAAGGGTTCTTTAGTTGAGCACATTCATATTTCAAAAAAGATTCGACATATTAGTGGCATTGTGTTTGTCCAAACACCATAAAATTTTTGTTCAACTTACAAAAAGAATAAAAAGAAGTTGAGGACAAGTAGATATTAATTATTACTTCAAAACATTAAGGTTTATCATCTTCCCTTCGGCCATCTCACGACCGCCGTCCACCGCCGCCCGCCACCGTCCGCCATCCGCCATCCGCCACTGCCGTCCACCGCCGCCGCCGGCCGCCGTCCACCGCCGCCGCCGGCCGCCGTCCACCACCGGTCCGGCAAGCTCGCCGGAGGCTTGCCCAGCCACCGGCGAGGCTCGGCCTCCCCAAATCTGGCGAGGCTGAGCCTCGCTAGTGGCCAGGCTGGGCGAGGCCTCGCCGGGGATCCAGGCGGGAGCTAGGCGAGCCTCGCGACGCCCGGCCCACCGGTGGCCGGGCGAGGCTCGCCCGGCCCTCGCCGGTGGCTGGCGAGGCCTCGCCCAACCCCGACGAGGTCGGCACGGCCACCGGCGGGGCTCGGCCTCGCCAGATCCCGGCTCGGCCAAGCCTCGGCGGGGCGAGCGCGCCTCGCCCGTCGGCCGCGAGGGCTGCCGGCGAGGCTCGGCCGACAAGGGCCGGCCTCGCCGAGGGCCGGCGACGCCCGGGTGAGGTCGCCGCCCTCGTCGGCGGTCGCGGTCCGGCGGCCGGCTAGAAGAAGAAGAAGAAGGTGAGAAAAAGAAAAGAAAAAGAAAAAAAAAAAAATGAAAAAGTGAAAAAAAGAAAAGAAAAAAGGAAAATGAAAAGAAAAAAATGAAAAAATGAAAAAAAAAGAAAAAAAGAAAATAAAACGTGAAAGTAAAATTAATTATTTAAAAAAAAAGTCATATTTAACTCAATATATATATTTGTAATATGAATAAATGTTTGGAGCTTTTGAGCACCCGAATAATTCTCATTGAGCATAATAATTCTTCTTCCCCACACATTGAGTAATTATGGAGACCGATGAATCTGCGCTCCTTATGGTGGCTCTAAGAGAATGCATATAATGTAGTGATTTGAATCAGAGGTTGAACGAGAAAGACCGGCACACTTACCACCTAAGCAAAAACTATGCATCAATCAAACCGTTGAAGTCATGCATTGTTGACTGGGGGCATGGCTCGTGAATCAAAGATCGCATGTTTAAACCGCACCACTTGCATGCAAATTCTTTTGAGTTGGGTCTCCCACACACGTCAAAAGCCCAAACTTACTAGTTCATAGAACTTGCAATTGTTTTATGGGTTTCTAAGAGTGCATATGGTAATATTTTTTGTTTCCAAAAACAATTCTATTCATAAACATTTTTTTATTTCTATTCCCTGGATGAGTTTTTAAGCATTTGAAAGCATTTGGTAATTGCATAAATTTCTATTTAAGGAATAGATATGCATTTGGTACAATCTTAAAATATTTTTGTGACTTAGTATTTCTTTTAATTTGTTAATAATTTTATTATAAATTTATCTTCTCTTTTTCTTTTTTTTATTCTTCCTCTAGTTGATTGCTACTTAGGTGGAGCCTTGTTAGCCACCAATGAGGTCCCCTTGAGCCTTGTTATGACTTGGTGATGCTCAACCTCGCCCAACCATTACGAGATCAACATTGCTTGGCTAGGCAAGTTCCAACCTCATCCGGCCACGATGAGACTTCACCAAGGCTAGCAACCGATTAGGGGAAGAAGAGGAGGAAGAGAAAAAAGAAAAAAAAAATGAAAAAAAAGAGAAAATGCTTGTTTCTTGAGTTGTTCCTAAAAAAAAAATAATATATATTTTTTTTTTTTTTCTATTTAAATCTATTATTGAGAATAAAAGCTTGCACAAATAGATTTCTATTATGGAGAATAAGAAATATAGAAAAAGAGAGAAATAAAAACATTACCAAACACGTCCTATGTAGTTGGGCTTTCATACTCATGCCTTTGAAGGGTGCATCAAATTATATGTCAAGTCACTAGTAGACAACCATGTTATGATGTCATGAAGAAACTAGTAGGATTCTCGTTGATTTTAGGGGAAAAGTTGTGAAGAGAAAGAAATGAGGGGCATGTCTGTTTAGGATTAAGTGAAAGGAAAACATGTAACATCTTGCTTTCCTGCCAAAATAAAAGAAATTATTATTCAAATTTCTAAAAATTATGAAAATTAAATGTATGTGAATTTACGCGTCAACATTCACATTATATTTTTTTTTCAATGAGAGAAAATATATAGATTGTGAATTTTTTGTTAATAAAAAAGTGGAAAAGCAAAAGATGATAAACGCACGTGGTTCGGTGCATATATGATGTGAGCCCAAGATTCGTCTATTTTGGCTGACAACCAGGAGCAGCCGGTCTCCCGTCAGGCCTGGTCAAAACATCCAAACGTCAAAAAGTCATTGCTTGGGCCTCACGTCGTCGACAGCAATGAAACATTAATTAGATGAAAGTCAAGTTTATCCAATCGATCAGCTTTTCTTTTTTTCCTTTTTTATTTTATTTTATTTTTCCCCTTAAACTGAAAAAAGATAAAGATAAAAAGAGGCATGGAAGCTTCGGGTTCTCCTAGGAAAGGAACGAAGTCCTTTGTCGTGTCCAGGTGACGTCCTGCATGACTTCAACGACCCGCGCAAGTGACGTCGTGGATCCGGAAGCTTCGTCGATGTTACCTGCCGCCCGCCTCCGACGAGACCGGGACCTTGAAATTCGTCGCCGATTCACTCTTGGATCTCCTTTTCCAAGGGACGTTTTTCACGCTTTTGCATGGATTATTACTAGTCGTGGGCCCACCCCCAAATCTTTGTGGCCCCCTCTTGTCCTCCCTTACTTTTTTTTTTGTATAAAATAAAGTCCACTTCCTCTGTAAAATTAAGGGAAAATGACAGAAATTATCCTTAAATTTGAGTCTAACATGCAATATTATCTTTAAACTTTTAATATTTTAAATGTGGTTTATGGAAATATGTTACATGTTCAATTAATGTAGTCTTCTTGAATATATTTCTATAGTTTAAGGACGAGAAAAGTTCATAGATCACATTGTATATTAAACTAAAATTTATAAATTATATTTAATGAACAAAAGAAAATTTATGGATTACATTATACATTGAATAGAAATTCATTTTTTATTTGTGTAATTATCCTTAAAACTAATAGGATCTTCCAAGTAGCTACGCTAAATTTAACCTATCTGTTTTATAGATTTTAGAAATTTATTATAGCTTACGGTTAGATATGCTTTTCAAGTGTTCTCAAATCTTTTAATCAATGTGATTGAAGTGATTGAGTCTTATTGTTCTTAGTCGCTAAGAGTATGTATAAAAAAATTTTGAAACAGAAATAAATTTCTAGCTATAAATTAATTTCTTAATTTCTATTATTTAGAAGAATTTCTAAACAAAAAGAAAAAAACACGTTTAATAACAACTCAATTTTTTTTTTCTGGAACAATGCTAGTGGTGAGTGGCAAGTGTCCAACATGTAGTGGTTAGCAACTAGTGGCGGGCAAGTGGGTGGTGTCTAGCGACCAACATTGAGCGTTCGTCATCTCACGGGTGGGGGTGAGTAGTGGGTAGTGACAAGAGTGAATGATGAGAAGAGTTTTATTTTTTATATTTGTTTCAAAAATAGAAAAGCTCAAAATTTTAATTTTTAATTTCTACTCCAAATCTATTTTTGGAATAGAAATCTGTTCCAAAAATAGAAAAATGAAATTGTATTACCAAACGTATTTCTATTCCAAACCTATTTCAGAAAACAAAAAAAAAACAAAAAGATAAAGAAACGGATGTTTTGTCATGCACGCTCTAAGTGTCATTTTCAATGGTGCGACAAGATTGATAAACTGTGGGAAATGCTCGCTAAAACAATCATGTTACGCCGTGTTAATATAGTCTTGAATAAATCGGAGATGGAGATGGTTGTAGCCGATGTGATATGTAAGGGCACAAATTAAGACGAGTCATGTACCTCAAGAGCAAAAAACAGGGAGCCCTTATCCTTATCATTTTAACACAACGATAATCCAAATTAAAGATGGCCCCTTTCTATTAATGACCTTTCCTTGTCCAAATGCATGAATCCATGCACGGTGAAATTATCACTTGTTCATGTCGGCCGCCGTTGTCGTCTTTGTGTCGGATGATGAAAGTGTGGTGTGGTCTGGGTGAAATGAACCATATGATTTATTTATTTATTTTCCTTTTTCACATTGTTCATTCCTGACGCTCTCGACGTATAGACATGAACATGCTCCACAAAAAGTCTAAACAAGGGGGCAAAAATATAATCAACTTGGGTCTAGAAGTATCCGATTATTTACATCATTTGACCTGAAAATGTAGCTGTTTTCTCCCACTTATTTTGGGCAAATGCCCCCGCGACTACACAAGTAATTTCAAACAGGTGTTTCTAAGGATCTGTGAAACATAAATTGGCCCCCCTTTGAACTCCATTCACTTGAATTTTCCACGGCAATGAATATTAAAACAATCTTCCTTCAATAAGATCTTGAAACAATTTTGCTACAATCTTACAGCAAACAATTTCCCTAAAGACTTTCATCAGGTATTTACAAGCTCCAAACCCATCAAGATCGCGGCACTTCTGCCGTGTCATCTCTTGGCCAATTTAGAGCCGGACAGATTACTTGCACCGTGTTATTGGATACACCTCAACGCTTTGGTCCTCTCTCTGGCAAAACCCAGCAAAGCAGCATCCCTGGACTCTAGTCTATAGCCCCACATGAGCAATTAGTGCAAGACAGAGATGGTCTTGATTATAATCACCGTTCCAGTGGATCATGCAATTTCAATGTGTAGCAACCCGAATGGACTCAATCAGAATGATTGCTGCAAGTACATGGACATGTCCTCGAGAGGCGAGAACTGATCCAACTGAAACTGTTCTTGCACGAGAGCGTCGTCCAAGAAGTTATCCATTGAGCCGAACTGTAAATCGAGGGCGTTCTCCCAATCGTCCCACTTTATCTCGCTCTGCACTTCCTTCTCGTATGCTGAGTCCGGGGACGTCGCGTGCTCCGAGCAGCTAGAATCCGTGTGCAGCTTGGGTAAAAACTCTGACGAGTCCGTGTACATGTGATCTGTAGTCATCGAAGAATGCGCATATTGTGGAGATGTATACGGGTTCAGCGCCGTCGGCATAACAATCTGTGGCTTGATCTCCACTTCGGGGAAATCTTCCGTTTCATTGAGCGTGGAGGGTGAATGCTTTTCTATGGTGCCCTTCTTGTTGTATATCCGGCAAAGAACCCAGTCATCAAGCTGCAATATTAGCAAGCATCGACGTTAATCATCGAGGTCCCTTATGAACTCGTCCAATTACATGGTGGGAACACCGAAAACGTTGAGAAGAAGGGAAAGACGGTAATTACCCTTGAGTTCTTCTTCTTGCCGGCGGATCGATCGATGTTGGCGAGGCGGTACTCGTGCATGATCCAATTGGTCTTCACTCCTCTCGGAGCTTTCCCGGCGTAAAACACAAGGGCCTTTTTTATGCCGAGCGTCTTGGGGCGGCCGATCGGCTTATCAGCTCCGGTTGCCTTCCAATACCCAGTTCCGGCTGCCCGGTTCGGCCGTGATCCGTTGGGGTACTTGCGGTCCCTCGGAGAAAAGAAGTACCATTCTTTTTCGCCGTACAGAGCCATTTCTGCAATTCAAAGCCAAAATCCATCAGAAATCATAACCCTCAGCAGACAATCAAATGGTTTCGATTTCACGAGAGATCTTGAAGACTAGTAAACCAGAGTCAAAATCATCATGCTTAATCCTTGACAACGAGAAATCAAATTAAGAAATCATCCCTTTTCTTGACCCACATGTCAAAATGAAAAGTTCGAAAATACATTTCATATCACAGTGACAAATCCAAATAAATAACGGATTTTTTCACAAGAAAATCACCAAAGAATTGGCAAAACTCGTCGATCCATTGTCCAGAATGGGATGATTCACTAAAACCAACACAAGCAGAAACAGAAATTGTTCAGGAACAGAGCCTGGAGAAGCAGAGGAAGGGTCTGAAAGTTACCTGGGAGGACCCAAGGGTCGAACTTGTAGAGATCGATCTCGGCAATGAAGGGGACGGAGATGGCGTGCGAAGCGCACTTGCGGATCAGGTAATCGTTCACCAACTCGTCGTCCGTGGGGTGGAACCTGAACCCCGCTGGTAACTCCAACTGCGCCCTCTTCATCTTCTCTCTCTCTCTCTCTCTCTTTCTCTCTCTTCTCAACTCTGTCGACTCTGCGTTCTGCTGCGATTCCGCGGTCCCTGCTTTTCGCGCTTTGAACTCCTTCAACTTTCGAACTCGAATCCACACAGAAACACGAGAAGACCAACGGTTTATATATAGAAATTCAGGCACGTGGGGTGGAGGGATCCCACGCAGCGACGGGCCGGAGTGGATGTATCTGGACCGAAAACGCGGGGAGGAAGGCGCAAAAGGCGACAACCGGAGCTCCTTCAGCGACAGGTGGTGAGCGCAACCAAGACAAGTTGAGTGACGACTGGTCAATCAAAGGCCGACACGTGTGGGAGGACTCGGATTATGTCATGGCGTCCGTCAGCTAATCCGTCTGAACTCGGCGAATGGTTAAGGGGAGGGGCAGTTAAGGTAATTTGAATGGTCTCTTGCGACTCCTTGAAAGTTGCTCTCCTTGACCTTTTGCCCTTCGCGGAGTCAAACCCTTGGTACTTTTGGGAAAAGTTATCGTGCCATGTTACCCCCCACAATGAAATATACGAGACAGATAAGTTATCCAATAAGGGTAATTCTAGCATGATGGTCTCACCGTCTCATGGTCAAAGAATTACCCCATCGGATTGGGAAATATCCAATTAAAATCTTAATATTGACTTTTAAGCGACGGTGTTTGAATTTGTAAATCAATTTACATTTTAAACCTCTCGAGACATAAAGATTCTCTTATCCACGAGTCCATGAATGAAAAATGCAGAGCATGTCAAGGAAATTTACTCATTTTATTGGACATCTTATATTCTCATCAATATTAGTATACCCGATTGCAAAGGTTGAAATAAAATCACATTTACCTTCATCAATCGACTATTGTGATGATTAAAATATATTATTTTTTGGCCAATCATCTTATTTTCACTAGGTTTTGTCAAATCGGCTATATGAGCATAGGTTAAAGATAATCAAAACACCAATGGCTCTATGACCTGCCCCACTAGACAGCAAAGAAGTTAAAGGAGGTGGATATTCTAGTTTTCTCCTGCGAATTTACTGGGGATGATTTGATAACTTTCCGCGGTTTTACTACAAAGGTCAAGCAACGCTGGAAGATGGTGAGATTTGGACCATAATTGACCACGGTTGCACATGAAAATATCTATTATATTAAACATTTTTGGTGACAAAAAAAAAAAGAAGAGTGCTTTTGGGGCTATGAAAGCAACATAAATGGCATGATTACCTTTCGCTTTGACAGTGGTTCTTTAGTGAAAAAACCAATCAAATCTCCAAAGTCAACAAGTTACAAAAGCGAAATAAATGTAAAAAGTCAAAACACTTTGACGCAGTTGAAGCCAACGGGAAAATCTACATTAGATATCTATCTATTGGGGATTAAAATCCCACCAGAAGAAAAAGCATTTGTTCTGAAAGATTTATTTCGGGAGCTACATAGGTTTTTGATTACACCACATCATTTTTCATGATATTAAAGAGGTAAGAATATATGCATGAATCCTAGGTGTTAGAAATATACACAAGTCATCGATTGCCCAACTAGTTTTATGGTATGCGTTCTCCTCCATTTCCTATTAAAGAAATGCCTTTGATCAAATCTCTTAGTGGGTTATAAATATTGATATTACCTTCGTGCAAATTTAACTAAATGTAAATGAAAGTGATTTCTTGTAACCCACTCAATTAGAAAATTGGTTTTAGGAGATTTTTCCAATCAGGGATGGAGGAAAATATGATTTTCCTAAGAATCAATGTTGTCACCATGAATAACTCAATAGATATAATGAGTTTATGTAACCCGGCCTAACAGAAGAAAAGGAAAATTGGATTCTATAAGAGAATAAAACCACAATTTAGCTGAAGATTTACTTATGCCAAAACAAACCAAAAGCAGAGCGAGTGTTGGTCTGATAACCACAAATTCATCTGAACTGTAACTCGAGTCTTAATCATTTGATTAATAAGGTTAGGAGAGTATGTTTTATTGTGATATTAGTTCATCATTATCCTTCTTTGTCATGATTAATTTGTGCTTATCAAATACAAGAACTCACATTCATCAAACATTCACACATATACAAATAGGTATATTGAGGCGATGAGGGCATAGAATAAGGCCGGAGACATTAATCCTTTCCTTTATTTTAGTAAATTGATATACCAAAGGTTATTATAAAATGCAATCGTAGGTCATAATGATTTCGAGAGAGGGAACCCAAACAAGTAATTAAGGGTGTGTTTATTTATCGAAAGATGAATGATTTGAAAAACATTTTCCTATAAATAATTGCTTATATCACTTAATATAATTAGTTGATAAAAATATTTTATTATGTGTTTAAATATTTTTATAAACGATAATAATATTTTTCTTTCAATCATTTTTATAAACAATACAAGTGATTATTTAAAGGAAAATATTTTTAAATTATTCAATTTTCACGAAACAAAATAAGCTTAACATGGCCTCAATTTCACCGAAATGATTTTTAGGTCTTCTAGGTTATACGCATGTGCAATTGGCTCAGTCAAAGTGACATCTAACGAGATGTAGGAGACAATGGGGTTGTTAGCTTTGGGTTTACTAATAATTAAGTATGCTTGGCCAAAAGCAATTATAATTAAGCATTATCCAAGGCGGCTTTCATATAATCAACCAATTATCGTTTTATCGAGTCAATCAAAATTAAATGCGAATAGACAAAGAAAAAGAGATACGGAAATATTGATGTACAAGCTTCTGGACGGACCACTAATTTGTCGATGCTTGAAAAAGAGAAAGGAAGTCATCGTCTGGTTAGGACACGAGGTTGATGTGAGTGACGGGTTCCATGAGCTAATTATACTTAGATTGTGTCCATTTTAGTTTTTCTTGTGCAATGGAATCCAACTCTATCTATTTTGTAAAAAATTAATAATTCGAATAATATTTTTAAAAAATAATTACTTATATCATTTAAAATAATTAGTTAATGGAATATGTTTTTCATTATTGACAACAACTTATATTCAACATTTTTTTGGATGTTGAAAATTTTTTAATTAGTTTTTTTTTGTAAATAACATAAATAATCATTTTAAAGAAAATATTTTTAAAATTATTCATATAAGCCAAACAAACCCGATTACCACAAGTCTTTCCCTTGGCCATCTGTCGTTATCACATAGTGGGAATAAAGTAGTTCTTCAGTTGAGCATATTCATATATCAAAGAATATTCGACATACTAGTGGCATCATGTTTATCCTGACGCCAAAAAACTTTGTGAAACTTACAAAAAGAGAACGAGGACAAGTAGATATTAATTACAATTCCAAAACATTAGGGTTTATCAAAAATAAGACGGGAACCTCTTGGGATTAATTATTCCAAAAAAACGTCATATTGAACTCAATAATGAGCACCCAAGTAATTCTCATCAAGCATAACAATTCTTCTTCCCCTCACATTGAGTAATTATCGGAGATAGATGAATTTGTGCTCCTTAAGGTGGCTCTAAGAGAATGTGCAAATTTTGGGTTTTGAACGAGAAAGATAGGCTCACTTACCATCTAAGCAAAAACCATGTATCAATCAAACCATTTGAGTTATGCATTGTTGACTAGCTCATGAATTGGAGGTCACATGCTTAAATCCCATCGCTTGCATGCAAATTCCTTTAAAGCAGGTCAAAAGCTCGGAGTTACTAGTATATATAACTTGTAGCTATTTTATAGGTCTTTAAGGGTGTGCATGATAATTATTTTATTTTTGTTCAGAACTATTTTTCTATTCCAGATTTGTTTCTAGAATATAAATTCATTTTGTAAAATTATCTCATTTTTCTATTTTTGGAATAAATTTTATTTCAAAAATATGTTTGGAATAAATCAAAAGTAAATTTTTTTCCTTTTTCTATATTTGGAACAAAAATGAAAAATAAAAACTCTTCTCATTATTTGTCCTCGTTATTAGTTAGTTACTTATTTGTTGTCATCGGCCGCCGTTTGCCATCTATTGTCACCACTCCCAACCATCGGAAGGAAGAAATTTTGTGTCGTTATTAAATGAATTTATATTCCGATAATAGAAATTTTGTATCATTATTAAACGTATATTTTTGCTTAAAAACTCATCGAATAATAGAAATAGAAAAATCTACTTATTTTTCAAAAATTGATTTATGGGCAAAATAGTTATCATTAACCCCCTAAGTAATCAAGCTTTCATATTCATGCTTTTGTCAAGTTGCTAGCAAACAAACCATATTATGATGTCATGAAGAAACTAATGAGATCCCACAATTTTAAAGGAAAAGTTATGTAGAGAAAGAAATGATGGGCGTGTGTTTAGGATTAAGTGGAAGCAAAACATATAACATCTTGTTTTCCTACCAAAATAAAAGAAATTATTATTCAAATTTCTAAAAATTACAAAAAATTAAATAAATGTGAATTTTCGTGTCGATATTCACATTTGATTGTTTTTTTAAATGAGCGAAAATACGTAGATTGTAAGAATTTGATTAATAAAAAGGTGGAAAAGCAAAAGATAATAAACGCACGTGGTTGGATACATATGATGTGAGCATTTAGATTAGTCTATTTTGGCCAACAAAACCAGGAGCAGCCGGTCTCCGGTCAGTCCTGGTCAAAACTCAAAATGGTAAAAATTCATTGCTTGGGCCTCGCATCATTGACAATAATAAAACCATGATTAGATAAATATCAAGTTTATCCAATCGATCAGCTTTTCCTTTTTTTTTTTTTTTTTTCCCCTTAAACTGAAAAAAGATAAAGATAAAGGAGGCATCGGAAGCTTCGGGTTCTGCCAGGAAAGGGACGAGAAGTCCTTTGTCTTGTCCAGATGACGTCTTGCATGACTTTAATGACCCGTGCTAGCAAGTGACGTGGTGGATTCGGAAGCTTCGTCGATGCTGCCCCCCGCCCGCCCCCTGCAAAGACATGAACCTCGGGATTCGTCGTGGATTGACTCTTGGATCTCCTTTCCCATTGGATGTTTCTTATTACTAATCGTGGGACCCTCCCAAATCTTTGTGGGCCTCCCCTGTCCCCCTTTACTCTTTTTTCCCCCCAAAATAAAGCCTACTCCCCCGGTAAAACTAAGGAAAAATGACAAATAATCCTAATATCGAATATATCGTCCTCAAACTTTTAATTAATATAACTTGGTTCATGAGAATGTAGCATTTTCGTTAATTCAATTCTGAATATTTTCCTATAATATAAAAACGAGATTTAACTTGAACACAATGCACATTAAAAGTTCGTAAACTATATTACAAGTTGAATTAAAATTCATGGATCACATTATACATTAGGCCAAAATTTATGTATCATATGTATAATTTTCCTTAAAACTAATAGGATCTTCTAAGTAGCTATATTGAATTTAACCTATTTGTTGCTAGAATGTTATTATAACTCACAATCACATACGTTTTTCAAGTGTTCTCAGGTCTTTTAATTGATGTGATTGAATTGATATAGTCTCCTTGTTCTTGCTAAGTGTCCTTTTTCACTTACATGTCAAATTTTTTCACTTATACAAGTTGGTACAAATTAAAAATTCATAAACTATATTACAAGTTGAATTAAAGTTTATGGATTACATTATACATTGAGCCAAAATTCATCTATCATTTGTATAATTTTCATTAAAACTATTAGGATCTTCCAAGTAGCTGTATTGAATTTAACCTATATGTTAATAGATTCCAGAAAATTATTATAATTCATAGTCAAATGCGTGTTTTTCAGGTGTTCTCAAGTCTTTTAATCGATGTGATTGAAGTGATCGAGTGTCATTGTTCTTGGTTGCTAAGTGTCCTTTTCACTGACATGTGAAGAACGATAAAACGCGGGGAATGCTTGATAAAACAATCGTGTTTTGCCGCATTAGTATATTTTTGAAATTTAAATAAATCAGGGATTGAGATGATTATAGCTGATGTGATATGTAAGAGGACAAATTGAGACGATTCGTATACCTCAAGGGAAAATAACAGGGAGCTCTTATCCTTAGCATTTTAACGCAATGATAATCCAAATTAAAGATGGCCCCTTTCTAATAATGACCTTTCTTTGTCCAATATATGATCCGTGCACGGTGGAATGGTCGCTTGTTCATGTCGGCCGTCGGTGTTGTCTTTGTGTCTGATGATGAAAGTGTGGTGTGGCCTGGGTGAAATGAACCATGTGCTTTATTTATTTATTCTCTTTTTCACATTGTTCATTCTTTATTTATTTTCTTTTTCCGTATTTTGAATAACCAACTAGACATTGTCATACTATTTGGTATTACCGATTTTATAAACCGTATCTTTAGCATTTTGAATTATCATATATATATGACCAATCTCTCGATGTGTAGACATGAACCTCCTCCACAAAAAAGCCTAAATGAGGGGGAAAAATATAATGAACTTAGGTCAAGAAAGGAATTTTTTTTTTTTTAATGTTTTGACCTGCAAATGTAACCGGTTTCTCCACTGTTTTTAGGCAGATGCCCCCGCGACTGCATAAGTACTTTCGAATAATTGCTGAATCAAATAAATTGTAAACGTTAGCGGTTGATCATAAAACTTTTGAAATTCCATATCGTGGCACTTCGTATAAGAGTTACGGAAAAATACAATAAAATTATGACCCGGCACAAAAATCCGTCTCTCAATGAAACATAAAACGGTCCCTTTTGAACGAACTCCATTCAATTAAATTTTCGACAGCAATGAATATTAAAACAATCTTCATTAAATAAAAAATCGAAACAATTTTGGTACAATGTTACAGCAAATAGTTTCCCTAGAGACTTTCATCAGCTATTTACATGAGACGATAGTCAACACGATCCTAAAACCTCAAGATTGCGGCGCTTCTGCCGGGTCATCTCTCGGCCAGTTTAGAGCCAGGCAGATTGCTAACACTGTGCTACTTGATACACCTCAACGTTTTGCTTCTCTCTGTGGCAAAACCCAGCAAAGCAAAATCCCTGGACTAACTCTAGTCTATAGCCCCACAGAAGCAATTAGTCCAAGACAGAGATTGTCCTGATTAATCACCGTGCCAGTGGATCATGCAATTTCAATGTGCCGCAACCTGAATGGACTTAATCAGAATGACTGCTGCAAGTACATGGACATGTCCTGAAGAGGCGAGAACTGATCCAGCTGAAACTGTCCTTGCGCGAACGCATCTTCCAAGAAGTTATCCATGGAACCGAACTGGAAATCAAGGGCCTTCTCCCAATCGTCCCACTTAGCATCGCTCTGCACTTCCTTATTCCATGCTGAGTCCGGGGACACCGCATGCTCCGAGCAGCTAGAATCCGTGTGTAGCTTTGGTGCCGACTCCGATGAGTCCGTGTGGATGTGATCTGTAGTCATTGGCAAATGGCCATATTGTGGAGCTGCGTAAGGGTTCAGCGCCGCTGGCATGACAATCTGCGGCTTGGTCTCCATTTCCGGGAACTCTGCCAGTTTATTGTGCGTGGAAGGGAAATGCTTCACTATGATGCGCTTCTTGTTGTATATCCGGCATAGAACCCAGTCATCAAGCTGCAATAATAGCAAGGATCGGCGTTAATCATTGAGTCTCCTTTATGAATTCGTCCAGTTACAGGTCTGAGAACACCAAAAACGGTCAGAAGAATGGAAAGACAGCACTTACCCTCGAGTTCTTCTTCTTGCCGGCAGATCGATCCACATTGGCGAGGCGGTACTCATGCATGATCCAATTGGTCTTCACTCCGCTTGGAGATTTCCCAGCGTAAAACACTAGTGCCTTTTTTATGCCGAGCGTCTTCGGGCGGCCAATTGGCTTATCAGCCCCGGTCGCCTTCCAATACCCGGTTCCGGCTGCCCGGTTTGGCCGTGACCCGTTGGGGTACTTGCGGTCCCTCGGAGAAAAGAAGTACCATTCTTTTTCGCCGTACAGAGCCATTTCTGCAATTCCAAGCCGAACTCCATCAGAAATAATTTTCTTAAATTCACAAGAGATCTTGAAAAGTAAAAAATCAGAGTCAAAACCATCATATTTGACCCTTAACGATGAGAAAGCAAATGAAAAAGTCAACTACTTTTTTCGACCCACATGTCCCAATGATAAGCTCAAACTCTCGAACGTTGGACCTCTCAAAAGCATCAGATGAGGACTAGAGAATTCATATTACGGTGACAATTCCAACTAAAGAACGAAATTTTGACGACAGAATTACCTAAACCCATTTCCCAGAATGGATGATTTACCAAAATGAACACATGCAGAAACAGAAATTGTTCAGAAACAGAGCCAGGAGAAGCAGAGGGAGCGGGTGAAAGTTACCTGGGAGGTCCCAAGGGTCGAACTTGTAGAGATCGATCTCGGCAACGATGGGGACGGAGATGGGTTGAGAAGCGCACTTGCGAATCAGGTAATGGCTCACCAGCTCGTCGTCCGTGGGGTGGAACCTGAACCCCGCAGGCAACTCCAACTGTGCCTTCTTCATCTCTCTCTCTCTCTCTCTTCTCAACTCTGCTCGTCTTCTTCGGCGACTCTGTTGTCCGTGCTCTCTTTTCTTCCAAGTTCAACTTTCGAAGTCGAATCCACACAGAGACACGAGACGACCAGGGATTTTATATACAGGCACGACCTCTGCCAACCGGGGGTAAATTCACACGTGAGGTAGACAGATCCCACGCAACGACCGGTCGGAGTGTATCTAGATCGAAAACGTGGGGAAGGGGGGAAGAAAAGGCAACGACACGAGGCCTTTGTTAGCAAAAGGTGGTGAGCGCAGCCTAGGCAGTTGGGTCAATTGGCCAATCACAGGGGCGACCTCGTGGGAGGACTTTTCTGTCATGGCGTCCGTCAGCTAATCTGTCTGGACTCGGGAAATGGATAGAGACGAGTGGCAGCAGCGGTAATTTAAATGGTCTCTTGGGACTCCTTGAACGTGGCTCTCCTTGCCCTTTTTGCCCCTTTGTTGGTTTCAGCCCATTTCCTTTTGGCGAAAGATATATCGTGCCATGTTACCCCATAATAAAATATGAGACACGACCCTTTCAAAAGGACCGTGTTTTAGTTTTCACACCACATCGATCTACCCACAGAATTTATGAATTAGCAAAGTGGAGAGCATGTTAGTGAAATGAACTCATCATGTCGGACATTTTTGTATTATCATATTACGTTCATAACAGTATATCCAAATTGTGAATTTTGAAATAAAAGTCACATTCATTTGCATCACAGTTGAAATGATGAAAAATTTTGTCACATAACTAGGAGGATGCAATTGTACGTGCATTCTTTTCTTCATTTCTTTCTCACCTCATTTTAATTTCGTTTTGCAGCAAATCATTTTTCACTAGGACTTGCCCTGGCTATACGAGCATAGGTTATAGATCATCAAAGCATATATGGCTATATGACCTAGCCCACTAGATAGCAAGAAAATCAAAGGAGGTGGATATTCTAGTTTCTCCTGCGAATTATCTGGGGACGGTTTTTATAACTTTCGGCAACTTTACTTTGGAGGGTCGGACAACGCTAGAAGAAAGTGGAGATTTTGACTTCATTTGACCAATGTTGCCCATTAAAATATACATACTGAACAATTTCTGGTCTATGAAAGTATCAATTGCTCATGAATATCTTTGATTACTGCTTGCTTTTGAGAGTGGTTCTTTGGTGAAATCCATCAAAGCTCAAAAGTCACAATTTACAAAAGCCAGACACCAGGTAAAAAGACAAGACACTTCACACAGTTGAAGCCAATGGAAAAATCAACGTTAGAGATCAACCGAGGATCACAATTCCACAAGAGGAAAACAGTTTTTATCCTTAAGAGTGTTATGTCGGGAACTAGATAAAATGTTATGTCACTTTATATATCTAATTATGACAGCACCATATCCTTTTTATGATGTTAATGAGGTAAGAAAAGATGCACATATCTGATATGTTTGAAATACAAACAAGTCATTGGTTCCTTGACTTTTGAGATGGCCTATGTTTTCCTCCATCTCTGATGGAAGAAATTCCTCTTATCAAATCTCTAATGAGTAGGTTATAAATTTTGATATTACTCTCATGCAAATTTAATTAAGAATAACTATACGTGATGTCTTGTAACTTGCCTAGTCAGAAAATTGGTTTGAGAAGATTTCATCCAATTAGAGATGAAAGGAAAATATGATTTTCTCGAGGATCAATATCGTCACCATGGAAAACTAGCCCAACAGATCAAATAAGTTTATGCAACCATGCCTAACCTAAAAGAGAAACGAATTCTATAAGAAAATAAAACCATAATTCAGTTGAAGATGAACTTAAGCCAGAACAAACCTAAAAGTTGTTAAGGCTAACAATGTAATCTAGACAGAGAGAATAGGTTGTTTCAAAAAATACTAGAAATTTTTGCTGAAAATTTCAAATTGAACTTAGATATAAGCAGAAGCTACTTAAAAGTATTGGACGTGATATGTCTATAACAGATGCAATGTGCTTATATCTAGTGCGATATGTTTATATCCAATGCAATATGCTTCTATTAGAACACTATTGAAAAATGAGTAAAGAGATAGAAGAGATTGCATATAGAATTTATAGTGATTCGGCTTATAATAAACCTATGTTCGCTCTATCAAATTAACAACCACCCACAAAGTTGCGAGAAATTACAACGAAGCTCTCCCTGAAGCAACAACTCTGTACAGAGGGAGAAATTCGAACGGGCAGAAGCGAGAACTATAGAGCCTAGATAATACCAAGGTTTTTTCAATGAACGCCCACTCTTTCTTCCTGTGGACTTCCAACTTGCCTTGAATTCTCTACATAAACTTCCGATCTTCAATGTGAACTTTTGAAAAAGTCTTCAAAATGCTTCAAGGAGCCGGCTTTGACATAATTGATGGCTAGAGAACGTGCAACTCGACTTTGTAGCAAGCGCATTAATTTCATTATGGTGTGCTGGATATATTTTCTTCCGGACTTCTTGTCCGCCAAGGTTTCCTTAGTTCAAATTCGTTGCCTTTATTTAGAATTTCAAACATGGCGGCTTGTCATTAGACTTCAATTTTAAATTAAAATCATATCGAACGTGCGGGTCCTTTTTTTCTTTTTCTTTTTTCAGATAATGAAGACACGTCATAAGGTTGTCTATTAATATGGGTGACTACTTACGTCAGTAGTCCAATGTCTCTATTAACTAGGGGTGTGCATGATCCGGTGGACGGTTCGTGAACTAGAACCGATAACTGTCCGCTAAGGATCGGTTACGAAAAATTGGAATAAGGTTTCACTAGTTAGTTGTATGGATCCACTTAAGAACGGGACCGCCGGTCTAGTCCAGTTGCTAGGTGGATCCATGGAACCTGTCCACCCTCCGCATCTTCCCCTTTTCGACCTCCCATGGCTGCTTATTATGGCTCTCTTGACCATGGTAGCTTTTAGCCTCCTCAAGTACTAGCATTGTGGTGGCCGCAACCCTCATGCTGCTTTTGTCTCGACCACTACCACCATCTTCACCACCGCCTCCGCCTCCACCCTCTCCTGCTCCTCCACCCTTATTCATCATTGTTAGGGGCAAGACGCCCCTTACTCCAGCACACATTTTTAGGACACCGTTACTCTAGGTCTTCTTTTCAGCACGTCGTTTAATGAGTTTGTCGTGATTGATAAAAGCAACGACCTATATTAACATAAACTGGTTATATCAACAATCATGACGAACTCATAAATCTTGTTCTAGGCTTATTCATGTAGATTGAGGTCCATCCAACTTCTACACACCTTGATGCCTAATACTTTCTCACCCTTGATTAAGATAAAGTACTCCTTACTTATAGGCACTCCATTGAATCTAACTGCATCTGCTTATTGGAACTTGACTAATAAAGTGATATCCATTGGTCATCCTCAATATATCAACAATCAAGACTTCACTTGGATGTTCATCTTATCATGGAATATCCAAGTACTCAAAGAACATCAATGTTCTTCTCAACATGTTCACCTTGTAACAAAGTCCGTCTAACTTATAACTTCCCCATTTATACTTCAAATACCTTTGATATTGACAATACATTCTTAATTTGAAATGTCATACCATCTATATATTGACTTGTGCATCTTTTAAATAAAAACGTTATTTTGTCATCTTTAAAATGATATGAAAATACTTTGGTACTAAAAAAAGAACACAAATGCGTGCACCGCAAGACTTTGATTAATGAAGAAGGAAGAGTAAAAAAGATGATAAAGACATATCATGTGCAGGGGTTCAAACCACATGTGTTGTAAGGATAAGTCTTCAAGACTATTCAAGGCTGCAACAACCGGGAGCAGCCAGTCTTGTCCCGGTCAAAATGGCGAAAAGTGTTGGTGCCTGGACCTCACGTCATCGCTAACGACAAACCCTTAATTGGATAGCCATGGAAGCTTCGGGTTCTGCCTAGGAATGAAGCCCCTTTGTCTTGTCTGAATGACGTCGTGCAATGCGTCAATCGGCCGTGCACGTGACGTGGGCACGCACTCCCCTGGGAAGCTGCGTGGATACTGCCCCCCGGCAAGACAAAAAACCTCGTAGTCCTCGATTGACTCTCGAATCCCCTTTTCCTATGGATTTGTTTCTTATGCTTTTGCATGGATTTTTCAGTGATCGCGGGACCCTGTCTCCCCCATTAATTCAGCAGCCAGTGAAGAAAAACAGAAAAAAAGCTGTCACTCAGAAAGTGGGGCGGTCAAATAGATTGAAAATGAGTTGATTTATCCATTTAATCCATTTAAACTTATTTTTCATATAATATTTATTTAAAGACCCACTTGACTCAATCCATATTATCAAAATACATTAAAATTTAACTCAATTTAAAAAAGACTATACTTATACTTAATCATTAAATCAACTTTAAATTCTTCATGATTTCACTTAGATAAAAATTTACGTCAAATTAAAAATTAGATTAAACAATAAAGAATAGTAAGTTAAAAAAAAACATTAAAAAAACTTATAAATTGAAATACTTACAAACCACTCAAGAAAGTTCAATCAATTCACCATTGGCACAAATAAACATGCAATGATGTATAGCTTCTAACATTGTTAATTTACCAAGTTAAAAGTTAAGTTGTGCTGTTTAGAATTTGTATTTCGATCTAGATAGTATCGAGCTTCCTCTGGAAATACTGTTCCTGTATGTATGTGGACATCTGTCTACCTAGTCACATCCCACGGTAGCAAATAAAGGCTTGATTTCACTTTGTTAGCAAGTTTAAGAAGCCGCTCAGATCCTCAAACACAACAAAATCATTTTTCCAACCCTTTTTGCTTTACACATTCCTCTAAATCGTCAAAATAGCTGCCATAATACACTGGTTGGAACCACAGGACACTTGTGGTAGAGAGAGAGGGGCATGCAGGTGGAGCAAGAGTGCCTTGATACTACCGACAGAGTATGTTTCTATTGAGTTGTATAATCATATCGCACATTCAAAGAGGATTTGCTAACCTTTATCGCAAACTGTAGAAAGCGTGGATCAAGCATCGCACTATAGGTAAATTTGCATTGGAAGTCAAAGTCGAATGAAATTGGATGCAACTCCTGATGTATGTGCCATTTGCCTATGTGATATCCAATTCCTCAGTGTTGGCATCACCAACTAGTCCAAATCATCAGTAATCCCCACCTGCAGTTCCATTTCAGCATGAGAACTTCAGCTCAGAGAACTAAGAAGATCAGCTCATAAGCTGACACAACTACTTCAGGGGAGCAGCTCATCGGTCACTTGCTGTTGGTCATCAGCGGTCACCGTCGGCCATTGCCTCTAGCTACCGTCATTCCCTTCGTCCTCGTCGGCCCATCATCACTTCCAAAATTCAGAATGACTACCTCATGGAACTTATCGAAAAGCACGAATCAGTTAAAAAGGAAATCTTTTTTCACGTATTTTTGGTATCCAATGAGATGGTCTGCCACAATGCTCAGACATTGTGCGCTCATCATATACTGACGTCTTTACTAAGAGCAAGGATAATTACGAAAGCCCGCCCTCCAACAAGTAGGCACAAGATTCTCTTTTCTCACCAATTCCGTTGGCCAACGACATGCCCAAAAAAAGTAAATTACAATCACTCAAGAACCAAGTGTCATCCGAATAAATTTAGTAAATCAGGTAATCCCTATTCTTATCTTTTAGCATAGCGGCAATCCAAATTAAAGATGGGTTCATTCTAATGACCTTTCTTCGTCCAATAAATATGTATGTGACTCGGTCAACAATGCGTGAGTCCATGCACGGCGGAAAGATCACTTGTTCTTGTCGGCCGTCGTTGTTGTTTTAAAAGTTGCCTCCAAGCATCGGATCATGTTCAAGAATATATTTCTTCTTTATGTGGATAGTGCGGAAGTGAAATGAGCCATGTGCACAGGAGACAAATCCCTAGTCACTTGATAATTGTCGAGTCAAAAAGAAAGATTAAATCTCGCCCAATGATCCTAAAATCTTTAAAATTTTGTGTGTTAGACATTTGCATAGGAAATACGAAAAGATATAAAGAAGTTATATCTTGTTATGATATTAAGATCCGTCTTTGGTGGACATTGTTCTTGAGCTCCGTTCAATCAAACTAACAACCAAGAATAAAACTGAAATAATCTTTCACTAAATAAGATATTGAAACAAGTTCGCTTCAATCTTACAGCAAACAAATTCCTTAGGGACTTTCATCACTTATTTACAGGTCAGGAAAGGAGGTATCACCATCCAAAACACTAACTGAACTGACCATCGCAGACACGTCAAGATTGCGGCACGTCCGCTGCTCAGTCAATTTAGAGCCGGAAGGATTGCTTTCGCTGTGCTACTGGATGCCCCTCAAGACTTGCTTCTCTTCGTGGCAAAACCCAGCAAAGCAAAATCCTAGGACTAATTCTAGTCTGTAGCCCCAACATGAGCAATCTGTCCAAGACAGAGATTGTCTTGATTGATCGCCATGCCAGTGGATCATTCAATTTCAATTTGGTTATCCGACTTCTGTGTTACTCAACAGATTTAATCAGAATGACTTCTGCAAGTACATGGACATGTCCAGAAGAGGCGCGAACTGATCCAGCTGAAACTGTCCTTGCGGGAAAGCATCGTCCAAGAAGTTATCCATTGAACTGAACTGGAAGTCGAGTGCCTTCTCCCAGTCGTCCCACTTCTCCTCGCTCTGCACTTCCTTCTCACATGCCGAGTCTGGGGACACCGTGTGCTCTGAGCAGCTAGAATCCGTGTGCAGCCTCGGCACCGACTCTGATGAGTCCATGTACATGTGATCCGTAGTCATTGGCGAAGGCCCATATTGTGGAGGTGTGCTGTAAGGGTTCAGCCCCGCCGGCATGACAATCTGCGGCTTGGTCTCCATTTCAGGGAACTCTGCCGTTTTAGTGTGCGTGGAGGGGAAATGCTTCTCTATGATGCCCTTCTTGTTGTATATCCGGCATAAAACCCAATCATCAAGCTGTAATAATTGCAAGGATCGATGTTAATCACTGAGTTTCGTTTACCAACTCATCAAAATACAAGTGCGGGAACACCGTAACAGTGACAAGAAGGGAAAGAGAGTAATTACCCTCAAGTTCTTCTTCTTGCCGGCGGATCTATCGACATTGGCGAGGCGATACTCGTGCATGATCCAATTGGTCTTCACTCCTTTCGGAGCTTTCCCGGCGTAAAACACGAGCGCCTTTTTTACGCCGAGCGTCTTGGGGCGGCCGATCGGCTTGTCGGCTCCAGTTGCCTTCCAATACCCGGTTCCCGCTGCCCGGTTCGGCCGGGACCCGTTGGGGTACTTGCGGTCCCTCGGAGAAAAGAAATACCATTCCTTTTCGCCGTACAGAGCCATTTCTGCAATTCGAAGCCAAACTCCATCAGAAATCATGCCCTTACAGTAATAAATCCAAATAAAGAATGGATTTTTTTCACAAGAAAATCACCAAAAAAGTGGCAAAACTCGTTGACCCGTTTCCCAGAATGGGATGATTCACCAAAATGAACACAAGCAGAAATAGAAATTGATCAGGAACAGAGCCTGGAGAGCGTGTGAAAGTACCAGGAAGGTCCCAAGGGTCGAACTTGTAGAGATCGATCTCGGCAATGATGGGGGCGGAGATGGGGAGAGAAGAGCACTTGCGAATCAAGTAATGGTTCACCAGCTCGTCGTCCGTGGGGTGGAACCTGAACCCCGCTGGTAACCCCAACTGCGCCTTCTTCATCTTCTCAACTCTGTTCGTCTTCCTCCGCGACTCTCTCTGGTCCGCGACTTTTTCTCCCAAGCCTTGAACTTGTTCAACTCTCGAACTCGAATGGACACAGAAACGTAAGACGACTGGGGGTTTATATACAGACACGAACCCTGCAAATTGCGATGAATTCAGACACGTGAGGTAGACAGACAGGCTGCATCTGGATCGAAAAGGTGCAGAGGAGCGCAGAAAAGGCAACAACCCCAGCTTGTTCAGCAACAAGTGGGTGACGGCGGCCATGACATTTGAGTCGATTGTTCAATCACAGGCCAACACGTGTGGGAGGTCTTCCTGGGTTGTGTCATTGCGTACGTCAGCTAATTTGCTTTAACTTGGTGAATGGGTAGAGAGGAGCGGCGGTAACATTAATTAAATGATCTCTCGGGTCTCCTTGAACGGTGGTCCCACTGCCCTTTTGCCTCTTCGTTGAGTTAAAACCCCTGGGCTGCGTTTAATCAACTAAATTTCTAACTAGAATAGATTTGAATAAGATAATATGCAAAAATAATAAATTTATACTGTTTGATGAATTACAATAATAAAATCTAATATTTGCATAGTATATCATATCTATTGCTTCATATAAAATAGGGGCAAGCATCGTTTTATGATAAATTTGGATTAGTGAAAATTGGTCTGGTTCTAATTTTAAGAAAAGATGGTTTAGCTCATAGTTTCATTTTTTTAGGAACTGTCGATTCCCAATTTGAGAACCAAAACCAGGAAGGGAACCCTAAAATCCCTAATTATGTTCTCCAACTCATTTTGTTTTCTATGGTGTGTTTTCTTTCCACTTCTCATCTCTATCTTCATATATTGTAATTCCTTTTTAAATATCTAATGAGTCTTCTTCTTCTTTTAGATATGGATTGTCTTAATGAGATTATCATCAATAAATAGAGTTTACTAGTCGAAGCGGAATGAATATATGCGGTGATGCTTTCTAATAATTATTTAAGTTTGTTTAAAACTATTATTAGGTGATTAAGTATGATTGTTGTTTATTTTTATCTCAACTAGTTAGAATTTTGAGCAATTTTTTGTAGATAATTGATGATTAGGTTCTATAATTTAGGTTTTATGTCATGTGTTTTGAACTTTTTATTATTTATTTTACTTTACGTGTTTATCTTTTATGATTGTTGTTATTGACAAATGAGAAGCTTTCATTTTTGTTGTTGCGTTCATTTCATTTTGCTTAACTATAAAAGAAAAAAAAATGAAGGAGCCTATTAGACCGCAAAACTGACCTTAGAACCTATAACGGGATAGGTTTTTGGTTCCAAAAAATGAAAAACCTGTACCAATAAGTAGGTTCCAAGTTATAAATTCTTCGTGGAACTAGTAAGGAACATGAAATCACTCATTCCTAATATGAACTACATGATAGTGTGTCCATCAATCAATTCATAACAAGTATAAGATCTAACTAATAAATAGTAAAGGAGCACACTTAAGCATTTTAGAGACATAGATTCAATTATGACGAGAAATGTAAATGGGTTACAACAACATCAACAACATAGATAAGCTAATGAATGCAAAATCTAGTAAAAGAGAGAAAACATGATTATCCACCTTAGCGATTCCAAAAAATATCGACTCCAACTCTCTCACCGCTACCATGAAACTTCAATGTGAAAATAGAGCCACGGAGGAGAATGAGTTTGAAACTCTCTTGCGACTTTATGGACTTTTGACGTGAATTAGAGAACTAGGAAGGAGAAGGAGCTTCGATAGTCTTGTCGCTTTCATCAAGCTTGGACGTGAACTAAAGAGTTACATCTGAATCATGAAGCTTCAATATGAATAGAGATATGGATGAAAAGAAGATGGAGAGGGTAGGTTATTCTTAGAAATCTAATTGCCTCTCATTCGTCAAGAACTTGGAAGATTCTTTTCAAATTTGAATTTACTCAATTAAAATCTGGGTTCTTCTACTTCTTTTTTATTTACTTATTTTTATTATTTTTCCATCTCCTTTTTATTTCTTTTTTATTCCCATCCATCATTCCTTAATAAATATTATATAATAAACTATACTAGTATACCTAATATATGTGATAAATACAAATACTCTATATACATATATTATAAATTAGAAAGAATATCAAATATATAAATAAAACAGAAAAAGATAAAAATGAAAATTTCCGTTTTTATTAGAATTCATATATTACTTATATTAATTATAATTATAATTTTATTAATTGAGAAGTTTGTTGACAACAAATAGCTTTGATACCATGAGAGAAATCATATCCACCTTAATTTCACCTCCCCATGAGATATTTTTATCTAGGTTATATCCCTTTTATATTCCATTTTATTATGTCTTCAGCAAAGACCAAACACAGGATATAATAAATTTTATCGTGTTCCAACTTTTATCATAACTATCAAGCGTAACATTATTCTTTTGGTAATACTGTCGTGCCATGCATCCCAAGGTCCTAATCTCAACTATTGGGAATATCGGATTCCCAAAACTGGATTCGACACTAAATCGAACCCCTAAACTTGTGTGGAAGATGAGCTCGGGAAAAACAAAAAACATGCATCACCGATCCTAAGGCACATCACAGAATCGAACGACATTGTTAGCCACAGATTAAATACCGACACCGATATGAGGAAGAGAAACTGATCCCATTCGATCCGATGACGCCAATTCACCTTGAAGGGAAGAGAGTGTTGTCTCTTTTTCTTTGTTCTTTCTTTTGGAGGGAGAGAGGGAGGAGGAACGTACATACTGCCAAAAGGTGCGTTCCTCCCTCTCTTTTCCCATTTATATACGTCTCCTCCAAAAAGAAACATGTCCTCATCATATTCCTCTATCTATGGGCCCTAATATTGTGGGCCGAGCTTTTAGGCCCAACATGGGTGGACGGGCCAACTTAGGCCCATCACACTAATAATTAAAACCATCATCAACCTTTGAAGGGACTATGTTTAAATATGTAAATAACATTAATACATGCCTAAAAAACTTTATAATCCACAAGATTCATGAAGTGGCAAGTGGAAAGTATATTAATAAAATAAATTCGTCTTATTGAACATCTTGTATTCCTATACCCATATTGTGTATGTACCGGTACATCCAAATCGCAAATTTTGAAAATGAAGTTACGTTCACTTGCATCAACAGTTGGGGAAACTTTTAGTGGCATAACTCACAATCATGAAACGCATTTGTACATGCGTCCTTTTCTTTATTTCTTTCTCTCCTTATTTTAATTGTCTTTTGGCCAATCGACTTTCTTTCAACTAGGTTGTTGCCAATTCGGCTACATAGGATAGGTTGTAGATCATCAAAGCACATATGGCTATATGACCTACTTTATAGATAGCAATGAAGTCAAAGAAAGGTCGATTTTCTAGTCTCTCCGGCGAATTAACTGGGATGGTTTAATAAGCTTTATTTTGAAGGTCAAACTACTCCAGAAGGTAGTGGGATTTTGACAACATTTGACCACGGTTGCACATAAAATATAAATATATATTAAACAATTTTGGGTAATGAAAGTATCAATTGCTCGTGCTATGAAGCATCAATAGCATGATTACTAGTTGCTTTCGAAGTGGTTCTTTAGTGAAATACATCGTTGCTCATGAGTCACAAGTCACAAAAAAGGAATAATGGGCTGGCTTGTTTAGAAGTGAGTGAAGAGAAAATGTACAATCTTTTGTCTTCCAACCAAAATTGAAAATATTTGCCGAAATTTTGAAATTAGAGACAAGTGCATTAAAAATCCTAAAACTTATTATGAAATTTTCAAAAAATTATAAGTTAAATCCTAAAACTTGTCAATGGAAGGACTTGATAAAATAAATTAGATAAGTTTTAGGATTTAATTGCACTTTTTGAATATTTTAGAACTTAATTGCACATTTGTGACAAATTTTAGAATTTAATTGCACTCTTTAAAAGTTTTAGAAATTAACTGCATTTTCGTAACAAGTTTTAGAACTTCCAATACATACATCCCTCAAATTTATGTACAAATCATATAAAAATATAAATTTTGTGAGAATATAAGTGTTTCGGATTTAAGGAGAATTAAAATGTGTAAGCGGTAAGATTTGGAATAAGTTAAAAAAAAAAAAAGTTAGAGTAAAGGCTAATGAGGCATGCAAGATATGTGGTTTAATAAATATGATGCAAGCACTAGCAACAAACCCTTAATTAGATAAATATGACTAAGCTTTTTTTAATGAAAAAAGAAAAGCAAGAAAGAAAGTGCAAATAGGCAGGGAAGCGTCGCGTTGTGGTATTAATGAAGTTGTCGTCTTGTATAGGAAACGTCATGCATGACCTTAATTAGGAATGCGCGTGACGAGGACCCCCCAAAACAATAACCTCCTATTTGTCGACTGACTCTTGCAGGGATGGCTTACTAATAATCGTCGGACCCCTCAAAACTTTTGTCTCATCCCTTAATTCAACTAGAGTGAGTAATAGAATCTGACCGAATTAACCGATTTTGGAGAAACTGGTTCGATTTCTAGTTCCTAAAATTTGAAACCAATTACCATCGATTTGGTTTCTAATTTTATGATGGACCATTGGGAATAGACCAATACCCTTTTTTTTAAGCATTTTTTTTTATTATTACAAAACATTTCTTAAAGTTGAGTTGTGTACTTACCATGAGCTTGTTCTCTCTTAGACATAGTATGAACAACGCATGGACTTGCACACATGCTTCGTTATTCTAGGAGCTTTACTATTCATTGATGCAATTAAGAACTCCTGATCTCCCTGCTCTAATTCTAAGCTATCAATTGGTTATATTAGCAACATTTCTGTTGTAGTCTGAACTATGAAACATATGAAGTCTTACATGAAATTTGAAAAAGAAAGAAAGAAAGAAAGATATCATTGTCAGCTTTTGAACCCACCCGAAAATCGACTTAGATCAATTTGATTTTAAGATTAAGTGGTCGATTTTCAATTTCACAAATTTCAAATTGCTTATTCCATTAATAAATTCTAGAAAGATATGCTATTATTCTATTTCTGGTAAATCACTAAATCGGGTTTTCTAATTTTTTGGATATTGTCGAATTTATCAATTGATTTGATTGAAACAATCGAGTCTCATTGTTCTAGTCGCTAATTGTCCCCTTTGCTGATGTGGCGGGAATGATAGAACTGGGAAGTGCTTAATAAATCCAACGCAATACACCGCATCATTAAAGCCTTGGAAAAAAATAAATGTATTGGAGATTGGAATGCTTCTAATTGACATATTTTGTGATGGAACAAGTTGAGACAATTCACAGGGCACGAGCAAATAGAGAGAACCCTCATCCTTAGTTTTAACCCATGATAATTCAAATTAAAGATGAGCACTTTTTAGATTCCGTTTATTTTATAAAAAATAAAAAATTTAAAACTATTTTTTTAAAATAATTATTTGTACTGTTTGAAATAAGAAATTTAATGAAACATTTTCAATAATTATATATAAATATTTTCTTAAATAATTAAAATATTTATCGAAATTATTCATTTTTCATATAATAAATGAAGCCCCGGGACTCGGTCAACAGATACATGAGTCCATGCACGGTGCAAAAATCGTTTGTTCATGTCGGCCGTCCTTGTCGTTTTGAGTTGGATATGATGAAAAGTTGCCACCAAGCATCGCATCACGTTCAGTATATGATTTCTCCTTTACGTGGAAAGTGAGGTTCGGTCCAAGTGAAATGAACCGCGTGCTTCACTTCATTTTATTTATTTATTTATTTTCTTTAGCCATTGTTCCACCTTCTTTTTCCATTTTCTTCTCTCTCTCTCTCTCTCTTTTTTATGATTTTAATTACACAACAAGAGACTGTCGATATTTGGTAAGCCGATCTTAAAAGCTGACTCACTATCTTTCTAGCATCTTAAATATGAGCAACCCCTTTGGAAGGATGTCCTTGATGATCCTCTGAAAGCGTATATTCCTAAGAATATCCATCCTAAAACCTTTCAAATTAACGCGTATGACAACAGTTTATATAGGAGTTACAATAAATATACAAAATATTTTACAACCGAAGATCTGTCTTTCGATATACCATAGAACTATCCCTTCTTCAACTTCATTTAATCATCAACAATGAAAATTAAAATAATATCTGTTGTATGAAATATTGAAACAATGTTGCTATAATCTTACAGCAAACAAGTTCCCTACAGACTTTCATCAGGTATTTACAGGAGACGACAGGAGGTAACATGATGCTAAACACTAACTATACAGGCCCTACTAAGATTATCGGCACTTCTGCCGCGTCGTCACCTGGCCAATTTAGAGCTGGTCAAATTGTTTTCACCGTGCTACTGGATGCACAATGCTTTGCTTCTCTCTGGCAAAAAGCAAAAATCCTAGGACTAACTCTAGTCTATTAGCCCCACATGAGCAATCAGTCCATCTTGTCAACGCGAACCAACGCGAATGGAATGCTTCAGGCTCCTATAAAAGCAAATTCTACTTCTGCCTTACTGAACGGACTTGTTCAAAATGGTTTCTGCAAGTAGGCCGACATGTCGTGAAGAGTCGAGAACTGATCCGACTGGAGCTGTCCTTGCGGGAACGGATCGTCCAAGAAGTCATCCATAAAGTCGAGATTGTTCTCCCAATCGTCCCACTTCGCCTCGCTCTGCACTTCCTTCTCGCACGACGACAAGTTCGGGGACACCACTTGCTCCGAGCAGCAGCTAGATTCCGTGTGCAGCCTCGGCATCGACTCCGACGAGTCCATGTACATGTGATCTATACTCATTTGTGGAGGCGTGTATGGGTTCAGCGCCGCCGGCATGACGATCTGTGGCTTGGTGTCCATTTCGGGGGACTCTGCCGTTTTGTTGAGCGCGGAGGGGAAATGCTTCTCTACGGTGCCCTTCTTGTTGTATATCCGGCAAAGAACCCAGTCATCAAGCTGCAAAAATAGCAAGGATCGAAGTTAATCATCGAGGTTCCTTTATGAACTCGTCCAATTAGACGTGCGGGGACACCGGAAAGAGCGAGAAGAAGGGAAAGACGGTAATTACCCTTGAGTTCTTCCTCTTGCCAGCGGATCGATCGACGTTGGCGAGGCGGTACTCGTGCATGATCCAATTGGTCTTCACTCCTCTCGGAGCTTTCCCGGCGTAAAACACTAGCGCCTTTTTTATGCCGAGCGTCTTCGGGCGGCCGATCGGCTTGTCGGCTCCCGTCGCCTTCCAATACCCGGTTCCGGCTGCCCGGTTCGGCCTTGACCCGTTGGGGTACTTGCGGTCCCTGGGAGAAAAGAAGTACCATTCTTTTTCGCCGTACATAGCCATTTCTGCAATCCCAACCCAAACTCCATCAGAAATCAAGATCCTCAGCAGACAATCAAATCGTTTCGAGTTCACCAGAGATCTTGAAAACTAATAAATCAGAGTCAAAACCATCATGCTTGATCCTTGACAATGAGAAATCAGATGAAGAAATCACCCCTTTTCTTGACCCACGTGTCAAAATGAAAAGTTCATACTGTCGACCATTGGACTAGAGAAATAGATTTCATATCACAGTGACAAATCCAGATAAAGAACGGATTTTTTAACAAAATCACCCAAAAGAGTGGCAAAACTCGTCGACCCATTTCCCAGAATGGCATGATTCACCAAAACCAACACAAGCAGAAGCAGAAACTGTTCCAAAACAGAAAGGCTGGAGAAACAGAGGAAGGGTCTGAAAGTTACCAGGAAGGTCCCAAGGGTCGAACTTGTAGAGATCGATCTCGGCAATGATGGGGGCGGAGATGGGTTGCGAAGCGCACTTGCGAATCAAGTAATCGGTCACCAGCTCGTCGTCCGTGGGGTGGAACCTGAACCCCGCTGGTAACGCCAACTGCGCCTTCTTCATCTTCTCTCTCTCTCTCTTTCCCTTCTCGACTCTGTTCGTCTTCTTCGGCAACTCTTTGGTCCCTGCTTCTTCTCCCTCTCCAAAGCTCTGAACTCCTTCAACTCTCGAAGTCGAAACCACGCAGAAAAACCAGACGACCAGGGGCGTGTATATATATGCGGCCACGGACTCTGCTCTGCCAATTGGGGTAATTCAGACACGTGATGCGGACAGGTCGCATCTGGGATCGAAATGGCGACAGCCTCAGCCCCTTTGGCAACAAGTGGTGACGGCAGGCGAGATAGTCTAGTCGACTGGCCAATCCCGGGCCGACACGTGCGGGGAGGGGGCTCTCCGGTTTCGTCATTGCGTCCGTCAGCTAACTTGTCTCTACTCGGAGAATGGGTACAGGGGAAGTGGCGGTAACGGTAATTAAAAAATGATCTCCCGCGAGTCCTCGACCGTCCGATCCTCCCATGACCCTTTTGCCCCTTCATTGAGACAAGCTCCTTGTTCTTTAGGCAAAAGATCCGTGGAGTGGCAAGTGAAAAGCATAGACGAACTCATCCAAAAAAAAAAGAAGAAAAAACAATGGACTCATTCTGTGGGCATCTTGTATTCTCATATTACGTTCACACTAATCCATCCAAATCCAAAATTTTCGAATCACACTCGCTTGTATTGACGCATATCTCACAATCATGAGATACATTTATATTCACTTTGCTTCTTTCTCATCTTACTTTAATTTCGGTTTTTGATCAATTATCGTATTCTCACATGGTCCTGCCAAATTAGCTATATGAGCATAGATTACAAATCATCAACGCATATATGGCTATATGACCTACCCCATTAGATTGCAATCAAGTCAAAGAAGGTTGATTCTTTTTAGTTTCTAGTGCGAATTGTCCGGGATTGGATTGATGACTTTCTGCTGCTTTACTTCGAAGGTCAAATTGAAATAAATCTTGAGCCTATGAAAGTATCAAATCACTCGTGCTATTGAGCAACATAAATGGCATGATTACTGCACCCTTTGAGAGTGGTTCTTTAGTGAAAATTCCAATCAAATCTCAAAAGTCAACAAGTTACAAAAGCCAAATACAAATGAAGAGTCAAAACACTTTGACGCGGTCGAAGCCAATGGGAAAATCTACATTATATAATGTTATGTCATCAATTAACCTTTTCACATTTTACCAATTAAGTTTCCTCGGTCAATTTTGGCGAAAATTCGTTGACATGGACAAGCAGTGTTGATGTAGCATTTTTTTAATAATGTTTTAATTATATTTCGAATTGGACGTCCTTCGCCGGCTCCCTCTCCAAAAACCCAAAAAAAAAAGGCAAAGGAAAGCAAAATGAAACAAACAATTAAAATTTCAAAAAATATATAAATATCATTAAATATTATTTAAAAAGTGTTACGTCAATAAATTCTTGTCAAAATTGGTCAGATAAACTTAATTGGTAAAGTGTGAAAAGATTTAAGGTTTAGAATTAAATTGATAAAAGTGCAATAAATTTAAGATTTTTTGGATAATTTTTCATATACAATTTTGAGTAAAAATATACTTTGGTGATGTATGGTAACTCTCTTAGTTAGAAAATCGTTTGGAGGAGATTTGCCCCGATTCTGGGAGATTTCTTGGCTGTCTAGGTTCCATGCACATACGACTGGGCCTAGTCAAAAGTGACACTTGACGAGGTGGAGAAGATAGTGGGGTTGCTTGCTTGGGGCTTACTCAATTATAATTAAGCATGCTTGGCCAGAAATTTTTTTTTAGTCAAGCGTAATTCATGGTGGCTTTTATATAATTAAGAAATATACCATTTTATTATGTCAATCAATATTATATATATCCGATGTAGGGGAGTAGCTAAGTAAAGAAAGAGTGCTCAAGAAGCTTCTCCATTGACCAGTTGTTCGTCAATGCTTGAAAAACATGAAGGAAGAAGTCATTGTCCGATCAGGACAGGAGGTTCTTGCGAGTGACGCACCCCATGAGATAAGCATGCATGGGAATGTGCATAGGATAAACATTAGAGGAATCTACTTAGACCTTTCCCATTTTATATTCATGTGTTATATGGGGCCTGATATTATTTAAAGAAGAAAAAGGAACTGAACCCTCACTTCACCTGACGATGAAATCTCGTTCTATATTTATACTTCAGGTACCACTTGATCTTTTCTATTAATTTGAATCTCGCCAATGGCCATTTGCCATTATCATCTTGCGGACCAAACTTATTCTTTACTTCAACATATTCAATTTCAAAAGTTGCATAGATTTGAAAACTAAAGTCACATTCAACCCATTATTTTTTTATTTTATTTTATTGAATCATTAGGCTTTAGAGCTCTTCAAGCACCTGAATAGTTTTCACCATGACTATTCTTTGGCCCCACACATTGAGTAATTATAAGAGATACGAGTTTGTGTGCTAAATGTGGCTTTAAGAGAATGCACTAATTTGATGATTCAAACTCAAATGTCAAACAACAACAGGTAGACTTACCACTTAAAGCAAAAATGGTGTATCCATCAAACCTCTTGAGATTTGCATACTTGATCAAGGGTGTCAGGCAATTCCCAGCTTATGAACCCTATTTATATCTCACCCCTTCTGTGCAAATTTTTTTGATTTAGGTTATTTACACAGATCGAAAAGCTTCGACTTAATTGGTACGTGAAGGTTGAAAGATAACCGATAAGTTTCTAGTCGGGTCTTTAATGTGTATCAAATTATTTGTCAAGTGACGAACTTTGCCCGGAGTTGGATTCGTTTCACATGATTTCAAACCCAAATGTCAAACAACAACGACGGGAGACTTACCACTTAAGCAAAAATGGTGTATCCATCAAACCTCTTGAGATTTGCATACTTGATCGAGGGTGTCAGGCAATTCCCAGCTTATGAACCCTATTTATATCTCATCCCTTGTGTGCAAATTTTTTTGGTTTAGATTATTTACACAGATCGAAAAGCTTCGACTTAATTGGTACGCGGAGGTTGAAAGATAATCGATAAGTTTCTAGTCGGGTCTTTAATGTGTATCAAATTATTTGTCAAGTGACGAACTTTGCCCGGAGTTGGATTCGTTTCACATGATTTGTTGAGCCATTTGGACCTTGACTCTGGAAAACATTCATTGTAGTGGCTTGACACTCATCATAATCATTGGAGGGTCCCATCACCGGGCCCAAATCGGCAAAGGTAAATAGGAAAAAAAATTAAAAATAAAATTGAAAGGGCTCAACTGACTTAAAAATTATAGCTGAATTAGGTGAGATGAAACAAGTCAAATTCAATTAGTATATTGAGAATTCAAGATTTCTTATTCTGATATCAAGAAGGAATTAGTGAGAATACCACCAACTTTTGCCCCCAAAAAAATAAAAGAATAATAGGCCTGTTTATTTAGAACTGAGCGAAACCATAAAATGGCGTGCCTTTTTCCCCGGCCAAAACGAAAAAAAGGTTATTTAGATTTCTAGAAAAAAATAAATAAAAAAATTATATATGAATCTACATATCGATATTTGCATTCTGTGAAAACGTTAATGCTTTGTATTAAAAATAAAAAAATAAAAAAACTACCTTTAATCGTAAGATGTTGGTTAAGGTAAGAAGTAAGGGTCAACACAGAGATGGGGTTCCACCCGTGCGTTGTCGTTCAAGGATGGGCCATGGTCTATTTAGAATCGCAGATTAGGTAGCAACAACCCCCTTTGATTATAGATAAAAGGCCGTGACGAACTGAATATGAAATATTGATATGAAGTGACGCATCGCATGACCTCAATTAGCCAATGACGTAACGTGGACATGAAGATCATCGAATCGGTCGAATATTGGATGTGAATCTCCTCCCACAGCTATATTGATTAATCGGTCAATTAGTCCTCGTGTCTCTATTTCTATTAAGAAAAAATTGACACAAACAATTCCTGATACAATCACTGAATTTTTAATTTATTCATTGTGATTCTTGAACTTTAATCTAATTTATAATGCGATCCCTAAATTTTTAATCCATTTAATATAATCCCTAAACCTTTGATACATGTTCAGTTTAGAACCTGAACTATATAAAAACATTTAATGTAGTATTTCAACTTTTGAAACATGTTCAATTAAGTCTCTGAACTATATAAAAATGTTCAATGTTATCTTTGAACTTCAATTAATGGAATGACAATATTTAATATTTCATACAGTTTAGGGATTGAGTTAAACATGCATAAAAAGTTTAAGGACCATATTGAATAAATTAAGAGTCCATGTACCACATTGCACACTAGGCTAAAATTAAAGGATCACATTAAACAAATTAAATTTCAAATGCCACAATGTAGATTAGGTCAAAGTTTAGGAACCGTTTATTTTATTATCCCCACTTATTACTTGCATGGATTGTTTCATATTCATGGGATCCCAACAAAATATGTTTTAAGGCTCCGTATGGTAACATTTCTATTCCTCTGTTTTTCGTTCTTTTGCTTATTGAGATAAAAAAAAAAAAAAAAAAGAAAGAATAGAAATCAGTTTGATTACGTTAGTTAATTTTTCTATTCCCTAAAATAGAAAAGTGGTCAAAAAATAGATCTATAACAAAAACAAGAAGCAGGGAAAAAAAAACCATTTCCTAGGAAAAATTTCTAGAAATAAGTTATTTTTGTCTTATCTTCTTCTTCCTTGCCGCTCGTTGCCACCCTTTGTCGCTATCAACAGAACTGGTGTACGGTGACGAGCAGCCAAGGAAGAAGAAGAGAGGAAAAAAAAAAAAGAAAAAAATCTAAAAAAAGAATTATTAAAAATTTAAAGAAATGCTATGTTACAAAAAAACTTGTGGGTGGTACCAAACGCATCCATTTTTTTCTATTTCGAGAATATAAATTTTATATAATTGTCAAACACATTGTTTTATTCAGAAACTGTTATAGAAGTAAAAATAGAAAAGAATTATTACTGAAAAGAAATTACTCTCGAGAACTAAAATGTTAACAAATACAACTTAAGCATCCTTACCATATCTTGAATCGCACTAACAACTTTTCATAATCAAAATTAGGTAAGCTTTTGTTCTGTTTCTCATGAAATAAGCGATTGGGCTTTCAAATTTTTTTTTCCTCTTTCTTTTTGTTACGCTCGAAGCCTCTTGATTGACCTAATCCAACCAACTGTCCTCAGCGCTGATGTGGCACGACAACAAGATGGGGAAATGCTCCATGGAAACCAATACATAGAATCTACATCAATAAAGTCCCGAGAACAAAGAATTTTAGGAATCGAGATGCTTGCAGCCGATGCGATCCATTAGGTAAAAACTAGAGAATCCCTATCCTTTCTATTGACCTTTCTTTGTCCGACTCATGAGTCCACGCACGGCGGAATATTCACTCGTTCGTGTCGGCCGTCGCCTGTTGTTTTTGCGCTGGACATGACGATGAAAGTGGGGGTGGCGGTCCATGTAAAATTAACCACGTGCTTAATTCATTTCGTTTAAATTAGATTTATTTATTTTCTCTTCTTCTCTTTTTCGTGTCTCGATTTGATCCACCCTCCCCCGAAGGTTCGCCCCCAATTCCAATTTCGTAGGCCCGCCGCCACGTTTGACCCCGATTCCCCTGAAGATGGGCCGAAGTTATGTGAAATTGGGCCGTAATGGGGCCAGAGGCCCAATTGACGGGCTGGTATTAATTAATGGGCTTTGGCGGGGGTGGGCCCAGTTCTTCGAAAATGCGAAGAGATCCCCGTGGGGGAGGGGGAGGTGACGTCTCGTTCCCGCTCCCTGGCTAGCGGATTTGGACGAGTTACCAGAATCAAGAACCGGAAGTTTATCTCATCCTTCGTCTTCATCCTCTTCAATTTCAAATCAAGTTCGGTTTTTTATTTATACCCTTCTCTGTTGTCATGGCAAACTCGCTGGCTTCTTTTGCATGGACGCTCCCAAGGAGGAACATGACCGCGGCAGCGGCGGCGATTCTGCTGCCCGTCCGCACCAGGTTTTCATTCTACATGCTACCTTTAGCTTCTGATCACTCGTTGGGTTGGTCTTTCTTGGTGTTTAGTCGGTCGGGACGTGACCCTTCTCAGGCTTCGCTGCCTTTTTTGAATGGCCTTTTGCTGTCTGCAGGAATTATCCACCGTCTTTGGTTACTCCGGAAATCTTTATCCTCTCGATACCATAGAGTCTTGCGTACAAGCCGGCGATCCTAGCCAGCCATTGGGTTCGGCCCCGGCAGAACAGGCTATGCAAGAGCATTCTTCCGGTCGACAGAATGCGGTTCAGAGATTTGATGTCCCTCCTGATGTGTCCCGAGATTGGCAGCTGGGAGGATTTCTCGACCAGGTATCTGCTGTTTCTTGTAGTATTGTTTCGCGACGGCTGGGAAATAGAACTGACAGGATTGATGTCGTTGACTGGTTATTTCGTATATAATTCTTGATCAGTATTGAAATCCAGATTTTAGAATTAAAAAAAGATTGCCTCTGATAATTATGACTCAGTTTCACGTGCTCAGATAATCTATATTATCAATGCAGGAAGCGCATCCTCACTGCCACGATACTCGCCAGAATCTCCACTTCGATGATGTAATGTCCTGCCACTGTTCCACTCCTAGGAGCCACGTTTCCTGCGCATGCCACAATCAGGCCGGTTGTAGTTCCGGAATGCCTCCTGCTACCATGCAGAACTGGGGCCATTCGCTTTTGAGCAATGGCGGACCGGAAGAATCCAGTAGCTGGCAACAATTCAGCGGTCAGTCTAGTGGTTACGATTTAAAGACTAGATGCCCAACCTGTGTCTATGACTCGCCGCACGTCTTGTTTTCTTCATAGCCCTGACATATCAATTTCCATGGATTCAGATGCAAGCGAGATGTCATCCCAGTGCCTGATTGATAAGGAGAAGCTGATTCAGATGCCGGAGGACTTGGAAAGTAGCTTTGTTTCCAGCAATCCAACCTGGGAATTCTTCGATCCTGTTGCCAGTGGTCAAAAAGGAGATGGAGCGACTACCACTCCAAAAAATTGGAGCAGCGAAACCGCTTCCAAAGTACAAGATCAAAAGAAGGCTCCAGAACCAAGCTCGGGCACTCCTGGAAGGAGGGGGAGGCGAGTATACATATGACATATTTGTTTGTACGCTATATCAACACACTTACAAGTGGATGAACTAGTTTTATTTTTGGCTTTGTTTAGGAAGAAAGCAGAAAATGCCACAGAGAATGGAAGCACGAAAAGATGCAGTTGTAGGAGATCCAAATGCTTGCAACTGTAAGCAATACTGTGGTTCACATGGTTCTCATACTTCTTGTTCTGTCCAGTTTTCACGCATTGAAAGTTTTGATTTGGGAGTGCCAAGGGATGCTAGTTTCTGTGTTATGCAGTTCCCGTATATCAGGGCAGCCTGTCTACTTAGATATAGATAGCTAATCCACTGTTTTTTGTTTATGTCCTTGATCGGAACAGTAAGCAGGTTGCAATAGATTACTGTGCTTGACTGAAAGTTCTCCTATTGTTTTTCCTGGTCGAAACATAGAAGAGGCATTGTATTGTTTGAAATAATGCTGAAACTTTTGTGTCTGCAGATATTGCGAATGCTTTGCAGCGGAACTTTTCTGTACCGACAGTTGTACATGTAGACTCTGCTACAACAACCGTGACACGGAAGACTCAGTTTACGAGGCAAAGGACCGGATTAAATCTCATAATCCTCTTGCATTTGGTCCGAAGGTAGTTCGGCATCCCACTGATTCGCCTCCAGATAAAGCGGTAACCGTCCTTCTATCCGAGAAGTCTTATCTCATTCTTAGTTAATGAGTATGAAGGGAAATCTGAATTTGAGCAGCAATGCAACAGGAAAGTGGTGGTCGTGGTGGTGGTGAGAGTGAGGACACCCCATTATTCGTGAGGCACAAACGCGGATGTAATTGCAAGAAGTCTCAGTGCCTGAAAAATTACTGTGAATGCTATCAGGTTTGCAGCTAATACAATCTATCAAAACAAAGATTCGATAGCTAATTCGTACAATGTAACACTTGGATTTAGCTGTTTTAGATGATTTGGTGTCATAGTCAGAACAAACTGTTACACTAGTCAGTAGACCAGTTTAAGCAATGTCACTCATTTCAAGTGGATTCATAACATCAGAATGGTGAGACGAACTCTTAAGACTATTGATTTCTGAACCAGCGCATCCTATGGATTTTCCAATTGTTCTATAACAATCTTACTGGAACGCTATATTTTCCTGCTGCAAGGGCAAAGCTGGATGTTTCCATGAATGCAACTGCGAAGATTGCTGTAACCCTTTTGGCCCGAAATCAGGTGAGCGGCACACTCATGGCTATTATTCTGATAGATCTTTGTATAAATTGTTAACATTCTCGCCGTGAACACAAACCGGAAGCAATATTTCACTCCTCCTGATTCGAATCAAGCATCCTTTGATCAAGCACATTCTGATTTTCTTCCCGTTACAACACTGTGCTATGGCATCATAAAATCAATACCAATTGGCACATCGATGCTTCTGCGAAATGAAATAAATAAAAGCATCAAGAGATTGCATTCTTCTAGATATATTCTGCTTGAATTTTGTTTCGATTCTATCACATTAAGAATGTCTAATTCTTATCCATACGTGTTATACTCCCTTGGACACGAACTCCAAAGCAGCAGAGCAAGGGATTGACAGGAAGGAAATGTCGCCTAAGGGAACGCCGGATGGTATGCAGGGCATGCCCAACTCCATCCGAACTGGGATCGGAGGTGGGTCTGCTTGGACTTTGGAAGGAACAGTCAATATGCTCAACAACACTCCATCTCCGAGTCCTTCGGCATCTTCCTATTATGCCGGCACAAGTGGCTGCTCAAGTGCTACTCGAGCCAAGAGATACAATAGCATGAGTACTTCTACGCTGTCCAACCCAGCGAATGCTAGCTCGCCCGATCAGAGACAAGCATCAACTCCGCAGTTTCGGTCTCCTGGACAGAGTCCAAGCATCTCCCCAAGCTCAAGACTTGCCCGCAAACCAGACTCGTGGACTCCTCCTTCCCAAGATGGCGAGCCCGGAGGCGGTTCAAGTCAAGCGTAAATCAGTAACGAGGGAACCAGCATCGGTCCAGAGGAGCACGATCTGAGATGATGCTCGTTGAGCAACGAAATCTTGACTTAGCTTTTAGTGCTTTTGCAGTTTTAGAGATCAAGACTTTTTCATAACTTACCAGGATGATAAGCCTTTTGGTTGCTTTTTTAGGATATCTTGCATTGGTCTATAGGTTTTTTAGGAGCTTGCATTGGTCTGCAGTCAGCTAATTATCTTTCTCAATCCTAGTGCCAATGTTTTTCATAAATCAGAATTATCAAATCAGAGTTTACTTGATCGCCCTTCGGTCTTCTCTGGGTCGCCATGCCATCATCTTGATGGTTATCTGCTCGTAATTTGATGCATGAACTTTGCGATGTTCGTCGGATTCCCCAAAATACCTTAATACAATGCCGGGCCTCCATTTACACCTTGGCATCAGCACATGACTACATATGCATAAACCCGCCAACGACAAAATCGGGTAAAATCCTTAGAAAGGAAACAAGATGCGGATAATGCATGATTAAACCTAGTATTCAAATGTTACTTAGTATTGCATTTCTGTTTCTCTGTTCAAAAAAAAAAAAAAACCTAGTAATCAAACAATGATGTTGCATTGTATTTTAATAATTGGTGTACGAAGACTGAGCTATTGAGCCACACTGTGTATAGGTAGGAGACTAGGAGTGATTTGGGAGTGTTGGTGGACATGTGATGATCTAATTATGACAACTGATGATGCATCATGACAAGTGATTGTATATCATGACTAGTGATGACTGTTAGGAAATATAATAATCAAACATTCTACATTATAAAGATTGTTGGAGAAAATTACTCAATTATCCATAAACCTATTATATGAATGTCAATTCAGTTACAAACTTTTCAATTTTTATCAATTTAATCCTAAAATTTCAGGCAAAATTCCAAAACAATTCGCTTGAAACTGCTGACGTGGTGATCGAGTCATCTCAAGTCTTTTTATGTGGCATATCATCACATCAACGATTTCCTTCAAGAATTGACCGGAAATATTATTATATTATAATTTTGTATAAACTTTCAGAATTAAATTGGAAAAAAATTTTAAAATTTTTTTGACTAAATTAATAATTATAAAATACGTTTAACACGGATTGGCTGGTTGCTCTTTGAACGGCCTCGTCCTCGTTGAAACCTTACTCGCGGTTTTTCATAGCATGCAAACCACCCTCCTCACTCAGCCCCCTCAACTCTTCCTAATTCCCCCTCTATTACTGTTGAATCTTTTAAGATAAATTATATGAATAGTGTCTGAAATATGCGATATCCTTCCTAAATCTTTAATTTATTTGGTATGATCACTAAACAATTTTTTAATTTGTAATGTCGTGATTCTTAAATTTTGTGTGATTTGCTAAAAAACGTTAACTCTCCTCAATCTTTCTTTTTACTTGGTATTATTATTTAAAATTATAGATGTTCCTATTAATCCTTAGCGTATGCACTACATTTGTCATAATATAGAACCTATACATCATAATACTAATATTATAAAATTTTCTATGATATGAGTCAAAAGAAGAAAAGAAATTTAGTGGATAACAAGTAGTTTGCTACTCTGAAATCAAAAGGGCCATGCGTGTACAATAACATACCCGTCACCAATTTTATTTTTCATTTTCCCTAGTTTGTATTGGATATTAAATGAAAGTTCATATATCGATTATGTTATCATCCCTTTACATTACGCCGTTGTACATTGGTTAGGAATGATCATTCTGTGAAACCCCCAATTCATTAGAATTACCATTGTTCTTTAATAAGAACAAAATCTTCTGATATCTAAGGGTGCGTTTGTTTCACGAAAAACTCAATAATAGAGGAAAATGCTTTCTGGGAAAGCATTTTTCAAGAATATAATTTGTTTTCCTTTGTTTGATGATGTATAATTGAAAATGTTTTTTGCCGTTTGGATCTCATTAAAAAATAATTTCGCACTTCATCGCGGGAAAAAAATGAATTTTTAATTTAAAACAATTCAAATTTTTAATATCGTTGTTTTTTATTTACTTTTATTTTCTATTTTTTATTTTCTTTTTCTCTTCCTTCTTCTTGTCCTTCACTCCTTAGCCTCTTCACCTGATCTAGCTAGGCTAGAGGCTAGAACTCATTGGCCATCCTTGTGGCCAGTGACGAATGGAGAAGAAGCAAAAAAAAAAAAGGAAAAAAAGAAAAGAAGGAAATTCGATTTTATTTTTATTTTTATTTTAAAAACGTTTTCCAAATTTTATCTTTTTAAATAAAAAATTCAAATTCAATTTTTTTAAATATATTTTTATAAGAAGTAATTGTTTTTAAACCAAGTATCAAATCTAAGTTTTGGTAGATTTAGAAACGTTTTCCGGTCCTTTCAAAGGAGAAATCATTTTCTTGAATTTAAGCTTTGTTGGGAAAATGTTTTCCGTTGACTCATTTTCCTGAGTGAACCAAGCGCCATAAAATGAGGAACATGTTTTCCCTGAAAATGTATTCCACGAAACAGACGCATTTGAGGTCTCTATGATATGAGTCAAAAAAAAAAAAAAATGGGCCCAGATGGTTCGTGCGATTGGGCCATGGCTGCCCACATCTAGTAAAGGGGCCTGAGGCCCAATTGACGGGCTCATTCTCAGTTAATAGGCTTTTGGCGGGGGAGTGCGCCCGGTTCGTTGGAAATGCAAAGAGATCGGGGGCAGGAGGTAACGGTCTCGTTCCCGCTCAATGGCGAATGGATTTGACAGCCTTTACCAGAATCAAGAACGGCAGAGTCTATATATCTACTCCACTCAAAACTCCCCATCATCTCATCCTTCATCCTTCATCCTTCATCATCTTCAATTTCAAATCAAGTTCTCTTTTTGCTTTTTACCCTTCTCTGCTCTCTTGGCAAACATGATGGCTCCATTTCCCATGGACGCTCCCAAGGTGGGGGATGACAGAGGAGACGGTGGCGGTCCCGCTGTCTGCGCGCACCAGGTTTTGATTTACATGCTGCTTCTAGAGTTCTGATCTCTCTTTTGGTTGGTTTTTTTCTCGTTGTTTAGTCGGTTCGGGTGTGATCTTTCTTGGGCTTCGCATTCCTCTTCCTCTGCCATTGACTGGAGTGCGAAATTCTCGACGCTTTCTTGAATGGCTTTTGGCGTCTGCAGATATTGTCCACCGCCTTTGGTTACTTCAGCAATCTTAATCCTCTTGATGCCATTGAGTCTTGCTTACAGCCCGGCGATCCTGGCCCGCTGTGGGGTTCAGCATTGGCAGAAGAAACTATGGAAGAGCATCCTTCCAGTCGACAAAATGCGGTTCGGAGATTTGATGTCCCTCCTGATATATTCCAAGATTGGCATCTGGGTAGATTTTTTGATGAGCAGGTATCTGCGGCTTGTTGTAGTATAATTGAACTGACAGGATTGATGTTCTTGATTGACTATTTCATATTTTATTCTTGATCGGTATTCTTGATCAGTATCGAAATCCAGAATATAGAATAAAAAAAACTCTGTCTCTGATGATTATAACTCAGTTTTAATCAACCCTCATCGGAGAATTCATGTGCTTGGATAATCTATATTATCAATGCAGGAAGCACATCCTCACTGCCATGATACTTGCCGGCATCTCAACTTCGATTATGTAATTCCCTGCCACTGTTCCACTCCTGGGAGCGACGAGTCCTGCACATGCCACAATCATGTTGGGTATGGTTCGGGAGGGCCTCCTCCTAGCGTCCAGAACTCGGGCCATTCACTTTTGAGGAATGGGGGACTGCAAGAATCCAGTAGTCGGCAACAATTCAGGGGTCAGTCTAGTGGTTAAAATTTAAAGACTAAATGGCCAACCTGTTTCTATGAGTCGCTGCACGTCTTGTTTCTTTCATAGCCTTGATATTTCAATTTCCATGGATTCAGATGCAAGCTGGATGTCGTTCCAGTGCCTAATGGATAAGAAGAAGCTGATTCAGATGCCAGAGGACTCGGAAAGTAGCTTTGCTTTCAGCAATCCAACCTGGGAATCCTCTGATCCTGTTGCCGGTGGTCAAGATGGAGATGGAGCGACTAACACTTCGAAAAATTGGAGCAGCGAAACCGCTTCCAAAGTACAAGATCGTGAGAAGGCTGCAGAACCAAGCTCAGGCACTCCTGGAAGGAGGGGGAGGCGAGTAGACATATGACATATTTGTTTGTGCACTATATCAACACATTTACTAGTGGCTAAACTAGTTTTATTTTTGGCTTGATTTAGGAAGAAAGCAGAAAATGCCACAGAGAATGGAAGCACGAAAAGATGCACTTGCAGGAGATCCAAATGCTTGCAACTGTAAGCAGTAGTGCGGTTCACAGGGTTCTCATACTTCCTGTTCTGTCCAGTTTTCACGCATTGAAAGTTTTGATTTGGGAGTGCCAAGCGATGCTAGTTTCTGTGTTATGCAGTTCCCGTATATCGGGGCAGCCTGTCTACTTAGATATAGATAGCTAATCCACTGTTTTTTGTTTATGTCCTTGATCGGAACAGCAAGCAGGTTCCAATAGATTACTGTGCTTAACTGAAAGTTCTCCTATCGTTTTTCCTGGTCGAAAGATAGAAGAGGCATTGTATTGTTTGAAATAATGCTGAAACTTTTGTGTCGGCAGATATTGCGAATGCTTTGCAGCGGAACTTTTCTGTACCGACAGGTGTACATGTAGACTCTGCTACAACAACCGTGACATGGAAGACTCAGTTTTCAAGGCAAAGGAGCTGATTAAAGTTCATAATCCTCTTGCATTTGGTCCGAAGGTAGTTCGGCATCCCACCGATTCGCCTCCAGATAAAGCGGTAACCGTCCTTCCATCCGAGAAGTCTTATCTCATTCTTAGTTAATGAGTATGAAGGGAAATCTGAATTTGAGTGGCAATGCAACAGGAAAGTGGTGGTCGTGTTGGTGGTAGGAGTGAGGACACCCCATCATTCGTGAGGCACAAACGCGGATGTAATTGCAAGAAGTCTCAGTGCCTGAAAAATTACTGCGAGTGCTATCAGGTTTGCAGCACAATGTAACACTTGGATTTAGCCGTTTTAGATGATTTGGTATCATAGTCGGAACAAACTGTTACACTAGTCAGTATACCAGTTTAAGCAATGTCACTTACTTTTTGTGGATTCATAACATCACAACGGTGAGACGAACTCTTAAGACTATTGATTTCTGAACCAGCGCATCCTACGGATTTTCCAATTCTTCTATAACAATCTTACTGGAACGCTATATTTTTCCTGCTGCCAGGGCAAAGCTGGATGTTTCCATGAATGCAACTGCAAAGATTGCAGTAACCCTTTTGGCCCGAAATCAGGTGAGCGGCACACTTGTGGCTATTATTCTGATAGATCTTTGTATAGATTGTTAACATTCTCGCCATGAACACAAAACGGAAGCAATATTTCGCTCCTCCTGATGCAAATCAAGCATCCTTTGATCAAGCACATTCTGATTTTCTTCCCGTTACAACACTCTGCTTTGGCATCATAAGATCATTACCAATTGGCACATCGATGCTTCTGCAAAATGAAATAAATAAAAGCATCAAGAGATTGCATTCTTCTAGATATATTCTGCTTGAATTCTGTTTCGATTCTATCACATTAAGAATGTCTAATTCTTATCCATACGTGTTATACTCCCTTGGACACGAACTCCAAAGCAGCAGAGCAAGGGATTGACAGGAAGGAAATGTCGCCTAAGGGAACGCCGGATGGTATGCAGGGCATGCCCAACTCCATCCGAACTGGGATCGGAGGTGGGTCTGCTTCGACTTTGGAAGGAACAGTCAATATGCTCAACAACACTCCATCTCCGAGTCCTTCGGCATCTTCCAATTATGCCGACACAAATGGCTGCTCAAGTGCTCCTCGAGCCAGGAGATACAATAGCATGAGTACTTCTTCACTGTCCAACCCGGCGAATGCTAGCTCGCCCGATCAGAGACAAGCATCAACTCCGCAGTTTCGGTCTCCTGGACGGAGTCGAAGCATCTCCCCAAGGTCAAGACGTGCCCCCAAACCTGACTCGCCGGCTCGTCCTCCCCCAGATGACAAGCCCGAAGGCGGTTCAAGTCAAGCTTAGATCTGTTACCGAGGGAACCAGCATCGAGCCAGAGTAGCACGATCTGACATGATGATGCTTGTTGAGCAACGAAATCTTGACTTAGCTTTTAGTGCTTTCGCAGTTCTAGAGATCAAGACTTTTTTCATCACTTACGAAGATGATAAGCCTTTCGGTTGCTTTTTTAGGATATCTTGCACTGGTCTGTAGGTGTTTTTGGGACCTTGCATTGCTCTGCGATCAACTAATGATCTTGCTCAATCCTAGTGCCAATGTTTTTCATACGCGAAGCTATCAAAATCAGAATTTGAAATTTGCAAAGTTTACTTGATTGTCTTTCAGTCTTCTTTGGATCCTCATGCTACCGTCTCTCTAGTAATTTGCTCGTTACATGATACATGAACTTCCCGCTGTTCGTCGGATTCCCTGAAATACCTTGATGTAATCCTGGGCACGGCTACATTCACACCTTGATATCAGGACATGACCACATATGCGTAAGCCCGACACGACGACGATGAAATCAGGTTAAACCCAAATGTACAAGTGTGGAATAAGGCTACGTACGAGTGCTGTGCAAACTCCACGCGAGGAGTATTTTGATCCAAAGGAGTACCTTTACAAAGTAGAATCCTTGGAAGGCGAACAACATGCATATGAGGCAAAATTATAACCTAGTAATTTAACTATGTTGCATTCTAATTTAATAACTGGTGCACAAATGACTGAGCCGTTGAGCCACTATTTCTAGGCATAAGCAATTCGGAAGTGTCGGTTGACATGTGGTGATCTAATTATGACAAGTGGTGATGCGTCATGACAAGTGATTGCATGTCATGGTAAGTGATGATTATCCTGAAATCTAACGGTCGAAGAGCAAATAGGTGTTGAGTTTTTGGGAAAATGGCTTTACTGACACTTCCAAAGATAGGATAAGTCGAAAGTGGAGGTTTCATCGATAAGTTAATCACTATTGCATTTCTTCTTTCCTCCAAGTTGGACAAAAGCTATCATTCTTATTACGCTTCGACCATAAATTCAAGGGTCAGGGTCATGATGTTGCTTGACGCATGCAAACTCGATATATGTGAGTGAAAGACTTCGATAAGCCCACAACGAAGAAATAAGAGAGCCTCATGAATGGGTGGGAATGACTTAGATGAGTGGGGTCAACATCAAACTTGAAATTTCTTAATCCAAATCCTTAAGCCCTGAGCTAAAGGTGAGAATTTTATCATCCTCGTTACAAAAATATCCTGCATTATAAGAGGAAAATTACTCAATCAATGCTAAATTTATTATACCATATGGATGCTAATTGTAATAAACATTTAAATTATTTCCAATTTAGTCCTAAATCTTTAAGAGGAATTCCAAAACAGTCATTCCTTTTCAATTTTCGTCCGAGATTGCTAATGTGGTGATTCAATCCTTCCAAGTCTTCCTACGTGGCACATTGACACATGGGCAACGTCTAACAAGAATTGATTAAAAAGTATACATTAAAATTTGTGCAAATTTTTATAACTAAATTGATGAAATTAGATGAAATTAAAAAAAGTTTAGGACTGTATTGTATTAATATTAATTCAATCATAATTTTTTTAATTTTTGTCAAGTTAGTCATAAACCTTTCAACAGAATTCCAAAAGAATTATTTGTTTGAAATTGTTGACGTAACGATTTAGTCATCCCAAGTCTTCCTACATGACACATCAAACACACTAGCAATGTCCAACAAAAATTGACCACACATTGAGTAATTATAAGAGACACAGGTTTGTGCTGCTAAAGGTGGCTTTAAGAGAATGCACTAATTTGATGATTCAAACCCAAATGTCAAACAACAACGACAAGTACACTTACCACTTGAGATTTGCATACTTGATTGAGGGTGTTAGGCGATTTCCAGCTTATGAACCCTATTTATATCTCACCCCCTGCGTGCCATTTTTTTTTTTTTTAGGTTATTTACAGAGATCGAAAAGCTTTGACTTAATTGGTACGCGGAGGTTTAAAGGTAGTTGATAAGTTTCTAGTTGCGTCTTCTGCGTGTATCAAATTATCTGTCAAGTGACGAACTTTGCCCGGAGTTGGATTCATTTCACATGATTTGCCGAGCCATTTGGACCTTGACTTTGGAAAACATTCAATGTTGCGGCTTGACCCTCGTTATAATCATTGGAGGTTCCCATCAACAGGCCCAAATCGGCAGAGGAAAATAGGAAATTAAAATTAAAAAAAAAACTAAATATTGTAGATATTAATACCGGCCACATCAAGTAGAATGACATAAGTTCACTTTCGTGATTTTTGTCTAATATTAGCTTGAATGATTACTTTGGCAAATCTTTAATAATTTTAGGACTAAATTGATCAATATAAAATATTTACGATTGACAATTTTTTTAGGACTTTTTGGACAATTTTTTCAAATCAAAAGGGCTTGATTGACTTAAAAATTATAGCTGAATTAGGTGAGGTGAAATGAGTCATTCAATTAGTAAATTGGGAACTCAAGATCTCTTATTCTGATGTTAAGAAGGAATTAGTGAGAATATCACCAACTTTTGCCCCAAAAAAATAAAAGAATAATAGGCCTGTTTGTTTAGAGCTAAGAGAAGTCATAAAACGGCTCACCTTTTTTTCCGTCACAAAGAAAAAAAAATTATTTAGATTTCTAAAAACAGAATAAAATACAATATATGAATCTACGTATTAATATTTGCATATTGTGAAAACATTAATACTTTGGATTTAAAAAAATGAAAATAAAAAACTACCTTTAATGGTAAGATTTCTGTTAGGGTAAGAAGTAAGAGTTAGCGAAGAGATGGGGTTCCACCCGTGCGTCGTTGTTCAGGGATGGGCCATGGTCTATTCAGAACCGCAGATTAGGTAGCAACAATCCCTTTTGATTATAGATAAAAAAAAAGCCGTGACGAACTGAATATGAAATGTTGATACAAAGTGACGCAACACAAGACCTCAATTAGCCAATGACGTGACATGGACACAAAGATCATTGGATCAGTCGAATATTGGATCTGAATCTCCTTCCACGGGTATATTGAGTCTTTGGATGATGGCTCCACTGGCGCTTCCGGTGTTAAGACAAGTCCAAAATGGAGGCTTTATCAATAGGTTAATTGTTGGGGACAGATGACTCCAGTAGCTATATGATGACCATTGGGTTTCTTCTTTCCTCCAAGTTGGACAAAAACTGTCATTCTAAGTACGCTTCGACCATAAATTCGAGGGTCGGCATCACAATATCACTTGATGCATGCAAACTTGATACTTGTGAGTGAAAGACTCCAATAAGTCTACAATGAATAAATAAGAGAATCTTGTGAATGGATGGGAATGACCCGAACGAGAGTGGTTGACATCAAACTCGAAATCTCTTGCTCTAAATCCTTAAGTCCCCAGCTCGAAGGTGCGAAGATGATAAGCCTTTTGGTTGCTTTTCTAGGATATCTTGCACTGGTCTGTAGGTTTTTTGGGACCTTGCATTGGTCTGCGATCAACTAATGATCTTGCTCAATCCTAGTGCCAATGTTTTTCATAGGCGAAGCTATCAAAATCAGAATTTGAAATTTGCAAAGTTTACTTGATTGTCTTTCAGTCTTCTTTGCATCCTCATACTACCGTCTCGCTAGTAATTTGCTCGTTACATGATACATGAACTTCCCACTGTTCGTCGGATTCCCTGAAATGCCTTGATGTAATCCTGGGCATGGCAGCATCCACACCTTGATATCAGGACATGACTACGTATGCGTAAGCCCGACGACGATTATGAAATCAGGTTACACCCAAATGTACACGTGTGGAATAAGGCTACGTACGGGTGCTGTGCAGACTCCATGCGAGAAGGAGTATTTTGATCCAAAGGAGTACCTTTACAAGGTAGAATCCTTGGAAGGTGAACAACATGCATATGAGGCAGAATTATAACCTAGTAATTTAACTATGTTGCATTCTAATTTAATAATTGGTCCACAAATGACTGAGCCATTGAACCACTATTTCTCAAAGTACCGATACCTATTCCTGAGCTAGATAATTCTAGTTTACTAACAAGATGTTGGCTCGAACTCTCATTCTTTTCTACGGTCTCGGATCCAACACTTGCGGAGCACTTCGGGAGCCAGAATCCAGAATCCACTGGGCCAATGTATAGGTGAGTGTGTCTTTAAGATCCAAGAGAGATGGACTAATCGAGACATGCAAAATTCGGCCCTGAACCTGCAATCATTCTGATTCGACATTATAGAATATCCCATAACGTAAAAATACCACATCTTTGTTAATTTTATCCACAAATTACAATTCAAGAATTTGAATGAGATTGTGATGTTGGATAACGAAAGAAGCGTGCTGAGGTCATGCCAGCAATGTTTTGGGCAAAGGGATATGGGATGGTCCAAAAGACAAAGATTTGCAATTTACCGTCAGATCTCACGTATCTGCGGGCTTTCTACTGAAGAGGACTAGTCAATGTTTGTACATCAGAAAATTCAGATACTGGATAAAAACAACCGTCGGTTGCTAAGCAAAAAAGCCTGCTGCTGTCCCGACGAATCTTTTGTCAGAGAATTTGGCGGTCTCCTTCTGCCCGATATCAATGCTTTCCTTGAATGTTCGTTTCCGAAGGTAGGAAATTCTGCAGCAAGATCGACTCTTTCTAAAGATGATTTAGAGAGGAGAAGTCTGTTGTATACATACTCCATTGGAGAAGGTGATATATACAAGAACAAAATATTCAAGGCGTGCAAGCCGTGTCAAGTCAATCCATCAAATGATGTTCCTCTATATTCTACACAGAATAATTAGAGGGAACAGAAATAACTCAGTTAATAAATGCAAAAGAAGAGAGAATATCTTATTTTTGTTATATTTTTATCATGATTTGAAAATTATCTTTGTAAACAGGTAGAGGAGAGAATCATAAATTAAACCAAATCAAAGATTATAGAGCTGTTACTAATTTATTGCGGTCATAATTGTCATCAGAGCCGTCACAAAATTAAGATGAAAAAAAGGGGTGGGTTCCGGGCAAGTATCGAGGTGATTTGTAAATTTCGTTTGGTTTCATCAGATGTTTTTGGAAATTATCAATGTTGAAGCAGGACAGATAAACGGTAACATCACTGAATTAGGAAGCTTATATTGATTAATTACCACGTGTTTAAGCTTATCGAATTTACGCAATGCAATTAACAAATTTAATTAGGTAAAAAACGAGTCCAAGCTGACGATCACGGTCTATCTGCTTAACAAAAGACACCTCATCTTCTGCTTCAGCTTGCTCTGCATCTGCTTCTCGCTCTCCCTCTCACTTGTGCCTCTGCTTATATACTGCTCCCCCGCTCGCTCTCTGCAACATCAACCCCACTGAAAAGAGAGAAAAAAATGGAGCCTTCTTTCTCTAGAACAATACCCACTGTGGCTCTCTTCCTGTTTTCATTGCTCGCGTCCTGTTTCGCAGCGAACGTGACGTACGAACGTCGGTCGCTCATCATCGATGGGCAGAGGAAGCTCTTCATCTCTGCTTCGATTCATTATCCTCGCAGCGTTCCTGGGGTGAGTAATTCATCAAATTTTCTGGTCCTGAAACCGCCCATTAAGAAAGAAAGAGAAATAACGATCGAAAGAGCTAATTTTTTCTGCAATGCTCCTTTTCGATTGTCTGGGGGATGAAATGTTCTATTTTTTTATTGACCCAGCTGCTTGTCTTCTGCGAAAATGAAGCTCACATGACGCGCTTGTTTCATGGGTTGCTCATGTGCGTGTGTTCATGTTTCTTGATTTTTTAACTTCTGGTTTCATCAGTTTTTCTGCATGTCAGCATGCGGGTCGATGTTTTTTTGGTTAAATCCACGGGCTGTTGTCTGTTGGCACTGTTGTGTTGGTGATACGTTGCGAGTCTTGATTAAGATCGTGCTCAAGGGCATAATCTGGAATGTGTTTAGATGTGGCCCAGACTATTTCAGCTGGCCAAAGAAGGCAGAGCCAATACGATCGAATCGTATGTGTTTTGGAACGGTCATGAACCTTCTCAAGGCAATGTGAGTGCTCCTCCTTCTCATTTTTGTTAAGAAGCTGTGACGTGTTTCCTGGCGTAGCGATTTTGTTAATTAATGCTTCCATTTGTTTTGGGGGAGTGTGGTATTACTTCGAGGATAGATATGATCTTGTCAACTTCGTGAAGATAGTGCAGAATGCAGGGATGTATATGATTCTCCGAATTGGCCCCTTTATCACAGCTGAATGGAACTTTGGGTATGTTCTTCCCTGATAATAGGATCATGAGAATGTCATAGAAACTAGCTACTGAGTATGGAATTTCCTCACATTATGATATACTTCATAAAAGAATGAGATGATTGCTTTGGAGTGGTTATATATGCCACTTTTTGATACAGAGGGCTACCAATCTGGCTGCATTACGTCCCAGGGACAGTCTTCCACACTAATGATGTGCCCTTCAAGGTATGTTAATTAGAATATCAACAAATCCTGTTTGGAGGAACTTGGAAAAAAAAATGTTCCATGACAGTAAATGAATGTTAGTTAAGAATTCACATTTCTGGCATGGGTCCAATGTCGCTGTTCTTTTTTTTCAGTTTCACATGAAGAAATTCGTCATGTTCATAGTGAAACTGATGAAGAAGGAAAAGCTTTTTGCTTCACAAGGAGGTCCTATCATCTTAGCCCAGGCAGGTTATTTTCATGCGAGTATAATGATAATGACAAAGAGTTTCAAAGTTTTGATGGTGGTACCATTTATTTGTGAGTCTTTTTTTGTTTTTATACTTTTGCATGCGCTTCTTTTTATCTTCATAAGTCTGATCAGCCTCTAACTAGTGGGTGAAACACGTATCTCCTACTGCAGGTAGAAAATGAATGCGGGTACAATGAACAATATTACGGCAAGGCAAAGCCATATGTCATGTAGGCTGCTAGGATGGCAGTCTCTCAAAATACTGGCATTCCCTGGGTTGTGTGCCAGCAGCCTGATGCTCCTGAATATATTGTAAGAGTTTCATCATTATTTACCTCTTCCACAATGCGTCGTGGGTAGATAATTGTGCACTGTTGTATGCAGGAAAATGCTAACTATATATTTTGCTTTTGATGAGGATACTTCTGACATCTGCTCTCTGATGTTTTCTGATTTTGAGGACATTATTGAGACTAGTTTGTATTTGAAATAGCCTTATCCCCTGTTTTTGGCACGGTGAAAGAAAGACTTATTTCATCAACATTCATCTTTAACTGGAGTTTCTCGTGCTCTGCAGCTAGATACTTGCAATGCCTTTTATTGTGATCAATATGCTCCCAATTCTCCAAAGAAGCCCAAAATTTGGACTGAAAATTGGCCTGGATGGTAATCTCTTTTTTCAGGATGCTTATGTTGATTCCTATTCTTTTTTATAGCACTTCTCTGCGTTTGGGAGAATTTTGATGGTGTGACACTTAACTTCTCTTTAAGTTCTTGCATTCTTTCTTAATGAACGCATATTATACCATTTCCATTAGGTTTGGTTTAGCCGCCTTTCTTTGGTATGTCTGCTTTACTTGAATCATGATAGAACCTGCCTCTAATATTGACTGAGTACGTGGAATGAAGAGAGTGTAACTTGCACAATGCTTTTAGTAATTTTCAAGAGTATTTGAAATGTATTGTTTGCAGAAGCGGGTTGTCTCTATGGACCTTCCTGAAGAATTCTGTATTGTGCTACATTATCGGTTGAGTTAAATTCTAATTTGGTGAAAGATTCACTGTGGCATCTGTTGTATTACGACCACAGATTGCATACACCTGGTGCATTAGGCCCAGTGCATGTGATCCCTAGTATCATGTGGGTCCATCCGTTATATTATAGATTTGATTTGTAATATTACCTTCTCTGGAGAGTACCTTCTGTCCGGTTTAATAATTTTTAGAGTTTCTCACACGTTGATTTTTTGCGGGGCTGTCTTTAGAATTACTCAAGTATTTAGGCTTTTCCTTGTAAAGTCATTTCCGCTGTTTTTGTTTGAGATAGGCTGGTGAACACGATTTACTCAGGAAATGAGTTCTTTCTTTTGTATCTCTCAAAAATGTGCTTAAACGTACTGTTGTGTGGCATACCAAAATTCAAGTCACCTTCTAGAGGAATTAAAGCCTATAATTAGGTAATGAAAATTTCCTATGGTTTATGTTTTAGCCATTAGTTTTCTTAAGGCTATGTGTTATTGTGCTTGTGTTCATAAGATTTTAAATTTGATAGATAATGATATCTATGCTTGACCATGCACCTTATACATTAAAATCCTATAAATAAAATGTCACAAGACTTTGGTCATGTGGAATTTAAAATTTAAAATTTATAGAAGAAAGTATAAAAAGGGGAAAATTTAATTTTTATTTAGGTTAGGGCCTTAGGCCCATTGGCCTAAGCCTTAGTGGGCCAAGCTGGTAGGCCCAATTAGGCCCACAAAAGGGGGCTGTCGCCGGCCCAAAAGGAGGCCCAAGAAGAGGCCCAAGCCCATGCATGAGCTTTGCCAAGTGGCAAAGAGGAGCTCATGCATTGGCCAAATTGAAAGGCAAACTAATCATTGCAAATGATTAGGAAATGGGGGAATAAAAGGGAAGAGGAGAGAGAGAGGTGGCTGGTTGAGCTACCGCCCAAAGAGAGAGAGAGATTGTGTGAGAGAGAGAGAGGGTGAGGCCGAGAGGAAGGAGTCGCCGTCCGACTGTCGCCGCCATGTGCCGCCGTGTTCGCCGTCGTGTGCCGTTGTACGTGTGGTCTAGAGGCAAGTTGGGAATCCACTTTCTACTCTTGCACCATTGTTTGGCATGTATGGTCGAAATTTAGGACGTTTGGAGGCATGGGAGTGAAGCGAATGTGTTTGGTACTTGAGATGCATGCTGTTTTCGCATGAACTGTTTGAGTCAGAACCTTGTGAGAGCTTGCATGCATGTTTTGAGTTCGATTTTGACTTTGATTTCTTCATGAAAGTTGTAGCTATCATCTTAAAATACAACATGCTAAAATTTTGTGTAAAATGATGGATATTTAAGGGGTCAAACTCTCATCCTACGGAGATGTTAGATCTGGAATGTTTTCGCATGAACTGTTTGAGTCAGAACCTTGTGAGAGCTTGCATGCATGTTTTGAGTTCGATTTTGGCTTTTATTTATTCATTAAAGTTTTAGATATCATCTTAAACTACAACATACTCAAATTTGGTGTAACATGATGGAGATTTAAGGGGTCAAACTCTCATCCTACGGAGATGTTAGATCTGGAATGTTTTCACATGAACTGTTTGAGTCAGAACCTTGTGAGAGCTTGCATGCATGTTTTGAGTTCGATTTAGACTTTTATTTCTTCATGAAAGTTGTATATATCATCTTAAAATACAACATACTCAAATTTGAAGTAAAATGAACAAGTACAACCTGGTAAATCGACTTAATCTTGAAGACGGTAGATCTGGAGACGTGGTACAGGACACCCGAGACTTCATGGACCTAAATGATGACTATAATCTGGATATTTGACTTGGATCTCTTCATGAAAATTGTAGAGAACATCTTGAAGTAAAACATATCCAAATTTCAGAGGAAAATAAAAAGTAGAAGTGGGTAAAAACTCAGTATTTCGGAGAACCATGTACTGGACGTTTCGGTGTTAGATCCAGAAGCTTCGTGTGACTGTATAAAATATTATAAAAATAATTTGGCTTGGAAGTCTTCATGAAAAATATACTTTAGTGTCTTGGCTATAACTTGGTAAAATTTCGTAATTTTTGGAGGTCAATTGGATATTTTAATCAAATTATTTCGGAAACTGTGCATTCTGATTTCATCCGAAATTACATGTTGTATTTGTGTGAATTATGAAATTGTGTGGATTTCTATTTGGCCATGTATTTTGCATGAAATCATTATCCTATTGTCTTGTCTATCACTTGCCTTAATTTTATGATTTTCGAGAATCATATGGATATTTAAATTAAATACTTTCGAAAGTGGTACAAGATGAAATTTAAATAAATGTAAAAAGGGCATGATAAATGATTATTTTAATTGGTACGAATTCCATAAATTTTATTTTATGAATAATTGTACCTTATTGCATGTATGATGAGGTCTTGATGCATACATGACAATGAATTGAGATGCATGTATGAATTCAATGCTGAATATGATTTTGTTTGCCATTACATCATGTGCTATGCTAAATTAAGACCGAAATTGATGAACATGAATAATGACAAATGAGGAAATTGTTGTGGCGGATGATAATGCCTTGAGAGTATCAGGATGCCCGGGATGGGGGGTGTCGGATGCCCAGAATGTATAAAGGTACATTGCCGGATGGCCCTGGGAGTATCAGGATGCCCAGCATGGTTGGGTGCCGGAAGCCTCGGAGGTCTTTGCCCGAGGGGATGCCTCATGATGCCAGTTGGGATGCGAAATGCCCGGAATGTGGGGGTGCCGGATGCCCGGTGGCCTTAAGTGGCTGAATGCTGGAGGTTTTTCTCGCGATGCCAGGATGGGGTGCGAGTGTAAAGTATGAGATGAAATTGATGATCTTGAGAAAGGGTGATGCGGTGATCGAATTGAAAGCTAAAAGTGGAAATTGAATCATGCATACATGACATGATATGATGATGATCACCTCTGGCATGACAATATGCATGTATGGTATGATGATGCCATGATGACAATGACATGTGCATGATAGAATGATGACATGATGATGGTGATATATAATATGATATGATGATGACATGATGACGATGACATGTGCATGATAAAATGATGTCATGATGATGGTGATATATAATATGATATGATGGCAATCTATGATATGATGATACATGCATATGACATGATGATGTTAACCTATGACATGACGACATGTACGTGTTATGATTGTGATGAAGACGTATGATGGTATATGCATGGTTTCAAGGTAAGCACGCATGGATGCATGAATGGCATGTATGATGATGTGATTGTATTGTATGATGCGTTGAGTAGTTATTGAATTCTTTTACCTGCTGAGTGGTTGTACTTACTCCTTCGGGGACCAACATTTCAGATTAGCAGCATGCCACTCCCTGCTGTCGCGCGGGGCATATTTTACGGCATACCTTCGGACGTAGAGGTTGAGTGCGAAGAGTTTGACTGTCCTTCTGTTCCTGGTCTTACGTATATTCGAGTGCACTGTTTAGTTATGTATGATGTGGGCCTGGCTAAGGGTCATGTTGTCCAGGAGTTTATATCTGTCCATGTTCAACGCGACGGAGTGATACGTGGGATGCTGCCGCTGCCGCCGCCTGATGCACCGGGATGGGTGTGAAGGTCATGCGTGACAAGTAGGAGCTGAAACTTTTTGAGATGGTTAGCCGACACTAGTGATGGGGGATCTTGCATGTGAATCGTAGACCCTCAAGTGTGGCTAAATGTCTTGGCCTTCATTTTGATGTAACACTTGGCCTAAATACCAAAAAGAGACAGTCGACCCTCTACGATTCACATGCAAGATCCCCCATCACTAGTGTCGGCTAACCATCCCAAAAAGTTTCAGCTCCTACTTGTCACGCACGACCCTCACACCCATCCCGGTGCATCAGGCGGCGGCGGCGGCAGCATCCCACGTATCACTCCGTCGCATTTAACATGGACAAATATGAACTCCTGGACAACATGACCCTTAGCCAGGCCCACATCATACATAACTAAATAGCGCACTCGAATATACGTAAGACCAGGAACAGAAAGACAGTCAAACTCCTCGCACTCGACCTCTACGTCCGAAGGTATACCGTAAAATACGCCCCGCGCGACAGCAAAGAGCGGCATGCTGCTAATCTGAAATGTTGGTCCACGAATGTGTGAGTACAACTACTCAGCAGGTAAAAGAATCCAATAACCACTCAACGCATCATACAATACAATCACATCATCATACATGCCATTCATGCATCCATGCGTGCTTACCTTGAAACCATGCATATACCATTATACATCTTCATCACAATCATAACACGTACATGTCGTCATGTCATAGGTTAACATCATCATGTCATACGCATGTATCATCATATCATAGATTGCCATCATATCATATTATATATCACCATCATCATGACATCATTCTATCATGCACATGTCATCGTCATTATGGCATCATCATACCATATTATATATCACCATCATCATGACATCATTCTATCATGCACATGTCATTGTCATCATGGCATCATCATACCATACATGCATATTGTCATGCCAAAGGTGATCATCATCATATCATGTCATGTATGCATGATTCAATTTCCACTTTTAGCTTTCAATTCGATCACCGCATCACCCTTTCTCAAGATCATCAATTTCATCTCATACTTTACACTCGCACCCCATCCTGGCATTGCGAGAAAAACCTCCGACATTCAGCCACTCAAGGCCACCGGGCATCCAGCACCCCCACATTTCGGTCATCTTGCATCCCAACTGGCATCACGAGGCATCCCCTCGGGCAAAGACCTCCGAGGCTTCCGGCACCCAACCATTCCGAGCATCCTGATACTCCCAGGGCATTATCATCCACCACAACAATTTCCTCATTTGTCATTATTCATGTTCATCAATTTCGGTCTTAATTTAGCATAGCACATGATGTAATGGCAAACAAAATCATATTCAGCATTGAATTCATACATGCATCTCAATTCATTGTCATGTATGCATCAAGACCTCATCATACATGCAATAAGGTACAATTATTCATAAAATAAAATTTATGGAATTCGTACCAATTAAAATAATCATTTATCATGCCCTTTTTACATTTATTTAAATTTCAGCTTGTACCACTTTCGAAAGTATTTAATTTAAATATCCATATGATTCTCGAAAATCATAAAATTAAGGCAAGTGATAGACAAGACAATAGGATAATGATTTCATGCAAAATACATGGCCAAATAGAAATCCACACAATTTCATAATTCACACAAATACAGCATGTAATTTCGGATGAAATCAAAATGCACAGTTTCCGAAATAATTTGATTAAAATATCCAATTAACCTCCAAAAATTACGAAATTTTACCAAGTTATAGCCAAGACTTCCAAGCCAAATTCTTTTTAGATTATTTTCTACAGTCACACGAAGCTTCTGGATCTAACACCGAAACGTCCAGTACATGGTTCTCCGAATTACTGAGTTTTTACCCACTTATAATTTTTATTTTCCTCTGAAATTTGGATATGTTTTACTTCAAGATGTTCTATACAAGTTTCATGAAAAGATCCAAGTCAAATATCCAGAGTATAGTCGTCATTTAGGTCCATGAAGTCTCGGGTGTCCTGTACCACGTCTCCAGATCTACCGTCTTCAAGATTAAGTCGATTTACCAGGTTGTACTTGTTCATTTTACTTCAAAATTGAGTATGTTGTATTTTAAGATGATAGCTACAACTTTCATGAAGAAATAAAAGTCTAAATCGAACTCAAAACATGCATGCAAGCTCTCACAAGGTTCTGACTCAAACAGTTCATGTGAAAACAGCATGCATCTCAAGTACCAAACACATTCGCTTCACTCCCATGCCTCCAAACGTCCTAAATTTCGACCATACATGCCAAACAATGGTGCAAGAGTAGAAAGTGGATTCCCAACTTGCCTCTAGACCATACGTACGACGGCACAAGTGGCGAACACGGCGGCAACGGTCAGACGGCGACTCCTTCCTCTCGGCTTCTCCTCCCTCTCGGCCTCACTCTCCCTCTCTCTCGCACAATCTCTCTCTCTCTTTGGGTGGTAGCTCAACCGGCCACCTCTCTCTCTCTCCTCTTCCCTTTTATTCCCCCATTTCCTAATCATTTGCAATGATTAGTTTGCCTTTCAATTTGGCCAATGCATGAGCTCCTCTTTGCCAGTGGCCGCGAGGGCGGCCGTACACTAGGCGGTGAGGCTCGCCTGCCCAACATTACCATGGATGAGGTTCGACTCTCGCTAGATCTAACGAGACCAACTCAAGGCACGATGGCAGCCTCTCACCCATGGCCGGCAAGGGCGAGCCCTGCCAGCTCGATGCGAGGCCGCAAGGGTAGCCTTGCGTCAAGCTGGCAGGGCTTGCCCTTGCCACCCAGGCCTTGAGTGCAGCCTCACACTGGGTGGGCAAGGATCGCCCTTGCCGAAATCTGGCCAGGGTTGAGCCTCGCCCATGGCAGCGTCGGGCGGGCAAGCCTTGCCAGATCCGGTGAGGTCAACCTCGACCTCGCCAGCGGTCGCCTCTAGCCGATTCTAAGGTCTAGTGACTGGCTGGAGGAAGGAAGAGGAGAAGGAAAAAAGAAAAAGAAAAAAATATTAAAATATTATTAAAATTTGTTCATGTCAGCGCCAATGAGGCCACGTCGGTCGGCTGGCGTTCAGTCAGAAAAATCCGGCCAAAATTGGCCGTAAAGAATTAAATTGGCACAACGTAAAAATGTTTAGGACTAAATTGGCACAAATACAAAAGATTTATGACTTTTTTTTAACACTTTTCCTGTTTTGTAGATCAACCCTTTTCTTAAAAAAAGTTAAAAGAAAAACTAAAACCGATTATGTTGGGAGCCAAACTAGTCAAGACTGATTCTCCAATTCAGTCAAGACCAGTTCTTCAATTTTTCATGTAGCGATCCAATGTGAACCAGCCTAGACTAGATTGAGTAAGCCAGCTGAGATCGGTTCGATTCTTGAGTGGAACCGAACTTATTGCTCTTCTTTAGATTGAAGTTTCTTTATGGAGAGTTAGATTAAATCAAAATATCAATGCTTAAAGCCTAGCCCATAGCCTACAGGTACCCAATGAGAAAAACAAAATTGTACACAATCACAACCTATGCATATCAAAGATTAAATTTCATATTAGCGTGATTGATAACCTTGATGCAAACAAATTTTGTCTTCTGACGTCATTGTAATTGAGGATGCTAAAGCGCAAGAGAGATGTGAAATTTATGTATATTTTGATGTATATATTATGAAAAATACGTTAGCCTATTTATAAGCTTTATGAGATAACTATTCTAAATAAAATATTAATCAAGATATACACAATCAAGGAGAAATATACATGAAATATATGCGTCATACATGTGCAATATTGAGAGATATGGATAATCAACATAGTTATCAAACTATCTCTAATAAAGGAAATTATCATAATAAATCCCTAATTATCTCTAACTGTTGTAAAGACATCATTTCGCAAACAAGTTGCTAGTGACGAACTTCATTTCACAAACCTGGAAGCCAGATACAAATCCCGATAGCAGTTAAGTTAAAGCACCCAGAGCACACTTGAAATTAGCCCGATTCTACTCAAATATCTGCGGTTAATTTTGCAAACTTCGGGAATCCGACAGGATCATGCGGATCTTACAGCTTGGGAGACTGCCATGATCTTACATTTCATTGCTTTTTTCCCCTATGCCGCCTCTGGACATGCAGTCTTCTCAATTGTTGCAGAAGGTCCTTGCCGATTTCTTGGATTCGTTTCGTATTCAGGCTTGCAGCTGCTGTATAATTTCATGCTCTAACGTTCCTCACACGCTCCATCGCTGCTGCAGGTGTGCCTAAACGGAAAAGAATGTACCGTAGAGCTAACTGAAGGGCATTTAGTATGGACCCGTGTCCTGGTTCGACGGGAAAATCTAGCCGTGGAAGATGTCTACAGTGATATTGAGCTTAGTAGAGGGTGGATCGGAAGCTGGAGGTCCCATTCCATGAATTCTTTTTTTTTTTCTCTTTTTTGCGGAAGTACCTATTCGGCTTATGGTTTGTGAGCTTTAGATTCTTTTTCTTGGTCCGGCAAAAGCTTTGCAGAGAGGACATGTTAGTTTGCGATATCAATCAGTAATACCATGTAAGAAGGTATCAAACGGTACTTTTTGAAATCTATGGTGTACCTATTATTTAATGCGAGATCCACGATATAGATACCTGTTGATAATATGTCAATTGCGTGCGCCGAGAGGGAGGTTTCTTCTCCTCTTGAAATTATGAGACCCCAGCAAACAAAATCCTGGAGTGTGGCAGTATTATCATGAGATACATTCAATTTTCCCTTTTCTTGTACAAGAACCAACCTACCCAATGCAAATCTTAGATGCCAAGTCTCTCATTGGCTGTTTTCCTTTCACTTTATTCTCTCATTGCCTGTTTTGTTAGCAGGAAAAATGCATAATTCGGTAGCAAAAATTCAGCGAGGGACCGAAATCAAATAGAGAATATTAGGTACTTTTGTTTTGTTGAAAGTTTCTTCATAAAGGAAAATTGTTTCTAAGAAAAATGGTTAATTTTTATTTGTTTGGTGGTTTAGGGAAGTAATTTCCTTTTTTACTAAAAAGGGGAGTCGTTTTTCATAATTTAGTCTTCTAGTTTTGAGTTTGTGTAAAACAATTTCTATAGACCGATTAGTTTTCTGTTATCTAAACATAAAAAAGTCAAGAAAATAATTTTCTGAAATTAATTGCCCTTCAAATAAATGGACCCTTAAAAGTGTCTTGATCGTAAACTATGCTTTGGAGATATTGACTAGGGGTGAGCATGGTTTCAAGGTAGAACCTAGAACCTAAGAACCGGACCGGTGGGAACAGTTCTAAGTTCTAAGGTATGTGAGGTAGGCTCCAAATTCCAAAAAAATAAGAAATCTGTTTTAATGGGTAAATTCTAAATTCTTAGTTGGAGGAACCTAATACCTGGAACCTAAAATCTACAACAAGTTTAAATGTTTTTCTTGGTTAATGTCTCCATGCAATCTTCGATATTCCATATCGTTTAATGATGAGTATATAATCCAGAAGTATCAGTTTGAATTTCCATTTTATGACTAAGATTTTTACTTTATTAATGTTCATATTTTTCATGTATCTAAATATAAGTTATAGTTAGTGAATTGTAATTATTTACATAATAATATAGGTGGAACCTAGGTAGATCCTAGAAATTGTGATAGGGTAGGTTCTAGGTTTTAGAGTATGTAAGGTAGGTTTTAGGTTCTAAAAATTGAGGAACATGTTTTAATGGATAAAATCCAAGTTCCAGGTTGAATTTGCATGGAACCTTAAATGGCTCACCCTTCTTTTATCTAGTTGAATTCCTTGCCAATGATTCTTTTTCCCCTATTAATCGATTTGTTTGTTTTGTATTTTCTTTGATAAATAACAAACTTGTTTATTATTGTTGTGTTCATTTTCGTTTTGTTTAACTAAAAATGAATATATATAAAATAATTTATTAGACCCTAGAACCGACCTTGGAAACCGATTTTGGAACCTATGACAATGTAGGTTCCAAATTCCAGATTCCAACGGTAGATTCCAATTCCGAAAAACTAATAACCTATACCTGGGGTAGGTTCCACGTTTCAAGTAGAACCTGTAAAGAATTTAGAACCACTTACCCCTAATATTGAACGTGACCAGTACTTTTGTTCAGTTTTGGTTTAAGTATGGCAGTGGTGAGCAATCTAATTTGAAACTTTGCTATCAAAATACCTTTTGTAAATTCTTCCCGATCTAGAAAGAAGTCACTCATTATTATAATTGGTTCACTTAGTGAAGATTTAGGATGTTGGTTTAATTTGATCTATGAAATGATGAAATCTTGCTTCAGAACTTTTACTGATGCTATGCATCTTTCAGCTTCCTGATGATGGAAAGTGCCACTAGAATTTTAGTAATTATAATGGAAATATTTGCTCGGGTGATTATTAATTATCTAAAAGCTTGCATTCTCATCATCTGTTCAGATTATTTGAGTGATTGTCACCCGTGAAATTGTTTTAAATACTTCTCATGGGTCTCCTCTTCCCCTTTCTATGTGCAAGGAACTGCAAATACCATGTTTTTGTCAGTTGCTTTTTGTGATGTATTTATAAACATCAATTAACAAAACCCAAAGATTTGTCAGAAAGACAATTAAAGTAATATGTTAATTATCTTGCAGATGATGGTCAAGATGTTGATGGCTTACCCACTGAAGGTGTGGAAATTACATGCTTCCATATGGTAATGCAATGACCATGAATATAGATGATTTTCCTTTTCATTTCCCTTTGCTTCCATTCGTCCTATTATACCTATTGTGTTGGACAATGTGATCCTGCAACACTAATCAATAGTGCTGGATATCGGTTTCCAAACATGATAGCTCCTGTGTTGATAAGGTACTAGGCATTTCAGATGAAACTATTGATTCCAATTCTCTTATGCTCTCTCTCTGTTGCTTTGTTGGTGTAGGATGGTGCACATTACATGATTTATACACCCTCTGATCCACTTCTTTTTGTTGCTGTAAAGGTAAATTCCTGCTACTAAGGTCATAATGAAAAAAATTGTGCTCTCACCCAAATCAAGTGATTGAATTTATTCCTCTACTTATGTGCTTTTCATTACACAAAAAGGTGTTAGAAAGAACATTACCTGCGATGTTGTGGGTTGTAGATGCCCATTAGCTGAGTAGAAAAAGTTGTGATTTAGGAGATAAATAGTATGTAGTCGTGTAATTATAAACGATAAAAAAGTTAAAACACAGAAAATAAAACATAAATCATAAAATTATATTCCTCATTCATCCAAAAAAAATTTAGGGGAGGAGGAAAGATTGACGATGAGTTCTGAGCAAAGACAAAAAACAAAGGAATGTTGAGATTATAATTTAGGGAAAATAGAAATTAGAATTTTAGCTTTTTAACTTATAAAATCAATTATGAAACTAGTTCCAAAATAGGATGGTCTAGTTTGATTCCCCAGTGGGTATTGACTCAGATTTTGCTACTAAATCGATTCGGTTTCTAAATTGGTTCCAAAATAGGTTGGTCCATTCCGATTTTCAAGTGGGTATTGATTTAGAACCCATTCCAAACTAGTTACAATAGATTCCAAAATTTTGGAACTTATTCTCGGATTGGTTCCAACAAAAACTATTTCTCATACTTGTTTTTTGGGTGGTTTGGATTGATTTTCGGGTAGGACCGCTTTGGTTGGACACTCTTAAGTTTTCTTTTTGCCAGAATGGTAGTTGAAGTGATTTTCCATGATATGTGTCAAGGTAATGATGATAAAAATTTCCATAAAGGTGCATTGCATGGGCAAGTCGTCAACTTCTCATGATTGAGCGTGAAATTTGGATCGTTCTCCTTTTGATTTCAATGATGTGGGAAATCCGTCAAATACCAATTACCAAATGCTTCTACCTACTTTTCAACATGAAAGAGACCGGTGAAAATCTGATGAAATAAAATAGGCGAAATCGCTAGATTAATTTTCAACCTCTACAAGAATACAAATAATATTATAAGTTATGTGAAGAATCTTGACCTAGATCGAAAGCAAAAAAATATCTTCTTCAAATTGGGTCAAGAAATCTTCGAACGCTACATGGAGAAAAAAAGTACACATTTATAGAAAGTATTCCTTGGAAAACCCAAAACCCTGTACAGATTCGAAGGAGGCAAAAAACAACGACATGCCGTTCTGAAGCAAACTCCCCCGTTCTCCCGAAATGGCGATCTCGTCGCCAAGCTCGTCCCCAAAGAACCCGACCCGGATCAAGAAGATCAAGAACCGCCGGCCAGGCCTCTCGCCCTCGCCCTCATCTCTGAGGCCCAACTGACGGGCTCGGTATTAATTAATGGGCTTTTGGCGGGGGTGGGCCCAGTTCTTCGAAAATGCGAAGAGATCCCCGGGGGGAGGGGGAGGCGACGTCTCGTTCCCGCTCCCTGGCTAGCGGATTTGGACGACTTACCAGAATCAAGAACCGGAAGTTTATCTCATCCTTCGTCTTCATCCTCTTCAATTTCAAATCAAGTTCGGTCTTTTATTTATACCCTTCTCTGTTGTCATGGCAAACTCACTGGCTTCTTTTGCATGGACGCTCCCAAGGAGGAACATGACGGCGGCAGCGGAGGCGGTGATTCTGCTGCCCGTCCGCACCAGGTTTTCAGTCTACATGCTACCTCTAGCTTCTGATCATTCGTTGGGTTGGTCTTTCTTGATGTTTAGTCGGTCCGGACGTGACCCTTCTCAGGCTTCGCTGCCTTTCTTGAATGGCCTTTTGCTGTCTGCAGGAATTATCCACCGTCTTTGGTTACTCCAGAAATCTTTATCCTCTCAATACCATAGAGTCTTGCGTACAAGCCGGCGATCCTGGCCAGCTGTTGGGTTCGGCCCTGGCAGAACAGGCTATGGAAGAGCATTCTTCCGGTCAACAGAATGCGGTTCAGAGATTTTTTGACGACCAGGTATCTGGTGTTTCTTGTCGTATTGTTTCGCGACGGCTGGGAAATAGAACTGACAGGATTGATGTCGTTGATTGGTTATTTCGTATATAATTCTTGATAAGTATTGAAATCCAGATTTTAGAATTAAAAAAAGATTGCCTCTGATAATTATGACTCAGTTTCACGTGCTCAGATAATCTATATTATCAATGCAGGAAGCGCATCCTCACTGCCACGATACTCGCCAGAATCTCCACTTCGATGATGTAATGTCCTGCCACTGTTCCACTCCTAGGAGCCACGTTTCCTGCGCATGCCACAATCATGCCGGTTGTAGTTCCGGGACGCCTCCTGCTAGCATGCAGAACTGGGGCCATTCGCTTTTGAGCAATGGCGGACCGGAAGAATCCAGTAGCTGGCAACAATTCAGCGGTCAGTCTAGTGGTTACGATTTAAAGACTAGATGCCCAACCTGTGTCTATGACTCGCCGCACGTCTTGTTTTCTTCATAGCCCTGACATATCAATTTCCATGGATTCAGATGCAAGCGAGATGTCATCCCAGTGCCTGATTGATAAGGAGAAGCTGATTCAGATGCCGGAGGACTTGGAAAGTAGCTTTGTTTCCAGCAATCCAACCTGGGAATTCTTCGATCCTGTTGCCAGTGGTCAAAAAGGAGATGGAGCGACTACCACTCCAAAAAATTGGAGCAGCGAAACCGCTTCCAAAGTACAAGATCAAAGAAGGCTCCAGAACCAAGCTCGGGCACTCCTGGAAGGAGGGGGAGGCGAGTACACATATGACATATTTGTTTGTACGCTATATCAACACACTTACAAGTGGATGAACTAGTTTTATTTTTGGCTTTGTTTAGGAAGAAAGCAGAAAATGCCACAGAGAATGGAAGCACGAAAAGATGCAGTTGTAGGAGATCCAAATGCTTGCAACTGTAAGCAATACTGTGGTTCACATGGTTCTCATACTTCTTGTTCTGTCCAGTTTTCACGCATTGAAAGTTTTGATTTGGGAGTGCCAAGGGATGCTAGTTTCTGTGTTATGCAGTTCCCGTATATCAGGGCAGCCTGTCTACTTAGATATAGATAGCTAATCCACTGTTTTTTGTTTATGTCCTTGATCGGAACAGCAAGCAGGTTGCAATAGATTACTGTGCTTGACTGAAAGTTCTCCTATTGTTTTTCCTGGTCGAAACATAGAAGAGGCATTGTATTGTTTGAAATAATGCTGAAACTTTTGTGTCGGCAGATATTGCGAATGCTTTGCAGCGGAACTTTTCTGTACCGACAGTTGTACATGTAGACTCTGCTACAACAACCGTGACACGGAAGACTCAGTTTACGAGGCAAAGGACCGGATTAAATCTCATAATCCTCTTGCATTTGGTCCGAAGGTAGTTCGGCATCCCACTGATTCGCCTCCAGATAAAGCGGTAACCGTCCTTCCATCCGAGAAGTCTTATCTCATTCTTAGTTAATGAGTATGAAGGGAAATCTGAATTTGAGCGGCAATGCAACAGGAAAGTGGTGGTCGTGTTGGTGGTAGGAGTGAGGACACCCCATTATTCGTGAGGCACAAACGCGGATGTAATTGCAAGAAGTCTCAGTGCCTGAAAAATTACTGCGAATGCTATCAGGTTTGCAGCTAATTCAATCTATTGACACGAAGATTCGAGAGCTAATTCGTACAATGTAACCCTTGGATTTAGCCGTTTTACATGATTTGGTATAATGGTCAGAACAAACTGTCACGCCAGTCAGTAAACCTGTTTAGCAACGTCGCTTATTTTAATTGGATTCGTGACATCACAACGGGAAGACGAACTCTTAAGACAGTTGATTTCTGAACTGGCGCATCCTATGGATTTTCCAGTTGTTCTATAACAATTTTACTGGAACGCTATATTTTTCCTGCTGCCAGGGCAAAGCTGGATGTTTCCATGAATGCAACTGCGAAGATTGCAGTAACCCTTTTGGCCCAAAATCAGGTAAGCGGCACACTTGTGGCTGCTATTCTGATACATCTTTGCATAAATTGTTAACATTCTTGCCGTGAACACAAACCGGAAGCAATATTTCACTCCTCTTGATTCGAATCAAGCACCCTTTGATCAAGCACATTCTGATTTTCTTCCCGTTACAACACTGTGCTTTGGCATCATAAAATCAATACCAATTGGCACATCGATGCTTCTGCGAAATGAAATAAATAAAAGCATCAAGAGATTGCATTCTTCTAGATATATTCTGCTTGAATTCTGTTTCGATTCTATCACATTAAGAATGTCTAATTCTTATCCATACGTGTTATACTCCCTGGGATACGAACTCCAAAGCAGCAGAGCAAGGGATTGACAGGAAGGAAATGTCGCCTAAGGGAACGCCGGATGGTATGCAGGGCATGCCCAACTCCATCCGAACTGGGATCGGAGGTGGGACTGCTTGGACTTTGGAAGGAACAGTCAATATGCTCAACAACACTCCATCTCCGGGTCCTTCGGCATCTTCCAATTATGCCAACACAAGTGGCTGCTCAAGTGCTACTCGAGCCAAGAGATACAATAGCATGAGTACTTCTTCGCTGTCCAATCCAGCGAATGCTAGCTCGCCCGATCAGAGACAAGCATCAACTCCGCAGTTTCGGTCTCCTGGACAGAGTCCAAGCATCTCCCCAAGCTCAAGACTTGCCCGCAAACCAGACTCGTGGACTCCTCCTTCCCAAGATGGCGAGCCCGGAGGCGGTTCAAGTGAAGCGTAAATCAGTAACGAGGGAACCAGCATCGATCCGGAGGAGCACGATCTGAGATGATGCTCGTTGAGCAACGAAATCTTGACTTAGCTTTTAGTGCTTTTGCAGTTTTAGAGATCAAGACATTTTCATAACTTACCAGGATGATAAGCCTTTTGGTTGCTTTTTTAGGATATCTTGCATTGGTCTGTAGGTTTTTTAGGAGCTTGCATTGGTCTGCAGTCAGCTAATTATCTTTCTCAATCCTAGTGCCAATGTTTTTCATAGGCGAAGTTATCAAATCAGAATTTGAATTTGCAGAGTTTACTTGATCGCCCTTCGGTCTTCTCTGGGTCGTCATGCCATCATCTTGATGGTTATCTGCTCGTAATATGATGCATGAACTTTGCGATGTTCGTCGGATTCCCCGAAATACCTTAATACAATGCCAGGCCTCCATTTACATCTTTGGCATCAGCACATGACTACATATGCATAAATCGGCCATCAACGACGAAATCAGGTAAAATCCTTGGAAGGGAAACAACAGGCATATAATGCATGATTAAACCTAGTAATCAAACGATGTCACATTCTATTTTAATAATTGGTGCACAAAGGGCTGAGCTGTTGAGCCCCACCATGTCTAGGCAGAAGTGATTCGGGAGTGTTGGTCAACACGTGACGATCTAATTATGATATCGAGCGACGCGTCATGACAAGTGGCCGTATATCATGATAAGTGATGACTGGCATGAAATAATTGTTGGGGACAGATGACTCAAGTAGCTATATGATGACCATTGCATTTCTTCTTTCCTTCAAGTTGGACAAAAACTGTCATTCTAACTAGGTTGCGACCATAAATCGAGGGTCAGCATCACAATATCACTTGATGCATGCAAACTTGATACATGTAAGTGAAAGACTTCCAATAAGTCCAAACGAATAAATAAGAGAATCTTGTGAATGGATGGGAATGACTCGAATGAGGGTGGTTGACATAAAACTCAAAATCTCTTGCTCTAAATAGTCCCCACCTTGAAGGTGTGAATTACATCATAACTATCATCCTCGTTATGAAAACATCTACATTATAAAGATTGTTAGGGAAAATTATCCAATCGGTCTTAAACACATTATACGAATGTCAACTTAAAACAAAACATTTCAATTTTTTTCAGTTTAATCCTAAACCTTTAAACAAATTTCCAAAATAGTCATTCCGAATTTTCGCTTGAAATTGCTAATGGCGATCAAGTCATCTCAAGTCTTTCTATGTGGCACGCTGCCATATCAACGATTCCCGACAAAAATTGATCGGAAAGATTACATTAGAATTTTGTATGAATGATCATAATTAAATTGACAAAATCAAAAACATTTTAGGATTGAATTAATATCTATAGAATACGCTCAACACTGCTTGGACTATTTTCCCAACACGGTAGAAAGCTATGAATGTTCATATTAGAACAAGCACAGTGAAGTGGGCTTTGGATTTAGGTGCCACGAAAGGCCTAAGCTTAGTAAAATAGCCAGGCTGGGAGGGAGCTGGATGTCGTTTGAACCCTCAACATCGCACCAAACGGCACCACCACCACATTTCTCCTCTATTATTGTAGAATCGTTTAAGAAAAATGATACGAATAGTCTCTAAAATTTATTTTAATATGCGATATCATTTCTAAGTTTTTAACTTATTTGGTATGATGACTGAATATTGATTCAACGTGTAATATCGTGATTCCTGAATTTGTGCGATTTATTAAGAATCACTAAAGTTCTACAATATCTTCCTTTTTACTAGGTATGTTTTTTTCCTTGAACCTATACATCACAATTCTACTACCATAAAAATAATTTTATGGTACGGTCCATGAGATTTATTTTAATATTTTTGCTGGATTGTATCATAATTTTATGGTACGGTCATTGAATTTTTAGACATTTTCATATGGTCTAAAAACTATATTGACATTTACTAATAATTCATGACCTACATGAACAAATTAAAAATTTAGGAATGACATTGAACATGAAAAAAATTAAAAATTTAAGGGTGGCATTACACATTAAATTAAATTTCATGATCCTTTTTGTGTTATCATCTCTTTACATTATGCTGTTGTATGTTGGTTAGAAATGACAAATCAGTGAAACATCATTCTTTAATAAGAACAAAATCCGATGATATCTAAGATGAAAAGTCTCTATGGTATGAGTAAAAAAGGGGGCCCAAACGGCTCGTGCAATTGGGCCGTGGTCGCCCGCATCCGGTAAATGGGCCTGAGGCCCAATTGATGGGCTCATTCTCAGTTAATGGGCTTTTGGAGGGGAGTGTGCCCAGTTCGTTGGAAATGCAAAAAGATCGGGGCAGGAGGTAACGGTCTCGTTCCCGCTCAATGGCGAACGGATTTGACCGCCTTTACCACAATCAAGAACGGCAGAGCCTATATATCTACTCCACTCATCCTTCATCCTTCATCCTCTTCAATTTCAAATCAAGTTCTGTTTTTGCTTTTTACCCTTCTCTGTTCTCTTGGCAAACTTGATGGCTCCATTTCCCATGGACGCTCCCAAGGTGGGGGATGACGGAGGAGGCGGTGGCGGTCCCGCTGCCTGTGCGCACCAGGTTTTGATTTACATGCTGCTTCTAGAGTTCTGATCTCTCTTTGGGTTGGTTTTTTTCTCGTTGTTTAGTCGGTTCGGGTGTGATCTTTCTTGGGCTTCGCATTCCTCTTCCTCTGCCATTGACTGGAGTGCGAAATTCTCGACGCTTTCTTGAATGGCTTTTGGCATCTGCAGATATTGTCCACCGCCTTTGGTTACTTCAGCAATCTTAATCCTCTTGATGCCATTGAGTCTTGCTTACAGGCCGGCGATCCTGGCCCGCTGTGGGGTTCGGCATTGGCAGAAGAAACTATGGAAGAGCATCCTTCCAGTCGACAAAATGCGGTTCGGAGATTTGATGTCCCTCCTGATATATTCCAAGATTGGCATCTGGGTAGATTTTTTGATGAGCAGGTATCTGCGGCTTGTTGTAGTATAATTGAACTGACAGGATTGATGTTCTTGATTGATTATTTCATATTTAATTCTTGATCAGTATTCTTGATCAGTATCGAAATCCAGAATATAGAATAAAAAGAGATTTGTCTCTGATGATTATAGCTCAGTTCTAATCAACCGTCATCAGAGAATTAATGTGCTTGGATAATCTATATTATCAATGCAGGAAGCACATCCTCACTGCCATGACACTTGCCGGCATCTCAACTTCGATGATGTAATTCCCTGCCACTGTTCCACTCCTAGGAGCGACGAGTCCTACACATGCCACAATCATGCTGGGTATAGTTCAGGAGGGCCTCCTCCTAGCCCCCAGAACTCGGGCCATTCGCTTTTGAGCAACGGCGGACTGCAAGAATCCAGTAGTCAGCAACAATTCAGGGGTCAGTCTAGTGGTTACGATTTAAAGACTAAATGGCCAACCTGTTTCTATGAGTCACCGCGCATCTCATTTCCTTCATAGCCTTGACATTTCAATTTCCATGGATTCAGATGCAAGCGAGATGTCATTCCAGTGCCTAATGGATAAGGAGAAGCTGATTCAGATGCCAGAGGACTTGGAAAGTAGCTTTGCTTTCAGCAATCCAACCTCGAAATCCTCCGATCTTGTTGGTGACGGTCAAGATGGAGATGGAGCGACTGACACTGGGAAAAGGGGGAGCAGTGAAACCGCTTCCAAAGTACAAGATCGTGAGAAAGCTGCAGAACCAAGCTCGGCCACTCCTCAAGGGTGAGCACACATATGACATCCTTGTTTGTACACTATATCGACAGGCTTACGTGTTGCTGAGCTAGTTTTATTTTTGGTTTGATTTAGGACGAGAGCAGAAAATGCCACACAGAATGGAGGCTTTAAAAGATGCGATTGCAGGACGTTTAAATGCTTGCAACTGTAAGCAGTACTGTGGTTTGCAGGGTTCTCATACTTGTTGTTGTGTCCAGATTTCACGCATCGAAAGTTTCGATTTGGGTGTGCCAAGTGATGGTAGTTTCTGTGTTATGCAATTCCCGTATATCGGAACAGCCTGTCTACTTAGATATAGATAGCTAATCCACTGTTTTTCATTTACGTCCTTGATCGGAACAGTGAGCAGGTTCTAATAGATTACTTTGCTTAACTGAGATTTCTTCTGTTGTTTTTCCTGGCCGAAAGATAGGAGAGGCATTGTATTGCTTGAAATAATGCTGGAACTTTCATGTTGGCAGAAATTGCGAATGCTTTGCGGCGGAACTTTTCTGTACCGACTCTTGTGCGTGCAGACTCTGCTACAACCTCTATGAAATGGAGGACTCAGTTTTCGAAGCAAAGGAGCGGATTCGATCTCGTAATCCTAATGCATTCCCTTCGAGGAGGGTTGTTCAGTCTCCTGGACGGAGTCGAAGCATCTCCCCAAGGTCAAGACGTGCCCCTAAACCTGACTCCCCGGCTCGTCCTCCCCCAGATGACAAGCCCGAAGGCGGTGCCCCTAAACCTGACTCGCCGGCTCGTCCTCCCCCAGATGACAAGCCCGAAGGCGGTTCAAGTCGAGCTTAGATCAGTTACTGAGGGAACCAGCATCGAGCCAGAGTAGCACGATCTGACATGATGATGCTCGTTGAGCAACGAATTCTTGACTTGGCTTTTAGTGCTTTTGCAGTTCTAGAGATCACGACTTTTTTCATCACTTACGAAGATGAGATGCCTTTCGGTTGCTTTTTTAGGATATCTTTTGCCCTTGTCTGTAGGTTTTTTAGGACCTTGCATTGGTCTGCGGTCGACTAATGATCTTGCTCAATCCTAGTGCCAATGTTTTTCATAGGCGAAGCTATCAAAATCAGAATTTGAAATTTGCAAAGTTTACTTGATTGTCTTTCAGTCTTCTTTGGATCCTCATGCTATCGTCTCGCTAGTAATTTTCTCGTTATATGATACATGAACTTCCTGCTGTTCGTCGGATGCCCTGAAATGCCTTGATGTAATCCTGGGCATGGCTGTATTCACATGACTACATATGAAATCAGGTTAAACCCAAACGTACAAGTGTGGAATAAGGCTACGGTACGAGTGCTATGCAGACTCCATGCGAGAAGGAGTATTTTGATCTAAAGGAGTACGTTTATAAAAATAGAATCCTTGGAAGGCAAACAACATGCATATAAGGTAGAATTATAACCTAGTAATTAAACGATGTTGCATTCTAATTTAATAATTGGTGCACAAAGGACTGAGCTGTTGAGCCACTATATCTAGGTAGAAGTGATTCCAAAGTGTTGGTTGACATGTGGCGATCTAATTATGACAAGTGGCGATGTGTCATGACAAATGATTGCATGTCATGACAAGTGATGACTATTCTAAAATGTAGTGGTCAAACCGTTTCGAAGAGCAAATATGTGTTGAGTTTTTGGAAGATGGCTCCACCAATGCTTCCTACAATAGGAGAGGTTTTATCAATAAGTTAATCACTGGGGATAGATGACTCAAAATGCTATATGATGACCATTGCATTTCTTCTTTCCTCCAAGTTGAACAAAAACTATCATTCTTATCACACTTTGACCATAAATTTGAGGGTCAACATCACGATATCGCTCGATACACGCAAACTCGATACACGTGAGTGAAAGACTCCAATAAGTCTACAACGAATAAATAAGAGAACCTCGTGAATGAATGGGAATGACTTGGATGAGGGGGATCAACACCAAACTCGAAAATCTCTTGCTCTGAATCCCTAAGCCCCAAGCTAAAGGCATGAATTACATCATAACTTATTATCATCCTCATTACCAAGTACTCAAATCAATTATAAATTGTTGTGTTGTATAGACATTAATTTAGTCATAAAATTTCATTTTTACTAATTTAGTTCTAAACCTCTAAGCGAAATTCCAAAGCAATCATTCCCATCAATTTGCATATCGATATGTTAGCAATTCTCGGCGAGAATTAGCCAAAATGATGACATTAGAATTTGTGACAAAAATTTTAAAACTAAATTGATAAAATTAAAAAGAGCTTAGAGTTGAATTGATATATAATATTATAGGTTTACGATCGATTGGATAATTATTCCGGAAATTCATGAGAAAAGGTATGGATGTTCACATTAGAACAAGCACAGGGAAGTGGGCTTTGGATTTGGGGTGCAATGAAGGGCCCAAAGTAAGTAATGGGGGGATGAGCTGGATGTCCTTTGGACTCCTCACCACCACCACATGTCCTGCTCTCGACACTTACACGTGTGCCCTCTTAAATGCGGTCCCGACACCTCCTTCCTCCGGGACGGCCCCTCCTTGGAAACGTCACTCGCGGTTTTTCAGAGCGTGCACATCACCCACCTCATTCAACCCTCTCCACTCCCCATTAATTCTCTTGAAAATTATTTTCCAAGAGAAGGATCTAAAGTACCTTTAATTTTTTCAAAAAAATGATATGAAATGGGTATTATTTTAAAAGAAGATCTGAAGTGGTTATATTAATTTAAAAAAAAAAAAAAGCAAAAGATTTGATCTCACTATCTGATTAAGGTTTTTTGGTCCTTTTGCTTTTTCTTGTTTTCTTCCCTCATAAAAAAAAAGACAAGCTAAAAAAGAAAAAGAAAAGAAAAGGACTAAAAATTCAAAGAAAACAAAAAATTTTAAAAAGGCAAAAATGATCTAACGTATATTATTAGCTTTAAAAAAAAAAGACAAGCAAAAACTTCAAAAAAAGAAAAGACAACACAAATTTTTAAAACAACACAAATGGTTTAATGTACGTTGTTAGCTTTAAAATTTTGTTTAATATGATTGTTGAATATTAGTTCAATATGCAATGTCGTTTATAAAATTTCCTTTTGTTTAATATGATCTTTGAATTTCGATCCAATATTTCATATGATTCCCAATTTTTAAATATTTTCATATGATTTAAGGATTATTTTTGAACAAGTTAAAAATTTAGAGACGGCATTAACTATTGAGCCAAAGTTTAGAGACGGCATTAACTATTGAGCCAAAGTTTGGAGGTCAGATTGCTCAAATAAAATTTTTTGGATGGCCTTATAAAATAAAAAATTCAAGAGTCATTTGTGCTAATGTTCATTAGTAATTTAATATTAGTATTGTTCTTTAATAAGAACGAATTCTGTTGATCACGCTCGGAATTTGGCGCGTGGAAACATCAAGAGGCCAATAAATTTTATAATTTTTTTCTCCTTTCTTTTTGTTTTTTTGGGCATGGGTGGGTCAGAATTATTGTAATAATATTTGTAGCATCCCGTTGAGGATTGTGTCGGGGGACCATGTTTCCGCGTGACCCCGTATCATTGTTTCTATTTTCCTTAGAGAACAGTAGTCTCATTGGTTCTTGCCCACCGTCAAAGGGATATCTTTTTCTTTTTCTTTTTTTCCTTCAGCAGGTGTATATTTTATCATTTTAATCTGGACAATTTCTTCGAGATTAACCAATAAGAATGGTTTAAATAATCCCACGTCACCAGGGTGTGCACAGGAATGCTGCATCTACATTTATTTTTCCTGAAAGATGAAGTTTCCTAAACCTTTTCTTTATGGCTGAGGGTTTATATATATTATTATCCCTGTCCCACGAATCTGAGAATAAATCTCAACAATTTTATAAGATTTTTCCTAATTTCGTCACTTATAAGAAAACTAATAAGTTTGATTTTTTTTTCTTTGGATTCATTATCAAATAATGGGATTTAGGAGAAAAAAGGGGAGGTGATGAAACTAATAATAAGGTTTTTCCTTCTCAAGTTCCATCAAAGTCAATTATTTTTCCCATGTGCGTTCAAGGGTTTCTTTCTTTTTCTTTTTATAGATAATTGCTTGATCAAGATGAAATGATGAGATCGTCCCTTCTGGATGGAACCATTGCACTCAGGCACATAAATCAAACCTAAAGAAAGGGCTTTGACTCCTTATAATAAGAACTAAAATAAAAACATTGAAAATCCCAAATCTTATGTAAGCCGAACTTGAAAATTTTAGATTGTTATACAAAAGTTATGAATCTTCATTGAAAAAGTGCAATCAAATTCTTTTTATAGAAAACGTGGCTTCGCATGTTTTAGTGGGATTCATGGTCCAAGAAGTGGTAATGATAAGTTCCCATAAATTTTTATTTTAAATTTTTTTATGGTCAAATCATTATGGAAATTAAATATGGTTGGTTTTTATTTAAGGTGGAGCAATAGCAAAAGGACAACTTGCATGAAACCTAGAAGCGAAGGAAAACCTCAAAAGAAAGCGACGGTTGCGCGAAAAGCCTTCTCCAGCTTTTGTCTACTTCAATGTTGGATGCGCTCTCGCGACCGTCTGCTTTTTTGACTTTTTGCCCCATGTTTCATTGCGATCCTGCCTTTGGGGTCCAGCCTAGACATCTTCCCCTTTTGCTGTCCCCCGATTACAGATGGCCAAACTTTATTACATTTTTTAATAAGTCAAAAGGAGAAAGGATATCAATCAATATAATTTACCCCCTCTAAATGTGGTCGCTTGAGTTTTATACTCTTCATGAAACTTTCGACTCAAGAAATAAGAATGTCGGTGCAATCTTTGTAGCATTCCAACATGAATAGCGATCATTCCCATGGAGTTGGCAAGGTAGCATCGTGATGAGCTGTAGAATCATGATCTCATGAACTATAATGATTAGACTTCAGCATTATTCTCTACATAACAATAACGGGACAAATGTAGAAAATATTTTGATATATTTGCAAGTTTTGAGACAGAAATTCTTTTCATTGAAAGAGTATATAGACCACCTCTTAAAGTATCGATACCTTTCCTAAGCTAGATAATTCCAATTTACTAACAAGAAGTTGGCTTAAACAATAAGAACGCTTTCTCATTAGGGCCGATGTAGGTGAATGTGTATTTAAGATCCAAAGGTGGTGTACTAATTGGGGCGTGCAAAATTTGGCCGAGAGCCCTGTAATCATTCCAATTTGATGTTGTAGAATATCTCATCATAAGTTAAAAACGCTACATCTTCATTAATTTTATCCACAAATTAGTAATTACCAATTCAAGAATTTGGATAAGAATGGTGGCGTTGGATACTGAAGAAGCGCGTCGAGTCATGCCATTGCCAGCAAATGGTTTGGCGAGGCAGGTGGGACGGTCCAAAAGATAAAGATTGCAATTTACCGCCAGATTTCGCGTATCCGCGGGCCATTCTACTTCCACGGGCCTAAAGGTTTCCCGAGAAAACAAAAGATGATGACAAGTCAATGTTTATTACAACAGATAGATGCTGGATAACAACTGTCAATTGCAAAGCAGAAGTCCTGCAGCTCTGCTGACCATCTTCTGTCAGAGAATTTGGCGGTCTCCTCACGCCCGATTTTAGTGCTTTCCTCATAAATTTCATTTCCGAAGGGAGGAAATTCTGCAGCAAGATCCGCTTTTCTTTTAAAAAATGATTTTAGAGAGGAGAAATCAATAAGAATAAAATGGCTGAAGAGTTCACAGGTACTTCAGGCTCTCATGGCTATCCTATTCATGATATAAGAGATATATATCTTTATACTCCGCACCAAATAAATAGAGAAAATAGGAACAACTCGGCTAATGAATAAAAGGAAAAGAGAAGATACCTTATTGTCTCTCCGAGTTTCTACTACTAAGTAGCAGGAGAAGATCAATAAATCAAATCAAATCAAATCAAAGGTAGGAGAGCTGTTATGAATTGATTGCAAACATTATTTCCATTAATGGCGTTGAATGATTCTAGACCATCGAAATATCCAAAACTTAAGATGGAAATTATCAAAGTTCAAGCAAGAAAGATAAAACGTCATCATTACTGCATTGGGAAGCTAATTTGATTAATTTCCATATGTTCAAGCTTACTGAATTCACGAAACGAAATCAACAAATTTGAAGTAAGTAAAACGAGTCCAAGCTGACGATCCCCCGTCGATGTCTATCTGCTTGACAAAGGAAAGTGGTCGTATCTTTCCCCTGTTTCCTTATTTTTCATCCCTTTTTTTTTTATCCAGAAGCACGTCACGCTCTGCTCCACCGTCCTCTGCTTCAGCTTCTCACATGAGCCTCTGCTTATATACTGCTCCCTCCCTCGCTAGCTCAACATCATAAACCCGCTGAAAAGAGAGAAAAATGGAGCTCTCTCTCTCTAGAACGATGCCCATTGTGGCTGTCGTCCTGCTTTCGTTGCTCGCGCCGTGTTTCGCGGCGAACGTGACGTACGACCACCGGTCGCTCATCATCGATGGGCAGAGGAAGCTCTTCATCTCCGCTTCGATTCATTATCCTCGCAGCGTTCCTGGGGTTAGTGATTCATCGACTTTGCTTGGTTTTGAGACTGCCCACTGAGAAAGATAGAGAAATGACGGTGGGAAGAACTACTTTTTTTCTGCAATGTTCCTTCTTTGATTGCTTGGCGGATGAAATGTTCTGTTTTTTCAATGACCCAGTCCACGAAAATGAAGCTAATGTAATACGCTTAGTTCATGAATTGCTCATGTATGTGGGTTCGTGTTTCTTGATTTTGTAATTTCTGGGTTCGGCAGTTTTACTGTATGTCGACATGCGGGTTGATGTTTTTTTATGGTTGAATCCATGGGCTGTCGTCCGTTGGCACCGTTGTGTCGGCGATATGTTGTGAGTTTTAATTAAGAGTGCGCTCATGTGGGTATTCCGGAATGTGTTTAGATGTGGCCCGGACTGGTTCAGACGGCTAAAGAAGGGGGAGCCAATATGATTGAATCGTATGTGTTTTGGAACGGTCATGAACCTTCTCAAGGCAATGTGAGTGCTGCTTCTTCTCGTTTTTGTTAAGAAGCTGTGGCGAGTTTCCTGGCGTAGCGCTTTTGGTAATTAATGCCTCCATTTGTTTTGGGAGATTGTAGTATTACTTCGAGGATAGATATGATCTTGTCAAGTTCGTGAAGATAGTCCAGAATGCTGGGATGTATATGTTTCTCCGAATCGGCCCCTTTGTTGCAGCTGAATGGAGCTATGGGTATGTTCTTCACTGATAATAGGATCATAAGAATGTCATAGAAACAAGCTACGGAGTATGAGATTTCCTTACATTATGATATGCTTACTTCATAAAAGAATGTGATGATTGCTTTGGAGTGGTTATATATGCTACTCTTTGTTACAGAGGGGTGCCGATCTGGCTCCATTATGTCCCAGGGACAGTCTTCCGCACTGATAATGCACCCTTCAAGGTATGTCAATTGGAATATCAACAAGTCCAGTTTGGAGGAACTTGATATAAATGTTCTATGCCAATAAGCTGAAATGTTGAATAAGAATGCACATTTCTGATGTGTGTAGTTCTTTTTTTCAGTATCACATGAAGAAATTTTTGACGTACATAGTGAATCTGATGAAGAAGGAAAAGCTTTTTGCTTCACAAGGGGGTCCTATCATCTTATCCCAGGCAGGTTACTTTCATACAAGTATAATGATAATGACAAAAGTTTCAAAGTTTTGATGGTTGGAGTACTTTTATTTACAAGTCTTTCTTGTTTTAAAACTTTCGTGTTGCGCTTCTCTTTATCTTCATAAGTCTGATCAGTCTCTAACTAGTGGGTGAAACATGAATATCTCACTGCAGGTTGAAAATGAATATGGGTACAATGAACCATATTACGGCAAGGGGGCGAAGCCATATATCATGTGGGCAGCTAAGATGGCAGTCTCTCAAAATATTGGCGTTCCTTGGGTTATGTGCAAGCAGCCCGATGCTCCTGAATTTATCGTAAGGGTTTCCATCATTATTTACCTCTTCCACAATGCGTTATGGGTAGATATTTGTGCACTGTAGCTTTAGTGTGCAGAAAAATGCTAACTATATATTTTGCTTTAGATGAGGATACTTCTGACATCTGCTCTCTGATTTTTTCTGATTTTGTGGGGTTGCATTATTGAGATTAATTTGTACTTGAAGTGGCCTTATTCCGTGCTTTTGGCATGGTGAAAGAAAGACCAATTTTATTGACATCCATCTTTAACTGGAGTGTCTTGTGCTCTGCAGATAGATACTTGCAATGACTTCTATTGTGATCAATATGCTCCCAATTCTCCAAAGAAGCCCAAAATTTGGACTGAAAATTGGCCTGGATGGTAATCTCTTTTTTCTGGATGCTTATGTTGATTCCTATTCTTTCTGATAGCACTTTCTCTGTGTTATGGAGAATTTTGATGGTGTGACACTTAACTTCTATTTGAGTTCTTCCATTCTTTCTTACTTAACACACGCTTCACCATTTCCATTAGGTTTGGTTCTTTTTTGCTATAGCAGCCTTTCTTTGGTATGCCTGCCTTACTTGAATCATGATAGAACCTGCATCTAAAATTGACTATGTGGAATGAAGAGAGTTTAACTTGCACAATGATTTTAGTAATTTTCAAGAGTATTTAGAATGTATTGTTTTCAGAAGCTGGTTGTCACTATGGACCTTCATGAAGAATTCTGTATTGTGCTACATTATTAGTTGAGTTAAATTCTGATTTGGTGGCAGATTCACTAGGGCATCTGTTGTGTTAGAAGCACAAATTGCATACACCTGGTGCATTAGGCCCAGTGCATGTGATCCCTAGTATCATACAGGTCCATCTGTTGTATTATAGATTTGAATTGTAATATTACCTTCTCCGGAGAGTACCTTCTCTCCGGTTTGATAATCTATAGAGTTTCTTACCCAATGAATTTTTGTGGGACCATCTTAAGAATTACTCATGTAGTTATGCTTTTCCTGGGGGGAGTCATTTCTGCTGCTTTTGTTTAGGATAGGCAGGTGAACATGATTTAGTCAGGAAACTTTGAGTTCTTTCATTTGTTTTTCTCAAAAGTGTATTTAAATGTACTGTTGTTAGCAAGAGAGTGTCGTGAAGACAAGCCTTCTTTTGTGTTTAAATATTCCACTCCGCTTGCATATCAGGTCCATGATGGCCTTATTTGCATAGAGTCCATTTGGTATTGCTGTTGCTGTACAACATCTACGCCATGCTGTAGTTGCGCTGCTGAGAATTGTAGCTTTGGGGAGCCGAGAACTTTTGGACTTAAATTAGCATTTCAGGTTCCTTTTGAATCATGTGATCCTGATAAATTATGATGACCTCTCCTTTTTCAGGTTTAAGACTTTTGGGGCAAGAGATCCACACCGGCCCTCAGAAGATGTGGCATTTTCAGTTGCACGGTTCTTCCAGAAAGGCGGTTGTGTGCACAACTATTACATGGTAAACTTGCTTGTTTTAGAATCATTCTCTTATCTATGCACTGGCCAATCGACCTGTCCATTACCTGTATATAATTTCCTATGTTAAAGGAACTGGAACATATGATGTCAGGGTTGCAATTCATAACTTTTCTGCAAAGACATGTCTTCCCTAGTAGAAATATGTTTCTATTTCTTTTCTCTCTTGATGCTATTTTATAATAGTGGTTTTAGTTTTTCAGAAGAAAGAAAATAATCCCTCATTCTTCTACTGATTAATAAAGTGGGTGGATGTGCTACTAGTTGAATTTTCTATCATTTCCAGAACTTTGTGGATATTTTTATATCTTGAAGGAGATCAACCATCATCAATGAAATGATGGAAGTCAAATTTGTGGTTTGAATTGATTCACAGATAGATTTGGATGTGTATATTATCCTCTATCTAGTGCTCGATTGGTAATTAACCTCGTAAATGACTCATCCTTACATATTCTAATTACCCATGTTATGCTCTGTCTCGCTTAGTATCACGGAGGAACAAATTTCGGTCGAACTAATGGCGGCCCATTCATCACCACAAGTTATGACTATGAGGCACCAATTGATGAATATGGTAAGCATAATTTGTTCGCATGTACACGCACATGTTTAAACTTGACAACCGTGAATGTTTTTAAAGGATGACTATATTTTGGCTGTTAATTTGACTGGCTTGCTTTCAGGTTTACCAAGGTTCCCAAAGTGGGGACATCTCAAGGAGCTTCACAAATCTATAATGTTGTGTGAGCATGCGCTGTTGAACAGTGAGCCAACTACTCTGTCGTTAGGTCCCAAAGCCGAGGTGACTGATTCTTTCTTTCTTTCTTTTTTTTTTCTTTTCACTTCTTAATGTTATGACTTCTGTTCTGATGCTAACTGGGACATATATCAAATATTAACATCCACATAGTGTCACCCTTTAATGTAATTACCTGTTTACTTCCTTTTCTGCAGACTATCATCTCCGAATTTTATTTTGCACTTGTCACATGGAATCCTGGTTAACAGCCTGGTGAAAGAAGCGAGTTAATATAGGATCATACTAAATTATCATGAGGAATTAATATTCAAAACCATGTTCATTCATTTTAGTTGATAGGCAACCTTGGAATATCCAGTTACAAGCTTATTTCCTTTTTAAAGGATCTCTTGACAGTTTTAGTCATGTCTACTATAAATGGACCATCGAGAAAAATGGCAGACTTAGTAGTTGCAATGATGCATATTCTGATTCTTACTGTTTATATTCCTCTGTGTCATATTATACAGCTTTCGTGTCACAACTATTTAGTTAAATCTACTCCTTTTTTCCCAATCCCAATTAACCTTTATTGAATTGTCATTCCCTGACCAAATTTGTGTAGGCCGATGTCTATGCTTCTTCAGAATTTTGTGTCGCCTTTTTGGCAAACACTGACGATAAAGAAGACAAGACAGTACAGTTCCGAAACATGTCTTATAATTTGCCTGCATGGTCAGTCAGCATTCTTCCTGACTGCAAAAATGAAGTCTTTAACTCGGCAAAGGTAGCACTTTCAACTCTTTTGCCTTTCTCTAATAAGCATTTTTCCTTAGAGTTTTTATGCATCACATACTTAGCCAAAAGGTTGGGTTTGGACCCACATTTTTTCTCTTCGGTGTGCATGCCTTCGGTTCTGTTACAAGCCCTCTGTAGAATGGCCTCCATATTAACAGCATAACTTGAACAGGTTCGCTCCCCGAGCTCTGTGGTGGATATGGTACCAGAATCTTTGATAGCATCTGCGTCATCATCAGATAAGGATCCAAAAGCTCTTGAATGGGAAATATTCACTGAGAAACCTGGACTATGGGGAAAAGAAGACTTCAGTCTGAATAGTTTTGTAGATCACATCAACACCACAAAGTATACGACAGACTACCTTTGGTATACAACAAGGTTGTTCTTGTTCCCGTTCACTTGTAGAAAATCACTGACACATTTCTTAGTTTATTATTCCTGCCAAAGATATACATATGGTTATGCATGTCCCAGATTGAAGTGGAGCTATACATAAAAAGCAAAGATATTGTTCGACCTTCACAGTTGAGGAGTCCATTGTTTCTGCATATATCTGTATCATATCGTCATGTTTCTATTCCTCTTTTTCTCCCTTTCTAATTCTTCTGCACTTCTTCATACATTTAATCGATAATTGGCCTCTTCTTGGATTCGTCACTTTCTTCACAGTTAAATTAGATTACTAGTGAGTGCACACTTATTTATATTACAAACAAGCAGTCTCAATTCAAAATTTCACCCTTACATATATGGATTATGGACTGATCCTGATTGAGCAACTTCTGATGAATGCTCTTGTTTCGCATTTCCAGTATAAATGTCGCTGAAAATGAGGATTGCTTAAAGGGAGGAAGCCAACCTTACCTTTTGGTTGAATCAAAGGGTCATGGTCTCCATGCTTTTGTGAATCAGATACTTCAAGGTTAGAATTGTGTCTCCTCTGAGATTTCTTTCTATGGGGAACTTCTTCCACTTATCGTTCAACTTGCAGCCTAGCATTCTGCTTTCAATTATGCCTCCATATTGCCTATGTGTTTTTCATGCCATGTGTGGTGCAAATTGATCTTCCCTCAAGAGTTAAATGGGTATGGATTTTTCACCATGTGATGTTTTCTTCCTTCCATGCCCTGCTTTTAATGGCATATTGTTTTTAAGGGTGAGCTCGTCATAATAGATGTTGGAGAAAGTTTCTTTCATTCAGTCATCAGGTAATAATGCATGGTTGCAGTTCAGACTTTGATGTTTGATTATTGCACTGTCGATTGTCAGGTAGTGGTTATGGAAATGGAACGAATGTACCTTTCAACTTCTCCGCTCCCATTTCTCTCAAGGCTGGAAAGAATGATATTGCTATTTTGAGCTTGACAGTTGGAATCCAAGTGAGTCCCATGTCCATGTTCCTGGTCCAAGGTTTATGAAAAAGTAACTTCCTTTTTTGCACCTAGTCATTAGATCTTTTGCTTAGCAAAAGAATGGCCAACTTCAATAAAGTAGTGGAGTGCACTTTAGAAGGGTGGCCAACTTTGACAGCTACCGGGTGCAGTTCTGTAGCGTAAAATTATTCTGGACATGTAAGAGAGTCTGATGATGATGAAACTGTTCTTGATAACAATGGAAAAGTTAGCAGGAGCTATCTTATATACATTTGGCTTTTAAGGTCCTTCCTTAGTGCCTTTTCATTAACTGCACATTATCCTTGTTTGATTTTTTGGTATGATTTCAGAATGCAGGGTCTCATTATGAATGGGTGCCAGCTGGATTGACTACTGTGAAGATTAAGGGATTGAACAAGGGGATACTGGACATATCTGGATATAAGTGGACCTACAAGGTATTGTTAAACATCATGCCATATGATGCTTAAACATCAGTGTGGTTATAAATGCCATCTCTGCCTGCAGCATAGAGCAGCTATTCTGTTGGGAATCTAGTCAACTCTAACCTAGGAGAAGGGCTAAGACAGCCTACTAATAACTTGAATTATCAACAGAAGAAACTATTGAAAAAAAAGAGATATTAATGTAAGCAATGTTCTTTTGAAGTATTCAGTCTTTATAGTTAAATACGTGTTCTTTGCTGCCTTGGCAGATTGGATTGGAGGGAGAACAGTTGGGGGCGCCATATGGTCAGAAGAGTGTAAACTGGGTTTCGACAACAGAACCACCAAAGAATCAACCACTCACATGGTACAAGGTAAAAGGTGCTTGGACGATGCCCAATGCATTCAATGGTCTTGTTTTCATTGGCCCGAAGAGTGCGGTATTAGTTAAATGTAACATCTGTCTCAATTAAGTTGACATATTGCAGGCTATTGTGGACCCTCCAACGGGTAATGAACCTGTTGGGCTGGATATGATCCATATGGGTAAAGGACTAGCATGGTTAAACGGACAGCCAATAGGAATTTACTGGCCTAGGTTAGTCTCCTTTGAGAACCCGTGCGTCAAGGGGTGCGACTACAGAGGCACCTTCAAGCCAGACAAATGCGTCACTGGATGTGGAGAGCCTAGCCAGAGATGGTACAAAACTCATACTTTAAAAATTAGAACATGAAGTGACACTGCAAATGCCCAGTCTTCTTCCAAAGATTATTTGGAATAACGTTCTCTATGACAATTTAAATGATGCTTGGTGGATCAGCTTTCTCAAACTTGATAATATAAGGAGGGAAATTTTTGTCTCTTGTCGTGTTAAATCTATTGTTTTTTCTGCTACATCAAACAGGTACCACGTCCCACGATCCTGGTTCAAGCCATCTGGAAACATTCTGGTTATCTTGGAGGAGGTAGGAGGTGATCCAACGAAAGTCGCCTTCTCAAAGCGTAAAATGTCAACTGTCTGCAGCTCTGTTGCAGAAGATTACCCATCTATTGACTTAGAATCTTGGAAGCCAGACTTAAATGGCGATCGCAGTCAGGATAAAGCACCCAGAGCTCACTTGAAATGCCCCGATTCTACCCACATATCTGCTGTTAATTTTGCAAGCTTTGGGAATCCGGTGGGATCTTGTGGATCCTACAGCTTGGGGGACTGCCATGATCCCTTGTCCAAATCTGTGGTTGAAAAGGTCAGTTCAGTGCTATTGGCTTCTTATGAGGATGAACATTTTCTAAACTCCAGACGCGCAGTCTTAATTGTTGCAGAAGGTCTTCGCTATGTTCTATTTATTTAACTTCGTATTCTGGCTTGTAGCTGCTATATAAATTCATTTCTTAAGAGTGAAATTGATTCATTTTAATTGCATTGCAACCTCCCTGACACGCTTCATCACTGCAGGCTTGCTTAAACAAAAATGAATGTACTATAGAGCTAACTGAAGGGAACTTTAGTAAGAACCTGTGTCCTGGTTCGACGAGGAAACTAGCTGTGGAAGCAGTGTGCAGATGATATTGAGCTTAGTAGAGAGAAGATCAGAAGCCGGAGGTTCCATTCCATGATTGTTTTTTCCCTCCCTTTTTGCGAAAGTAGCTATTCGGCTTATAATTCATTAGCTTTAGGCTCTTTCTCCTTTTTCCAGCAAAAGCAGTGTGAGGACATCTTACTTTGTGATATCAGTCGGCCTTACTAAGTCAGAAGGCATCAAACTGTGCTCTCTGAAATTGACCTATGGTGCATATCAATGAATAAATGCGAGATCTGAGACATAAACACCTATTGATCTTATCAAAATAGTGTCAAATTTTCGAATCAAAGTTATCTTAAGTACCAATTGCGAGTGGGAGGCTTTCTTCTTCCCTTAAAATTATGAGACCCTAGCAAACAAAATCTTGGAGGTACATGTGGTGGTATTATCATGAGATAAATGGTTGGTTTTATCTTCAATAGATAAAGGATGGTGCCATTGAGTGTCACAACTAATGTACTGCGCTTGTTTTAGCGTTATAATTTTTTTCTACTGTTTCAGTGTGTCATTAACCATAATATCATGCCCCGTTGGATTTTTGGTATCTAGATGAATGTTTTTACATAATCTTGGCATTGTTCAAATGAAAATTGTAGTACTCATTGAACGGTTTTTTTTCTTAGGAATTACAGCAAATGAAAATTATAGTACTCATTGAACAATTTTTTTTCTTAGGAATTATAGCATTCAAGTGGTCACAAAAAAAAAAAATTATGACCTTTTAGTCAGCGCCTCAGATGTTATGAAACATGTTGTTATCTTTATTCCTATCTTTCATTAGTCCTTCCCTTATCCTACAATGAACCTAACTCATACAAATCTTGGATGCCAAGTCTGTCATTGCCTGTTTTGTTTTCACTTTATTCCCTAATTACCTATTTTGCTAGACAGAAAAATTCATCATTTGATGGGAAAAAAATCGGCAAGGGATCGAAACGAAAAAGAGAATGTTAAAAGAGGGCCTTTCATTGAAAAATATGCTTTGGAGATATTGTTGACTTTCTATATAATCAAAACATGGTTTTCATGTAGTTTGCACTTAGATTCCGGAAAGTGTCTTGTGTTGATGAATATGGTTGAGCACAGAAGAGAGGCCAGAAGCAAACCATATCATCTCCCTTGCCCTGAAAAAAAGATATAAAAAAAAAATATCCGTTATTTTTGGTAAGTTAGAAACGTTATGACAACTTCTGGAAATTTATAATCATTTACATTTACTCCATTATAGGGAAAATTACAATCACCGCTATACAATCTCAAGTGCAAATTTTAGTATATGAAATGAATTAGGATCTCAAATTTTCTTCTAAAAGGCCTTGAGAGCTCTCTTTTGAATTCTCATCCTTTTTGTTTATGAAAACTTCACGGCGAGAGAAATAACATTCTCACTCTCTTCATTGGTCCCCAAAAAGTGTCACATGCTCGGTATATTCTTGTTGGCAATAAGTTTTTATTAGGAAGAGCAGTGTCTAGTAGGTGTAATGGTAATTAAGGGTGATTCATTTTGGGATGAGTTTCAAATTGAGAATTTGGAACCAGTCTTATATGTAAGAGTTGGTTGATTTAGGAAGTAGTTTGGACTTAAATCCACTCCAAGGACCACTAGAAATTGGAAAACGTATCTTGTGAAAGGTTTGTGGCATAATAGTTAAGCCACTAGTGGATTGTTTAGTCTTTCCGCGTTTGAAACCGATCTTTTGTATATCTACCCATTTCTTAAACAAAGTTAAAAAAAAAAATAAATTAAAATCAGTTTTTTTTTTTTTGATAAAAAAAAATCAGTTATGTTGATTCTCAAGTACGGAATGAATTTGGGACTGATTTTCCAATTTGGTCAAGATCAATTCTTCAATTTTTTATCTAACGATCCCGTGTGAACTAAGTGTAAGTGATTTTAGATTCCATATAAGTTCCACATGAAATGTAGAATCTATCCATTAGAACAAGTTTATTATTTTTAGAATTTGGAATTTACCATGTCATAGATTACTAGAGTTTACTAAGATTCCACCTATATTATTAATTAAATAATTACAATGAATCACCTTCAATAACAACCACTTATTACTAATCCACTACAACTTATTTTGGACACACAAAGAATATGAAATATGAGCAAAGTAATAGTCTTAGTCTTAAAATGAAAGTTCAGACTAGTGATTTTAGAATATACGATCATTATTGGATGTCATGAAATACTACAGGACCGTGTAAAGACATAGATTAAGAAAAACACAAAAACTTATTTTAAGTTTGAGGTTTCACCTACCTCGATACTAGAATCTGCCAATTGAAATAGATTTTTTAATTTTTGGAATATGAAACCTTCTCTGCAAATCTTGTAACTTGGAATTAGATAGGTTCCCATCGGTCAGGTTCTTCAATTCTAGGTTTTTATCTTAGAATTATGCTCACATCCCTAGTGTGAATTGGCTTGGAATAGGTTGAGTATGCCAGTTCAAGTTGGTTCAATCCTCGGGTATACTGGTCTGGTTGCTCACCTTTAGATAGAATTTCTCTTTTTTTTTTTTTTTTTTTTTTTTTTTTTTTTTTAAGTATGATTTTATCAAAATATCAATTCTTTAACACCTAGCCTATGGCCTATGGCCTCTAGGTACCCGATGAGAAAGAAAGATTGTATACAATCACCCACGCTGCGCACCCGTGTGTTTCAACGGGGAAGCCCGCTTGGATCTAGGTTGCCTCCCCTTTCCCCCTGAGGGGGAGTGGACGGGGAAGGCAGTGGGGAGAGAATCTTTTCGAGGCCTCTCCCAGCCTCTAGCCCGTCTGCTTCCGGGCTGTTAAAGCCTTTTAAGGTTTTGCTTAGGACCAAAAGTTTAATTCTTTTATTCCGTGTGGTTAATGACCTTGATAAATACGAATTTTATCTTTTTACATCGTTGTAATTCAGAATAATAATGTGGAAAAGACATACGTGGAATTTTTGTATATTTCTATATATATATATATGTGTGTGTGTGTGTGTGTGTGTGTGTGTGTTAATGAAGGATAAATTAGCCTATTTATAAATTTTATTAGATAACTATTCTAAGATAACCTTTCAATTGAGATATGCACAATTAAATAGGGATATATGTGTGATATACGTGCAAGTTTGAAAGATATGGATAATTAATAGAATTATCAAAATATTTTTATCAAGGAAAAATATCTTAAAGAATTCCCTAATTATCTCTAATCGTTGTATAAACATCATTTCACGAACTTGGAAACTGAATACAGATGACCATAGCCGTCATGATAAAGCACAAGAGCTCACCGGAAATGCCCCAATTCTACCCAAATACCTGTGGTTAATTTTGCAAGCTTCAGGGAGGATCGTGTTGATCTTACAGCTCGAGGTACTGCCATGGTCGCTCGTCCAAATGTGGTTGAAAAGGTAAGGGCAGTGCTATTGGCTTCTTCTGAGGGCCGACATTGCCTAAAACTCAACGTGTTACTAATGTGACCTCATCTACCTATGAGCGAATGACGAAGCTTTGACCATTTTCATCCTAAAAGTGAATCGCGTTCGACACACAAAAAGACATTTTATTGCCTTTTCCCTATGCCGCCTCTGGACGTGCAGTCTTCTTAATTGTTGCAGAAGGTCTTTGCCATTTTCTGGTATCCATTTCTTATATAATTTCATGTTTTAAGAGTGGAAATGATCCAGTTTAATAGCATTATAATCACCCTCACACACACTGCTGCAGGCCTGCCTAAACAGAAATGAATGTACTATAGAACTAATCTAAGGGAATTTCAGTAAGGACCCATGTCCTGGGGCTCGATGAGGAAACTAGCCATGAAAGTAGTCTGTAGGTGATATTGACCCAGGAAGTAGACCGACTGGTCCGATCCGATCTATTGGAATAGCCACAATTAAAAAAAAAAAAAACTAGAATTGTTACTATTTTAAGGTTTCTTGTTATTTTAAGAAATAATATATATTTATAAAAAAAAAGAGTTGGTTTGATCCTTCGGTCTAGTTCCCTTTCAAAATTGAGAACCAAACCAAAATCAGCGGTTTCATTTTTATGGAAAAGGGAACTGGACCGACGCCCTAAGAATTGGACCACACTAATCGGTCTGGTCTGGTCCGGATGATTTTCGATTCGGTCGGTCCAAAGAACTTAGTTGAAAGTAGATCAGAAGACGGAGGTTCCTTTCCATGAATTCTTTTTTTCCTTTCTTTTTTTTTTGCGAAAGTAGCCTTCTGGCTTATAATTTGTGAGCTTGAGGGTCCTTTTCTTCTTCTAGCAAAAGCTCTGTGCAGAGGACATGTTAGTTTGTTTGTGATATCAATCAGCGATGCATAAGAAGGCATCAAATAGTGTTCTCTGAAATTTATCTATGAAATTTATCTACGGTGCATATCTATGAATAAATGCAAGATCCGCGACATAGATATCCATTGATCATATACCAATTGCAAACAAAATCCTGGATATACATTATGTTAGTATTTTCATGGAATTCATTGTTGGTTTTATCTTCAACTATCCCTTCTCTTATACTCAAATGAACCTGCCTAATGCAAATCTAAGATGCCAAGTCGAAATCTAATATGCCAATTCTCTTATCAATTGTTTTACCTACGCTTTATTCTCTCATTGCCTGTTTTGCTAGGAAAAAAAGAGAGCATAATTTAGCAGCAAAAATTTGGCGAGAGAGCAAAACAAAAAAGAGGAGGTTAGGGTGCCTTTGTTTCACTAAAAACTTCTTAATAAAGAAAAATATTTCCCATGAATATTATTTTCAAGGAAGATGGTTAGTTTTCATTTATTTGGTGGTGGAAAAGTGATTTCTTTTTTACAAAAAGGAGAAATCGTTTTCTTGATATAAATTTCTTGTTTTCAATTCATGGAAAATGAATTTTGTAAACCAACTAGTTTCCCATTATTTAAATACCGGAAAGTCAAAAAGTAATTTTCGCCCTTGCTATTTTCATCCCCATATTGGCACCTGACACTCCTTTTTTATATTAAATCGACTACAATATTCCTTGTAGGTCCCACTCTTGTTTGAGATGATTTCTTATATGTTTTGTCTTCTTTTTCTTTTATTTCAATTTTGCTAGAGACAAAACTATCCATGATCTTGTCAAGTAATATTTATTAAGGTTAAGTACGAGGTTTACTCTTGACTTAAGATTATATCTTGCTTTTTTCTTCTTTCTGGGTTTTTTCCTTTTCTTTCCCCATTTGGAACAAAATTGGTGTCCCACTTTTTTGGAAATAGTTTATTTAGTAGATAGATAACTAATTATTATGTTAATAAGTTGTATATTATCTTCTTTTCTTTTATTGCACTATGAAACTATTATTTTAAAAAATAACCTAAGCAAATTTATGAGTAAGAAATCCATCTTCCAGTTTTAGTACACATTTCACTTAATTATAAATTTAATATGAGTCTTTATATTATAGTTTATGTGTTTTAACTGCTCTACTTTTATTTTATTAATTGAATCTAATAGCTCAATTTTGAATTATTTTTCATGCATGATTGCATGATGTTTTAAAAGATACTTTCAGAAAAAATGAACAAATGATAAAGTTAAGAACATATTTCGTTTTACTATACATTTCATTTAGTTATAATTTTAATATGCATCATTACGTTATAGTTTATGTGTTTTAATTGTTTTACTTTCATTTATCAAGTGAATCTAATTGTCTAATCTTTAATTTTTTTCATGCATAATTACATAATGTTTTAAAGGATACTTTAAAAAAAAATTTAAAAAATGATAAAGTTAGGTGCATATGCAAATGCAAAAGACAATGCTCCCTAAAACATTATTACTATTACACCATCTTTGCTTTGATTACGTGGTATAATTAGTTATTGGCAAGAAATTATGGCTATTTTAATGGCATTATAAGATAAGCCATTCAAGCCATTTTCAAAACTCATTCTTTTTTTTTGTCAATTATAAATGCGTCAGAATTCCCTTATAATCATTGATGAAAAGAATATTATCCTCAAAATACAAATGCACTGCAATAATAACAAGTTGCATATGCAACTTAACAAAATAAAAAGTTGTCCGTTTAGCTACTTAGCTACCCTAGAAAAAGTTACTCTCTTGAAAAAAATAATTTATATGAGACAATGGAAGTTTTTAATTATATCAATAAGAGATTCATTATTCACTTATATATATATATATATATGAATGAATAATCTTAATGTTATAGTGTGAGAAGTTGCAAATGAACTTACTGATATGATTGATTGCTGTTCTCCATTCCTAGTTTCATCGTTAATAGATACTTCTAAGTTATTTGGGCCCTCTCCAAGATTGTCTTCCAAAGTGATTGTACTACAAAAACAATACAATGAAAGATGAGTAAATTGTGTAATGCATTCATCAACCACAATATTCAATATTTGAGTAAATTGTTGTTAATTGTATGAAAAGTTGAAATCGAAAAATTCATGATTATGAGGATAAAGTTAATAATTGGCAAAGAAAGTTTAGACACGGACAAACATGAAGGACCTTAAAATGTAATGGTTGTAGAAGAAGCAATTGAGAGAAAAGTTATTTGAAAGGGATGTGGGTAGTTTTGTATTTTAATAAAATTAACAAAAAAGAAAAAAAAGTAAAGGATATCATTTTAAATTGAGAGTGGAATTGGTAAAGGATAATGTAATCAATTCAATGTGATAATAATGTCAAGAGACAATAAATAAGTGAATATAGCAATGGATTAAAAATAACAGAGTTTGAAAGCTGTTTTCTTTTATATTAACGATCCCTTAGATAGTGTCTTCATCCTAAAATATGCTTAGGAGATATTGATGACATTCTATCTAATTAACATGTTTTTCTTGTAGTTTGCACTTGATTTCGAAGAGTGTCTTGTCTCGATGCACGTGGCTGAGCATAGGAAAGAGGCTAGAAAGATGGACCGTACCGGTCGGGTTCCCACGTCTCTTGAAAAAATGGGATTATAAAAAAAAAAAAAAAAAAATTGTTTATAACCCGTTACCAGCTCTACTATGATTTCTGTTAAAAGATTTTATTTTCTGCGTTTTAACTTTTATTTACTGTAAAAAAATAAATAAAAAAATCCGAAAAATATTTTAGGGTGAAAAAATGCGGCTCTCTCTTTCTCTCTCGCTTGCAAGAAATCCAAAACCATCAACCTCCTCCTGAGATTCTTCTTCCTCCTTCTGCTCCTCCTCCGCCATTGCAGACTAACCCCGACCTTCGAAGCTCAACCCTCTGCGATAGCAACAGAATGTCCATCGTCTCAACCTCTGCTCCTCCTACTATCATTATTCGGAAATTAGAATGCTGGTTTTTGTTTTAAGGTGTAGCAATTGCAAAAGGATAACTTGCATGGAAACTAGAAGCGAAGCAAAATCCCCGGCGAAAGCGATGGTTGCGCGAAAGCCTTCTCAAGCTTTTGTCCACTTCAATTTGGTCGTGGTCGCTTGAGTTTAATACTCTTATCACGAAACGTTTGACTGTAGATATAAGAACGTTCTTCCTAGCGTTTCCTAGCGTTCCTGTGTGAATAACGATCGTTCTCATGGAGTTGACTGGGTGGCACATAGCGAGCTTTAGAATCGTGATCTCATAATCCATGATTAGAAGATTTCGGCATAATTCTTTATATAACGATAATAACTATGGGACGGATGCTAGAAAAAAGTTTCAATGTATTTGAATATTTTGCAAGTGTCAAGATAGAATTTTTTCGCTCAAAGTACTGATACCTATTCTTAAGCTAGAAAATTCTAGTTTACTAACAAGACGTTGGCTGATCTCTGGATTGATCAGAAGATCACTTGCGGAGCACTTTGAGAGCTAGAATCCATAATCCATCAAGCCGACGTAGGCGAGTGTGTCTTTAAGATCCAAGAGAGATGTACTAATGGAGGTGCACAAAATTTGGCCCAGAAATTCTGTAATAATTTCAATTCGATATTATAGAATATCCCATCATGAGTTAAAAAAAATGCCGCGTCTTTATTAACTTCATCCACAAATTACAATTCAAGAATTTGGATAAGCATGGTGATGTTGGATAATGAAAGAAGCGTCTTGAGGTCATGCCATTGCCAGCAATGTTTTGGCAAAGGGGATGAGACGGTCCAAAATACAAGATTTTGCAATTTACTGTCATATCTCTCATGTCTGCGGGCTTTCTATTTCAACCGTCTTGAACGTTTCCAAGGAAACTGAAGAGGATAAGTCAAATGTTTTCACATCAGAAAATTCAGATACTGGATAAAAACAACCGTCAATTGTTAAGCAAAAAGCCTGCTGCCGTCCTGACAAATCTTTTGTCAGAGAATGTGGCGGTCTCCTCCTTCCCGATATCAATGCTTTCTTTGAAATTCGTTTCCGAATGGAGGAAATCCTGCAGCAAGATCGGCTCTTTCTAAAGATGATTTTGAAAGGAGAAATCTGTGGTATACTACATTGGAGAAGGTGAAATACAAAAGCAAAATGGTATGAATGGTGATATTTCTGTTCTTTTTTTTTGTTTCAGGAAATATAAATAAAAAAAAGTATTTCATTTGGGGAACAATTTTTGAACAAAGGAACGCGTTTGATAACGTTTATTCCGGAAATAAAAAATGAATAGAAATACGTTTGGTAAATTTTATTCTTTTTTTTTTATTTCTTTTAATTTTTTAAATATTTTTATTTTATTTTTCATTTTTTCCTTTCTTTTTTTATTTTTTATTTTTCGTCGGCGTCACCTCACCCCGGCCACGGCGAGGCCTCGCCGTGGTTGGGCGAGGCCGGGCGTCGCCTTGGCTGGGTGAGCTCGGGCTCGCCCAGATCTGGCGACGCTCGGCCTCGCCGGATCTGGGTGAGGTTGCCGACCCTCGAGGGCGTCGCCGGCCCTCGACGGCCGGTCGCCGGCCATGGCCGAGGCCGGCGACCGGCCAAAGAAAAAAAAGAAAAGAAAAAAAAAAAGAGAAGATAAGCGTTTTTGTTCCTTTCGGGCGTCCAAGAAGTGTTTCTCAAGGCTAGAAATAAGAATTTGTTGTTTCTTTTTTTTGTTCCTATTTTGTTCCTGGAACAAAAAAACAAAAAAAGAACAAAAACGCAACCAAATGCGTTTCTGTTCTTTTTTTGTTCCCGGGAACAAAATCCGTACAAAAGTGTTCCGGAAACACTTCTTTGGAGCATTTCCATGCACGCCCAAATATTCTAGATGTGCAAGCACCATGCCAGGTCGATACAACGGATTATCTTCCTCTATATTCCGCACATAATAATTGGAGGGAACAGAAAGAGCTCAGCTAATAAATGAAAAGAAAGAGAGAAAATCTCTTATTTTTGATATATTTTTAATGTGATTTGAGAATTCTCTTTGTAAACAAGTAGAGGAGAGAAAGTAGAGGAGAGAATCATAAATCAAACAAAATCAAAGATTACAAAGCCGTCACTAATTGATAGCGGTCATAATTTCATCAAAGTCGTTACAAAATGGAGATGGAAAAGATTATGGATTCCAGGCAAGAATTGAGGTGATTTGTAAATTTTGTTCTGTTTTGTGAGATGTTTTTCGAAATTGTCAATATTGAAGCAACAAAAATAAACGTTAGCATTACTGCATTAGGTAGCTTTTTTGATTAATTACTATATGTTTAAACTTATCGAATTTACGCAATGAAATTAACAAATTTTTAATAGGTAAAAAACGAGTCCAAGCTGACGATCACGGTCTATCTGCTTGACAAAAGACGCGTCACCTTCTGCTTCATCTTGCTCTGCTTCTGCTTCTCGCTTCCACACGAAGCTTTCTCTCGAGACAGCAACAACCATTGTGGCTCTCATCCTATTTTCATTGCTCGCGTCCTGTTTTGCAGCGATTCATTATCCTCGCAGCGTTCCTGGGGTGAGCAATTCATCAACTTTTCTGGTTCTGAGACCGCCCACAATAATAAAAAACTATGAAAGAAAGAGAAATAACGGTCGAAAGAGCTACTTTTTTCTGCAATGCTCCTTTTTTGATTGTTTGGGGGATGAAATGTTCTGTCTTTTAATTGACCCAGCTGCTTGTCTTCCACGAAAATGAAGCTCACGTAATGCGCTTGTTTTATGGATTGCTCATGGGTGTGTTTTCATGTTTCTTGATTTTGTAACTTATGGTTTCATCGGTTTTTCTGCATGTCAGCACGCGGGTTCACGTTTTTTGGTTAAATCCATGGGCCATCGTCTGTTGGCACTGCTGTGTTGGTGATATGTTGCAAGCCTTAATTAAGATTGTGCTCAAGTGTATAATCTGGAATGCGTTTAGATATGGCCCAGACTGGTTTGGCTGGCCAAAGAAGGCAGAGCAAATACGATCGAATCGTATGTGTTTCGGAATGGTCATGAACCTTCTCAAGGCAATGTGAGTGCTCCACATTCTCATTTTCGTTAAGAAGCTGTGATGTTTTTCCCGGTGTAGCGATTCTTGTAATTAATGCTTTCATTTGTTTTGGGGGAGTGTAGTATTACTTCGAGGATAGATATGATCTTGTCAAGCTCGTGCAGATAGTGCAGAATGCAGGGATGTACATGATTCTCCGAATTGACCCCTTTATCACAGCTGAATGGAACTTTGGGTATGTTCTTCACTGATAATAGGATGATAAGAATGTCATAGAAACTAGCTACTGAGTATGGAATTTCCTCACATTATGATATACTTACTTCATAGATGAATGTGATGATTGCTTTGGAGTGGTTATACATGCTACTTCTTGACACAGAGGGCCGCCAATCTGGCTGCATTTTGTCCCAGGACAGTCTTCCGTGTGAAGATGATGAAACTATACTGAAGAATCAGAAATGCAGAAACTTTTGTACTGAGGAATCGAAGACACAGAAGCAAGAAGATGTATTTGTTTCAAGATTGATCAAAAGAAACTCTGTATTCTTCTTGTTTCAATCACAATGTACTTCAGAACTTGTACATCAATGAGCAGAGAAAAATCTTCATCTTGACTTCATACTTTCCTATCTTTCATCTGTATATTGCTGTACTCGTTTTACAGAGAATATGAAAGCAATTGAAGACTCAAAAACTCACACGAAACTATACACATTTTCCTATTTAAGAAGATGAAGACTAACTGAAAAAATTAATTTCTGTTTTTGACTTTCTAACTGAATAACAACTTCACATGTCTTCATAGACTAGCAATCCGCAATCCGTGTTTCTCTTCTTTCATAAATTCTCCATCGTTGATGACAGTCTTCATTACTCTTCATCTTAGTCGTTCATTTACAGCTTCTTCTTTCGACTGGTATCAGCTACTTCTTCTCTTTTTTTTTTTTTTTTTCTTGTATCAGCTTCACTTGCTTTTCTCTTTTGTCAGCTTCAGCAGCCTCAACAACATTATCTGCTCTATGTCGATATATCTTAACATTCCCCCTCAAATTGGGAATGGGTGGAGAACCAAGTCCCAATTTGGTGCGTAGTTGACAATGTGAAAAATGTGAGAGAGGCTTGGTGAAAATATCAGCAATTTGTGAATTGCTTGGGACATATTGGACATGAAGTGATCCTGAGGAGACTTTTTCTCGAACAAAGTGGAAGTCCACTTTGATATGTTTTGTTCGAGCATGTAATATAGGATTGGCAGTGAGAGCAATAGTATATTTATTATCACGGAACATGTGTAGGATGGGTGAGAGCATATCCTATGTCTCGCAAGACAAAACTGATCTAGGTGAGTTCAGTAGAGATGGAAGCAAGTGCACGATACTCAGCTTCTATAGAAGATCTACTTGCTGTGGTCTGCTTCTTGTCTGCCCAAGAAATAAGGTTGGAACCAATATAAGTACAAAAACCTATAGTTGATCTTCGTGTTTCAGTACACCTTGCCCAGTCCGCATCTGAAAAACCATATAGATGTGAAGAGTTTTGAGAATGAATGAATAGGCCAAGACTGATAGTGCCTTTGATGTATCACAGAATCCTTTTAAGTCTAGAAAGATCTGCAATAGTTGGTGTTTGTAATTTCTGGCATAGTAAATTGGTAGCATAGGCTATGTCAGGGCGTGTCAAAGTGAGATATTGAAAAGCACCTACCAGGCTGCGATACTCAGTAGGATTGGACAAAGGAACAGAGTCTTGTTGCATGATAATTGGCCTTAGTGACAGAGGAGTAGAAATTGGTTTACATTCAGACATGTGAGCTCGAGTGAGAAGATCACTGGCATATTTGGTCTGACACAGAAATAAATTATTCGAATTTTGTTTGACTTCGATGCCAAGAAAATAATGCAGAGGGCCAAGATCTTTCATGTGAAATTTGAGACCGAGAGAGTGAATAAGAACATAGAGTAATTGAAAGGAACTCCCAGTTAAAACAATGTCATCAACATACACTACTAGAAGAATGGTATCTTGTCTATGATGATATATGAATAAAGATGGATCTGTAGAGCTGCAAAAGAATCCATACTCGAGTAAAAAACCATTGAACTTATCAAACCATGCTCGAGGAGCTTGTCGAAGACCATAGAGTGATTTTTTGAGTAAACACACATGATAAGGTCTCTGTGGGTCTTGAAAACCAGGAGGCTGCTCCATGTAGACTGTTTCATTAAGTGTGCCATGTAAAAATGTATTTTTAACATCAAGTTGATGAATAGGCCACTGTCTCATCTTTGCTATAGATAGAACTATTCTGATTGTGGCATGCTTGATTATTGGACTGAAAGTCTCTGTGATGTCAATGCCTTCTTCTTGATGAAAGCCTTTAGCAATTAAGCGAGCTTTTAATCTGTCAAGGCTACCATCAGAGGCAAGTTTTGTTTTAAAGACCCACTTGCAGCCAATTACATTCATGTGTTCAGTTCGAGGAATTAAGTCCCACGTTTTATTTTGATATAATGCATCCATTTCTTCTGTCATTGCTTTATGCCAACCTTCATGTGCCAATGCTGATTTAATTGACTTTGGTTTAGAAGGTACCTAATAGACAACAAGGCATGCATACCTGGGATTCGGTTTGATAATTCCAGACTTTGATCGAGTCTGCATTGGATGACTGGAAGTTGTTTCCTGCATTGAGTGACTGGAAATGATCTCTTGTGATACATGAGGGATAACTTGGTTAGATCCATTGCTTGTATTATTGGGTATTGTTGTATCAGCAGCATACATGTCTTGATGTTGTACAGGTGAAGATACTTCATTGTGTGTTACTATTGTAGAAATGACATGTTCTTGTGTTATTGCTAGCTGTAATGATTGATCAATATAAGGTATAGTATTGTCTTTATCGAGCTGCAAATGGGCTTCACATGTAGAAGAACCAGTATAAGGTATAGTAGAAGTTGTTTCTTTGCTTGCTGACTCTATTAATTGTACTTCTTCTGCCCATAACTGATATAATGTTGTAAGTGGTGCATACTTTGTTGAGCACAACTTAGTGAACAGGAAAAACTTCTCATCAAACTTCAAATGTCTACTGATATATATTCGACCTGTTGAAGGCACAATACATATGTAGCCTTTATGATGTTCACTATAGCCAATGAACACACAGGTGAGAGATCTTGGATCAAACTTGTGCTGAGCATATGGTCGTAAACATGAATAACAGGAACAACCAAATACCTTGAGGTGATCATAAGTTGGTTCTTGGTGATACAGCTTTCTATGAGGTGATTGTATTTGCAACTTTGGTGTTGGAAGTAGGTTGATGACATAGTTAGCTATAATAAAAGCATCAACCCAATATTTCAGTGGAACTCTGCCATGATATAACATGGCAAGACCTAATTCAACAATATGTCGATGTTTCCTCTCAATTATGCCATTCTGTGCAGGTGTATAAGGGTAAGAAAGATTCTGTTTTATACCACAATCTTGCAAATGAGCTTGAAATCTGTGGCTAAGAAATTCTCCTCCACCATCACACTGAAAGACCTTGATTTTCGACTCAAATTGGTTCTCTACTTGCTTTTGAAACATAACAAAGATCTTATAAAAGTCCGACTTCAATTTTAATGGATATATCCAACTATATCGAGAGAAATTATCCACAAACAGAACATAGTACTTGAAATTCTGAAATGAAGTCACAGGTGATGGACCCCATATATCACAATGAATTTTCTGTAGGGGCATAGTTGTTACAGATTCAGATGATGGAAATGGTAAAGCTACATTCTTAGCAACTTGACAATTGCTACATACATTCAACATTCTACTACTACACTGAATGAGTTTTTGATTCTGCAGATACTTCAAGGTATTCAGATTGGTGTGTGCTAATAATCTTTGATGCCATGTGTCCTCTTCTACTGCTCTGTGTCTCTGAGCTAAAAAGGCTTGTGTTGTTTGTGAATTTACTTGATATAGCCCTTTAGTTTTCCTTCCAAGCAGCAAGGTTGTGTTGGTCCAGTTGTCCTTTATATATACACCAAATTTATCAAAAACAAATGAGCATGGATAATCATCTATTAACTTGGATATTGACAAAAGATTTTTCTTTATATTAGGGACAATTAGAACATCATTCAGAGGTAATAGACTTTCTCCAGTATGCAGCAATGTATTACCAGTACATGTAATTGACAAGTGTGATCCATCACCAATCATGACAGTGTCATATCCAGTATATTCAGAAGGGTTTTGAAGTATACCGGGATTAGCTATGATATGTGCAGTTGCACTAGTATCTGGATCCACTCGCTGCCTTTGGCATCTTCAAGATGTATAGCTGCTAAAGTTGTTGGTATCTCCTTAGCTTGATATGAGTTATCAAATCTATACCAGCAATGTAAAGCATCATGGCCTAGTTTCTTGCATATTTGACATTCTAATTTTATGATGTTAATTGGCTTCTCATCCTGCATATTCTTAGAAAGAGTTAGAGTAGAAGGATAAGATTTCACTTCTTGATATCTTTGTGATGGACCAGCATAGGGACGAAATCCAGGGGTGAAAACAAAGTCAGAGGAATTGTGAAAAGGTTTGATTCTCTAATTCTCTTGCATATAGCTGATATTCTTGGATTTGTAACCTGAATTGTCTCCAGGATATCTGAATCCATGGCCCCTGTTATTAAGAAAACGTCCCCTTCCATAGCTACGGCCTCCTATGTAATTACCTCTTTGAGCTACAAAACTTGAATTTTGAGGAATGTACTCTCCATCAGTAGTTTCTTTAAACTGTGCTTGAGAGTATATTTGGCCAAAGTAAGCCATATTGGGGTTAAATTGAGTCCTGGAATAATTCTGCATTCTTGACTTGAACCTTTCTAATTGTGCAATTACCTCATCATACTTAGGTTGAGGTTTTAGACAGTATATTGTTGTTCGAAAACTTTCATATCAGCTCCTAACCCTTCCAACACACCAAATAGCTTGGTTATGTCATCCACAGGTTTCCCGGTAGCATTTAACTGATCACATATGGACTTGTATTCCCTAAGATAAACTAAAAGAGCTCGATCATGTTTTTGACAGGCTTGGAGTTTCCTCCTCAATTCGAACTCTCTTGCTACTGATTTTTGTGTGAATCGATTCAAAAGTGTCCGCCACACTTCATAAGATGTTTCTAAACCAATTATTAAGCTCAGTATATTCTAAGAGACAGCTCCACTTATCCAAGAGGATACTAGCTGATATGTTTTTGTCCAGTCAATATAGTCTGGATTTATGGCTTCAGCTTCACCTCTTTCAACTATATTTTGCAGCATTCGAGGAGGTGGTATAATATCACCATTAACAAAGCCAAAGAGTTCTTGACTTTTCAGAAACCTATGGATCTGAGCATGCCACAAAAGGAAATTGTCTTTGGCAAGTTTAATTGTGACAAAGTTAGAGATATTCACATGTATAGGGAAGGGATACTTTGATGCTCTTACTACCATTGTTGTACTTTTTCAACTATGGAAAAGAAGACAGCAATGGTGTTTATGAAAAACTAACACAGTTATCGTGATATTGCAATTTGATATAGCTTCAGCTTCTTCTTTCTCGATCTAAAGAGTAGCTACTGAATGGATCCTTCTAGCTGATATGATCGCCAACTCTGATACCATGTGAAGATGATGAAACTATACTGAAGAATCAGAAATGCAGAAACTTTTGTACTGAGGAATCGAAGATACAGAAGCAAGAAGATGTATTTGTAAAGTTCAAGATTGATCAAAAGAAACTCTGTATTCTTCTTGTTTCAATCACAATGTACTTCAGAACTTGTACATCAATGAGCAGAGATAAATCTTCATCTTGACTTCATACTTTCCTATCTTTCATCTGTATATTGCTGTACTCGTTTTACAGAGAATATGAAAGCAATTGAAGACTCAAAAACTCACACGAAACTATACACATTTTCCTATTTAAGAAGATGAAGACTAACTGAAAAAAACTAATTTTTGTTTTTGACTTTCTAACTGAATAACAACTTCACATGTCTTCATAGGCTAGCAATCCGCAATCCGTGTTTATCTTCTTTCATAAATTCTCCATCGTTGATGACAGTCTTCATTACTTTTCATCTTAGTCATTCATTTACAGCTTCTTCTTTCGACTGGTATCAGCCAATTCTTCTCTTTTTTTTTTTTTTTTGCTTATATCAGCTTTACTTGCTTTTCTCTTTTGTCAGCTTTAGCAACCTCAACAGCATCATCTGCTCTATGTCGATATATCTTAACATTCCACACTAATAACGTGCCCTTCAAGGTACGTTAATTGGAAAATCAACAAACGCTTTTTGGAGGAACTTGAAAAAAATGTTCTATAAATGAATGTTAGTTAAGAATTCATATTTCTGACGTGGGTCCAATGTTGTTGTTCGTTTTTTTCAGTATCACATGAAGAAATTCGTGTGTTCATAGTGAAACTGATGAAGAAGGAAAAGCTTTATGCTTTGCAAGGAGGTCCTATCTGTTGGACGCAAATTGCGCAACTCCAAGATCTCCATAACTAGAACAAGAACATGCATAATTAAGTAAAAAGATTAACGCACCTGTTTTGGGATCCATCGAACATAAAACAGAAGTAGAAAAGGGATTACCCACATATCAAGGGGATCCACGCATTAAGTCCTTCTCTTCTATTGCTCTCCATATCACTGGCTCAATGAGGTGGCCCCCTCCTCACATTTAACGTTAGGTAAACACCCCTTAGGTGATGATACATGTGAGAATTCGGGTTAGAGGAGAGACTTGAGCACTATTTATAGAGTTTCTAGCTAGTCCCTCTCATTACGGGCCAGGCTCAACTCAGCCCACACTACCCAGCCCATATTAGACTAATTAAGAAACTTTTTATCTCACTTTAGACCAACCATATTTTATGGTAACCGTAAAAACAGTAAATTACAATATCAATTAATTTAGTCCACATTAGGAAAACTCTTACATTCTCCCACTTGGACTATATTAATTGGAATCGTACTATATGTGTGCACATTTGGTCCAGAGATAATTCTTAATAGTCAATCATATCCCATAAAGTCTTAAACACTGAATCATGGCGGTAACTACATGTATACACATAGAGCCTTTCATGATCATGAATGTTCTCAATTTTATTGGTAGTGTGTCAAATGGATAACATATCTCATAGAGAGATCCCATTTGTCAGTCACCATTCTCTTACCTTAGGTGTCACAAAAACTTGTGCCATTAGAGAATGCTTTATGGTTCCAATGAACCCACATATGTCTTGTCCTTATGGTTAACCTTTCTTTATGTATCACAAGACATATGCACAGGGCTAATAACCGGATGCCCAGATGTCCCTAGCCTTCACTCAAGGTTTATACAATCCCTTGAGACTTTATCAATATGTATTTAACATAATAACAACACATTCAAAATATTTTATTGAATGCAAAAATTGATACATATCAAACCGTTACAAAGTGTAACAAACATAGATGAAATATTTATCAGAGTAAAGCCAAAATAGCTCCTACTAAAGAACAGTATTCGAAGATACTCCTAGGCCCATGCTAATGACATGTCACTCAAATACACATGGGTGTAGGCCTTTAGTTAGTGGATCTACAACAACATCATCTGTGAAAATATATTATATTATAAGTCACATTTCTATACCTTTTTTTATGGTCAAAGATATTTGATCACCATATATTTAGACCTCTTAAGACCTCTGTAGTAAATAAATAATACTACAAATTTGTTATCTCAATACAACCGTATGAGTCTATTCATCAAGTTAAAACGATCAACTCCTTCATGAGGTTCTGGAGCCTAATAGCCCAAGTAACAACCTAAAATAATTGTTACTAACACTGCATACATAGTAGAAGATAACATAAAACTTTATTTACTACACTTCCTACTAACATAAATTTGTATTCCGTTATTGATTGCATGTCATCAAAATAGCTAGTAAAGTTTACATCTAAATACCTTACTAACTGCAATAATTGAACATGTCTGTAAATTAGCATATAATCTAATGTCCTCTTTAAGTACCTTAAAACCTTCTTGACAACAACCTAGTGATCACATCATGGATTTGACTGATATCTTCCTAGAAGTCCCGTCACAATGACAATATTTAGTCTAGTGCAAATTCGAGCATACATTATATTTTTAAGTGCATTGACACAAGATACATCATTTAATTAGATTTTCTCAATATCTAAATAAGGATAATGTGATAGATTTAGTCTATCATCCTTAACAACAAGAGCAATTACTGGCTTACAATGATGTATATTGAATATTTCCAATATATAATAAGCAAATATCCTCTGTGAAAATCTAATATAATATGACAAAAACAATCCTTACAGACCTCAGTACAAATGATATAAAATGTCTTAAGGTCACAACTTGTAAACAAAATATTATGTACATAAAGTATGAGAAAAAATAAATTTCCTCCCACTAACCTTACAGTATATTGAATCACTTTGTTCTCAATTGAACAAAATAACAACATTATGAAATTTTAATAATATTGTCTGGAAATTTGCTTAAGACCATGAATTAGAATTTTTCAGTCTACACACAAGTTTACTTGAATCTACTGCAAAATCATATAGTTGCACAATATAGATTTTGTATCTATTTGGTGTAACTTTATATCAAAATAAATTATTAATACCACGTTTACTCTGAAAGAATATTTAAAGAAATAATTATTTCTTCACTATAAACAATCCACCCATTTTTCAGAGTGAAAACATTATTATTCTTTTTTTTATGGCATCTAATCACATACTTAATTGAGAACAAGAAACGACATTTATATAAGTTGCTAAAACAATCATGTAGTAAATATTGTAATCATGCTTTCACAAATAGACTATATAATATGATAATATAACTGATTGTCTTTCCCTAACAAATCTCCTTAATAAAGTTGCGACCACTTCATTCTGCACTTGAGAGGTTTAAGAAATTTCATTATAAATTATATCAAGAATAGTATCTTGAACCTCAACAAGTTTAGTCTATGGTATAGGAGATTTCATAATTATATGTATAGGTAAAGACAAAAACATAGTAACCTCAATTATACTATTATCATTAATAATCTGAGAGTAGTTATCCTCTACAATTACGTCAATCTTTAGAAATTTTAGAGTATGTGATTCCATAATACTTGTACCTTCTTTAGGGTCATAAAATCAATACCCCTTTAACAATCTAAATAAGATACAAAATAATTCCGAGTGGATCTGAATTCCAACGCACTTAATATTAGATTAGATAACCTTAATTTTGCATGATCGTTCTAAATTTCATATGATTCAAGTAATTTATGTCCAATTTATAACTCAAAAGAAGTTTATGAAACAACTTTGATAAGAGACACATTTTGTATGTGAAAAAGTTACTTTCATAATATCAGTCCACAAAAAACCAGATAAATTAGTCTTACTAATCATACTCATCACCATGTTCAATATGATTCATTTATGCTTTTCGGCTAAATCTTTCTTTATTTTTTTTTTTTTTCAGAATTTTCAGTTATAGTAATTAAATTACCACCCCAGAATTTACCAGGTATTTGACAAATAACCCTTTAAGCTATTTTGTATTGTCATACTTGCCAAAATACTCATGGCCACTGTTAAACCTGACAACTTTTTAAAACTAATTATAATTGTTTTATTCTTTATTTCAGTCATTTTCCTTAAATAGAAAACTTTCGGAAACAATCTTTTAATCATATACGAGATGTATATGTCATTAGGACTTAAACACAATCTTTGCAAATGTGTCATAATTTCAATATCAGACAAGACATAATTTCAAGCAACTAAGGCTTCCATCATCTTATAACAGTGCAGTCCACAAGCAAACATCTTTTCAAGTGTTCCAGAATGGAACGCTTCATGGATAGTAAGCAAATTCAATTGCTCTTTTCTTAAGCAACAAACTATATGTCCACAACTTAAAATTTGAAGTAGTAAAAATCTCAATAATAATGAAGTTATTATTTACATAAAATGTGACTGAAAACCAAGCAATGTATATAATTAGAATCATGTGAGCACTGTATAACTAGACATACAAGTACACATTTAGAGAGTTACACACATAATTATATAATCACATTTGGGCATAATATATGACATATAGTTATACACTCCCCACATGATAACATTCCAATTCTTCGTGAATTCATCACCTTTGGTTATATGAATCACTAGAATCAGTCACTCCTCCACCACACTATCATGTATCCCTCCATGAACTAATACACAATCACCTCTTTTGGAAGTATGACTACGCATTAGACTAAGAGACATCCCAATCATTATATGAGACCGAAATTTCTCAAACCCAATCAAGCGTGCCACTTTGGCGGTCACTACTCAATTGAATCATTGAAATTATCTCATACCAAGGATATAAGCTTTACTTCTCACATACACCATATACATGTGATTTTAACTTTAGTGATAGGGGCAGCATATCACCAAAATCACATATCATGCTAATTACATTACTTTATTCATTAATAAAATTAATCATATATATATAGCGAACCTGAAAGACAGATTCCAATGAGATCACTGATCACAGTAACACAAGAAAATTCTCATAGAAGCAAGCATCTTGTGCACCCCGATTACTGATTACTAAAACAACATTAAAAAAATGTCGATTCAAATGATCCCTCACAAGTTAACATCAATAGCAATACAGGGTACTCCAGATTGACAAGCTTGATAACTAATCAACTATTGCTCATGGGTTTCATACGGCAAAACATGACTCTAAGGCCAACAACTGATTTATTAACCAATTTTTAAGTAACAAATTATCATTGTAATCAACCAGTGGCCTATTAATTGAGTCAAATAAGAGAACAAAATATCTAAAATTTAACAGTAGATATCATTGCTCTGCGTAAATGTTATCATATTTCTTAATTATAAAATATTCAACTTGATAGACATTAACAAGTGACTAGACGAGTTCATGTACAATATACAATAATTTAATTGACATGCATTACCCACATACAACAGATATATTAATCAGTACAATCAGTTTGGTCACGAGTTCTTAAGATGCTCATCATTCAAAGATTACCAACGTGTCAAGGAGTATGCTTGAGCAACAAAAGTTTCATAACATTTACTATTTCTCATCAGCTCAATACATAGCTTAATGACTATTCCATAATGGTTGTATATCATTAAGCTAGCTTCAGTTCACAATAAAGTTTAATTTTTATTAATGAATAACACCATTATAATGTTTATATAATAACATACATGTAACCCAACATTTATATTTCTAAAATCACAGAAAATATAAGAAAAATACGCAAAAATACATTAAAAATACACGTATTTAGGGTTCCGTATGTATTTTCACATCCATAAAATATCAAACATGTAAAATAAATTTACCACAAGATAAAGGATAGCCATACAAATCCAACGCTGCCTGCCACGCGATGATCCGACGCTCCACGCACCCCCACGCGCCGCTTGAGTGCGCGGCGTGTGGAGCACACGCGCGAGCCGCACCCCGCACGTGACCGCGCATGACCACGCGTGCGGTGCATCTTCGACGCCCTGGCGGCGCGTGGGGGAGCGTGAGGCCTCCCCCGGTGACACGCCACCGATCGTCTTGCTCGTCTTGTCAAGCTCATTCCGAATTTGTGATTTAATTTTTTTTTTATTAAAAAAATTCTCGAAAATCACAAATTATGGCAAAAACTTTATGTGTTCAAGTTCTAGGGTTATGATTGCTATGATACCACATGTTAGACATAAATTGCGCAACTCCAAGATCTCCATAACTAGAACAAGAACATGCATAATTGAGTAGAAAGATTAACGCACCTGTTTTGGGATCCATCGAACATAAAACGGAAGCAGAAAATGGATTACCCACACATCAAGGGGATCACGCATTAAGTTATTCTCTTCTATTGCCCTCCGTATCACTGGCTCAATGAGGCGGCCCCTCCTCACATTTAACGTTAGGTAAATGCCCATTAGGTGAGGATACATGTGAGAATTCGGGTTAGTGGAGAGACTTGAGCACTATTTATAGAGTTTTTAGCCAGTCCCTCTCATTACGGGCTAGACTCAACTCGATCCACACTAGCCAGCCCATATTAGACTAATTAAGAAACCTTCTATCTCACTTTAGACCAACCCTGTTTTACTGTAACCGTAAAAATAGTAAATTACAATATCAATTAATTTAGTCCACATTCGGAAAACTCTTACACTATCATCTTAGCCCAGGCAAGTTATTTTCATACAAGTATAATGATAATGACAAGAGTTTTCAAAGTTTTGATGGTGGTAGTACGTTATTTGTGAGTCCTTTCTTATTTTCAGACTTTCACATTGCGCTTCTTTTTATCTTCATAAGTCTGATCAACCTCTAACTAGTGGGTGAGACATGCATCTCTCACTGCAAGTAGAAAATGAATATGGATACAATGTACAATATTACGGCAAGGCAAAGCCACATGTCATGTGGGCTGCGAGGATGACAATCTCTCAAAATACTATCGTTCCATGGGTTATGTGTCAGCAGCCCAATGCTCCTGAATATATTGCAAGAGTTTCATCATTTTTTTAACCTCTTCCACAATGTGTCATGGGTAGATATTTGTGCATTGTAGCATTTGTACGTAGGAAAATGATAACTATATATTTTGGTTTTGATGTGGAGACTTCTGACATCTACTCTCTGATGTTTTCTGATTTTGAGGACATTATTGAGACTAATTTCTACTTGAAGTAGCCTTATTCATTGTTTTTGGCATGGTGAAAGAAATACTTGTTTCATCAACATTCATCTTTAACTGGAGTTTCTCGTGCTCTGCAGATAATGCCTTCTATTGTGATCATATACTCCCAATTCTCCAAAAAAGCCCAAAATTTGGACTGAAAATTGGCATGGATGGTAATCTCTTTTTTCATGATGCTTATGTTGATTCCTACACTTTCATATAGCACTTTCTCTGCATTCTAGAGAATTTTGATGGCGTGACACTCAACTTCTCTTGAAGTTCTTCCATTCTTTCTTAATGAACGCATAATATACCATTTCCATTAGGTTTGGTTTAGCTACCTTTCTTTGGTATGTCTGCTTTACTTGAATCATGATAGAACCTGCATCTAATATTGCTTGGTTTTGCAATCAGAGCATTTCTTATAGCATATTTGACTGCCAAATTTCAATAGCATGCAAATGCGTTTAGGTTTTGTGTGCCTGAATTCACCAAGAGTCTTGTGTTGTCTTCCTAATGTGGAACATTTGGTGAATAGATAGCTGGTTTTGCTCATTTATTTGTTTTGATACCTACTTTTGTGTGGATGGTTTCAAATTAACAATGAATTTAGTACTTAGCTCATCCGATGATGACTAGTTTAGAGATACAATTTTCCAATATGCCCCTTACAATAGCATCTAGACTTCAAGAGATATGATAATTGGATGATTACTGTATATAACTTATAGATACTTTGTCATAGGCAGGTTTAGTGGAGTCTACAGCTGCACGATATTCTATCTTTTTATTTAATCAAGCTGTGAACATTTTTACATTCTTGCTGGCCACTGTAACAGCTTCACTTGTCATCAAAGACAAAACTCTCGGAAAAACATATACCAACCTAGCAAAAGATGAAAGCTCAACTAAGGAGATAGAAATAGAAAAGTTGACGCATGATGATGAAAGTGATTTATCTCTAGAGATAGATGGCCAATCTCATTTTGTTAGTGACGAAGAAATCATAGAAATAGAAGAGCCAAGGCTTGATGATGAAATCGTTCCAGCAGAAGGTACGTTCCAATCTCATCTTGTGAGTTTTACCATTTAATCAAAAGACTTGGCAAGATGTCAGTTCTTTAATGACTGTATTTTTGGATGACCAAATTTTATGGCAACGACATGTAGTAAGGAAATTGAATATATCTCTTCCCAATCTACTTCACTAGTAGTTGCCGAGATCCTTGGCGTTTTGCTACCATTACCTCTAGCATTTGGTGCTTAAATCATCTTTGTTTTTATGGGCGTAAGATTTGTAAGTGTTTTCCTTCTAGATATAATTGTTTGGATTGTCTTGACACTACATTGATTAAATGATGCAAAGCAAGAGTATCTCAATGTTTTGGTTTTTGGTCATGCGGCGGTCGTGCGACATTTGTGCAGCTATCGTGCGGTGGCATGCCAAGATCAAGTACCATTCTATTGACACAAATGGTCCAGTGGATGGGATTGGGAGAAGGAAGGGCTAAATTAGGAGTTCATAAACCCTAAAAAGGAAATAATGAAGGTTAACTGGTAATTTAGAACCATTCTATTAACACAAAAGACTGTAAATTTTTACACATCACTAAACTCACCTCACCAATATCAACGTTGCTTCAATTCATACCTGTTGTTTGTTTCCCCAATGTCATTTAATTATATACAAGTCGTGTAGATATTATCGCAGTCGAAAGTCCAAGCCAAGATTAAGTACCTAAACTAGAATTGCAGCTTTTGTCTGTAGCTATATTCTTTTCGTGCTTCCATTTCTCTTTGTCCACTCTGAATAAGGCTTGTTTACCGACTTTGACAAGGCAACCGCCTAAGATTTTCAAATACTTTATACTAATTAACAGTTAAGTTGCAAAACTTACTCCTCACATCAATAACTTCCACAATGTTCTTTCACTTTGTCTTCACTTTTTATCTGACTTTATGTGCACCACTTCAACTTCAACTTCTCTATAGTTGATGAAGCAAAGTTACTTAGTTATTTCGTGTGATATCCTAGATTTTCACTCATGTCTTCTACTGAATAAAGCAAACAATATTACGTACGGCTTAGGTCGTTACATATGATTGCAGTGATTTCTCTATATTAAGTTATTAAATGACTACTACCTGCTAATTCAATGGATCATACTTCTCTTTTGCATTTGGCTAATGTCTAGGTGGTTTAGAGAAGCTTGTGGGAAATCCTTTAAATACGCTATGCTAGCACTGAAAAATAATTCAAGCCAAGATTGACACCTCTTAAATATTCTTCATTTCCTTTTGGTCTTAGATACCAAGCTGCACTATGTACTCTATTTGAGATCTTTCTAATGTGCTTAGGTGGATGGTGACCATTTTAAAGCAAGATTAGAAGTGGACATCAAACTAAAAAGTATAAAAGGGAGAACATAAAAAATAATTCTAGACATGGAACTACATTTTTCCAGGAAAGTGACCAACACTTTGGGGAATTCCTATTCTTGTTTTTCTAGAAGCTAATTGCCATGTACATTGCATTGCTTCACCTAAAGATCTAATGAATGTGTCACACATTGAGGAAGTGCATTATTTCTAAAAAGTATACAAGGAAGTAGTTTTACCTATCCAACAACAGCCAAACCATTAGTAGTAAATGATGATATCATCCAAATCATTAAGCATGCTTCATTTGCAGCCTAAATGTTGAGCCCAAGTGCAACCAGAAAGGTAGCAAATGATAAATAGGTTGTTAGAGCTATCACCCTTACCAACACGAGAAGTCCTGTGAATGAACGCAAGTATACATTTAGAATTGGCAATATTCTCAAATTTCAAAAAAGAGTATTTTGCAATATAAACACGGAAGATCATCAAATTTGTCCTTGTGGCAGCTTTTTTGTATTGTAATACTGGGGGAGCACATGGCTATAATATCATGAACAAATAAATTATCAGTATTCATATAAGACAATGTAGAACCTAAAGGGTAGCTCTAGTCCCTTTGTCTAAGGAAGAAGGAAGACAGTGATAAAATATTCACAGACCTTTCTTTAGAAACTGATGAAAATTTATATCTTTAATGCTTAGAGGTAAAATATAAACTTTTTTTGTCAGCCTCCAAAGCAGAATAAGAAATATTAAGTACCTAATGAAATTACAAGACAAAGGATATTGTCATTTTTCAATACTTTAAGACATTATGACATGTGTATGAATAAGTGATTTTATTTGACTTCTTAAAACAAAAATACAAAACCAAAGAAAGTTATAGATGGATGGCACTATTCACTGAGAAGAGACATGTGCAACTATAGCACCTCTAACCCCCAATTTGTAGACAAAAATTAATATTGGATCCAATGCAATATTTGCAAGATTTTCTGCAACTGTTATTAATCAATCAAATAAACAATCAAACAACTACCAAGAAATAAGCATAGTTCTTAATTTACTTAACCACAAAGACCATTAACTTTACTACGGTAATGAAGCACAAGTATAGTCTAAAAATGTAAAATGCAAGATAGGAAATCTCTAGACTCTCCTATTGTATTTGCTTTCCTAGCTTAAAACATCCAATATCTTTTTGTAATGTTGGCTTAAGTTAATTAGAAAATGAACTTGTAACAACTTTATCTAGGACAAGAGCTACACATTTTACCCAGACATATCATCCTACCATCATAATAGAGTCAATTAATTGACAAAGAAATTCACAAATATGACATGACTTACTATAAGTGGAATGGTAAACTTTTTTAACTAAAAATTTGAGTCATTCTAGGATTTGTAATAGTGCATTATGTAAACTATAATGACTGTTAGTCTTTTTGTTGGCGTGATTATCTTTAAAAGCACTCTTCCTCCAACCTAGACTTTTAATCATTGGAAACTCTGATGCTTTGAAGCTTCAATAGAACGACTCTAATTAATCTACACTCAATTGTTTTTTTTTTTTTTTTTTTTTGTCTCTTTGGTCAATAGGTGATTTCTCCTTATCTTAGGCACTTTCATTGTAAACACATTTTTATCCTATGTTAGACACATCAAGTTTGCTTCCACATCTTATGTAGTGAATATTACCAAAACATATTTTATATATGCTAGTGGACCTATTTTCTAACAAGCTAAACTTTTGAAAAAAAAAATTGTCAAATCCTTTATCAAAGCATATGTGTAGATTTCAAGTTATGACATCTCATTTATAACAATTTTGCATATTCTCCACTTTTGGAATTCCTGCTTTTAGTCATCTAATTGATTTAGATTTCAAGGTATGAACTGAAGCAATGTTGATATTGGTGAGGCGAGTTTGGTGATGTGTAAGACTTTACAGTCTTTTGCATCAATAGAATGGTGCTAAATTACCAGTTAACCTTCATTATTTCCTTTTTAGGGTTTATGAACTCCTAATTTAACCCTTCCTCCTCCTAATCCCAGCCACTGGACCATTTGCGTCAATAGAATGGTATTTAATCTTGGCTTGCCGCCGCACGATAGCTGCACAACCACTGCACGGCCAAAAACCAAAATGATGCGCGAATAGACATAGAAAGGTAGACCCAAAATCAATTGAACGTGTATATGATCATATAAAACCATGACATGCTACAGAGTTCATGTGAGAAAGTGTAGACTTGATCGTCATACCTAAACGACGAATGAAGACGGTGTCAATAAAGGAAGTGGCACGGTTAGCAACCAAAGCCAAGACAGCGGGAAAAGCAATCCTCAATATCTCTCCACCAAGTGCATCCATTCTGAGCACATGCCTGAAAACCATTTGGAAACCATTTTTGACCATTAAAGAAGACAGTCGGGGTACATATCATGCGGCTTATCCATGTCATGACATGACTTGAACTTTAAGCACCTTTGAAGTTTGACCAATTTTTCTAGAGAAATCTATGGCTACTAGAGTCTCGATAACTTGACCAATGAGCAGCCGAAATAACTAACTTTGCTTCATCCACTACGAAGAAGTTGAAGTTGAAGTTGTGCGGATAAAGTCAGTTAAGAAGTGAACACAAAGTGAAAGAACATCGTGGAAGTTATTGATGTGATGAGTAAGTTTTGCAATTTAACTGTTAAGTAGTATAAAGTATTTGAAAATCTTAGGCGGTTGCCTTGTCAAAGTTGGTAAACAAGCCTTATTCAGAGTGGACAAAGAGAAATGGAAGCACGAAAAGAACATAGCTGCAGACGAAAACTACAATCCTAGTTTAGGTACTAAATCTTGGCTTGGACTTTCGATTGCGATAATATCTACACGACTTGTATATAATTAAATTACACCGGGGAAACAGACAACAGGTATGAACTGAAGCAATGTTGATATTGGTGAGGCGAGTTTAGTGATGTGTAAAAGTTTACAGTCTTTTGCGTTAATAGAATGGTGCTAAATTACCAGTTAACCTTCATTATTTCCTTTTTAGGGTTGATGAACTCCTAATTTAACCTTTCCTCCTCCTAATCCCAGCCTCTAGACAATTTGCGTCAATAGAATGGTATTTAATCTTGGCTTGCCGCCGCACGATAGCTGCACAACCACCGAACGATAGCTACACAACCGCCGCACGACCAAAAACTAAAATGATGCGCGAATAGACATAGAAAGGTAGACCCAAAATCAATTGAACGTGTATATGATCATATAAAACCATGACATGCTATAGAGTTCATGTGAAAAAGTGTAGACTTTATCGTCATACCTAAACGACGAATGAAGAGAGTGTCAATAAAGGAAGTGGCATGGTTAGCAACCAAAGCCAAGACAGCAGGAAAAGCAATACTCAATATCTCTCCACCAAGTGCATCCATTGTGAGCACATGCTTGAAAACCATTTGGAAACCATTTTTGACCATTAAAGAAGACAGCCGGGGTACATATCATGCAACTTATCCATGTCATGACATGACTTGAACTTTAAGCACCTTTGAAGTTTGACCAATTTTTCTAGAGAAATCTATGGCTACTAGAGTCTCGATAACTTGACCAATGAGCAGCCGAAATAACTAACTTTGCTTCATTCACTACAAAGAAGTTGAAGTTGAAGTTGTGCGGATAAAGTCAGTTAAGAAGTGAACACAAAGTGAAAGAACATCGTGGAAGTTATTGATGTGAGGAGTAAGTTTTGCAATTTAACTGTTAAGTAGTATAAAGTATTTGAAAATCTTAGGCGGTTGCCTTGTCAAAGTCGGTAAACAAGCCTTTTTGAGGGTGGACAAAGAGAAATGGAAGCACGAAAAGAACATAGCTACAGACGAAAACTACAATCCTAGTCCAGGTACTAAATCTTGGCTTGGACTTCCGATTGCGATAATATCTACATGACTTGTATATAATTAAATTACACCGGGGAAACAGACAACAGGTATGAACTGAAGCAATGTTGATATTGGTGAGGCGAGTTTAGTGATGTGTAAAAGTTTACAGTCTTTTGTGTCAATAGCATGGTGCTAAATTACCAGTTAACCTTCATTATTTCCTTTTTAGGATTTATGAACTCCTAATTTAACCCTTCCTCCTCCTAATCCCCTCTATTGGACCATTTGCGTCAATAGAATGGTATTTAATCTTGGCTTGCCGCCGCACGATAGCTGCACAACCATCGCACGATAGCTGCACAACCGCCGCACGACGAAAAACCAAAAAAATTGAGATACTCTTGCTTTGCATCATTTAATCAATGTAATGTCAAGGCAATCTAAACAATTATATCTAGAAGGAAGACACTTACAGATCTTAGGCCCATAAAAGGAAGGATGGTTTTAGCACCAAATGCTAGAGGTAATGGTAGCAAAACGCCAAGGATCTCGACAACTACTAGTGAAGTAGATTGGGAAGATATATATTCACTTTCCTTACTACATGTAGTTGCTGTAAAATCTGGTCATCCCAAAATATGGTCATTAAAGAACTGACATCTTGCCAAGTCTTTTGAGTAAATGGTAAAACTAACAAGATGAGATTGGAACGTACCTTCCGCTTGGACGACTTCATCATCAAGCCTTGGCTCTTTTATTTTTATGATTTCATCGTCACTGACAAAATGAGATTGGCCATCTATCTTCAAAGATAAATCACTTTCATCATCATGCGTCGACTCTTTCATTTCTATCTCCTCAGTTGAGATTTCATCTTTTGTTAGGTTGGCACATGTTTTTCCGAGAGTTTTGTCTTTGGCGACAAGTGAAGCTGTTATAATGACCAGAGGGAATGTAAAAATGTTCATAGCTTGATTAAATAAAAAGATAGAATATCATGTAGCTGCAGACTCCACTAAACCTGCCCATGACAAAGTTGCTATAAATTACACATAGTAAACATCCAATTATCATATCTCTTGAAGTCTAGATGCTATTGTAAGGGGCGGATTGGAAAATTGTATCTCTAAACTAGTCATCATCGGATGAGCTAAGTGCTAAATTCATTGTTAATTTGAAACCATCCACGCAAAAGTAGGTATCAAAACAAATAAATGAGCAAAACCAGCTATCTATTCACCAAATGTTCCACATTAGGAAGACAACACAAGACTCTTGGTGAATTTAGGCACACAAAACCTAAACGCATTTGCATGCTATTGAAATTTGGCAGTCAAGTATGCTATAAGAAATGCTCTGATTGCAAAACCAAGCTAACAACTCAATTAGTTAGTCAAATGATGCACGAATAGACATAGAAAGGTAGACCCAAAATCAATTGAACGTGTATATGATCATATAAAACCATGACATGCTATAGAGTTCATGTGAAAAAGTGTAGACTTGATCGTCATACCTAAACGACGAATGAAGACAATATCAATAAAGGAAGTGGCACGGTTAGCAACCAAAGCCAAGACAGCAGGAAAAGCAATCCTCAATATCTCTCCACCAAGTGCATCCATTCTAAGCACATGCCTAAAAATCATTTGGAATCCATTTTTTAGCATTAAAGAAGACAGTCGGGGTACATATCATGCAACTTATCCATGTCATGACATGACTTGAACTTTAAGCACCTTTGAAGTTTGACCAATTTTTCTAGAGAAATTTATGGCGACTAGAGTCTCGATAACTTGACCAATGAGCAGCCGAAATAACTAAGTAACTTTGCTTCATCAACTACAAAGAAGTTGAAGTTGAAATGGTGCAGATAAAGTCAGTTAAGAAGTGAAGACAAAGTGAAAGAACATCGTGGAAGTTATTGATGCGTGGAGTAAGTTTTGCAACTTAACTATTAAGTAGTATAAAGTATTTGAAAATCTTAGGCGGTTGCCTTGTCAAAGTCGGTAAACAAGCCTTATTCAGAGTGACATCCTAGATTTTTAGTCCTGTCTTCTACTGAATAAAGCGGACAATATTACACAGTAAGGCCCGGGTCATTACAAATGGTATCAGAGCCGAGTTCTGACCGCGTGTGGGGGCCACAGCTCTTAAGGGGTGGAGAGTGTGATAGCCCAAGGAATGGGAGGGGTCCTCTCCAGTTCCACATCGCTTAGGGGGAAGTCCTGGACTAGTTTATAAGGCTTGGGTCCCTTTAACTTGTGTAACGCGTTTTAAAGCCATGAGAACTTAATGTCCAAAGCGAACAATATTACACAATGTAGGGCCGGGTCGTTACATCATAAATATTATAATACTCAAATGAGTACCTCTCGTTCATGATTTTTATAAATGTTCATTTGAAAGTTTTCTTGTTTGGTGTAAAAATAGTGCTATAGCCTCCTCATATGTGCTATGAATCATATCATCATCCTTTATCTTATAACATCTACCGTTGGCCCTATATCGATCATGATAGAAGTTTTTCTTAATTTTATAATGTTGGTAGTGATCATTGACTAAGATCTCCCTTCTCTACAAATAGGCAATCCTCGCAAGTGGATTTGCGGAGAAAGATTATGACAAGGCAACTGTAGCTGCGTCTAGGTTATTACAGGTACCTATTTTGATGAATAATAATGGCTTTTTGAACCCATAATCTTGTGAATTGGAGATTCTCGAGAGCCAAGAAAAAAAAAGAAACAATTAAAATTGCTTAGACTGATAGACTGAATGATAAGCAATATTCAATCATGAAAACAAAATAGGTGCAAAAATATTCAACATAGTAGAACGAAGCATCCGTTTACTTAAATTAAATTTAGTTTTTTTGGTTGCATTGTCTCCAAATACACCACCAGACAAACAGTGTAGTACTCCAAGATTCTTTATGAAGTAAAACCAGCATCATATTTAGTGGGATTTAACCGGATGTTTCCCCAAGTTATTCATTTGGCAAGACTCACGCAAAAGACATTCCTGTCTGTCTTCCTTAGTAGAACTACTTCTGTTGTCTCTATATCCAATTTTATAATACTGGTTTTAGTTTTTCAGAAGAAAGAAAAAAAAATCCTTTATTCTTCTACTGATTAATAAGTAGGTGCATATGCTGCTAGTTGAATTTTCTATCATTTGTGGAACTTTGTGGATATTTTTCTTTTACTCTTGAAGGAGGTCAACTATCATCAATGAACATCACTAATGATGGAAGTCAAGTTCATCGTTTGAATTGATGCGCAGATGGATTTGGATGTGTATATTATCCTCTATCTAGTGCTTGTTTGGTAATTAACCTCATAAATTAATTATCCTTTCATATACTAATTACCTATGTTATGCTCTATCTTGCTTAGTATCATGGAGGAACAAATTTTGGTCATACTAATGGCGGGCCATTTATCACCACAAGTTATGACTATGAGGTACCAATTGATGAATATGTTAAGCATAATTTGTTCCTATGTACATGGACATGTTTAAACTTGATAATTGCGAATGTTTATAAAGTTTATATTTTGGCTAATAATTTGACCGCTTGCTTTCAGGTTTACCAAGGTTCCCAAAGTGGGGACATCTCAAGGAGCTTCACAAATCTCTAATGTTATGTGAGCATGTGCTGCTGAACGGTGAGCCAACTACTATGTGGTTAAGTCCCAATGCCGAGGTGATTGATTCTTTCTTTGTTTTTTTTTTTTTTTTTACTTCACTTCTCAATGCTATGACTTCTGTTCTGATGCTAACTGGAACTTTTATCAAATATTTAACATCAACACAGCATCACCCTTTCACATAATCACCTGTTTACTTCCTTTTCTGCAGACCACCATTTCGGAATTTTATTTTGCACTTGTCACATAGAATCCAAGATTGTAGGATCATACTAAATAATGTGAGGAATTAATTTTGGAAATCATGTTCATTCATGCAAGTTGATAGGCAACCTTGACATATTTTTCCAGTTAAAAGCTTACTTCCTTTTTAAAGGATCTCTTGACAGTTTTAGTCATGTCTACTATAGATGGACCGTCGAGAAAAACTGACACACTTAGTAGTTGCAATGATGCATATTGTTTATATTCCTCTATGTCATATTATACGGTTTTTGTGTCTCAACATTTATCCAAATCTACCCCTTTTTTCCCAATCCCAATTAACCTTATTATATCGTCATTCCCTGACAGAAATTTGTGTAGGCCAATGTCTACACTTCTTCAGGATTTTGTGTTGCCTTTCTGGCAAAAATTGATGACGAGGAAGACAAGACAGTACTGTTCCGAAACATGTCTTATCATTTGCCTGCATGGTCAGTCAGCATTCTTCCTGACTGCAAAAATGAAGTCTTTAACTCAGCAAAGGTAGCACTTTAAACTCTTTTGCATTTCTCTAATAAGGATTTTTCTTTTGAGTTTTGATGCATCACATTCTTAACCAAAAGGTTGGGTTTGGCCCCACATTTTTTCTCTTTGGTGTGCATGCCTTGGGTTTTGTTATGAGTCCTCTGTAGAATTGCCTCCATGTTAACAGCATAACTTGAACAGGTTTGCTCCCTGAGCTCCGTGCTAGAAATGATACCAGAATCTTTGATGCCATCTGCCTCATCATCGGATAAGGATCTGAAAGCTCTTGAATGGGAAATATTCACTGAGAAACCTGGACTATGGGGAAAAGAAGACTTCAGTCTGAATAGTTTTGTAGATCACATCAACACCACAAAGTATACGACAGACTACCTTTGGTATACAACAAGGTTGTTCTTGTTCCCGTTCACTTGTAGAAAATCACCGACACATTTCTTAATTTATTATTCCTGCCAAAGATATACATATGGTTATGCATGTCCCAGATTGAAGTGGAACTATACATAAAAAGCAAAGATATTGTTCGACCTTCACAGTTGAGGAGTCCATTGTTTCTGCATATATCTGTATGATATCGTCATGAGTACCTCTTTTCTTCCTTTCTAATTCTTCTGCACTTCTTCATACATTTAATCATTAAATGGCCTCTTCTTGGATTATTCACTTTCTTCAGTTAGATTAGCTTTCCTAGTGAGTGCACACTTATTTATATTATGAGCAAGCACTCTCATTTCAAAATTTCACCCTTCGTACATACATCTGGATAATGGACCAATCTTGATCGAGCAACTTCTGATGAATGCTTTTGCTTTGCATTTCCAGTATAAATGTCGCTGAAAATGACAATTGCTTAAAGGGAGGAAGCCAACCTCACCTTTTGGTTGAATCAAAGGGTCATGGTCTCCATGCTTTTGTGAATCAGAAACTTCAAGGTTAGAGTTTTGTCTCCTCTGAGATTTCTTTCTATAGGGAACTTCTTCTACTTATTGTTCAACTTGTCACCTAGCATTCTGCTTTCAATTATGCCTCCATTTCACCTATGTGTTTATCATGCCCTGTGTGGTGCAAATTGATCTTCCCTCGAGAGTTAAATGAGTATGGATTTTTCACCATTTAATATTTTCTTCCTTCCATGCCCTGCTTTTAGTGGCATATTCTTTTTAAGGGTGAGCTCTTGTCATGTTATATGTTGGATAAAGTATCTTTCATTCAGTCGTCAGCTCATAATGCGTGGTTGCAGTTCAGACTCTGATGTTTGATTATTGCACTGTCAATTGTCAGGTAGTGGTTATGGAAATGGATCGAATGTACCTTTCAACTTCTCTGCTTCCATTTCTCTCAAGGCTGGAAAGAATGACATTGCTATTTTGAGCTTGACAGTAGGAACCCAAGTGAGTCCCAGGTTCATGTTACTGGTTCGAGGTTTATGATAACTTCCTTTTTTGCCCCATGTCATTAAATCTTCTGCTTAGCAAAAGAATGGCCAACTTCAATAAAGTAGTGGAGTGCACTTTAAAAGGGTGGCCAACTTTGAAAGCTACCGGGTGCAGTTCTGTAGTGTAAACATGTTTAGGACATGTCAGAGAGTCTGATGATGATGAAACTGTTCTTCTTGATAACAATGGAAAGGTTAGCAGGAGCTTTCTTATACATATTTGGTTTAAGGTCCTTCTTCCTTAGTGCCTTTTTAATTAATTGCACATTGTCCTTGTTTTTTTGTTTTGGTATGATTTCAGAATGCAGGCCATATTATGAATGGAGGCCAGCTGGATTGACTAATGTGAAGATTAAGGGATTGAACAAGGGGATATTGGACATATCTGGATATAAATGGACCTACAAGGTATTCTCTTCTCCTTCTTCTTCTTCTGCTTCTTCTTCTGTAGTTCATCTTCTTCTTCCTTTCTTTTTTTTATACCAAAATTGTGATTCTTCTTTCAAAAGAAACATCATGCCATATGGTGCTTAAATATCAGTGCGGTTATAAATGCCATCTCTGCCTGCAGCATAGAGCAGCTATTCTGTTGGGAATCAAGTTAGCTCTAACCTAGGAGATGGGGTGAGACAGAACCTACTAATAACTGGAATTATCAACCTAAGAAAATTCCGGAAAAAAGAGATATTAATGTAAGCAATGTTCTTTTAAAAGTGTTCAGTCTTTATAGTTAAATTCCTGTATTTTGCTCCCCTGGCAGATTGGATTGGAGGGAGAACAGTTGGGGGCACCATATGGGGGGAAGAGCATAAGCTGGGTTTCAACAGCAGAACCACTGAAGAATCAGCCACTCAAGGTAAAGAATGCTTGGACAACGCCCAATGCATTCGATGGTCCTGTTTTCATTGACCCGAAGAGCGCACTAATAGTTATATGTATTATCTGTCACAATTAAGTTGATATATTGCACCTATTGTGGACCCTCCAACAGGTAATGAACCTGTTGGTCTGGATATGATCCATATGGGTAAAGGACTGGCATGGTTAAACGGACAGCAAATAGGAATTTACTGGCCTATATTAGTGTTGGAAGATATGCATAATATGCAAAAGATCCTCGGATACTAATTAATCCGATCTTGATTTTATAGAATCAATCTAAAAGCTAGATTGATTTATATTGATATGTATGATATTACATTTCCTTTTTCTAGTGTATACTTTGTATTATAATTATTCATCAATGTACATTGTTGAAATATAGAAAAATACACTGAAAAGAAATTCTCCCCAAATCTGTCGTCTTTCTCTTCCTCTTCCCAATCTTGCTTCAACCCTTGCTTCGACTTCTGACATGGTATTAGAGCCACGGCTCTAAGCTCCATCTTCCGCACCAAATTGCTTTTGTTTGAATCTGCAAGACAGATTTGCGTCTTGTTAACGAGAGAATTGATTATTGTGAGAAGGGAGAAGAAGCGGAGAGGATTTACTTACCATGAATCTAGAGAACCAGCCTCCTGTTAGCACTGGAATTCCTTCCACAGGCAATGTCACGCCAATGGTGGAGACGCAAGGCCGCAACACCGATGTGGTACCTGCAAATACCACAACGTAGCAATAATGGCAGATGTTCCCGGCTCAGCGAGTGTGGGGCAGCCCATTCCGGGCCAACCTTACCGATGGGTACCTTATCCATGGTACGTCGAGTAAGGCCCGAATCCATCATTGCCAGGGGTAATGAATTACCAGAGTAGTGTTCAGCTCGATGGAGGTCTACCAATCGCAAGCGGGGCAAACTCAGCCATCAAGACAGAACCGAGAAGCGGGATCAGGAACAAACGTTCACCCGAGTCCTTTCAATGCGGGGCATGGATCTAGATTCGATGGGTCGGGTACAGGGACGAATCCCTACCCAAACCCAAATTTCCCACCAAATTTTTTTCCGTATCCGATTGCAGCTATCACCGGCCAACCGGAACTAGGGGACCCCTTTCATGTGTCTACCGCCGACGGTCCAGAAGTGCGACTCATAAGTCTGCAACTGATCGGGTTGGAAAATTACAGCAAGTGGTCACAAGATTTCTGGAGGGCCTTTGCGACAAAGGATAAGGACGGCTTCCTCGACGGAACCATGCCGATCCCGTCGGACGAGAGGCTGGCAAGGCACTGGAGAAAGTGCAATCGCCTGATCCGCACTTGGATCGGCAACTGTGTCTCCCCGGACGTCGCAGCAGGGCTCCCCCCGACCGAAGATTCTAAAATCATGTGGGACAACATCAAAGAGATGTACGGAAAGTTAGATCGAGCAAAAATTTTATGTCTCATGCAAGAACTCACGGATCTCAAATAAGGAAACATGTCAATAACGACGGTGTACAGCAAACTCTCATCGCTTTGGAACGAGCTCGAGGCCGCAGAGGAAAAGCTCGAGGGACCCCCAGAGACACTCAGGCAGTACAGATCGATGAAGGAGAGGGAGAAATCCACTCGATTTCTCTTGATTTTGAATGAATCTTACCTGACCTTTAGATCGCAGATCCTGGCGATGGACCCCGTGCCGCCCCTCGGCTGGATTTTCCAGCTGGCCATCCAAGAGGAGAGCCAGCGACTCACGGCTCCGGAACAAACACGAGGAGGCGACGCCGTAGCCCTCGCCCTCCGCGGAGAACGCCGCGGGAGAGAATTGGGGGCGAAAACCCTAGCTCGAGAGAATCGCGAAGGGCTGGGGCTAGGGTTTGAAATGGTTGAACGATCCCTTAAAAGGGAAGGAAACTACAGCCAGGATTTAATCCAGCGATCCAACGGCACAGATCGAGAGAGGAGATCTAATGGGTCCGATTAATCCTGAAGATCCGACGGTCCACAAAGAGGTGATCTGTTCGCTGGATCGGACGGTGGAGATAATTCGGGAATAAAGGGATCCGACGGCCAGATCTTTTCCATACGAAATTTCAGCCAAAATTCAAAAGGGAAAGGTAAATTGTACTGTGAGCACTGTAAACGTCCGCATCATACTATAGATAATTGCTGGAAATTACATGGAAAGCCAAGAGAAAAAGGAAAAAGGAGAGAATACTCTGCAGCTTACCAAGTGACCGGACCTACTGGGATAAGTAGTGACCGGCCCATTACCTATGGGCAATATCAGCAATTGATGCATGCATTGCAAAAGGCAGACATTGGAAAAACAGGGGGAAGCTTCTCAGGTATATCTCACTGCCTGATAAACTCAATTTCAAAAAGGGCATGGATAATAGACTCGGGAGCGAGTGATCATATTATTTGTGATGTGAGTTTTTTCTCAAAAAGGAATAGGGAATTGGAGGAACCTATTTCTGTAGAACTTCCAAATGGAAATATTACTCATGTCACATTGACAAGGACCATTCAATTGAGCCCCCAAATTATCTTGCACAATGTCCTTTATGTCCCACAATTCCGGTTCAACCTCATTTCCGTGTCCAAAGTCTGCAAAGAAAACTCTTGTCGAATACTCTTTGATGCTGACACATGTCTTTTTTAGGCCCTTTGGACTGGGAAATTGATGGGCTTGGGTAATGTTTCTGAAGGTCTATATTTCTGGACCAGCACTTCAAGTCATCATGCTTCAATTCCTTTCAATAAAATGTCGTTGTGTAACGTCATTGCTAATGATAAAAACTTTTGGCATAGTGTTTTTTTTTTCCATACCCTAACTGTCATATTTGCCCTTTAGCAAAACAATCTCGTGCATCATTTCCTTCCAATACAAAACGTTCCAATAATGTTCTTTCCTTAATTCATGTGGATGTTTGGGGGCCATATCACACAGCACATTGTGACGGTTCACGATATTTTCTCACTATTGTTGATGATCACTCTCGAGCCACATGGGTATTCTTGATGCAATCAAAAGCACAGGTTCCATCTCATTTGAAGACGTTCATTATTCTGACTAAAAATTAGTTTGGGAAGTCAATCCAGAGAATAAGGACTGACAATGGAAAAGAGTTTCTTAGCCATGAATGCATATCACTCTTTCTGGCTCATGGCATTCTACATGAAAGCTCATGTGTTTATACTCCACAATAGAATGGAGTAGTGGAACGTAAGCATCGTCACTTGCTGGAAGTCGCACGCGCTTTAAAATTTCAGGGATCCATACCAGCAACATATTGGGGAGATTGTGTCCTTACTGCAGCCTACTTCATCAACCGTATGCCTACTCGGATCCTAGCTGGTAAGTCACCTTTTGAGTTACTTTATAAAAAGAAACCAACAGTAGATCATCTACGAGTCTTCGGTTGTTTATGTTATGCTACAACGGTGGGACCTTGAGATAAAATGGGTCCACGAGCAAGAAAAGGCATTTTTATGGGTTACCCTAACCTACAGAAAGGGTACTACATTCTGGATCTATCGACAGGGGAATTTTTCGTGAGCAGGGACGTCATATTTCACGAAACTGTCTTTCCATTCCAGGAGACTACAGGGGATTTCAATATCTCAAATAGCTCACATCAATCTCCAGTTGAAGATAATCTATCTCCTGAATACTTTCTTGCTGCATCCCCGGGGCAAGTCATCCCACCATCTTTTGGTCAGTCACCACAGACAGAGACATTGGACAACATACCCAGTCCTTCACCCAACATTGAGAATGAATCTGCAAATCATGCAGAAAACAACGCTGCAGAAATATCTCCTTCTCCACCACCAACGGATCATCCACGACGTTCGAAGAGAGCCACGAGACCACCGACATGGACTAAAGATTATGTCTGTGCCTCACTTAATGGACTGGGTATTAACTATCCAACATCTTCTTATGTTTCCTTTGAAAGACTTTCGTCGGAACATAAATGTTGCATTAGTCGAATATCCGATGAAAAAGAACCATCTAGTTATGATGTGGCATCCAAAGACCCACGATGGCAGCAGAACTACAGGCGTTGGCCAACAATCAAACATGGGAGATAGTTAATCTTCCTCGGGATAGGAAGTCCATAGGCTGCAAGTGGGTCTACAAAATAAAATATAGAGCTGATGGATCCATTGAACGATACAAAGCTCGATTGGTGGCGAAAGGATATACACAACGCGAAGGTTTCGACTATAACGAAACTTTTTCTCCAGTGGCCAAGGATGTCACTGTTCGATCATTCTTATTTGTTGCAGCAATCCATCATTGGTCGTTACACCAAATGGATGTCAACAATGCTTTTCTTCATGGTGATCTAGATGAAGAAATTTACATGGACATTCCTCAGGGCTTACGGAGACAGGGGGAGGATAAAGTATGTCGTCTCCGGAAATCCCTCTATGGGCTGAAACAGGCTTCCAGACAATGGTATGCTAAATTTGCCAATGCTCTCACCAATGCCAACTTCAAGCAATCAAAGTATGATTATGCTTGTTTACATGGACCAAAGGTACGTCATCTATCTACTTGATGATTTATGTGGATGACATTCTTATCATGGGAAACGATGAAGCTGTAGTAGAGAGTCTTAAAAAATACTTGCATACCACCTTTCATATAAAGGATCTGGGAGCACCAAAATATTTTCTTGGGATTGAGATCGCACGATCTCCCCAAGGGATTTCTCTCAGTCAAAGGAAGTTTGTATTGGAGATTATCTCAGAGGTTGGATTATCAGGGTGTAGGCCAACTGTCATTCCAATCGAACAGAACGTCATGCTAACTACAACAAATCATGCTGGGGGAACGTTTCAGGATGATCCTATACTACAGGATCCAACGACTCGTTGGAAAACTTATATACCTGACTATGACCAGGCCTGATATATCATACGCGGTGCAGAATCTGAGTCAATTCATGCACAAATCGAAAGAATCTCACATGAATGCCGCTCTGAAAGTGGTCAAATATTTGAAGGGATGTCCAAGACTCGGAATACTTTTATCCAGAAAATGCAATATGGAAATGACAGCATATTGCAATGCGGATTATGCGACATGTCCTATGAGTCGAAGATCCATAACTGGCTTCTGTATCAAGCTTGGAGATTCCCTCCTCTCGTGGAAAACCAAGAAGCAAGCAACAGTTTCTCTATCATCAGCAGAGGTAGAGCATCGGGCCATGGCAAAAACCACATGTGAAGTTGTGTGGATACGAGGATTGCTCAATGACCTTGGAGTACGATTGAAAGGTCCGACGAGGTTATACTGTGACAACGAATCGGCCCTAAAGCTTGCAGCGAATCCTATGATGCATGAGAGAACTAAGCACATAGAAGTGGATTGTCATTTCACTCGGGAGAAGATTCAAGAAGGAACAATTGAGACGAGAGGGATTGGAACTGCTGAACAGCTTGCGGATGTGTTTACCAAGGCATTGTGTTAAAGACAGCATGCATATCTATTGAGTAAGCTAGGTGTCTTTGACATTTACAAGCTACCAGCTTGAGGGGGAGTGTTGGAAGATATGCAGAATATGCAGAAGATCCTCGGATACTAATTGATCCGATCTTGATTTTATAGAATCAATCTAAAAGCTAGATTGATTTATATTGATATGTATGATATTACATTTCCTTTTTCTAGTGTATACTTTGTATTATAATTATTCACCGATGTACATTGTTGAGATATAGAAAAATACACAGAAAAGAAATTCTCCCCAAATCTGTCGTCTTTCTCTTCCTCTTCCGAATCTTGCTTCAACCCTTGCTTCGACTTCTGACAATTAGTCTCCTTTGCGAACCCGTGTGTCAGGGAGTGCAACTACAGAGGCTACTTCAAGCCAAACAAATGCCTCACTGGATGTGGAAAGCCTAGCCAGAGATGGTACAAAACTCGATACTTTAAAAATTAGAACACGAAGCGACACTGCAAATGCCTGGTCTTCTTCCAAAGATTATTTGGAATAACATTCTCTATGACAATTTAAATGACCCCTGGTGGATCGACTTTCTCAAACATGATAATGTATGCAGGGAAAATTTTTGTCTCTTGTCATGTTATACTATTGTTTGTTCTGCTACATGGAAAAGGTACCACGTCCCCTGATCTTGGTTCAAGCCATCTGGAAATGTTCTGGTTATCTTGGAGGAGGTAGGAGGTGATCCAACGAAAGTCACCTTCTCAAAGCGGAAAATTTCAACTGTTTGGAGCTATGTTGCAGAAGATAGCATCAACTTAGAATCTTGAAAGCCAGATATAGATGATGATAGCAGTCAATATAAAGCACCCAGAGCTCACTTGAAATGCCCTGATTCTACCCAAATATCTGCTGTTAATTTTGCAAGCTTTGGGAATCCGGTCAGATCTTGTGGATCTTACAGCCTGGGAGACTGCCATGATCCCTCGTTCAAATCCGTGGTTGAAAAGGTAAGTTTAGCGCTATTGGCTTCTTATGAGGATCAACATTATCTGAACTCAATGCCTCTGGACGCGCAGTCCTCTTAATTGTTGCAGGACGTCTTTGCCATTCTATTTATTTAACTTCACATTCAGGCTTGTAGCTACTATAGAAGTACATGTCTTAAAAGTAAAAGTGATTCATTTTCATTGCATTGCAAGCTCCCTGACACGCTTCATAGTGCAGGCCTGCCAAAACAAAAATGAATGTACTGTAGAGCTAACCGAAGGGAACTTCAGTAAGAACCTGTGTCCTGGTTTGAAGAGGAAACTAGCCGTGGAAGCATTCTGCGGATGATATTGAGCTTAGTAGGGAGAAGATAAGAAGCCGGAGGCTCCATTCCATGATTGTTTTTTCCCTCTCTTTTTGCGGAAGTAGCTTTTGGCTTATAATTCATTAGCTGTAGGCTCTTTTTTTTTCTGTTTCCAGCAAAAGCTGTGCTGAGGACACGTTACTTTGTGATGTCAATTGTCGTTACTATGTCAGAAGGCATCAAACAATGCTCTCTCAAATTTATCTATGGTGCATATCTATGAATAAATACAAAATCCACGACATAAATGCCTGTTGATCTTATGAAAATAATGCTAAATTTTCGAACGCTGGTATCTCAAAATACCAATTGGGAGCGGGAGTCTTTCTTTGTCCCTTGAAATTACGAGATCCCAACAAACAAAATCCTGGAGATGCATTGTGCTCTAATTATTATCATGAGATACACAGTTTGTTTTACCTTCAATGGGTAAAGGTGAGTGTTATATCTTTTGTACGGTGCTTACATGAATGCTATTTGAGTGGTTTAACTTTTTTTTCTGTCATAAATTTTTTTACTACTTTAGTGTTGTAACTTTTTAAAACTACTAGCCACCACAAGTGCCATGCCATATCAGATTTTCGACAGTCAAGTGAAAATTTTACAAAATTATGGCATCAATCAATTAAAAATTATGGCATTCAAGTGAATATTTTTTAGGAATTGCAGCAATTGGTGGCAAAAAAAAAAAGAAAAAAATGCCTCAATGGAGCATCACACAATGTTATGACACTTGTTATATCTTCATCCCAATTATTCCTTCTTTTATCCTAAAATGAACCCAACTAAAGCCAAGTCTCTCATTGACTATTTTGCTTTCACTCTATTCCCTAATTGCCTGTTTTGCTAGACAGAAACATTCATCATTTCGTAACGAAAAATTCAGCAAGGGACCAAAACGAAAAGGAGAATGTTAAAAATTGCCTTCATTAAAAATTACCCCAAACTATTTTTTTGACCATGAAAAACCCCAAACTGGTAAACTTGTGACAAATTTACCCCGACTGATTATAAAAAACCCTAAACTGGTACATTTATGACAAATTTACCCCAAACTAATTTATTCGACTGCAAAAAACCATAAACTGGTAAATTTGTGACAAATATACCTTATGCTAAATTGGATTAATACCACAAAAAAATCATAAAAATTGTAAACTGTGACAAACATAACGTAAAATCCTAAATTAGTATACTAGTTAACTGTCACGTGTCATTTAACTTAATAATTTGATGATAAAATTTAACGAAAACTAACATAGGGTAAATTTGTCACAAGTGTACCAGTTTGGGATAAATTTGTCAAAAGTATACTAGTTTGGGGTTTTTTATGGTCAAAAAAATAGTTTGGGGTAAATTTGTCGCAAGTGTACCAGTTTGGGGTTTTTTAGGGTATTATCCCTTAAAAATATGCTTTGGAGATATTGGTGGCTTCCTATCTAATTAGAACATGGTTCTCTTGTAGTTTGCACTTTAGATTCCGGAAAGTGTCTTGTCTTAATGAATGTGGTTGAGCACAAAAGAGAGGTCATGAGATGACCATGTCGGGTCAGGTTAGGTCGGATTAGGTCCCAGCATCTCCCGCGCTCGAAAAAAAAGATTAAAAAAAAAACTTATTATAAAACATTCCTATTAAGTTAGAAATGTTATGGTAACTTTTGGAGATTTATAACTTCATTTACATTTACTCAATTATGGGGGAAATTACAATATCTCAAGTGCAAATTTAAGTATGAAATGTATAGCATCTCAAATTTTCTTCTAGAGGGCCTTGAGAGCTCTCTTTTAAATAATAACTCATCCTTAGTATTTATGAAAACTTTGCGATTAGAGAAATAACATTCTCACTCCCTTCATTAGTCCCCAAAATGAATTACATGCTCGGTATACTATTCTTGTTGGCACTAAATTTCTATTAGGAAAAGGAGCCTTTAGTAGGTGTAATGGTAATTGGGGCTGATCCGTTTCAAGATGAGTAAATTTTAAATTGAGAACATGAAACCTGCCTTATTTGTAAGAGTTGATTATTTTAGGAAACAATTTTGAACAAAATTGGTCGACTCTGGGGACCACTTGGAAATTGAGGAACGTACTATGTGAAAGGTTTGTGGCATAATAGTTAAGCCATTAGAGGATTTCTTTAACTTCCCGGTTCAAAACCTATGTTTTGTATATTTACCATTTTCTTAAACAAAATTAAAACGAAAACTAAAACTGATTATGTTGATTCTCAAATATGATATGAATTTGGGAGCCAAACTAATCAAAACTAAGGGCACGTTTGATAACTATTTTATTTCTTGGAACAATTTTTAATAAAAAAATTATTCTTTTTTATTTTGCTCCCAAAAATAATTTTTAAATATTTTAAGTCATTTTGTAACTATCTAAAAATTTTATTCCCGTAATAAAATTGTGTTTGGTATCATTTTGAAAATTCATAATTCAAATCATTTCCTTTTAATTTTTTTTAATAATTTTTTTTTCTTTTCTTTTCTTTCTCTTCTTCTTCTTTAAGGTTTGTTAGTTGCTGGCCTTGGGATGACCAACGATCGGCCAGACAAAGGCCACCGACCTCGCCGAAATGTTGCCGGCAGTTGAGTGAGGCTCAGCCAAGCCTTGGCTAGGCAAGTAGCCTCACCTAGATTTGGCAAGGTCGAGTAACTACCGGCGACTAGGCGAGCTTGGCCTCGCTAAATCTAGGTGAGGTCAAGCCCCGCCTGGGCTCGCCGATGGTCAGGGGAGGCCCTAGTGAGGCTCACCGGTGTTCGGGGGAGGCCAGTGAGCTCGCCAAACCTCGCCCAACCGTTCATTGATGGCGGCAGACGGCAGCGGCGACGGCAGTTGAAGAAGAAGAGAGAGGGAAGAATAACAAGAAGAAAGAGGAAAAAAAATTAGGTTGGCTTGATTTTAAAATTATTCCCGGGAACAAAGAATTAATTTTTTTTTTTTTACTTCTCGACTTTGTTTTAAATCTATTTTCGAGAACAAAAAAATAGAAATTTATTCGGGAACTAAAATTTTTATTAAACGGATTTCTATTTCAAATCTACTCCTAGGAATAAAAGAATATAAATTTTCACTGTTTGGCTAGTTGCCAAATAGGCCATAATTCTCTAATTTAGTCAAGACCAGTTCTTCAATTTTTCATGTAGCAATCCAATGTGAACCAGCCTAGAATAGGTTGAATAAGCCAATTGAGATCGGTTCGATTCTCGGGTGAAATAGATCCTATTACTCTTCTTTAGATTGAAATTTCTTTATGGGAAGGTAGATTATATCAAAATATCAATTCTTGAAGCCTAGTCCATGGCCTATAGGTACCAATGAGAAATAGAAAATTGTACACAGTCACAACCTATGCATATCAAAGATTAATCTTCTTATTAGCATGATTGATAACCTTGATGCATACAAATTTTATCTTCTGACATCATTGTAATTGAGGATGGTAAAGCAAAAGAGATATGTGAAATTTCTCACTATTTTGATGTATATATTAATGAAAAATACATTAGCCTATTTATAAGTTTTATAAAATAACTATTCTAAATAAAATCCTAATCAAGGCATACACAATCAAGAGGAAATATACATGAAAATATGTGTCAATCAGGTGCAATATTGAGATACATAGATAATCAACATAGTTATCAAACTATCTCTAACAAAGGAAATTATCATATTAAATCCTAATTATCTCTAACTGTGGTGAAGACATCATTTCGCAAACAAGTTGCTAGCGACAAACATCATTTCACAAACTTGGAAGCCAGTACAGATCACGATAGCAGTTAAGATAAAGCACCCAGAGCACACTTGAAATTAGCCCGATTCTAATCAAATATCTGCGGTTAATTTTGCAAGCTTCGGGAATCCGACAGGATCATGCGGATCTTACAGCTTGGGAGACTGCCATGATCTTACATTTCATTGCTTTTTTCCCCTATGCCGCCTGTGGACATGCAGTCTTCTCAATTGTTGCAGAAGGTCTTTGCCAATTTCTAGGATTCGTTTCGTATTCAGGCTTGCAGCTGCTGTATATTTTCATGTCTTAAGAGTGGAAATGATTCATTTTCAGAGCACTCTAACCTTCCTCACACGCCTCATCGCTGCTGCTGGGGTGCCTAACAGAACAGAATGTATCATAGAGCTGACTGAAGGGCATTTCAGTATGGACCCGTGTCCCGGTTCGACGGGAAAATCTAGCCGTGGAAGATGTCTACAGTGATATTGAGCTTAGTATAGGGTGGATCGGAAGCTGATTGTTCCATTCCATGAGTTTTTTTTTTCAGAAGTAGCTATTCGGCTTATGGTTTGTGAGGTTTAGATTCTTTTTCTTGGTCCGACAAAAGCTTTGCGGAGAGGACATGTTAGTTTGCGATATCAATCGGTGATACCATGTAAGAAGGCATCGAACTATGCTCTTTGAAATCTACGGTGCATAACTATTATTTAATGTGAGATCCACGACATAGATACCTGTTTGATCATATACCAATTGCGATCGCCAAGCTAGAGGCTTTCTTCTTATCTTGAAATTATGAGATCCCAGCAAACAAAATCCGGGAGTGTGGTAGTATTATCATGAGATACATTCAATTATCCCTTCCCCTTGTACAAGAATGAACCTACCCAACGCAAATCTTAGATGCCAAGTCTCTCATTGGCTGTTTTGCTTTCACTTTATTCTCTCATTGCCTGTTTTGTTAGCAGAAAAAATGCATAATTCGGTAGCAAAAATTCACCGAGGGACCGAAATCAAATAGATAATATTAGGTACTTTTGTTTTATTGAAAGTTTCTTCATAGAGGAAAATATTTTCCATGAAAACTGTTTCTTAGGAAAATGGTTTCTTTTTTATTATAAAGGGAAGTTGTTTTTCATAATTTAGTCTTCCTGTTTTGAGTTCATGTAAGATAATTTTTATAGACCGATTAGTTTTCCGTTATCTAAATATCAGAAACTGAAAGTTAAGAAAATGATTTTCTGAAATCAGTTGCCCTTCATATAAATGGACCTCAAGGAGTGTCTTGATCGTAAAATATGCCTCCGCGATGTTGACCACTTCCCATTTAATCAACATGGTTGTTTGTAGTCTGCACTTGATTCCAAAAAGTGTCTTGTCTTAATACACGTGGTTGAATCATGACGGGGGTGGGTTCCTGCATGTTACGAATCTTACGATAATTTTTAAGGTTGATAAACTCCATTTACATTTACGCAATTACAAGAAAGTTACAATGATCGTTGCACAATCTCAAGTGCGATTTTATGCACGACATGCACTCCCATCTCGAATTTTCTTTTCTGTACATTAAAATTTGGTTACGAGAGAAATAACCTCATCACTCTTTCTCACTTAGTGAAAAATATCGAGTATTTAGTAACTTTTCTGATTTATTTATTAATTTTATTTTAGATAAAAAAAAATTAATTATCTTCCATCATGAATACATACATAATTAAAAGATTAATTCTCATGTATTTTTTTTTGTTCTATTAATTCTCATGTTTAACCATATAGTGAAAAATGCAAATTATTTCTATGAAAATCGCGTTATCATCATTTATCTACTGTAATAAAATAAAATAAAATAATAAAAAACCCGAAAGATATTTCAGGGGGAAAAATGACGCTCTCTCTCCGGCAAAGAAATCCAAAACCACCAACCTCCTCCCGAGATTATTCTTCTTCTTCCTCCTCCTCCTCCGCCGCCGCCGCCGCCTGTCATTCTGCGACTGAATCCGCCGCCGTTTCTGGCACAGAGCAGCGGCAGCAGAATGTCCATCGTCTCGACAACCTCGGCTCCTCCTACTCTCACTCCCCTCCACTGCCAGTCGCTCCCCCTCCTCCGCCGCCAGAGCCGCGGCAAGGGCCGACAGCCGCCGCCGCCGTTCCTATCGCTCGCGGCACCGCGCCCGAGGCGGCGCGATGCCGCCTCCGGCCTCCTCCTCTGCCGCGCCTCGAAGTCGCAGGGTAACCCCGTGAGGAAGCGCCAGCCGTCCGGCGCTGGCAAGCGGAAGAAGAAGCCGGCGAAGGAGGACGGCGAGGCGAGGGATGTCGAGATTATCGATGATTTCGTCATCGGCGAGGGCGAGGGAGAGGGCTCCGGGGGCCTCGGTGCGAGCTCGGCGGGGTATCACCCCACGCCCTTGCCGAAGCCGCCCGCCGGATTCGTGGTGGATGATCAGGGCAGGGTCGTCATGGCTTCGCACAAGCGTCTGGTTACGATTGTGAGTTCGGTTTTGTATCGTCTTTTTTTTTTTGCTGTTTGCGTGATTGGTTTGGTGATTCTCTTAGTGGTTGCTGTGTAATTTGAACTCGTTTATGGTGTTTTTTCGGGGCTTCCGCGATGTCTGCCTGTGCATTTAGGTCTAGTATTGGGAGTCCAATGCCAAATTTGATTTGAGGGTTGCTTAACGACTGAAAGCTGAGTGGTGGGCGACATGGATGGTTGTTTGAAGACGAGTGTTCTTCATATCCGGAATATTCAATGGGCGTGTTCTTTGAAAGCTAAGAATAGAACGAGAATTTTATGTGTATTAGGCTCTAATCCCAGCTCAAGTCCACTCCTTGTATAGTTTCTTCTTAGCTGTCCAGTAGAACACAAAAAATTCGAGGTTGAGGGGGTAAAATGAAATAGGAATGTGAGGTAAATAAAAGGGACTCATGGCTCTTTTGCATTAACTTTTCCATTAATTATCACACTAGATTGGCAGATCTTGATGTGTTACAATTAGAACTGTTGAACACGTTACCTTGTAAATGATTTTTCTGCAGGGGTTGGCACCCCGTTGGCACCATTTGAATGAAAATTTGCTGTTATTAATGGAAAAGAAGTGAAATAGGAATAGAAGGGAACTTTAACTTATGTAGCGGACTAGACAGTTCCTTAATTTGAAATGTGATCGAAGGAATAGTCCTTTCAATTGTAGTGCTCTTTGAATTATTAGTAAGCACAGGATTTTTCTCTGTGAATAATTTCACTCTGAGATACTCTGCGTGTTGTATGCTGTGGTGCTGGTATACTAGTTTTTTAGAATAATCACACCATGGATTTGTATTTTAATATGCTACCTGGCTGCGATGATATCCACAATCTGTGTTTTGTGCTGTTAAATCTATGCAAACCAAGGCAGACTTTTGGCTTAGGTATGTCATGATTGGCTCTGGTTATAGTGGATTTTTCACAAATGTTCTTTTCTTTAAACATATTATGTTGCAGTTTATGTCTCTCTTTTGTAAGGACTTCTCTTTGCACGATAAAGTTTAAGTTTTCATGACTTTTGAAGTGGTCATTGGCAGGTTGATCCTACTAACAACTTTCCCTTGGAGTGTGTTATAAGGAGAATTTTCAGAAGTTCAAGCGGTGATGAATGTATGCTGCTTTGCCCTGCAGACACGTAAGCTATGGTTCCATTGCAACACTAGGCTATAAAGTATAGAGTTGTCCCCTTGGATACTATCTATAATATGGATTTGTTTTTTGAGCAGGCCGGTCCAGATATTGAAGAGCACTAATATTGATGGCTGGTCAGCTGTATGTTCAATGTCTCTAATTTGAAGTTCTTTAGTATTGAAGTCATTCAGGTCTGTTTTTGTTGTTGACAAATCTCTTGATAATTGTGCTTTGGTGTCTTGTTGATGTATATGGAATTTTCCAACTTTTACATTTTGTTTTGTTTGATTTGTTTGTTTCTTCCTTGTGTGAATGCCTTTTTCCCCTTGTTGATTTCTCTATCCTCTCCTGCAATCTTCCCATAGCATTGGAAATGTCAATATTGCATTGTTTTTCAACCATGATAATATGCATTATAGGGTTTTCTGCACCACGCACAGAGCTAAATGCATTTGCAATGTAGTTTTCTTATAAATTGTGGCATGCTTGTGCATTTGTTCAAGTACTTATGCTAGTAAGATCCTTCTTCAGTGTTTCTGCATGATGGTGTAAGTTAAGGCAGATTTTTAGGTTTTACTGTACTATATTTTTTTTGTGGTTATTGAATATTGATATGAAGCTTGGCATAGTCTTATCAGTTTGATGCATATCTATAATCTGGTTCACAATTATTAAATGATCATAAGTTTTTCTTTCCTTCAACTAAGTGGCTTCTGAGGAGAACTTGTTTCTTTCAATGGAATCTTAGATAATTTTTATAAACCATGAAGGGGCAATAGCAAGATTACTGTTCTGAAAAAATATAACTAAATTAGCTAAGATGGGACAGTGTAGAGAGGGAGAAGAACATGATGGGTGAAAGGCTGGCAACAGTGGACTTTGGAAGGTCCTTGTACTTTCAAGCAGTTGTTAGTCTTTCTCTTATAGCTATACATTCATTTAAGAGTGATGGCTAGTGGTAGCTACGAAGCTCTTTATTGGGAAGATTCTCCTATGTTGTAATGGGCATCAATTTCTAAAGCTAGAAAATGTCTTGAACTATTGTTGGTGTGGTGTCATATTTTGTTCGTTGAGATTCACTAAGTTTGTCTTATTAGGTAGGTGACGAGGAAGTTGAATCTATACTTCCTACGGCAGCTTTTGCTCTTGCAAAGATACACATGCACTTGGTATATAGTGGGTGAGAACTCTCTGCTATAAGAACTTTATTTTTTCATCCCTTTAAATGTTTTTTTGCTGATTTATTTTCTTGCATTGTTCCAAGCAGATTCTGTTATACTGCTCGGGGAGGGTTTTGCTACTCGGAAGATGATATATTTGATTTCCGAACAGGCAATGGCCTTCTTTCTGAACTAAATGTTTCTTCTGACTTGCGAAATACTTATTTTACTGCTTTTACGTACTTGGGCCAGTTGTTGGTGTATGTTTATTCACATACAGTCTGGTATATTTTTAGCTCATATAAATGCTTACAAGATAATGCTAATGCAAGTAGCCTCCCCCTAAACCTTGCAAGTCAATATATCATACATCACTGGCCCCTTTTGTCACACATGATGGGCATACGGATATAGCAGGTGCGAAATGCATGCCTATAGGAGTCAAGACTTCAGTAGGGTCTGGCGTCTGACTTCATTCATTCAGTAGTTAGTCTCTCTCTTTCTCTGAGTAAACAAATTATAATTCCAGAGGTAAACAAAAGCTGGTTGGGTTTTCCTCAGCGAATGCATTTGGGATCCCCTTCTGTGTATTATTGGATTTTAAACATGAACTCTCATGTTTATGGGAGTTTTCTGATGCTAGATTGTTTCTTGGAGACTCAACTCCACACTGGAGAGTGGAGACTCATGTTTTGTGTCTTTAGATTACTTTCCCTATATATATACACATGCGGCTTCACTGCAAAGCTGATGATAAATTTTAAACATGACCAGTACTTTTGACCATGTCATTTAACTTGAGTTTTGGTTTAAGTATGGCAGTGGCGAGCAATCTAATTTGAAACTTTGCTATCAAAATATTTTTGATAAATTCTTGAAGTGTTCTTCCCAATCTAGAGAGAAGTCAATCATTATTATAATTGGTTCGCTTAGTTAAGATTTAGAATGTTGGTTGTTAATTTGATCTATCAAATGATGAACTTTTTGCTTCAGAAATTTTACTGATGCTATGCATCTTTCAGCTTTCTTATGTTAGAAAGTGCCACTAGAATTTTAGTAATTATAATGGAAATATTTGCTTGGGTGATAACTAATTATCTAAAAGCTTGCATTCTCGTTATCTGTTCAGATTATTTGAGTCATTGCCACTTGTGAAATTGTTTTAAATACTTCTCATGGGTCTCCTCTTCCCCTTTCTATGTGCAAGGAACTGCAAATGCCGTGATTTTGTCAGTTTATTTTTGTGATGTATTTATAAACATCAATTAACAAAACCTGGATATTTGTCAGAAAGACAATTAAAGTAATATGTTGATTATCTTGCAGATGATGGTCAAGATGTTGATGGCTTACCCACTGAAGGAGTGGAAATTACATGCTTCCATATGGTAATGCAATGATCATCGATAGAGATGATTTTCCCTTTCCTTTCACTTTGTTTCCATTCCTCCTATTATACCTATTGTGTCGGACAGTGTGATCCTGCAACACTAATCATTAGTGCTAGATATTGGTTTCCAAACATGATAGCTCCTACATTGATAAGGTACTGGGCATTTCAGATGACACTATTGATACCAATTCTCTTGTGCTCTCTTTCTGTTGCTTTGTGGTTGTAGGATGGTGCACATTACATGATTTATACACCCTCCGATCCACTTCTTTTTGTTGCCATAAAGGTAAATTCCTTCTACTAAGGTCATAAAGAAAGAAAATTGTGCTCTCAGCCAATTCAAGTGATGAATTTATTCCTCTACTTATGAGCTTTTCTTTACACAAAAAAGGTGTTAGAAAGAATATTACATGTGGTGTTGTGGGTTGTAGATGCCCATTAGCTGAGTACAAAAAGTTGTGATTGCTAGAGTTAACCAGATCTCTCAAGCTGAATTTTATCCTGCAGGATCACAACGGGAAGTTGCAGATTGCTGATGACGTAAGCAATTCTTTTCCGGATTGAAATTTTGATTTAGGATGGCTGAAAATATAGATATTGTCTCTCTGCTTTAGCAGTTTCTTGTGGTTGGATCTAAATAGAATATTACGTTGTCTCTAATTTTTCATGTTTGTCACTAATATTTCGTGCTTTGAGGGTGCATCACCTATAGATTGCAGTGACGGCTTCTATGCTATTATTACTCCATAAAAAGGAATATCATCTTGAAATTGCAATAAATTTGTGAAGGCACATGTAAGTTGAAGTTGATAGATCTCCAATTGATTGGTGCTTTCTGTTTTAAGTCGCCTTACTCATTTTCTGCTTTTGGATGTTATTGAATTATCGTAGACTGGGAATATGTGTTTGTTGTGGACATATTCCTCATGGTGTTCCACATGCTGTTTTTGTACCTGTTTCTGATTGATAACAGACAAACTTCTCTTTCAATATCATAGAGGATTATTTGATTCTGTATTATGTAACATGTTTTTCTTTATAAAACTGTTTAAAGGAAACATAGTTGTGCCCTGGCATGATAAGCTGGGCTTTGGAAATTCGTTGGCAATTAGATACTACCTGGGATCTTGAAGGTTTCTTAGTTTATTAGGTGATACTTCACAGTTGACTTACTAACTGGGTTGTTGGGTTGAAATCTTAGTGTTGCATGATGTCATGTGTAATACTGGAATATGTTCAAGTGGTTTCTTGATTATATTTATGCACTGGATGACTGATTGTTAGCCCCATACTGGAGAATTTGAGGAGCTAGAGTGCATTTTAGTGTTGCGACTTATTTACTAATGCCATCCCAATAACAACCGGAACCTGTTGAGTCTGTTAACAAAACTCTGCGGGTGGAAACTCATTATGAATTCTAGGGTCCTTCTGGAGCGCCATTGTCCCACATGATCTAACACCTCACATGAAGGGCATAAGCCAATTGAAAGGTTCTTCTGATTGATCTAGAGATCATTTGACTCAATTATTTATAATTCTAGTTTCCAACATGAAGAGGCTAAGTGATGGACAAGTTCTGAGATGGGTCTACAGCATCTACTTAATAATACTGAATCCACATTAATATGCAAATATGTGGAATTTTTTTTAAACAATTCCTTTTGTTTTGAATTAATAGGATCTGTTGGAGGACCCTTCCATAATAAGTGCCATAGATGAAGAGACTGAGTTCAATGCCTTAGTGGTAAGGGTCATCTTTTGCTGATACTGGATGTATGCAGTAAAGAAAATAATAACATGGTTCTCTCTCTCTCTCTCTCTCAGGAGGAAGAAGCTGCCCTGCTTGAATCACTGATGGGTGAAAGATGACAAAGGAGCTTACCTGACACAGAACATAGGTTATTTTGGAGGTGGCTGTCCTGAGAGACCAGTCTGGCTAAAGAAGCAATGCAAAAAGAAAGGCCTTAACTTGTAGTGTTCTTTTGCCCTTATGCCTGTCTTATTGTAAATGTTGAACTCTGTCTGGAGTAAGGTGCAAAACTGCAAGTAGTCATTGTTCGTGTTAATGCTTTCTATTCCTCTATATTGGCCCTTTGTTCAGTGGTTTCTGATGAAGAAGTCTTGCTTCACATCATTTGGATTGGTTTGTCTCCAAAAATTCAGGTCAATATAGAAGTTGAGGAGATGTTATTCTAGGAAAGACATGGTCACTGTACATAATTGACGTGAATTTTGTAATTCATTAAGCATTTAGCCATTAGTCCTTTTCTTTTACTTTCCTTTTTTTCTGATATGTTGGAGATCCTGCTACTGATGTAAAAATAGGGATGTGGAAACGCGACTTTTATCGTCTTTTATCATGAGATAACATTGCTTGAATGATCGTTTTTAAGATCTTTGTTCTAGAGATTACTTGGCTAGAAAATCGGGGTATCAGTCTCTAGAAATTGCCTCATATTCATGGACTTCTTGCTACTGAGAGGTTCTGGTCTTACTGGTGTTTTGTTTCGGATCTCTTATCGACAGCGAAGATAGCTGATGTCAAAGTTTCAGTTGTATAAGAATATTTGTCTTGATTTGCAAGAAATCGGAGATCACTTGTTCATGTTCCTGGTGGTAATGGTCATAAACTACCATGTGACGAGGGATCAGTCGTCGATCCGGTCACATGGCCTAATTTTGTCATATGTGCAATGCCGACCTCCTCATGCTTTCTCACCAACTGTGTAAAGAATAAGATGTAGCTTTATCAATTACGTCATTCTGATTCCACTGCATAATGCGAAGCGGGGATTGGAATCCTTTTGAGATTTAGATCATGACACAATCTTCTCCATATCCTTGTTTTCAGGGATTGCAATCCTTTCGAGATTTAGATGATGACACAATCTTCTCCATATACTTGTTTTCTTTAGGGGTGATTGGTTTCATGATGGGTAGATTTCAAAGTTGGAATCTGTAACCTATCCTCTTCTAACTATTCTAGTTTTTGGAATTTGGAACCTATCTTGTTTATATGGAATTGGTTTTGAAATCAATCCTGATTTTCCTATCTCTAAGGTTTACTTGAGAACTTATTTTATATTTTTAACGATTTAAAGTAAAAAAATGAACAACATAAATCATAATCCTTCAAAAATAACAATTTATAAGATAAGTACATATGTAGTCGTGTAATTACAAATGATAAAAAGTAAAAACACAAAATAAAACATAAATTATAAAATTCTATTCTTCATTTATCCAAAGAAATTTAGGGGAGGAGGAAAGACTGATGATGAGTTCGAAGCAAGGACAAAAAAATGAAGGAATGTTGAGATTATAATTTAGGGAAAATAGAAATTAGAATTTTGGCTTTTTTTTTTAACTTATAAAATCAGTTCTAAAACTAGTTTCAAAATAGGATGTTTTGGTTTAATTCCCGAGTGAGTATTAACTCAGAATTTGCTCTCGCACCAATTACAATTAGTTTCGAAATTGATTTTAAAACAGAGTGGCCCAATCCGATTCTCATGTGGGTATTGACTTAGAATTTGTTCTGAACTTATTACAATCAATTCCAAAAATTTGAAACCTGTTCTTGGACTAGTTCCAACAAAAACTATTTCTCATACTTGTTTTTTGGGTGGTCTAGATCGATCGATTTTCTAGTAGGACCACTTTGGTTGGACACTCTTTTAAGTTTTCTTTTCATCGAAAGGGCAGTTGAAGTGATTTTCTTCCATAAAGGTGCACTGCATGGGCAAGTTGTCAACTTCTCATGATTGAGCGTGAAATTCGGATTGTTCTCCTTTCGATTTCAATGACGTGGGAAAGCCGTCATGTACCAATTACCAAATACTTCTACTTACTTTTTAACATCGAAGAGACTGGTAAAAATCTGATGAAACAAAATATGCGAAATCACTATATTGATTTTCAACCTCTACAAGAATACAAATAATATTATAAGTTATGTGAAGAATCTCGACCTAGATCGAAAACAAAAAAGTATCTTTTTCAAATTGGGTCAAGAAATCTTCGAACGCTATATGGAGAAAAAAGTACATATTTATAGAAAGTATTCCCCGGAAAGCCCAAAACCCTGTACAGATTCGAAGGAAGCAAAAAAACAACGACATGCCGTTCTGAAGCAAACTCCCCCGTTCTCCCGAAACGGCACTGCGTTTTGGGGAGCAGTCTTCTCTCCCCCAGGCCGTGTCTCAGTTTTTTCGCAGAGAGAGTGACGACTTTGCGCAGGCCAGCAACTCCATTGATTACCTCTTACAGCTCTCTCTCTCTCTCTCTAGGGTTCCCAACCCATCTTCCTATGCTCCATCACCCCTCATGAAGACTCCACTCTCCCTCTTCCTCTTCGTCTCTCTCCTCCTCTTCTTGAGTTCTTGCGCTGTCGTCCGCTCATGGAAGAAGGAGGAGTTCCGGAACTGTAACCAGACCCCCTTCTGCAAGCGCGCCCGCGCCCGGAAGCCCGGCTCCTCCCCCTTCTTCGCCGCCGACGTCTCCATCTCCGATGGCGATCTCGTCGCCAAGCTCGTCCCCAGAGAACCCGACCCGGATCAAGAAGATCAAGAACCGCCCGCCAGGCCCCTCGCCCTCACCCTCTCCGCCTATCGGGATGGCGTAATGAGGGTCAAGATCGATGAGGACTACCCGTCCCAAGAATCCCCTCACAAGAGGCGGTTCCAGGTCCCCGACGTGATCGTCTCCGAGTTCGAGTCCAAGAAACTCTGGCTGCAGAGGGTCTCCACCGAGAGGGTCGGCGGCGACCAGAGTGTCTCGTCGATCGTGTACTTGTCTGATGAGTACGAGGGGGTGGTCCGACACGACCCTTTCGAGGTTTACGTTCGCGAGAGATCAAGCGGGGATCGGGTGTTGTCGATGAATTCCCATGGGTTGTTCGACTTCGAGCAGTTGAGGGAGAAGAAGGAAGGGGAGGATTGGGAAGAGAGGTTTAGGAGTCATACGGATACTAGGCCTTATGGTCCTCAATCCATTAGCTTCGATGTCTCGTTTTATGGGGCTGACTTTGTTTATGGTATTCCCGAGCGCGCCGCTAGCCTAGCCTTGAAACCCACCAGAGGACCTGGGATCGATCACTCGGAACCGTATAGGCTGTTTAATTTGGATGTCTTCGAGTACTTGCATGATTCTCCCTTTGGGCTTTATGGGGCGATTCCCTTCATGATTTCCCATGGGAAGGCGAGGGGGACTTCCGGGTTCTTTTGGTTGAACGCGGCCGAGATGCAGATTGATGTTCTGGGTGAAGGGTGGGATGCCGATTCCGGGATTTCGCTTCCTTCGTCTCAGAAGCGGGTGGATACTTTTTGGATGAGCGAGGCTGGGATTGTGGATGCTTTCTTTTTCATTGGTCCAGGGCCTAAGGATGTCGTGAAGCAATACGTTGGTGTGACGGGTAACCCTGCGATGCCTCAGCTCTTCGCCACAGCTTATCACCAGTGTAGATGGAACTACAGGGATGAGGAGGATGTTGAGAACGTGGATGCCAAATTCGATGAGCATGACATCCCTTACGACGTTCTTTGGCTCGATATTGAGCACACGGACGGCAAGAGGTACTTTACCTGGGATAAGGTGCTTTTCCCTCATCCCGAAGAGATGCAACGGAAGCTAGCTGCAAAGGGTAGGCACATGGTGACAATTGTGGATCCTCATATTAAGCGTGACGAGTCATACCACATACACAAGGAGGCCTCCAAGAATGGCTATTATGTCAAGGATGCTTCTGGAAACGATTTTGAGGGTTGGTGTTGGCCCGGTTCATCATCATACATTGACATGCTAAGTCCAGAAATCAGATCATGGTGGGCCGACAAGTTCTCATTTGAAAACTATGTCGGCTCAACACCTTCGCTGTACATATGGAATGACATGAACGAGCCTTCTGTTTTTAACGGTCCTGAGGTATATTTGTGCTTTGTGCCCTTGTCTTTGGCTCTTAGAGTCCACATACGTGCTGAGATTAGATTTTATTGGTGACCATTCATGATATACCTTTGCTTTCGTACAAATATTATATCTTAAACCGTACCTGGGTCACAATCACTCTGTAGGGAATGCTCATAGGACCTTATGTTGGGGCTAGTGTGAAGGACTAGAACTATTGCAGACCATGAAGAGCTTTTAATTCTCGACTGTTTGGATGAGACTTATGATAGTAATTTTTTAATGCTTGTGGAAGTCATTAGTCATATCTCTGCATTTTTTTTTTTTGCCAATTTTATGCTAAGTGTCTTAGCTTCACCAGAAAAGCAAATAGGTAAAGAACTCGTTATCATTTAAAAGGTTAAGTAAGCAGGTCTTTTATTGTTTTATCTGTATCTTGAAGAAACGTTAACACTGGGGTTTTATGTGTGTTATCGTTTCCATTCAAGAAAGTTTAATTTTTAATTTTAGACTGATGCTCATGCATTCTGGTTTATATTCAGTGGCAGCACCAGGAGTATCGGACTTTTCCCTTTTCAATTTGGGGGAATGGAGTAGTTAAATTATGGAACCTATGTACTAGAACCATCCCATGGTAACTTAATTGCACAAATTAAATTTCTCAGTTAGGCATGTACAAAGCACGACTTACTAGTTCTAAATCTGTTGTACATCATCTGTCTCGAAATCTAGTGACTTGACCATTGGACTGGGAACAATTATAGTACTTACTTGTGATGCAAGATAGATTGATAGAAGAAAAAATAATAATAATCTTTCAAGTTTTATAATGGTTGGCTGAAATATGTGTCTAATGTAGACTCGTGTCAAGCTGCATAACTTCATCTTGGCTTCTTCAAGACTTTTCGTGTGTAGTCAGTAGATACAGAAGGTTATGCTATTAAACAGAACGAAAAGTTACTGCAGTTCAAAAAATCTTGTTCTTGGAAACCTGTAAGAAGAGTTGGCCAATTATATTTAGTTGAGGGGAATTTGTTCTCCCACTCCTATATATTGTGGAAGAGAAAAATGAATTGAGAGTGGATCAAAGTTATTTGTCATATAAGTAATAGCTTATAGCTAATTTATCGACCTGGGTTTGTATAACTAACAGAATCATGGTGGATTGAATTTTTCTTGTCTTTTGTCATCAGCTCACGATGCCAAGAGATGCTTTACACTATGGAGGTGTGGAACATCGAGAACTACATAATGCCAATGGTTATTATTTCCACATGGCAACATCTGATGGGCTCTTAAAGCGAGGAAATGGAAATGACAGGCCTTTTGTTCTTTCCAGAGCTTTCTTTCCCGGAAGTCAAAGGTATGGAGCTGTCTGGACTGGAGATAATACAGCAGACTGGGATCAACTCAGGGTTTCAGTACCCATGATTTTGACTCTTGGTCTCACTGGTCTGTCATTCACTGGTGAGTTTTGATTGATTAGAATAAATATTTGATGTGAGGTTCTCTCTCTCTCTCTCTCTCTCTCTCTCTAGTTTTCTTTGCAATGTAACTTTGCATCATCTGTAGGTGCGGATGTTGGTGGTTTTTTCGGCAACCCTGAACCTGAGTTATTAGTCCGCTGGTATCAACTTGGTGCGTACTATCCTTTCTTCAGGGCGCATGCTCATCAGGATACGAAAAGACGGGAACCCTGGTTATTTGGGTAGGTTGTCCTTTATATTCAAGTTGTGAATGGATCATAGTATGGTTCTGTGGGAAAGATGTTACGCTTTACCTAATTAATGGGAGGACAAGCGGGTCCATAAGCCGATACAGTTTTTTATAGTGGCGCACCCTTATAATAGGTTTTGAGAGGTATTTGTGGTAGTCCTTTATCAAGGGTGACCATTTATACAATACTCCACTGTCCACCCTTTCCGCCCCTTCTGATGCTGATTTCAGTTTGCCATTATTATTTGTGTTGTTACAGAGAGCGCAATACTGAACTGATGAGAGATGCCATACGTACACGCTACATGTTGCTCCCATTCTTTTACACTTTGTTCAGAGAAGCAAATGTCACTGGTGTTCCAGTAGTACGCCCTCTGTGGATGGAGTTCCCTTTTGATGAAGCTACATTTGACAAGGATGAGGCATTCATGGTGGGAAACAGTCTGCTGGTCCAAGGCATCTTCACCGAGGTGCTTTATTATTGCTTTTTTGTTCCTCTTTGGAACCTCAGCTTGCTGTTCTTTTAGTCTCTTTTAGTAGCAAAATCAAGAATGCTTTACTCTTTTGGACCAGCGTGCGAAACATGTATCAGTATATTTGCCGGGGAAAGAGTCTTGGTATGACCTAAGAACTGGGACAGCATACCTGGGCAGTAAGACTCACAAGCTGGAAGCTCCAGAAGACCATGTTCCAGCTTTCCAGAGGGCTGGAACCATCATACCACGAAGAGATCGGTTTCGTCGTAGCACCACACAGACGGTGAATGATCCTTACACTCTGGTAAGTATCGACAATATTTTGTCATTTTCAGGCTCAAGTTGTTATACTCCAAGCTTACTAAATACACACAGCAATTTATAAGTGCACCCTTTCTTATTTTTCTTCTGAAAGCCTCTGGGCCTGCTTGTAATATTCAGTCATGGCATCAGCATGTAAATGGGAATCATGTGACATATGAATGATTGAATTATTCCTATTATGCAGTTCTGATATGATATTGGAGATGAAGAATTTTTTATGCACTTATGTGATTATTGCACAATGCATTATGAAGCAACCTCTAGAATAACCTATGATTATGTTGGAATCATACTGGTGGCTTATTATTATTATTATGATTATTAGCATTTAAAGAGAGAAAAGACCATCTAATAAATTGCTTCATGGAAATGGCACTTCCGAATTTTGCAATAACCTTGAAGATGGCCTAATTGCTGTCTCCATGTTCTTTCTCAGTACTGTTCCTATGTGGATACTGTTATCCAGTTATTTCATTCACCTATTACATGTCTAGATCTGTAAGATTTTTCCTTTGATGCTTGGATGCTTTTAGGCTTCTTTCGGTCTTGTTTGTGCCTGTGATTGTTTTCCTAGTGCAGACATTATGAAGGCTTTCCCCTCCCATGAGTGCTGTTACTGATGATGTGTAAGTATTGCTTACAGCCTTCCAATCTCATTTCAGGTTATAGCTCTGAATAGTTCCCAAACAGCCGAAGGTGAACTCTATATTGATGATGGGAAAAGCTTTGAGTTCAAGCATGGGGCATACATTCACCGGCGATTTGTTTTCAAAGGGGGAAAACTTACATCATTGAACATGGCACCTGCTACCTCTGGTAACCTTCCATTTAAGTCGGAGTGCATAATCGAGCGGATCATAATTCTTGGACATGCTGGCGGGCCAAAGAATGCTCTCATTGAGCCAGGTAATCTGAAGGCCCAGGTTGAATTTGGGCCCCTCCTGCTTCAAGGAAGAAGCAGCTCTGGTGTTTTGACCATACGGAAGCCTGGCATCCGAATTGCAGATGATTGGACAATAAAAGTTTTGTAAGAACATGTGAGTTTTCCTGATTTTCTTGTTTCAGTCGCACATCTGAAATTCATGGTAGTCATTGGGTCCGCCTTGTGAAGAGCACAGGTGGATTTCATGCTTTCTTGATCAACTTTGGCTAGCCAACTCATAAATTGGCCATACTTGTGTTATGGAAATATCACACTTCGCTCTCTTGTTAAACCATCATATGGTGGGACCAACATTTGGTGATTCACAGGGAAAGGAATTCTGCTGTTCAGAAAAAGCTTCTTTCTTTCCTTTTTTTGCCGCTATTATGTGGTGACAAATTAATGCTGTTAACTGATGCTAGATTTCTTTGCAGACCCATAGTCCTTTCCATGTTCAAATATAGATGCTGGGTTTCTTTTTGGAATTTATCCGCAGGATTGCTCAACAAGAACTCTCCCTTCCCTTTTGCAGAGTCTGGAAATTGGGCAAATGGAACTAACAACTTGGTGTTACTGAAAAATAAGAACCAGAATTTACGGGATTGCTTGAAGATGACCTGAATCACTACGCAACAGAAAGTCATCTGTCTGGTTATTTTTCAGTAAATTTTTGTGCCGCTTACTCATTCTCTCTTGAAGAGGGAATGACAGTGAGGAATGTTAATGCAAATTTGCAATTGGATGATTATACTGTACTAACTGTTCAGTTATCAGATTACTGTAAGAGAAGCGTTAAGAGAGATGGTTAGACCATTCTTAAGGGTTGGAAAGTCGCTAGCAGAAATTTCAGTTCAGTGAGTTTAGCCAAGCAGAAGTAGTGCTCATTGCATTTTCTGTGCAAGATTTGGGTTTTGATCGCACGATTCGAAAATTTTAGGAGATTGCATGAAGGCACAAGTCTGAGGAATTCATATGGCATTGTCCCGATACTTTTATAAGTGAGTAATTTGAATTAGGAAAAGTAATGTCCAACATATCTGACGTCCAGGACCGAGAAACCCAGTATGTTGTAGAGAATTCAACACTGGCTGACACGAAAATCTCCGAAAATTCAACATGTTCACCAAGTTGACATATAAGTTCGACCATCCGATTATGGGAAACATTGAAAGGTAAAGTGAGCATAAAAAGTAGAATGAAAACTTTCCTGTATATTCGACCAAATCCAGGTACCAATTCGAGAAAATGCTGCTACGCGGATTGCCATTCGCCTCGACACCTTCAACAACCTCTCACTTACACTCAGTATGGAAGAGCCCTTCGATCCCACCGCGCGATCAAATATATTATGATCATTATGTAAGCTCGGGGATAAGCTGAAACTCGAGTTGAGCACAAAATCAATAGTCAAATTGAACCGTGACTCGGGTTTCTCTGATCGCTTCGTATGCTTTAAGTTCACTCCAGCTGTCGGTAGTCTTCGATCTTTGAGTTACCTTGGAGAGGAAAATTGAGTCAGGATCAATATGAAAGGATCGTGGAGTAAAGCAGGATGAAATGGGTCAGGAGACTTGAACAAAATATTGTGTTAGTCAACACTCAACGGTCTTATTTAAAGATATTCAACCGGCTCAGCTGGTCGACTTGTGAATTGAATCCCCGTGCTTATTTGAAATCTTCTTATCTCTCACACCTCCCATCCTTAATTTTAGTGCTGAACTCACACGATCGAGCGGCTCTAGAAAAAAGTAGATCTCCGTTCATCAACGGAGATTACAATAATCCGGATAACTCAAAAATCTTTTTAAGTTGTTTCTGTTATACTGATCAAGACTTCGCCCCCTAAATTAGGCAAGCAGGTAATTACGCCGCTCTGATCTGGATTGCTAGTCCGTATTGCTCAATGCTCAGTAAGATTTACGCAATGTCTTGTAGAAATCACCACAAATTTTACTAGCTCCAGCCACCAGGGGTGTCTGAAAAACCGGTGGGCAGAACGGAAAACCTCGTTTTGAACCACCCAAAGAGAGCATTCCTTATAGGTCGTGTGGCAGTTTTAGTTTTAGTGTTTTCAGTTCAGAACAACCCAGTTGAAATCATACATTGCCCTACACATTTCCCCGGAAGAAGTATCTCCACTATACACATCTCGCATTATCCAAAAATCTCTAAGTACTAAAAGAAACCCATCTGCTTCAATGCCGTAGTACACTATAACAACCAGGCTGAGCATTTGTTGAATCCCTGTTCATGAAGAGAGCAAAAGAAACAAATCAAAGGGAAGTACCTGTCACCATTCAGCCTTTACTTATAGACAATAATCTGAACAATCAAAACAAAGAGCCAAATCACCGAGACACCTCCGCTACTTTGGTAATTTTAGCCTGCTATCCCCCTAGCTTGAAAGTAGCACAGTCAGTCCTTGCTTTGGATACTAGTGAGACGTTCATCCAACTTTTGACAAGAATTCTATTGGAGTTAGGAATGTGGTGAAGTAGCAATCTCCCATGCTACTGCATAAAATGTTCCTGCTAGGAACCTTAAGGTACGGAGTACAGAGGGACTTCTATCACCAATATCCAAAGTATAGGGACAGCTTTCACTGTTTTCAAAGTGGAGGGGTTTGCTCGCTAAATATCCTTAAAGGGGAATATCGACAATTTACCCAAGCTAAAAATCTCTTACAAGTATACCAGCAAATTGGTACAAATGGTAATGTTCCAATCCCATGAGATGTATACACAATGCTATTATATTTGTTGCGGTGCATTGCAAAAGGCAATGAGTTTTAGCCTCGTCACTTGGAGAATGTGAGGGAATTCATTGTAGGTGCGACCACAGGATCTTCCATGCGGTAACCTACAACATAAAGATCACCAAGATCCTCATAGTCCCCGAGTGAATGTACTTGTTTGGCAACGCTGAGTAAATCATTGGCTACGAGGAGAACGGTTTCGGCAACTTCTGAGGATGAACTTCCTTAAATATACTGTATTTCAAATTGGGTGCAATATTGGCAAGATTATATTCCTCAGAGACATTCATTGTCCTCCAGGAGTATCTGCCAAGGAAAGAAATGGGACCCTTGCTTAAAATAGCTTGAAGCTGAAAGGTTGTCTCAAGAGTTCAGAAGAGCTCCTCTGAATTAAATTTGTTCCAAGCTTCCTGTAATAACAAGGACAATTAACAATCAATGCTGACATTGGAATGTCATATTACTAAAACCACGAAACAAGAATTAAATGGCACTTATAAAAGTAGTAAGTAGTATTCTTCCCCACATTGTCACATGGAGTAAATGTTATTGAAAGCAGAGAATGCCTAGAGAGATCTTCAGAGAGGTCATTTACCCTCCGCTCAAAAAAATGTTAACGATGTATTGTGTTTACAGAAAACCAACAAAGGAAAAGGGACATCTAGAAGCGCAAAGACTGATAAAGAGGCACCGCTGTAGAATAAGGGAACAAGAATTGCAGACCTGGCAGGGTATTCATGTACCAAAAGATGAAGAAACTTCCTATCAATTCTTTTTCTCACTGTTATTCCTCATTTGTAAATACAGAAAGGGAAAGGGGAAAAAGCCTAAGTCTTTGAAGAGGATGGATCTTCTTTTTATGATCTTCGAAATGATTTAGAACATTAAATATAGCATCCAAAATGTACTCTTGGAATAACTTCTCAATCATGCAAGTGAGCATTTTCTTTATATGAGCTCTTTTCTAAATGCCTTGGTGCCTGCTGTTCACAAAATTCTCATAACTAATGAGAAAATAAGCAGACCAGCTTGTGTAGCCAGAATTTCCTAAAAATGACAAAGCAAAAGTTTGCCAAACCCAATAACGTACATTATGAATTATTATTATTATTATTGGTATTATTATTTTACTGATCTCCACATGCATAATAGAATCAGATGCAAATGGAGGACCTACCCTTCATTTAAACCTGATAAAATGGGACTAACCCTACTCTCCGACCACAGAGTACAAACAAAAGCATGGTGTCAAGATTAATAAACAATCTACTGCATCATGGATCCAGCTTATGGCATGCCAATGAATGGGTGTAAGACTAGAGTCATTTTATATTTTTCCAATGTTAGCAATGCTATTTTTGTGGAACTGTCCCAATGCTATTCAGTCCACCACACAAATACGATGATAATTTCAAAGCTCTTGGGTTGATAAATACCTTAAGGAGGTCAAAAACCTTCTCAGCAATATATTTCTGCTGAAGATTGGCACCTTTTTGCTGCACCTTGTCAGGATGAATACACAAAGTTGCCTTCCTATAGAACTTTTTAACTGAAGCAGCAGCAATCAAATCTGTCAGAGAAACAGGTTCCCAACCACATTCAGGCCAGAGCACCTAATAAGAAAATGATCAACAGGAATTGCTTAGCCCAAACAACAGAAAGGTATGCTTCAAACAGAAAAAAGCGAAATGAACGGGATAAGGATACAATCTATAAAAAGTTTATATGAGCTTTGAGCAAAATGTCAAATAAATAGCTTTGGGTAATATAGGCCGATAAACACAGGTTAGCTAATAAACAAGTAGGTAGCTTAAAAATACATAAAACAGTCATATGCAGAAGTACATCCAGATCAAGTCAGCAAAATCTCATCAATGTTTATGCCATTAGTTTAACATGGCTCACAATCAGTATTTCTTTGGAGCGTCTTCCTCCCTTTCATAGAAAAACCTCAATGTGTCCAGTAAAATTTTCATACACACAAAGCAAGAAAGTAGCTACTTTCTCTATCAAGTAGACCAGTGAGGAATTTCTGTAAATGCATGACCCCTCTTATCATCACGACCAGCTTTAAATCTTCTGTGTTTGCTGTGTTTATTGTAGGCACTGCGGTGTGACAAAAAGGTTGCACCTACATCTTTTTCATGTAAAGCTGTTTCCTATGTACTGCTTTCCAATGAAAAGCATTTGTTTACGATAAGAGTGCCACAACTGCCATTCAAGAAGAAAACTCAGATGTCTCCCTATTGTGTTATAGGAACAATTACAAGGCAAGTCCTAAAATCGGTTATGATAATGCACTTGAGTAAACTTTCATTTAGTGCATCTAAACTTTAAAACTTGTGACTTAGATGCACTTGGGTACTCGAAATGCCATGTGGCTTTTTTCTTTTATGTGGCCATTAAGGGGGAAAAAAGCCATGTGCATCTTCCATCCACTAAAGCCTAATGGAGTTATCAGAAGGATTTAAATGAACAACCATGACAAATTTTATGACTTGCAAAAAGTGAGAGTTTTAGGACTCAAGTGCACTAGAGTGTCAACTTTTAAAATCCTGCTATAATTATCCAATAATCCCATGTTATACATACTGATTTCAAGGATCTCAAGAACTCATCATGAGTGAAATGCTAAAGAAGAATCGCCATCCCATATTCAGTCAAATTTAACACTGCAAATTTCAATATTGAACCACATAAAATCCACCTCTTCTTTTGGAGCCTTGAAAACAGGGCACATCAATTTTTGGCTCTGCCAAGGAAAAATATTTAATGCTCCATTCCTTGTATACCGAAAAATCAAGATTGAATAAAACATGCACTCTTTCAACTAATCTATTCTAGAATTAAACTACGACCAATAGATAGTAACAGCTTTCGATGCAGAAAATGGGTGCCTATTCTCTCTCCTGTGTATTTGTCTTACTCTTGTTGTTGCATCCCATCCAATGCCATTGGATGAGTACCAGAAGATGCAGCCTGTATTTTTGCAAGCAATGCACGACAGTGAAAAGAACATCAAGGAACACATCTAACTTACATATTGCAAAGTCGATAGCAAAGCACGCAAGTTCCCCTCTTTTCCAGCAGCCCAGCGCTTTATCTCAACATCCAGTGTTTCAGCAATCCTCTGAAGGAATTCATCAGATAAGCGGTTAATGTTAACTTAACTAAAACCTAATAGCAGGAGTGTCAGCGAATAGCCATAGGGATGTAACTTTTCACCGAGAAAATAATGTGAAATCAGGAGCAAGAGGAACAGTTACAAGTAAAATTCTGCAACTCCAAGCATTTATGGGCACCGTGAAGATAATGTTTTTTTTTTTTTAATTTTTTCAAGATTTCCAAATCTTACTGGCGAGGTACACAGTTCAGACAGTCAGTCACTTGTTTTTCCCCTAGGTCAACCATGGGCCATGCATCTATTTATCAGGCATAACTAACTAACATTTTAATTCTTGAAATCCCAAACAAATTGAGAGAGAGAGAGAGAGAGAGAGAGAGAGAAGTTCAGTCTATGCACTTAAGTCTCAAATTCTAAAACCCATTATAATCCACACTACAGCAGATACACCTCCTACTCTACTTATCAATTTCCTCAAACATCAGATAGAAATAGTAGCAGAATGTATCGAATGGGTCATATCAACTCCACTTTGAGGGGTTACATTGATAACTCTGCCTTTTCACCTATGTCACAGTCACAGCATCCAATAAGATAGAAAAACTATGGCATCTTGGTGAAACTATACACATAGAGTGGGAAACTCAAGCTTCTTACATGTCTCTCTTCCTGTTCTTTTAGAGTCTGAAGATCACGCTGATTTTTCTCCGCAAGTGCTTTGGCCTGAATAAAACATGCGAAGAGTGATAACACAATAATCTCAACAATCAAAATGCCTTCAGCTGAAAATGCACTCCATTTAGAGTTGCAGAAAATAAAAAATAAAATTGCCAAAATGAAAACCTACAGTTCTTTCTTGCGTTCTCTGATGGCGTTCCAGTCTGGCTCTTCTTCTTTCTTCAGTTTCTCCTTCAACTTCCTGGAATTCTCTGGATGGTGCAGCACCTTGTGCCCAAAAAGATTAATAAAATTCAGCAAGCAATCATTATAAAATGATGACCATGACTTTCAAAAAAAAAAAAAAAAAAAAACAAGTTTGTCGTATAGTACCACCAAAAAGAGAGGAAAGATCGTCAACAAGATTGGCTGTTGAAGATGGTTTTCTTATGTTAGATGATGTTGCAGCAGATGGCTTTGCTGCTTCAGGCCGTTGCCTTTTCTGAGTTTTTGTATCAAATTCAGGATCCTGAGGCATATGTTCAAAGAGGTTAGCAACAGAATGAGCAATACATGAGAAGCAAGACCTTCACATCCATACCGATGAACTGACTCTTGGCCTTGGAGCTGTGGTGGCATGAGAACCCATCTCAAAAAAGGAATCAAGATCATTATCATTACTGGGTTGACTAGCCCTTGAAGCCCCAGCAGCAGCTGCTGCTGCTTTTTGACGAGCCTCCGCAGTAGCCCTTTGCCTAACATCTGCAGTGGCTCTTTCTACAGCTGCTCTTTCTGCTCTTATCCGAGCCTCTGCAGCCTTCTGACGTGCTTCTCTCTCCCTTGCTTCAGCAGCAGCCTTCTCAGCTCTTTCCTTGGCCTCATTAGCAGCCCGTTCACGGGCTTCTGCTTGTGCTCTCTGGACAGCAGCCCGTTCTGCTCGTTCTCTAACTTCAGCATTAACTTTCTCAAGAGCAGCCCTTTCAGCTCTAAGGCGAGACTCAGCAGCTGCTCTCTCACGAACTTCCCTTGTAGCCCTTTCCACAGCTTGTCGAGCCCTCTCCCTCTCAATCTCTCTGGCTCTCTCCCTCTCCTTCTCAAGTCTCCTTTGCTCCCTCTCTTCCTCTTCCCTTCGTTTTTCTTTGAAAGCTTGCTCTTGAGAGTCGTATACATTCTCATCCTCTTCCAGCTGTGTATCTTTACTTCTGGCAGCTTTAGTACTCTCTCTACCCCTTACTTCCTTCGCATGCCTGAACTTTGCCTCAGCTCTATCCATAGCTGCTTTCATAGCTGCAGACGACACGGCAGCGTCTGTATTCCTAGCCTGTTCATCCCTAGAAAGACCATTTGCAAGATCATCGGGATTAATAGGGCTACTGCCCCTGGCAAACTTTTCAAGTTCATCCACAGCTGATGGAGATGAGACGTTAGTCATCGAAGGTATTGATTTTGGACTGTGGTAGTGTTGAGTGGGATTTGCGAATGAAGAAGAATCATTGATCTTCTTCTTTGCACTTTTTGATCCAAATAATCTACTTACTGCCTTTGGAATTCGGGTTGGCAGAGGGGGCGGGGGTCTAGATGGTGGAGGCACAGTTGTTGGTTGTGTAAAAAGAGGGATCTCGGACACAGTGAGCCAAACTTCATCAGATGATCCCACATTCTGTTCAGACCAAGGGGAGCTGTCGCCCTGGGTCTTTGTGTCATGCATACTACCCTTCCCATATATTGGTGAAGAAGCAGTCTGGCCAGTAGATTTATGGGAGCGGTTCAAGCCTGAAGCCATGTCAAAAGATGTATGTTGAAATTTGCCGCCATTCTCCACATTCATTTCCCTCCTTGACTGGTCATTCTTATTGAATGAAAAGGATGGTGCGGATTTTCTAATACTACTAAGCATTTCCAAACCATTGTGGATTTCGCCAGCGGAAGCAGATGAACCATCAGCTGCCGTGCTTCCAGCATTACCTGTCTTATTAGAAGATGAGGCAACATGGGGTGAGGTAGATCCCAATACCACAAAGGGGTCTTCTGTCATTTTACTAGTGTGAGTCCTAGGCCTAGATGACCAACTTGACTCAGGATTTGGTCTGAAGAGGAGAAAGATAAAACTTGAAGTAATCAACTCTTTTGTATAGAGCATAGAGTAACAAAATCAAAGAAAAAAGGAAGCTAAAACAAAAACAATAGCAAAGAATAAATGCTGTCATGCCTTAATTTAAATATTTTTCTCATAACGTGAAATATTATAAGCATGTGAACATTATTTGCACATACCCTACTGACTAATGAGATCTACCACAGATGCCTCTCATCAGAACAGTCGCAAGTGAATACCATCCAAATTCCAAGCCATTTACAGGAAAGAGTATTTACCAAGTATATCAATGAAATCTTAAAAGTATTAAAAGAATAACAACAACCCTAGCAAAGCACCGCCAGCCGACTAGAGGCTCACATACGCAGCATTGCACACCACATACATAGTGTCAAATCGCGAGAGCAAGACAAACTCATTTGCAACTAAATAAAAGACGAGTCACATTCATGGAGATTTAGTAAACTCAAGACAATATCACAGCAGAGTCGAACACACTGAACCATTCCCCGACATCAAGAATTCGTTAAGCTGCATAACTGCATCATTCGTTGTACCAAGAATTCTAAGCTTGCCAAGTGGACATGAGAAGGAACTAACTACTGGCCAGGAAATCACACTATGCGGGATTATGCAGGCCCTGCAGACACACAATAATACAAAAGTCCGCTACTTGAAATCCGAGATGTCCAGTAGTACCTTCCGATCGGAGAAGACTTCCTCCCAAACCCAGGTAACAAAGCATCGAAATGCTGCATACCCTTATCCCCGTTCTTCGCAGCTCTACTCCTGGGACCGTCGTCCTTCTTCCCAACTCCAGCTAAAAGATCGTCGAAGTGGCCACCGCCGCTCGCACTAGAAGAGCCCTTCGATCCCAGCACGCGATCCAACACATCACCATCATCATCACCTTCATCATAAACGGGCTTGTCGTAACGCGGCAGGCTCGAGGATGACTTCGAGCCCGAAACGGGCGCGGAACCGAAATCAGGCTTTCTGGGTCCCCTCGTACGGTCGAAACCACCATAATTCTCGAGGTTCTCCGATCTCTGGACGCCCCGGGAGCTCGAAGCGGGATCTGGGTCGGCGGAAAACGATCGGGAATTGGGGGAGGGCTTGGGGGCGGACATTGGGGCCGATTTGACCTGCGATTTGAGGCCGAAATCGGGGGCGAACAGGCCGTCCAAGTCGTTCATTGCGGAGCGGCGACGATCGGGAGAATGCGCGAGGGATCAATCATGCGATTACCCGGAATTGGGACACGGAAAGGGAGGCGAATCTGCGGATCAAGAAAGGATTTTGAGGAGCCGAGAAACGGCGGAACGCGTTTTCAAGAAATGGGGCTCGTCGAATCTGACCATTTCTTGAGCAGATTGTTTTGAATTAATGGCGAATTGCCTCGTCTCCCATCTTCTTCATCTTGCCAATTTAAAAAATTACAGAGAGAGAGAAAGAGAGAGAGTTCTTGGGAATTTATTTACTGGCCAATTTAATGAATTCGAATGTCGGCAAAGATTCATAGTAGTTTATATGCATTCCTTTGAATTGAAATCAGGTTTACAAAAACACCATAGATTAGTAATAATATTTTTGGCCAAGATTAAGAGTAACCTGATCGACTAATTGGGCTGATAATTTGTCTAAATAAGAATATCTTGTAAAATATGAGAAACATCGTATCCCTTTAATTAAATTTCAGAGTTTGAGAATATTGTATTATTATTGAATGTGTTGAAAACTGATTATGTAAACAAGTATCGTGTTTGAAGTCGATTACATCAATTAGTGTCAAAATATTGTTCGTCTCTAGTAAAGTGACGTGCACTTAATTTTGCTTCGGAGGAATTTGATAAAAGAATATTTAATTGAACTCAGCGACCAAAAAAGAACTTAATGTTGAAGAAAAGTGCCCCAATTAAATAGAATCTAAGGACGCGCATTGAAGAGTGAAACCACTAAAGATTGCTTATATCATTAAAAATAATAGATGATGACTAAGGACGAGCGCATGACAAAATTTTTATTTATTTATTTTGTTATTTTTGTTTTGTGGAACGATTTGGAACATAAATCCATTAAATGACGTAATTTTATTTTTTATTTTTAGAATAAATTTATAATAGAAATATATTTTGAGCAGAAATTAGAAGCTAAAACTTTTAGTTTTTTATTTTTAAAACAAAAGTCAAAAATAAAAATTCTTTTCATCATTTACTCTCGTTACTGCTCACTGCCCACCCATCACCTATGAAATGCCAAAAGCCCACTATTGGTCACCGGATGCTAGCTCCTTACCACTTGATGCCAATTGTCGAACGATTGCTGCTCGCCACTTGCCAACATATGTCGGCCGTCATTAGAAATAGAAATTTTATTTTGTTATCAAACGAAATTCTATTGCATAAATATAAAATTTGAATCGTTACCAAATATACATTTTTTTACTTAGAAACTCGTTCAGGAAATAAAAATTGAGAAATCAATTTCTTGCTAAAAATTGATTTTTGTTTTAAAAATTTTGTCATGCATGCCCTAACAATAAAGAGTCAATATCTTTTTTAGGAATGTAGTAGAACATGGATATTAATGAAGTATCTTCAAAAGATAGAATAATAGTTTTGTAAAAAAAAACATAAATATAAAATTATATATATATTTTTTTATATATATATATATATATAAAGGGAAACAATAAAAATAAAAAATAGACAAGAGATATAATATATACAGGAGGGAGCCTAACATTTTCACTTGGACACGAAGTAAGAAATTGGAAAAATTATTTCCTTTTCATCATAATGGGAAGTCATTTTTCCCAATCTAGATTTGTTGTTTAAGTCTATGGAAAACTTTGTGATTGCTCAATTAGTTTTCCGTCTTCCAAATACTAGAGTATTTGAAAACAATTTCTCGAGAATGGTTTTTCATTGGACAAACTAACCTAAAAATTATATCATAAACTGGTGAATACATTGTTTTTCTTTTTAATATATTCCATTATCCAACCGCTGTCTCGTTATATGAAAGTTGCCTAAAAACAAATAATTACACTGCAGATAAGAAAATTTCATTGAAATCTCAATTCATCTTGTCAGCCAGACAACCATGGTTCACAAAAGGCTAGTGAATAAGACAAAAGGGGTCATCACTCGATACTTAGAATTTAAACACATCCTAATGCAAGCACGGTTGAGTTGTTCATCCGCCTGAACCAAAACTTGGAAAAGGCACTAAACTACAGCCACTTGAAGCCAATTCGAACCCACTCCTGAAAATGCCCATCTCAATGGATTCCATATGATTTTGACATAATCTATATTTATATACATACTAGATCTATTTCTATATTTCACAAGTTCTCATAATCACTATATGTACATTAATCGCGACTATCTACTAATAACAAGATATCAATACTTATCGAGACAGTTGGTGAAGAGTTTCTTATCTCGGTATTTTTTGAAAAAAAAAATAGTCATCCATTCATCTATGTCTATCTCTCCATTATCCACATGAAAGATACAAGAAGCTCATCGCATGCATGTCAATTTTATCACGTGATTCTATTGCTGGTGAGTTCTAGCAATCGAATTATTTTCATTGTTATTCTAGCCTAATGTAGAGCTGGTGTAAATTGGCTTGAGCTTTGATGTGTATTATTACACTTCAACTTTGCATACTAATACACATCAACTTTGCATACTATAGAGTGAAAATCCAAAAAAATTTGGTGCCGCTTTTAGGTCGTTCGGATAGGATAAGAGGGAGCATGCTCTGTTGATTAAAAATAACTAGTGTTGAGGTGCATGATTATAGGTTAATTATGTGCGAAGAAAAAGGAGTCTTGTTTTGCAAGAAAACCCGGTGATTATGTAGCAAGTAATTGTTAAACATGTGCAAATTGAATGATTACTTGATAAAGAAAAAGCAACAAATAATTTGCTTTTGTATATTTTGACATTTTATGACATCACTCTTTCTGTATTCATCAAACGAAAACCGGAAATTAAGCCATTTTGAAAATTTGATATATTTAGAGTAATAGAATATGGGTACTCGATTAAACAATGCTAAAGAGTCAGGTACCTTGGCGTTATAACCCTTAATCATATTGATAGGGTATATGTTATATTTAAGATACATTGTTGAAGACAGATATATACGTGTATGTATATATTATATGCATATAAATTGTTATATCTAACACTTCAATTTTTCCAATATTCACTCAATGGAATCCGCTACAAAATAGTTAGTTTGGGTATTATTTCGCAACACTCGACGAAGAAACAGAACATTTTTGTAAAGGAGTAATGATATGAGTAATCCATTAAAATCCGCTCAATGTACTGCTTCCGTCAAGTATATGGCCACGCCATTTGCAGGAAGAAATTGTTGGGGGTAGTGATGATGATCGAATTGTAAATTTTATTTTGATACATTTTCTTGGAATTTCTCACAGCATGAGAATCAGAATCTTTCTGGGGCTTTTCTTGGATTAGGGTTTTGTTAGGTAATTCTAGGTGATCAGTTTTCTTTCAGCATTTGGGTTTAAGTGGTGAAGGCTTTGCTTCCAGGTTTGCGTGGAATTTATAAGTTTTAGTTCGCGAGTCGTGAGCAATATCTTGGCAAGCATCAAACGAATAAGAATGAAAAGGAGTTTTCTCTCCTCTTGTCGAGTTTTCTCTCTATCAATGGATAGAGTTCTTCTTCTACGTTAACTCTGTTTGTTATCACTTTGCCGTTGCAATGCGAGTGGCAATTCATCACCTTCCTCTTCTCTCTTCTTCTTGTCCATACTCTCAGCAGCTTACCCACAGTTCGCACATTACCCTTTTCTCCACTTAGCTCATCTTTCCTGCTTCTCGATCTTTCATCATCTGGGTCTCTCCTCATCTGCATGTCCACATTTTCTCTGTATACGGCCTTTATCTTCTAAGGCAACTTACCCTATCTCGCAATGGCTTCATGAATTTTGGTTTTACTTTCTGGGTTTCAGTTTCATCTGCATGTCCACCTTTTTTCAGTATACGTCTTCATCTTATAAGGCGACACTTCCTCTCTGGTAATGGCTAGCAACGATGATACAGATGCATCTCGAATTGCAGCACTCTGTCAAAAATTGGGACGTTTATGCTCAGAAAAAGAAATTGATGAATGGCATGTTCAACCCCCACCTGAAGCAGTTGAGGAATGCAAGTTGACATTAATCGATAATGTTCCTTCGAATCCTACCTTTAACTTCCAAGCTTTCCAATCGGTATTGAAGAGGGCATGGAAGTCCGAGAAAATTGATATCCTGCAGCGAGAAGAGGGAATTTATGTAGCAAAATTCTGGTCTCAAGCTGAAAAACAAAGAATCCTAGAAACTTGACCTTGGCAATTTTCGGGACATCTAATTAATTTCAAACCTTGGGTAGCCAACACCCCTCTGCACTGTTATGATTTTTCCACCTGTGCGTTCTGGGTCCAGGTCATTGGACTGCCTCTCGAATGCTGTACAGATGATATGATTCGTAAGGCAGTAAGTACAGTTGGCAATGTTTTGCAAATAAAATCAGATTTTGTACCTAGTTCCACTCTGAGAGCAGGTCGAGCACGAGTCGAGATGCCTTTATCTGAACCATTGAAGGTCGGTAGACTCATTAAATACAATAACCAAACTCTCTGGCTGGATTTCAGGTATGAAAGGTTACCTCACTACTGTTATTCCTGTGGTCGATTGGGTCATTACACTGACTCCTGTCCGTCTATACCTTTTGAGGAGATTATGATCACAGACTTTGAGAAAACACCTTATGGTCCCTGGATAAAAGCTAAAGTTCAGTAATATAGCCCATACTAGAAAGTTTTCTATGGACAATCATTTGGGGAGGAGGAAAGGGAGGAATCAATACCTGAGACACCTCCTCCCAATGTTCAACCCCTCCCTCTTTTACCACCACCTCTCCCCCAAGTACCTATTCCTGCGCAACAAAAGAAATCCATTGTATCAAAGGGTTGTTCTGCAATATTGAATTCAGATTCCCCATCACATCATAATATTACTACTGCCTTAATTCCTGCGGAGGACAAGCTTAAAGGGATGCAACTACAAACCTCGCTTCCCCAAGCAAAGAAAGGCAAAAGTGCTCGTCAAAGTATTAAAATAGGTCCTGCAAAGAAACCTAGATGTTATACACCATATGACATACCTGGAGGGCATCTGGGAGGTTTTGATGATTCACTCTTATTGGATACACCAATTGTAATGGTGCCTGAAGAAAATATACAGGCGTCGGTGGCTGGCCCACAACAGCCACCTGTGCAAAGATGAAAATCATCAGTTAGAACTGTCAAGGTTTGGGCAATCCCCTGACAGTTCAAGCTTTAAAAGCCTTAATGGCAAAAGAAAAGCCTGACTTGTTTTTGATGGAAACAAAGAATGGTGATGATGTTTTATTTCGTTTGAAACGTACCTTGCGTTTTTTGCATCTTCGAGTTTTCAGCCCTGTTGGCTCTGCAGGTGGCTTGGCTCTTTTTTGGAATGATGGCTTTCAGTTGACTGATTTCACCTCCTCTCAGCATTATTTTGATTTCATCAGCAAGGACATTTGGGAAGGACGGTCCATGAGGATTACTTGTCTTCATGCTCCTGCAGTTTATCAAGATCGTCAGTTTCTTTGGCAGACTTTGAGACAGAATAGTAGATTCAATGCTTTACCTTGGGTATGCCTTGGTGATTTTAATGAAATTCTTCACCGTTGGGAGAAAATGGGATCTCGACCTGCTGACTCTTATCGCTTGTCTTCTTTTTAAGAGGTTCTCAATGATTGCAGCTTGCTGGATCTTCCTTTTCATGGCTGCGCATTCACTTGGTCCAACAATCGAGATGGGGATGCATTGGTAAAGGAACGTCTTGATCGAGCTGTCTGTACTGTTGACTGGCGCGTTATGTTCCCAAATGCTCAGGTGCTTGCATTCCCTGCAGTAGGATCAGACCATAGTCCACTTGTTTTAAATACAAAACCCTGCATGGTTCAAAGAAAAAGACATTTTACCTTTGAAGTCTTCTAGAATCAGGATCCTGATTGTCGCTCAGTCATTCAAACCTCTTGGTAATCCAGTTCAAGAAAGGACTCTCCTCTATCAGCAAAATACGTGCGGTTGCTATTGATTTATCCATTTGGAGTCGTAAGAGGTTCTCCCACAACAGACAATAGGCAACACAATTGGAGCACCAGTTAGAAATGCTGATTAACCAATACCCTACCTCTCTAAATCAGGCACAGCAACAACTTTTAAAAGCAGAACTTCACAAAGTATAGCAGAGGGAAGAGCAATATTGGGCGATGCGTTCTCGGATAAATTGGTTAAGGTGGGGAGATCACAATACTAGATTTTTTTCATGCCACTACTCTCCAAAGACGACAACGTAATCATATTTCAATATTGCGAGATAATCATCAACAATGGATTCGGGATCCTGACTAACTCTAACAAATGACTACAGATTACTTTTCACTCTTATACACAACCTCTAGCCCTCGCTGTTATGACCAGATTCTACAACAATGTCCACAGATGGGTACCACAGAAATGAACAACATGCTTTTAGCACAGGTAACAATGGAAGAAGTAAAAGAGGCCACTTTTCAGTTAGGTGCTTCAAAAGCCCCAGGTCCCGATGGTTTGACTGGTATGTTCTATCAATCTCATTGGGAGGTTCTTAAGGAAGATATTTATCGAGTAGTTCAGCTACTTTTCAATTCTGGATCATTACCAAAGGACTTAAATAGAACTGCTATAACGTTGATCCCCAAAACCCCAAACCCAGAATGCTTGGTTCAATATCGACCTATTAGCTTGTGCAACTATGCTTATAAAATTTTTTCTAAAGTACTCGCTAACAGGTTAAAACCCTTACTGCCTGCTTTAATTTCTGGGGAACAAAGTGCTTTTGTTGCTGGAAGACAGATTCAAGATAATGTTCTTATCGTATAGGAAGTCATTCATCAGCTCAAAATTAGACAAAGAAAGTGTCATTTTCAAGCTGTGCTCAAAGTTGATATGTAGAAGGCCTATGATCGTATAGAATGGGATTTTCTTTAGGATTACCTACTTTGTCTAGGCTTTCAATCTCATTGGGTACAGCTAATCATGCAGTGCATCTCAACTACAACTTTGTATGTTAAAATGAATGGTGATTATCTACAGAGCTTTCATCCTACCAGAGGGCTTAGGCAGGGTGATCCTTTATCCCCTTACTTATTCATTCTCATTGCCAACCTCCTATCACTTCTCATTCGGAATGCTCTGGATATGGGCTTACTCAAAGGCATCAAATTGAATCAATGGTGTCCCACTTTATCTCATTTATTCTTCATAGATGATGCTGTGTTTTTCCTAGATGGCACCTTAATGGAGTGCCAGAATCTATCTAACATCCTAAATCAGTATTATTTGGCCACTGGACAAGCTATTAATCGAAACAAATATGGAATTTTCTTCAGTCCATCTTGTCCTATGTCGCTACAAGAGAATTTGGCAAGTGAATTAAGGGTACCTATATTGCAGCGATGTGGTAAATACCTAGGGATACCTACTGATTGGGGCAGCTCTAAAAGGGATATGTTTTCTTGGATTTTGACTAGAGTTCAATTGAAATTAGAGGGGTGGAAGGAGAAGCTTATATCTAAGGGAGGGAAGGAAGTTATGCTCAAGATAGTGATTCAATCTATTCCACAATATGCCATGTCTGTTTTTAAGATTCCTAGGTCCTTATGTAAAATTATAGAACATCGTATGGCTAAATTCTGGTGGAACAATGACACAAGCAAAGCTGGTATTCATTGGCAGTGTTGGGAACGACTACAGAACCGAAAGGAGGAAGGGGGTTTGGGCTTCAGAGATCTAATCAGTTTCAATGAAGCCATGCTTGGTAAGCAAGCATGACGTCTTATTCATCAACCATTCTCATTATGGGGCAAGTTCTTTAGAGGATTATATTTTCATTCATCCACCTTTCTTAAAGCTGTCAAGGGCTCCCGCCCATCATGGGGCTGGCAGAGCCTCTTGAGTGGATGAGCAGCTATCTTACCCAACATCCGTTGGTCAGTAGGAGATGGTAAATGCATTAATATCAGAGAAGATCAATGGCTACCCATGGGTATTCTAGGTGGACCAAAGGCCCAAGAAGAACCCCTCCTAGTAGCTGATCTTATTGATCAGTCTACCGGTTCATGGAAAATCGACTTACTGCACAGATTCTTCGACTTGCCAATAATTCAAGAAATCACAAACATTCATATTAGACCAACTTTTACCAAAGATGCACTCATTTGGACAGCTACAAATCAGGGTACGTACATTGTAAAATCAGCATACCATGCAATCACACAAACCAAATCAAGTGGATTAACAACTGGTGCTTCTACTTCATACCAAACTCCTACCTAGCTTTGGCGCAATTTATGGAAGATGCTTGCAGCTCCTAAGATCCGTATATTCCTCTGGTCCATTTGTAACGACTCCATAGCTACGAGACACAACCTGCATCGAAGGCATATTATAGATAGTCCTTGTTGCTCAATATGTAAAAACCAGATTCCAAAAACTTTAGAACATTTGTTTTTACTCTGTTCGTGGACTAATCAGGTATGGTTGCACTCAAAGATTGGCATATCAATTGACCCTAACAATATACAGAGGCTGGACTCATGGATTGTATCCACAGTAGGCAATGGCAACCGCTTACCTCGACTCGTGCTGATATCCAATGTCCTGTGGCAGATTTGGCGGGCTCGGAACGGCTTCCTTTTCAGAGGTAAATTTCCTAATCCAACCTTGGTCGTAGAAGCAGCTCTAACTCATACCCAAGTAGATCGATTGTCTTCGCCCTCTAGTGCACATCAGCATCCCTCCGTCACACAAATGGGACATCTCTGGCATCCCCCAGATCCAGGCACACTGAAGATTAACATTGACGAATCTCATCACCAGGGCAGTAATCAAGGCAGTATCGCTAGTATTTGCAGGGATTACCAGGGTAGACTTACCGATATTTTCTCAGCAAGGGTCGCAGCGTCCTTCACTCTGCAAGTTAAGATCCAAGCCCTATCCTTGACCCTTCGACATCTTCTTGATCAGGGGCTCCAAAACGCATCACTCTTCGTCGAATCTGATAACCTCTCCCTGGTGGAAGCATTGAATCGAAGAGCACAGCCGCCATGGTCGGATCGTGCTCTCTTCTCAAAGGCAGCCTTTCTATTCTCTCTTTTCCCCAATCTTTCGCTAGGGTTCTGCCCTAGGGAGGCCAACACGGTTGCTGACTGGGCCTGTAAAGCCCATAATAGAAATCCTACGATTAGCATATCCACTCTTCACCCGCCCCTTCCTCTCTTGAACCTGTTATGTGCGGATGCTATTGCAGCTGGTTGTACGGATTACTCTTATTAATATATGATGTTGTTTTACCGTAAAAATAAAATAAAAATCAATTGAATAAGAATAAATTTTATTGGGAAAACAAGCTTCGGCCATGGAAATCGTAATCGGGTTAGATTTTTGGGGAAAATTTGGACGTCCCTGTGAACATTAAACATAAGCTAGGATCATATACTTTACAGGAAATAATGTACTTAAATATTCTAAGAGATATCATGATAGGGTTGTGCTTTTGCCACTCCTCATATGGCTTTTTACAGTGTATGGACTATATTACCCATCAGTTTTTCCATGCTGTCCCTGCAAAGAATCAAAAGTGGGGCATATTTGGGATTTTTATTTATTTGTTTGTTTCTTCTTTTTCTTCCACTTTCCTTTTTCATCTTGGTGATTTTGTTCATTAGGGACTCCTGAACCTAATAATGTCACCATCTCCGCAACCTTGATGAAAGTGTTCGAGTTCTTTATCCTCTCAGGTGGTAAATTGTTAGACATATTAATACTCTTTAAGTTTAGGTCTTTGCTCATGTTATCCATGGACTTGAGCACTTTGATCATTCTATTTCGATTTTCATAAATCATTATAAGAATCAAATGATTGTCCTTGAGAATTACATCTTGAGGAAGGGCACATCTTGACATAGGAGTGGTTCTGCCAGACATGCCAAGGGTTTGTGAGGGGCGATGATAAGGTAGATAGGAAGCCCATGAAGCTATATGAGACCATCCAATTATTGGCGTGCATGGAGATGTCGGGGAGGAAGATGAAGAAGCAGCAGTAATATGCTTGAACACAAGTGAGAACAAAAAGAAGGAAAGTAAAAGAAAAGAAGAAGCAAATTCAAAAAATGACCCCATATGTGCCCTCACATTTTGACTATGTGGGGTACAACATTTAAATGAGGAAAAAGCAAGGGGTAATGTGGTCAATACACTAAAAAGAGAGTATTTGAGCTAAATGAGGAGTGAAAAATGTACAATCTCTTATTATATAGTTCAACTTATCCCTTTTTTCCTCAATTTTTGTTTTCTATATGTGTGATAAAATTTAATCATTGACTCAAACAAAAGTATAATTAACTTGTTATGTAGCTAACGAAGCAGTCGATATATCAGACCAATACAAAGCAGAAAAAAAAAGCATAATGCATCATCATTAAATGGATCCTCTTTAAATCTAAATTCAAATGGCCAAATCCTATTCCCTTATTCAACGGCATAAATTATGTGTATTATGGGCATATTGTGCTTCATGCTTAATTTTGTTGAAAATTGAAGTGGAAAACGATTTTCTAATGCCACCCACGATAATGTGAGGACTTAATCGAACCTATTTCAAAAGAAAGGGAGAGAATTACAAAAAAAAAAATTATAAATCTATTGTAATTGTATCAATTTAATCATAATTTTTTTTTTGTCAATTCAATCCTAAACATTTTGCATTTATACCAGTTAAGTTAATCTAGGCAATTTTGACTAGCCGGTGCTAACATGGAACTACCGATGCTAATGTGGCATTTTTAAAATAATATTTTAATAATGTTTGGAATTTTAATAATTTTTTCATTTTTTCTTTTCCCCATTCCCCTTCTCCTTCCCCTAGAGCCGAGGAGGACGTCCCGACCCTTGCCGACCAAGGCGTGAGGGGACACCCTCGCCTAGCTAGATTTGGTGAGGGTGCCATGGCCCTTGCCTATGGTTGGTGAGGATCGGCTGGTGACCCTCGCTAGTTCTAAGGGAAAGGGTAGGGAAAAAAATTAAATAAAAAAAAAGAAAAAATTTAAAAAAAAAATTCAAAAATATTGAAATATTATATTTAAAATGTCATGTTAGCATTGGTAGTGTTACGTTAGTGCTGATTGGCCAAAATTTGTTGAATTAACTCAACTAGCATAAATGCAAAATGTTTAGGATTGAATTGATAAAAAAATATTTAGAATTGAATTGACATAATTGCAATTGGTTTTATGACTTTTTTTGTAATTCTTCCAAAGAAAGACTTATATCACCATACTAATCAAGACGATTTGGATTAAATTAGTGAATGGACAAAAAGTTTAGGCTTCCTACTCTACTTATTTCATGAATTGACGTCTTGTTGTAACTCAGGCTTGTTAAGATGTATTATGGTTAATTAATTATTCAAAGAATATAAATCTTATCCAGGTATGGTGGAGCTAAACAGAGATTAACTTCTAGAGGAAAAAAAATGGACGTACACGTGGAAGATTCATAGGTATGATTGAAAACTTGTGAATAGTTGGGTTTCCAATTTTTTTTATTTTATTTTAACTCATTAGGACTAGGAATCCAAAAGCTGCACGGATTCGGAATCGTGCTATATTCACCTCTAATAGGATTCGGAATCGTGTTGTATATAAACCAAAGAAGCTTCTCAAATTTCCCACTCGGTTATTCCGTAGATGAGATGTCGCATAAGAGAAGCGATCTTGGATTCACCTCTCCAATAACCCCAACTCCTCCATGATGGAACAAGAAGAGCATGATTCCAGGTTCATTGGCCCCGATCTTCTCGTAGATCCACCATTCACGCAGTCACCAGCCAAATTTGTTGGGTCTGATGTCTACTCACTAGTCAATGGACTTGGAGATGATAATGACGGAGTTGTCGGACCAATGAGAAGTTCCAACTCTGAGGTTTCTCGTCGGGAGAGTGCTTTCAAGAAAATCAAGAATTTTCAACATGACGTTTTCCCTTTTCCATTCGCCACAAAGATGTTTGGAGGAGCATCTCAGCTTGAATCCAAAGCCGACATCAACATATGGAGCTGGTCGAAGGTAAAAGAGAATAGACTTGAAGAGAAAGTGGTTAATTTGCAAAACGTTTAGGAACTAGGCCTTTCCTTAGAAAGTGGTTAATTTGCAAAACGTTTAGGAACTAGGCCTTTCCTTAAAATAGGTTTACAAAACAGCGTCAAGTCAGTACGTATTCAATTTTGTTAGTTTAGTTTTTCCAGCTTGTACATCATATTAACTATTAAATAATATATTCATGTATTTTTCGAGTTCCAATTAATTCCATGATCATTCACATTATCTCCAAATAGTTACCATCTTTCGAAATCTAAATCCATAAAAATTTTAGGAATTGTAATTCATCCACGTTGGTTGATTCTAGGATATGCTGTAGAATAAACAAGAAAGGAACTTAACAAGAAGCTCACATGAAGTTGAGTCATGTGATATGATTTTTTTTTTTGGTGGAAACGTGGCATGGTCATATTTAGTGATTAATGGATAGATATATATCTATAAGATTTTATTTAAAGAATTAAGATAAATAGATGTCCAAAAACAAGAGATACAAATAATAAACCTTAGCACGTTCAAATTAATCATTTTAAATTCTTTTATGAGCAACTTTTAATAACAAAGTTAGGCTTGAACGGGCCTCAACCCACTGGACCCATCTATTTCATTACGTCTATCTGCAAACAAAGACAATATTTTTTTTTTTTTTTTTTTTTTCTTTAGTTCACTAATTATATAAAGGCACGGTCTTGTCTTAAGGCCTATTAAGAAGCTTTTAAACATAATTTAGCATTGACAATAATTGCTTGTATAAGTTAATTGGATTCTTGCAGAGCAAACAACTTATTATTTAATGTTAAAAAGTATGTTACTATTTAATTAAGAATTTATTTATGTGATAAGTATTGTTAAAAAATCTACATATGTGATATACAAGTCAAGTTATTGAAACCAATCGAGAATTCAAACATTTAAAGAACGAATTGTACTAGGAGTCATAATTAGATTAGAAGACATTAGGACTTAGGAATCATGTAGTTTAGATATATAATCCTCCCTCCATAGCCAAATTCTATCAGTTAATCGTTTCTCAGAACAACTTGCATTCTGGAGGCATCTTCCCAACGAAATCTGACTCCTCCATGATGGCACAATTGCAACCAAATCACGTTTCGCACGATCGCCAGCCACGTTCACAAATGGACCGAGAGATGAAGATAGTGGAAAAAATACTCATAAGCTTTTGGGTAGAAAGACCGCTCTTTAGATAATCAAGGAGATTTGAGATCGGGACGATGAGTTTAATTTTTTTTTCATACTTTATGACAACCCATGAAGAATATCTTGGCTTAATTGCAAAACCAAAATCGATTGATGGAGTGGCGCTGTCGAAAGGGAAGAAGCATGAAGTCGAGGAGAAGGAAGGAAAGTTGGTCTCTCATCCAATTGATTAGCAAACTGTTTAGGAAGAACTAGGACCTTTTTTTTTTAAATGATGGTTGATGTGTTCTTATGTTTTTGTTGAATTTCGGAGTATTTAGATTAAATTTATATAATCTCTCTTATTGATTGGAGTTAATTCATTTGAGAGTATGTTTTCGTAGAAAGTGTTTTATTATAATCTCTCTCATTGATCCCGCGGTACACATGGAAATTTAACCATTCGTAATTGACTTCATTTTAACATATAATCGACCCATTGATGAGCTAGATCGATTATCCAACCATCCCTTGACCTTGAATTAGAAAATAAGCAGAAATACATCATGATATCAATATGGCTGATAAAAATAAAATGGACCCTTCTGTCTATTTGTCAATTTTTTGCTAGTCTCCTGTAAATCAATGTGAAGAACCAACTATAGAATTACTTGTTAGCAAGTGCATAATGACATATCCTATGTAAAATACACAGGCGAAAATAGTTGTTTGATGGAATAATCACATGAAGCGGAGTAGTAGGTAGAGTATGTCACGCTTTGCGTCCGAAGAAATAAATGTAACTATATTCCGACGCTAAAATCTTTATCTTTCAATATTCACACGAAAAGCTCAAAGTGCATTAAAATATATAGTTTTATGGACTAATTTGTTGGTAAGAGTAATCGAGTGAAAAACTGGTTTTGGAGATATGTACATCTAACTTCTTCGGCTTTCTTGAACTGTCAACGAATAATAACTGCCTTTCAACTGCTTTTAACAAGCTTGGCGCTTAGTTCAGGCTTCATAAAAGCCAAGGCTACCTGCAAATTAAACCTCCACGAGCCATTTTGCATTTTATATCCAAGAGTTTCAGAGAGCGAAACCACCATTACAGAGCTTTAGTTTTCCGCTGAAGCTTCACGAGTTTTTCTTCTTTGGAGAACCGAGAGAATTCTCCTCTTTGACCCGATGGAAAGAGCCCAAGATTCACAGAGGACAAGCGGAAATGGCGATGAGTCTGGAGAAACATCAAGACAGTCGCAATCTCATCGGCGACTTGATTGTTTTATTCTTTTCGATCGAAGGCGACTTAATTATTCAGTACCGGGTCGCTACTACTGGACGCAAACTTCAGAGAACTTCATTTTCGCTTTGCGAAGCATTAATGCTGGTGATCGAGCAGGCGATGATCGAACTGCTAGCGTTGACCCTGAACGAGAGGCGGAGAATGTTCCTGATGATCAGACGGCGACAGCCCAAGATCAAGAATTGGCTGACGGGTTGCGTCGAAGGGAAAGCGACGGTGATGTTGGTGATGATCGAAGGGGAAGGCTTGACTCCAAACAAGAGCGAGAGAAGGTCGTTCCTGATGATCAAACAGCGAGGGTCGAAGGCCAAGAATCAGCGGAGGGGCCGAGTATGATTCCTGATCAAGAATCGACAGCGGGATCTCACGGACAAAGAAGAGAACCACATTTCGACACTCGATAGCACTTATACGAGTTTAAGGCAGCGGCCATTACCCGGGTCGAATAGTGGAACGGATAATCAGAGTGCCGCAACTCAAGGTCAAGAATCGGTGCATTCTGTCATGCGGGAGAGTGCCGGCGGCGGATCGAGGCAGACGGAATGGCCACAACTGTTCGAACGTTTGAGGGTTGCAGGCGAGAAGACGGAGGAGGCCCAGGAGTAAAAGAAGGAACGAAGGAGATGGAACCGAGAGGGAGAGAAACCATACAAATTCCTTAGCAATGGTGCAGTATGTTCTTGGAATCTCTCTCGCAAAGCATGATGATAAGTTTCTTCTCAGGCTTTTCTTCGTTTAGGGTTTTGTTAGGCGCTTCCTTCATTTTTTTTTTGGTTTCTTTGTGCGTAAGCCTTTGTGTGAAATTGATTTTCAGGGATGAATATTCTTGGTGAAAATAAAGATTTTTGGCAATGGAAAATGAAGGGTTAGATTTTCCAGAGAAAGTTTCGACGTGTAGTTAATTTTTTTGTGCTCTCCTGTCCTTAATTCCTTTCTGTTGACTCTGGTTAGGTTAATTGGATCATCATCATCTTCATCATTACTATCTCTGGTTTTATTGCCCCTCTGTTGCACGGTTTTTTCTTTAATCTGCAAAATAGAGAGGAGTAAATAGATCTTCGATAACATAATTACTAATGCTGGTATCGTGACTAAAAGTTCTCTTTATTGGCAATATATTTCCCACCACTAAATTTTTGTAATAGCAAAACCAATGAAATATTGTAGATTAAGTTAAAAAAATTGAAGAAATGTTTTGTGATATTTTTCCACTCAAAACAGATTGTCTACGTAATAAAAATGAAATACAATTTTAGTTTGCCAATTCAATTTCTCAAATTTTGGGGCACCATTAAAAAAATGTATGTATTTAATTTCATAATCACAAAATAGTGGAAAACTATATTGTAAGACAAAATGATGTATTCCTTATTTATAAACAAAATATGTAATTATCAATTAGTATAAACTTCCCAAAGAAAATCAATCAATTGTTAGACCTTATTCTAAAGAATGAGAAATAATTGAACTTAAAAAGGACAAACACCAAAGTTTTAACATGCATTTTGTCTTCGCCTTTTGATTAAATATAAACAAAGAGAGGTGCGAGTGTTTTAGTTTTCTTTTTTCCCTTTTTTCTTTGATGAAGTCGGGAACATCAACATGAGAGTAGGAGATTTTTAGACATTTGAAAAGTAATTGATCAAATATATAAATGCCAATAGAGTGATCTGAGTAAGACTTAAGTGAGATTATGTTCTTTCTTTTGGAAACTTTCTATTAATGAAGAAAACTAAGCGATGATGCTTCCGTTCGTTTTCTAGCTCGATTAGAGAATTCTATTTTAAGTCAAATAGGATAAAGCAACATCAACGGGAGTATTTTTCACAAAAGGACGTGCATGATTAGGACCGATAATCTTAGCTATAGTTCTTTGAGTACATAAAGCAGAAGACAAAAAGCACCCCCATGGCACATGGTCATCCTTCTTTGGCATTAAAGAAAAACCTATCAAAGAGGTGCAACATAAATTATTATTATCTTTTTTTAGATGATCCGGAAACTGCTGTACAGTTAACAGCTTGCGACGTAAACCTAGGGTGACGTTAGCACAAGAACCCACCTCTCACAGCGCCGCACTTAGGTCGCGCAATTGCACACGTGGTGACTCAAACCTCCTCCCAATCGGGATGGGGGAAATGTCCGAACCAACGCACCCACAACGGGGTGAGTGGTGCGACATAAATGATTGATTGCCAAAAAAAAAAAAATATTGAAGGATGGTTTTATCATGCTTTAAGAGAAGATGAATTTATCCAAGTTCTTCAGCTCATGACCGGAGAATGTAATTGGTTTCTCTACTTTTTCCCAAATATCTCTGTGACTGCACAAATACATTGGAGCATGTATTTTTAAGGATCCTTGAAAAGCATATCATCCCGTAATAATTATGGATTTTTGCAATTTACTTCAGACAACTCGATATTATTAGTCGTGATGTGTTTATATCAACTGCCACATGCTTATATTTAAATAATACTGAAAATGATTAAGAAGATAAAAGAAAATAATTGTGCATTTTCAGGAGGAGAGCTTACATTTGGAAACTCCGGTGTCAAGTCACGACAAAAATCGTGTTAGGTCACGTGCCTATCACGTGGCAAACAGAGGTGTAACGGGGGACTGCGACGGCCACTTCTGCAGCGTAGTTCTTTCCCGCAGCTCTCTACTTCGCTCTTCTTCTCAAAAGCCACCATGAGTTCCTCCTCCTCCTCCGACGGCGGCGGCGGCGGCGGCGCGAAGCTCCCTCTCGACGTCGCCGTCGAGATCCTGAAGCGGTTGCCGGCGAGATCCCTCCTCCGATTTAGGTGCGTCTGCCGATCATGGCGCTCCGCCATCGACGACCCTCGTTTCGTGGCCCTCCACTGGAGCCACTCCGCCCTCCACGCCTCCAGTCGGCATCTCGCGTGTCTAGATTGCGGCGACGACGCCGTCCAGAACCGGTGCTCTCTGTTCCCCAACGCGCCTCTCGCCCAGCCTCCTTCCCCGTCGCAAATCGAAATCCCGTTCGTTGCTCCTCCCAACCGTTACGCCCTCGTCGGTTCGTGTAACGGTTTGATCTGCGTCTCGGAGAGTTCCAGTGACGGCACTGAGCGGGCGCTTTATCTGTGGAATCTATTCACCAGGAAGCACAAGGCGGTTCGGCTCCCCCGTCCGGAGCGGATGCCACCCCTTTCCGTGGGGGGCGCTCATGTAGTTATGGGGTTTTGTTTCGATGCTAACTCTAATGACTATCGTATTGTCAGGACTATCCGATTCCTAGGTATTCACCGTCGACGCTTCCGCAAACGGAAGCCTCGAGTGGAGATTTATTCGTTCCGTACAGATTCATGGAAGACTTTGGAATGTGAGATTCCTCTTCTCTGTCACGGTGCGGTCTTCTTGAATGGGAATCTGCACTGGTATTCTTTCAATGGAGAGGGGGATGGGGATGGATACGGATCCATAGCCTTGTTCAATGTCGCAGATGAGGTGTTTGATGAAATGGCTCTGCCGGAAGGGATCAGTCCCCATTTTGTGTTGTCCGTGGCGGTATTGAATGACTTGCTGGCTGTGTTCTTTAGTGATGGGGAGGTGAATTCTGCTTGTTTCGTTTGGGTTATGAAAGACTACGGCGTGCCAGAGTCTTGGACTAAGCTGTACACTTTCGAGGCTACTGGACCAGTAACAAGCTTTGATGCTTCACGTGGAATGGCGAGCTTCTTATGGAAATAAATTGCGAAGAACGAGTTTCTTGGAATCCGATGACGGCACAACTCTCAATTCTTCCATTGTTGGCGAAATACGAATTGGTCCCCGTTATAGAGAGCCTCTTTCCACCTTACATATGACTCGATTGCTGCTACATTGGTAAAGATTGATTTTGACTGCTGAAAAGTTGAAAGTTACATCTGAATTGAGAAGATATAGTTTTATTTTTATTTTTTTTGGGTAAAGGAGAAGATATGGTTTTATTCGTATGTGTTGGCCATAAAATGATGAGGAGAAGTAGTGCGGTGGTGTCTATTTACTTTGGATACTTGTTGCAAGATTTAGAATGCATTTTCATTTTCACTTTAAGTTTTTCTTTAGACTAGTGAAGTGTGTCCTCTGTATGAGTTAAAGTATGCAACTCAAGACTGCATTTATGACTTCCGCATTGTCAGCACCAGTGGATTTTAGACCATGCGGAAGAAAATGACAAAGCTTTTTAAATGCTATGCATGTATGTGTTTGATGCTATGCCACCATAAGCATTTTTCAGCTTCCATAAGACCAAAATATTCATGGCTTGAATCACGCATCTCGATCCCAGGGCATTGCAACTGGTGCAACTACAGATTACTATATTTTGTTTCCTACCATAGGACTCTGTGGTAGCACTGGCAATGCTTACCTGGTAAGCTTATTTATCAATATATGCAGACTGCTGCATTAATGGATGAAGGAAACAGTGGAGATTGTATTACCACGATACACTCTTTTCCCCCCCAAATGCTTTGGGGTCAGAAGTCTCACTTCTTGTTAGGATACACCGATGATTTTGCATGTCAAGCCTTATGAGAATTTGGTCTTTAGATGAGATAGTCTCTTTGCTTCCTCCTCGGAAAGACATCTGGGATAATGATTTTTAAATTGCAATTTTCTTCTAAAGTCAGGTGCAAAAGGTGCTGGAGCTCTTCTTTATTAACAGGAACTGTGGTGATTGGCGATGCAAGTTCAGCTGGCTCTAAAAAATGGGGGAGTGATGCTGAAAGTGATGCTGAAGTTTCTTCGGAATATAGTTTACGTGGAAGGCAAGAAACAATCTGCTTCATGGTTAAGCTACTTCTCCCTTCGAGCATGTTCTTAGATTGATCGATTTGTTACTTAACATCGATTTGAAGGCTATCTACTTTCAAAAGGATAAATGTTGTGCTTATGATTATCTATCTAATGTAATGATGGGGATAGTGAAAAGCTAAAATGTGTGAGATTTGCTTATACTGTCATCTATAATGAATATGTCTGTTTATATAACTATTTTCTTGCTACCATCTTTAAAAGCTAAACAATTGATGCACCGGCCTTTTTTCTTGCCAATCTAAGCATTAGGTTTGTCAACCTAATTTATGGTTGTCAAAATCAGTCTCCGTCTTGAAAATTTTGTGAATTTATGTTATGACATAGGAGTTTGTCAAAAAGTGCTCCAGTGCACTTCTTAAACAATTGAATCAGCTAATGCTTATTTAGACAATGAGAAAGAGTTCAGAAACTTGCGGTGTCACAAATCACTCGATGGTATTGATAGGGGAATATGCTATATTTAAAATACTTTGTTGGGTATATATGTATTATGTTGTTGTATCTAACGCTTAACTCTTCTAATACCTATGCCGATAAAAGTGCTAGCATTTAATTAATTGAGATTAGGGTGTAACTAACCTGGTAAATTCATCCTAAAGGCTCGAAATTAGGGAGTAATGTTAAAGTTAGGGGGCTAATTTTGTTTGTGGTTGTTTTCATTGTGCCTGACAACGTTTTTTGTTGGACTTTTTAACTTTCTATCATATTAGACCTCAATTGTTTCTAACATTTTTCTCTACCTTAAGTTTTTGAATTTGATTTTCTAACAATTGTACCCCTTAAGAGTACTTCTTTAAACCAAACACTCCGGTGTTTCGAGCAAATTTATGTAATTATTCGAAAACCCCTGACGTGACTCTCTTGCCTCTTCTTTGACACGCTGCCAACCTAGACCTCCGCCAACCTAGACCTCCTCATCAGCGTCCCCTTCAATTTGTCCATCTATCTCTTCTTCTTCTTCTTTTGTCGATTGATTGTCTTCAAGCACAACCTTGGCATCTTTGACCCGATGCCTACCATGCTCTCCTATCCTTAATTCCTTTCTGTTGACTTTGGTTATGTTAATTGGATCATCATCATCTTCATCAATACTTTCTCTGGTTTTATTGCCCCTTGTTGCACCGTTTTTTCTTTAATCTGCAAAATAAAGAGGAGTAAATAAATCTTTGATAACATAATTACTAATGCTGGCATCGTGACTAAAGGTTCTCTTTATTGGCAATATACTTCCCACCACTAAATTTTTGTAATAGCAAAACCAATGAAATATTGTAAATTAAGTTAAAAAATTGAAGATATGTTTCATGATATTTTTCCTCTCAAATAGACTGTCTATGGAAAAAGGAAATGAAATACAATTTTAGTCTGCCAATTAGATTTCTCAAAATTTGGGGCACCAATTAAAAAATGTATGTATTTAATTTCATAATCACAAAATAGTGGAAAACTACATTATAAGACAAAATGATGTATTCCTTATTTATAAACAAAATATCTAATTATCGATGAGTGTAAACTTCCCAAAGAAAATCAATCAATTGTTAGAACTTATTCTAAAGAATGAGAAATAATTGAACTTAAAAAGGACAAACTCCAAAGTTTTAACATGCATTGGCGACCCAACCTGCAAACAAGTCCATCATTGTAAACCGAGGACAAACTCCAAAGTTTTAAAGAGCAGGGCAAGAAAATCAATCAATGGTTTCCCTCTGAGGGAAGAACTGAGGCCAAGGCTGAACCGCCAGCCCATTGGCGACCCAATCACCTGCAAACTGAGGATGGAAGATGTGGTGGAACTTACGCCGGCCCTACTGGACAAGTCTTTGACAGAGTACTAGGAAGAAATCCAGCGCATGTATAACCGTGGCCTGACAGTGTCGAGCACCGGTCCTGCCACTAGTACTGTGGTTGGTTGGAGAAACTAACACTCAGCCTGCTGTGCCAACCACATGTGATTTTTAATTAGTTATATAATTATGATAATGATAGATACATGTACATAACAAGATCTGTTTGGTCCTGGGATGAGAAAAGGAGGACATTGATCTGACCGTATGGATTCAAAATTCAATGAGGATATGAAATGATTCTTTCTCTAAGATGAGGACTTCAAGGTCGTTGTGTTCTGCTTAGTGTTGATTTCTGCCTTCACAGATCTGTTTTCGAAACAGAAGCCTTGCCTTGTGCGGTTTGCGTTATCTAATGCAAATTGCAGATAGTTCTCTCTTGGCAAGATCTGAAGATCTTTTAGCTTCGAAAGCATGCACATCACGAATATGGTTAACTGAGTAACATGTTTGAAAGATGTCCATGTAAGTTGTCTGCAGTCTCAATCCAAGTCGGAGTTCTAAATCTCTACGCATGATCTGCAAAAACAGCTTAGCTTTTTCATGTTTATTCGTAAATCTTAATGAAGTAAAGACAATCAGATCGTCTTGGACATGATGGGATGGCCCCTCATCCGCTCAAATTTCAAAGCTAATAAGGCGCTGAATAACTGGCTTGATTGGTCAAAATATGCATAGGCCAATCTGGAGTCAAAGACTGGTTGAAATCCCTGAAGTGACGTGCCTTGGTTTCTAACGCCAGTGGTCTTCCTTTCCCGTGCATGGATGGGAGCTTTGATCCTCCACATCCCACGACTAACATGCAAACAAGACTTGTATCCGACCAAGAAAAGCTGTTCAGCTGGTTTCCACAAGCGCATTGTATCCGATTATAAATGCCTAAATTGGATATTTTAAACCATGTTACCTGATCTTATCTAAACTCAGTCACCTTCAGCACCTCATCCCAGAAACTCAGCGATCTTCTGACTTAAGATGAAGGTAAAAAACACTGATTGCAGTGCTGATTTTTTCTTTGAATTCATACTTTCTTTTCTCAAACACGAATACACCGAAAGCATTCATTTGCTCATTTCACTTTTCACTTAAACTATTGGTTTTGGTTGATTCCAGCTCTTCACCTAGATACAGATCAAGCTGAATGTGAGATGGGAGTATACTCGTAAAGCTGATGCGGTTATCATCAACCTGTCACCATAAGTACCATTTTGGCATTTCTTTGTAATGGATGATTCTTGACTTTATACGGTGCATCGCAAAAGCTGAGACAGCTAAGAATGAATCATAGTCTCATTAGGTAGAACTGAAGGCCTTCTATCGATTTGTTTCTCTCCACTCACTAACACGACATTAGCATGCTGCCATGTGTACACTATATTTGCTTACAGAAATGCGCTGTGAAAGAGGGGGTTTCACGGTCAGTGTACGCGCTTATCATTTCCTTACATGACTGCAGGATCTTGATTATGATAACTAAGAATCTACTCAGGGCCTTCTGACCATTATACAAGGTGCCTACTTTTCCAATTCACTTACATTTTAATTTGGAGGAATTCAAAGGAATTCAAAGGAACATGGGTTCTACAGTGAGTAGACCACATTGATGTTGATATACATTAACTTCATGTTGTATCTTCCATTGATGGAGTTTAATATCTTGTTAAACCTTAATGGTTCAGATCAGATGAAACTAGAACCTTGAGAAGAGTTCATTGACCGCCACATGGATTATTTGCAAGTGGGACTTTTGGGAAAAGTGATTTCGGGGGAAGCCGGGGAAACCAAGATCTCTAGGAGAATCATTTTCATCTGACAAAGCTATAGAAAGAGCCAACCAAGCTTTTGTCCCTTAAAACAAGCAGCGAAACAAAAAACCAAATCTTGGACCTCCAGCTGGATAGACTCCTCTACTGTCCCTCGAGTTTGGAGGTGGACCGCTGAATCGGCAGTTTGTTTCACAGTGATTGAGATGACTATGATGATGATGAGATTGATATTGAGCGGACCATCAGTGCGATACTTCATAGATGCAAGGAAATTTGTGCATATAGCAACCGGAACGATCGATGAAGGAGTAATTTTCCTTCATTATCAAGAAGATGTTTGCCTGTAGAAGTGGAATCCTTGTATTGAAAAAGTTGTTCCATTGTGGTCCATTTATGCTACAGTCTCCAGTACTAAGAAAAAATTGTCCAAAAAAAATTCTAAACTTATTATACTTTTGCCAATTCACTTTAAACATTTCAATTTTGTAATTGAGTTTTATAACCTTTCAATGTTTTTATCAATTTAGTCCATTTGGTTACTTTTGAACATAAATTGCTAGTATGAACGCCGACCGTTCTACGTAACATGATCGGTGTTGACGTGAATAATCTTTTAATAATATTTTATTATGTTTTTGACATGTCTTGTTTCTTTAGTCAAGTATGTGTGGATCTTCTATTTCCAAGTGGGTCCTGGATAATTATTTGCTTGTCCAGTAATTCTCTCTTTGACAAGTTTTTGACTTTCTTAGACATAGAATCTGCCCTCCTCACCATCATCATTTCCAACCTTGTCTTCAGTTGGATATTTGAATATTTTGTAATTTTGATGATCGTTAAGAATGGCACCATAAATTGTGGAAGATATCTCTGTCAGCAAACTCCTCAAACTTTTCACCCCTTTCCAAAAAGCAATTATAATGAACATTTTTCTTTTTTACTAACTAAAAAGTAACAATTTTTTTTTTGAAGTTGAAAAAGTAGAAGAAAATAAAAGGAGCATTCTTAATTTCCTCACATTGAGCCAAAGAATGAGATCACATAAGAACAATTAAGGAATTTTATTGGTTGTTATTTCTCGATAGAAAGCAAGTAGTTAATTTCTTTCCTTTACCTTTCTGTCCTTTTTATTTGACCATTTTTACTTTTATTTTATCTTTACTTTATAATTAGAGTAATACATACACAAAGACTAAATGTGGCTCTCAAAAAGTGAGACAATTAGGGGTCTCAACTTATATATACGAAAATTTAAGTTAGAGACAAGACACAGGCTATGCACATGTATGAAACAAGATTGTTATGTATGATTAACATATTTATATTTATTAAAGGAAGTGGATGGAACCTAATTGTGTTATTATTATTATTATTATTATTATTATTATTATTATTATTATTATTATTATTATTATTTTATTATTGTGGTTTCTAGTCGAGACCATCTTGATTTCCAAAGGTTGGGTCCAAACTCCAAATCCCTGCCTCCACATCTCAAAAGAGATGTGTAAACAATGAGGCCCATCCGATTGAAGGAATAAAGTGGATGAAGTGAGTAGTTACTAAAGAAAGTGATGAGATTGTTTTTATCTTTTATGTTTTTCTTAATTTTTTCATAAGGATACTCGATTTTTTCTTTTTTAATTTTTACCCAATCCGGAATGAGGCTTGACTAAAAAATGCTCAAAATGTTCAGTTTGGGTTGGTTGGGTTTATGAATGATATTTACCTCTATCGTCACCTATTTGTTTAAGAGTCTTTTGTACTCTTTACAGATTGCTTCCTCTATGAAATGAGATCTGATAATAATTAATAATCTTTTATATGAAATAGTATATAAAGATGCGCACATATAGAGAGTGATATCAAAAGAAAAAGTAAAGAAAAATATTGTGCTGTGTCAGCAGAGAGCTTACATTAGGAAACTCCTGTGTCAAAGTCACGTGACAAAATGGTGTTAAGTCACGTGCCTATCACGTGGCAACAAAGAGGTGTAACGGGGGACTGCGTCGACGGCCACTTCTGTAGCGTAGTTCTTTCCAGCTCTCTACAGCTCTCTACTTCGCTCCTCCTTCTCAACTCCTAAAGCCACCATGAGTTCCTCCTCCGACGACGATGAGGGCGGCGGCCCGAAACTCCCTCACGACGTCGCCGTCGAGATCCTGAAGCGGTTGCCGGCGAGATCGCTCCTCCGATTCAGGTGCGTCTGCCGGTCGTGGCGTTCCGCCATCGACGACCCTCGTTTCGTGGCCCTCCACTGGACCCACTCCGCCCTCCACGCCTCCAGTCGGCATCTCGCGTGTTTAGATTGCGGCGACGACGCCGTCCAGAACCGGTGCTCTCTGTTCCCCAACGCGCCTCTCGCCCACCCTCCTTCCCCGTCGCAAATCGAAATCCCGTTCGTTGCTCCTCCCAACCGTTACGCCCTCGTCGGTTCGTGTAACGGTTTGATCTGCGTCTCGGAGAGTTCCAATGACGGCACTGAGCGGGCGGTGTATCTGTGGAATCTATTCACCAGGAAGCACAAGGCGGTTCGGCTCCCCCGTCCGGAGCGGCGGCAACCCCTTTCCATGGGGGGCGCTTGTGTAGCTCTAGGGTTTTGCTTCGACGCTAAGTCTAATGACTATCGTGTCGTGAGGGTTATCCGATTTTTAGGTGATCGCCATGGACGCTTCCACGACAGGGAGTCTCGAATCGAGGTTTATTCGCTCCGTGCAGATTCATGGAGGACTTTGAAATGTGAAGTTCCTCTTCTCTGCCACGGCAGCAGTGCGGTCTTCTTGAATGGGAATCTGCACTGGTGTTCTTTTAATGGAAAGTGGGATGGATATGGATCCATAGCCTTGTTCAATATTGCGGGTGAGGTATTTGACGTATCCATAGCCTTGTTCAATATCGCGGGTGAGGTGTTTGATAAAATGGCTCTGCCAGAAGAGATGCTTTTCATAGACAGTCTCCATTTTGTGTTGTCCGTGGCGGTATTGAATGGCTTGCTGGCTGTATTGTTTAGCGGTGGGGAGGCGACTGAGCGGTTTGATTTGAATTGCGCTTGTTTCGTTTGGGTTATGAGAGACTATGGCGTCCCTGAGTCTTGGACTAAGCTGTATACTTTCGAGGCTACTGTACCGGTAACAAGATTTGATGGCTTCACGTGGAATGGCGAGCTTCTTATGGAAATATATTGTAAAGAACGAGTTTCTTGGAATCCGATCACAGGACAATTCTCAATTTTTCCATTGTCGGCAAGATACGAACTGGTCCCCGTCATAGAGAGCCTCTTTTCACTTTAGATATGACTCGATTGCTGCTACATTTATTGGTAAAGATTGATTCTGACTGCTGAAAAGTTGAAAATTACATCTAAATTGAGAAGATATGGTTTTATTTGTAGGTGCTCTGGCCACAAAATGATGAGAAGAAGTAGTGCAGCACTGTCCATTTACTTTGGATACTCCTTGCAAGCTTTAGAATGCTTTTTCATTTTCACTTTGAGTTTTTCTTCAGACTAGTGAAGTGTGTCCTCTGTATGAGTTAAATATGCAATCAAGACTGCATTTATGACTTCTGCATTGTTTTAGACCACATGGAAGAAAATGACCAAGCTTGTTGAATGCTATGCATGTATGTGTTTGATGCTATGCCACCATAAGTATTTTTCAGCTTCCATAAGACCAAATTGTTCATGGCTTGAATCACGCATCTCGATCCCTGGGCATTGCAACTAGTGTAACTACAGATTACTCTATCTCGTTTCCTATCTCAAGACTTTTTGGTAGCATTGGCAATGCATACCTAGTAAGCTCATTTATCAATATATGCAGACTGCTGCATTAATGGATTGAGGAAACATTGGAGATTGTATTATCATGATACACTCTTTTTCCCCCCAAATGTTTGTGGTCAGAAGTCTCACTTCATGTTATGATACACTGATGATTTTGCATGTCAAGCGATATGAGAATTTGGTCTGTAGATGAGTTAATTTCTGTGCTTCCTCCTTGGAAAGACATCAGGGAAATTGATTTTAAATTGCAGTTCTCTTCTAAAGTCAGGCGCAAGGTGCTGGAGCTCTTCTTTATTAACAGGAATTCTGGTGATTGGCAATCCAAGTTCACCTGGCTCTAGCAAAAATGGGGGAACGGCAAAGAACGGCAGAAAGTGATGTTGAAGTTTCTTCGGAATAGTTTGCGTGGAAGGCAAGAAACGATCTGCTTCATGGTCAAGCTACTGCTCCCTTGGAGCATGTTCTTAGATTGATTGATTTTTTGCTTAACATCGATTTGAAGGCTATCTAGTTTCAAAAGGATACATATTGTGCTTATGATTGTCTATATAATATAATGACAGGGATAGTGAAAAGCTAAAACGTGTGAGATTTACTTATACTATCATCTATAATGAGTATGTCTCTTTATATAACTATTTTCTTGCTACTATCTTTAAAAGCTAAACAATTGACGCGCCAGCCTTTTTTCTTGCCGATCTAAACATAGGTGTCAACCCAATTTATGGTTGTCAAAAGCGCTGTTTGTGTTGAAAATTTTGTGAATTTATGTTATGACATGAGAGTTTGTCAAAAAGTGCTTTGGTGCACTTCTTAAACGATCGAATCAGGTTGGATTCGTGGAATCGTGATCAAGAAGCAGAAGATGGTGATCAAGAAGCAGAAGTAATATTGACCTTCCTACTGTGCGTTGAAGTGTTTGGTTGAAATTGGGGGTTTCGAATTAGACTAGTACTTGTTCAACGTGGGTTCTTATAAGAACCAGACACTTTAACGCACGGTAAGAAGGTCAATATATCCTGCAAGTAGATTGGATCTCCTTCAGAAGCGCTGGCTTCTTGTTTGATCTGTTTGCTTGTCTTATCCATTTTATTGTTCGATTGCTTCAAGCAAATCATGCATCTGAACAACTTCTATTCTAGAGGAATCTTCCCAACAAAAGCTGACTCCTCCACGGCACGACAACAACAAAATCGCTCCACACAATTGCCGGCCGCACTCATGAATGGACCGAGAGACAATGACAGCAAAGAGAATACTTATCAGCTTTTCAATGGAAAGCCGGCTCTCCAAATAGTCAGCGAGGTTTACAAGTGAGATGATGGGCCTAATTTTTCCTTCTTCTCGACAACACTGGAGGACTTTTTGGCTCAATTATGAAACCAAAATCGATGGACGAAGCAGCACCATCGAAAGGGAAGGAGCATAAAGTTAGGAGAAGGGAGTAAAGTTTGTCCCTCGCCCATATTGATTCGCAAACTATTTAGGAGTAATTAGGTTGATGATTTGACTTGTTTTTATGGTTTTTGTTGAAATTTCAGGGTGATTAGGTTTTAGGTAATTTCCATATTTTTGTTATTTTAGTATTGTTGCATGAAAACTCCATGAAATTTGGGCGCTAAGAATTGGGCAATCGCCTTCAACAACTATTAATTTTTTGTGCCTTTCATACTTAGTTTTAGTTGTTTTCTTGTAATTCACATGTGCATGCACACACGTATACATATACATATACATATACATTTAATAAAGTAATTCTTCCATCCAATTGGGCAAATATATACACAAACGTTTAAATTGCAGCAAAATTAGGTAGGTGATGTGCCACTAGGTAATCTGAAATACTATATTCACTTGGGTTTATTTCTCGAAAGAAAGTACATGATGCAAACGAACAATCTTAAATGTAGTTCTTTGAGTTCTATAAAGCAGAAGGCAAAAAAGAAAACCTTTCAAGGACCTAAATACTTGTGCGCGTAGAGATAATGAAGAAAAGAGAAAAAAAATTCTCAAGCAATTGAAACGGCGTTCTTATGCCATTTAAAAAGACAACAAAGGAAAGGATCTCATGAGATTTTTTCTTTACGGGAGCTGCAATGGTGAATGTGACATAAATCTAAATGCGTGGAATATACAAAGTCATGGAATCCAAATGACTGCATCCCCTTTTGATAGGGGATGTGATTGAGTTGATGAAATAATATCTAATCTCTAATCCATATTGAACGGATCAATTAACATAATCATTAACATTAAACTAAATTTAATATATATATATATATATATATATATATATATATAATTTATCTATGATACATTCAGTTGTTACGAATATAGTATAATAAGTACTATTGTGTGTCATAGAATTAGATTTGCTATGCATATATTGATACAATCATGATAGAATTTGAAATTTGAAATTTTTCTCTGCCTTATAATTGTTAGACGTGTTGTTAGACTAACTATATATCTCTATACAAACCGAGGGTCCATTTGTTTCATGATAAATAATTATTTAAAAAATATTTTCTGATAAATGGTTGTATCGCTTACGAAAATGACAAATGAATTTTTTTTTTTTTTTTATCATCAACACAATAACTATGGATTTATAAATCGCTGTTGATAATAAAAATATTTTGTGCTGATTAATTCTCTAAATGATATAACCAATAGATTCAGATGCTTATATTTTATTTGATGCGTTTTGCCGGTGCAAGGAGGAGAGCGGTTTTTGAAAATTGGAAAACGGGATAAAGAAAGAAAAGAAAAGGTTAAAAGAAAGCGGAGCAAAGGAAGAATCATCCTAGGCATCCAAATTAATTGTGCGGATAAGTCCATATCTTTGAAGGTAATCTTAATATGTATATAGTTATCGTCAACTTTAGAGAATCTTAATTTATAAGGAAACATACGATGAGGTAATGAGAAAATTCTATAAATTCAGAGAATCTTAAAGACCGAGAGACTTGTTCAGTGAAGCCTCATTCAATCAGCGGCAGGCTTCTTTTTTCCTTCCTTCTTTTTGCCCTGCTCCGATGAGAAGGCCACTAGGGTTCCAATATCTGTTGGAGCAGGGTGAAAAGAAGAAAGAAAAAGAGAAGACAAAAAGGGAGGAAGAAAAGAGGTCATCAACGGAAGCACAAAGTGAGTTTCTTTTCTGCGTTTTGTTTTGATCGACTTTTGGTTCATGATTTTGCCAGACTAATGAGTTAACTGACCGGCAGACGTCTCCGGTTTAGTCATTCGCTGTCTTCGCAGGAAAGCATCGTTTCTCATCTTGTCTTGTTTTCCTCTTGGGCCATCAGGAACTTAATCTCAGTCAAAGTAAAACGTGGGTACTTGCTTGACTGCTTCCTGGACTCCTTCCTATAAGTTGCTCCGATTATGGCAGGGGACTTCATACTTTGTTTTGGCTGTTTTCGTCAAAGCTATGCCGGATGATCATTCTATTGCAAATGAAAAAAGGAGAACATTTGATGTGACTTGTAATTGTGGTTCGCCGAGGGGTTTGTCCCAGATCTCCCATGATCTTTTGGAAAGTCATACGTATGCTTAGAATATTGTCTGCCTTGTGTTCCTCCTCACAATTCTCAGCAGATAATGAAGACGAAAGTTCGTTTTATTATGCTTCAAACTGCATGATTTGCGGGCTGTGATTTCTTTGTTCAACAAGAAGTTAATTAGCTAGAGGAAGTGAGAGTCCCTTCCTTCTGTTGAATAAAAAAGCATCAGAACTGTTGAAATTGGAATCTTAGGGCACAGATATACGACTTGAGGATCGGCAAGTTTCGTATAGTTCTCATCATTCTAATTTGGCAGAAATAGTTCTGCTAAAGAAAGAAAAAGAAAGGTAAACAAAAATGGGCAAAGGGAAATTGATACGAGCCATCAACATTAATTGAATCCATTTTGAACGAATCAATTAACAGAACTCATTATACATTCGGCTGGTATGAAGTTAGTATGATAAATATTAGTGTATAATAGAATTTAATTTACTACACATGTATTGACAATCACGATAGATTTAGATAATTTAAAATATTTCCTTGTCTTGTAACTATTAGTCATGATTATACTATCCAGGAAAGAATTATAACAGAACTATATATTTCTTCACAAGTTGAGGATCCATTTATTTCTCGAAATTTTTTTATTTGGAAAATATTTTTCAGTAGACAATTGATTGTATTGCGTACAAAAATGAACAAATGCCTCACTGTCCACAAAATGGTGAGGCGTAAATCATTAATAATGAAATATTTTCTGTTAACTGATTTTCCTGAAGAATATAACAAATCATTTTTCAGAAAATATTTTCTAAGTCTCAAATTTTCTGCAAAAAAAGGCACTCTTAAATATAAAAAATTATTCTCTTAGGCTCTTACTTTTGTAACAAAAAGTCTTTGAAGTTCTATTTGACAAGGGAAACGATTAAGCGTTTCCTTGGTCTGTATCTTTAAAATACAATAAAAAAAAGTCTAATTAACAATAGATTTAGATGCTTATATTTAAACTAAGGTTTCAAACATTTTTTAATTAAACTTCTCTAGGAAGGACACTTTTTATCAATTTAAAACCTGCGAAATTATGAAAAAAAAAATTCTAGCTTTAAGTGAAAGAGCCTTCTTGGAAAAAATATAAAAAAATTTCTGTCAAGAAAGGACTTTTTGCTGCAATGGGTGTTAAATAAAGGGCTAATGCCTTGAAAAACCCCAAACCGATACACTTGTGACAAATTTACCCAAAATTACTTTTTTGACCACTGAAAACCCTAAACTGGTATACATTTGACAAATTTAACCAAAACTAGTACACTTGTGACAAATTTACCCCATATTAGTTTTCGTTAAATTTTATTGTCAATTTATTAAGTTAAATGACACATGATAATTTGCCATAGGTGTACCGGTTTAGAGTTTTTTATGGTAAAAAAGATAGTTTGGAGTAAATTTGTCACAAGCATCGGGTTTGGGGTTTTTCAGGATATTAACCCTTAAATAAAAGAAGGAGAAAATTTTTGGGGAGGGGGGGAAAGAGTTCAGCAAGCCACCGACTCCTCAACATGTCCAATCAACAAGCTCGGTTTCGAATTTTAATTCTTTATTCCTTTAATCAGAGAATTTTTTAGTAAAATTGTAATTTTGGACTATGTTGAATGATGAGTTATTGGGTAGATTTAGAGGTTGTTGACATGTGAAATCATACTATAAGGATATTTTGTAGAGTCATTGTCTTCTAGAAATTTAGAGAAGTCAATTTAAATTTGTAATATGTTCAGGGTGAAGTTTTGAACTTTGCTATTTGTTGTTCGGAATTAGACTTAAATTAATGTTCTTTTCGGTTAATCATGTCTTGAAATAATTTGCATTATGGAGGCATCTTCCCAATGAAACCTAACTCCTCCACCGCGGTCCACATTGATTAGCAAACTGTTTACGAATAAAAAGGTCGATGGTTTGGCTTGTTTTTATGTTTTTCGTTGAAATTTCAAAGTATTTAATTTTAACTTATCATTGGGGTATTTTTCATATTTTCATTATTTTCATATTAACACACTAAAAACTGTATCAGACCGAAGTGGGATTCAACAATCAATTTTTTTTTTGTGCCTTTGATGTTTAAAGTTTTAATTGATGCTTTTGATATATTACAAACTTTGCCATCTATGTTTTCTTTTAGTCGTATTGACAAAAGAAAAATTAGGTAGGTGCTGTGCGGCTAGTTAATCCAAAATGCTACATTAAGTTGATTTTATTTCACAAAAGAAAGAACAATCTTAATTGTAGTTCTTTGAGTAACTTAAAGGAGAAGGCGAAAAGGAAAACCTTTAAAAGACATAGATACTTACGCATGCAGAAGGAAAGAGAAAATTTCTCAAGCCGTATTTGCACACGAATAAAAACCACATTCTTATGTCATTTAATAAGACAACTAAGGAAAGGATCTGATGAAATTTTTTTTTGGGTAGCTGCAATGGGGAATTTTATATAAATCTAAATGCGTGGAATATACAAAAAGTCATGGAATCCAAATGACTGCATTGGCTTTTGATAAGGGGATGTGATTAAATCAGAGAGGAAATTTCTAATCTTTAATCCATATTCAACGAATCAATTAACAGAAATCATTAACATTAAAGGAAATTTACAATAAAAATAGTTTATATAAGGTACATTCAGCTGTTACGAAGATAGTATAATAGGTACTATTGTGTAAAATAGAATTAAATTTACTATGCATATATTGACACAATCATGATAGATTTTCAAATTTTAAATTTAGCTCTACATTGTCGTCATTAGACTAACTATGAAAGAATTATAGCAGAACTATATATCTCTATATAGATTGAGGGTCTATTTGTTTCATGATAAATAATTATTTAAAAAATATTTTCAATATAAATGATTGTATCGCTTATGAAAATGACAAATGATTTTTTTTTTTTATCATCAACACAATAACTATGGATTTATAAATCATTGTTGATAATAAAAAAAACCAATTTTTTTCTAAATGATATAAAAAATTATTTAAAAAAAAATTTTCTAAAATGTTAAACAAACCAATCAAAAGATTCAGGCATTTACTTTATTGAAAAGATTTTATTTGATGCGTTTTGTTGGTGCAATGAGGAGAGCGGTTTTCGAAAACAAGAAAACGGATAAAAAAGAAAAATAATAAAAATAAAGAGGAGCAAAGGAAGATTCATTAGTAAGCATCAAATTAATTGTGCAGATAAGACCATATCTTCGAGGGTAATTTTAAAATGTAAATAGTTATCCTTAACTTTAGAGAATCTTAATCTATAAGGAAACATTTGACGAGGCAATGAGAAAATTATATAAACTTTAGATAAACTTGAAGATGGACAGACTTGTACATTGAAGCGTCATTCACTCAACCACATGCTGAATGGCTTCTTTTTTCCTTTTTTCCTTTCGCCCTGCTCTGATGAAAAGGCCACTAGGGTTCCAATATCTATTGGAGCAAGGTGGAGATCACCGGAGCAAGGCGAAAGGAAGAAAGAAAAAGAGAAGACCAAAAGGGAGGAAGAAAAGAGGTCATCAACGGAAGCATAAAGTGAGTTTCTTTTCTGCGTTTTGTTTTGGTCGACTTTTGGTTCATAATTTTGCCAGACTACTGAGTTAACTGTGCGGCAGACGTGTCCGGTTTAGTCATTCGCTGTCTTCGCATGAAAGCACCGTTTCTCGGCTTGGCTTGTTTTTATTGGGCCATCAGGAACTTAATCTCAGTCAAAGTAAAACGTGGGTACTTTCTTGACTGCTTCCTGGACTCATCTCCGCGTTTTTGTCTTGAACTGCTCATCTCTCCTTCCAGTATGTTGCTTCAATTATGGTAGGGGACTTCATACTTTGTTTGGCTGCTTTTGTCCCGTTTCTTTCTTCTATCCGTTGGCTTTTTCGTCCTTGTTCTGTTCTATTTGCTTGCTTATAGCTATATATGTCTAATATTATTCGTGTATCATATAAAAAGCTATGCCGGATGATCATTCTGTTAATGAAAAAAGATGTTAGATGTAACTTGTAATTATGGTTCACCGAGTGGTTTGTCCCAGATCTCCCATGATCACTCGGAAAGTCATAATACGTATGCTTAGAATATTGTCTGCCTTGTGTTGCTCTTCAAAATTCTCAGCAGATGATCAAGACGAAAGTTCGTTTGATTATGCTTCAAACTGCATAATTTGTGGGCTGTGATTTCTTCGGTCTACAAGAAGTTAATTAGCTAGAGGAAGTGAGAGTCCCTTCCTTCTTTATGAATAAAAAAGCATCAGAACAGTTGAAATTGGAATCTCAGGCCACTGATATACGAGGATCAGCAAGTTTCGTATGGTTCTCATCATTCTAATTTGGCAGAAATAGTTCTGCTAAAGAAAGAAAAAAGAAAGGTAAACAAAAAGGAGCAAAGGGAAATTGATCCTAGCCATCCAAATTAATTGTGCGGGTAAGTCCATATCTACGAGATCAATCTTAAATCAGCGCAATGCGGAATGTTGCTTCTTTTCACCTTGCTCCAATTAAAAGGTCACTAGGGTTCCAGTGTATGTAGGAGCAAGGTGGAAAGAAGAAAGAAAAAAGAGAAGAAAAGGGAGGAAGAAAAGAGGTCATCAACGGAAGCCAAAGTGAGTTTCTTTTTTCCAGTTTGTTTTGGTCCACTTTTGATTCAGAATTTTTGTCTACCCGTCAAAATTGTCAACTTGTCCAATGAGGAATCTCTTATGGACAATGATGTTGTCCCTCACATTTGAATTCGATACAACCAGATCAAAGAAAAAAAGGAGAGCATTAGATGTAAATTATATACTTTCTTTTTTCAATAAACACTCGTTTTTCTCTTCATTGATGCAAAGAAAATTGATTTCCCACAAACCAATCTTAATTCATATTTAGGTGTCTCAAAGAGAAATCTCAGCATAGAAATTCAATTGCCATTACTAATCAATATCTCGTGATTCGCCGGCTTGTTCATTCCCAAGATCTAATGGGACGAGCTGCGAATTCATAAGATATGATCACCAATGGCAACAAATGAAGTACCTCTAGTCATCCGGAGCCACGCGATACACAAAACTTCCATTTATCTTTGTGTAGAGGTGCTCTATTTGATCGGCTATGACCTATTTCCTCAGTCATTGGTCCGTGTCATAGATCGTGACCAAGTGCATTAATTGTGGCCTGGAACATTCCTTAGTCATGTGGGTCATGGTCAAGCCAAGTGGCCATTGAGAATGAATCGATGATCGAGTTCCTTGAGAAATGATGATCCATGAATCCCTTTGATAAGATGAGACCATGCCTTGGGCCTAAATGAGTCATGATCTTGTGATGACCAAACCATGATGGTGCCACGATGAGCCCACAATGAGTCTAGAGAAAGATCAAGAATGTTGCAATCACCTCAAGTAGTCATAATGGCTTCACAATGAGAAGGTACTGATTGAATCTCATAAAATAATTGGTAAGAATTTCTCACTAAATTTGGCACGATTGGATGAAAGATAAAAAGAACATTAGATGAAACTTATGTGCTTTCTTTCTTCAATAGATATTCGTTTTTCTTTCACTAATGAAATTTCATTGCATCTCTTCCTTCTCTTTTTCATCCTTTTTCTATTCTCCTCATAATAATAATCATTTGACGCTGTGTCAAACAATTCTATTCATTCACTCTTAAGTGTTGTGGGGAAATTGATTATCGACCAATGTGCTGTAAATGGATAGTTTCATGGACTGATGCGTAAAATGTGTTCGTTTTTCTTGATAAAAAGAGAAAGGAAGAGATCTGTTTTTTGTTGATATGTGCATTTAATTCGTTCATTTTTCTTGAATGTCCAACGGAACGAAGCTTTGAAAACTGAATTAACGTTTTTCAACCGCTTTTCTACGCTTCATATAAGAGATGCGTAGCTGCCAGTCAAACCTTCCCAAGCCATTCGATATTTTCTATCCAAGAGTTTCAGAGCCTAAGTTTTCCACGGAAGCTACACACACAGAGAATTCTCTCCCGTCTCTGATTTGATGGAAAGAATGCCGAGCTCACAACACGCGAACAGTGATGGCAACAATGGCAACAAGTTTGGAAAGCGCCGGCCAATTGTTCGGATAGTCAAGGGCTTCTCCTACTTTAAGCGAATTCTACAGGGAAACCTTTTTGGCTGGCAGAGCAGTAGTGCTGCTGATGGAGGAGGAGATAATCGAAGTGCAAGGGTCCACCCAGCACGAGTGGAGGAGGAAGACGTTCCTAATTATCAGGCGGGAAAGGTTCAAGATCAAGAATCAATACATGGATCTGATCGAAGAAAGAGTGACGATTTTGTCGTGGGAGAAATTAACGAAATCAACCCTGCATCGGAAGCAAGAAGATCCTCACAATTGGCCGAAGAAGTTTCGATGGTGAGATCTCATGGACGGACAAGAGACGACGTGGTTTTCACACCCAACAGCACCGATATGAGTTTAAGGGAGTGGCCATTGCTAGGCTTCAATCATGGAATGGAAGATCGAAGAGCAGGAATTCATGATCAAGACTCAACACAGAGACCGCACGAGCAGAGGGGTGACTGCGCTGCTATTGCGAATAAGAACAGTGCTGGGTAGTCAAGGCAGAGTGAATGGCCACAGCTGTTCGAGTATTCAAGAGAGCTGGGCGAAAGGAAAAAGGAAGCCAAGAGGAAACGGAAGGAACGAAGGAGGTCATCGCGGAAGCAATAGATAAAAAGAGAAATCACATACTTCTTTGCTATGATGCATTTATTTTCTTGGAATCTCTCTCGCAAAGCGAGACGATTAGTTTGCTTTTCTCGTTTTAGGATTTTGTTGGGCACTTCATCAATGGGTTCTCTCTGAGTATACGGATTTGGGTGAAATTGATTTTCATGGAAATATCACTTTTTAGCTCGTGAGTCGCGTCTTGCCACGAACCAAACAAGTGAGGATGAATTTTCTTGTGGAAATGAAGGGATTTTCCGGGAAAGTTTGGATGTGGAGTAAGTCTTCGTGCTCTCATATCCATTCTGCTATCTCTTATTTTTTGGAAATTTGGATCCGTCACATATCTAAGAGGAAGAGCCAAATTATCTTGTTTCTTTATTTCTTTCCTTTCTTTTGTTCATAAGGCTAATGAAATTGTATCGACTCAAACATTAAGTGAGGGAAGAATTTACTGTTTACAAATCGAGAAAAATAATTCCTGTTACAAAAAGTCCACAGTGCCATATACATATCGTAGTTATTTGTGTTATGGCTATATTACTAGTTTATTACTCCTGCGGGTTTTGTTTATTCAATCGGCATATATATCTCTCCGATAAGATAATTACTAACATTTGTATCATAACTGAAGCTCCTCTATATTAGCCATTATTTTCCCACCAATAAAAATTTGTAGTAGTAAAAACAATGGATGATTGTAGATTAGGGAAAAAAGAACAAAAGAAAAGACATGTTTCCTGGTCTTTTTCCTTTCAAAATATATAAGTTGATTTAACAAAATCAAAGACAATGTTAGTCATGAAACTGGATTCCTCGAAAACTAGGGCAACAAATGAATAGACTAATTAAAAAAAAATGAAAAGATTCTAGTGAAAAAATGTATTCGTTCAAATTGTTAAGCGCAAAATATTGAATTTGATATAATATAAATCAATGCATAGGTAGTATGTTTTAAATAATAAAGAATAATGAAACTAAAAAAGGATAACCCCATAGTTTTGACATGCATTTTATCTTCACGTTTTGACTAAATATAAACCAAGAGAGGTGCGCATGTTTAGTTGTGCTGTGATCTCTCTTCTTCTTTATTCCATTTTTTGTTTGAGGAAAAGCCGGGACACATCGACATGAGAATGGGAGATTATTAGACCCTTGGAAACTAATTGCTCGAAAGTTCTATTGTCAATAGACAGATCTGAATAAGATTGAAGGTAAATTATGTTTTTACATTTGGAAACTTTTATTAAAAAGAAAACTAAGCAATGATGCTTCTGACGGACCGAAACTGTCTTCTATGTTATCTAGCTTGACTAGCCAATCTCTCTTAAGTCAATCTCTCTTAAGTCATATTGAAAAACGCAATATTAGGTCGGTAATTTGTGGGAAATTAATCTGAAATTTTTTCTGACTTCGGGTGGTTAAGGATTCAACAAATTCCGATTAAATTGAAGAGGACATAAATCTATGTATGTAATAATCATCAAGAAGTAGATACTTGCACGCTGGTAGAGATGACAAAGAAAAAAGAACGACATTCTCATACTATTTAAAAGAAAAATTAGAGAGAGGAAAGGATCCAATGAGACTTTTTCGGGAGCTTCCACGGTGATAAAAATCTTAATACGAAGAATCAACAAAAAGTCACAAAATGTGAATGGCTGAATTTGGCTTTTCACGGGGGGGTGTGATAAATTACAGAAATAGTATCAAATCGTTCATTTATTTTGAACAAATCAATAAACAGCTATAATTGACATAGAGATGAATCTACAAAATTACATCATTTATTTGCGATACAGTCAATTGGTGCAAATTCTGTGTATATATAAACTGTCATGATGGATTCATATATTTCATTTGTTTTTTAAACTTCGTAACTATTAGACATTGTCACTGCAAAAATATCTACGGTAGAACTAAATAATTATCTAATAGATTGAGACATCAAAAGTTGTTCTCTTAGGCCTTTTACTTTTGTGAGATTTTTCTTTAGATTTTTACATGAAAATGAAAATACCTATGCGTTGCACTAATCTTTATTTTTGAAATAACAATGAAAGCATGAGAAATCCCTTTTCCAAGTGCAATCCTATTCGTATGCAACAATCTTCATGATCTTCTCTCGCTACCACTTAAACTCTAATTGAATGTCAAGAAATTGATAGGCTTGCTACAGTCGATGGAACTTCTTATGACAAGGAACTAGCTTGAAAACAAGGCTTCCTGTTGTTGACCAAAATTCTTACGAAAAAATTTCTCCCCAATGCATCTGTATGTTTCAATATATATTTAAATTTTTCTAAGAAGAAAAGACTGTTTATTACTGGACTTCCACATTGAATGCACTCAAAGGCAATTTTAGTATATTAGATTTGTTTAGATTATTAGTAGTGTTGTTATTGTCAAAATTAGGAGGAATTACCAAAAAAGTCCTAAACCTGTTGTAATTGTGCTAATTCAGTCATAAACTTTTTTTTTTTTGTCAATTTAGTACTAAACCTTTTACAATTGTGCTAATTCAGTCCATCTGGCCAAAATTGGCCGGTCGGCGTTGACATGGATGCCGATCATCCGGCGAACTTTGACGCGGAATTTTTTATTTTATTTTTCGGATTTTTAATATTTTTTTGAATTTTTGATTTATTTTTTTTTCCATCATCTTCTTCGTCTCTTGGCCGGCCAAAGGCGAGGGTTGGCAAGGGCTGGCGAGGGCCGGCGAGACTAGCGAGGGCGAGGCCTCGCCAAATTTGGTGAGGTGAACCTCACTGGCCAACCTCGCCGGCCACTGGCAAGGGCGAGGCCCCGCCGGAGATCTCAGATCTGGCCGAGAGGGGAGGAGTTCTAGGCAAGGGAGTTCCAGATCTATGAAGAGGGGCCGGAGAGAGGAAGAGAAACTAGAGAAGGGGGCTAGATCCGAGTAGGAAGGAGGCGCCGTTGACGCTGCCCGAACCCCCCGACGCCATCACTGCACCGGATCTCCACCGCGTCGCTGTCGCCCGCCAGCATCTGCTTCAGCGTAGCCTCGACGTTGTCCCGGAGACAAATCCCTGCTGTTTGTCACCGTCGCAGCAGCTGACGCCATCTCGCCGACCAGCAACGCCGCCGTGCCATACCCTCGCTACGAACAGGTGACAAGCTACCGCCCGACGCGTCGTCGCCGTTGTCTTCCCCTGAAACCCTATTGGCCGCCACGTCTCGGTCACGATTGGTCGAGCATATTCCGCGCTTACTGCAACCGCGCCGCGTGACCCGTTGCCGTCCACTACGTCGCCGCCGTTCGGTCACTTCAAAGAGAGAGAGAGAGAGAGAGGGATAGTCACCCGAAGATTCGCCGGTTGAGGAGGTCGCCCTGCCGCTCGCTCGGAACTATTCTCTCTCTTTGCCTCAATTCGTGCCTTGCGATTGCCTCCGGAGTGCGAGCGAGCTCATGGCTTCCGATCGGCGCTGCATTGTGGACGGCGGGTGAGGCCCTACCGGATTTGGCGAGGGCTGATCTCGCCGGATCTAGCGGGCCCTCGCCCTCGCCAGTGGCCGGCGAGGCTGACCTCGCCGGCCCTCGCCTCCGGTTGGCGCCGGCCGACCAGGAGGCGAAGAAGATGATGGAAAAAAAAGAAATAAAAAATTCGAAAAAAAATTAAAAAAATTCCACGTCAGCATTCGCCGGACGACGGCGTCCACGTCAGCGCCGGCCGGCCAATTTTGGCCGGATGGACTGGATTGGCACAATTGTAAAAGGTTTATGACTAAATTGGTCAAAAAAAAAAGTTTAGGACTGAATTGGCACAATTGCAATAGGTTTAAAACTTTTTTGGTAATTCTCCCGTCAAAATTATGACATCCATTCTAAGAAAGTATAATTTTCAATATGATAGCTTGAAGATATACTACTCAGTATGAAGATAGGCTCCCTACCTATAGAATCTCAATAATGTAATCTTACAATATCATAAATTGAATGTCCACACCTTGATATTAAATGTAGTAAGTTTTCAAGGAATCTATATTGAAGTTAGCTTATTAAATTCCTGAGATTTTTTTACAGTATCATATATAATGAGTATTCCTCTTTATATCAATGTTTTATTGCTATTCTTGCTATTTTCTTTTAAAAGCTAAATAATTGAGGCACCATCCCTTTTTCCAAACGACATAATCATTAGTTTTGTCAACCCAATTTAAAGTTGCCAAACGTGGTCTTCGCGTTGAGGATATGAATTCACGCTATGTTTGTACACATAAATAAAAAGTGCTCTGGTGCACTTCTTAAACGATCAAATGAGGAAATGCTCGATTTGACAATGAGAAAAAGTTCGGATGCTTGCGGTGTTATAATCGCCTGGTCGTTTGATAGGAGATATGCTATATTTAAAGTACATTGTTGGATATATATGCTGCTGTATCTGACAGTCAATCCTCCCAATACCTATGCCAATAAAGTGCGCTAGCATTTAGTTAATTAAGATTAGGGTGTAATTTTACCGAGTAGATCAATTCTAAAGGCTCAAAATCAGGGAGGAACTTCAAAATTAGGGGCAACTTTGTTGAAGTGCAATCCTACATCACTTAATTGGTGGGTTTTATCACGCCCTATATCATTGAACAATTTATAATTTTGAGTTAAATTTTCTGGCATGATATAAGACTAAACTTTAGTATTTTCTAAAGTATTATACTGCATCTCCCTCCATCTAGTAGATCAATTTTTCGAGTTAGACATTCTAACAATTTTTCTTTGTAAGAGTACTACTTAAGACCAAACACTTTCTGTTTTGAGCAAAGTTTTCGCAAACACTCAAGAACTCCTGACATCGCCATCGCCTCCCTGCGACCCTTGCACTTGCCTGTGGGCATCCTCATCAATTAGCTCATCTATCTTTATTTTCCCTATTGTCTATCTTCGAGGGGGCAACCTCAGCTTTGAGGTCGTGAGCCTCAAATCCAATGTCTGCCATGCTCGACCAGCCACTGGAGCTGGGGGATCGTGTGGTGGCTCGTGCGTATGTTGGTGATGACAACACAGCCGCGATGATGGACCAACAGTGGCTGGTGCGGATCTTTACTGACCCTTTAAACTGATTTGATGTGTTTTGCTGGTGCAAGGAGGTGAGCGGTTATGGAAAACTAGAAAAGGGATAAAGAAAGAAACGAAAAGGAGGAGCAAAGGGAGATTCATCCTAAGCCGTTCAAATTAGTTGTGCAGATAACTCCATATCTTTGAGGGCAATTTTAAGATGTAAATTATTATCCTTAATTTTGGAGAGTCTTACTTAATCTATAAGGAAACATTTGATGAGGCAATGAGAAAATTATATAAATTTTACAGAAACTTATAAAAGGACGGACTTGTACATTGAAGCCCCATTCACTCAACCCCATGTAGAACGGCTTCTTTTTTCCTTTTTTCCTTTTTTCCTTTCGCCCTGCTCTGATGAAAAGGCTAGGGTTCTAATATCTATTGGAGCAAGGTGGAATGATCATCGGAGCAAGGCGAAAGGAAGAAAGAAAAAGAGAAGACTAAAAGGGAGAAGAAAAGAAGTCATCAATGGAAGCACAAGGTGAGTTTCTTTTCTGCGTTTTCTTTTTTTCTTGGCCAACTGTTGATTCAGAATTTTTGTCTACCCTGTCAAAATTGTCAAATTGGTCGTATTCTCTTATGTACAACGAGGTTGTCCTCGACATTGGAGTTCGACACAACTAGGTCAAAGTAAAGAAAAGAAGAAGAACATCAGATGTAACGTGTATCGGATTTTTCTTCAATAGACCCTTGTTTTTCTGTTCATTGATGCACGGAAATTGACTTTCCACAGATCAATCTTAGTTATTATCCAAGTATCTAACAGATAAATCTTTGTGTGAAGCTTTAGTTGCCATTGCAAATCAACATCTTGTGATTCGGTGGCTCATTTGTTTCCAAGATCTAGTGGAATGAACCACGGATTCACAAGAGATAATTGCTTACGGCAACGAATCTGGAGAAAGATCAAGAATGTTGCAAGTGCCTCAAGAAGTAATTGAGGCTACACAATAAGAAGGTACTAATTTTCCCTTTTTCGCTTTTGTTGGTAGAAGTCGGGACGGCATCGACATGATAGTGGGAGACCATTAGACACTTGAAAAGTAATTGATCAAATATACTACTGTTAGTAGACTGGTGTGAATAAGAACAAAGTGAGGTTATGTTTTTGCTTTTGGAAACTTCTATAACTAAAGAAAACTAAACAATGATGCTTTTGACATATTAAGAACTTTGTCATCTACGTTTTTTAGCTTGATTAGTGAAATCTCTCATAAGTTGTATTGAAAAAGGCAAGATTAGGTAGGTGATGTACAAGTAGTTAATCTGAAATATTTATCCATTGAAGTGGTTACCAATTCGACAAATACTATATTATATAGAGTTTATTTCACAAAAGAAAGTACATGATGTGAATGAACAATTTTAATTATAATTCTTTGAGTTACATAAAGCAGAAGGGAAAAAGGAAAACCTTTTGAGAACACATATACTTACGCATGTAGACATTTTGAAGAAAATAAAAAATTTCTCAATTCCCATGCCTTTTAGAAAGACAACACAGGAAAGGGTCTGATGAGATTTTTTTTTTTTTTTTTTAACGGAAGCTGCCATGGTGAATTGATAAATATTCAAATGCGTGGAATATACAAAAAGCCATGGGATCTATTTGACTCGTTGGCTTTTCATAAGGGGATGTGATTAGGCCAGATAAATTAAAATCAAATCTTGAATCCATTTTGAACGAATCAATTAACAGAACTCCTTATACATTCAGCTGGTATGAAGTTAGTATGATAAATATTAGTGTATAATAGAATTTAATTTACTACGCATGTATTGACAATCACGATAGATTTAGATAATTTAAAATATTTCCTTGTCTTGTAGCTATTAGTCATCATTATACTATCCACGAAAGAATTATAACAGAACTATATATTTCTTCACAAGCTGAGGATCCATTTATTTCTCGAAATTTTTTTATTTGGAAAACACTTTTCCAGTAGACAATTGATTGTATCGCATACAAAAATGAACAAATAAAAAATACCTCACTATCCACAAAATAGTTAGGCGTAAATCATTAATGACGAAATATTATCTGTTAACTAATTTTCCTGAAGAATATAACAAATCATCTTTCAGAAAATATTTTCTAAGTCTCAAATTTTCTGCAAAAAAAGGCACTCTTAAATATAAAAAATTATTCTCTTAGGCTTTTACTTTTGTAACAAAAAGTCTTTGAAGTTCTATTTGACAAGGGAAACGATTAAGCGTTTCCTTGGTCTGTATCTTTAAAATAAAATTAAAAAAAAAAGTCTAATTAACAATAGACTTAGATGCTTATATTTAAACTAAGGTTTCAAAGATTTTTTAATTAAACTTCTCTAGGAAGGACACTTTTTTTTATCAATTTAAAACCTGCGAAATTATGACCAAAAAAAAAAAAAAACTTCTAGCTTTAAGTGAAAGAGCCTTCTTGGAAAAAAATTTAAAAAAATTCTGTCAAGAAAAGATTTTTTGTTGCAGCGGGTGTTAAATAAAAGAAGGGGAAGAGTTTTTTTTTTTTTTTTTTTTTTTGGGGGGGGGGGGGGGAGTTCAGCAAGCCACCGACTCCTCAACACGTCCAATCAACAAGCTCGGTTTGAACTTTAATTATTTATTCCTTTAATCAGAGAATTTTTTTAGTAAAATTGTAATTTTGGACTATGGTTTTTTTTTTTTTTTTTTTTTTTTTGGTTGAAATAAACACTTGTATTCATATCAAAGGAAACTTATAACCTGAAGCCAAAGCATCCGCATAAACTAGGTCAAGCATTACAAAAGGAGGGTAAAGGATTTAGTTGTGGGCCGAAAAGTCTATGTGCTCGGCCTTTGTGGTCCAGTCGACTACCATATTTGCCTCGTGCCTACAGTGTTGCATCATTAGGTTAGGGAAATGGGAAAGAAAAACAATGGCCTCCGCGAGCAAAGCACGAAACTCCTACGGCAGCGATCTCTCATCTCACACAACATCGACGAGGGTGAGGTAGTCGAATTCAATCACAAGTTTAGTACAATGGAGTCCTTGTTGCAGCAGATGTTGAGGGGTGAAGGTAAGTGCTTGGATCTTTGCCTCAAGAGCCGACGTCAATGGAAATCTTCTCAAAAAGTAACCCGTAAGTCGACCTTGGTAATCTATGCAAATATAGGCCATTGATCCTTCTATGCTTCCCAACTGATAGGCACCATCGATGTTGCATTTTAGGGTTCCCACATCTGGAGGTCTCCAAAGCTGTGCAGGATTTATAGTATAATGCCTTGTTCTTGATCGGGTGGAAGTAGGGATCTGGTATAATCTGGTCTATGCAACAACCACCTCAACTACGAGGGTTGGATCTGGTTGTTGGTTGTGGAAAATGAAGTTGTTTCGCATCCGCCAGATCTGCTAAAGGACATTTGCAATGATTTCCAGTCCAGGTGAATGTTTGGGTGTTGTCGCTCTTACTGATAACCATGCATCTAAACGATGGATCGTGTTAGGTAGAGGTTGTAGGTTGATCTATGGGTGAGTCCAGATAGCACGAGTCCATGAGCAGTGTAGAAAGAGATGCTCTAGGGTTTCAGGAGTATTCTGTCGACACAGTTTGCATAAGGGATCCGTGATAATGTGACGTTGAAATAAAGTGCGTTTTGACAAATTGACATAGGAATGTTTTGATTTTTAGTGCTGTTTTCATTACCCATATTCGTCACCATAAAATCCTGGGATTTTGGTGAGATGTTGATGCTCTGTTGTTGTTGCTATGGTTGCTTGTTGTCTACATTATAGTATGGTAGTTGCTTTTCGCAGTATATAGACCATCCTTCGTGGCTGTCTAAATTAATATATCTTCTATATATAGAGGTCTTACTGGAATGGTAAGAACCTTTCCAATAAGACCTCTGTTGTGTCCTATTCTCCTAAGAACCTGTGGAGCAGCGATTGGTTCTAATTATGGTGGATCGGATCAATAAGATCAGCCACCATTGATGGTTCTTCTCTAGTCTTAGGTCCATGGAGAATTCCCATTGATAACCACTGATCTCCACTTATTCTGATCTTATTTCCATTAGCAACTGACCAACATATGTATGGTAGAATCGCATCTCTGCCCATTAGAATGCTCTGCCATCCCCAGGATGGCCGAGTTCCTCTATTTGCTGATTGGAAGTCTTTTGAGTGAAAGTACAGATCTTTAAAAATTTGACTCCATAAATCTTGAGGCTTTTGTAATAATCTCCAAGCCTGCTTTCCAAGCATCGCTCTATTAAATGCGATAAGGTCACGAAAGCCTAGGCCTTTGTTATCCTTGCTTCCTTTAAGAACTTCCCACTTCTAATGGATTCCTGCTTCATTCTAATAATTTCTCCACCAAAATCTAGCAATGCTTTTTTCAATAGATTTGCAAATAGATAGAGGCAACTTGAAGATCGACATAGCGTAATGTGGAAGTGCTTGTACAACAAATTGAATAAGAATTTCCTTACCTCCTTTTGATATTAATTTCTCTTTCCATCCCTCCAATTTTGCATTTACTCTTCCTATTATCCAAGAGAACATCTCCCTCTTTGATCGACCCCAATCAGATGGTATTCCCAAATATTTGCCATACCTTTGCAGCACAGGTGTTCTAAACTCCTGCGACATGTTTTCCTGCAGGCTAAAAGAAAAATGTTTACCGAAAATCATGCCAGACTTGTTGTGGTTCACTACCTGTCCCGTAGCCACACAATACTGATTTAAAATGTTAGCAAAGTTCTGGCATTCCTAAATGTTACCATCTAGGAAGAAGATTGCATCATCAGCGAAAAATAGATGGGACAGGGTAAGACACCACCTATTTAACTTAATAGACTTGATAAAACATTTGCCAGCAAAATAAAAATATATGGAGATAGAGGATCACCCTGTCGGAGGCCCCGAGATGGGTAAAAATAAGGTAGTTGCTCTCCATTAAATTTCACACTAAAAGACGTTGTGATGCACTGCATTATCCATGGAACCTATCTTGGATGGAACCCCAATTTAAGAAGGTAGTCGTGAAGGAAATCCCATTCTACTCTGTCGTACACCTTTTGCATGTCGGTCTTTAGGATTGCATTGAATTTTCTTGTCCTCTTCTGGGTCTTAAATTGATGAAGAACTTCTTGAACGATTAAAATATTATCTTGAATCTGTTGTCCACTCACAAAAGCCGACTGTTCCTTAAAAATCAGATAATTTTGGACTATGTTGAATGATGAATTATTGGGTAGATTTAGAGGTTGTTGACATGTGAAATCATACAATAAGGATATTTTGTAGAGTCATCATCACCTAAAAATTTAGAGAAGTCGATTTAAATTTGTAATATGTTCAGGGTGAAGTTTTGAACTTTGCTATTTGCTGTTCCGAATTAGACTCAAATTAACGTTCTTTTTCAGTTAATCATGTCTCAGAATAATTTGCATTATGGAGGCATCTTCCCAACGAAACCTAACTCCTCCACCGTGGCACAACAACAAAATCATTCCATACAACTACCGGCTGCACTCATGAATGGATCAAGAGATGATGACATAATAGAAGATACCTACAAGCTTTCCAATGGAAAGACTGCTATCCATATAATTAAGGAGGTTCATAATCAGGATGTGGCCCTATTCTTTCCTACTTCCTGACAACGCTAGAGGAACATTTTGGCTTAACCGTGAAACCTAAATTAACCGACGGAGTGGCACCTTAGAAGGAAAGGAGCATAAAGTCAAGGCGACGGGAGGAAGTTCATCTCCTGTCCACATTGATTGGCAAACTGTTTAGGAATAAAAAGGTCGATAGTTTGGCTTGTTTTTATGTTTTTCATTGAAATTTCAAAGTATTAATTTTAACTTATCATTGGGGTATTTTCATATTTTCATTATTTTCGTATTGACGCACTAAAAACTGTATCAAATATGCGCGTTCTAAGAGATGGCCAAGCCCCTTCAACAATCAATATTTTTTTCGTGCCATTGATGTTTAGTTTTAATTGTCTCCTTGTATTTCATGGATTTTTGTTTCGTAGGTTGAATTGCGAGTATATAGTCTGAATTGCAAGTGTATAATCTCTCCAATGATTCCATGGTACATATGAGGATTTGACTATCGGAACAAACTTTATTTTACAAATACAAGCGACCGATAATTTGCTCCATTGAAGTGACTTGCATCTAGCAACTTCTCCTATTGATTAGCTAAATTGATTATGGAATCATTACTTAAGCTTCAACTAGAACCTAAACAAAAACCCATTAGATCACAATCCAAAAGATGATGTTTTTATATCTTACAAAAAAATAAATGGACGCTTTGCGTCCGGAGAAATAAATGTAACTATATTCCGATGCTAAAATCTTTATTTTTCATTATTCACACGAAACCCTCAAAGTGAATTAAATATAGAGTTTTATGGACTCATTTGTTGGTAAGAGTAATCGAGTGAAAAACTGGTTTTGGAGATATGTACATCTAACTACTTCGGCTTTCTTGAACTGTCAACGTATAATAACTGCCTTTTGTTGTTAATCGGCGTCGCAACGGAAGCGGATCGTGATTTTGCAATTATGTCGAGAGCTATAGAAATCGATCGAAATAAAACGAGGAACAATAAAATAAAGGACACCAGAAATTTACGTGGTTCGGTCCGAGTGTCGGAACCTACGTCCACGGGGAGAGCCAACAAATCAATCCACTATAAATCAGAGAATTACAGGATTACAATCACACATATGCACTCAAGTGTTTCCCAGCCCTACTTTATACCCGATACCCACGGTGTTTAACAACTCAACACTCAATGGACTCAACTTCCGCACAAAGCCTCTCTGAGCTTAAGCCTCGCACTCTGTCTCTCTCGTGCTCTTTTCTCTCGCTCACTGGAAGCTCTTTTCTTTCGTAGCTTGCTTTTGTCCTCCGAAGCTCTCTCGCTCCTTTTATCGGTTGAAGGGAAGAAAAAACTTGTTTTCCACAATTGTCAGAATGGTGCCGATCTTCAAAGCATGTGCCTCCATGCATTTAATGAGAGTGTGTGAGGGGATGACCAGCATGCACTGACACACGTAGAACTTCTGCCTTCTCTCTTTCTTTATTCTGCCATTCCTCTTTCTTTATCAATAAAAAACAAGGAAACCCACAAAAGAGAAACCGTGAAAGAGGGAATTCGGGGCCTACAAATGCTGACCAACCAATTCTTCTACGAGCGTGCATGTGCATGCATTTAATGACGTAGAAGAATTGGACGATCAACCCTTCGGCCTCATTTCACGCTGACAAAGAAGAATCCCATGGATTGTCCCTCTTCATTTCCAACGCGAAGCGCATATCACGGGCGGATCCCTTCGGCTCCTATCCTGCGCCAATTTATTTTCATCAAATGCTCCGCACACGTTCTTTCTCGTTTCGGCATGAAAATGTTTTGCACGTATCGGGTATCGTATAATGGATTCGAACTTGAGACATAATTCAACACCTTTCAACTGCTTTTAATAAGCTTGGCGCTTAGTTCAGGCTTCATAAAAGCCATGGCTGCCTGCAAATTAAACCTCCACGAGCCATTTTGCATTTTATATCCAAGAGTTTCAGAGAGAGAAACCACCATCACAGAGCTTTAGTTTTCCGCTGAAGCTGCACGAGTTTTTCTTCCTTGGAGAACCGAGAGAATTCTCTGTTAGACGCAAATTGCGCAACCCCAAGATCTCCATAACTAGAATAAGAACATGCATAATTGAGTAGAAAAATTAACGCACCTGGATCCATCAAACATAAAGCGGAAGCAGAAAAAAGGATTACCCACATATAAAGGGGATCCACGCATCAAGTCCTTCTCCTCTATTGCCCTCCGTATCACTGGCTCAATGAGGCGGCCCCCTCATGTTTAGCGTTAGGTAAACGCCCCTTAGGTGAGGATATATGTGAGAATTAGGGTTAGAGGAGAGACTTGAGCACTATTTATAGAGTTTCCAGCCAGTCCCCCTCATTACGGGCCAGGCTCAACTCGGCCCACACTAGCCAGCCCATATTAGACTAATTAAGAAACCTTCTATCTCTCTTTAGACCAACCCTGTTTTACGATAACCGTAAAAACAGTAAATTACAATATCAATTAATTTAGTCCACATTAGGAAAACTCTTACATTCTCCCACTTGGACTATATTAATTGAAATCGTACCGTATGTGCACACATTTGGTCCAGAGATAATTCTTAACAGTCAATCCTATCCCATAAAGTCTTAAACACCGAATCATGGCGGTAACTGCGTACATACACACAGAGCCTTCCATGGTCACGAATGTTCTCAACTTTATTGATATGGATTCAATATGGTAGTGTGTCAAATGGATAACGTCTCTCATAGAGAGATCCCATTTGTCAGTCACCATTCTCTTACCTTAGGTGTCACAAAAACTTGTGCCACAAGAGAATGCTTTATGGTTCAAATGAACCCACATATGTCTTGTCCTTATGGTTAACATTTCTTTATATATCACAAGACATATGCACAAGGCTAATAACCGGATGCCCGGATGCCCCTAGCCTTCACTCAAGGTTTATACAATCCCTTGAGACTTTATCAATATGTATTCAACATAATAACAATACATTCAAAAATATTTTATTGAATGCAAAAGTTGATACATATCAAACCGTTACTAAGTGTAACGAACCACGATGTGAACTTTATCGAGATAAAGCCATAATAGCTCCCACTAAACAACAAGTATCCGAAGATACTCCTAAGCCCATGTTAACGATATGTTACTAAAATACACATGGGTGTAGGCCTTTAGTTAGTGGATCTGCAACCACATCATCTGTGAAAATATGTTATATTATAAGTCACCTTTCTGTACCGTTTCTTTATGGTCAAAAAATATCTTACCACCATATATTTAGACCCCTTGAGACCTCTGTAGTAAATAAATAATACTACAAATTTGTTATCTCAATACAACCGTATGGGTCTATCCATCAAGTTAAAACGATCAATTCCGTAATGAGGTTTTGGAGCCTAAAAGCCCAAGTAACAGCCTAAAAGAATGTTACTAACACTGCTTACTTAGTAGAAGATGACATAAAACTTTATTTACTGCACTTCCTACTAACATAAATCTGTATTCCGTTATTGATTGCATGTCATCAAAACAGCTAGCAAAGTTTACATCTAAATACTCTACTAACTGCAAGAATTGAACATGTCTATAAATTGGCATATAATCTCTTGTCTTCTTTAAGTACTTTAAAACATTCTTGACAGTAACCCAGTGATCATGTCCTGGATTTGACCGATATCTGTCTAGAAGTCCCGTCACAAAGACAACATTTAGTTTAGTGCAAATTCGAGCATACATTATACTTTTAAGTGCACTGACACAAGGTACACCATTTAATTAGATTTTCTCAATATCTAAATAAGGACAATGTGATAGATTTAGTCCATCACCCTTAACAACAGGAGCAATTCCTGGCTTGCAATGATGTATATTGAATATTTCCAATATACAATCAGCAAATGTCCTCCGAGAAAATCTAATATAATATGGCAAAAACAATCCTTACAGATCTCAGTACAAAGGATATAAGATGTCTCAAGGTCACAGTTTGTAAGCAAAACATTAGAAAAAAATAAATTTCCTCCCACTGACCTTGCAGTATTTTGAATTACTTTGTTCCCAATTGAACAAAATAATAATACTATGAAACTTTAATAATATTGTCTGGAAACTTGCTTAAGACCATGAATTAGAACTTTTCAGTCTACATACAAGTTTACTTGAATCTACTGCAAAATCATCCAGTTGCACAATATAGATTTTGTATCTATTTGGCGTAACTTTATATCAAAATAAATTATTAATGCCACGTTCACTCTGAAAAAACATTTAAAGAAATAATTATTTCTTCACTATAAACAATCCACCCCTCTTTCAGAGTTAAAACGTTAGTTACAAATTTGGCTTTAAATTCCACAATCTTTGTTTGAAATTCTTTTAGTTTTGTACGCCAATTTGCAACTAATAAACTTGTGTTCTTTAGACAAGTCAGTAAGTTTCCAAACATGTTTCATAGATTGTATATCGCCTTTTATGGCATCTAATCACATACTTAATTGAGAATAAGAAACGACATTTATAAATATGTCATTACATCAACCATATAGTGGATATTGTAATCATGCTCTCACAAATAGACTATATAATCTGATGGTATAACTGATCGTCTTTCCTTAACAAATCTCCTTAATAAAGCTGCAACCACTTCATTCTCGCACTTGAGAGGTTTAAGAAATTTCATTATAAACTATATCAAGAATAGTACCTTGAACCTCAACAAGTTTAGTCTATGGTACAGGAGATTCCATAATTATTTGTATAGGTAAAGACAAAAACACAGTAACATCCATCATACTATTATCTTTAATAATCTGAGAGCAGCTATCCTCTACAATTACGTCAATATTTAGAAACTTTAGAGTATGTGATTCCATAATTCTTGTACCTTCTTTAGGGTCATAAAATCAATACCCCTTTTGTATATGAAAAAATTGCTTTCATAATATCAGCACACAAAAGACTAGATAAATTAGTCTTACTAATCATACTCATCACCATGTTCAATATGGTGCATTTATGCCTTTCGCCTAAATCTTTTTGTCAGAATTTTCAGGTATAGTAATTAAATTACCACCCCAGAATCTACCAAGTATTTGACAAATGACCCTTTAAGCTATTTCGCATTGTCATACTTGCTAAAATACTCATTGCTACTGTTAAACTTGACAATCTTTTAATCATATACGATATGTATATGTCATTAGGACTTAAACACAATCTTTGCAGATGTGTCCTAATTTCAATATCAGACAAGACATAATTTCAAGCAACTAAGGCTTCCATCATCTTATAGTAGTGCAGTCCGTAGGCAAATCTCTTTTCAAGTGTTCTAGAATGGAACGCTTCATGGATAGTAAGAAAATTCAATTGCTCTTTTCTCAAGCAACAAATCATATGTCCACAACTTAAAATTTGAAGCAGTAAAAACCTCAATGATGACGGAATTACCATTTACAGAAAAGGTGACTGAAAAACAAGCAGTATATAATTAGCATCATGTGAGCATTGTGTAACTTGACGTACAAGTACACATCCAGAGAGTTACATGCAAAGTCATATAATCACCTTTGGGCAGAATACATGACATGCAATTGTACACTCCCCACAGATAAGGGTTATGAGAATATGTTCTAATTCTTCGTGAATTCATCACCTTTGGGCATATGAATCACTAGAATCAGTCACTCCTCCACCACACTATCATGTATCCCTCCATAAACTAATACACAATCACCTCCTTTGGGAGTATGATTACACATTAGATCAGGAGACATCCCAATCATCATACGAGACCGAAATTTCTCAAATCCAATCAAGCGTGCCACTTTGGCGGTCACTACTCAATTGAATCATTGAAATTCTCTCATACCAGGGATATAAGCTTTACTCCTCACATACACCATATATATGTGATTTTAACTTTAGTGATAGGGGCATCATATCACCAAAATCACATATCATGTTAATTATATTGCTTTATATATATATATATATATATATATATATATATATATATATATATATATATATATACTGAAAGACAGATTCCAATGAGATAATTGATCATAGTAACACAAGAAACTTCTCATAACAGAGAATAAAACATCTCTTATGCACCCCAATTACATATTACCAGAACAACATAAAAAGAATGCTGATCTATAATATCTCTCACAAATTAACATCAATAGTAATACATGGTGCACCAAATCAACAAGCTTGATAGCTGATCCATTATCACTCATGAATTCATAAGGCAAAATTGACTCCAAGGCCAACAATTAATTTATTAATCAATTTTAGGTAACAAATATCATTACTTCAACTTGAGTGGCCTATAAATTGAGTCAAACCACAGAACTAAATATCTAAACTATAACAATAGATACTATTGTTCTGCATAAATATTGCCATACTCCTTAACCATAAAAATATTCAACTTGATAGACATTAACAAGTGACCAGATGAGTTCATGTACAATATGCAGTAACTTAATCGACATGCATTACCCACATTCAGCAGATATGTTAATCAGTACATCAATTTGGTCACGAGTCCTTAAGTCGTCTATCATTCAAAGATTACCAGTGTGTAAAGGAGTATACATGAGTAACAAAAGTTTCATAATTTTTATTGTTTCTCATCGGCTCAATACATAGCTTAAATACAATCTCATATGAATTGTATCTCATTAAGCCAGCTTCAATTCATAATAAAGTTTGATTTTTATTGATGAATCACACCTTTTATTATGTGATAACATATTAGTAACCCATCATCTGTATTTCCAAAATCACAGAAAATACAAGAAAAATACGCAAAATACACTAAAAATACACGTATTTAGGGTTCCATATGCAATTTTACATCAATAAAACCATCAAACATATAAAATAAATATACGATGAGATAGGAAATCACCATACGAGTCCAACGCCGCCAGCCACGCACCGATCGGAGCCTCCACGCGCCCACACGCGCCGCTTGAGTGCTCGGCGCGTGGATCTCACGCGCGGCGCGCAGGCGGCGCGTGGCCGCGCGTGGGTGCGCGTGCGGCCTCCTCTGACCACGCGCCGCCTACCCTCTTGCTCGTCTTGTCGAGCCCAGTCCAAATTTGTGATTTAATTTAATTTTTATTGAACAAAAAGTCTCGAAAATCACAAATTAGGGTAAGATCAGTACCGATTAGGGCTAATCCATAAAAATTAGGGTAGATCCGTACAAATTAGGGTAGATCCATACAAATTAAGGCAAAACCAATTGTGTTCGAGTTCTAAGATTATGGTTGCTCTGATACCACATGTTAGACGCAAATTGCGCAACCCCAAGATCTCCATAACTAGAACAAGAACATGCATAATTGAGTAGAAAAATTAACGCATCTGGATCCATCAAACATAAAGCGGAAGCAGAAAAAAGGATTACCCACATATAAAGGGGATCCACGCATCAAGTCCTTCTCCTCTATTGCCCTCCGTATCACTAGCTCAATGAGGCGGCCCCCTCATGTTTAGCGTTAGGTAAACACCCCTTAGGTGAGGATATATGTAAGAATTAGGGTTAGAGGAGAGACTTGAGCACTATTTATAGAGTTTCCAGCCAGTCCCCCTCATTACGGGCCAGGCTCAACTCGGCCCACACTAGCCAGCCCATATTAGACTAATTAAGAAACATTCTATCTCTCTTTAGACCAACCCTGTTTTACGATAACCGTAAAAACAGTAAATTACAATATCAATTAATTTAGTCCACATTAGGAAAACTCTTACATTCTCTTCCCTCTGATCTAATGGAAAGAGCCCAAGATTCACAAAGGACAAGCGGAAATGGCAACGAGTCTGGAGAAACATCAAGGCAGCCGCAATCACATCAATGACTTGATTGTTTTATTCTTTTTGATCAAAGGCGACTTAATTATTCGGTACCGAGTCGCTACTACTTGATGCAAACTTCAGAGAACTTCATTTTCGCTTTGCGAAGCATTAATGCTGGTGATCGAGCGGCGAGGATCAAGCTGCGAGCATTTACCCCGAACGAGAGGGGAGAATGTCCCACGATGATCGACGGGGACAGCCCAAGATCGAGAATTGGCTGACGGGTTGCGTCGAAGGAAAGCGACGGTGATGTTGATGATGATCGAAGGGGAAGGGTTGACTCCGAACAAGAGCGAGAGAAGGTCGCTCCCGATGATCAAACAACGAGGGTCGAAGGCCAAGAATGGGCGGAGGGACCGAGTATGATTCCGATCAAGAATCGAAAGCGGGATCTCGCGGACGGAGAGAAGAGACGAGCGCATTTTGACACTTGATAGCACCGATACGATTTTAAGGCGGCGGCCATTACTCGGGTCAAATAGTGGAACGGAAAATCGAGTGCCGCAACTAAAGGTCAAGATTCGATGCATTTACGTCACGCGGGAGAGTGCAGGCGGCGGATCGAGGCGACGGAATGGCCACAACTGTTCGAACGTTTGAGGGTTGCGAGACGAGAAGAAGAAGGAAGCGCGGGGAGTAAAAGAAGGAACGAAGGAGATGGAACCGAGAGGGAGAGAAACCATACAAATTCCTTAGCAATGGTGCAGTATGTTCTTGGAATCTCTCTCGCAAAGCATGATGATAAGTTTCTTCTCAGGCTTTTCTTCGTTAAGGGGTTTTTAGGCGCTTCCTTCATTTTTTTTTTTTTTTTTTTTTTTTTTTGGTTTCTTTGTGTGTAAGCCTTCGTGTGAAATTGATTTTCACGAATGAATATTCTTGGTGAAAATAAAGATTTTTGGCAATGAAAAATGAAGGGTCAGATTTTCCAGAGAAAATTTGGACGTGTAGTTAATTTTTTTGTGCTCTCCTATCCTTTATTCCTTTCTGTTGACTTAGGTTAGGTTAATTGGATCATCATCATCTTCATCATTACTATCTCTGGTTTTATTTTTTATTTTTTTGGTAAAAGGTAATAGGTATATAGACAATAGTACAAAGGCTATACAGAAGTACAGCAAAAAGGGGGGGTAGGGGACCCGGCACCAACTCACACTCAGCAGGACAACAAATCCAAATGAGTGGGAGGGGGCCGGGGCTAAGGGAAAGGAAAGAAAGAAGGGGGGGGGGGGAGAGCTGCAAGAGAGATACAATGCAGTTAAAAATAGCAGCAAAGATGGCCAAACAGCAGCCAAGGGCAAAGAGCACACAACACAGTGGCCCACACAAGGAAAAGAAATAAAGAGGAGAAGAAGAGGAGAGGCACTTAGAAGGGCTATCTCTGGTTTTATTGCCCCTCTATTGCACGGTTTTTTCTTAAATCTGCAAATTAGAGAGGAGTAAATAAATCTTCAATAACATAATTACTAATGCTGGTATCGTGACTAAAAGTTCTCTTTATTGGCGATATATTTCCCATCACGAAATTTTTGTAATAGCAAAACCAATGAAATATCGTAAATTATGTTTAAAAAAAAAATTGAAGACATGATCCGTGATATTTTTCCTCGCAAAATAGATTGTCTGTGTAATAAAAATGAAATACAATTTTAATCTGCCAATTAGATTTCTCAAAATTTGGGGCACCGATTAAAAAATGTATGTATTTAATTTCATAATCACAAAATAGTGGAAAACTATATTGTAAGATAAAATGATGTATTCCATATTTATAAACAAAATATCTAATTATCAATGAGTGTAAACTTCCCAAAGAAAATCAATCAGTTGTTAGACCTCATTCTAAAGAATGAGAATTAATTGAACTTAAAAAGGACAAACTCCAAAGTTTTATAAGTGCATTTTGTCTTCGCCTTTTGATTAAATATAAACAAAGAGAGGCGTGAGTGTTTTAGTTTTTTTTTCCCTTTTTTCTTTGATGAAGTCGGGAAACATCAACATGAGAGTAGGAGACTTTTAGACATTTGAAAAGTAACTGATCAAATATTTAAATGCCAATAGAATGATCTGAGTAAGACTTAAGTGAGATTATGTTCTTTCTTTTGGAAACTTTCTATTAATGAAGAAAAGTAAGCGATGATGCTTCCATTCGTTTTCTAGCTCGATTAGAGAATTCTATTTTAAGTCAGATAGGAAAAAGCAACATCAACGGGAGTATTTTTCACAAAAGAACGTGCATGATGAGGACCGATAATATTAGCTATAGTTCTTTGAGTACATAAAGCAGAAGACAAAAAGCACGGCACATGGTCATCCTTCGTTGACATTAAAGAAAAACCTATCAAAGATGTGTCACACAAATTATTATTATTATTATTATTATTATTATTATTATTATTATTATTATTATTATTATTATTATTGTTATTATTATTATTATTATTATTATTATTATTATTTTATGACTCGAAACCGTCGTACAGCCGGTAGTTGACAATATAAATCCGAGGTAACGCTAGCGTAGAGACCCATCTCCCATGGCGCCGCATGTAAGTCATGCAATTACGCACGCGGTAACTCGAACCTCCCTTCAACCGGGATGGGGAAATGCTAGAAACAACACCCCCACAGCGAGGTGGGTGGTGCGACATAAATTATTGATTGCCAAAAAAACCAAAAAAAAAAAAACTTGAAGGATGATTCTATCATACTTAAAGAGAAGATGAATTTATCCAAGTTCTTCAACTCATGACCTGCGAATATAATTGGTTTCTCCACTTTTTCCCGACTATCCGTGTGATTGTGCAAATACATTGGAGCATGTATTTTTAAGGATCCTTGAAAATGATATTATCCCGTAATAATTATGGATTTTTGCAATTTACTTTAGACAACTCGATATTATTAGTCGTGATGTGTTTATATCAACTGCCACGTGCTTATATTTAAATAATACTGAAAATGATTAAGAAGATAAAAGAAAATAATTGTGCATTTTCAGGAGGAAAGCTTTTAACCCGAAAAAAAAAGAAAGGGATATGTACGGTACAAGTCCTAAAACTTGTGAACAAAGTGCAATTGAGTCCTAAAAGTTACAAAAAGTGCAATCAAGTCCTAAAACTTGTCAACTTGGTTCAATTCAGTCCTTCCGTTAACACTGTCAGTTTATATTAACGGAAATTGCTGATTTGGCTTATTTTAATATTTTCTCTCTCCTACGTGGCAATTAGGGCAAAAAAAATTGTGCACGTAAGCGAAACGACGTCGTTTTGTGGGTATTGCCATTCTCAAAACGACGACGTCTCCCCTCCATTTTTTTTCACGACGTCTCCTCCTCCGTTTCTCCGTTTCTTTACGACATCTCTTCGATTCTTCCTCTCTGAATCAACGAACCCTAAGCCCTAAATCTCGCAGATCTCTTCCCTCTTCCCCTCTCGAATCAACGCAACCCTAAGCCCGAAATCTCGACGCGGATCTCTTCCCTTCTTCCCGTCTCGAATCAACGCAACCCTAAGCTCCAAATCTCGACGCAGATCACCGGTGCCTCGCGAGTTGCAGTTCTTCATCAAACGCTGGTGCGAGTACGCGCGACACTCGTCCCAGGAGAGCCTTGGCGGTGGATCGAGCGGCACCAACAGTGGAGGCGAGTGGATCGAGCGGCACCGACGGTGGAGGCGAGGTGAATTTGTTTGCACCGCTCGCTTACTCTGTGCTCGACAGGCTGAAGACTCTGGACCGGTTAACTCAGAGGACCCTGATTTCAAATTGAGCAAATATGATTATTTTGGCCACGGTGAGATACTGAGTTTCTTCTCTCATGTGTATTGGGGATTGTGATTACTGGAGCCGAGTCGCGAGGAGTTCGTCCCGGAGGGGAGGGTCGAGGATCGCGATTCCTTGGACGAGGCTAAGCGGAGCTCTCCTGATTACCGAGTGACAGGTCATTTCTGGATGGATCGTGCGTGCGTGTGTGTGGAGAATGATTGATTGCACTTGCGCGATGCGTGTCCTCCGTTTGCGTAAATTCTTTTGCTGCTTCTTGCTGGTGTATCCATAGGCTAGTTGTGGGACTTTGTGTTGTTATGATACCTCTACAATGGAAAAGTAGCTCGCTGATTTTGTTGTTAGATTAATCGATACGTTAATCTCATCGAAGTGTTGTGGTGTTCTTCAATTCTAATCTACATCACTGTATTTGTGATTTGTCCATTAATGTAACTTGCGCGATGCGTGTCCTCCGTTTGCGTAAATTCTTTTGCTGCTTCTTGCTGGTGTATCCGTAGGCTAGTTGTGGGACTTTGTGTTGTTATGATACCTCTACAATGGAAAATTTGCTCGCTGATTTTGTTGTTAGATTAATCAATACGTTAATCTCATACGTTAATACATGACTGTTACACAGTACCTGCTTAGTGGTGTCACATGACTATGAATGTTTTCAAAGAACTGTAACTTAACATAAATCAGTTAAAGATTGGATGGCCTAATGATATATTGCCTCAACAACCAGTTCTGTCAAGAATTATCCTCTTTTGGAATTATCTATGGATATAACATTTTCCTGTTCTTCCCCATTTTTTTATGTTTGTTGCTGTCCCATAATCCTTTAAGTTGAATCTATAGATATAGTTCCTTTTCACTGTCAATGACGATACCAAATTTTCAACTGTATGAATTTCTGTCTTTCGAAAAATGATAATTTATACTTTTAGTTAGATATCTAAAGTGAGGACTTTTCTTTTGCACTTTATCAATCTTTTATTGCTCATGGGATGCTCTATAGTACTCGAAGTCATTTTCTAGCTACACGATGAGCTGTTGGTGTTCCAATCTTGTGAGGAGACTTACGATGACATCTTTTTTCATGATGCATTTTGCAGTAATCTGGTTGGCAACAACTTTGCATTGGACAACTCTGACAGAAGGTAAATGCCCTAGCGATTTTTTTTTATGATGCTTGAGAGATCATAAACGGTAATCAATTCGATTGAAAACGGTTAGCTGATGTGTCCTCAGACTTGGCTTGAATGCCTAATAATCACGGATCCCACCACCTTGCTAGGCATTGTAGATGTTTATATATCAAATTTGTCCTTTGTCGTAGTAATTCCATTAATTGAGATCACAGATGCATGCTGAATTTACATTAAAAGTCACTCTCACGTTTGGTTGCTAATTCTATTGCTTGGAACGAATATAGATCATTTAAACACTGCCTACAAAAGAACTGTCATAGGTATCAACTTTCATATGATTGTCCTTGTTCATATGCCATTGTGGATGTTAGTTATTTGAATAAATACTGATACAGCAGTTTCACCATCATTCAATTCTTGTAACATTTTAAATACTGATATTCGAATAAATACTGATACTGATATTTGTCACCATCATATGATCATTTAAATACTGCAGTTATTTGAATAAATACTGATACTGATATAACATTTTCCTGTTCTTCCCCATTTTTTTATGCTTGTTGCTGTCCCATAATCCTTTAAGTTGAATCTATAGATATAGTTCCTTTTCACTGTCGATGACGATACCAAATTTTCAACTGTATGTATTTCTGTCTTTCGAAAAATGATAATTTATACTTTTAGTTAGATATCTAAAGTGAGGACTCTTCTTTTGCACTTTATCAATCTTTTATTGCTCACGGGATGCTCTATAGTACTCGAAGTCATTTTCTAGCTACACGATGAGCTGTTGGTGTTCCAATCTTGTGAGGAGACTTACGATCACATCTTTTTTCATGATGCATTTTGCAGTAATCTGGTTGGCAACAACTTTGCATTGGACAACTCTGACAGAAGGTAAATGCCCTAGCGATTTTTTGTTTATGTTGCTTGAGAGATCATAAACGGTAATCAATTCGATTGAAAACGGTTAGCTGATGTGTCCTCAGACTTGGCTTGAATGCCTAATAATCACGCATCCCACCACCTTGCTAGGCATTGTAGATGTTTATATATCAAATTTGTCCTTTGTCGTAGTAATTCCATTAATTGAGATCACAGATGCATGCTGAATTTACATTAAAAGTCACTCTCACGTTTGGTTGCTAATTCTATTGCTTGGAACGAATATAGATCATTTAAACACTGCCTACAAAAGAACTGTCATAGGTATCAACTTTCATATGATTGTCCTTGTTCATATGCCATTGTAGATGTCAGTTATTTGAATAAATACTGATACTGCAGTTTCACCATCATTCAATTCTTGTAACATTTTAAATACTGATATTTGAATAAATACTGATACTGATATAACATTTTCCTGTTCTTCCCCATTTTTTTATGCTTGTTGCTGTCCCATAATCCTTTAAGTTGAATCTATAGATATAGTTCCTTTTCACTGTTGATGACGATACCAAATTTTCAACTGTATGTATTTCTGTCTTTCGAAAAATGATAATTTATACTTTTAGTTAGATGTCATCCATGAAGGAACCTTAAATGTTTCAGTGAAAGTAATAAAAATAAAGGAATTTTTCTTGCAATAGAATTATCTGCTTTTGGTTTAGTCATAAGTTCATGCTGCCATACTGGTCAATTGAATAAAATTTTCTTCTTTTATCTTAGCCTTCTCCCTTCAGGATTAAACTGTCTTCAGCAGAATTTTCCTTGCAACAGGGGGAAAGGAATCTGTAAGTACATATAACCTTTTTCCCCTTAATACGCTTTCCTTTTGTTGAATGCCTCATGGACAGGAAATTGGGTTTACAGTTACCTTACATATTTCAAGGGATCACTTCGCCGGAGGCTCCGAGATTTGGGAAAGTTTTCAGCGGGCAGTTCATTGCTCAGGCATAATTAGTTCAGTTTACTATCACTTTCAACTCCTTTTTTGCTGATGCTGGTTTGCTGATGCTTGTATTGGAGGGTTGACTACTCTCAAGGTCATCCATCAACATGGGTATGTTTACCCTATCTATTTCTCTTTACAAGTGAAGTCATTAGTAGTTTTTAGATGAAATTTTACGATTGAAAGTGCTATTTGTTTCTCTTCCTTTGTAGGTCCAACGGGCAACAACAAAGTTTATGTCACTGTTTTCTTTGGAGGTAAATTTCAAGTTGGACCGCCTTTAGAATACGTAGATGGAAGGGTCGATGTTGTTGAAGTAGACTTAAGTAAGGATTCATTATCCGATATAATTTCAGCTGTTGAGGTTCTATGTGGGAGTAAGATAGAAAAGCTCTTTTATAGAGTTCCTGGAAGTACTATTCTTGAAGATGGAGTAACTCTTAGGTACTTATGGGATAACTCCGATGTGATAGATCAATTTTATCATCATCTTCACTTTGAAAATATTGAATTGTATGTTGAGCATGTCGATGATGAAGAAACGCATGATGAGATAGGGGGAGTTGAGATGGAAACTGAAGGTTTGTTTGATGTGAATATAGAAAGCGTTAATAATGTGGCTGATGATGTGTTTGAAAATATAATTGGAAATGTCGATGGTGATGGCAATCGGCTTGAGGGTGAAAGTAGGGATGTGGATGATGAGAATGATGATGCATGTAATTTGGTGGATGTTGAAGAGTCAAGTGACGATGATGATTTTGAATTGGTTAATGCAAGAAGAAATTTAAAGGAATTTTCAGCGAGACATAGACTCAAAATTGGAACTAACATTGAAGAAACTTCTCAATTAGACATTGGCTCTCAAACTCCATTATCAGTTGATCCTCTAATGGTGGATGTGTCTGGGTGCGAAACAGAGTACTATGATTCAAATGAAGAAGAAAGTCTTCATTCAGATTTAGATGATGAGAGTGAAAAAGAAGAAAATGATGTTATTTCAAGAAGAAGGAGTAGGTTTCCATCATATGATCGAAATTGTAAGAATCCAGTATTTGTTGTGGGCATGACATTTGAAGATTCAAGGGAATTCAAAGATGCAATTTTGAGGTACTCGGTGGCTGAGCAAAGAGCAATTAAATACACCAAGAACACCACTGGATTTGTAAGAGCTAGGTGTGCCCAAGCTAATTGTAACTGGATGATTTATGGTGCTCTCGATAGCCAAACTGGATCATTCCATTTGAAAAAGTACATTGATGAGCATACATGTGCTATTACTTTTGAGAATAAGAGAGTTTCTAGTTCTTTTTAGCTAAACACTTCATGACTCTCATTTTCGCAATGCCTAAAGTTAAAGCACCTCAGTTGAAGATATTGGTTAGAGAACAGTTAGGGGTGAATGTCACTTGTGAGCCAATGCGGGAGAACAAAGCTAAAAGTGTTCAAGGAATTACAAGGCAATTATAAGAAAGAGTATGCACGATGTACGATTACTTGGGAGAGCTTTACATTGCAAGCCGGCGAGCACATTTATCATGAAAGTTGAAAGACCATTACCAGATTCCTTACCATTATTTGATAGGACTTACATTTGCTTTGATGCACGTAGGAAAGGATTTTTGGCGGGGTGTCGGAAGATCATTGGATTAGATGGATGTTTTCTTAGGGGATTGATTAAGGGTGAGTTGTTGTGTCTTTGTGGGGAGGGATGCTAACAATCAAATGTATCCAAGTAGCATGGGCGGTCGTAAGAATTGAGAATAAGGACACATGGAGCTGGTTTATCAACTTGTTGAAAGAAGATCTTGACATGGGTAATGGTAATGGATGGGCCTTAATAAGTGACCAACAAAAGGTATGTAATACTACTATCGCTCATCTTAAATTTGTTTGAAACAATGTATATAATGATTTCCAATATTAATGTTTTCTTTTCTTTGTTTTTTATATATTAGGGCCTCATTCCTTGAGTAGTTGAACTTTTGCCAAATGCAGAACATAGAATGTGTGCGAGGCATATATATTCTAATTGGGGTCAAAAATACAAAGGAAAGCAGTTGATGAGACAATTCTGGAAATGTGCTAAGAGTACTAATATGTCAGATTTTGAGGTGCATAAACAAAGATTGAAGGAAATGACTCCACAAGGTCATGATGATCTATTCCAGATTGAGCCAAAGCACTGGTCTAAAGCCTTCTTTGACACCGACATAAAATGTGATGTTGTTGATAATAATCTTAGTGAAGCTTTCAATGGTAGGTGTGTGGAAGCTAGGTGCAAGGCCATTGTGAGTATGCTTGAAGATATTAGAATCATGATTATGAATAGAATGCACAGTCAAAGGGATGCATGTGATAAGTGGACAAGGAATTATGGTCCAAGGATTGTGCATAAGTTACATCAGAATACAGTGGCTAGTAGATATTGCCATTTGATATGGAATGGAGATCAAGGATACGAGATTATGGAAAATGGTGACAAATATGTTGTAGACTTCAATTTGAATACTTGTTCTTGTAGAGCTTGGGAAGTTAGTGGAATCCCATGTTGCCATGCTATATGTGCAATACACCACAAGAAAAATGATCCAGGTGACTACCTAGCCGATTGCTATAAGAAGAACAAATACTTAAGTGCTTATCAATTCATGATGCCGACTGTGAGAGGACAGAAATTTTGGGGCAAAACTAATAAAGAAGCCCCCCAGCCCCCACCGATCAAAAAGATGCCTGGTAGGCCAAAAAGGAGCAGAAGAAAGCAACCACTTGAGCTTGTAAGAGAGAACAGAATGACTAAAGAGGGTAAGCGAATGACTTGTTCTACTTGCCATGTGGTTGGACATAATTGTAAAGGATGTCCTCTGAGAAAGGTATTTCTTAACTAATTGATTTTGTTGATTCTAAGCCTGTTGTCTTGTCATGAATGCTTACTATGTGCTTTTTAGGCCCATGCAAATGCACCTGAAGCTCAATCTCAAGCCAATTCCAGTGGATCAAGGCATAAAAAAAGACAAGTATGTTGTGATAGATTAATGCATTATAAGTTATAGATGTCAAGATTTCGATTTACTAATGATGTATATATATGCAGGCTAAAGCTACAGCAACGGCAAGTACAACTCAAGGAGGATCCAAAGGCCATGCCATTGCTTCTGCAGAAGCTAGTGCACTTGTACAAGATAATAGTGGGCAGACAAATTATTCAGCCAATGCTTTTGCAGAAGCTAGTGCACAAGTAGAAGATACTTCTGCCAATGCTTTTGCAAAAGCTAGTGCACCAATTGAAGATACTTCAGCCGATGCTTTTGCTCAAGTCGATGTGCCAGCAGAACATACTTCAGCCAATGCTAAAGCTCATTCTAGTGTAAATGAAAGAGGATGTTGGGCTACTGCTAATGTAAGTGGATGTAGTGGACAAGCCAATTCTTTTGTTGAAGCTAGTGTTAATCAACGACAAGGATTTTTTCGTGCTCAAGCCAATGCAATAGCTAGCAACGAGACCTCAAAAAATCCCGGTGAGTAATACCTCACCAGCCATGTATTCATGTGTTGTTGTTACATTGTCACATTCGAATTTTTTTTTTCAGTTTAAAAGACCCGCCATTGAAATGGAAACGATACAAGGGCAAAGTCACAACCAAACAAGAAAAAGAAAATGGTATGTTTACACAACTCCTAAAAACAACCTTCAAATTCTCAATGTGAGTATGTTTTAACACTTTACAATGGGAACTAATTATCTCCTTGAACTAAAAACATACCCATTCTTTTGTAGCCTGTCTCAACTGATACAAGATTATCAAAAGAATCGGACAAAGGAGTAGTTTTAGGAGCTTCAATGGCAAAAGCGCATCCCCAAGCTAGTGCACAGCCTCAGTCATCTCAAAGTGCTCTTAAAAAGCATGTTGTTGTGAAGTCAAAGCCACCATTGCAACTCCAGGACAGTTTGCAGCTTCAAGCATTAAGAACTTATCCTCGAAAGCACATCGGTGTAAAGCCAAAGCCACCATCGCACCCCCATGCAAGTTCTCAGCCTCAGTCCCAAAAACATGTTGCCATAAAGCCGAAGCCGAAGCCACCATTACAACCGCCAATGAGTTCACAGCCTCAGTCATCTCATACTTCAATTGCTCCCGCAAAGCCTATTTGGAAGTGAGTCAGTTTTGGCACACCATATACAATTAAAAGCTCAGGACTTATGAATCAAGCGCACAATGAACCTGGTGGACCACCCGAGACAGTAGACTTGGATTGACGTGCTTGCTAAATGTGTCTTGTCTCATGAAAGTTGCAAGAAGAAATTCTCCTTTAACATTATCTTGGGTGCTGTTTTTGCTGGCCAATTTCTTATATGGTTTGTGGTTTGTAGTGTTTTGTAGCAATCAATTTTAGTGATTTTGTAATTATCAAAGAACGTGTTGGGATTGTGTTTAATGACTCATCCCTTTTGCTGTATACATTTGAGAATATTGTATCCGTCTGTTTATGATGCTTGGATGTAGTAGTGCAATGTGCAAATTTATCTGCCTAAGAAAAGAGCACTTTTGTTTTGCATTTGTGTATCTGAGGCAGAATGCCATGGGACGTGGATGTTCCTTTTCAGTTTCTTTATTTGACTAGGAGTTTTATATCTGTTTAGCACCTCAGTACAGTCTCATTATATATTCACAACTTACATAATGTCAAAAAGAAGATAGCATGCCATGGGGGGTGGATTCGGATGCTTCCCCCCCTTGTTCGGACAATGGGGACGGAGGCCTCGTGGTCCTCGAAAGATCTTTTTGTCGTAGTCGTCGTCGTCGCCCCCCCCCCCCCCTTCACCCTCGTGGTCGTCAAGTCTTCTCGTGTGCGATTCCACGTGGTACTAAATGGCCCTTCTCCTTCTCCCCACGGGCTCGTGAGTGATGCTAGATGGAGAGACGTGACTCTCTCTCTCTCTCTCTCTCTCTCTCTATCCACAAAGTCCATCAAATAAATTTCTAATTTCCTATCTCCAGTTGTGACGTGATGGTTTATCAAGGTCCCACTCTCATGCATTACACATAATTTTACACATTAAGCACATAATACAAAATGCCCCTTCACATAATAAGTACTGTTGAGACACTTATTTAATATAATCGAACGATAGAATATCTAATTCTCAGAATGTATGAATTGTGTGAATTGCATGAGTGGCTAATACATTCAAAGTCGCGATATTTACTTAGTTTTATATCTCGTTTCGGCCAAGATTTCATCGCGTACACACCGCTCACATTGGGTGGTACCTCGTTCTCATCCACGAAGTCATTGCCTTCGTAAGTCACTGCCCCTCCATCTCGAACTCTGCCATTGCCGGTTACTTCTACAATCAATTTCGGAAAACCAATGCTCTCTTCACGAATTAGACCTTCCCTTGCCTCTCCTATCAACTTCTCAGTCCTTTCGCTTTCGCCGGATATATCATTGTCATCACGATAAGAGTGCTCCTCGTGATATGGTACAAGACCTCCTGCCATGAATCCGAGATTCACCTTACGGCCTAAAAGAAGCGGGCCCGAGTCCGAGATGCTTATGTTCTCCTCGTTCTAGCGATGTCTTTGACTGTCGAATTGATGATTGATCTAAAAGAGCAGCCAGATACTAAACGTCGTGGCAACAACAAATTGGAATGTTCTCCTAGATCGTCCCGCCTCGCATCGTGATTGTCGTTGCCGGATTGGTTAGCCATCATGTTCTGTTCCTTCGAATTTGAATCGAATCACTGGAAATAGAAGCAGATTCTAGGCAAAGAGAGGTCAAAACAATGACTTAATGTGCCAAAAAAAAAAGATAGTTGATGAACAAATGAGTCAAAATATCACGAACCGGAAGACGAACTTCGTAATCTCATTTGGGTTTAACCGAACATTAATCATTTCAACTGAATTCATCGCTCAGACTCTAGCCGAAACTAATTTTGTCGAGCATAAGAAAAATCTATTCCCAGCTTAACAAAAATCAATGCAGGATATACTTAAAGAAGACGTGCTCATACAGTCCTATCTAATGCTCTGACTTTGTGATGATGAACTTGACAACGAAACCGGCATTAGATGAACTTGACAACGAAACCGGCATGCTCGAATGCTCGAGGAAAGGAACCCTTTTGAAAGAAACAAGAGAGGGCTTGCTTGGAAAGTTCTTTCCTTTCTTCTGACGTAAATCCAAGAAAGAGAGAGTGGCAAAAGCAGTATAATTTGTCAAGGCGTGGAAAGTCCCGAACGGAGGGTTTGAAACTTTCAAAAATCCAAAGAGCTGGCTTTGTCACGTAAGTCCCTTTACTTCATGCCCCAAACAGTACCTTTTTCTCTCCTTTCTAGATGTTTTTGATTTGATGAAGCAAAAGTTCGAAGGGCGAGGGCAGCTTATATAGAGGAAAACAAGCTTCCCGAGACTTCATTTCCATAAATACCGAGAGTGTTGTTTTTTTCCTTTGATGGAACATTTAAAAAATCATCATCCAAATAGCATTTTGAAAGAACACACGAAATTGTTTACATTTCCACGCAACATGAGTTTCCTAATTTTACAGGGCAAAAGAGAATCGGGATAAAGTAATTAAATACAAACTTAGAAACAAGGTACTATGGAAGACTTAGAAACTTCTCACTGGCTTTCACATTAAATATAATCCCCATAATGATATAACACATGCATAGAAAAAATCCCAATTGATAGAGCATCTTCCCTTTTTTCACTCGTGCAAGCTCTTCCTTTAAAAGTCCATTTTTCGCCTTTTGCGCCTTCATTTTAGCTATCGGTGAGCATACATAATCGTCGTTGCATCTCGGATTGGCTTGACTCCGATAGTGCTTGATTTCTTTCAAGCAGTTCGACTATCATATCCTCGCTTGATCCGGTATTTTTTGGTCAACCCACATGAAGAAATTGCAGCAACCTGGACCATCAAATTTAGCACATCCATAGAACCTTCTTCCTGCGTTTTTCTTTGTTTTTGCAATAAGAAGTGGTGATCGAAGACCACAATAGCAGGTTAACTCTGATTCGACCTCATTAGGAGTTACACCACTTGATTTAGAAGTTGTTGCCCTCATTCTTCTTGTCGCCATATTAAAAAAGCATATCACAGTTGCAAACTAACAAAACCTACACCATAGGAGAATAAAGGCATGTTAACCTTCAAAACAAACATGTAATGACAACTTATTCACAGATAAAGACCACCTATCGATGTCCTACATTTAATCTTAGCATGTGTCGCAAAACCGCATACGTAGCTAGAGACCTCTAAGACGAAAATATGGCCATGCGATATAAATCTTGTTTCCAAGAATAACATGCACATGAAAATAAGTTCATGGAAACTAGAAATCTTCTTTTCTTAACATCATCAAGCAACAAAAAAAATATCAAGCAGTGCATTGGATTCCATCACATAAGAACTGTGTAAGCAATGGACAATGAGTTGAAAATTTGGTATCGTCATCAACAGTGAAAAGGAACTATATCTATAGATTCAACTTAAAGGATTATGGGACAGCAACAAGCATAAAAAAATGGGGAAGAACAGGAAAATGTTATATCAAGTATCAGTATTTATTCAAATAAGCTGCAGTATTTAAATGATCATATGATGGTGACAAATATCGTATCGACGTATTTATTCGAATATCGTATTTAAAATGTTACAAGAATTGAATGATGGTGAAACTGCTGTATCAGTATTTATTCAAATAACTAACATCCACAATGGCATATGAACAAGGACAATCATATGAAAGTTGATACCTATGACAGTTCTTTTGTAGGCAGTGTTTAAATGATCTATATTCGTTCCAAGCAATAGAATTAGCAACCAAACGTGAGAGTGACTTTTAATGTAAATTCAGCATGCATACGTGATCTCAATTAATGGAATTACTACGACAAAGGACAAATTTGATATATAAACATCTACAATGCCTAGCAAGGTGGTGGGATGCGTGATTATCCTTGTAAAGTGAGGTAGGCATTCACGCCAAGTCCGAGGACACATCAGCTAACCGTTTTCAATCGAATTGATTATCGTTTATGATCTCTCAAGCATCATAAAAAAAATCGCTAGGGCATTTACCTTCCGTCGAGTTGTCCAATGCAAAGTTGTTGCCAACAGATTACATTGCAAAATGCATCATGAAAAAAGATGTCATCGTAAGTCTCCTCACAAGATTGGAACACCAACAGCTCATCGTGTAGCTAGAAAATGACTTCGAGTACTATAGAGCATCCCATGAGCAATAAAAGATTGATAAAGTGCAAAAGAAAAGTCCTCACTTTAGATATCTAACTAAAAGTATAAATTATCATTTTTCGAAAGACAGAAATTCATACAAGTTGAAAATTTGGTATCGTCATGGACAAGTGAAAAGGAACTATATCTATAGATTCAACTTAAAGGATTATGGGACAGCAACAAGCATAAAAAAATGGGGAAGAACAGGAAAATGTTATATCCATAGATAATTCCAAAAGAGGATAATTCTTTGAACTGGTTGTTGAGGCAATATATCATTAGGCCATCCAATCTTTAACCGATTTATGTTAAGTTACGTTCTTTGAAAACATTCATAGTCATGTGACACCACTAAGGTGAATCGTGTAACGATCATGTATTAACGTATGAGATTAACGTATCGATTAATCTAACAACAAAATCAGCGAGCTACTTTTCCATTGTAGAGGTATCATAACAACACAAAGTCCCACAACTAGCCTATGGATACACCAGCAAGAAGCAGCAAAAGAATTTACGCAAACGGAGGACACGCATCGCGCAAGTGCAATCAATCATTCTCCCACACACGCACGCACGATCCATCCGAAATGACCGTCACTCGGTAATCGGGAGAGCTCCGCTTAGCCTCGTCCAAGGAATCGCGATCCTCGACCCTCCCCTCCGGACGAACTCCTCGCGACTCGGCTCCAGTAATCACAATCCCCAATACACATGAGAGAAGAAACTCAGTATCTCACCGTGGCCAAAATAATCATATTTGCTCAATTTGAAATCAGGGTCCTCTGAGTTAACCGGTCCAGAGTCTTCAGCCTGTCGAGCACAGAGTAAGCGAGCGGTGCAAACAAATTCACCTCGCCTCCACCGTCGGTGCCGCTCGATCCACTCGCCTCCACTGTTGGTGCCGCTCGATCCACCGCCAAGGCTCTCCTGGGACGAGTGTCGCGCGTACTCGCACCGGCGTTTGATGAAGAAGCGCAACTCGCGAGGCACCGGTGATCTCGCGTCGAGATTTGGGGCTTAGGGTTGCGTTGATTCGAGACGGGAAGAAGGGAAGAGATCCGCGCCGAGATTTCGAGCTTAGGGTTGCGTTGATTCGAGAGGGGAAGAGGGAAGAGATCTGCGAGATTTAGGGCTTAGGGTTCATTGATTCAGAGAGGAAGAATCGAAGAGATGTCGTAAAGAAACGGAGAAACGGAGGAGGAGACGTCGTGAAAAAAAACGGAGGGGAGATGTCGTCGTTTTGAGAATGGCAATACCCACAAAACGACGTCGTTTCGCTTACGTGCACAATTTTTTTTTGCCCTAATTGCCACGTAGGAGAGAGAAAATATTAAAATAAGCCAAATCAGCAATTTCCGTTAATATAAAGGCGACGGTGTTAACGGAAGGACCGAATGGAACCAAGTTGATGAAGTTTTGTGACTTGACAGACTTTTTGTAACTTTTAGGACTCAATTGCACTTTGTTCACAAGTTTTAGGACTTGTACCGTACATATCCCAAAAAGAAAAGGAGAGCTTACATTAGGAAACTCCTGTGTCAAGTCACGCGACAAAATCGTGTTAGGTCACGTGCCTATCACGTGGCAAACAGAGAGGTGTAACGGGGCACTGCGAGTCTGCGACGGCCACTTCTGCAGCGTAGTTCTTTCCCGCAGCTCTCTACTTCGCTCTTGTTCTCAACCCCTGAAGCCACCATGAGTTCCTCCTCCTCCGGCGGCGACGGCGACGGCGACGGCGACGGCGGCGGCGGCGCGAAGCTCCCTCACGACGTCGCCGTCGAGATCCTGAAGCGGTTGCCGGCGAGATCCCTCCTCCGATTTAGGTGCGTCTGCCGATCGTGGCGTTCCGCCATCGACGACCCTCGTTTCGTGGCCCTCCACTTGAACCACTCCGCCCTCCACGCCTCCAGTCGGCATCTCGCGTGTCTAGATTGCGGCGACGACGCCGTCCAGAACCGGTGCTCTCTGTTCCCCAACGCCCCTCTCGCCCTGCCTCCTCCCCCGTCGCAAATCGAAATCCCGTTCGTTGCTCCTCCCAACCGTTACGCCCTCGTCGGTTCGTGTAACGGTTTGATCTGCGTCTCGGAGAGTTCCAGTGACGGCACTGAGCGGGCGCTGTATTTTTGGAATCTATTCACCAGGAAGCATAAGGCGGTTCGGCTCCCCCGTCCGGAGCGGATGCCACCCCTCTCCGTGGGGGGCGCTCATGTAGTTCTGGGGTTTTGTTTCGATGCGAAGTCTAATGACTATCGTGTTGTCAGGATTATCCGATACCTAGGTATTCGCCGTCGACGCTGCCGCAACAAGAAGCCTCGACTCGAGGTTTATTCGTTCCGTACAGATTCATGGAAGACCTTGGAATGTGAGGTTCCTCTTCTCTGTGACAGTGCGGTCTTCTTGAATGGGAACCTGCACTGGTATTCTGTCAATGAAGAGGGGGGTGGATACGGATCCATAGTCTTGTTCAATGTCGCAGATGAGGTGTTTGATGAAATAGCTCTGCCGGAAGGGATCAGTCCCCATTTTGAGTTTGTGTTGTCCGTGATGGTATTGAATGACTCGCTGGCTGTGTTCTTTGGTGATGGGGAGGCTTGTTTCGTTTGGGTTATGAAAGACTACGGCGTGCCAGAGTCTTGGAGTAAGCTGTATACTTTCGAGGCTACTGGACCGGTAACAGGATTTGATGGCTTTACATGGAATGGCGAGCTTCTTATGGAAATAAATTGCGAAGAACGAGTTTCTTGGAATCCGATCACAGCACAACTCTCAATTCTTCCATTGTCGGCGAGATACGAATTGCTCCCCGTTGTAGAGAGCCTCGTTCCACCTTAGATATGACTCGATTGCTGCTATATCGGTAAAGATTAATTCTGACTGCTGAAAAGTTGAAAGTTACATCTGAATTGAATTGAAAAGATGTAGTTTTATTATTATTATTATTATTATTTTTGGGTAAAGGAGAAGATATGATTTTATTCGTATGTGTCGGCCATAAAATGATGAGGAGAAGTAGTGCGGCAGTGTGTATTTACTTTGGATACTTGTTGCAAGATTTAGAATGCATTTTCATTTTCACTTCGAGTTTTTCTTTAGACTAGTGAAGTGTGTCCTTTGTATGACTTCCGCATTGTCAGCACCAGCGGATTTTAGACCATGCGGAAGAAAATGACACAGCTTTTTGAATGCTATGCATGTATGTGTTCGATGCTATGCCACCATAAGCATTTTTCAGCTTCCATAAGACCAAAATATTCATGGCTTGAATCATGCATCTTGATCCCGGGGCATTGCAACTGGTGCAACTACAGATTACTATATTTTGTTTCCTACCACAGGACTCTGTGGTAGCACTGGCAATGCTTACCTGGTAAGCTTATTTATCAATATATGCAGACTGCTGCATTAATGGATGAAGGAAACAGTGGAGATTGTATTACCACGATACACTCTTTTTCCCCCCAAATGCTTTGGGATCAGAAGTCTCACTTCTTGTTATGATACACCGATGATTTTGCATGTCAAGCCTTATGAGAATTTGGTCTTTAGATGAGATAGTCTCTTTGCTTCCTCCTCGGAAAGACATCTGGGATAATGATTTTTAAATTGCAATTCTCTTCTAAAGTCAGGTGCAAGGTGCTGGAGCTCTTCTTTATTAACAGGAATTCTGGTGATTGGCAATGCAAGTACAGCTGGCTCTAACAAAAATGGGGGAGTGGCAAAGGACAGCAGAAAGTGATGTTGAAGTTTCTTCGAATATAGTTTACGTGGAAGGCAAGAAACAATCTGCTTCATGGTTAAGCTACTTCTCCCTTCGAGCTTGTTCTTAGATTGATCGATTTGTTACTTAACATCGATTTGAAGGCTATCTAGTTTCAAAAGGATACATGTCGTGCTTATCTATATAATGTAATGTGTGAGATTTGCTTATACTGTCATCTATAATGAGTATGTCTGTTTATATATCTATTTTCTTGCTACCATCTTTAAAAGCTAAACAATTGATGCAGCAGCCTTTTTCTTGCCGATCTAAACATTAGGTTTGTCAACCTAATTTATGGTTGTCAAAAGTGGTCTCTGTCTTGAAAATTTTGTGAATTTATGTTATGCCATAGGAGTTTGTCAAAAAGTGCTCCAGTTCACTTCTTAAACAATCGAATCAGCTAATGCTTATTTAGACAATGAGAAAGAGTTCAGAAACTTGCGGTGTCACACATCACTCGATGATATTGATAGGGGAATATGCTATATTTAAAGTACTTTGTTGGGTATATATGTATTCAGTTGTTGTATCTAACACTTAACTCTTCCAATACCTATGCCAACAAAAGCGCTAGCATTTAATTAATTGAGATTAGGGTGTAACTAACCTGGTAAATTCATCCTAAGGGCTTGAAATTAGGGAGTAATTTTAAAGTTAGGGGGCTAATTTTGTTAAGAGTTGTGGTTGTTTTCATTGTGCCTGATAACGTTTTTTGTTGGACTTTTTAACACTCTATCATATTAGACCTCAATTGTTTCTAACATTTTCCTCTACTTTAAGTTTTTGAATTTGATTTTCTAACAATTGTACCCCTTAAGAGTACTTCTTTAAACCAAACACTCCGGTGTTTCGAGCAAATTTATATAATTATTCGAAAACCCCTAACATGACTCTTGCCCCTTCTTTGACACGCTGCCAACCCAGACCTCCTCATTAGCGTCCCCATCAATTTGCCCATCTATCTCCTTTTTTTTTTTTTTTTGTCAATTGATTGTCTTCAAGCACAACCTTGGCATCTTTGACGCGATGCCTACCTTGCTCTCCTATCCTTAATTCCTTTCCGTTGACTTTGGTTAGGTTAATTGGATCATCGTCATCTTCATCATTACTATCTCTGGTTTTATTGCCCCTATGTTGCACAATTTTTTCTTTAATCTGCAAAATAGAGAGGAGTAAATAAGGGTGCGTTTGTTTGTGTTTTTGTTTAAAAATTGTTCTAGAAAGAAATAGAAAAAAGTATTTTTGCTCGAGAAATAATTTTTGAACAGGAGAATGCGTTTGGTAAATTTGTTCCAGAAATAGAAAAAAAATATAAACACGTTTGGTAAATTTGTATAAATTTTTTTATTTCTTTAATTTTTTAATATTTTTATTTTATTTTTTATTTTTCCTTTTCCTTTTTCCTTTTTTTCTTCTTTTGGTGGTTCTTGGCCTCGGCCATGGTCGACGAGGGCTGGCGACCTTGCCCAGCCACGGCAAGGCCGAGCTCACCTAGCTGAGCCTCGCCAGGGGCCGGCGACGCTTGGCCTCGCCGACCCTCGACGGCATCGTCGACCTTGGATGGCCAGTCGCTAGCCATGGTCAAGGCCGGCAACCGGCCAAAGAAAAAATGAAAAAGAAAAGAAGAAGAAAAAAAGAGAAGAAAAAGAAAGGAGAGAGAAAATTTGTTCTTAAAAATTGTTCCAGAAACAAGAAACAAGTTTTTATTGTTTCTTATTTCTGTTCCAAATGTGTTTCCAGGAACAAAACAATAAATTTGGAATAAAAATGTAAACAAACGTGTTTCTGTTCTTTTTTTGTTATTCAGAACAAAAAAAAGGAACTGTGTTTATAAACAAAAAAAAAAGAAAAAAGAAATACAAACAAACACCCCATAAATCTTCGATAACATAATTACTAATGCTGACATCGTGACTAAAGGTTCTCTTTATTGGTGACATACTTCCCACCACTAAATTTTTGTAATAGCAAAACCAATGAAATATTGTAGAGTAAGTTAAAAAATTGAAGATATGTTTCATGATATTTTTCCTCTCAAATAGATTGTCTATGGAAAAAAGAAATGAAATACAATTTTATTCTGCCAATTAGATTTCTCAAAATTTGGGGCACCAATTAAAAATGTATGTATTTAATTTCATAATCACAAAATAGTGGAAAACAATATTGTAAGACAAAATAATGTATTCCTTATTTATAAACAAAATATCTAATTATTGATGAGTGTAAACTTCCCAAAGAAAAACAATCAATTGTTAGACCTTATTCTTAAGAATGAGAAATCACTGAACTTAAAAAGGACAAACTCCAAAGTTTTAACGTGCATTGGCGACCCAACCTGCAAACCAGTCCATCATTGTAAACTGAGGACAAACTCCAAAGTTTTAAAGAGCAGGGCAAGAAAATCAATCAATGGTTTCCCTCTGAGGGAAGAATTGAGGCCAAGGCTGAACCGCCAGCCCATTGGCGACCCTACCACCTGCAAACTGAGGATGGAAGATGTGGCGGAACTTACGCCGGCCCTACTGGACAAGTCTTTGACAGAGTACTAGGAAGAAATCCAGCGCATGTATAACCGTGGCCTGACAGTGTCGAGCACCGGTCCTGCCACTAGTACTGTGGTTGGTTGGAGAAACTAACACTCAGCCTACTGTGCCAACCACGTGTGATTTTTAATTAGTTATATAATTGTGATAATGATAGATACATGTACAGAACTAGATCTGTTTGGTCCTGGGATGAGAAAAGGAGGACATTGATCTGACCGTATGGATTCAAAATTCAATGAGGATATGAAATGATTCTTTCTCTAAGATGAGGACTTCAAGGTCGTTGTGTTCTGCTTATTGTTGATTTCTGCCTACACAGATCTGTTTCCGAAACAGAAGCCTTGTCTCGTGCGGTTTGTGTTATCTAATGCAAATTGCAGATAGTTCTCTCTTGGCAAGATCTGAAGATCTTTTAGCTTCGAAAGCATGCACATCACGAATATGGTTCACTGAGTAACATGTTTGAAAGATGTCTATGTAAGTTGTCTGCAGTCTCAATCCAAGTCGGAGTTCTAAATCTCTACGCATGATCTGCAAAAACAGCTTAGCTTTTGCATGTTTATTCGTAAATCTTAATGAAGTAAAGACAATCAGATCGTCTTGGACATGATGGGATGGCCCCTCATCCGCTCAAATTTCAAAGCTAATAAGGCGCTGAATAACTGGCTTGATTGGTCAAAATATGCATAGGCCAATCTGGAGTCAAAGACTGGTAGAAATCCCTGAAGTGACGTGCCTTGGTTTCTAACGCCAGTGGTCTTCCTTTCCCGTGCATGGATGGGAGCTTTGATCCTCCACATCCCACGACTAACATGCAAACAAGACTTGTATCCGACCAAGAAGAGCTGTTCAGCTGGTTTCCACAAGCTCGTTGTATCCGATTATAAATGCCTAAATTGGATATTTTAAACCATGTTACCTGATCTTATCTAAACTCAGTCACCTTCAGCACCTCCATCCCAGCCTCAGCGATCCTCTGACTCAAGATGAAGGTCAAAAACACTGATTGCAGTGCTAATTTTTGTTTTGAATTCATACTTTCTTCTCTCAAACACCAATACACCGAAAGCATTCATTTGCTCATTTCACTTTTCACTTCAACTTTGTTGATTCCAGCTCTTCACCTAGATACAGAACAAGCTGAATGTGAGATAGGAGTATACTCGTAAAGCTGATGCAGTTATCATCAACCTGTCACCGTAAGTACTATTTTGGCATGTCTTTGTAAAGGATGATTCTTGGCTTTATACGGTGCATCGCAAAAGCTGAGAAAGCTAAGAATGAACCGTACTCTCATTAGGGTAGAATTGAAGGCCTTCTATCGATTTGTTTTTCTCCATTCACTAACACGACATTAGCATGCTGCCATGTGTACACTAGTTTTGCTTATAGAAATGCGCCGGGAAAGAGGGGGTTTCACGGTTAGTGTACACGCTTATCATTTCCTCACATGACTGCAGGATCTTGATTATGATAACTAGGAATCTACTTAGGGCCTTCTGTACCATCATACAAGGTGCCTACTTTTCCAATTCACTTACATTTTATTTTGGAGAAATTCAGAGGAATCTGTTCTTTGCTCCACTTCTAGAACATGGGTTCTACTGTGAGTAGACCACATTGATGTTGATAGACATGAACTTCATGCTGTCTCTTCCATTGATGGAGTTTAATATCTTGTTAAACCTTAATGGTTCAGATAAGGTGAAACTAGAACCTTGAGAAGAGTTCATTGACCGCCACATGGATTATTTGCAAGTGGGACTTTTGGGAAAAGTGATTTCGGGGGAAGCCGGGGAAACCAAGATCTCTAGGAGAATCATTTTCATCCGACAAAGCTATAGAAAGAGCCAACCAAGCTTTTGTCCCTTAAAACAAGCAGCAAAACAGAAAACCAAATCTTGGACCTCTAGCTGGATAGACTCGTGTACTGTCCCTCGAGTTTGGAGGTGGACCGCTGAATTGGCAGTTTGTTTCACAGTGATTGAGATGACTATGATGATGATGAGATTGATATTGAGTGGACTATCAGTGCGATACTTCATAGATGCAAGGAAATTTGCACAGATAGCAACAAGAATGATCGATGAAGGAGTAATTTTCCTTCATTATCAAGAAGATGTTTGTTTGCCTGTAGAAGCGGAATCCTTGTATTGAAAAGTTGTTCCATTGTGGTCCATTCATGCTACAGTCTCCAGTACCAAGAAAAAATTGTCCAAAAAAAAAATTCTAAACCTATTATACTCTTGCCAATTCACTTTAAACATTTCAATTTTGTCAATTGAGTCTTATAACCTTTCAATGTTTTATCAATATAGTCCATTTGGCTACTTTTGAACATAAATTGCTAATATAAATGCCAACCGTTTTATGTAACATGATCGATGCTGACGTGGATAATCTTTAATAATATTTTAGTATGTACATGTCTTGTTTCTTTTGCCAAGTATGTGTGGATCTTCTATTTCCAAGTGGGTCCTCGATAATTATTTGCTTGTCCAGTAATTCTCTCTTTGACAAGTTTTTGACTTTTTTAGACATAGAATCTGCCCTCCTCGCCATCATCATTTCCAACCTTGTCTTCAATTGGATATTTGAATATTTTGTAATTTTGATGATCCGTTAAGAATGGCACCATAAATTGTGGAAGATATCTCTGTCACAGCTCCTCAAACTTGTGATCTTTTCACCCCTTTCCAAAAAGCAATTATAATGAACATTTTTCTTTTTTAATAACTAAAAAGTAACATTTTTTTTTTTGTAAGTTGAAAAAGTAGAAGAAAATAAAAGGAGCATTCTAAATTTCTTCACATTGAGCCAAAGAATGAAATCACATAAGAACAATTAAGGAATTTTATTGGTTGTCATTTCTCGATAGAAAGTAAGTGGTTAATTTCTTTCCTTTACCTTTTTGTCCTTTTTATTTGACCATTTTACTACCTTTCTTTTATCTTTACTTTATAATTAGAGTAATACATACACAAAGACTAAATATGGCTCTCAAAAAGTGAGACAATTAGGGGTCTTGACTTATATATACCAAAATTTAAGTTGGAGACAAGACACAGGCTATGCACATGTATGAAACAAGATTGTTATGTATGATTAACATATTTCTATTTATTAAAGAAAGTGGATGGAACCTAATTGTGTTGTTGTTGTTGTTGTTGTTGTTGTTGTTGTTGTTGTTGTTGTTGTTGTTATTATTATTATTATTATTATTATTGTGGTTTCTAGTCGAGACCATCTTGATTTCCAAAGGTTGGGTCCAAACTCCAAAACCCTGCCTCCACATCTTAAAAGAGATGTGTAATCAATGAGGCCCATCTGATTAGAGGAATAAAGTAGATGAAGTGAGTAGTTACTAAAGAAAGTGATGTGATTGTTTTTACCTTTTATGTTTTTCTTAATTTTTTCATGAGCATACTAGATTTTTTCTTTTTTTAACTTTTACCTAGTCCAGAACAATGCCCGACTCAAAAAGGCTTAAAATGTTCAATTCAGGTCGGTTGGGTTTAGAAATGGTATTTACCTCTATCGTCACTTATTTATTTAAGAGTCTTTTGATATGATTTGTACTCTTTGCATATTGCTTCTTCTATGAAATGAGATCCGATAATAATTAATAATCTTTTATATGAAATAGTATATAAAGACGCGCACATATATATATAGAGAGAGAGAGAGAGAGAGAGAGAGAGAGAGAGAGAGAGATATCAAAAGAAAAAGTATCGAAAAATATTGTGCTGTGCCAGCAGAGAGAGAGTGATATCAAAAGAAACTCCTGTGTCAAGTCACGTGACAAAATGGTGTTAAGTAACGGGGGACTGCGACGGCCACTTCTGTAGCGTAGTTCTTTCCAGCTCTCTACAGCTCTCTCTACTTCGCTCCTCCTTCTCAACTCCTAAAGCCACCATGAGTTCCTCTTCTTCCGACGATGAGGGTGGCGGCCCGAAGCTCCCTCACGACGTCGCCGTCGAGATCCTGAAGCGGTTGCCGGCGAGATCCCTCCTCCGATTCAGGTGCGTCTGCCGGTCGTGGCGATCCGCCATCGACGACCCTCGTTTCGTGACCCTCCACTGGAGCCACTCCGCCCTCCACGCCTCCAGTCGGCATCTCGCGTGTCTAGATTGCGGCGACGACGCCGTCCAGAACCGGTGCTCTCTGTTCCCCAACGCGCCTCTCGCCCAGTCTCCTTCCCCGTCGCAAATCGAAATCCCGTTCGTTGCTCCTCCCAACCGTTATGCCCTCGTTGGTTCGTGTAACGGTTTGATCTGCGTCTCGGAGAGTTCCAGTGACGGCACTGAGTGGGCGCTGTATCTGTGGAATCTATTCACCAGGAAGCACAAGGCGGTTCAGCTCCCCCGTTCGGAGCGGGGGCAACCCCTTTCCATGGGGGCCGCTCGTGTAGCTCTAGGGTTTTGCTTCGACGCTAAGTCTAATGACTATCGTGTCGTGAGGGTTATCCGATTTGTAAGTGATCGCCATCGGCGCTTCCGCGACAGGGAGTCTCGAATCGATGTTTATTCGCTCCGTGCAGATTCATGGAGGACTTTAAATTGTGAGGTTCCTCTTCTCTGCCACAGCAGCAGTGCGGTCTTCTTGAATGGGAATCTGCACTGGTGTTCTTTTAATGGAAAGTGGGATGGATACGGATCCAAAGCCTTGTTCAATATTGCGGGTGAGGTGTTTGACGTATCCATAGCCTTGTTCAATATTGCGGATGAGGTGTTTGATAAAATGGCTCTGCCGGAAGAGATGCTTCTCATAGACAGTCTCCATTTTGTGTTGTCCGTGGCGGTATTGAATGGCTTGCTGGCTGTATTGTTTAGCGGTGGGGAGGCGACTGAGCGGTTTGATCTGAATTGCGCTTGTTTCGTTTGGGTTATGAGAGACTACGGTGACCCTGAGTCTTGGACTAAGCTGTATACTTTCGAGGCTACTGTACCGGTAACAAGATTTGATGGCTTCACGTGGAATGGCGAGCTTCTTATGGAAATATATTGTAAAGAACGAGTTTCTTGGAATCCGATCACGGGACAATTCTCAATTCTTCCATTGTCAGCGAGATACAAACTGGTCCCCGTCATAGAGAGCCTCTTTCCACTTTAGATATGACTCGATTGCTGCTACATTTATTGGTAAAGATTGATTCTGACTGCTGAAAAGTTGAAAGTTACATCTGAATTGAGAAGGTATGGTTTTATTTGTAGGTGCTCTGGCCACAAAATGATGAGAAGAAGTAGTGCGGCGGTGTCCATTTACTCTGGATACTTCTTGCAAGCTTTAGAATGCTTTTTCATTTTCACTTTGAGTTTTTCTTTATTTAGACTAGTAAAGTGTGTCCTCTGTATGAGTTAAATATGCAACTCAAGACTGCATTTATGACTTCTGCATTGTCAGCACCAGCAGATTTTAGACCATGCGGAAGAAAATGACCAAGCTTGTTGAATGCTATGCATGTATGTGTTCGATGCTATGCCACCATAAGCATTTTTCAGCTTCCATAAGACCAAATTATTCATGGCTTGAATCACGCATCTCAATCCCTGGGCATTGCAACTAGTGCAACTACAGATTACTCTATCTCGTTTCCTATCTCAAGACTTTTTGGTAGCATTGGCAATGCATACCTAGTAAGCTCATTTATCAATATATGCAGACTGCTGCATTAATGGATTAAGGAAACATTGGAGATTGTATTATCATGATACACTCTTTTTCCCCCCAAATGTTTGTGGTCAGAAGTCTCACTTCATGTTATGATACACTGATGATTTTGCATGTCAAGCGATATGAGAATTTGGTCTGTAGATGAGATAATTTCTCTGCTTCCTCCTTGGAAAGACATCAGGGAAATTGATTTTAAATTGCAGTTCTCTTCTAAAGTCAGGTGCAAGGTGCTGGAGCTCTTCTTTAGTAACAGGAATTCTGGTGATTGGCAATCCGAGTTCACCTGGCTCTAGCAAAAATGGGGGAACCGCAAAGAACAGCAGAAAGTGATGTTGCAGTTTCTTCGGAATAGTTTGCGTGGAAGGTAAGAAACGATCTGCTTCATGGTCAAGCTACTGCTCCCTTGGAGCATGTTCTTAGATTGATTGATTTTTTGCTTAACATCGATTTGAAGGCTATCTAGTTTCAAAAGGATACATATTGTGCTTATGATTGTCTATATAGTGACAGGGATAGTGAAAAGCTAAAATGTGTGAGATTTCCTTATACTATCATCTATAATGAGTATGTCTCTTTATATAACTATTTTCTTGCTACTATCTTTAAAAGCTAAACAATTTACGTGCCAGCCTTTTTTCTTGCCGATCTAAACATTAGGTTTGTCAACCCAATTTATGGTTGTCAAAAGCGCTGTTCGTGTTGAAAATTTTGTGAATTTATGTTATGACATGAGTTTGTCAAAAAGTGCTCCGGTGCACTTCTTAAACAATCGAATAAGGTAATGCTTTTGTTTTTTTTGTTTCTTTTTGGCTCAAAGGTAATGCTTATTTAGACAGTGAGAAAGGGTTCAGAAACTTGCAACTTGCAGTGTCACAAATCTCTTGATTGTATTGATAGGGGAATATGCTATATTTAAAATACTTTGTTGGGTATATATGTATTATGATGTTGTATCTAACACTTAACTCTTCCAATACCTATGCCAATAAAAGCGCTGGCATTTAATTAATTGAGATTAGGGTGTAATGTACCTGGTAAATTCATCCTAAAGGCTCAAAATTAGGGAGTAACTTTAAAGTTAGGGGTAATTTTGTTAAAGTAGTGGTTGATTTCATTGTGCTCGATAATTTTTTTGGTTGGACTTTTTAACACTATATCGTGTTAGACCTCAATTGTTTCTAACATTTCCCTTCTAACAATTGTGCTCGTATGAGAGAGAGAGAGAGAGAGAGAGTACAATGAATCTGGGCATGGGCACAAATCAATTGTGTGATGGCTCGCAAATCAATTGTGTGATGGCTTGTGCAAGGGTTGGTGATGACGGATCGACAGAGGCTAGTGCGGATCACTACTGCCCCTTGAACACTAAGGCCCTGTTTGTTAACTTTTGTTTATGTTTTCTGGAACAAAAATTTATGTTCTTTTGTTTCGGAGAACAAAAAAAGAACAGAAATGCATTTGTTTAGGGTGCGTTTGGTAACGTTTCTGTTCAAACATTGTTCCAATGAACAAAAATAGAGAAAATTATATATGTTCCGGGAAATAATTTTTGAACAGAAGAACGCGTTTGATAAATTTGTTCCTGGAATAGAAAAAGAACATAAACATGCTTAGTAAACTTGTATAAATTTTTTTCTTTTAATTTTTTAATTTTTAATTTTCCTTTTTCCTTTTTTCTTCCTTTTGGCGGTGCCGGTCTCGGCCATACGGTGATTGGTCGACGAGGGTCGGCGGCCTCACCCAGCCACGGCAAGACTTCTTGTTTCTTGTTTCGTTCCAAATTTGTTCTTGGGAACAAAAAAATATATTTGGAACAAAAATACAAACAAACATATTTTTGTTCTTTTTTTGTTCTCTAGAACAAAAAAATAGAAATTGTGTTCATGAACAAAAGAAAATAACACAAACAAACATGGCCTTACACTTTTGTTCCCGGAAACAAATTTGGAATAGAAACGAGAAAAACTTATTTTTTATTCTCGGAAACACTTTCGAGAAATAATTTTTCTCTTTCTTATTTTTTTTCTTTATTTTCTTCTTCTTTTTTCTTTGCCTCGGTGACCTCGCGCAGTCGCGTGGCTAGGTGAGCTCGGCCTCGTCGCCGGCCATGGCCGAGTTCGGCGACCGGCCAAAAGGAAGAAAAAAGAAAAAAAGAAAAAAGAAAAAAGGAAAAATTAAATACAAATATTAAAAATTAAAATAAACAAAAAAATTATACAAGTTTGCCAAATATGGTTATGTTCTTTTTCTATTTTAGGAACAGAAATTTTGTGCAGTTACCAAACACATTTTTCTATTAAAAAATTATTCCCCGGATCAGAAATAGTTTATTTATTTAATTTTGTTCTTTGGAACAATTTTTGAACAGAAACGTTACTAAATGCACCGTAATTTGATGAATTTAGCAGGTGCAAGGAGTAGGCCTGTTCTGGAAAACTAGAAAAAGAAAGAAAATATAAGGTACAAAATGATGAGGAGAAAAGGGAAATTTATCTTAGGCTATTCAAATTAATTGTGCGGATAAGTCCAAAACTTCAAGGGTAATCTTAAGATATAAATTGTTATCCTTAACTTCAAAGAAACATATGTACTTCAACATCAATCTAACTCTCTCGTATGTAGAGTTCCTCTCTCTCGTATGCAGAGCTTAACCCTACCGAATCCATGGGTGCTCGACACCCAAGCCCCAAATCCCACTCAATTTTAGCATCTTTCTGTCCAAATCCCTAAAACCCACTACAAATCAAAGCTCGCAACCCATCGCATCCTTTGTATGCAATAGTTTTACTCCTCATTTCCATGGGTTCTCGGCATTCATACCCACAACCCCTTCAGAATCCACATCCTACTATCCCAATGAAGTTCTTCATGAAACCATCTCAGCTTCCCCCAAAAAATCCCGACCCAACTTGCCCCTGACTGCAATAATGATGGAGCTCCCTTCAATCGACACCCTCCAAAACCCATAAAGCCAAAATGTAACAGATCTGTAGAAACCCCATGCTCTCAACTGATGTTCATAGCTGATTTCCCCATTTGACACAAGTAACTCTGTAATTGCTGATTGAATGGAGCACGAGGAGGAGAACCAACTTCGTCTTGCTGCCTTGTGTAAGAGTTTGGGTCACCTATGGTTAGAAGAAGATGTAATAGAAGTGCAGAAAGAAGCCCCCTCCAACAAACGTAGAGAATGCAATCTTACTCTCTTCGGTAAGCCATATTCAAAACTAAACGTAAGTTTTCAAGCATTTTGCAACACAATGAAGAGGGCATGGAGAACAGAAGTAGTGGAATGCTCTCAGAAAGAACCGGGTTTTTTTTCTCATTTGTGTTTGAGTCCGAAGAGGAAAAGGTGAGAGTGCTGAAATCAGGGCCATGGTCCTTTACTAGTAATTTGCTAGTGCTAAAATAATGCGAGCCAGATGTTTCGAAACATTGTTATGACTTCTCTAGATATGAGTTTTGGGTCCATACCGTTGGCTTACCTCTAGGGTGGATTATAGAAGAGGTCTATTATGATGTTGCTGGAAAAGTGGGTAGAGTAAGGGAAATACAGCTGGAATCTAAAGGTAATGGCCCCTATAAAATCGGCAAAGTGAAAGTGGAGATCGAGCTTTCAGCTCCTCTAAAAACAGGGGCATTAGTCAAGATTGGGAACAAGAACTTATGGGCTGAATTTAAATAGAGATAAGTACACTATTAGTGCAAAAACTTGTGTACGACACTCACTTTGGTGTTAAAAGTTTCCGTCGGATCACTTAAGTGCCAAATCGGAGGAAAAATGATCACTTTGGTGCCACCGGTGAAAGATTCCGACCAAAATGATTACGTAGCTTTTAAAAAAAAAAATTGACAGGGCCCTTAAACGACGTTGTTTTCGGTCCTCGTTTTACGTCGTTTTGCCATCCTACATGGATGGCCTTACGGAAACGACGCCGTTTAGCTCACATGGGGATTGAAATTAGGGTTTCTGCTGCTCGGCCACCGTCGGTCGGCCCTTGTCGCTTAGTCACCATTGTAGTTACTCGACTAGGTGAGCGAGGAGAGACTGAGATTGTTGCTCAAGCAATAAGTGGCAAGAAAAATCGAAGGCGAGAGTGGAGGAGGAGAAGAAGATGGGTCGAAGGTACTGTTGGTGCGCTCTACTGTTGGTGCGTTGTTGGTGTCACTGCTGGTGCGTTGCCGCCGCTGTTGCTGGTGCCGTGCTGGTGCCGTTGCTGGTGTGGGTCTTCGAGAAAGAAGAAGACGAAAACGAGCCTTCCTTCTCTCTCAATTTGGGGATTAGGGTTTCCAAGTTTGGGGAAAGATGCCAAACGACATCGTTTTGGTGTTTGGATGCTGACTCAACTCTCCAACGAGCCATGTCGGCTTCAAAAATTAATAAAAAAAAAGGCCACATCGGATTTCCGGCCAATTTCATCGGCGTTGGCACTGCAATGATCGTTTTTCAAAATTTTTGACACTTAAGTGATCCGACGGAAACTTTTGGCATCAAAGTGAGCGCTTTACACAACTTTTGGCACTGATAATGTACTTATCCCATTTTAAATATGAATGCCTTCCCTATTTCTGTTATTCTTATGGTAGAATTGGTCACTATGCCTCGTATTGCAAGGAGATTCCATATGAACAAACAAACTGGGCAGCAAATAAGGTTGGGAAATATGGACCATGGCTCAAAGTGGAGGTGCGTGATCGCAACCCGCATTGGGAAGCTTTTTATGGAAAGTTGTTTCTAATCATGATGAAGAAGAGTATGTACCTGAAACTCCCTTGGTGCCAGCTGACATGGAAATCGTTGCAAGAATAGAAGATGAGATGAATGCAAACCCAATCTGGAGCAAAAAGCAAGTAGAAAGCCCTTCTTTAAAAGAGGTAAGAGTTGATGGGAAGAAGTTTCAAATAGCTAAAGAGGGGAGTGGCAAATAGTTAATGTACATAGAAAATTCTGAAGTGGAGGGATCTAAAGATATAGGAGATGTTGGCAAGAAAGCTATGAAATACCAAAAAGCAAAAAAACAGAAAAGAGTTGAAATGTCAAGCTCTTCTATCTTTTGAAGAGATGGAGTTATTGGAGATTCCAGTTCAATTAGTAAAAGAGGGGAAGGAATGGGCTTTGGTGACTAGCCCTAATAAGCCACCGAAGACATTATGAAGCTATTATGCTGGAACTGTTAGGGGCTGAGCAACTCCCTGACATTCCAAGAGATTAGAGTCTTAATGGCTTTAGAGCAGCCTAACTCGGTCTTCTTGATGGAGACCAAAAACAAGGAGACGATGGTGGATAAAGTAAAAAGACAACTGAAGTTCCATAACATGTTTTTAGAGTAGCCAACATGAATTGCAGGGGGCTTGGCTCTTATGTGGAATGAGGATGTGGAAGTTAACATACTTTCGAGTTCAAAGGAGTTTATAGATTTGGAAAGCAAGGATCCCACTAGTGGATACCAAATGAAAATCACATTCTTGCATGCTTTGACAAATTTTCAGGAGAAGGTTTTGTTATGGCAAAAATTCGCAATATCCCATCCAACAATCAACTTCCATGGCTATGTATGGGGGATTTTAATGAAATACTATATAGTTGGGAAAAGGTTGGGAAGAGGGAGGCTGACCATCACAGGATAGCTGCATTCAGGGACCTTATCAATGATTGCTCCTTGATGGATATAGACACCAAAGGCTGTGCTTTTACTTGGGCCAACAATAGAGAAGGAGAAGCACTAGGGAAGAAGAAATTCAACAGAGCTTTATGCACACTAGATTGGAGACTTGCTTTCTTAAGTGCTGAAGTTTTTGCTGTCCTCGTAGTAGGTTTAGACCACACCCCATTGCTGCTTTCCTTACATCCTGATGGTGAGAAAAATAAGAAGGAATTCAAGTTTGAAGCTTTCTAGTTGGAGGAAAGAGTGCGGGGATATTATCAAAAGCTGCTGGGATAACGATCAGCACTGTTTTACAACTTTCTCTCAAAAAATACAGACTGTCACAAAGGAATTGACTTCATGGAGCAAGCGAAAATTCTCTAATGCCTCATTCCAAATAAGAAATCTCAAGCAGAAATTAACTGACATCACAAACGGTGTTCCAGAATCTTCAATCAAAGAGGAGAGTCAAGAAATTAAAGAGAATATTGAACGGCTTTGGCAATAGGAGGAAATGTATTGGGGGATGAGGTCTCGAGTTAATTGGCTTAAATGGGGTGATAGGAACACAAAATATTTTCATGCTATGATAGCGCAACAAAATTACAATGCTGAGATTAAATGAAGACAATTGGTGCAAGGACCACAAGGTCTTGAAGCAAAACATAGAGGAGTTATATTATTCCCTAATATAAGTTGGCTGACCCAAGAGATTTTCAGCCCATTCTGGAAATATGTCCAAATATAGTCTTTGAGGAAATGAATGACAACTTATTGGCCCTTGTTTTAATGGAAGAAGTAAAATAAGCGATATTCCAACTAGGCTCCCTCAAAGCTCCAGGCCTGAATGGACTCAACGGACAATTTTACCAGCATTAATGGGAAGATATCGAGCATGATGTGTTATATATGGTTTGAGACTTTTTTGAACTAGGTAAACTTCACCCCCTCCTCAATAAGACCCGCATATCTCTTATCCCAAAAGTGAAAAACCCAGAAAGCATAAGTCAATTTAGACCAATCAGCTTATGCAACTTCAGTTATAAAATTATTTCCAAAGTGCTAGTGAACAGGTTGAAACCGTGGCTCTCTGAAATCATAGCCACTGAACAAAGTGTTTTTATTAAAGGAAGACAAATCCAAGATAATATAATTATTGTTCAGGAGGTATTGCATCAGTTGAGGATCAAAGAAAGAAAAAAGAAGTTCTAGGCAATCCTAAAACTGGATATGCAAAAGGCCTATGACAGGTTGAGTGGGATTTTTTAAAAATGAGTATGTTAAAAATGAGGGTTAATGAAAGATGGATTGAGCTAGTAATGTAATGTGTTTCCACTGTTTCTTTTAGTATCAATGTAAATAGAGATATAAGTTACTTTTCACCTTCGCGAGGGCTAAGACAAGGCGATCCATTGTCCTCTTATTTTTCATCTTGATGGCTAATGTTCTTTCATGGTTTATGCACAAAGCGATAGAAGACGGGAGTATCAAATGAATAAAACTTAACAGGTATTGCCCCACGTTGTCTCATTTATTATTTGCTGATGATGCCATATTCTTTATGGATGGAATAGCCAGAGAATGTCAAAACTTGGCAAATATTCTGCATTGGTATTGCTATGCAACGGGTTAGGCTATTAATTTGAACAAATCAGGAGTGCTTTTTAGCAAGGGCTGCCCTCTAAGCTTGAAGAGGAATATGGCACATGAACTACGGGTGCCAATCATTGAAAAAACGGGGAAATACCTATGAATACCATCGGATTGGGGACAGACAAAAAAGGAGATGTTTGCATGGATTATTGTGAAAGTAAACACGAAGCTTGAATGCTAGAAATAAAAATTATTATTCAAAGCAGGCAAAGAAATATCAATTAAAGCGGTTGTACAGACCCTTTCTCAATATGCAATGTCCATTTTCAAAATCTCCATCTTAGTACGTAAAGTCATCGATCAACGAATCACTGCATTTTGGTGGAAACAAAATGAATCCAAAAGAGGTATGTATTGGAAGAAATGGGAGGTCTTGAAATCCAGAAAAGATAAAGGGGGCCTCGGTTTCAAAGATTTAATTAATTTCAATAAGGCCATGCTAGGCAAACAAGCATGAAGACTCACAATCACCATCAGCACTATGGAGCCAGATTCTAAGAGGAGTCTACTATTCAAATGGGGACTTATGGAAGGCAAAAACAGGGTAGCGTCCATCGTGGGGTTGGCGAAGCATACTAATAGGAAGGGATAATATAGAATCGGAGGTAAGGTGGTTGGTGGGAGATGGGAAAAGAATCAATATACACCAAGATAAATGGCTCCCTAGGGGAGTGATTGGAGGACCGGCGAATAAGGATGATCTTGAAAGGGTTGCTGAATTGATGAATTATGAAAGGAGATTATGGGATGAACCTAAAATCCGTGATCTTTTTGATGACCAAGTAGTCAATGAAATTCTCTCAACCCCCATTAGCGCTCACCCACAGGAAGATAGACAGATCTGGATGGGGAATAAAATAGGCACATACACAGTTAAGAGTGGCTACAACAGGATCTGTTCATTGGCCAACAACCAAGACTCTAACAAAGCAACGACTTCCTATCAGCCGCCGAGAACGTTATGGACTAGATTATGGGCACTTCCAGTCCCTCTCCAAAAGTAAGATTTTTTCTATGGAGTATATGTCAGAATGCTATTCCAACAAAAGAAAATCTATTCAAGAGGAGAATTGTACCTGATCCCCTGTGCCCCCTATGTTCTCAGTATCCCGAAACTGTAGAGCATCTTTTCTTCCTCTGTAAAAAAACCTGGCTAGTCTGGGTAGACCTGCGCCTCAACCTCTACAACAAGATTTCCTCAGTTACTCGGATGGACAAATGGTTTGTAGATTTTTTTGAAGAAAAAATGGACTCACCTATAGCAGAAACGGTGGCCTGCATAATATGGCTGATTTGGAAGCTTCAAAATGACGTTGTCTTCAAATCTTGACCCCCTAAGGCTGATTCCATAGTAGATCTAGCCCAAACTCAGGTTCGAGCTTTCAAGAGATGGCGTCTGAGCAAAGAAAATCAGAAAGCTAGAACACGACCTCATCCTGATCCCTGGTTAGCACCGGACAGCAACATGCTCAAACTTAATGTGGACTGTTCCTGGGCGAAGGGGGAGAAAACGAGCTCCATTGCTGGCATTTTGCGAGACTCTCGAGGGGTTCTGGTTGACGGTTTTGCCCAAGAAATCCACGCTACTTCTCCTCTTCACGCCGAAGCCCTAGCGTTGCTACAAGGGCTGATCTTTCTGAAATAGAACACAGGAACTCACATGGGAGAAGTACAGGGTTGGGAGAGAGAGCGAAGTAAAAGTGATAACTTTATGTTGGTGGAAGCTCTATTGGGCCAAACTGAAGCCCCTTGGGCCGTGCGCAACTTAATAGATGAAAGTAAATGAATTTTACAAAGTTTAACCTGTGTGTAGGTATCCTATTGCCCACGAGAAGCAAATCAAGCCATTGATTGGACAGCAAAAGCGCATTGCCTCAAAACCCTTTTCCCAAATTGGTTATTTGCACCACCACAATCTCTGGAGTATTTTATGTTCTGAGTCCAATTTATCGTCTACTTGTAATCCTTGCTTTATGAACGAACGAATGAATTATTTCAGACCAAAAAAAAAAAAACTTCAAAGAAACATAATCTATTAGGAAATATCTGATGAGGCAAAGACAAACTTCAATAATTTTAGAGAATCTTGAAGACCGAGCAACTTGTAAACTGAAACGGTTTCTTTAATCGACTTTTTTCTTTCTTGATATAAAGGAAATAACTAAAGAACTGTTTTTCAGGAAATTGGCCCTCAATAGGCAAATTAGGAAGGTCTTCGTTCAATAACTAGAGAACTGTTCTTTCCATTAATGGACACCCGAGATTAATTTTTATATGTGAAGGTTCGAATGTTCTGAATTGAATAATTTACTGCCGTCCAAAATCAAGTAATGCAAATTAGGAAAATTATATTCGTGGTTGGATTCGTGGAATCGTGATCAAGAAGCAGAAGTAATATTGACCTTCCTACAGTGCGTTGAAGTGTTTGGTTGAAATTGGAAACTGCACTGGGGGCTTCGAATTTGACTAGGACTTGTTCAAGGTGGGTTCTTATAAGAACCACAAACTTCAACGCACAGGAAGAAGGTCAATATTTCCTGCAAGTAGATTGGAGCTCCTTCAGAAGCGCTGTTTTCTTGTTTGATCTATTGGCTTGTTTTATCTATTTTATTGTTCAATTGCTTACTTTCACAGCAAATCATGCATCAGAACAACTTTTATTCTAGAGGCATCTTCCCAACAAAAGCTGACTCCTCCACCACGGCACGACAACAACAAAATCGCTCCACACAATCGCCGGCCGCACTCATGAATGGACCGAGAGACAATGTCAGCAAAGAGAATACTTATCAGCTTTTCAGTGGAAAGCCGGCTCTCCAAATAGTCAGCAAGGTTTACAAGCGAGATGATGGGCCTAATTTTTCCTTCCTCTCAACAATACTGGAGGGCTTTTTTGGCTCAATCATGAAACCAAAATCGATGGACGAAGCAGCACCGTCGAAAGGGAAGGAGCATAAAGTTGAGTAGAAGGGAGTAAAGTTTGTCCCTCGCCCATATTAATTCGCAAACTATTTAGGAGTGATTACTAATTAGGTTGATGATTTTAATTGTTTTTATGGCTTTTGTTGAAATTTCAGGGTGATTAGGTTTTAGGTAATTTCCATACTTTTGTTAATTTTAGTATTGTTGCATGAAAAACTCCATGAAATTTGGGCGCTAAGAATTGGGCAATCGCCTTCGACAACTATTAATGTTTTGTGCCTTTCATGTTTAGTTTTAGTTTTTTTCTTGTAATTCACACACGCATGCACACACGTATACATATACATATACATATGCATTTAATAAAGTAATTCTTCCATCCAATTGGGCAAATATATACACAAACGTTTAACCACCATACTATAACATATTGCAGCCAATTTGCTTCAAGTCCATTGCAGATGCTTCGAGATTTTCAGATTCTTTTGCTTTTGACTTGATGTTTTCATATTTCGTTTATGAATAGGCATAATCAATAAGGAGAATTACTAATCTTAAGTAATTAAATGCTATATATCTCTTTATCTTGGTATTTCCTTTGATTGTTTCAACTCTTCTTCTTCTTTTGAGTATTTTTTCTATGATTTGTTTTGGTCGGCTTTTGATTAAGACCAGTGCCACGACACAGAAATTCGTGATATGTCCGTGTAGTTACTATCCCTTGAAATCTAAATACATAAACCATTTGGGAAAATTCTGGTTTATCAACATATCTCTATTTTTTAAGTTTTTTTTAACCAATAAGCACTTCAGACAAAGAATGACTTATCCTAGGATTCATAACTAGTTTAGAAAACCTATGGTATTTGTGTTAATTAAGTCCTAAATTTTTAATTAAATTAATTTAATCATAAACCTTTTCACATTAATAATAATTCAGTTCTTCCCGTCAATTTTGGTCAGTTGGCATTAACATGGACGCTTGATCGGCCGTCGAACCCCGATGTGGCAATTTTTAAATAATTTGTACTTTTTTTCAAACTTTTTTATTAATTTTTCCTTCTTTTTTTAATACCTTTTCCTCTTCTTCCTCTTCGCTTCTTCTCCTACAGTGGCTGACAAGCCTCCGACGGCTCACTGGCCATTGGGTGATGGCCATGAAGCCCTTGTGAATGGTAGCGAGGTTCGCAATCCTTGCATAAAAAATCAAGGACTAATTTTGAACTCCTATCAAAAATAATTTTCATTAAATTGCATGGCATATAGACATTAGGAGTATTTGCATTAATAGTAATATAAATTTTTAAATAAAAAATTAAAAATGAAAGAAAAGGATAAAAAAATTAATTAAAAAAAGATAAAAAAGAAAAGAAAATGGAAAAAAAAAAAAGAAAAAAGAGCCGGGCCGGGGGCAGGTCGGCCCAGCCTCTTTCTTTTTTGCCTTTCCTTTTTCTTTCTTTTCACCTGGGAATGGCCCAGCCTTCGCTTCCTCTCCCTCTCTTTACCAAACGCGTTCCGCAGAAAAGAGAACACCAGAACGTTGACAAGGAAGGATAGAGGGTGGTGCTGAACAGGGGAGGACGAGGTGAATGTTGCGCTCGATGCTCGGCCAGGAATGTCGCCCGGTACGGGGCAGATTAGCACAGCTGGCGTCGCCGCTTGAGAATGAGAGAGGAGCATTTATTTATTTATTCATTTTTTTGGGGCGGGTGGGGGAATATTCGGCTGCTTCTTCTTCTTTTTCGGCTGAAAAAAACAGAGGGAGGGGACGAAGAGAGACGAGACACAGAGCTGAGCTTCATTCTCTACTAAGCGTTACCCGATCGTCCCAGACGCAAGCCAACGACCTCTACCCGATGCCAACGACCTCCATGGCCTCCTCTGCCGCGGCGATCGAATTCCGAGTGAGTTTTCTTTGGGGTTCCATCCACTTTTATACAAGGATCCGGCTCGGTGACATCGAGGCAGCCGAACATAACTCGATTCGATTCGGGCTCACCATCTGGTCGTCTTCACTGAGTCGGGTAGGGACTTGTCACAAATCGAGAAGAAAGAATACAGGAAGAGAGAATGTGGAATTTCGTGTGCGGAAAATTGTATCATTTTTCTCATTCTTTTCTGTATATGATACAACCGTGTATATACCGTACAAGACCTTCAATAAAAAAAGTAAATGATTTTTTCCTAATCTTTTTAGTTCTAAAATAACCACATTATCCTATCAATTACAACCAATACAAATCATCAATCAGAATCAATCATCAATCAGAATCAAAATCTCTAAACATATCTTCAATACTCCCCTTCAAGCTGGTAGCTTGTATATATCCAAGACGCCCAGCTTGTTTAGAAGATATGTATGCTGTCTCTAACAAAGGGGTTTAGTGAAAATATCTGATGGTTGTTCCATGGTCCTTATCCCTCTAGTTTCGATGATCCCTTCTTTGATCTTCTCTCGAGTAAAGTAGCAATCAACTTCTATATGCTTCGTCCTTTCATGTAGTACAGGATTCGCCGCAAGCTTGAGTGCCGAATCATTGTCACAGAAGAGTAATGTCGGACCTTTAACTTGTACCCCAAAGTCTAGAAGCAAGCCTCGAAGCCACACTATCTCACAAACTGTCTTTGCCATGGATCTATACTCAGCTTCTGCTGATGACAAGGATACAGTGGATTGTTTCTTTGTTTTCCATGAAAGCAGTGACTCCCCAAATTTGATGCAAAAACCAATGATAGACCTTCTACTCATAGGACATGTGGCGTAATCTGCATCAGAGTAGGCTGTCATCTCCATATTACATCTTCTGGAAAGGAGTATTCCTAGTCCTGGACAACTCTTCAGGTATTTCACCACCTTGAAAGCTGCATTCATGTGTGATAGCTTTGGGCTGTGCATGAACTGACTGAGAGTTTGTACTGCATAACAAATATTCGGCCGAGTCATAGTGAGGTAGATACGCTTCCCAACAAGTCTTTGATAGCTTGTTGGGTCTTTCAACAATGGATCATCAGAGGAGGGCAACGTTCCAGCATCATAGTCAACACTGGTCAACTTGGCATTCTATTCGATGGGAATGATTGCTGGTTTGCATTCTGATAGTCTCGCTTATGATATAATCTCTATCACAAACTTCCGTTGACTAAGGGAAATCCCCAGATCAGAGCGAGCTATCTATATTCCAAGAAAATACTTAGGTGACCCTAAGTCTTTGATGTGAAAAGACAAATGTAGGTAGTCCTTTAGCTTCTTTATAGCAGAATCATCATTTCCCATAATGAGCATGTCATCAACATAAATCATCAAGTATATAGCCGACGCACCTTTTGCCCAGGTGAACAATGCGTAATCATGTTTGAATTGCTGGAACCCTGCTCCCATAAGTGCAGTAGTAAACTTGGCGTACCATTGTTGAGAAGCCTATTTCAATCCATAAAGAGATTTGCGGAGACGACATACCTTAGACTCCCCCTGTCTCCGTAATCCTTGTGGAAGGTCCATGTAAATCTCCTCTTCTAGATCTCCATGAAGAAAAGCATTGTGGACATCCATTTGATGCAATGACCAGTTGCGAAAGGCAACAACCGATAAGAAAGAATGGACCGTGACATCTTTGGTGACTGGAGAAAACGTCTCATGGTAGTCAAAACTTTCTTGTTGTGTAAAACCCTTGGCCACAAGCCGAGCCTTGTATCGTTCCACAGAGCCATCTGCTCTATATTTTATCTTATAGACCCATTTACATCCAATGGGTTTACGATCAGAAAGTAAAGACACAATATCCCAAGTGTGATTATTAATCAAGGCCTTGAGTTCCGCCTCCATCGCCTTTTGCCAGCGATCATCTTGTATAGCCTCGTCATAATTTGAAGGCTCTTTTTCCTCAGAAATTCGGCTAATGCAGCATAAATGATCTGACGACAGGCGATTGAAAGACACATATGAGAATATAGGATAACGGGTACCTGATGATAATGATGAGGAACATACATAATCTTTGGTCTGGCTGGTAGACGAATTATTCGACCTGATCATCGAGGTGGCTCATCCGGTATCTTCAAGGATGATTCTTCAATGCTTCCAGATTCTTCGCCGTTTGTCTCCTGGGATTGCTGTTCCATGAGTTGTTCCCGATCATAAATGTCGTCATATGAACCATTGGGCGGTGGTGAGGGCAATGGTGAAGACAATTCTGTATCTACTATTTGATTTCTTGGAGGGGAGCTAATGAGAATAGATTCTCCAGTAGATAGATCTTCTTCCGACAGGAATGGATGACCAGTTCTCATATCTTTTGCAGACATAGAAGTAGTATCCTGAAAAGGGAAGATGTCTTCATGAAAAACCACATCCCGGCTGACAAAGAATTCTCTGGTAGACTGTTCATAAACTCTATAACCCTTCTTTAAGTTGGGATATCCCATGAAAACACACCTCCTAGCCCGATGAGACATTTTATCTCGGGCTCCAATTGTAGCCACATAGCATAGACAACCAAATACTCTGAGATGACTCAGATCTGGTTTCATTCCATACAATAATTCAAACGGAGTTTTCCCTTTTAGAATACGTGATGGCATACGGTTTATAAGATATGCTGCAGTAATCACACAATCTCCCCAAAAATCTTCAGGTATGGATGCCTGAAACTTAAGGGCACGTGCCACTTCTAAGAGATGATGGTGCTTTCGCTCAACAACCCCATTTTGTTGTGGGGTATAAGTGCATGTACTTTCATGTAGAATTCCATTTGAGGATAGAAAAGACTTACAATCTCTATTGAAGAATTCCGTCCCATTATCAGTGCGAATGCGACGAACCGATTTTCCAAACTGAGTTTTGGATAAGGAAAGGAAGATTTTAAGATAAGAAAGAACTTGAGCCTTTGATTGTATGAGGAAGACCCAAGTGGCACGTGAAAAATCATCCACAATTATAAGGAAAAATCTTGAACCGTCACGATTTATTGTGTGATATGGTCCCCAAACATCAGCATGAATTAAAGAAAAAATGTTGTCTACTCGAGTTGTACTATTTTGAAAGGGTGCACGAGTTTGTTTTGCCAAAGGGCAAATGGGACATTGAGGACTAGGGAAAGAAGCAGTGTGACCCAATCTTTTATGATAAAGAAATTTTTTTTCATTGGCAACAGTGTTACACAATGATTTATTGAATGCAACAGAGGATAATGTAAAATTGTCTGGAATATCAACCCGGAAATACAGTCCTTGATAGACTCTACCTAAGCCCATCAGTTTGCCAGTCAAAAGGGCCTGAAATAAACATTTATCATGGTCAAAGGCGACACGACAAGAATTTTCTTCATAGACTCGAGAGACTGATATGAGATTAAAGTGGAAAGTGGGGACATAAAGGACATTTTTTAGGGTAATGAGTGAACTAAGTTTCATAGTGCTAGTCATTCCAACATGTGTAGTACTTCCATTGGGGAGCTGAACTGATATTGGATAAGATAATTTATTGACATTGGAAAAGAATTTTTGATTGCAAACAATATGATCACTAGCTCCTGTATCAATGATCCATTCATCATTTGAAATTGAGTTCATCAGGCAGTAAGAAATACCTGTGAAACTTCCTGCCTTGTCAGAAGGATCCAATTTCTTCGAGCTTCCATCAGCTCTTGATATTCCCTATGAGTAATTGAGTTGTCAGCTGAATTTCCTGTCACCTGAAAGACAGTTGAAAACTTTCCCTTTTCTTTTTCACTCGGTCTACCGTGTAATTTCAAACAATTTTCAACTGTGTGATGCGGGCATTTACAATATTCACAATAGAGCTTACCCTTTCCCTTGTGATTATTGTGTTTTATAAATGGTGAGGACCTATTCACGGCATGGGCCGCCGTACCCCCATATAGGCTTTCAGATGTTGCGAAAAAATGGCCTCTTGGGCCGTCGAGCCCAGAAAAAAATTGCTCGCATGGGCCTTTGGAGCCATAGAAGCCCCTAGCTCGTGGACCGTTTGATTCAGGAGCTGCGCCTTTCTGTGAGCCATCGGATCCAGCAGCCCCGAGGATTGATCTTGAGCCGTCGGATCGGCCAGAGAAATCACGGCCATCGATTGACCGTATAAAAGGCCTAGGGTTTTAGTGAAACCCTAGATTGGGTCCTCGACCCTCTCTCCCTTTAGCGGCTCCTTCGTGGAACTCTAGATTTCTTCCTCCTGTGATTTTCTGTAGCAGGTGAGGGGAAACCCTTGCCGCCAGAGCCACACTTTTGCCTTCTTTGCCAAGATCTGCTGCTCTTTGCTGGCTCTTCTCCTGGATAGCTAGCTAGTAGATGTGGCCAAGGTTTGGCACCGGCTCCATGGTTAAAATTTGCGATCGAAACGAAATGTAAGATTCATTTAGTATGAGGAGGAATCTTATTGCCTTCTCCCTGTCTCACATCTTTTTATATTGCTGCAAAATCGGCTTCGGCCAGTCAAATCTTTCTTCGGCCACTTCTAATTCGTTCGACAGACTTGAAAGTTTGTTAAAAATTGCAGCAACAGTCATGTTTTCCTGCTTTAAACTCGAGATCTGTTGCGTCAAGGAGAAAATTTTGACTTGATCTAATTTTCCATACATCTCCTTGATGTTTTCCCACGTTTGTTTTGAGTCCTCCGTTGGGGGAAGACCCGCTGCGACTTTGAGGGCGAGACTGTTTCCGATCCACGTTTTGACTAGCTGATTACATTTTTTCCAAAGCCGCGCTAGTCGTTCGTCGGACGGAATTGGAACCGTTCTGTCAATGAAGCCCTCCTTATCATTCGTTACCAGAGCGCGTTGGAACTCGTGCGACCAACTCGAGTAATTATCTGGTCTAGTTAACTGTTAAGCAACGATCTTCAGTTCTGGTCCGTCGGCATTTGTTGTGAAAAGAGGGTCGCCGGGCTCCGGGCAACTATTGGTAGCGTAGATCTGGTACGGGAAGAGACTTGGTGGTGGATTCGGGTATGGGTTTGCTCCTAAACTCGACCCCTCAGATCCGATCGTGTTACTTGCATTTGGAAAAAAAGAATTCGAACCCGGGTAGGGATTTGTTCCCATGCCCGGTTCGACTAATCTGCCCGTCTGCTGTGAATTGGTGTTTGTGCCTGCCCCGTTGCTGGCTGGTAGGCCTTCATCAGATCGAAATCCCGGCAATGATGCATTTGGGTTGATCCCATTGTAACAAGGATGTGGTACCCATTGGTAAGGTTTGCCCGAATAGGGTTGCCCTAAATTTGCCTGAGCCGGAATAGGTACCCATTGTGTATGCTGAATTTGAGTCTGCGGCTGCCTTTGTTCTTCGGAAATGATGACAGCAGATGATGATTCCTGGATCTATGAGATTGGTGGTGTTGTTTCTCCTGCAGGCTGATCACCGGATCCCGAGGTAAGAGTCTGTGGGTTTGTCATGAGGACGATTTTCTAAAAGAACTATTTTGCAGATTTGCTTTTGAAGAAAGAAATGTGAATGGAAGCTGTCCTGTTCTACGAGTGTTGCAGCAACAGGAAACAGGGAAGAGACAGAGAAAGAAAGGTGAACGGAAGCTGTCCTGTTCTACGAGCGTTGCAGCAACAGGAAATAGGGAAGAGATAGAAACTATTTTAGGCACAAAAGCTATGCCAGGATCAAGACACGCTCTAATACCATGTCACAAATTGAGAAGAAAGAATACAAGAAGAGAGAATGTGGAATTTCATGTGCGGAAAATTGTATCATCTTTCTCATTCTTTTCTGTATATGATACAACCATGTATATACCGTACAAGACCTTCAATAAAAAAGTAAATGATTTTTTCCTAATCTTTTTAGTCCTAAAATAAATACATTATCCTATCAATTACAACCAATACTAATCATCAATCGGAGTCACTCATCAATCATAATCAAAATCTCCAAACAGATCTTCAACTAGACCCTCCACAGTCGAACGCTAATTCCGTGAACCACTTTGCCCTCCTTGTTCTGTCCTGTCTCGAGCAAGGTGAGAGTCGACTCCATTTCTTTAGTCCTTGCTCGTGCCAGACCTGAATGAATTGGTTTTTGTGGAATCTGAACGGTACTTGTTGCTTACTTTAGAGTTTGGGCATGTGCTCGAGCTCCGAACAGTTCGATATTCGCTCTCCAGCTCGCTGCTCACCACATGTTCAAAGAAATGCCCCAACCAAATATGTTCAATTTAGTCTCATGTTCTGACTTGTCTAAAAGAAATTTCAATTTGGTTTTTATTCAGGGCAAGATTGTTCTCGATTTTTAGTGCGTTTTCGGTCAAATTTCGTTTGACACTGTCGCTGTAAGTGTTCTCTGTGCTGTGGCTGTGACGGTGAGCTTGGAGTGGATAGTGGTAGAAATGAGCGATTGTCCGGTTGTCGGAGTTCGCTTGATTTGGACGTCCGGCGACGAGTCTTTTGATTGGGTGTACGGTGTTGTCAGAGCTTCGGTGTGCCGAGCTTCATGTACTAATTTCTGGGCAATGGGAGAAGATGTTGGGAAGGAAATAAAAAAAAATAACAAACAATAGAATAGTTTTAGGTTTTTATTTTTTATTTTTTTATTTTTTTATAATAGTTTTAGTTTGGTAAGCGGGGCTTTATTTGGATTACAGAAGTGGTGGACTTAGTCTTGTTTGGGCTGGGTTTGTACTTTAGCGAATTGGGTTTAGCCCACGAGTGGACTTGACTGGAGAGCCCAATCATTGGCCCAGGTCGGAGAGTCCAAAGTTCAGCCCATGTTCGGACTGGGGCCAAGGCCCGGCCCTAACATAGGGTTAGAAAAAACTTAAAAATTAGTTTTGAGTAGTTTTCTCTTAAAATGTTTGAAAATCCTTGATAAAAGATTTTGCTCAAAATGAAACAAGCCTTAAGGCTCTAACATAGGATTTGAGAAAAATGCTCTTAATCGCGCAATTTTTGATATGATAATTATAGCTTCCCTTTAGCCTAGTTAGGATTGGCAAATATTTCTCTCTTAATGTTAGATACTTGTTTTCCCTTGCAATTTATTTAATGCTTTTTTTTTTGGTTATTGATTGTTACTTTGAATAGTTGGGCACTTACACGATCACTTTACATGTTAGTGAATATGTTTAATCAATCTGAACTACTTGTTGAATTGAATAAGATTAGGTACCAAAAATGCATTAGTTGATTAATTAGTGTAATTAAATTCCCGATCCCATAATCTCTTGTTATGTAGGAAGTGAGGTGCACTCTAATACGTAACTTGGTTTTTAGCTAATCCTAATAAGTTAGTAGCAACTCTTCTTTTGAAATTTTTTATAACATCAATTTAAATATCCAACGTCACGCAATGTATAGGTTTGGGAGAATTTGAGTCTAAATCATGAGCTATTGGGCTTGTTTTTTAGGCAATACTCCTAAACTTACTTTCCTCTCTACCGAGGAGAAGGTCGGGACTAAATCGTAAACCAAAGTTGACTTTTCTAAAGTTTTACAAAATGACAACATTGCGGAATTATTTCACCGTTTAACAGCCTCTACATCAACCCAATAACTTGGAATTCAACTTCGTTCAAAATTACAATTTTACTAAGGAATTCTCTCCCATTAAAGGAATTAAGAGTTAAAATTCATATCGAGCATTTCAGCATGGTGTTTATTTGGGGTGTTGAGGTGTTCGTGGATTCTCGAATCCCCCATCACCCCGCCCCCCCCAGGCCCTGCGCGGGCGTCCTCCTGCCACTTCTATTTCTTGAAAGAATCTCGATAATTTTCCAAAAAGTCTTTTTCACTTAACGCTAGTCCTGGAGAAGTTTAATAAAAAAATCTTTGAAACCTTGATTGAAATATAAGCATCCGAACCTACATATACATACATACATATATATAGAGGCACACAAATGTGACACACACACACATAAGGGGAAATTTTTTTGCTAATTTTACATTTTTTTTATTATCTTTTAAAGAAGACCAAGAAAACACGTGATTGTTTCCCTTGTTAAAGAAAACTTCAATGATCTTTCTAATAAAAGTAAAAGCCTCAAAGAACAACTTTTGAAATATCGAGGTGAGTTTGTTTAACAGAAAAATTAAAATTTGAAAAAAATTTCTGAGAAATGATTGGTAATTAAAAAAATTAGTTAGTAAATAATATTTTCATTATCGATAAAAATTTATCATTAACTATTGCATTGATGGTATAAAAATATTTTTCATTCGCCGTTTTCTTAAGTAAAATTATCAATCATTCATTGAAATTTTCTTAAATAATTAATTTTATGAAACAAATAGACCCTTAGCTTGTAAAGAAATATATAGTTCTGCTATAATTTTTTCATAGGTAGCATATTGACAATGTCTAATAGTTATGAGAAAGTATCTAAATCTATCACAATTATCAACACATGCATAGTGAATTTAACTCTGCTATACACAAAAATAATTATTATACTGTCTTCATACCATCCGAATATATCATAAATATTTTTTTAATTTACTTCAATGTTAGGGAGTTCTGTTAATTGATTCGTTAAATATGTATTAAAGATTTGATATTATTTCTTTGACCTAATCATGTCCCTCTTATCAACAGCCAATGCAGTAATTTGGATTCCATAACTTTTGTATATTCCACGCATTTAGAATTATCTCACACTCACCATTGCAGCTCCCGTAAGAAAAATCTCAAGCCAGATCCTTTTCCTCTCCTGTATTTTTAAATGGCAAAAGAGCGTCGTTTCTATTCAAATGCAAATACAGCTTGAGAAATTTGTTCTTCTCTGCATTATCTCTACGTTGCCTAAGTATCTGCGTCTTGGAAATGGTTTTCTTCTTTACTTTCTGCTTTATGTAACTCAAAGATGTATATTTAAGATTGTTCATTCTCATCACGTACTTTCTTTTGTGATAAAACTCTGGTTTAATATAGTATTTGTTGAATCGCGAAGCATTTGAAGTCGGAAAAGTATTCCTGATTAATTTGCCGCACATCAACTACTCAATCTTGCTTTTTTCAATACGACTTAAAAGAAACTCACTATTCTAGCTAGAAAACGTAGATGACAAAGTTATCAATATATCAAAAGCATTATTTCTTACTTTTCTTTATTTATAGAAATTTCCAAAAGCAAAACCATTATCTCACTTAGGTCTTATTCATATTAGTTTGTTGACAATAGAGTATTCGATCAATTACTTTTCAAGCGTCTAATGACTTCCCACTCTCATGTCGATGCTGTCCTGACTTCCACCAACAAAGCAAAAAATGAAAATATCAGTGCCTTCTCATTGTGTAGTCTTAATGATTACTTGAAGCGATTGCAACATTCTTAATCTTTTTCTAGACTCGTTGTCATTAGCAATCATATCTTTTGAATCCATGGCCGGTTTCATTATATCTTGGGAGCAAATGACCACGGAATCACAAGATGTTGATTAACTATGGCAATTAAAGAGAAAAAATAAGATTGATTTGTGGAAAATCAATTTCCTTTATATCAATGAAGATAAAAACGAGGATCTATTGGAGAAAACTCATCCTCACTCGTTTGGTTCTTGCCGAGACATCATTCACGAACTAAAAGTGATTAATTCCATGAAAACCAATTTCAAAAGAAATCTTTATACGCAGAGAGCACTGATCATGCCTAACAAAACCCTAAAACCAAGAAAAGCTCAAGAAGGAACTAATTCCAAGAAAAAACCGCACCGTTCCTAAGAAGCTGATGGCTTCCGTGATGACCTCCTCCTTTGATGTCTCATTCCACGATTGGAACCAAGTAATGGCCACTCCGTTAAACTCGACTCAGTGCTATCTACTGCGAAATTGAGGTCGTCTCTTTTTTGTCCATGAGATCTCGCCGTCGATTCTTCATTTCGACCATCAGTTGATGCCGTCGAAACTTCTTCGGGCAATTCTGACGATTTTCTTGCTTTTGACGGATGGCTGCTTATGATAATTTCGCTTACCAAAGCATCATCGCTTTCCCTTCGATGCGATCCATCTGCCAATTCTGGATCTTCAACCCTCGCTATTTGACCATGAGGAACCACATTCTCTCCCTCTTGTTTGGAGTCGACCCTCGCCCTTCGATCATCACCAACATTATCGTTGCTTTCCCTTCGACATGACCCCTCCGTCGATTCTTGATCGTCAGCTGTCGCTGTCTGACCATTAGGAACAGCATCCTCTCCCTCTCGTTCGGGGTTGACCCTTGCAGCTTGATCATCTCGTCCTTGATCAGCGGCATTACTTCTTTGCCAGAAAAAGAAGTACTCGTGTGGAGTTTGCGTAAATAAGGAAAAACCTGGTACTGAAAAATCAAGTCGCGGACGCGATTGCGACGCTCTTGATCTATCTCCAAACCCGTCAGCATTACCTTTCGTATCTTGGGAATCTTCTTTTCGTTCCATCTCATCAGAGAGAGAAGAGAATTCTCTCGGTTCTCTTGGGAACAAAAACTGGTGGAGCTTCAATGGAAAAGTCAAATCTTTGAGTGTTGATTTCTCTCGAAATACCTGGATATAAAATATAGAATGGCTCTTGGAGGTTAAATTTGCAAATACCAACCTCTTATACGAAGCGTGAATGGAGCGTCGGGTTCTTGAAAAGCAGTTGAAAAGCTGTTATTCGTTTTTTTCTCACTTTTTGTTCCCTAAACCTTCAAGAAAGCTGAACAAGTTCAATGTACATATTAACATTTCTTGTTTCATTAATCATGCAAACAGAACACATTATACTCAAATTAGTCGACAAAGCTATATATCTTGATGCACTAAGTGCTTTTGCATAATATGATGAAAAATAACGATATGACGAGACTAAATATATTCGTTGGAATAAGAACAACTAGTGATAAATGTAGAATATTAGTTATTTATCAGAAAGACCAAACTATTTAATGGTTATTGCTAAGTGACATCACGTAGCCATTTTGTGGCATTAAATAGGGATGACTTATTATGTAAATACTCATTTTGCAGTTAGACATATCATTAGTTTTACTGATATGTCGAACCAAGCTTATCATTGTTGGCATTATTTGAACTCGAACCTTCCCCGCATTAATTTTTTGTTACTACCCTTTTGGTGCCCTCTTTTATCACACCGTTATTGTGATGAGCCACTTTTGGTGATTATGCAATCTAACATTAATTTAGGGAGCAATATAGTTATTTTTCCCTAATTAGCTCACTTTTTAGTTTTACTTAATAGTTTTGCGAACTTTCGACTAAAAATAAAAGAGTTTTACAAACTCTCCTCTATATTACTTAACGTTTCCAACCAAAAAAAAAAAAAACGAAGAAGAAGAAGAACGAGAGACTTACTCCCGGACTTACATTACTTTCGCTGAGCACAAAGCTATTTTCCCAGCCAACTTCCCTGGAATCGGGCTGTGCCAGGAAAGAGGACAGCCTGGGCCCAATGGCTGCCTTGCGGACGGAGGCCCGATAGTGCCTGCGCTATCAGGCCCACTAATGGCTGGCCCGGACTCGTTGAAACGTAGCATATATGACTAACTGAGGTGATTGCAACGTTCCTGATCTTCATAGCTCTAGCTCATTCCATTGAGTAAGAGGAGTGTAGAAGTCTCTTGGTTATCAAGGAAACAAAATGTGTAGCTTCTATGGAAGATTGAAATTCTGTGTAGAGACTTCTATGAGATACTTGAATATAAGATTTAGATTAACTTGTGGAGGTTTAATTTATATCAAGAAATCATAAATTTTTTACTCTGGTATCCAAACTATCTACGTAATAATCGAGAGTTTGCAGTCTATTCAATTTTGAAGAGCTTGTTCAATTGTTACCCCTATTTTCGAGGATTCTAATTGGTAGGAAAGAATTATCTTGAATGTTATTACAGTGACTTCATTTTGACCAAAAAACGATCACAAACAATACCTTTTTTTAACTTTCGAATCTACAATAACCCATTATTTTTAGTAGTACAAAAGTGTAGTGGTTAGAATTACATTATTACTAATAAAGAAAACATGTAGTTATAATACAAACTTCAGTAGTTATAATACTGGAAGAAATATTTGCTTCTCTCTATTTTCTGATTTTAAAAGTAATAAAAGGATCCTGCGCAGGGTAGTAAAACCAGCAATAGTTATAGTAATAATAGAAACAACGGCAACAACAACAAAGTACAATGATGATGATGATATGTACTTGTCTATGCGTAAAACCTTCCCTCACTTGACATTTAGAATTTCTTTAGACTTATAAACAAAACAACAAAAGAGAAAAAAGAGAACAAAGATAAGTTGGCTCCCCACCCCCCCCCCCCCCTCCCTTTCTGGCGAAAAAAAAAACATGTGACCATCCAAATTTCCAAAAAAAGATAACAGAAATAATAAAAGAACACACAAAACTAACGGCACCTCCATACGTTCCCATCGCCTAATCTTGTTGTCACAAGAAAATTTATTCGTACTTGTTTTGTTCTTGCCAAGACGTGACTCAGGAACTCAAAGAAAAAATTCCATGAAAGTCAATTTCACGAGGGAAAAAAAAAACTTATACATAGAGAGAACCAACCAAAAAAGTACTTAACAAAACCCTAAACTAAGAAAGCCTACGAAGAAACCAATCAATTTTTGCACAAAGGAGGAGGTCGTCACGGAAGCCAGAATGACCGCAAACTTCTAGGAATCCCTCTCATAAAGTGTGAAGCATTATTTTCTTCTCGGTATTTCTAAGTTAGTGTTTTGTTAGGTTTTGTGTGAAATTGACCTTCACGCAATTATCATTTTTTAGTTCGTGAGGTGGCTGGAACCAAACAAGTGAGGATGAATTCTCTCGTGAAGATAAGTTTTGGCAATAGAAAACCAAGGGTTGGATAGTCCGGAAAAAATTGGAGGCGGAGTTAGTTGTTATGCTCCCTTGTATCCTTCTCGGAGTCGGGGCAACAATTGAACATAATCCTAAAAATTGATAAAACTCAAGGTATGTATTTAGCCTGGTTGTTTGTAAGGGATTGCTCAATGGCCATGTTGGCAATTTTGATGGGTAGAGAAAAATCTTAATAAAAAATCAAACAAAACATATCATAGAAAAGATACTAAAAAGAAGAAGAAAAGTTGCGAGAATCAAAGAAAATACCAAAACAAAGAGATGTATGATATATAATTACTTGAGCATCAATAGTTCTCCTAACGTCAAGTCAAAAGTAAAAGTATTTGAGAATATTGGAGAATCTACAATGGAGTTGAAGCAAATTAATGGTTGTCGAAGGTGATTGCCTAGCTCTTAGTGCACCCAAATTTCATGCAATTTTTCATGCATCAATACTAAAAATAGCAAATATATGGAAATTTCCTAAGTTCTAATTACCCGAAATTTCAACAAACCATAAAAACGATCCAAATCATCAACCTAATTATTCCTAAACAAATTGCAAATCAATGTGGAAGAGAGAAAAACTTTCCTCCCTTCTCCTCGACTTTATGCTTCTTTCCCTTCGATGTTGCTGCTCCAACAGTTGATTTTGGCTTCATGGGTAAGCCAAAATATTCCTCCAATGTTTTCGTGAAGAAGGGAAAATTAGAGTCATCATCTTAATCGTAAAACTCCTTGATTATCTGGGGAGTGGTTTTTCCACTGAAAAGCTCGTGAGTATTCTCTCCGCTATCGTCGTCTCTCGATCCATTCTTGGGTGCGGCCGGCAATTGTGTGGAATGATCTCGTTGTTGTTGTGTTGCAGTGGAGGAGCCAGGTTTCGTTGAGACCTTTCCTTTTGATGCTGTTGCTCCGATAGTTGATTTTGTCTTCATGGGTAAGCCAAGATATTCCTCCGGTGTTTTCATGAAGAAGGGAAAATTAGGGTCATCATCCTGATCGTAAAACTCCATGATTATCTAGAGAGCGATTTTTTCACTAAAAAGCTCATGAGTATTCTCTCTGCCATCATCATCTCTCGATCCATTCTTGGGTGCGGCTGGCAACTATGTCAAATCACTTTGTTGCTGTCGTACCGCTGTGGAGGAGTTGGGTTTCATCAAGAAGTTGTCTCTAGGAGTTATTCAGAGACATGATTAACTAAAAGAATGTAGCTATGTAGTTTATGAAAAATTCTCTTTCTTTGGTGGATGGTTGTCCCTAGACTACATGATTCGTAAATCTAATGAGTAAAGGATTTCTAATCTAGTTATGAAGATTAGTACAAGTCGCTCTTTAAGTGTTTGAAGTCTTTATTGGTTTAAAAAAAATTAATTGGATAACGGATTTTTTTGACCATGCTTATCACATATTTTGATAATCGGACTCTTTCTCACTTAATATATTGATTGTTATTGTTTGCAAGAAAGGATCCACTGAAATAGATAAGTTCCAAAGGGGTGGAGGCCTAGTTCAAGCCTAATTTTGCTATTGGAAGTCGCGTATAAAGAAATTTTAATAGATTTCTTTTTGATCCTAAACAGAATAAGGTTGGTTTCTTTTTATCCCTTCTTTTTGCGAGGTGCTGGAGCTCTTCTAAAGTTAGGTGCGAGGTGTTGGAGCTCTTCTTTATTAACAGGAATTCTGGTGATTGGCAATCCGAGTTCACCTGGCTCTAGCAAAAACGGGGGAACGGCAAAGGACAGCAGAAAGTGATGTTGAAGTTTCTTCGGAGTAGTTTATGTTGAAGGCAAGAAATGATCTGCTTCCTGGTCAAGCTACTGCTCCCATGGAGCATGTTCTTAGATTGATTGAATTTTAACGTAACATCGATTTGAAGGCTATCTAGATTCAAAAGGATACATGTTGTGCTTATGATTATTAATTATCGGGGATAACGAAAGGCTAAAATGTGTGAGACTTGCTTACACCATCATCTATAATGAGTATCTCTCTTTGTGTAACTATTTTCTTGCTACTATCTTTAAAAGCTAAATAATTGATGCACCAGCCTTTTTTCTTGCTGATCTAAACATTAGGTTTGTCAACCCAATTTATAGTTGCCAAAAGCGGTGTTCATGTTGAAAATTTTGTGAATTTACGTTATGACATAAGAGTTTGTTAAAAAGTGCCCTGGTGCACTTCTTAAATTATCGAATCGGGGGTAGTGAACGGGATCTTCAAACAAACCCTACTGCCAGGTCCCTCTGAAATCCAGGCGTTCGTCTTTGAGAGAGCCTTGCTCGAGTTTTTCTCCTTGCATTCCAGGGGTTCTTCTCTCAGGTAGGGGGTAGTGATCGGGATCTTTAAAGGCCATGGCGGGGGAGGAAGAAGTAGTGGGTCGGCTCACCCATCTCTGCAATAAACTGGGTAAGCTAATGTATGAGAATGATATGACTATTCTGGATGAGGAAATATCGGCAGAAAAAATCCATGAATGTCGCTTCTCCCTTGTTGGGCAACTATATAAGAAACCTAGTGTTAACTTTCAAGCACTTATAATAGCAATGAAAATGTCCAGGAAAATAGACAATGTGGAGATCAAACCTTTAGAAAATGAGAGAATAAGCTTTAGTTTTTGTAATGAAGGGGACAAAAACCGAGTGCTAGAGGGAGGGCCTTGGTCTTTCTCTAACAATTTATTGTTGTTAAAAGCTTGGGAGCTGGATACCCCGCCATATTGTTATGAATTTAAGACCTGTGCATTTTGGGTTAGAATCTTTGGTCTTCCTCTGGAATGGAACTCTGAAAATATGATAAATAAAATAGCAAGCTCAATGGGAAAGGTTTTGGAAGTTAAAACATATGCTCGAGGCCCTGCTTTTCAGAAAATTGGGAAAGCAAAAGTGGAGATAGATGTGGAGGCTGAATTACGAGTTGGCCAATTAATGCGACATGGGGATAAGAAAGTTTGGCTGGACTTTAAATACGAACGATTGCCCTTCTTTTGTGGCAAAATTGGGCATTATGCTACTTATTGCAAAGACATACCTTATGATGAAGGAAAATTCACCACTGAGCTGGGAGGGTGCTTTGGAGGCTGGTTGAAAGCAAAAACTTCTGATCATAGCCCATTCTGGAAGGTGTTTTACAATGGAGTGTCGATAGCAGCAAATACTGAAGAGGTGGTTCCTGAAACTCCTGAATAGCAAAGACAAACGGAAGGTATGGAAGTTGGTCAGCCTATTACCCCAATTAATCTGCATTTTCAGCAGGGAGCACCTACCCACATAAGTACACACAAGGAGACCATGCACAACTCAGGAAAAAGAGTACTGATGCTCACCGGTCCGGAGGATTTCAGCCATAAACAGTCCCAACCAGCAACTTCCTCTGAGTACAACAAAAAGAAAATCAGTTCCCAACTCAAACCTCACTCCTTCAAAAAACAAAGAAAAGGTAGCACTCAAATTACAACACCTCGGCAAAAAACTGGTCAGATGAGACTCAACTTTTGGATAGTCCCATTCAGATGACTGAAGATGTGGCAACATGAGTTGTGGTGGCTAGCCCTAATCAGCCACCAAGTGACCCATGAATATATTAAGTTGGAACTGTCAAGGGTTGGGCACACCCTTGACAGTTCGAGAGTTGAGAGCCTTAATGGCTCAATTCAGGCCCTCTTTGTTTTTTCTTATGGAAACAAAAAATAAGGCTAAGTTTGTGCAGAGACTAAGGAGAAGACTTCAATTTCAAAACTGTGTAGTAGTTGATCCAGTGGGTACGGCGGGAGGTTTGGCTCTTATGTGGGATGATCGAATTTCAGTGGAGATTGACTCGACTGATAACTTAATGAATTTAAAGTGTGAAGAGGGGGTCATGGGTAAGAAAATGAGAATTACTTTCGTCCATGCGCCATATACATACCCGAAGAGGTTACAACTTTGGGAAAGCCTGCGACATATAAGCTCTACCAATACTCTACCTTGGGTGTGCCTGGGAGATTTCAATGAAGTGCTTTTCTTTTGGGAAAAAGTGGGGAAGAGACTAGCTGCAAATTTCAGAATGACAGCCTTTCAGGAATGCTTGGATGCATGCTCTCTAATGGACATTGATAGCAAGGGTTGTGCATTTACTTGGGCAAATAACAGGGAGGGGGAAGAATATGTGAAAGAAAGACTTGATAGAGTGGTAAGTACTATGGAATGACGTTTGATGTACCCTGAAGCTGAAGTTTTTGCTCTTCCTGTAGTAGGATCAAATCACAGCCCTCTCATCTTGTCTCTTCAAATAGCTCATACTAGCAGAAAATGGTTATTTAGATTCGAGGCCTTTTGGCTAGAGAATGAGGAGTGTAGGGAAGTGGTGTTGAAAGCCTGGGAAGGTACAAATCAGCACCAGCACACTCTAGTCGGGAAACTTCATGCTGTCAAGAAAGCGCTTTCTCAATGGAGCAAAAGGAACTTTGTGAATGGAAAGAAGAGAATTAGTTTTTAAAGCAGGAGCTTGAGGGTCTTACAAATAATGTTTCAGGTGTCTTCAATAAGGCATATTTTAAAAGATTACAAGGGGAAATTGATGAGCTTGGGAGACAAGAAGAAATGTATTGGGGGTTAAGATCTAGAATTAATTGGCTGAGATGGGGAGACAAGAACACAAAATACTTTCATGCAACAACCATACAAAGAAGACAAAGGAACATGATTTCTATGTTACAAAATGTAGAAAATACATGGTTGGTGGAGTAGAATCAACTGAGAGAACATACCGTGAAATTTTTCAAAGAGTTATATCAATCCCAAGGTCCCATAAATTTTGAGCCAGTGATTGATCAACTACCTGAAATGGTAACATAAGATATGAACAGGAGATTACTTGCTGAAGTTACTATAGAGGAAGTCACAAATGCAGCATTTCAGCTTGGAGCCACTAAAGCTCCAGGCCCAGATGGTCTTAATGGTTTATTCTATCATCATCACTGGGAAGATATTAAATGGGACAATTTTAAGGAGGTGGAGAAACTTTTTGGCACTAATTCCATTTCACCAGCCCTAAATCAAACACATATTTCCCTTATCCCGAAAGTTCCTAACCCTGAGAGATTGGACCAATATCGTCCAATTAGTTTGTGTAACTTTGGCTACAAAATCCTCTCGAAAGTGCTGGCTAATAGACTTAAACCTCTTCTAACAGAAATTATAGCACCAGAACAAAGTGTCTTTGTGGGTGGGAGGCAAATACAGGACAACATTTTCATAGTCCAGGAAGTTCTGCATCAAATTAGAACAAGAAACAGAAAAAAGATGTTCCGGGCAGTTCTGAAATTAGATATGAAGAAGGCTTATGATAGACTGTAATGGGACTTTTTGGAGGCATGCTTACTAAGGATTGGCTTTGATGAGACATGGGTGAAATGGGTTATGCAATGTGTCACTACAGTCACATTTAGTGTTAAATTCAACGGGGAACCTCTTCAGTACTTTCAACCTTCAAGAGGACTCAGGCAAGGGGATCCCTTATCGCCTTATCTCTTTATTATTGTTGCAAATGTCTTATCCTCATTGATGAAGCAAGCTGTAGAGAATGAAAGTATAAAAGGCATTAGGCTAAATCGAAGATGTCCTACGCTTTCTCACTTATTATTTGCCGATGACTCCATTTTTTTCATGAAGGGTTCTATTCTAGAATGCCAAAATCTAGCCATGATTCTAAATCAGTATTGTCTAGGGTTTGGCCAAGAGATTAACTTGAATAAATCTGGCATATTCTTTAGCAAGGGTTGCCCTCAATCTTTGAAAGAAAATATGGCAAGGGAATTGAGGGTTCCCATTATTGATAAAACTGGTAAATACCTGGGTATACCTTCAGATTAGGGAGAGTCAAAAAAACAAATGTTTGCATGGATTATTGGGCACATTAGTTCAAAATTGGAAAGCTGGAAGGAGAAACTGCTCTCAAAAGCTGGAAAAGAAGTCTTGTTGAAAACGGTGGTTCAAGCGCTTCCTCAGTATGCCATGTTTGTTTTTAAAATACCGGTGTCCATTTGTAAGGCTATTGAACAAAGAATTGCTTCCTTTTGGTGGAAGACCAATGAGAAAAAATCAGGCATACATTGGAAGAAATGGGATTTATTGAAAACAAGGAAAGATCGAGGCGGAATGGGTTTTAGAGATCTTATATCTTTTAATAAAGCGATGTTAGGGAAGCAGGCTTGGCGGCTGGCACAACAACCGAATTCTCTATGGGGCAGAATATTTAAGGGACTATATTATCCACACATAGACTTTTGGCATGCAACATCGGGCCTACGACCTTCATGGGGATGGAGAAGCCTTGTCTTAGGGAGAGATTCTATAGCTCCCAAAGTCCAGTGGAAGGTAGGAGATGGATCGATGATTAAAATTAAGGAAGATAAATGGCTACTCAGGGGTATTATTGAGGGTCCAGTGAATTTTAGTGAACCTTCCTTTGTCTCTGAACTTATAAATAAAGAACAGGGGAGGTGGGACAACATGAAAATAGCAGCACACTTTGATGAACAGTTAGTGGAAGAAATTCTGACCATCCCTATTAAGCCCTAGACAGAAACTGATCAGCTTGTATGTACTGGGACACAGGCAGGCAAATATACAGTGAAAAATGCATACAACTTCATCAAAGAGGATACAGCACATGATCAGGTGAATCAGGCCACATCATCGTTTCAACCTCCCCCCTCACTTTGGCAAGACATATGGAATTTGCACACTCCACCAAATGTAAGAATTTTTATGTGGAATCTATGTCAAAATGCTCTCCCAACAAAAGATAACCTGTTTCGAAGGAATGTATTACCTGATCCAATGTGTTCATTATGCCATTATGAGAGAGAAACGGTTGAATATCTCTTCTTGCTGTGCTCATGGACAAGACAAATTTGGGATAATACAGAGCTGAAAATAAAAATATCAAGTCAGGGCTTGACAAGGATAGAGGAATGGTTTAGCAAACTCAAACAGACACCAAATCCTACAAACCTGCAGTTGGTGGCTGTTAAGCTGTGGAATATGTTGAAGGCCCACAATCAGGCCATCTTTCAGGGTAGAAAACCAGAGGCGTCGGCTATCATCGACTCAGCATTAGCGATTCTCAAAAGCTATAACAGGTGGAATCCGAGGAAGGGTGGTTCAAGTGATAGCATGGACGAAAGATCTGCAAATCAAGAAGCTCAAATAGGGGTTAGAGAGAGAATTGAAGAACCGAGACAGGGGAATGGAGAACTACGGGATGTGATGCAACCTGACAATAGCCACAGAGTTGATGAGTGGAGAGACAACAGGCCAACATGGCTGAGTGATGAGTGGAGCCTGAGTAGGAGAGAGTCGCAGCGAATATGAGAGGACGGCAACAGAGCAAAAAGAAGAGAAGAACAATCTTGGCACAAAACCCCTGAGCTTCGAAATACCGGTGAAGATGAGTGGGTAGCGAGTGGATCTGGGATTCAGAGGCCATATGGTGAGCCAAGAAATCGACCCCGAAGGGAGGGGACTGCCAAAGAGAGCTGTGTGGGCGAGTCACACGGGGTGTCCCTTCGACCGAGAGGCGTCTTCGCGGATTCGGGGAACAGAGCAAGTGAAGGAATGATGAAATCTATGACTCCTGAAGCTGCTGGATAGAGAATAGCCGAAATTAGAAGATCTGCTGAGACCCATGAAGCTGATGGACAGCCAACCCACGCAATCAACGGATATGAAAATCAAGAGGTAGTAAGAGAAGGACAGAGATCAAATGAACCCAGCAGATCTGTAACTACAGAAGCGGTAGAGGGCAGATCTAGGACTAGAAGACTGCACGGTGAGTTGCAAACCCGAACTCGAGCGGAGGTAAAGGGAGAAGAAGATACTCTGGGAAGAAGTGCATGCAAGCTGAACAGAGAGTCGCCTCTTCGAAAGGATGATGAGTGGAGGCAGAGGAACCGCGCGCCGGATGAAGAAAGCTCCGCTAATTTACAGAACAGAGCACGAAGAGGACTGCTGCGAACCCAATTCCGCCATAACCCAGAGAAACGAGCTGATGAGGAATGGAGAACTCATGCCCATAGCAGATCTACAAACCTAACGATCGCACCACCTCAGACATGGATTCCACTGAAGCCAGGAGTGTTGAAGATCAACATAGATGGAACGTATGTACCTAGTTCGCTGAAGCATTCCATCGCTTGCATCAGTCGCGATACGGAGGGGAGGTTGTTGGGAGGAGTTGCGAAGGAAATAAGAGCCTCTTCCCCTTTAATGGCAGAAACCCTAGCCTTGTGGGAAGCTCTCACTTTTCTCTTCCCTAAAAGACACGAAGTACTACTTTTGGAGTCAGATAGTTTGCAACTGGTCAAAGCCATGAACAGTTCATAGCAGTTCAGTTGGGAAGTTCAGCCTATCATCAGTAAGTGCAAGAAAAAATTGCAGGCCTTTTCAAAAGTTCAAATAGCCCATTGTTCAAGACAGGCCAATTTTGTTGCAGATTGGGTAGCTAAAGCCCACCGGAACAATTACTTATCTATGAATTGGGTCTCATCCCCTCCACAAACTTTGTTGGACCTTTTATGTAATGACGCCCATTTACTGGGCCTCTCATCTTCGAGTACTTAATGAAATGTTTCCCTTTGTGACCAAAAAAAAAAAAATTATCGAATCGGGTAATGCTTATTTAGACAATGAGAGAGTTCAGAAACTTGCAGTGTCATAATCACTTGATTTTATTGACAGGGGAATATGCTATATTTAAAATACTTTATTGGGTATATATGTTGTTGTATCTAACAATAAACTCCTCCAGTACCCACGCTAATAAAGTCCGTTAGCATTTAACTAATTGAGATTACGGTGTAACTATACCTGGTAAATTTATCCTAGAGGCTCAAAATTATGGGGGCAACTTCAAAGTTAATGGGGCTACTTTTGTTAGGGATATGTTTACTAAAAATCCTAAAATTTGTCACGGAAGTGTAATTGAGTCCTAAAACTTAGAAAAAATACAATCAAGTTCTAAAGTTAACATTTTCAATTTGATTAACGGAAAATGCTAACGTGATTTTTAAAATGTTTTCTCTTTCCTACATGGCAATGACGTAGCTAAAACATATAGACTAAATTGACACTGTTTTAGATTTAATTCTAATTTTTAACGATAAGCTTAATTAAATACAAAAAAAAAATATTTAAAAAATACACAAGAAAGAGCCAAGGCAAGGGCACCCTTGGGCTACCCCTTGCCAGAATGGGTTGGCGGGGGCTCGACAAGCACCGGTGGAGGTCACCGGGGCCTTGGCCAGGGTTGACAACCCTCACCAATGGTAGGCGAGGGCCCGGCAAGCCTTGCCTAATTGTGGTGGCCCTTGACAAGGGTTGTCAACCCTCGGTGAGGATTGCTAGTCCTCGGCACGGTCTGGTTGAAATAGCTAGTACTAGTACCTAGAGGGGGGGTGAATAGGTATATAAAAATTTTCTTGAAGATTGCACAATATTTAAACAGTTAGAGGATTTGCAACAGTTAAAAATTCGATCGCAAGACTGAGTAAGGGAAAGAGAGAATTGAACACGCGGTTTATAGTGGTTCGGCTTGATTCAAGCCTACGTCCACTCTTCTGCACTGACAGCCAATTGGCTGGATTCCACTATGATCAAAGAGATGTTACGGTGTTGATCTTCCTTGATTTCTAGGTGTAGATGATCTACCACACTCGCTCAAGGTGTCACCAAGTATAAACACTCTCTCGTGTATACAATTTCGCTCGAACCGTATCGACTAATAATCAAGGTTCTTCGACTGAATTTTTCTATCAATCACACTCTTAAAACAACTAGAACGTCTTCCTTTTATACTCCTTTATGCCATCATAGCCGTTGGCACTTACCAAAGGAATTCCTCCAATCTACCCGTTGGACGGAATCAATCAAGAAGATCATCCGAGCTAATTAAGGAATCTCGATGATAGCCCATCAATCGTTCGCCCATACAATCGGATCTTGGTTTCCAAGAATAGAACATTCCAAGAATATTTCGTCGACCATCGGATCTTCAATCGATCTTAGATAAGAATTAAAGAATCCGAAATGATTATCCAACCAAAGAATCTTTTCCAGAGGATAGGATCGAATCCTTAACCATATACCTCGGCTTTGGATTTTCTTCGTCACTGGATTAGAAAGACTGTCAGTGAGAATAGACTTAAGTCTTGAGTCTTGAGTCTTGAGTCTTGAGTCTCGAGAATACAAAGTCTTCAGACTTTAAACTGTCGGTCTTCGAACATCCAGACTTAGACTGATAGAAACGTTTTGTCAACTTCAAAATTTTCTGGAAAGATTTCTCCAACAATCTCCCCCTTTTTGATGGTGACAAAACTTTCTTGTAGATTTGAACAACTTTGACCTGCAAAAACATTTCTCAAGCAATATGGCTAACTCATAAAGATTAATAAAACAACCAGACTCTGCATCCACAGAAAATTGGTTAGTCTTTCATGAGTAATACCATATAACAACACTTGATATAAATGCAACCAGTCAAGCATCAAAATCCACAGCCAATTCAGTCAAATTTAAATTCACACCCAAGTTCAAGTTCTCAAGTCATAAACATAACCACAAATGTCAAAGTTTTAAAAGATGTTGAAAAAGTTGTTGGTTCAAATTGGTTCTCCCCCTTTTTGTCATCATTAAAAAGGGTGAGAAAGGAGTCATGTCTGCTTGGGAATGCGAACGATATGGAAATCCCCAATGGACTGGACTACTCCTTCGAGCTTCTTCAGGTCTTCCCTCAGTTGAGCTACCTCTTCTCCCTTAGCATTGGCTTGAAGTTGCGAGCGAGGTCTTTGAATTTATCCTCCGTGAGAGACCGAAGATGCTTGTCCAAAGATTCTTCATGGCTTGGATTTCACAGTCTAGAGCATATATCTGGCCACGCATTTCCAGAAGAATATCCATGATACGACGAAAATCTGCAGAATCGTCCGTCTGTGTACTAGCATTGGCTTTCTCAGATGGTGTGTATGCAGACGATGACGCTTCTGTTAAGTCTTGCAGATTTGGTTCGACGTATCGTGACCTTCTTCGTGCAATTGAGAGACCTGAACTTTTTGGGTCTTTCGGAGATTGTCTTAAATCTTCACTGTCAGCAGCATGAGGCGTAGACCTCTCTTGCTCCCCAACTCCCCCTGTCTCTAGGACATCGAAAGGGGAAGAGTGATGATCATGCTCTTGATTTCCCTTCTCTCCAGATTTATCAGCAGACTTTTCTTTCTCTTCTTCTCCTTCTTTTTCAGCTTCTTTCTCCTTCTCTCTCTGCTCTTCTTCTTCTCTGTTCTTCTGAAGTTCTGTCGGTTGAGGCGTAACGTCCGGGTTCTTGTCAGTGCTTGGATAGTGGGATCTTCATCCTCTTCATCTTCATCCTCCAGGATGAGAGTTCTTTTCTTCTTTTTCGATGGGGCACCAATGGCCTCCTTTCCTTTTCTCTTTGAGGCAGACTGAACTGGAGATTTCACCCTGAATTTCTCCATTGCCTTGGAAAGTTCTTGCAGACGCATCTTCGTTAACATTTTCAAACCTACCACCATCTTATCACACGGTCGAACACAAAATGTTTGTGGCGGTTGAATATTCATGTGTCTGAAGATCTTGGTCACCAGACCAGGATAAGGCAATTGTCCTTTGTCTTTCGACATTGCTCTGTACATATGGAAGAGAATAGTGTGCGGGAGAGAAAACTTCCGTCCTGAGTTGATCGCGTACATCAACTTTGCTTCAGAAAGAGACACAGAAGTCTTTGACGTAGACTTTGGTCTGAGACAGTTGATCACAATCTTATGAAGCACGATGTTGATGGCCTTCATCCTTAAGTAGGTAATTTTCTTCTCTGCGTCCATATCTTTGACAAGATCCAGAGTAGTACGAGCAGGTGAGACTTTGATTGGAAGATAATGTCCTCGTTCAACTCCAACTATGTCCGCCAACATATTCACATCTACCACGTAGACTTGGTCTCGTACACTGAATGAAATTATATTCGCATCCAAAAAGCTAAGATTTGAATAGAAATAAGCGGTCAGTTGAGCATACTCGTCCGTAGAGTCAGAGCAAAAAGTCTCAAGTTGAAGCAAATTCAACTTCTCTCTTAAGTTCATGTTGATGGCGTCCAGGAAGTCAAAATCAACACTTCTAGAGTTTATCACCCCTCTTTTCAACAAATTTGAAATACACTTTTTCCTGATCCTTGGATTTAAACAAATCCATCCGATTTCCTTTCACCTTTGCTGCCACACCCATTCTAGGTTGAAATTCAAGGAACATTCTGTCATCATCGTTCCCTTCAATCAGATTTTGTCCTGGCAAACGAGGGTCACTGGGAATGTTCGCAAGTGCCTCCTCTGCCCTTCCTTTAGGAGCAACTCCCAATTCCTCCATTTTCCGCAGAAAAAGATACTCATTCCCATAATTTTTGTCCTTAAGGAAGTCATCTATATATTTTAATGAAGAACCGGAGCTTTTCAACGTACGATAAAGCTTATAGATAAAGGAGGGTCTTTGGACTCTTACTGGGTCGGCTTCCTCGATTATCTCTTCTTCTAGATGTTGACTTGCACCTTGTGGGGCAGGAGGTGTTGAATGACGTGGAGGAGAGCGAATCGGACTTTGTCGCTGACTTGGTAAGTCTTCTTCCTCAGTAAGATCGAAGTGAGTCGGTCCCTTCTCCATTCTTTGTGGTCCCCTGCTTGCAATTCTTGATGATTTCCTCAAAGACGACATCTTTCTTTGTCTATTGGAAGATTCCTTCACTTGCTTTTCCCAAGAAAAATGATCACTTTCTCGACGACGAACAAGAAGTAGAAACAGTATCGGGAGGAGAGTGCCTTTTAGGGTTTTGAAGATTGGGCGAAGAAAAACTGTATATATAGATAACTCAGTTTTGAAAAGGGAAGTTCAATCGGTACAAGGAAAGTGTACGGACACTTCTTTTCAAAAATCAATAACTGCCAAAATTAATCCCTTTTAAAAAGACAAGTTTTCGAATTTCACATGGATTATAACCGAACAAAAGATCGTACCTTTTTGAGATTAGATAACTAAACGAGAATTCGTACCTTTTCGAATAGCAACTTACAGTCTATAGCCATGAATGTCTGAGTCTGAGGATTTAAAGTCTGAGAGATTAGAGTCTTAGAGTTGGTGAGTCTCTAGACTTTAACTTCTTCAAACTTCAAAATGTTGTGTCTTGAACGGATAAAGTCGAATTGATTTTTCTCCAAAGGCTTTGTGAATATATCCGCTAGTTGACTCTTTGAATCAACAAATTGAATCGAGATTTCTCCATTTTGAATGTGATCTCTAATGAAGTGATGTCGAATCTCAATATGCTTTGCTCTTGAATGAAGGATTGGATTTTTGGTGAGATTGATCGCCTTGGTGTTGTCACATCTCGATTTCGTGCATGAGTCTTCAATGCCAAAGTCTTGTAGTTGTTGTTTTATCCATAGAATTTGCGAACAAAGAGCTTCCAAGAGCTACATACTCGCTTGTCGTTGAGAGAGCTACGGTGCTTTGCTTCCTTGAAAACCAAGACACCGTCCCTGTTTCCAAGCGGTTGACAAGTTCCGAAGTGCTCTTTCTATCGACTTTGCAACCGCCAGATCGCATCCGAGTATCCTAGAAGATTAAAGTCTCCCTCTTTAGATACCAAAGACCGATGCTTGAAGATGAAGCAACGTATTTGATAATACGTTTCACGGCAATGAGATGTGATTCTCTAGGATCTGATTGAAACCTAGCACAGATGCAAACACTCAACAAAATATCAGGTCTAGAAGTAGTAAGATAAAGAAGTGAACCGATCATGCTCCTGTACAGCTTTTGATCTACTTTCTTCCCTTCTTCATCCTTGTCTATCTTCTGAGAACATGACATTGGTATGTCGGTCTTTTTGCACTTTTCCAATCCAAACCTTTTGACAAGATCATTCGCATATTTTTCTTGATGAATGAAAGTTCCTTCCTTCATTTGTTTCACTTGGAGTCCAAGAAAGAATGTTAACTCTCCCATCATACTCATTTCAAACTCATCCTGCATAGACTTAGAAAATTTCTTGCATAGACTTTCATTAGATGATCCAAAAATAATATCGTCTACATATATTTGAACAAGTAAAAAGCTTTTGTTTTCCTTTTTGATAAACAAAGTAGTATCTACTTTACCTTTGACAAAACCATTCTCGTAATAAAAACTTACTTAGTCTCGTCGTACCAAGCTCGAGGTGCTTGCTTTAAACCATACAAGGCCTTTTTTAGTATGAAGACTGAGTCTGGCTTCTTTGGGTCTTCAAACCCAGGTGGTTGTTCCACATAAACTTCCTCATGGATAAATCCATTTAGGAATGCACTTTTGACGTCCATTTGGAATAACCTGAAATTTTTATAACAAGCAAACACAAGTAATAGACGAATAGCTTCTAACCTTGCTACTGGTGCGTAAGTCTCGTCATAGTCTATTCCTTCTTCTTGCGTATATCCTTTGGCCACGAGTCTTGCTTTGTTTCGTACGACTTTTCCTTCTTCATTCATCTTGTTCCTGAATACCCATTTGGCCCCAATAACAGTTTTACCTTTTGGTTTAGATGTCAATTCCCAGACATCATTGATGTTGAACTGTCTGAGTTCTTCTTGCATAGCTTCGATCTAACTTTCATCAGATAAAGCTTCTTCTATGCTTTTTGGTTCAATTTCAGAAATGAGAGCCACAGCACTAGATTCTTCACGCCTTTTTGATCTGGTGCGGATTCCTTCATTGATTTCGCCAATAATGAGATCTTTAGGATGACTGGATTTATGCTTCCAGTTACTGGTTGACTTCCCTGGTTGATGATCTCTTTCTTTATTTGAATCTTCATGAGCATCTTGATGATGGACTTCCAGAGTCTGAGATGCTTCTTGAGTTGTAGACATTGGAAGGTCTAAAGCGGGTTCAGACTCTTCGTATTGAGTATGGCTGGATTCATCTTGCGTTGAGTCTTGGAATTTGACATTCATTGATTCCTCCACAGACTGGCTTTTCTTGTTATAGACTCTGTAGGCTTTGCTTGATGTAGAATATCCAAGGAAGATGCCTTCATCTGATCTTTCTTCAAACTTACCAACTCGATCATTTGCATTTTTCAAAATAAAGCATTTGCAACCAAACACATGAAAGTATGAAACAATAGGCTTCTTACCTTTGAACAATTCATAGGGGGTTTTCTCAAGAATAGGTGTTAGGAAGACTCTATTTATGATATAGCATGCGTTGAAAAAAGCTTCAGCCCAAAATCGTGAAGAAATTTTACTTTCAATTAAAAGTGTTCTAGCCATTTCTTGAAGAGATCTATTCTTTCTTTCCACCACTCCATTTTGCTCTGGAGTATATGGTGAGGAAAACATATGGTTAAAAAACCAGATTTATCACAAAATTTCGTAAAATCTTGATTTTCAAATTCACTTCCATGATCTATTCTTATACTTGAAATAGCACATCCTTTTTCATTTTGAACCTTTTTTGCAAACTTCTCAAAGAACGAAAAGGTTTCTGACTTACTTGCAAGAAAATATACCCAGGTAAAGCGAGAGTAATCGTCTACAATTACTAGACAATACTTCTTACCTCCAATGCTCTGGGTTCTTGTTGGTCCGAAGAGATCCATATGAAGCAACTGTAGTACATGATTAGTAGAGACATGATTTATTGACTTAAATGAATTTATTACCTGCTTTCCCAGAATGCATGGAGTGCATGAATCAGACTTTTGGTATGGCAATTTAGGTAGTCCTCGAACAAGCTTCTTTGATGAGATTTTGGCTAATTGCTTCATGTTGATATGGCCAAGCTTTCTGTGCCATAAGACTGCTTCATCTTGAATTGAGATTAGGCATTGTGCTTCATTTGGTTTTACATCAAGGAGGTAGATGTTTCCATGTCTTCGACCCATGAAAGACTGAGTCGAATCTTTACTAATTCCAGAACATATGCCTTCTTGAAAGGAGATCTTGAAACCGGTATCACACAATTGGCTAATGCTGAGAAGATTGTAATTGAGTCCTTCCACTAGAGAGACATTGCTTATTGTGAGATTTCCAATTTTTCACAGTTCCGAATCCCACAATGCTTCCTTTGCTATTTCCTCCAAATGAAACTTTTCCACCATTTACTTGAATAAGCTTTATGAAGCAATTTGAGTCTCCCGTCATGTGTCTTGAGCATCCGCTGTCAAGATACCACTTTACCTTCTTTTTTGAGACCTGCATTCAAAAGAGAGTCTCAAGCTTTCTTTGGTACCCAAATTTTCTTGGGTCCTTTGGTGTTAGTAGGATAAGCATTATTGGGCCATACTTTCTTAATAGGCTTCCAAACCATAGGACACTCTTTTTCAAAATGATCTTGACTGTTACACTTTGAAAACCTTAGAGCATTTCGACCTACAGACTTTACAAAGACTTTCTTGAAATGATTTTTGTAAGCCTCTTTTGACGGTCTTTTCTTAATTCTTTCTTTTACTTTTGGAAAATCAATCAAAGGAATTGTTTCAGCTGTCATACCTAGACCAGACTTATTGAAGTAAGGTCTTTGGACTGAAAGAACTTTTTCGAGTTTTTCAGATCCTATTGAAAATTTCTTTGAAATATTTGATAAGTCAGTTTTTAAGAAAGCATTTTCTTTTGAAAGTTTATCTTCATTCTCTTTAAGAGTAGAAACATTCAAGTTTAAACTTTTCACTTTTTCTTCTAAAATGTTTTCCTTTTGTTTTAAAACTGAGTTTTCCTTCTTAAGTTCGGAATCTTTTTGAGAGAAGTCTTAAGACTAAAACATAGTTCATCAATGTATTTAGAGACTTTGACAGGATTTTATAATCACTTACCTCAAATTCACTGTCCGAGTCTCGATCAGAAGTCGAGTCCGATTGTGCCATCGACACAAAGGTTGGCATATTCCTCGTCACTTTCTTCACACTCAGACGCTCCAGGTTTCGGCTTTGAGAGCTTTTCGAGACTTTTCAGCTTTTCCTCTCTTCTTCTTCGTGGAGAGGACAATTGGGTCCGATGTGTCCCTTTTTCTTACATTCAAGCAAACTACATCTTTGTTTGGTTCCTCATTATCAACAAACTTGGTTTGCTGTTTCTGAAAACTTTGTTTCTTTGAGTTGAACCTTCTTCCTTTTCTATTAAGCTTTATGAACCTTCTAATCATAAGAGCAAGCTCCTCATCGTCCGATCTTCTTCGAATCTGTATCATCGTAATCATCATTAGATCTTAATGCAATGGATTTCTTACCTCTTGGATCTTCGTCTTCATTAATTCGTTCCACTTCGTAAGATCGAAGAGTTCCAATCAGCTCGTCTACGATAATGGCATAATTCTTTGCGTCTCTCTTATTGAAGTCTTTATATGATTCCAATCCTTGGAGAGTCCACGCAGAGCTTGTTCACCTTCATAGGATCAGAAATTTTCTGTCCTTGATTCTCAAGACCATTGACAATATCTCAGAAACGGCTAAACATGTCGCTTATAGATTCTCCTGGTTTCATTTTGAAGGCTTCATATTGACCAAGGAGAATGTTAATTCTGGTCTCCTTCACTCGGTCTGTCCCTTCATAAGTGATATGTAATCTGTCCCATACTTCTTTTGCTGTAACACAAGAAGATATTCTGTTATATTCAGTTGGTGACAAAGCACAATATAAAGAATAAATTGCTTTAGCATCGAGTGCTTGTCTCTTGTTCATCTCTTCTTGAGACATTCCACTGGCTTCAACAGTTTCTTTCCCTCTTTCAGATACTGATGCAGAAGTAGGAGTAATTCCTCTTTCCACCACATCCCATTCTAGAGGATCCTTTGACCGTAGAAAAGCTTTCATCTTATTTTTCCAGATGTTGTAATCTTTTCCATCAAAGTAAGGTGGTATGGTATTGCTTTGCCCTTCCACCAGCCCTGGTGCTAGCATACTAGCCATGGATCTTTTATTCTGAAGTAAAACACTTCAAATAAAGTAAGAACACGCGCTCTAATACCAATTGAAATAGCTAGTACTAGTACCTAGAGGGGGGTGAATAGGTATATAAAAATTTTCTTGAAGATTGCACAATATTTAAACAGTTAGAGGATTTGCAACAGTTAAAAATTCGATCGCAAGACTGAGTAAGAGAAAGAGAGAATTGAACACGCGGTTTATAGTGGTTCGGCTTGATTCAAGCCTACGTCCACTCTTTTTCGCACCGACAGCCAATTGGCTGGATTCCACTATGATCAAAGAGATGTTACGTTGTTGATCTTCCTTGATTTCTAGGTGTAGATGATCTACCACACTCGCTCAATGTGTCACCAAGTATAAACACTCTCTCGTGTATACAATTTCGCTCGAACCGTATCGACTAATAATCAAGGTTCTTCGACTGGAATTTTTCTATCAATCACACTCTTAAAACAACTAGAACGTCTTCCTTTTATACTCCTTTATGCCATCATAGCCGTTGGCACTTACCAAAGGAATTCCTCCAATCTACCCGTTGGACGGAATCAATCAAGAAGATCATCCGAGCTAATTAAGGAATCTGATGATAGCCCATCAATCCTGTTCGCCCATACAATCAGGATCTTGGTTTCCAAGAATAGAACATTCCAAGAATATTTCGTCGACCATCGGATCTTCAATCGATCTTAGATAAGAATTAAAAAATCCGAAATGATTATCCAACCAAAGAATCTTTTCCAGAGGATAGGATCGACTCCTTAACCATATACCTCGGCTTTGGATTTCCTTCGTCACTGGATTAGAAAAACTGTCAGTGAGAATAGACTTAAGTCTTGAGTCTTGAGTCTTAAGTCTTGAGTCTTGAGTCTTGAGTCTTGAGTCTTGAGTCTCGAGAATACAAAGTCTTCAGACTTTAAACTGTCGGTCTCCAAACATCCAGACTTAGACTGATAGAAACGTTTTGTCAACTTCAAAATATTCTGGAAAGATTTCTCCAACACTGGTGACCCTCTCCGAGTGTCGTCGAGCCATCGCCTGCCGTTGGCGAGGGTGGTTGGCCCTAGTTGAGGCCTTGGCGGCCCTTGTTAGCCTTGGCTGACCCCCATTGGCCTTTTCCGACAATAGTGAGAAGGGCTTGCTACCCTTGCCCATAGCTTCATTTTTTTTCTTTTTGAAATAGTTTTTATTTTATTTAATTAATATTTTGGTGAAATAAATTAAAATTTAAGCCATGTTACCATCACATAGGAAAGAGAAAATATTTAAAAAATCACGTTAACATTTTCTAATACTTTAAATAGATAGAGTTAATAGAAGGACTCGATTGTATCAATTTGACAAATTTTAGAATTTGATTACACTTTTTATAAGTTTTAGGATTCAATTATATTTTCGTAATAAGTTTTAAGACTTCCAGTGCACATATTCCTTTGTCCAAGTGCACAGTCGCTTGATTGGTGGGTTCCACTGTGCCTAATACCATGGAATATTCTAATTTCTAGGTTGGATTTTTTAACATGATATCATACTAGATACTAGAGACCTCAATTGGTTCTAAAATTTCCATCCACCTAAAGTTTTTGAATTTGATTTTCTAACAATTTTACCTCGTGAGAGTACTCCTTTAGACCAAACACTCTGATTTTTTGAGTAAATTTATGCAATCACTCAAGAACCCCTAACATGTATGTACATCTCTTATCACCTTTTATCGTGATGAGCCACTTTTGATGATTATGCAATCTGACATTAATTTGGGGAGCAACATAATTATTTTTCCCTAAGTAGCTCATTTTTTAGTTTTACAAACTTTCGACCAAAAGTAAAATAATTTTACAAACTTAACGTTTCCAACAGAAAAAGAAAACGAAAGAGACTTACTTCCAGAATTACATTACTTTCACTGAGCACAAAGTTAATTTCCTGGCCAACTTCGCCGGAATCGGGCCATGCCCGGAAAGAGGACAGCTTGGGCCCAATGGCTGCCCTGCGTTCTATTGGACGGTGGCCCCACTGTGCCTGCGCCACCAGGCCCACTAATGGTTGGCCTGGACTCGTTCTAACATAGCATATATAACTAACTAAGGTGATTGCAAAGTTCCTGATCTTCTTAGCCCTAGCTCATTCCATTATATAAGAGGAGTGGAGAAGTCTCACGGTTATCAAGGAAACAAAATATGTAGCTTCTATGGAAAATTGAAATTCTGTGTAGAGATTTCTTTCTAAGATACTTGAATATAAGATTTAGATTGGCTTGTGAAGGCTTACTTTATATCAAGGAATCATAAAAAAATTTACTCTAGTATCTAAACTATTTACGTAATTGTTGAGAGTTTGCAGTCTTTTCAATTTTGAAGAGCCTGTTCAACTATTGCCCCTATTTTTGAGGATTCTAATTGGTAGGCAAGAATGATCTTGGATGTTATTGCAGGGACTTCATTTTGACCAGAAAAGGATGATGAACAATACCTTTTTTTTACTTACGAATCTGCAATAGTCCATTACTTTTTGTAGGACAAAAGTTTAGTGGTAAGAATAAAATTATTACTAATAAAGAGAACCTTTAGTTATAATACAAACTTGCGTAGTTATAATACTGGAAGATATATTTGCTCCTCTCTATTTTCTGATAATAAAAAAAAAAAGTTCCTGCGCAGGGGTAGTAAAACTAGTAATAGTTATAGTAGTAATAGAAACAACAACAAGGACAAAGTATAATGATGATGACGACGACAACATGTATTTGTCTATGCGTATGAATAACAACAATACCAATAAAAACTTTCCTCACTTGACATTTAGAATTTCATTAGACTTATAAACAAAACAACAAAAGAAAGAAAAGAACAAAGAAAGTTGGCTCAACCCCAAAAAAACATGTGACCATCCATATTTCCAAATAAAAGATAACAGCAATAATAATAGAACACAAAAAACTAACACCAGCTCCATATACGTTCCCATCGCCTAATCTTATTGTCATAAGAAAATCCATCCGTACTCGTTTTGTTCTTGCCAAGACGTAACTCACGAGTTAAAAGAGATAATTCCATGAAAGTCAATTTCACTGGGAAAAAAAAAACTTATGCATAGAGAGAACCAACCAAAAAGGTGCTTGACAAATCCCTAAACTAAGGAAGCCCACGAAGAAATCAATCAATTTGTGCACAAAGGAGGAGATCGTCACGGAAGCCAAAGTGACCGTAAACTTCTAGGAATCTCTCTGATAAAGCGTGAAGCATTATTTTCTTCTTGGTCTTTCATGCGATTATCGTTTTTTAGTTCGTGAGTTGGCTGGAACCAAACGACTGAGGATGAATTCTCTTGTGAAGATAAGTTTTGACAATGGAAAACCAAAGGCTAGGTAGCCGAGGAAAAATTTGGAGTTGGAGTTAGTTGTTGTGCTCCCTTATCCTTCTTGGAGTAGGTGCAACAATTGAACAGAATCCCAAAAATTGATAAGACTCAAGGTATGTTTTAAGTCTGGTTATTTGCAAGAGATTGCTCAATGGCCACTTTAGCAACTTTAACGGGGTAGAGAAAAATTCTTAATCAAAAGTCGACTAAAACAAATTGTAGAAAAGATACTCAAAGAGAAGAAGAAGACTTGCAAGAATCAAATGAAATACCAAAATAAAGAGATGTATAACATATACTTAATTGAGCATCAACAGTTTTCCTAATGTCAAGTTAAAAGTAAAAGTATTTGAGAATCTTGGAGCATTTGTAATGGAGTTGAAGCAAATTAATGGTTGTCGAAGGTGATTGCTTAGCTCTCAATGCACCCAAATTTCATGCAGTTTTTCAGTTTTTCATGCATCAATACTAAAAATAACGAATATATGGAAATTATGTAAGTTCTAATTATCCTGAAATTTCAATAAAAAAAACCATAAAAACAAGCCAAATCATCAACCTAATTATTCCTAAACAATTTGCAAATCACTGCGGATGGGAGACAAACTTTCCTCCCTTCTCCTCGACTTTATGCTCCTTTCCTTTTGATGGTGCTGCTCCGTTGGTCGATTTTGGCTTCACGTGTAAGGCAAAATATTCCTCTGGTGTTGTTGTGAAGAAGGAAAAATTCTGGCCATCATCCCGATTGAGAACCTCACTGGCTATCTGGAGAGCAGTTTTTCCATTGAAAAGCTCGTAAGTATTCTCTCCACAGTTGTTGTCTCTCGGTCCATTCCTGGGTGTAGCCGCAAACTGTGTGGAATGATTTTGCTGTTGTCGGGTTGCAGCGGAGGAGCCGAATTTCGTCGAGAAGTTTTTTCTAGAATGAGAGTTGTTCGAAGACATGATTAACTGAAACAATATAGCTATGAAGTTAATGAAAAATTCTCTTTCTTTGGTTAGGGGTTTATATACACAGACTACATGATTCCTAAATCTAATAGGTAAAGGTTTTTCTAATCTGGTTATGATTACTAGTAAAAGTTGCTCTTAATTGAATTACGGATTTCTTTGGCCATACTTATCACATATTTTGATATATCAAAATCAGACTCTATCTCACTAAATATATTGATTGTTATTGTTTGCAAGAAAGGATATAGATAAGTTCCAAAGGGGCGGAGGCTAAGTTCAAGCCTAATTTTGCTATTGGAAGTCTCGTATAAAGGGATTTTAATAGATTAAATTTCGATCCCAAGGCCAAGGTTTATTTCTTTTTGTCCCTTCTTTCTAGTTATCCTCTAAACCAACGATAGGTATATATATCCTTTAAAGACTGAAGCCTCATTCAATCAGCGCCATGCAGAACGGCCTCCCTTTTCCTTCCTTCTTTTCACCCTGCTCCGATGAGAAGGCCACTAGAGTTCCAATATCTGTTGGAGCAAGGTGAAAAGAAGAAAGAAAAAAAGAAGACACAAAGGGAGGAAGAAAAGAGGTCATCAATGGAAGCACAAAGTAAGTTTCTTTTCTACGTTTTGTTTTGGTCGACTTTTGGTTCATGATTTTGCCAGACTACTGAGATAACTGACCGGCAGACGTCTCCGGTTTAGTCATTCGCTGTCTTCGTAGGAGAGCATTGTTTCTCATTGATGGTTTTAATTGGTGATGGGCTTAAGGCCCGTCTGCCCATGCTGGGCCTAAAAGGCCCGGCCCACGGGAATAGGGCCCGTGGATGGGGGAAGGTATAAAAGGGAGGAGAGAGAGAGAGAGAGATGACACCGGTTGGAAATCAGAATTTACGTATGTCTTCCCCTCTCCCGCGCGCTCTCTCTCTCTCCAAAAAGAAAAGGAAAAACAGTAACGCTCCGGCAACTTTTTCCTTCCCTTCAAGGTGTCATCGGATTGAACATGGCCAGATTTTCTTCCTCCTATCGGCGTCGGTGTCTAATCTGTGGCTAACAAGGTACGCTCGAATCCATGGTGTGCTTTAGGATCGGTGATACGTGTTATTCCCGGGCTTCGTCTTCCGCATTGATTTAGGGGTTCGATTTAGTGTCGAATCCGGTTTTCAGGGATCAGTTATTCCCATCATTGGTATCAGAGCCCTAGTTCATGTTTTCCCGACCTGTTTGATGTCTTTTTGATTGATTTTTCGCGAAAACTTTCGGCCGTACGGATCGGGGCGAGAAATCCCGACACCCGAGCGCTGTTCGTCCCTTTTTCTGAGTTTTCATAAGTCGAAATCGATTTCTGAAGGCATAGGGAGAAAGGGCTAGTCGAGACGAGTCCGGCGACATGTCGTGCGCCGTCGGACGACGTTGCATGCGCCCGAAGCGCTGGCATCGGCCAGCGCGTGTGCCACACACGCCAGTGGCGAACCGGCACGTGGGCTCCGGCGGCCGGCGAATCGGCACGCGCCGGTCGGCGGACCGACGCATGCTAACGTCAGTATGACATCACCCAACAGTTAGTAACCGTTGGGGTGACGTCATCAATGACGTCAGCAATGACGCCGGTTGGTCGAGCGGTCACCGGCCGGTGACCCGACTGGTGACCCGACCCGACTCGAATCGCGGACGCTCGGCACGCGCGCGGCGCATGCATTCCCTTCGCCCGGCCGACCGATCCGATCGGTCCATCCGGTCCGACGACCTGACCGTTGACCGACGACCATTGATCGTTGACTTTGACTGTTGACCAAAAAAAAAAAAGAATTTGTTTCTTTTTCAATTATGTCTGTGTGGGTTAGAGGTAATCCATTTTTTATTCTGCATTTGTTGCATGAATCATGGAAAATTATGTATTTTCCATTTTGTTTATTGTGGATTATAAGTGATCCATTTAAGTTCTACATTCGTTGCAGGAACTATCATGCGTTATGCACGGATACCTGCAATCCCGAGAACGGACGAAGGAAGAGCTAGACTGAAAAGGCTGATGAAAGAGTTAGCTGATTATCGGTGGCTTGATGGTGATTTAGTATCACACATGGTCAAGGTCAATCAGATGATACAGGAAATCATCTGGAATGGTTATCTTATGCCGGACTTTGAGAAGGTGCCGGCTTTGATGAACACTCTTCAACTTGAATGGCAAGCAGTGTTAGATCGGCTATGGGAGGTCAACGTGGTCCCGGATTATAGGAGGCTAGTGGAAGCTTTTGTAAGAGAGTACTATAGGATTGAGTTGGCCAAAACTTCAACCCTTAGATTGAGCACCACATGGCGCAGAGTGAATGCGCCTTGGTGGCGACATGAGAGCTCTCCAAAATTTTTTCCATGGTTGGCAAATGTGCCTTCAATTTTCTTAGATACTTTGACTGATAGATTAGAAGGGACTTTCCCTATTTATTTCTTAGATTAGTTTGAGATGTTTTTGAGTGTTGAATATCTCTTTCTATGTTGATATTTCTTTCTGTGTATATTACTTAGTGTAATGGATTGTTGTATTATGTTGAAAGCATTATTGTTTTATAGGATGTCAATTATCTGTTACTTTCTGTTAATTGTTGATTGCTGTGGGTAGTTAGCTGTGGGTAGTTCATAGAAGTTTTTGTAACTTCATAGAATTTATTTTACATAAGACAATTATATTAATAATCGTTTTAAGTTATGATTTTTGGAGGATGATTGGAAACGTAGTGACCTTTTGATTCTGAAACCTTACTTGAAATTATTCATTGATATGATGGGTCTATGTAAATAGGGATGCATAAATGATAGGCATTAATTATTCGTGCATATATGTCTGATGTGTTCAGATCGATGTTTTCAGCAACTAAGAACGTAATTGCTGATACGAACGGCAACAATTGTGAAATATTGAATATGAAGATTCAATATGTGCTGGAAAAGCAAGAAGCACTAGAAACTCTTGACCATGTTATGGAAGATCTAGAGGATACTGTGCGCCACCTTAAGTGGTAGAGGACCGCTTAACGGCATGTGAGCTGAAAATGAAAATTTGCAATACTGGTTCTAGCTCAGAATGGGCTTTGAGCTCTAAGCGCAAGCGTATTGGTTCGTTCAATATGTGGGAATGCAAAGGATCAAGTCCTTATTGCAAGAGATCAAGAGTTAACCAACACAAGAGAGGAAAACGTCCTAAAATGAAGAAAATGTCAAGGGTGAGGTGTTACAATTGTGACAAGAAATGTCACTATGCTCGCGACTGTCGTGAGCCAAAGAAGGTGAACACCTCTTGTACATTTGAGAACTTTACTTTTGTGTCAAGTTCTGTATTATTAGCTGAATCCAATCATTTGTGGACTGTAGATTCAGGAGCAACAGACGATGTAGCGAAGGACAGAGGATCTTTTGTAGAATTTCGACGAATACCAACTGGAACTAAGTGGATCTATGTGGGAAACAACTCTAGAGCTGAAGTTAAAGGGATTGGCACCTACCAACCGAACATGTATGGTGGGCGTACCTTGTTCCTACATGATGTTCTAAATGCTCTGGAGATTTGTCGAAATTTAAATGTCTATTTTGATGTTGGTTAAGCTTGGTTTTAGTGTGAACTTCCGTAATAACGGTGTAGATTTGTATTTGGATACAAACTAATATGGTTGTGGTCACTTTCTGGATGGTTTTATTGTACTGAATGTTGACTGTGGTGATGTCAATATGTTATTACCTTGTTTCACGTCTTTTACTTCATATGATAATGATGTGAATGTGCGGCATGCTTAACTTGGTCATATTGGCCAACAACATATGAATAGACTAGCCAAAAAGAGCTTGTTGGGCAATATTGGAAAAGTCGATTTGTCCATATGTAAGCATTGCCTAGAAGGGAAAACGACAAGGAAACCACTTGGAAAAGGTAAAAGAGCTGATGTTCCTCTACATTTAATCCATTCTGACGTTTGTGGTTCAATGAATGTGAGAGGAAGGCATGGGACTGTTTATTTCATCACTTTTAATAGATAATTACACTCGATTCGGATGTGTCTATTTTAATTTCTCATAAATCTGAAGCATGAGTTGTTTCAAAAGGTTTGTGAACTTGGTAGAAAATCAATTAGACAAGAAAATAAAAGTATTTAGATCTGATCGAGGTCGTGAATATTTATCTCATAAGTTCAGAAAATAATGTGATGAAAAAGGAATAGAAAGACAGTTATCTATTCCATACACTCCTCAACAAAATGGTGTTGCAGAGAGAAGAAACAGAACCCTACTAGAATTGGTTAGGTCCATGATGGCGCATGCTAACTTACATATCATTTTTTGAAGTGATGCGTTGTTAACTGCTGCCTATATACTTAACCGGGTGCCTTCCAAATCAGTTAGTTCTACTCCATATGAGTTATGGACAGGTAGAAAATCGGACTTAAGTTTTCTTAAGTCATGGGTTGTGCTGCCTATACTCATGAGTCCTCTCACAAGTTTGGGAAATTGGGTCCTAAAGGAAATAAGAGTATTTTAATGAGATACTCTGAACACTCGAAAGGGTATGTGTTCATAGGTGAGCAGGAAAGTGGGAGTATAACTGAATTTGAATCACGGGATGTCACATTCTTAGTGGATGAATTTCCTAAGAAGGGCGAAATAGGGGAAGATTACTCCCTATTTGAAACCTTGGATCAAGATAATGATATTAGTGGAGTTCGTCCAAGTGTGAGTAATATGAGAAGTGATGAATTAAATTCAACTCATTCTCATTTACAACCACATGATGAAATGATATCGTCATTATCTAATCCGAGTGGGAGCATAATGGGGAATGATGTGCTAAGTGTACAATCTCCCATTATAGCGAACAAGTCGCCAAAGTATTCCCCATCGACATTTTGACATTGAAGGAGAAACTTTTATGATTGCTCCACAAAATGAGGATGAGCCAAGAAATATTAGTGAGGCTCTGAAATGCCCTAATAAGGAAAAATGAATTTATGCAATGAAAGAGGAGATGGAGTCAATGAAGTCAAACCAAGTCTGAGAACTGGTTGATCTTCCAAAAGGGACGCAGAGCTATTGGGAACAAATGGGTTCTCAAAATAAAGCGTAAAGTTGATGGCTCAATATAAAGGCATAAGGCTCGCCTTGTGGCGAGGGGTTATAATCAACATGAAAGAATTGATTATGAAGATACATTTTCTCCTGTAATGAGATTTACCTCGATTCGTATAATTCTGGCAATAGTGGCTAGTATGGATCTTGAGTTACATCAAATGGATGTAAAGACTGCTTTCCTCAATGGAGAATTAGAAGAAGGAACATATGTGGAACAACCTGCTGGTTTCATATTGAAAGGCCAAGAAGAAAATGTATGTCGACTTTGGGGGTCGATGTATGGCCTTAAGCAGTCATCAAGACAATGGTATATACGTTTTCATAATGCCATAATGGCATATGACTTTACAATGATAATTGAGGATCATTGTGTATATATCAAAAGATCCAATGATTAATTTGTGATCATATCATTATATGTTGATGATATATTAATTGCCGGAAGTAATATGGAGCTTGTCAATACTGTCAAAAGTTGGTTGTCTTCCAATTTTGAATTGAAGGATATGGGATTGTAAACCCATTGACACTCATATTGCAAAAGGTGAAGGATTGAGCCATAGGCTATGTCCAAGGACTCCACAAGAGAAGGAACAAATGAAACATGTTCCTTATGCTAGTGCTGTTGGGAGCTTGATGTACGCTATGATGTGTACAAGACCTGACATATGTTATGCAGTTGGAATGGTGAGTAGATACCAATCCAATCCAGGTCAAGCACGTTGGAAAGCCATTAAATGAATACTAAGGTATCTAAAGGGGACTGCTGATTATACGTTGAGTTATTATGGAAATGATCTGCAACTCAAAGGCTATTCTGATGCTGATTGGAGAGGAGATTTAAATGAAAGAAAATCTACCTCTGGATTTGTTTTCTTACCGAATAATGGCACCATATGTTGGAGCAGTAAGAAACAAAAGTGTATAGCCTTGTCCACAATGGAAACTGAGTTCGTGGCATTATCAGCAGCAATAAAAGAAGATGTTTGGCTTAAGAGATTATTGGATCATTTAGGTGTTATTTGAAGTGCTGCAGATTCATTGTTGGTTAACTGTGATAGCCAAGCAGCAAAAGCGTACACCAAAGATCCAAAATATCATGGCAAGACTAAACATATAGATACCAAGTATACTTTTGTTAATGATATGATTGCACGAAAAGATGTGAACTTAGAGTACATACTATGCATAGAATGGTAACAGATCCTATAATAAAGCTAATACCTAGAGATGTGTTTTGTGGCCATATAAAATCTCTAGGATTGCGTAGAGTCTGATGTACTGGATTAAAATTTCCCTGGAGTGTTCACATTTGATGAATTTGTGTTTTTCATCATTAATGCCTATGAATCTTTGTTTGATCTTTATGAATGTTAATGCTCAGTGCATTATTTTAAGTTGAGGAAGTATGTTGGACAGATATAAGATTAGCCCACTCACACGGGTAATCGCATCTATTTACTATGTGATAAATAGAGATGAGACTGTTTTTAAGCTTATTATCTAGGTGATAATCGAGAGCTTAAGCTTAAAATATGTATGTCGCCTTAACTGGGTGTTAAGATGAGGACATAATACTTACTATGTCCAAAAGTAAAATACCCCACATATTTTACTTTATCTGTCTATGATGCCAGATGTGAGTTCTGATGAATTTTGTGAATGAGTAGATACGTGAACTCAAGTTAGACATTTGGTATGTCTGAACTATCATCTGTACGATATTGAAAGGTATAAACATACGCTCCATAGGAAAGGAGTTAATACCGTAATACGTGTTTCATACTACGTATGCATGAGACGACCAATAAGAGAGACAAAAGTTTGATTTCAACTTTTATGTCGTGTGAGGCTCCTGAGGAAAAGAGTTCCTCAATTTTTAGTCCCCTCATGACTCTTACTTATTCTCAAGATTTCTATTTAGTGTTTGCTATCTTAGGATGTTGCCAATGGTCATGAGTTGATTCGATCTAATGGGGCATTTCTAGAAAAGTAAGCTGAACTGAAATTGAAAGTTTGAAGGAAATCGAATTTTGAGAATCACATTGTAGTTTTGTATTCACCGGTTAACCAATTATGACTGTCTTTGTGATAATCATAATTGATATTATTGTTTGAAAGAGATCAAGAGAGATATAAATGTGATCAATCGATCTAGGGTATTGCATACTAAATCTACTCGGAGTGTGATGCCCATTATGAGCTGCTATATATTCTTAACAAATGTATGGCAACGAGCTCTCAAAGTATGCTGGTCGCACGGATTATTCACCGGTATGAATGTTGAAGAGAGGTAAAGAGAATCCTGTTCAGCCTACCATGTGCGAGTGGGAGATGATGGTTTTAATTGGTGATGGGCTTAAGGCCCGTCCACCCATGCTAGGCCCAAAAGGCCCGGCCCACGGGAATAGGGCCCGTGGATGGGGGAAGGTATAAAAGGGAGGAGAGAGAGAGAGATGACACCAGTTGGAAATCAGAATTTATGTACGTCTTCCCCTCTCCCGTGCGCTCTCTCTCTCTCTCTCCAAAAAGAAAAAGGAAAAAACAGTAACACTCTGACAACTTTTTCCTTCCCTTCAAGGCGTCATCGGATTGAACAGGGCCAGATTTTCTTCCTCCTATCGGCGTCGGTGTCTAATCTGTGACTAACAAGGTATGCTCGAATCCGTGGTTTGCTTTAGGATCGGTGATACGTGTTATTCCCGGGCTTCGTCTTCTACATTGATTTAGGGGTTCGATTTAGTGTCGAATCCGGTTTTCGGGGATCAATTATTCCCATCACTCATCTTGTCTTGTTTTCCTCTTGGGCCATTAGGAACTTAATCTCAGTCAAAGTAAAACGTGGGTACTTGCTTGATTGCTTCCTGGACTCATCTCTGTGTTTTTGTCTGGAACTGCTCATCTCTCCTTCCTGTAAGTTGCTCCAATTATGGTAGGGGACTTCATACTTTGTTTTGGCTGTTTTCGTCAAAGCTATGCCGGATGATCCATTCTATTGCAAATGAACAAAGGAGAACATTAGATGTAACTTGTAATTGTGGTTCGCAGAGTGGTTTATCCCAGATGTCCCTCGATCATTTGGAAAGTCATACGTATGCTTAGAATATTGTTTGCATTGTTTTCCTCCTCACAATTCTCAGCAGATGATGAAGACGAAAGTTCGTTTGATTATGCTTCAAACTACATGATTTGTGGGCTGTGATTTCTTTGGCCAACAAGAAGTTAATTAGCTAGAGGAAGTGAGAGTCCCTTTCTTATGTATGATTAAAAATGCATCAGAACTGTTGAAATTGGAATCTCAGGGCACAGATATACGACTTGAGGATCGGCAAGTTTCATATAGTTCTCATCATTCTAATTTGGCAGAAATAGTTCTGCTAAAGAAAGAAAAAAGAAATGTAAACAGAAAGGAGCAAAGGGAAATTGATCCAAATTAATTGCGCGGATAAGTCCATATCTACGAGAATAATCTTAAATCGTAAAATATTATCCTTAATTTTGCAGAATCTTAATCTCTAACAAAACATTTGACGAGGCAATGAGTAAATTCTTTATCTTTAGAGAATCTTAAAGACAGAGAGACTTTTACGGTGAAGCCCCATTCAATCAGCGCAATGCAGAATGTTTCTTTCTTTTCATCTTGCTCCAATGAAAAGGTCATAGGGTTCCAGTATCTGTAGGAGCAAGGTGGAAAGAAGAAAGAAAAAAGAGAAGAAAAGGGAGGAAGAAAAGAGGTCTTCAACGGAAGCCAAAGCGAGTTTCTTCTTTCCAGTTTGTTTTGGTCCACTTTTGATTCAGTTTTTGTCTACCACGTCAAAATTGTCAACTTGTCCAATGAGGAATCTCTTATGGACAATGATGTTGTCCCTGACATTCGAATTCGATACAACCAGATCAAAGAAAAAAAGGAGAGCATTAGATGTAAATTATATACTTTCTTTCTTCAATAAACACTAGTTTTTCTCTTCATTGATGCAAAGAAAATTGATTTCCCACAAACCAATCTTAATTCATATTTAGGTGTCTCAAAGAGAAATCTCAACATAGAGCTTCAATTGCCATTACTAATCAATATATTGTGATTCGTCGGCTTGTTCATTCCCAAGATCTAATGGGACGAGCTGCGAATTCATAAGATATGATCACCAATGGCAACAAATGAAGTACCTCTAGTCATCCGGAGCCATGCGAAACACAAAACTTCCATTTATCATTGTGTAGAGGTGCTCTATTTGATCGGCTATGACCTATTTCCTCAGTCATTGGTCCATGTCATAGATCATGACCAAGTGCATTAATCGTGGCCTGGAACATTCCTTAGTCATGTGGGTCATGGTCAAGCCAAGCGGCCATTGAGAACGAATTGATGATCGAGTTCCTTGAGAATTGATGATCCATGAATCCCTTTGATAAGATGAGACCATGCCTTGGGCCTAAATAAGCCACGATCTTGTGATGACCAAACCATGATGGTGCCACGATGAGCCCACAATGAGTCTAGAGAAAGATCAAGAATGTTGCAATCGCCTCAAGCAGTCATAATGGCTTCACAATGAGAAGGTACTGATTGAATCTCATAAAATAATTGGTAAGAATTTCTCACTAAATTTGGCACGGCTGGATGAAAGATAAAAAGAACATTAGATGAAACTTATGTGCTTTCTTTCTTCGATAGATATTCGTTTTCCTTTCATTGATGAAATTTCATTTCTTATATAGTGTTGATTTGCATCTCTTCCTTCTCTTTTTCATCCTTTCTCTATTCTCATAATAATAATAATTATTTGACACTGTGTCAAACAATTCTATTCATTGACTCTTAAGTGTTGTGGGGAAATTGATTATCGACCAATGTGCTGTAAATGGATAGTTTCATGGACTGATGCGTAAAATGTGTTCGTTTTTCTTGATAAAAAGAGAAAGGAAGAGATCTGTTTTTTGTTGATATGTGCATTTAATTGGTTCATTTTTCTTGAATGTCCAACGGAACGAAGCTTTGAAAACTGAATTAACGTTTTTCAACCGCTTTTCTACGCTTCATATAAGAGATGCGTAGCTGCCAGTCAAACCTTCCCAAGCCATTCGATATTTTCTATCCAAGAGTTCAGAGCCTAAGTTTTCCACGGAAGCTACACACCCAGAGAATTCTCTTCCGTCTCTGATTTGATGGAAAGAATGCCGAGCTCACAACACGCGAACGGTGATGGCAACAATGGCAACAAGTTTGGAAAGCGCCGGCCAATTGTTCGGATAGTCAAGGGCTTCTCCTACTTTAAGCGAATTCTACAGGGAAACCTTTTTGGCTGGCAGAGCAGTAGTGCTGCTGATGGAGGACGAGATAATCGAAGTGCAAGGGTCCACCCAGCACGAGTGGAGGAGGAAGACGTTCCTAATTATCAGGCGGGAAAGGTTCAAGATCAAGAATCAATACATGGATCTGATCGAAGAAAGAGTGACGATTTTGTCGGGGGAGAAATTAACGGAATCAACCCTGCATCGGAAGCAAGAAGATCCTCACAATTGGCCGAAGAAGTTTCGATGGTGAGATCTCATGGACAGACAAGAGACAACGTGGTTTTCACACCCAACAGCACCGATATGAGCTTAAGGGAGTGGCCATTACTAGGCTTCAATCATGGAATGGAAGATCGAAGAGCAGGAATTCATGATCAAGACTAAACACAGAGACCGCACAAGCAGAGGGGTGACTGCGCTGCTATTGCGAATAAGAACAGTCCTGGGGGATCAAGGCAGAGTGGATGGCCACAGCTGTTCGAGTATTCAAGAGAGCTGGGCGAAAGGAAAAAGGAAGCCAAGAGGAAACGGAAGGAACGAAGGAGGTCATCGCGGAAGCAATAGCTAAAAAGAGAAATCACATACTTCTTTGCGATGATGCATTTATTTTCTTGGAATCTCTCTCGCAAAGCGAGACGATTAGTTTGCTTTTCTCGTTTTAGGATTTTGTTGGGCGCTTCATCAATGGGTTCTCTTTGAGTATAAGGATTTAAGTGAAATTGATTTTCACGGAAATATCACTTTTTAGCTCGTGAGTCGCGTCTTGCCACGAACCAAACAAGTGAGGATGAATTTTCTTGTGGAAGTGAAGGGATTTTCCGGGAAAGTTTGGATGTGGAGTAAGTCTTCGTGCTCTCATATCCATTCTGCTATCTCTTATTTTTGGAAATTTGGATCCGTCACATATCTAAGAGGAAGAGCCAAATTATCTTGTTTCTTTATTTCTTTTCTTTCTTTTGTTCATAAGGCTTATGAAATTGTATCGACTCAAACATTAAGTGAGGGAAGAATTTACTGTTTACAAATCGAGAAAAATTATTCCTGTTACAAAAAGTCCACAGTGCCATATACATATTGTAGTTATTTGTGTTATTGCTATATTACTAGTTTATTACTCCTGCGGGTTTTGTTTATTCAATCGGCATATATATATATATATATCTCCGATAAGATAATTACTAACATTTGTATCATAACTGAAGCTCCTCTATATTAGCCATTATTTTCCCACCAATAAAAATTTGTAGTAGTAAAAACAATGGATGATTGTAGATTAGGGAAAAAGGAACAAAAGATAAGACATGTTTCCTGGTCTTTTTCCTTTCAAAATATATAAGTTGATTTAACAAAATCAAAGACAATGTTAGTCACGAAACTGGATTCCTCGAAAACTGGGGCAACAAATGAATAGACTAATTAAAAAAAAATGAAAAGATTCTAGTGAAAAAATGTATGCGTTCAAATTGTTAAGCGCAAAATATTGAATTTGATATAATATAAATCAATGCATAGGTAGTATATTTTAAATAATAAAGAATAATGAAACTAAAAAAGGATAACCCCATAGTTTGACATGCATTTTCTCTTCACTTTTTGACTAAATATAAACCAAGAGAGGTGCGCATGTTTAGTTGTGCCGTGATCTCTCTTCTTCTTTATTCCATTTTTTGTTTGAGGAAAAGCCGGGACGCATCGACATGAGAATGGGAGATTATTAGACCCTTGGAAACTAATTGGTCGAAAGTTCTATTGTCAATAGACAGATCTGAATAAGATTGAGGGTAAATTATGTTTTTACTTTTGGAAACTATTATTAAAAAGAAAACTAAGCAATGATGCTTCTGACATATCGAAACTTTGTCTTCTATGTTATCTAGCTTGATTAGCCAATCTCTCTTAAGTCATATTGAAAAACGCAATATTAGGTCGGTAATTTGTGGGAAATTAATCTGAAATTTTTTCTGACTTCCTGTGGTTAAGGATTCAACAAATTCCAATTAAGTTGAAGAGGACATATATTAGATACTTGCACGCTAGTAGAGATGACAAAGAAAAAAAGAACGACATTCTCATACTATTTAAAAGAAAAATTAGAGAGAGGAAATGATCCAATAAGACTTTTTCGGGAGCTTCCATGGTGATAAAAATCTTAATACGAGGAATCAACAAAAAGTCACAAAATGTGAATGGCTAAATCTTAATACGAGGAATCAACAAAAAGTCACAAAATGTGAATGGCTAAATTTTGCTTTTCACCGGGGGGGGGTGATAAATTACAGAAATAGTATCAAATCATTCATTTATTTTGAACAAATCAATAAACAGCTATAATTGACATAGAGATGAATCTACAAAATTACATCATTTATTTGCGATACAGTCAATTGGTGCAAATTCTGTGTATATATAAACTGTCATGATGGATTCATATATTTCATTTTTTTTTTTTTAACTTCGTAACTATTAGACATTTCGTAACTATTGGACATTGTCACTGCAATAATATCTACGGTAGAACTAAATAATTATCTAATAGATTGAGACATCAAAAGTTGTTCTCTTAGGCCTTTTACTTTTGTGAGATTATTCTTTAGATTTTTACATGAAAATGAAAATACCTATGCGTTGCACTAATCTTTATTTTTGAAATAACAATGAAAGCATGAGAAATCCCTTTTCCAAGTGCAATCCTATTCGTAGGCAACAATCTTCATGATCTTCTCTCGCTTCCACTTAAACTCTAATTGAATGTCAAGAAATCGATAGGCTTGCTACAGTCGATGGAACTTCTTATGACAAGGAACTAGCTTGAAAACAAGGCTTCCTGTTGTTGACCAAAACTCTTACGAAAAAATTTCTCCCCCAATGCATCTGTGTGTTTCAATATATATTCAAATTTTTCTAAGAAGAAAAGACTGTTTATTACTGGACTTCCACATTGAATGCACTCAAAGGCAATTTTAGTATATTAGATTTGTTTAGATTATTAGTAGTGTTGTTATTGTCAAAATTATGACATCCATTCTAAGAAAGTATAATTTTCAATATGATAGCTTGTAGATATACTACTCAGTATGAAGATAGGCTCCCTACCTATAGAATCTCAATAATGTAATCTTAAAATATCATAATTGAATGTCAACACCTTGATATTAAATGTAGTAAGTTTTCAAGGAATCTATATTGAAGTTAGCATATTAAATTCCTGAGAGTTTTTTACAGTATCATATATAATGAGTATTCCTCTTTATATCAATGTTTTATTGCTATTCTTGCTATTTTCTTTAAAAGCTAAATAATTGAGGCACCATCCCTTTTTCCAAACGACATAATCATTAGTTTTGTCAACCCAATTTAAAGTTGCCAAACGTGGTCTTCGCGTTGAGGATATGAATTCACGCTATGTTTGTACACATAAATAAAAAGTGCTCTGGTGCACTTCTTAAACGATCAAATAAGGTAATGCTCAATTTGACAATGAGAAAAAGTTCGGATGCTTGCGGTGTTATAATCGCCTGGTCGTATTGATAGGAGATATGCTATATTTAAAGTACATTGTTGGATATATATGCTGCTGTATCTGACAGTCAATCCTCCCAATAGCTATGCCAATAAAGTGCGCTAGCATTTAGTGAATTAAGATTAGGGTGTAATTTTACCGAGTAGATCAATTCTAAAGGCTCAAAATCAGGGAGGAACTTCAAAATTAGGGGCAACTTTGTTGAAGTGCAATCCTACATCACTTAATTGGTGGGTTTTATCATGCCCTATATCATTGAACAATTTATAATTTTGAGTTAAATTTTCTGGCATGATATAAGACTAAACTTTAGTATTTTCTAAAGTATTATACTGCATCTCCCTCCATCTAGTAGATCAATTTTTCGAGTTAGACATTCTAACAATTTTTCTTTGTAAGAGTACTACTTAAGACAAAACACTTTCTGTTTTGAGCAAAGTTTTCGCAAACACTCAAGAACTCCTGATATCGCCATCGCCTCCCTGCGACCCTTGCACTTGCCTGTCGGCATCCTCATCAATTAGCTCATCTATCTTTATTTTCCCTATTGTCTATCTTCGAGGGGGCAACCTCAGCTTTGAGGTCGTGAGCCTCAAATCCAATGTCTGCCATGCTCGACCAGCCACTGGAGCTGGGGGGATCGTAAGCAGGTTGGTGATGACAACACAGCCGCGATGATGGACCAACAGTGGCTGGTGCGGATCTTTACTGACCCTTTAAACTGATTTGATGTGTTTTGCTGGTGCAAGGAGGTGAGCGGTTATGGAAAACTAGAAAAGGGATAAAGAAAGAAATGAAAAGGAGGAGCAAAGAGAGATTCATCCTAAGCCGTTCAAATTAGTTGTGCAGATAACTCCATATCTTTAAGGGCAATTTTAAGATGTAAATTATTATCCTTAATTTTGGAGAGTCTTACTTAATCTATAAGGAAACATTTGATGAGGCAATGAGAAATTATATAAACTTTACAGAAACTTATAAAAGGACCGACTTGTACATTGAAGCCCCATTCACTCAACCCATGTAGAACGGCTTCTTTTTTCCTTTTTTCCTTTCGCCCTACTCTGATGAAAAGGCTAGGGTTCTAATATCTATTGGAGCTAGGTGGAATGATCATCGGAGCAAGGCGAAAGGAAGAAAGAAAAAGAGAAGACTAAAAGGGAGAAGAAAAGAAGTCATCAATGGAAGCACAAGGTGAGTTTCTTTTCTGCGTTTTTTTTTTTTTGGCCAACTGTTGATTCAGAATTTTTGTCTACCCTGTCAAAATTGTCAAATTGGTCGTATTCTCTTATGTACAACGAGGTTGTTCTCGACATTGGAGTTCGACACAACTAGGTCAAAGTAAAGAAAAGAAGAAGAACATCAGATGTAACGTGTATCGGATTTTTCTTCAATAGACCCTTGTTTTTCTGTTCATTTATGCACAGAAATTGACTTTCCACAGATCAATCTTAGTTATTATCCAAGTATCTAACAGATAAATCTTTGTGTGAAGCTTCAGTTGCCATTGCAAATCAACATCTTGTGATTCGGTGGCTCGTTTGTTTCCAAGATCTAGTGGAATGAACCACGGATTCACAAGAGATAATTGCTTACGGCAACGAATGTGGAGAAAGATCAAGAATGTTGCAAGTGCCTCAAGAAGTAATTGAGGCTACACAATAAGAAGGTACTAATTTCCCCTTTTTTGCTTTTGTTGGTAGAAGTCGGGATGGCATCGACATGATAGTGGAAGACCATTAGACACTTGAAAAGTAATTGATCAAATATACTACTGTTAGTAGACTGATGTGAATAAGAACAAAGTGAGGTTATGTTTTTGCTTTTGGAAACTTCTATAACTAAAGAAAACTAAACAATGATGCTTTTGACATATTAAGAACTTCGTCATCTACGCTTTTTAGCTTGATTAGTGAAATCTCTCATAAGTTGTATTGAAAAAGGCAAGATTAGGTAGGTGATGTACAAGTAGTTAATCTGAAATATTTATCCATTGAAGTGGTTACCAATTCGACAAATACTATATTATATAGAGTTTATTTCACAAAAAGAAAGTACATGATGTGAATGAACAATTTTAATTATAATTCTTTGAGTTACATAAAGCAGAAGGGAAAAAGGAAAACCTTTTGAGAACACATATACTTACGCATGTAGACATTTTGAAGAAAATAAAAAATTTCTGAGTTCCCATGCCTTTTAGAAAGACAACACAGGAAAGGGTCTGATGAGATTTTTTTTTAACGGAAGCTGCCATGGAGAATTGATAAATATTCAAATGCGTGGAATATACAAAAAGTCATGGGATTTATTTGACTCGTTGGCTTTTCATAAGGGGATGTGATTAGGCCAGATAAATTAAAATCAAATCTTGAATCCATTTTGAACGAATCAATTAACAGAACTCCTTATACATTCAGCTGGTATGAAGTTAGTATGATAAATATTAGTGTATAATAGAATTTAATTTACTACGCATGTATTGACAATCACGATAGATTTAGATAATTTAAAATATTTCCTTGTCTTGTAGCTATTAGTCATCATTATACTATCCACGAAAGAATTATAACAGAACTATATATTTCTTCACAAGCTGAGGATCCATTTATTTCTCAAAATTTTTTTATTTGGAAAACACTTTTCCAGTAGACAATTGATTGTATCGCGTACAAAAATGAACAAATAAAAAATACCTCACCATCCACAAAATAGTTAGGCGTAAATCATTAATGACGAAATATTATCTGTTAACTAATTTTCCTGAAGAATATAACAAATCATCTTTCAGAAAATATTTTCTAAGTCTCAAATTTTCTGCAAAAAAAAGGCACTCTTAAATATAAAAAATTATTCTCTTAGGCTTTTACTTTTGTAACAAAAAGTCTTTGAAGTTCTATTTGACAAGGGAAACGATTAAGCGTTTCCTTGGTCTGTATCTTTAAAATACAATTAAAAAAAAGTCTAATTAACGATAGATTTAGATGCTTATATTTAAACTAAGTGTCGCGACCTAATTTTTCGGGTTCACCACCTAAAACTAGGTTAATGGATTACTAAGTCTTTAAGCTTAGCTCGAGCTCTCCCAAGCCCATACCAATTCGCGACTTAGGTTTGAATTCTTAACATGCAAATGATTTTCAATCAGGAGTTGCCACTAATCTATTTTTGGTGGGTCGATTAGAAACCCAAGTAAAGTAACAGGATATTTACTTTACTCCTATGAACCAGAGATTCATGAGTTCGGGGACTTGGTTACACCAGACTATCCTAGTGCACTTTCGGTACCTTTTTATTTCATTTTCAAAAAAATGTTTGGCAATTGAATTGATTTTAATTTATCTTCCTAACATGTGAGGTGATCATACATGTGCGCATACCACCAATATAACACTTAAGAAAGCAATTAAATATTGCAAAACATACCTAGCAACAACGAAAGCATCTGTATTGTTAAATCAGAATTCACATCAGCAACCCTAGATATGATTTCTAATTAACACGCAATTTCAATTTTTTTGTTTTCACTTTATTTAATGAAAATCATGCGATGCATGCTAATAATCTAATATGACATGGTAGCACAACCTAAACTATATGACATGAAGAAATGCAATAATTAAATGCAATCTAAATGATCTAACTCTAATGACATGCAATGCGATGCAATGACATACAAAATTATTTCAACTAAAATAACATGCATCATGCAATTTCATATGTGAGCTATATGTCACGCGGCATTTATTAAATGACCTGGTCTAATGACGAGAAAGTTCTAATTAAATAAACCTAATAAAAACTAGATGACGTGCATTTGATATTTCTATTTTTAAAATGCAAAAATGATCTAGCTAGATTAAAATTCTATCTAATTTAAACTAAGGATTAAGTCACATTAAATCCTAGTTTAAACTAAGATATTATCTTAATCTAACATGCAATTTATCTAATATGCAATGATGTGCGGAGCATGCCCTAATTCTACAAGACATATGCATGCCCTAAAACTAGATGATGTGCATTTGATATTTCTATTTTTTGAAAATGCAAAAATGATCTAGCTAGATTAAAATTTTATCTAATTTAAACTAGGGATTAAGTCATATTAAATCCTAATTTAAACTAAGACATTATCTAAATCTAAAATGCAATTTATCTAAAAAGATGATCTAAATTTAAAATGAAACATGACATTCTAATCTAAAATGCACAATGATTTTTCTTGTGTTTTTCTTTAAGAAATTCGAAATTAAAACTTCACATAATTAAACATGCAATTCAATAAAAAAAACTAATGACCTAAAGGAACGTACTTTCTTTTTTGGATTTTTTATATCAAAACTCGTAATAAGATTGCAATCCTAAATATGCAAGATAATAAAAACAAACCTAATCCTTATTCAGATTTTTTTATTTTCTTATTTAAAAAAAAAACTCGAAATAAGATTGTGATTTTAACCCTAAGACTAGGAATATTCTTAAACAACTTAACCCTAATTCAAATATTTTTTGGGTATTTTTTAGTGGGTTTCCAAAACAAGCAATTATCAAATAAACATTGTATTTAAACTAACCAGGACATTCAATCAAATAAAGGATTAAAATAATTGAAAAAATAACTTTGTTGTCTCACAGGTCAAATTAACGATTATCCTAACTCTAATTATCACGACAAAGAATTCAAAATAACTAAAAATCTGATCCGAATTCTTACAGATCAAATTAATAATTATATTGATCTAACAATTAAAGTACTATCAACAAATCCCAAGAATTAATATAATTAAAAAATGACCCGACATCTTACGGGTCAAATTATTAATTACAATAATTTTAGGGAAAACTCCTGTGGATAATGCCTACAATAAAACAAAAATCAATTCCCAATATTCCAATTGGTACAATAATACCAAAACTAACTAAAAATAAAGTAAAATAACATAAAATAAGAGAAATAAAAATAAATAAAAAAGAAAACAAAATGAACAACCTAAGGAAAATTTTCAAGTTCGTCATTCTTTCCGGAGGATGACCGGCGTCGGAGCTTTGGCAAGGGTGGACCAGCACGCAGCGAGGGAAAAGCAGCAGCAGGAAAGGGCTAGTGCAGTGTCCTGCAATGGCGTTGCTGGGTCGGAGGACTGCTACCGAAACGAGCAGAGAGCTGCCATGGGAGCGTCGCTCGGAGGAGGGGTGTTAGACACCGGGTGATCGTGGACAGAGACGCTGAAGGGACGTCGGCAATGCGGTAGTGAGGCAATGGCGAACGCAGCAACGAGCAGCGGTGAACGAAAGGCTCAAGATCTGTTACAGAGGGTGATGGTGTCGAACCAGAGACGGTGGATCGAGATCACGAGTAGTGACGATGGTTCCGTCGGACTGGTGCAGCGGCTCAGTAGCGACGGCAGCTTTGTACGCGCAATAGAGGCAACACCAAGTCGTCAGATCGTTGGATCTGCAGAGTTGGGTCTAGCTGCAAGAGCGAAGCTAGGCGCTAGGCTGGTTGCAACAAGTCATTGGCAAAGACAGGGCTGTGTTGCTGCATCTGAGCGGAAAATTCAAGCAGCATAAGAGGTCGCCAGCGAGTCAGGGGCGAGATTAGTGGAGCGGCGATGGTGTCGGGGGCGTCGGCGTGGCGGAGGTCGTCCGAGCAAGGAATGCGAGGTGGTCGCGAGCGGATCTCGAGCACGGGCGTCGAGGAGCGCGTGGCGCGGCGAGGGCTTTGAGATGGAGACCGTCGGGGGCGGCGTGCGGCGAGTGGATGATGAAGTGGCAAGGTGCGGTGGTGTCTAGCGATGCGCCGCTTGTACAGCCCCCCGCTTTTTCGAGCTTCTCCCTTGCAAAGAAGACGATGTAGTGGCCTCTTTTCTCCCTCTCTCTCTCTCTCGCTCTCTCACCTGTCTCCCTCATGTCACTTTCCCTCTGTCTTCTCTTTTTCCTTTGACATTTCTTCTTTGTTTTTCGAAAACCGAGAGAGCCCCCCTGTGTACTTTTTCCAGGAAACTTTCTTCTCTTTCTCTTTTCTTTTTTGAATTTTTTTGTCCCCTCATTCGACGAAGAGAAGCCCCCTATTTATAGAGAGAAAACCCCAGTTTGTTCTACATACGAAGATTCACGTATATTGACCTAATCGCTAAGGATCATCCCTCGAAACGGAGAGATGTGCTCAACAAGAAAATAACCCCCAAATTCTTTATGAAGATTTTTTTAAAGATAATTCACTTAACTTTTGATATGAGCTCGTTATCCAAAAATCCTTCAAAATCTCATTCCTCCAGAAAATATTTTTTAACAACCTTTTTTAAGAGATAAGTTAAATATCATTGTTACCCTAATAAAAATAAAGAAAAATAAAATAAAATAAAAATAGTTAAAATTTGGGTGTCAATAGCTGCCCCTCTTTGAAGGTGAGCTCGTAGAGGTTGCCTTCAAAGATAAATTGAGACTTAAATTTTGACTATACACATACACTAAATGATTTTTTTTTTTTTGGTCGGAAAATGAACCCCATTTTAAAATGCAATTTAATGATTCATGGAAATGTTAATGCAAATGCATGATCTAAAAGGAAAAGATGTACCTGCAATTACTTACCAGTTAGTGCGGTAAAGCATCTTAAGGTACATGATAAATCCCCATTTACTCTGTAAGTACCTAACTCTCACTCAAGTTCCTTAAAGAGTATAAAAGGTAATAGATTGAGATTGGGAAGAACATTCACATCCAAAATGAAATGTTCAGAGAATTGAGATATCCAGATCCAGACTGAGATGTCAAGATTTTTGAACTCGAAATACCTAGATTCAAACAAAGGTATAACGAGAAAAGTCGAAGAACATTCACATCCAGGGTGAAACATTCAACGAATAGAATTGAGACATCCAGATCCAAACTGAGATGTCGAAATTTTAGAATGCAATTTGTATGCAAATGGTAAAGGAACTTACCTAGAATAACTTACCTTCAAAGAGGGTAGAGTGATTCAAGATAGTTGGTGTTACATGTCCAGGACCCGTACCATTTTACGGTCGCCCAGAATTTTAACATGGCTTTGTAAAGAGACTGCTTTCCCAAGACTCGTATCATTCTACGGTCGCCCAGTATGACAGTATTTGGTTGTGTCTAGGACCTGTACCATTTTACGGTTGCCTAAATGGGGATCTACCTTCCAAGACCTGTACCATTCTACGGTCACCTGAATAGGGAAATAGGTTTTGTCTAGGACCCGTACCATTCTACGGTCGCCTAAAATAGGGAATAGGTGTTGTCGAGGACCCGTACCATTCTACAGTCGCTTTGACGGAAAATTGATTTTTCAAGACCCGTACCATTCTACGGTTGCCTGAATGGGAAAATTGCTTTTCCAGGACCCGTACCATTCTATGGTCGCCTGTTAGAGCAATAAATGTTGTTTAAGACCCGTATCATTCTACAGTCGCCTAAACTAAGGTTTTGCTTAGCTAGGACCCGAACCATTCTTCCGTCGTCCAGCCTTGCAATAGAGATCAACTGACTAGGATCCGAACCTTTCTTCAGTCGTCTTAATCAAACTGAATCTTAAGAAAAATCTTTGGAGGACAACTCAATTGAGTGTCGGTATACCTATGCCATGACAAGTATTTAAGATATGGATAGAGATATACTTACCTAGTAACATCTCTGTTCTTAGGGAAATGTCTCCTGCAAAACATGGTCATAGGAGAAGCAATATGCATTTGTAATCACAAACATGCATTAATTTAAGGGAGGTTCATGCACTATAATTTATATCAAGCTTGCTTCACCTAATTTCCATTGGGAAATATTTCAAAGAGAATGTTCCAATCTGAACACATGAGTGTCATGGATGTGCCAAATGGGGGATCTTTTGGTTTAAAAGGACTTCTTCTCTCATCCTCAATAAAATGGCCATTTCATCTTGACCTTTGATGCAAGATTTTGTCAATCACTCTATCTCACTATCATCATGCCAAACAAGGGTCTGAGCAATCTCGCAAGTGGTACTAACTTACCAATCTGAGAAGTCTTTAATAGGGACTGTAATGCTGGCTTGGTCAACGGCTTAGCAAAGGAGACTCTTTGAGTTGAGGCTAAAAAATGAATGATATTTCACAATCATCTTGGGGTTTACAAGCCAAGAAACATGAGAAATGAAGTAGAAATTATCTTACTCGCACTTCTTCAAGCGATGCTTCCAAACATATGAACTTTTACGTTAATTCAAGTGCCCTAATCTGAAGAGACTTTGTAAGGGACGTAACGTAGGTTGGGTTCATGGGTTGAGAAACGAAAGGATCATTTGGCTCAAAAAGTGTTTAGGGGGTCAAAGTTGGTGATCATCTTGACATTTCCAACAATTTTCCTCCCCATCGTCGAAGATTTTCTTCACATCACAACTCCACTGATTGCAACATCTCAACATTTGAGTTTTTTTTTTTTGTACCATCTTGTTGGGGATATGACTCATTTCATCAAGTGTTTGATTTTTCTTTGGGCATTGGCCTTGCTTTTACCAGGCACACTGCTTTTTCATGCCCCATTTTTTTTGCACTTAATTTCTTTGGACTTGCACAACCTTTCATCTTTTATCAGCATTGTAAACCATGCTACTTGAGTGGTTTGATTTTTCTTGCCTTGCCCCAGTGTGGGGAATGATCACCAACTGGGTTTAATATGAAACGAATTCATAGGCTCAAGGGGTTATGCAACGGATAAAGTGTATAGGATAGAGAAAGAACATCTCTTCGTTGTCTTAAGGCACTTTAAATTATCGTACAAGTTACACTGCGAAAGTAATACTCAAAGATTGATGCAAGTGCGAGTAAGAAAATTCCTATCATTCATTTCATATCTTGTCCCAGTATGAGACAATTCTTGACAGGGATAATTTAAAAAAGCTCTTCATGTGTGTGGGCTCAAAGGGCTGAACAATGGATATACTTGTAGTGTTTCGGATAGTAGAAGAAACTGCCTCTCATCACCTTAGTTGACATACCCTTTGTGAGATCACCCTTTTTCTCGTAGGCATGGAATTTTTCCACACAACTCACTAGAAATTAGTGTATGAAACAGTGTATGGAATAAGGCTTGCCTTTCATCATTCCAAAGTATCCCATTTGACACATTCAATTTATCTCACACAATTCATCAAGGAAGAAAAATGCAATATTTGCGACAAATTTGAACAATTCAACTCACTGAGGCAATTTATTTATCATAGAAATGTTTGCAATTCAAAATATGACATGGCAAATTATATCATGGGTGATACTTCTTGACAGCATCGAATTAACTAGAGTGGAAAACTCACGACCATCCATTTTAGTCAAGATCCAGGAAGTACCTTCTTCACCACATATGGGCCGCTGTAATTTGGAGCAAACTTGCCCCTAGGATCCGGAAAAATTGGTAACAACTTCCTTAGAACAAGATCATTTACCTTGAAATGTCTCGGCCGCACCTTTCGGTTGAAAGATCTGGCTACTCTCTGTTGATATGTTTGGCCATGGCAGAGAGCCTTTAGTCTTTTCTCATCGATCAAGTTTAACTGTTCAAGTCTTTGTTGCAACTATTCTGCCTCAGATAATTCCACTTGGGATAATACTCTCAGGGAAGGGATATCCACTTCCACAGACAAAACTGCCTCCATGCCATATACCAATGCAAAAGGAGTTGCCCCGGTAGAAGTACAAATCGATGTCCGATACGCCATTAGTGCGTAGAGTAATCTATCATGCCAATCTCGGTAATTCTCGACTCTCTTAGCCAAGATCTTCTTAATATTCTTATTAGCCACTTCAACAGCCCCATTCATTTGAGGGCGATAAGGGGATGAATTCAAATGCTTGATCTTGAACTCGTTGAACAACTCATTAACGAGCTTGTTGTTCAAATTTGTCTTGTTGTCAGTGATAATCGTTTTAGGGACACCATAGAGAGCAATTATGTCACATTTGATGAATTTTGCAACATTGCGAGCAGTGACACTTGCAAATGACATAGCTTCTGTCCATTTGGAAAAATAATCTATTGTCACCAAAATGAAACAATGTCCATTTGAAGCCTTAGGATTTATCGGGCCGATCACATCAATCCCCCACATTGAGAAGGGCCATGGCTTAGAAAACTGGTGCAGCTCTGTTGAAGGAACATTTATCTTGTCACCATGAATTTGGCAATGATGGCAACTCCGAACATGCTGAATACAGTCACCTTTTAGCGTGAGCCAATAATAGCCTAATCTCATGATCTTCTTAGCCATCATGTGTCCATTCATATGGGGGCCACACACTCCTTCGTGAACCTCCTGCATAATTTGAGTGGCTTCAGCTGCACCCACACACCGCAATAAGACTGAATCATAAGATTTCTTGTACAAATTTTCACCACTGACAAAGAACTTTGAGGCCATCTTCATAATGTACTTCCTATCAACTGGAGTGCTTCTCTCGGGGAATTCCTGTTTTTGGATGTAGTTCATGATATCGTAATACCATGGTTTTCCATTAGACTCTTCTGTCACCATCATACAATAAGCCGGTCTTAGCAGAACCTTTATCTTCAATGGCTCAACTTCTAATCCGTTAGTGACTTGCAACATAAATGATAAAGTTGCGAGTGCATCTGCAAATTGATTGTGAGACCTCGATAAGTACTCGAATGAAACTTCATCGAATTCCTTGATCAAATCTTCTAAGTACTTGTGATATGGGAGCAATTTAGCATCCTTAGTCTTCCATTCACTTACGGTATGCAGTATGATCAACGCAGAATCCCCGAACACTTTTAATTTGGCTACACTCATCTCGATTGCAGCTTGAAGCCCAAGGATGCAAGCTTCATACTTAGCTATATTGTTAGTGCATGGGAATATCAATTTCGTAGCTACCGAGTGATGTTGTTCATCTGGGGATATTACAACTGCCCCAATGGCCGAACCAGACAAGTTCACAGCTCCATCAAAGAACATTGTCCATGAGTCTTCATTTACACTCAAGATACGGTCATCTAGGGAACGGTCATCATTATTTGAGGCTTCCGGATTCTCAACCAATAAATCGGTGATCACCCGACCCTTAACCGACTTCTGTGGCATATATTGCACATCCAATTTTGAGATCAAAATTTGCCACTTAGCCAACTTTCCCACCAAAGTTGGCTGATCAAGTAGGTACTTGATAGGATCGTTCTCAGTTACGAGGAATGTTTGGTAATGCAGTGTATATTGTCTTAATCTATGTAACACCCACACTAGTGCAACACAAGTTTTTTCCACATCAGAATATTTCAGCTCTGACACGGTGAATTTTTTACTCAAGTAATAAATGGCTCGTTCTTTTTTGTCAATGGGACTTTCTTGTGCCAACATTGCACCCAAAGACTCACTATGAATGGTGAGGTAGAGAATCAGAGGATGCCCTGGCGATGGCGAGACAAGAACTGGTGGATTCATCAAGTATTGCTTCAACTTGTCGAATGCTTTTCGACACTCATCATCCCAATTGACTTGTGCATTCTTCTTTAAGAGGTTGAAGAATGGCTTGGCGGTTTCAGAAAGTTGGGAAATGAATTGAGCAATATAATTCAATCTAGCCAAAAGACTTCAGACTTCTTTCACTGTTGATGGAGGTTGCGGCTCACATATGGCTTTAGCTTTAGCCAGGTCGATCTTATTCCCTTTACTGTTCACAATAAATCTAAGTAATTTACCAGATGTTGCTCCAAACACGCATTTAGTGGGGTTTAGACGAAGCTTGAACTCATGGAGTCGATCGAACAACTTCTTCAAGGTTTCGACGTGGCTTTTCCCAGGTCGAGTCTTTGCGATCATATCATCAACATAGACCTCGATCTCTTGATGCATCATATCATGGAATAATGCTACCATGGCTCGCTGGTAAGTTTCCCCTGCGTTCTTGAGTCCAAAGAGCATAACCTTGTAATGAAAGGTCCCCCATAGGGTGATAAATGCAGTTTTCTCCCTGTCTTCCTCCTTCATCCTTATCTGATTGTACCTAGAAAAACCATCCATAAATGAGAATAGTTCAAATCCGATAGTACTATTAACAAGGACATCTATGTGAGGTAGCGGGAAGTCATCTTTTGGGCTAGCCTTGTTCAAATCCCGATAATCGACACAAACTCGAACCCGACCATCCTTCTTCATCACCGGCACGATGTTTGCTACCCATTCAGGGTTTTTGCGAGACTTCAATGAATCCGACTTTTAGAAGCTTCATCACCTCCTCCTCTATCTTCTTCGAGAGCTCAGGCTTAGTTCTCTGCAGCCTTTGCTTCTTAGGAGGCATGTCCGAGTTAGTAGGCAAACAATGTTCCACGATTGATGGGTCTAACCCAGGCATGTTAGGGTAGGTCCATGCAAAAATGTCTTGATATTCTTTTAGTAACTGAATTAGGCGTTTAGCCTCGTCTTTAGAGAAATTCACCCATATTTTCACCTCCTTGGCTTCTTCAGTGTCACTTAAATTAATAATGACGGTCTGCTCGGATGTGAGAGCCTTGGCTTTTTCATGTTGTTCCCAGCTTCGCTGCACCTCGATGGAATCTTCGATCGAATCTTTAAGAGCATCATTATTATCACTTGGAGCATTGGATTGGACCATTTCCACACCTTTGCATACTATATGATTGTCCTCTTGTGGGCGAGGGCCCGTTTCTTCCAGAGGTTCTCCATCAATGGCTCCAATGGAGAGGTCATCGAACAAACTTGAAATTCCTTCCAGGGTATCATCAGAGTTTTCCAACTTTGAAGGCGTCGGATCATCCAAGCCATCCCATCCGCTTGGAACTATATTGCGGGCATCAAAGTAAAAGCTGGGAGGAGCTAAATACTTCACCATATAGTCGAACTTCCCACTTGGCTGTCTGAGAGTATCCATCACTTCAGCTTCATCTTGCATCATAATTAGAGGACCAAGGAACGTCTCATGAATGTTTGGAGGTTGTAAATTTTTCCTTCCTCGCCCTTGCTCAGGTGGCGAGATATGCCTTCCCTGTCTTTATCTTCCGGAACTTCCTCCACTTCTTCCATAGTACCCTAACCCAATAGATCGGGACCTCTGAGGGGCTTCAATGGGGTTTCGAATACCCTGATCATTTCTTCCAAGCCCATTACCAGGGACAAAACCATTCCTAACCATTACTCTTCCTACCATGAGGGCAGCATCTGAAACCTCAGGAGTGGGTGGCGATGAACCTCGAGAAACATGTATGGTAGACACTAACTCAAATGAGTGATAACTTGATTCGAATTCAACATCGGCTCCACATAGGGGATAGCCGTCTCGTGATATGATCCTCCTTCACCATACACAGTGACTAGCTTCCTTTCAATCACAAATTTTACAACTTGATGTAGACTTGAAGGGACTGCACCAGCAGTATGTATCCAAGGACAACCTAGCAGAAAATTGAAGGCGGTAGGAATATCCAGCACTTGAAATGAATGTTGAAGACAACCAGCCCTATTTGCACGTCAAGATGGATTTCCTCGATCACCTCCTTTTTCGTTCCATCAAAAGCTCTCACCGAAGTCTTTGCAGTATGTATCTTTGACGGGTCTACCTTGAGCCGATGAAGAGTGGCCAATGGACATATGTTTAGGGCAGACCCATTATCAATGAGCACTCGGGACACATGAGAAGCCTTATGCTTGACCGATATGTAGAGTGCTTTGTTATGCCCCCTACCCTCAAGAGGAAATTCTTCATCAGAAAAAGTAATCATATCCTTGAGAAGGACCGACCCCACAAAATCCTCTAACTTATTCGCCACAACCGTTTCGAGTACACGAATTTCACTCAGCACCTTCATTAGTGACTTTTGATGCACAATGGATGTTAGGAGGAGTTTGAGCAAAGAGATCTTAGCAGGCATCTTTCGCAAATGATCAACCACATTATATTCGCTTTCTTTAATCGCAACCAGAAATTCCTTAGCCTCTTCGTCAGTGACAGGCTTTGCAGATTGAGTACTAGCTTGAGCATAAGTTCGACCAGACCTTGTAACGAGGTCAACATCATAGGACCAAGTAACTGCCGTATTGTTGACATACTCATATGATTAAGGCATCTCAATCACAATCTCCTCATCAGATGCATCTTCTAGCGAGGGCATATCTGCGAGTGAGATATCTACTTCTTCCTTACCATCATCGAGAGCAGTCTACTCCTCCTCCCAATCGATGATGATGTGGGAAATAGTAGAAACTACGCAGTTACGGTCAGCATACACGATGATGCCATCATCCACCATTTTGGCAATTCTTTCCTTCATCAGCGACAGGGGAACATCGTCTTGATCTGGATAATATCCTGCTCTCACCAATCTATTGTAGGTGTTTTCCACACGCACCTTCGAGTTCTTGATCCGTCTGACTTCAGGTTCTAAGATAGCATTCACTGTACCCTCATGCTCCAGTAACGGATTTTTCTAGACGTTTGGCCGAGTAGTTTGAAATGAGAAGGCTTTCGTGTCCAAAAGATTTTGGATCTTATGCTTGAGGGTGAAGCATTCGTCAGTTGAATGCCCCAATTCACCATTATGGTAGTCACACTTCTTTGTCGGGTCATAACCACGAATGTTTTCGCGATTGGGACGCTTTGGTTCACTAGTAAGCAAACATTTCTTTCGGAGGATTGTCAATACTTGGGATGGAGACCTAGGGAGAGGAGAGAATTGCCTTCTATTACTCACTTGGGCAAACAATTAATGGCCAGCGGTTTGTGATTGTCTTGAATTCATTTGGATTGCCAGGGCACGTTTGACAATTTCTTGGCTATAAGCCATATTCACATCCACAACCGTTTCCTTCTCCTTCCTGGCAATGAATCTTTTACTAGATGGCTTAGTAAACCATCCTTCCCTTATCTCCATCTCTATTTGTTCTCCTATAGGAATAAGCTGATTGAAGCTTTCAACGTATGTACTGGCCATTCGGTTACGAAACTCAGACGGGAGGGTCTTCACAAATAACTTCATCAGCTCCTTGTTGGTAGGCTCAGGAGTAATTTGAGCCACCAGGTTCCTCCATCTCACAGCGTATTCTTTAAATGACTTGATCATTTTCTTTTCCATCTGCTCCAAGTCTTCTCGAGAAGGTGCAATGTCCATGTTGAATTTGTATTGTTTGAGGAACGCATCAGCCACTTCATTCAAGTGTCAAAGAGGTTCACATTCTTCATCACGTACCAGTTTAGTGCGAGTCCAGTCAAGCTAGCATGGACCGATTGGATCATAAGGGGCTCATTTTTCACATGCTGGACCATGCGCACGTGGTACATCTGCAAATGAGATTTTGGACAAGATGTGCCGTCATATTTCTCAAACTTTGGCATTTTGAACTTGCTTGGAATTTTGACCTTCTCATAAACTCACAAGTCAAATGGAAGTGAACTTTGTGACTCCTTGCAATTGTCTCACTTTCTCTTCAAGTTTGGTGAACACATCTTGCTCCGCCTTAGGGACATTGTCGGGCTTGGCCTTTCCAACAATGAGTGGGTCATCCTCCAATTCGGGCATGCTCGTCATCAATCATTTGAACCTTGTTTGCTTGCTTTGGGACTAGCAATCTTTAGGAAGAGCGGGCGCAAGGGTTGGATTTGCTTGGAGAGATTGCATTTGATTGTCATAAGTTGTATAGAGGTGAGTACTTATTGGAGCTGAGTCTCCACAGCGGACATACGATCACGCATTTCATTTTGGTCAGCCATTTTAGCCGTTGATCGTGTAATAATACGTGATTGGCGGGGATTCGTTATGACCTAATTGGATAAAAGTAATGTAAGAGCGAATGACAAGACAGGAAAAATGGCCCATGACAATGGTCTAATTGCCTGATTTTATTTGAAATTTTAACCAAGTTTCCTAACAACTAACTAAGAATTGAAATCCAAAATCCCTAAACATTGAATCTAAAAATTGACAACATTGAACTAGAAATCAAAGTCCCTAAACATTGAATCAAAATTCAAGACGTCTCATTTTATATGCTTTCGGGATTTCAACGCCTTGTGAAGCTTCTTATTTTCCGCTTCAATCATTTCCATTTTCCACTTAAGATGCTCAATTTGGGCTCGTTGGGTTGGCTTCTTAATCACATCAGGGACCACTGGACGTAGGGCGGCAAAAATCCGGTGTTGTTGGATGTAGAATGTCGATGCATGGTGAATCTCCTCCTCGCCTTTTAGTCTCTTGGGCACCAAAATCCTCTCTATGTGGCATTCATTTCATGCAACAATGATCATCTGGATCTCCTTGGAGTAGTCATAGTTTGCTTGAATAAAACAAACTTGGAATAACTCTGTCTTGAGTGGCGGAAGAATTTCTTGAAGAGCTTTGTATTGACAGGCCACCCTATACGGGTAGTAAGAAGTCGCACCGGAAAGGCCCAATAACAGAATTGGCTCATCATGCTTGTGTGAGAAACGAGCTTCCTCAACTCGGAACCATTTAGTATGCCATAGGAATGCCTTAGGATCAAGATTTTTCAAAAAATTAATCCAATGGGCATATTGTTTATTTGGGGAAAAACGTTCTAAGACCGCAAACTTTTGTATGGGGTGCCTAAAATCATCAATCCTAAATTGCTTCATAAGGTGCCCAAATCCTCTTATGTGGGAGAAAAACCATATTTGCAAAAGTTCGGAGAGGGCACGCATGGTCTTTTCCTCATTTTGTTTGAAATGGGTTAATGACAAAAATGTTTCGGCTAAAACCATATTGACATAATTCAACCCGTCGCAGACACGATTAACCACCCATGAAATTGAAGGATTAATGGCATTTTTTCGATAAAGAAAAACGATTAGTCCAAAAAATGTTAAGATGAAAATCCTAGCTTTTGAAATCATCGGTCGGTTTAAAAAACAGCCTTCCAAAAATGAAAATGGGCATGCATAGCAATTGGCTTTAGCAACCTTCCTTACTTCTTCAGCTTCGATTTCTAAAAACTGTGATAATTCAGAAATAGAATCTATACCGATAGGCGGCCTAACAAGTTCCTTCTCCAGGGGCATTCCAATGACAACACTATATTCTTCAAGTGTTGGAGTCAATTCGAACTCACCAAACATAGAGGTGGAAGTCTGTGGACACCAGAAGTGAGGCAACGCCTGTATAACACCAGAATGGATGTTGATTTCTAACAACGAGAGAAGTCAGGCGATCTTGGCTTTCACGTATCTCCGACCATCTTGATCTAATTGGTCCAACCACCTCTTGAGCTCTTTTTTGGGAGTGAAAATGAATTGTACATCGGTTTTCCCCATTGCATATAAAATAAGACCAACGACGAAACCTAATTGTCATGGACCAACAAAATAACAATAAAGTAAATAAATTGCGAAGAATTTAAACAACTTATTTTCACTGGAAATGGAGACATACGCATGAAAAGTGAGGCTCGATTTCTACCTAGACGGCTTAACAAAGTGAGCTAAGAGGGTGATCTGACCGTTGCAGTCTCGCATTAACGTGTCAAGTCCCCTTAACTCCGGCTCAGTCGAATGGAATGTCCAATAGTCGCGCAGTCTCGCGGATATGGACAAAACACATTTCGACACCATGAAAAACTTTCGGGGAAAAGAAGGTCAACCTCTACATAGCAGTCTCACTTTGGAGGAAGTATACTTCTCAACACCATCCTAGAAATCCTATCGCAGCCCAGGTCCGACCGCAGGTTGTGTGTGCAAATAGTGTGGTGCTAAAGCAATAAAACATGCACAACAGTTTAAATGCAAACAACACTTCTAATCAGGAAAAATAAATCATTAATCTTAACATCTCTCTGCAAGACAAGGGTTAGCAAAGACTACTCCATTTATACCTCCCATCTGCAAGAACATTTAATACCTTAGAAATGTTAGGGACGTACCTAGGATCCTTACTGCCCAACACATTTTTAAAAGAAAAAGAGAAATTGGCCTTAATCCACTAAGTGTTTTAACACAAGTCTCCAGCGGAGTCGCCAAGCTATCGTGACCCAATTTTTTTGGTTCACCACCTAAAACTAGGTTAATGGATTACTAAGTCTTTACGCTTAGCTCAGGCTCTCCCAAGCCCATACCAATTCGCGACTTAGGTTTGAATTCTTAACATGCAAATGATTTTCAATCAGGAGTCGCCACTAATATATTTTTGGTGGGTCGATTAAAAACCCAAGTAAAGTAACGGGAGATTTACTTTACTCCTACGAACTAGAGATTTATGAGTTCGGGGACTTGGTTACACCAGACTATCCTAGTGCCCTTTCGATACCTTTCTATTTCATTTTCAAAAAAATGTTTGGCAATTGAATTGATTTTAATTTAACTTCCTAACATGTGAGGTGATCATACGGGTGCACATACCACCAATTTAACACTCAGGAAAGCAATTTAATAATGCAAAACCTATCACAAAGCAACGAAAATATCTACGTTGTTAAATCATAATTCACATTAGCAATCCTAAATACGATTTCTAATTAACATGCCATTATTCAATTTTTGTTTTCACTTTATTTAATGAAAGTCATGCGATGCACGCTAATAATCTAATATGACATGGCAACATGACCTAAACTATATGACATGAAGAAATGCAATAATTAAATGCAATCTAAATTAACCAGGACGATTTAATTATAATGACGTGTGATGAAATGCAATGACGTACAAGATTATTTTAACTAAAATGACATGCGACATACAATTTAATATGTGAGCTATATGTCACGTGACATTTATTAAATGACCTAATCTAATGACGGGCAAGTTCTAATTAGAAGTGAACCTAACAATAATCACTAAAATGCGTGCATTTCATGGACTTAATTCTATATTAAACTAAAGATTAAGTCACATGATTTTTTTATTCTAAAAAATGCAATCTATCCTAGAAATTGCAACTAATTTATCCTAAGACAAATTTTATGAAATTCGAAATTTAAAAAATGCAAAAATGATCTAGCTAGATTAAATTCTATCTAATTTAAACTAGGGATTAAGTCATATTAAATCCTAATTTAAACTAAGACATTATCTAAATCTAAGATGCAATTTATCTAAAAAGATTATCTAAATTTAAAATAAAACATGCAATTCTAATCTAAAATGCAAAATGATTTTTCTTGTGTTTTTCTTTAAGAAATTCGAAATTAAAAATTCACATAATTAAACATGCAATTCAAATTAAAAAAAAAACTAACCTAAATGAATGCACTTTCTTTTTTTGGATTTTTTTATTTAAAAATTCATAATAAGATTGTAATCCTAAATATGCAAGATAATAAAAACAAACCTAATCCTTATTCCGATGTTTTTTATTTCCTTATTTTAAAAAAAATCGAAATAAGATTGCGATTTTAACCCTCAGACTATGAATATTCTAAAACAAACTTAACCTTAATTCGAATATTTTTTGGATATTCTTTAGTGCTTTTTCAAAACAAGCAATTATCAAATAAACATTGTATTTAAACTAATCAGGACACTCAATCAAATAAAGGATTAAAATAATCGAAAAAATAACCTGTTGTCTCACAGGTCAAATTAACGATTATCCTAACCCTAATTATCACGACAACAAGATCAAAATAACTAAAAATCTTATCCGAATTCTTACGGATAAAATTAATAGTTATATTGATTCAACACTTAAAATACTATCAACGAGCCCCAAAAATTAATATAATTAAAAAAATAATCCAATATCTTACGGATCAAATTAATAATTACAATAATTATGGGGAAGACCCTGCGGATAATGCCTACAAAATCCATGAAATAAAGATCACTTCAAATTTACACAATAACAACTAAACTTAAAAGAAATAAATAAAATAAAGTTAATAGAAAAAGAAAATAAAACAACAGGTCACTAGCGAAGACGAGGCTGTGTTGCTACGTTTGAGTGGAAAGTTCGGGCAGCAGAAGAGGTCGCTAGCTAGTCGGGGGCGAGATCAGTGGAGCGGCGATGGCGTCGGGGGGGAAGTACGACGGAGGTCGCGACCAGAGCAAGGAATGCCAGGTGCTGGGTCGCGAGTAGATCTCAGGCACGGGCATCGAGGAGCACCGCAAGCGTCGGCGAGGGCTAAGTTGGAGCGACAAGACCGTCGGTGCAGCATGGCGGCGAGCGGACCAGCGAAGTAGCGAGGTGCGGTGGTGTCTGGCGACGCGGTACCGGTACAATAGCCGGACGAAGCCGGCTGGCGCGTTCGAGCTTCTCCCTCATGAAGAAGACGAAGTAGTGGCCTCTTCTCTCTCTCTCTCTCTCTCTCTCTCTCTCTCTCTCTCTCTCACCTATCTCCCTCATGTCTCTTTCCCTCTGTCTTCTCTTTTTCCTTTGACTTTTCTTCTTTGTTTTTCAAAAACCGAGAGAGCCCCCCTGTGTACTTTTTGCAGGAAACTTTCTTCTCTTTCTCTTTTCTTTTCTGAATTTTCCCCCCACATAACCGAGAAAAAGCCCCCTATTTATATAGAGAAAACCCCAATTTGTTCAACCTACGAAGATTTGCATATATTGACCTAATCGCTAAGGATCATCCTTTGAAATGGAGAGATGTGCTCAACAAGAAAATAATCCCAAATTCTTTATGAAGTTTTTTTTAAGACAATTCACTCAACTTTTGATATGACTTCGTTATCCGAAAATCCTTCAAAATCTCATTCCTCCACAAAATATTTTTTTTTAACAACCTTTTTTAAGAGATAAGTTAAATATCATTGCTACCCTAATAAAAAAATAAAAATAGTTAAAATTTAAGTGTCAACAACTGCCCCTCTTTGAAGGTGAGCTAGTAGAGGTTGCATTCAAAGACAAATTGAGACCTAAATTTTGACTATGCACATGCACTACATGATTTTTTTTTTTTGTGACCCGTACCATCTACGGTTGCCTGAATAATGAATCATTTTCCAGGACCTGTACCTTTTTACGGTCGCCTGTTAGAGCAATAAGGTTGTCTAGGACCTGTACCTTTCTACGGTCGCCTACAGTCAACACTAAGGTTTCAAAGATTTTTTAATTAAACTTCTCTAGGAAGGACACTTTTTTATTAATTTAAAACCTGTGAAATTATGACCAAAAAAAAAAAACTTCTAGCTTTAAGTGAAAGAGCCTTCTTGGAAAAAATTTTAAAAAAAATTCTGTCAAGAAAAGATTTTTTGTTGCAGCGGGTGTTAAATAAAAGAAAGGGAAGAGTTTTTTTTTTTTTTTTTTTGGGGGGGGGGGAGTTCAGCAAGCCACCGACTCCTCAACACGTCCAATCAACAAGCTCGGTTCGAACTTTAATTATTTATTCCTTTAATCAGAGAATTTTTTAGTAAAATTGTAATTTTGGACTATGGTTTTTTTTTTTGGTTGAAATAAACACTTGTATTCATATCAAAGGAAACTTATAACCTGAAGCCAAAGCATCCGCATAAACTAGGTCAAGCATTACAAAAGGAGGGTAAAGGATTTAGTTGTGGGCCAAAAAGTCTATGTGCTCGGCCTTTGCGGTCTAGTCGACTACCATATTTGTCTCGTGCCTACAGTGTTGCATCATTAGGTTAGGGAAATGGGAAAGAAAAACAATGGCCTCCGTGAGGAAAGCACGAAACTCCCACGGTGGCGATCTCTCATCTCACACAACGTCGACAAGGGTGAGGTAGTCGAATTCAATCACAAGTTTAGTACAATGGAGTCCTTGTTGCAGCAAATGTTGAAGGGTGAAGGTAAGTGCTTGGATCTTTGCCTCAAGAGCCGACGTCAATGGAAATCTTCTCGAAAAGTAACCCGTAAGTCGACCTTGGTAATCTATGCAAATACAGGCCATCGATCCTTCTATGCTTCCCAACTGATAGGCACCATCGATGTTGCATTTTAGGGTTCCCACATCTGGAGGTCTCCAAAGCTGTGCAGGATTTAGAGTATCATGCCCTGTTCTTGATTGGGTGGAAGTAGGGATCTGGTATAATCTGGTCTGTGCAACAGTCGCCTCAACTACGAGGGTTGGATCTGGTTGTTGGTTGTGGAAAATGAAGTTGTTTCGCATCCACCAAATCTGCTAAAGGACATTTGTAATGATTTCTAGTCCAAGTGAATGTTTGGGTGTTGTCACTCTTAGTGATAACCATGCATCTAGACGATGGATCGTGTTAGGTAGAGGTTGTAGGTTGATCTATGGGTGAGTCCAGATAGCACGAGTCCATGAGCAGTGTAGAAAGAGATGCTTTGGGGTTTCAGGAGTATTCTGTCGACACGGTTTGCATAAGGGATCCGTGATAATGTGACGTTGAAATAAATTTGCTCTGGAAGCTAGTGCGTTTTGACAAACTAACATAGGAATGTTTTGATTTTTAGTGTTGTTTTCATTGCCCATATTCGTCACCATAAAATCCTGGGATTCTGGTGAGATGTTGATGCTTTGTTGCTGCTGTGGTTGCTTGTTGTCTACATTATAGTATGGCAGTTGCTTTTCGCAGTATATAGACCATCCTTCGTGGCTGTCTAAACTAATATATCTTCTGTATATAGAGGTCTTACTGGAATGGTAAGAACCTTTCCAGTAAGACCTCTGCTGTGACCTATTCTCCTAAGAACCTGTGGAGCAGCGATTGGTTCTAATTATGGTGGATCGAATCAATAAGATCAGCCACCATTGATGGTTCTTCTCTAGTCTTAGGTCCATGGAGAATTCCCATTGATAACCACTGATCTCCACTTATTCTGATCTTATTTCCATTACCAATTGACCAGTGTATGTATGGTAGAATAGCATCTTTGCCCATTAGAATGCTTTGCCATCCCCAGGATGGCCGAGTTCCTCTATCTGCTGATTGGAAGTCTTTTGAGTGAAAGTACAGATCTTTAAAAATTTGACTCCATAAATCTTGAGGCTTTTGTAATAATCTCCAAGCCTGCTTTCCAAGCATCGCTCTATTAAATGCTATAAGGTCACGAAAGCCTAGGCCTATGTTATCCTTGCTTCCTTTAAGAACTTCCCACTTCTAATGGATTCCTGCTTTATTCTAATAATTTCTCCACCAAAATCTAGCAATGCTTTTTTCAATAGATTTGCAAATAGATAGAGGCAACTTGAAGATCGACATAGCGTAATGTGGAAGTGCTTGTACAACAAATTGAATAAGAATTTCCTTACCTCCTTTTGATATTAATTTCTCTTTCCATCCCTCCAATTTTGCATTTACTCTTCCTATTATCCAAGAGAACATCTCCCTCTTTGATCGACCCCAGTCAGATAGTATTCACAAATATTTGCCATACCTTTGCAGCACAGGTGTTCTAAATTCCTGCGACATATTTTCCTACAAGCTAAAAGAAAAATGTTTACTGAAAATCATGCCAGACTTGTTGTGGTTCACTACCTATCCCGTAGCCACACAATATTGATTTAAAATGTTAGCAAAGTTCTGGCATTCCTAAATGTTACCATCTAGGAAGAAGATTGCATCATCATCGAAAAATAGATGGGACAAGGTAAGACACCACCTATTTAACTTAATACCCTTGATGTGTCCCAAACTGATAGCTTGATTAATAAGACTTGATAAAACATTTGCCAGCAAAATAAAAATATATGGAGATAGAGGATCACCTTGTCGGAGGCCCCGAGATGGGTAAAAATAAGGTAGTTGCTCTCCATTAAATTTCACACTAAAAGACGTTGTGATGCACTGCATTATCCACGGAACCTATCTTGGATGGAACCCCAATTTAAGAAGGTAGTCGTGAAGGAAATCTCATTCTACTCTGTCGTACACCTTTTGCATGTCTGTCTTTAGGATTGCATTGAATTTTCTTGTCCTCTTCTGGGTCTTAAATTGATGAAGAACTTATTGAACGATTAAAATATTATCTTGAATCTGTTGTCCACTCACAAAAGCCGACTGTTCCTTAAAAATCAGATAATTTTGGACTATGTTGAATGATGAATTATCGGGGTAGATTTAGAGGTTGTTGACATGTGAAATCATACAATAAGGATATTTTGTAGAGTCATCATCACCTAAAAATTTAGAGAAGTCAATTTAAATTTGTAATATGTTCAGGGTGAAGTTTTGAACTTTGCTATTTGCTGTTCCGAATTAGACTCAAATTAACGTTCTTTTTCAGTTAATCATGTCTCAGAATAATTTGCATTATGGAGGCATCTTCCCAACGAAACCTAACTCCTCCACCGTGGCACAACAACAAAATCATTCCATACAACTACCGGCTGCACTCATGAATGGATCAAGAGATGATGACATAATAGAAGATACCTACAAGCTTTCCAATGGAAAGACTGCTATCCATATAATTAAGGAGGTTCATAATCAGGATGTGGCCCTATTCTTTCCTACTTCCTGACAACGCTAGAGGAACATTTTGGCTTAACCGTGAAACCTAAATTAACCGACGGAGTGGCACCTTAGAAGGAAAGGAGCATAAAGTCAAGGCGACGGGAGGAAGTTCATCTCCTGTCCACATTGATTGGCAAACTGTTTAGGAATAAAAAGGTCGATAGTTTGGCTTGTTTTTATGTTTTTCATTGAAATTTCAAAGTATTAATTTTAACTTATCATTGGGGTATTTTCATATTTTCATTATTTTCGTATTGACGCGCTAAAAACTGTATCAAATATGCGCGTGCTAAGAGATGGCAAAGCCCCTTCAACAATCAATATTTTTTTCGTGCCATTGATGTTTAGTTTTAATTGTCTCCTTGTATTTCATGGATTTTTGTTTCGTAGGTTGAATTGCGAGTATATAGTCTGAATTGCAAGTGTATAATCTCTCCAATGATTCCATGGTACATATGAGGATTTGACTATCGGAACAAACTTTATTTTACAAATACAAGCGACCGATAATTCGCTCCATTGAAGTGACTTGCATCTAGCAACTTCTCCTATTGATTAGCTAAATTGATTATGGAATCATTACTTAAGCTTCAACTAGAACTTAAACAAAAACCCATTAGATCACAATCCAAAAGATGATGTTTTTATATCTTACAAAAAAATAAATGGACGCTTTGCGTCCGGAGAAATAAATGTAACTATATTCCGATGCTAAAATCTTTATTTTTCATTATTCACACGAAAACCTCAAAGTGAATTAAAATATATAGTTTTATGGACTCATTTGTTGGTAAGAGTAATCGAGTGAAAAACTGGTTTTGGAGATATGTACATCTAACTACTTCGGCTTTCTTGAACTGTCAACGAATAATAACTGCCTTTCAACTGCTTTTAATAAGCTTGGCGCTTAGTTCAGGCTTCATAAAAGCCATGGCTGCCTGCAAATTAAACCTCCACGAGCCATTTTGCATTTTATATCCAAGAGTTTCAGAGAGAGAAACCACCATCACAGAGCTTTAGTTTTCCGCTGAAGCTGCACGAGTTTTTCTTCCTTGGAGAACCGAGAGAATTCTCTTCTCTCTGATCTAATGGAAAGAGCCCAAGATTCACAAAGGACAAGCGGAAATGGTGACGAGTCTGGAGAAACATCAAGGCAGTCGCAATCGCATCAGCGACCTGATTGTTTTATTCTTTTTGATCAAAGGCGACTTAATTATTCGGTACCGGGTCGCTACTACTTGATGCAAACTTCAGAGAGCTTCATTTTCGCTTTGCGAAGCATTAATGCTGGTGATCGAGCAGGCTAGGATCAAACTGCGAGCGTTTACCCCGAACGAGAGGGGGAGAATGTTCCTGATGATCAGACGGGGACAGCCCAAGATCAAGAATTGGCTGACGGGTTGCGTCGAAGGGAAAGCGACGGTGATGTTGATGATGATCGAAGGGGAAGGGTTGACTCCGAACAAGAGCGAGAGAAGGTCGTTCCTGATGATCAAACAGCGAGGGTCGAAGGCCAAGAATGGGCGGAGGGACCGAGTATGATTCCTGATCAAGAATCGAAAGCGGGATCTCGCGGACAGAGAAGAGACGACTGCATTTTGACACTTGATAGCACTGATACGATTTTAAGGCAGCGGCCATTACTCGGGTCAAATAGTGGAACGGAAAATCAGAGTGCCGCAACTAAAGGTCAAGATTCGATGCATTCTGTCACGCGGGAGAGTGCAGGCGGCGGATCGAGGCAGACGGAATGGCCACAACTGTTCGAACGTTTGAGGGTTGCAGACGAGAAGAAGAAGGAAGCGCAGGAGTAAAAGAAGGAACGAAGGAGATGGAACCGAGAGGGAGAGAAACCATACAAATTCCTTAGCAATGGTGCAGTATGTTCTTGGAATCTCTCTCGCAAAGCATGATGATAAGTTTCTTCTCGGGCTTTTCTTCGTTAAGGGGTTTTTTAGGCGCTTCCTTCATTTTTTTTTTTTTTTTTTGGTTTCTTTGTGTGTAAGCCTTAGTGTGAAATTGATTTTCACGGATGAATATTCTTGGTGAAAATAAAGATTTTTGGCAATGAAAAATGAAGGGTCAGATTTTCCAGAGAAAGTTTGGACGTGTAGTTAATTTTTTTGTGCTCTCCTATCCTTTATTCCTTTCTGTTGACTTAGGTTAGGTTAATTGGATCATCATCATCTTCATCATTACTATTCTGGTTTTATTGCCCCTCTGTTGCACGGTTTTTTTCTTAAATCTGCAAATTAGAGAGGAGTAAATAAATCTTCGATAACATAATTACTAATGCTGGTATCATGACTAAAAGTTCTCTTTATTGGCGATATATTTCCCATCACTAAATTTTTGTAATAGCAAAACCAATGAAATATCGTAAATTATGTTTAAAAAAAAAATTGAAGACATGTTTCGTGATATTTTTCCTCGCAAAATAGATTGTCTGTGTAATAAAAATGAAATACAATTTTAATCTGCCAATTAGATTTCTCAAAATTTGGGGCACCGATTAAAAAATGTATGTATTTAATTTCATAATCACAAAATAGTGGAAAACTATATTGTAAGATAAAATGATGTATTCCATATTTATAAACAAAATATCTAATTATCAATGAGTGTAAACTTCCCAAAGAAAATCAATCAGTTGTTAGACCTCATTCTAAAGAATGAGAATTAATTGAACTTAAAAAGGACAAACTCCAAAGTTTTAACGTGCATTTTGTCTTCGCCTTTTGATTAAATATAAACAAAGAGAGGCGTGAGTGTTTTAGTTTTCTTTTCTTTTTTCCCTTTTTTCTTTGATGAAGTCGGGAAACATCAACATGAGAGTAGGAGATTTTTAGACGTTTGAAAAGTAACTGATCAAATATTTAAATTACAATAGAATGATCTGAGTAAGACTTAAGTGAGATTGTGTTCTTTCTTTTGGAAACTTTCTATTAATGAAGAAAACTAAGCAATGATGCTTCCGTTCGTTTTCTAGCTCGATTAAAGAATTCTATTTTAAGTCAGATAGGAAAAAGCAACATCAACTGAGTATTTTTCACAAAATAACGTGCATGATGAGGACCGATAATCTTAGCTATAGTTCTTTGAGTACATAAAGCAGAAGACAAAAAGCACGGCACATGGTCATCCTTCTTTGACATTAAAGAAAAACCTATCAAAGATGTGTCACACAAATTATTATTATTATTATTATTATTTTATGACTCAGAAACCGCCGTACAGCCGGTAGTTGACAACGTAAATCCGAGGTGACGTTAGCGTAGGGACTCCATCTCCCACGGCGCCGCACTTAAGTCATGCAATTACACACGCGGTAACTCGAACCTCCCTTCAACCGGGATGGGGAAATGCTAGAACCAACACCCCCACAGCGAGGTGGGTGGTGCGACATAAATTATTGATGCCCAAAAAAGCCAAAAAAAAAAAAATTTGAAGGATGATTCTATCATACTTGAAGAGAAGATGAATTTATCCAAGTTCTTCAACTCATGACCTGCGAATGTAATTGGTTTCTCCACTTTTTCCCGATTATCCGTGTGATTGTGCAAATACATTGGAGCATGTATTTTTAAGGATCCTTGAAAAGGATATCATCCCGTAATAATTATGGATTTTTGCAATTTACTTTAGACAACTCGATATTATTAGTCGTGATGTGTTTATATCAACTACCACGTGCTTATATTTAAATAATACTGAAAATGATTAAGAAGATAAAAGAAAATAATTGTGCATTTTCAGGAGGAAAGCTTTTAACCCAAAAAAAAAAAAAAGAAAAAGGAGAGCTTACATTAGGAAACTCCTGTGTCAAGTCACGCGACAAAATCGTGTTAGGTCACGTGCCTATCACGTGGCAAACAGAGAGGTGTAACGGGGCACTGCGACGGCCACTTCTGCAGCGTAGTTCTTTCCCGCAGCTCTCTACTTCGCTCTTCTTCTCAAAAGCCACCATGAGTTCCTCCTCCGACGGCGGCGGCGGCGGCGCGAAGCTCCCTCACGACGTCGCCGTCGAGATCCTGAAGCGGTTGCCGGCGAGATCCCTCCTCCGATTTAGGTGCGTCTGCCGATCGTGGCGTTCCGCCATCGACGACCCTCGTTTCGTGGCCCTCCACTTGAGCCACTCCGCCCTCCACGCCTCCAGTCGGCATCTCGCGTGTCTAGATTGCGGCGACGACGCCGTCCAGAACCGGTGCTCTCTGTTCCCCAACGCCCCTCTCGCCCTGTCTCCTCCCCCGTTGCAAATCGAAATCCCGTTCGTTGCTCCTCCCAACCGTTACGCCCTCGTCGGTTCGTGTAACGGTTTGATCTGCGTCTCGGAGAGTTCCAGTGACGGCACTGAGCGGGCGCTGTATTTTTGGAATCTATTCACTAGGAAGCATAAGGCGGTTCGGCTCCCCCGTCCGGAGCGGATGCCACCCCTCTCCGTGGGGGGCGCTCATGTAGTTCTGGGGTTTTGTTTCGATGCGAAGTCTAATGACTATCGTGTTGTCAGGATTATCCGATATCTAGGTATTCGCCGTCGACGCTTCCGCAACAAGAAGCCTCGAGTCGAGGTTTATTCGTTCCGTACAGATTCATGGAAGACCTTGGAATGTGAGGTTCCTCTTCTCTGTAACAGTGCGGTCTTCTTGAATGGGAACCTGCACTGGTATTCTTTCAATGGAGAGGGGGATGGATACGGATCCATAGTCTTGTTCAATGTCGCAGATGAGGTGTTTGATGAAATAGCTCTGCCGGAAGGGATCAGTCCCCATTTTGTGTTGTCCGTGACGGTATTGAATGACTCGCTGGCTGTGTTCTTTAGTGATGGGGAGGCTTGTTTCGTTTGGGTTATGAAAGACTACGGCGTGCCAGAGTCTTGGAGTAAGCTGTATACTTTCGAGGTTACTGGACCGGTAACAGCATTTGATGGCTTTACATGGAATGGCGAGCTTCTTATGGAAATAAATTGCGAAGAACGAGTTTCTTGGAATCCGATCACAGCACAACTCTCAATTCTTCCATTGTTGGCGAGATACGAATTGCTCCCCGTTGTAGAGAGCCTCGTTCCACCTTAGATATGACTCGATTGCTGCTATATCGGTAAAGATTAATTCTGACTGCTGAAAAGTTGAAAGTTACATCTGAATTGAATTGAAAAGATGTAGTTTTATTTTTATTTTTATTTTTGGGTAAAGGAGAAGATATGATTTTATTCGTATGTGTCGGCCATAAAATGATGAGGAGAAGTAGTGCGGCAGTGTGTATTTACTTTGGATACTTGTTGCAAGATTTAGAATGCATTTTCATTTTCACTTAGAGTTTTCTTTAGACTAGTGAAGTGTGTCCTCTGTATGACTTCCGCATTGTCAGCACCAGCGGATTTTAGTCCATGCGGAAGAAAATGACACAGCTTTTTGAATGCTATGCATGTATGTGTTCGATGCTATGCCACCATAAGCATTTTTCAGCTTCCATAAGACCAAAATATTCATGGCTTGAATCACGCATCTTGATCCCAGGGCATTGCAACTGGTGCAACTACAGATTACTATATTTTGTTTCCTACCACAGGACTCTGTGGTAGCACTAGCAATGCTTACCTGGTAAGCTTATTTATCAATATATGCAGACTGCTGCATTAATGGATGAAGGAAACAGTGGAGATTGTATTACCACGATACACTCTTTTTCCCCCCAAATGCTTTGGGATCAGAAGTCTCACTTCTTGTTATGATACACCGATGATTTTGCATGTCAAGCCTTATGAGAATTTGGTCTTTAGATGAGATAGTCTCTTTGCTTCCTCCTCGGAAAGACATCTGGGATAATGATTTTTAAATTGCAATTCTCTTCTAAAGTCAGGTGCAAGGTGCTGGAGCTCTTCTTTATTAACAGGAATTCTGGTGATTGGCAATGCAAGTACAGCTGGCTCTAACAAAAATGGGGGAGTGGCAAAGGACAGCAGAAAGTGATGTTGAAGTTTCTTCGGAATATAGTTTACGTGGAAGGCAAGAAACAATCTGCTTCATGGTTAAGCTACTTCTCCCTTCGAGCATGTTCTTAGATTGATCGATTTGTTACTTAACATCGATTTGAAGGCTATCTAGTTTCAAAAGGATACATGTCGTGCTTATGATTATCTATATAATGTAATGTGTGAGATTTGCTTATACTGTCATCTATAATGAGTATGTCTGTTTATATAACTATTTTCTTGCTACCATCTTTAAAAGCTAAACAATTGACGCACCAGCCTTTTTTCTTGCCGATCTAAACATTAGGTTTGTCAACCTAATTTATGGTTGTCAAAAGCGGTCTCCGTCTTGAAAATTTTGTGAATTTATGTTATGCCATAGGAGTTTGTCAAAAAGTGCTCCAGTGCACTTCTTAAACAATCGAATCAGCTAATGCTTATTTAGACAATGAGAAAGAGTTCAGAAACTTGCGGTGTCACACATCACTCGATGATATTGATAGGGGAATATGCTATATTTAAAGTACTTTGTTGGGTATATATGTATTCAGTTGTTGTATCTAACACTTAACTCTTCCAATACCTATGCCAACAAAAGCGCTAGCATTTAATTAATTGAGATTAGGGTGTAACTAACCTGGTAAATTCATCCTAAAGGCTTGAAATTAGGGGGTAATTTTAAAGTTAGGGGGCTAATTTTGTTAAGAGTTGTGGTTGTTTTCATTGTGCCTGATAAAGTTTTTTGTTGGACTTTTTAACACTGTATCATATTAGACCTCAATTGTTTCTAACATTTTCCTCTACTTTAAGTTTTTGAATTTGATTTTCTAACAATTGTATCCCTTAAGAGTACTTCTTTAAACCAAACACTCCGGTGTTTCGAGCAAATTTATATAATTATTCCAAAACCCCTAACATGACTCTTGCCCCTTCTTTGACACGCTGCCAACCCAGACCTCCTCATTAGCGTCCCCATCAATTTGCCCATCTATCTCCTTTTTTTTTTTTTTTTTTGTCGTCAATTGATTGTCTTCAAGCACAACCTTGGCATCTTTGACGCGATGCCTACCTTGCTCTCCTATCCTTAATTCCTTTCCGTTGACTTTGGTTAGGTTAATTGGATCATCATCATCTTCATCATTACTATCTCTGGTTTTATTGCCCCTATGTTGCACAATTTTTTCTTTAATCTGCAAAATAGAGAGGAGTAAATAAGGGTGCGTTTGTTTGTGTTTTTGTTCAAAAATTGTTCTAGAAAAGAGAAATAGAAAAAAATGTTTTTGCTCCGAGGAATAATTTTTGAACAGGAGAATATGTTTGGTAAATTTGTTCCAGAAATAGAAAAAAGAATAGAAACACGTTTGGTAAATTTGTATAAATTTTTTTATTTCTTTAATTTTTTAATATTTTGATTTTATTATTTTTTCTTTTTTCTTTTTCCTTTTTCCTTTTTTCTTCTTTTGGTCGGTTGTTGGCCTCGGCCATGGCCGACGAGGGCTAGCGGCCTCGCCCAGCCACGGCGAGGCCAAGCTCGCCTAGCTGAGCCTCGCCAAGGGCCGGCGACGCTTGGCCTCGACGGCGTCGTCAACCTTGGATGGCCAGTCGCTAGCCATGGTCGAGGCCGGCAACCGGCCAAAGAAAAAATGAAAAAGAAAAGAAGAAAAATAAAGGAGAGAGAAAATTTGTTCTTAAAAATTGTTTTAGAAACAAGAAACAATCAATGGTTTCCCTCTGAGGGAAGAACTGAGGCCAAGGCTGAACCGCTAGCCCATTGGCGACCCAACCTGCAAACTGAGGATGGAAGATATGGCGGAACTTACGCCGGCCCTACTGGACAAGTCTTTGACAGAGTACTAGGAAGAAATCCAGCGCATGGATAACCGTGGCTTGACAGTGTCAAGCACCGGTCCTGCCACTAGTACTGTGGTTGGGTAGAGAAACTAATACTCAGCCTACTGTACCAACCACGTGTGATTTTTAGTTAGTTATATAGTTATGATTATGATAGATATATGTACAGAACAAGATCTGTTTGGTCCTGGGATGAGAAAAGGAGGACATTGATTTGACCGTATGGATTCAAAATTCAATGAGGATATGAAATGATGCTTTCTCTAAGATGAGGACTTCGAGGTCGTTATGATCTGCTTAGTGTTTGATTTCTGCCTGCACAGATCTGTTTCCGAAACAGAAGCCTTGCCTTGTGCGGTTTGCGTTATCTAATGCAAATTGTAGATAGTTCTCTCTTCGTAAGATCTGAAGATCTTTTGGCTTCAAAAGCATGCACATCACGAATATGGTTTACTGAGTAACATGTTTGAAAGATGTCCGTGTAAGTTGTCTGCAGTCTTAATCCAAGTCGGAGCTCTAAATCTCTATGCATGATATGCAAAAACGACTTAACTTTTCATGTTTATTCGTATATCTTAATGAAGTAAAGACAATCATATCGTCTTGGACATGATGGGATGGCCCCTCATCCGCTCAAATTTCAAAGCTAATAGGGCGCTGAATACTTCGTATTTGCGAGGAAATTTGCGCAGATAGCAACAAGAACGATTGACGTAGGAGTAATTTTCCTTCATTATCAAGAAGATGTTTGCCTACAAAAGTGGAATCCTTGTATTGAAAAATTGTTCCATTGTGGTCCATTCATGCTACAGTCTCCAATACCAAGAGAAAATTGTCCAAAAAAAATCCTAAACCAATTATACTTTTGTTAAGTCCCTCTAAACATTTCAATTTTGTTAATTAAGTCTTATAACCTTTCAATGTTTTATCAATTTAGTCAATTTGGTTACTTTTGAACATAAATTATTGGTATGAATGCCGACCGTTCTACATAATATGATTGGCGCTAACGTAGATAATTTTTAATAATATTTTAGTATATCTCCGACATGTCTTGTTTCTTTAGTCAAGTATGTGTGGATCTTCTATTTCCAGGTGGGTCCTAGACAATTATTTGCTTGTCCAATAATTTTCTCTTTGACAAGTTTTTGACTTTTTTAGACATAGAATCTGCCCCCCTCGCTATCGTCATTTCCAACCTTGTCTTCAGTTGGATATTTGAATATTTTGTAATTTTGATGATCCGTTAAGAATGTCACCATAAATTGTGGAAAATAACTCTGTCACAGCTCCTCAAACATGTGATCTTTTCACCCCTTTCCAGAAAGCAATTATAATGAACATTTTTCTTTTTTAATAACTAAAAAGTAACAATTTTTTTTAAGTCAAAAAAGTTAAAGAAAATAAAAGGAGCATTCTAAATTTCCTCGCATTGAGCGAAAGAATGAGGTCACATAAGGACAATTAAGGAATGTTATTGGTTGTTATTTCTCGATAGAAAGTAAGTAGTTAATTTCTTTCCTTCAACTTTTTATCCTTTTTATTTGACCATTTTTACCTTTATTTGATCTTTACTTTATAATTAGAGTAATACGTACACACAGACTAAATGTGGCTCTCAAAAAGTGAGACAATTAGGAGTCTTGACTTATATATACAAAAATTTAAGTTAGAGACAAGACAAAATGCACATGTATGAAACAAGATTGTTATGTATGATTAACATGTTTCTATTTAGTAAAGGAAGTGGATGGAACCTAACTGTATTATTATTATTATTATTATTATTATTATTATTATTATTATTATTATTATGGTTTCTAGCCGAGACCATCTTGATTTCCAAAGGTTTGGTCCAAACTCCAAAACCCTGCCTCCACATCTCAAAAGAGATGTGTAATCAATGAGGCCCATTTGATCCTACCAATAAAGTGGATGAAGTAAGTGATTACTAAAGAAAGTGATGGGATTGTTTTACCTTTATGTTTTTCTTAATTTTTTCATGAGGATGCTCAATTTTTTTTTTTTAAATTTTTACTCAATTTGGAATGAGGCCTAACTCAAAAATGCCTAAAATGTTCAGTTCAGATCGATTGGGTTTATGAATGATATTTATGCTTATTGTCAAATATCTCTTATTTATTTCTTTAAGAGTCTTTTGATATGATTTGTACTTTTTATTTATTGTTTCTTTTATGAAATGAGAACTGATAAAAAATAATAATCTTTTATATGAAATAGTATATAAAGACGCTCACGTAGAGAGAGAGAGTGATACCAAAAGAAAAAGTCGAGAAAAATATTGTGCCGTGTCAGCAGGAGAACTTACATTAGGAAACTCCGGTGTCAAGTCACATGACAAAATCGTGTTAGGTCACGTGCCTATCACGTGGCAAACAGAGAGGTGTAACGGGGGACTGCGACGGCCACTTCTGCAGCGTAGTTCTTTCCAGCATTTCTCTACTTCGCTCTTCTTCTCAACCCCTGAAGCCACCATGAGTTCCTCCGACGACGACGGCGGCGGCGGCGGCGGCGGCTCGAAGCTCCCTCACGACGTCGCCGTCGAGATCCTGAAGCGGTTGCCGGCGAGATCCCTCCTCCGATTCAGGTGCGTCTCCCGATCGTGGCGTTCTGCCATCGACGACCCTCGTTTCGTGGCCCTCCACTGGAGCCACTCCGCCCTCCACGCCTCCAGTCGGCATCTCGCGTGTCTAGATTGCGGCGACGACGCCGCCGTCCAGAACCGGTGCTCTCTGTTCCCCAACGGGCCTCTCGCCCGGCCTCCTTCCCCGTCGCAAATCGAAATCCCGTTCGTTGCTCCTCCCAACCGTTACGCCCTCGTCGGTTCATGTGACGGTTTGATCTGCGTCTCGGAGAGTTCCAGAGACGGCGCTGAGCGGGCGGTGTATCTGTGGAATCTATTCACCAGGAAGCACAAGGCGGTTCGGCTCCCCCGTCCGGAGCGGCGGCAACCCCTTTCCATGGGAGGCGCTCATGTAGCTCAAGGGTTTTGCTTCGACGCTAAGTCTAATGACTATTGTGTCGTGAGGATTATCCGATTTGTAGGTGTTCGCCGTCAAGGCTTCCGCGACAGGAAGCCTCGAGTCGAGGTTTATTCGCTCCGTGCAGATTCGTGGAGGACTTTGGAATGTGAGGTTCCTCTTCTCTGCCATGGCAGCAGTGCGGTCTTCTTGAATGGGAATCTGCATTGGTGTTCTTTTAATGGAAAGTGGGATGGATACGGATCCATAGCCTTGTTCAATATCGTGGGTGAGGTGTTTGATGAAATGGCTCTGCCGGAAGAGATGCTTCTCATAAACAGTCTCCATTTTGTGTTGTCTGTGGCGGTATTAAACGGTTTGCTGGCTGTGTTGTTTAGCGGCGAGGAGGTGATTGAGCGGTTTGATTTCAATTCCGAATGTTTCGTTTGGGTTATGAGAGACTACGGCGTCCCTGAGTCTTGGATTAAGCTGTATACTTTCAAGGCTACCGGACCGGTAACAAGATTTGATGGCTTCACGTGGAATGGCGAGCTTCTTATGGAAATATATTGCAAAGAACGAGTTTCTTGGAATCCGATCACAGGACAATTCTCAATTCTTCCACTGTCAACGAGATACGAATTGGTCCCCGTTGTAGAGAGTCTCTTTCCACTCTAGATATGACTCGATTGCTGCTACATTTATTGGTAAAGATTGACAGTTGAAAGTTACATCTGAAATGAGAAGATATGGTTTTATTCGTAGGTGCTCCAGCCACAAAATGACGAGAAGAAGTAGTGTGGCGGTGTCCATTTACTTTGGATACTTCTTGCAAGCTTTAGAATGCATTTTCATTTTCACTTTGTGTCCTCTGTATGAGTTAAAGTATGCAACTCAAGACTGCATGTATGACTTCTGCATTGTCAGCACCAGCAGATTTTAGACCATGCGGAAGAAAATGACCAAGCTTGTCAAATGCTATGCATGTATGTGTTCAATGCTATGCCACCATAAGCATTTTTCAGCTTCCATAAGACCAAATTATCATGGCTTGAATCACGCATCTCGATCCCTGGGCATTGCAACTAGTGCAACTACAGATTACTCTATCTCATTTCCTATCTCAAGACTTTTTGGTAGCATTGGCAATGCATACCTAGTAAGCTCATTTATCAATATATGCAAACTGCTGCATTAATGGATTAAGGAAACATTGGAGATTGTATTGTTATGATACACTCTTTTCCCCCCCAAATGTTTGTGGTCAGAAGTCTCAGTTCATGTTATGATACACTGATGATTTTGCACGTCAAGCGATATGAGAATTTGGTCTGTAGATGAGATAATTTCTGTGCTTCCTCCTTGGAAAGACATCAGGGAAATTGATTTTAAATTGCAGTTCTCTTCTAAAGTCAGGTGCAAGGTGCTGGAGCTCTTCTTTATTAATAGGAATTCTGGTGATTGGCAATCTGAGTTCACCTGGCTCTAGCAAAAATGGGGGAACGGCAAAGAACAGCAGAAAGTGATGTTGAAGTTTCTTCGGAATAGTTTGAGTGGAAGGCAAGAAATGATCTGCTTCATGGTCAAGCTACTGCTCTCTTGGAGCATGTTCTTAGATTGATTGATTTTTTGCTTAACATCGATTTGAAGGCTATCTAGTTTCAAAAGGATGCATATTGTGCTTATGATTATCTATATAATATAATGACAGGGATAGTGAAAAGCTAAAACGTGTGAGATTTGCTTATACTAGCATCTATAATGAGTATGTCTCTTTATATAACTATTTTCTTGCTACTATCTTTAAAAGTTAAGCAATTGACGCGCCAGCCTTTTTTTCTTGCCGATCTAAACATTAGGTTTGTCAACCCAATTTATGGTTGTCAAAAGCGCTGTTCGTGTTGAAAATTTTGTGAATTTATGTTATGACATGAGAGTTTGTCAAAAAGTGCTCCGGTGCACTTTTTAAACAATCAAATCAGGTAATGCTTATTTAGACAGTGAGAAAGAGTTCAGAAACTTGCGGTGTCACAAATCACTTGATGGTATTGATAGGAGAATATGCTATATTTAAATACTTTGTTGGGTATATATGTATTATGTTGTTGTATCTAACACTAACTCTTCCAATACATATGCCAATAAAAGAGCTGGCATCTCATTAATTGAGATTAGGGTGTAACTAACCTGGTAAATTCATCCTAAAGGCTCAAAATTAGGGAGTAACTTCAAAGTTAGGGGGGTAATTTTGTTAAAAGTAGTGGTTGGTTTCATTGTGCCTGATAACTTTTTTGGTTGGACTTTTTAACACTATATTGTGTTACACCTCAATTGTTTCTAACATTTCCCTTCACCTTTAGTTTTTGAATTTGATTTTCTAACAATTGTGCCCGTAAGAGTACTCCTTAAAACCGAACACTTTGGTCTTTCGAGCAAATTTATGTAATCACTCGAAAATCCCTAATATGAATCTCTTGCCCCTTCTTTGACATGCTGCCAACCCATACCTCATGCCGTCACCGCCAACCCATTGGCGTCCCCATCATTTCACCCATCTATCTCTATTTTTTATTTTTTTTTCAATCGATTGTCTTCAAGCACAACCTTGACATCTTTGACGCGATGCCTACCATGCTTGATAAAGTCACTGGAGAGAGAGAGAGAGAGAGAGAGTACAATGGGTCTGCCCACGGCCGTGAATCAATCGCGTGATGGCTTGTGGGAGGGTTGGTGAGGACGGACCGACAGAGGGTGGTGTGGATCACTACTGCCCCTTTAACACTAATTTGATGAGTTTTGCGGGTGCAAGGAGGAGGGCTGTTCTGGAAAACTAGAAAAAGAAAGAAAATATAAGGTAAAAAATGATTAGGAGAAAAGGGAAATTTATCCTAGGCCATTCAAATTAATTGTGCGGATAAGTCCATTTCTTCAAGGGTGATCTTAAGATGTAAATTATTGTCCTTAACTTCAAAGAAACATAATCTATTAGGAAATATCTGATGAGGCAATGACAAACTTCACTAATTTTAGAGAATCTTGAAGACTTGTACACTGAAACGGCTTCTTTAATGGACTGTTTTTCTTTCTTGATATAAAGGAAATAACTAAAGAACTGTTTTTCAGGAAATTGGCCCTCAATAAGCAAATTAGGAAGGTCTTCGTTCAATAACTAGAGAACTGTTCTTTCCTTTAATGGACACCCGAGATTATTTTTTATATGTGAAATTCCAAATGTTTTGAATTGAATATTTTACGGCCGTCCAAAATCAAGTAATGCAAATTATGAAAATTATATTCGTGGTTGGATTCGTGGAATCGTGAACAAGAAGCAGAAGTAATATTGACCTTCCTACTGTGCGTTGAAGTGTTTGGTTGAAATTGGAAACTGCACTGGGGGCTTCGAGTTTGACTAGGACTTGTTCAACGTGGGTTCTTATAAGGACCAGACGCTTTAACGCACAGTAAGAAGGTCAATATTTCCTGCAAGTAGATTGGAGCTCCTTCAGAAGCGCTGTTTTCTTGTTTGATCTGTTTGCTTGTCTGTTATGGTTATTTTCTAAAATTATGCTTCATAGTGCAAGACAGATAATATTGGGTCTTCGCTTTGCACAATTATTTCTTTGGATTAATATACTCCGGCACGTGTATTTGAGGTGTAGTATAATTCATTATCAATTGCGACGCCAAATTCCATAATCAGTACAACTAACTGGGACATGCGAGGAGTTAATTTATTATTATTATTATTATTGTAAAATGTATTAAGAGCATGTATCGTAGTTGCCCTAGGTCTACTGACAATGGACAAGATTATTGGTTGCAAAATGTAAACTAAGTTACATCAAATCATATGTGTGTGTGTGTATGCGTGTGTGTAAGGATTAAGTTCAGAACTTATGCCGGTGACAACTATCATTTGAGTTTGCCATACTTATCCTTAAGTTGGTAAGAAAAGGGGCTCGGACATCAATTATTAATTATTTAGCCTTTGTAAAGATAGTAACTCAAACACAAATTATATAAAAGGAAATACTCATCATTGGAGGTGCAAAAGGGGAAATACACAATTGCAACAATTTAAGCTCTGTGTGTTAATTTGTCGGTTATCTTAGGAGTAAAAACTTGTGTAACTTCAATGGAAAAACTTAAGTTCTGTGTGTTAATTTTTCACTGAAGCTTTGGGATATAAAATGTAGATTGGCTTGTGGAGGTTTAATGCAAGTATTGATGTCTTTACGTAAAGCGTGAATTGAGCACCGAGTTTTTGAAAAATCGATGATTAACTGTCATGCATTTATAGTTTTGGTCTCTCAGACATTCAAGAAAGCTGAACAAGTTAGACTCACATATCATGAAAAACATGTCTTTACTTGTTTCCTTTTATCAAGAAAAACCAAATACATTTGACACAAATTAGTGAGGAGTTTTCTCAAAATTCAATAGTGAGACTATAGCAGAGTAGGTATAGCGTGTTAATTTTTGTGCTTGGATTTAAACAAATAAATAAATGTAATTAGATTTTGATGCTGGAACTATTCAACATTCACAAAAAAGTTCTTTGACCATTGAGATATGTAAAGAACTGTTACTGTTGATATGTACGTTTAATTCATTATGCTTTCTTGAATGTCTAAGGGAACAAAGTTGTGAAATCTAAATAACTATTTTTCATCCATCTTACGAAAACTTGGCGCTCGGTTCACACTTCATATAAGAGAATGGTACTTTCCAACTAAACCTCAGCAACCCATTTAATAATTTACATCCAAGAGTTTAAAAAAGAAATCACCACACACAATCTAAATTTTTCACTGGAACTACACAAGTTTATGTTTCTTGGAGAAATGAGAGAATTCTTTTGTCTTTAAAAATTAGTGTACTTTATATATTTAAGATACAAGTTAAGTATCAGATTTATGCTTTATCTTATACTATAAGTTAGGGCGATCGTGTGTAGTGGATTATGCATAGAACGAAATTGTGTGCTTAGAGTTTCAATTGCCATTACTAATCACATATACTTGTGAATCTGGGGATCTTTCCATTAGAATTTTAAAAAAGAGATGTAGGTTTAATGAAAAATTCTGTATTCTCTCATTGATCAAATGGAACAGAGCTGCGGAGGTTTTAACTTGCGAGTGCTATTTTGACATATGAAGAGTGAATTATTGAGGGCCGAGCTTTTTGAGAAGCAGTTATTAACTAGTTTCTTCTAGATCAACAAAACTGAAAATATTAATATTCTACATATAATTAAAAGAACAATTATATACTTATTTCCTTTATAACAAGAAAACTGAAAACATCTTACACTAATGTATACGCGAAGATTATCTTTGCATCAAAGAAAAGAAAAACATATACCTGTTGAAGAAAGAAAGCATAGAAGCTTCGTCCAATGTTCTTCTTTTGTTTTTTTGGACCTAGTTGGGTCGAACTTGAATATCATGGACAACCTTAAAGAGACTGCGCAATGACCAAGTTGACAATTTTGAGGGATAGAGAAAAATCCCTAATTCGAAGGTCGATCAAAAAACGAGTTGCATAAAAAAAAAAAAAAACTCGAAAATAATTGCAAAAAGAAAAGTTGAAAGAGTCAAAGGAGATACCAAAAAAAGGAGATGTATAAACATATACTTACTTTGAGCATTAGCATTTCTCCATACTGATTATGCCTACTCATATGTCACATATGAATAAAAAAATCAAGTTAAAAGTAAAAATACCTTGAAATTTCAGAGCATCTTCCTATATGGGTGAGCATGGTCCAAGTTAAGTCAATCCATTCCCTAACCCTAAGACCAATCCACACAGTACTAGTTCTCAATTTTTGGGACCGATGACCGACTCTATTGAGTTTGGGACCAAGGACCGAACCCACCTAGTGGGTTGGGTTTGGTTTGGTTCTAAAGTTAACTTGAGACCAATCGATAATTTTTTATTTTATTTTTTGTGCTCCTTGAAAAAGCAATTGAGGATCGGATTGACCCAATAGGTTTTGTTCGATTCTAGGGTCAACCTAGGACCAACCAATAATTTTTTTATTTCATTTTTGAACTCTTTGAAAGGGCAACTGAGGATCAGATCGGCCCAATGGATTCGATGATGAGTGAGGTCAGTTAAGAAAGGCAAGTAGTAAGGGTCGAGTGGGGTAAGCGTTAAACATAGTGAGCATTGAGTGTCGAGTGAGGAGCAACAAGCCAAGCCGGCATCAAGCGGCGAGCGGAAAAGTTGTTTCTTTTAATTTTGGCTAATTGAAGATTAAGAGGACAAATAAGATAGAAGAGAATGAGTATTTGAGGAGAATGCCGTAAGGAGTTGTTTATGCCTTTTTGGACACCATGAGGACTCCTCACAAAAATATTTTCCTTCTTCATAAATTATGACTATTGATGCTGTAAAATACATTAAAATCTAAGTTATTTAAGAATAATATAAAATTACTTGAACTCCTCACTAAAGAGCTGTTTAATATTGTTGACGTCGTTTATTTTAAGGTTTTCTCTATATAAAAAAATTATAAATAATATCATATATATATAGTTAGGGTTAGTTTAACTTTCAAAATTGATAACCAACTTGCACAATACTGATTCAAAAATTTTAGGATTAAGGACTAACTTAGTCTCTCTGAGAACCAAACCAGGACTGATAGGGTTGGGCCAATCTAGGGTTAGTCCAAGGTTGACCCTGGATCGATGCTCACCCCTATCTCCTATGGAGTTAAAGCAAAATTGGTGTAGTCGGTGAAAATTGGGCGAAGGTAGAAAGGAGGAGGATTTGTGAAAGGTTAATATATGCCTCTTCTATTAACGTTCAATATGGATTAAAGATTAGAAATAATTTTATCTAACCTAATCACATCCCCCTTATCAAAGGCCAAAGAGTCGAAAGATTCTAGGACTTTTCATATATTCCATGCATTTAGATTTATATCGGGGAATATACCAAAAAAGTCATAAACCTATGGTATTAGTACCAATTAAGTTTTAAACCTTTCAATTAAACCAATTTAATCATAAAATTTTTCATATCAATACTAATTTAGTCATTCTAACCAATTTTAGCTAGTTGGCATTAACATGAATGCCAGCCAACTGGTGCAAACTTTGATGTGGCAATTTTTAAACAATTTTTATTTTTTTCCAAATTTTTTATTAATTTTTTTCCCTTTTCCTTTTTTTTTATTAAGATTTTGCTCAAAATGAAACAAACCTTAAGGTTCTAACATAGGGTTTTAATTGTCCTCAGAGACAAATGCTCTTAATTGCGAAATTTTCAATATGATAATTATAGCTTCCCTTTAGCCTAGTTAGGATTGGCAAATATTTATCTCTTAGTGTTAGATACTCGTTTTCCCTTGCAATTTATTTAATTTTTTTTTATTGATTATTACTTTGAATAGGTGGGCACTTACACGATCACTTTACATGTTAGTGAATATGCTTAAATCAATTTGAATTACTTGAAAAAATCTTTTGAATTGAATAAGATTAGGTACCAAAAAGGCACCAATTGATTAATTAGTGTAATCATATTTCCGATCCCATAATCTTTTGTTGCATAGGAAGTGAGGTGCACTCTTATACCTAAATTGATTTTTAGCTGATCTTAATAAGTTAGTAGCGACTCTTCTTTTGAAAATTTTTATAACATCAATTTAAATATCTAACGTCACGCAATGTATAAGTTTGGGAGAATTCGCGTCTAAGTCATGAGCCACTAGGCTCGTTTTTTAGGCAATACTCCTAAATTTACTTCTCTCTCTATCGAGGAGAAGGTCGGGCCTAAATCGTAAACCTAAATTGACTTTTCTAAAGTATTGCACAATGACAACATTGCGAAATTACCTTACAGCATGATTTCGCTGTTTAACAGCCTCTACATCAACCCAATACTTGGAATTCAACATCGTTCAAAATTACAATTTTACTAAGAAATTCTCTCCCATTAAAGGAATCAAGAGTTAAAATTCATATCGAGCATTTCAGCATGGTGTTTATTTGGCGTGTTGAGGTGTTCGTGGATTCTTGAATCCCCCATCACCCCGCCCCCGCCAGCCCCGCGCGGGCGTCTTCCTGCTACTTCTATTTCTTGAAAGAATCTTGATAATTTTTCAAAAAGTCCTTTTCACTTAACGCTAGTCCTGGAGAAGATTAATAAAAAAAATCTTTGAAACCTTGATTGAAATATAAGCATCCGAACCTACACACACACACACACACACACACACACACACACACACACACATATATATATATTTATAGACGCACACAAATGTGACACACACACACATAAGGGGAATTTTTTTTCCTAATTTTACATTTTTTATTGTCTTTTAAAGAAGACCAAGAAAACACGTGATTGTTTCCCTTGTTAAAGAAAACTTCAAAGATCTTTCTAATAAAAGTAAAAGCCTCAGAGAACAACTTTTGAAATATCAAGGTGAGTTTGTTTAACAGAAAAATTAAAATTTGAAAAAAAAAATTCTGAAAAATGATTGGTAATATCGTTTAAAAAATTTAGTTAGTAAAAAAATTTTCATTATCGAGAACAATTTATCCTTAACTATTGCATTGATGGTATACCAATATTTTTCATTCGCCATTTCTTAAGTAAAATTATCAATCATTCATTGAAATGTTCTTAAATAATTAATTTTTCATGAAACAAATAGACCCTCAGCTTGTAAAGAAATATACAGTTCTGCTATAATTTTTTCCTAGGTAGCATATTGACAATGTCTAATAGTTACGAGAAAGTATCTAAATCTATCACAATTATCAACACATGCATAGTGAATTTAACTCTGCTATACACAAAAATAATTATTATACTGTCTTCATACCATCCGAATATATCATAAATATATATATTTTTAATTTACTTCAATGTTAGTGAGTTCTGTTAATTGATTCGTTAAATATGTATTAAAGATTTGATATTATTTCTCTGACCTAATCATGTCCCTCTTATCAAAAGCCAATGCAGTAATTTGGATTCCATAACTTTTGTATATTCCACGCATTTAGAATTATCTCACACTCACCATTGCAGCTCCCGTAAGAAAAATCTCAAGCCAGATCCTTTTCCTCTCCTGTATTTTTAAATGGCAAAAGAGCGTCGTTTCTATTCACATGCAAATACAGCTCGAGAAGTTTGTTCTTCTTTGCATTATCTCTACGTTGCCCAAGTATCTGTGCTTGGAAATGGTTTTCTTCTTTGCCTTTTGCTTTATGTAACTCAAAGGCGTATATTTAAGATTGTTCATTCTCATCATGTACTTTCTTTTGTGATAAAACTCTGGTTTAATATAGTATTTGTTGAATCGCAAAGCATTTGAAGTCAGAAAAGTATTCCCGATTAATTTGCCGCACATCACCTACTCAATCTTGCTTTTTTCAATACGACTTAAGAGAAACTCACTAATCAAGCTTGAAAACGTAGATGACAAAGTTATCAATATATCAAAAGCATTATTGCTTACTTTTCTTTATTTATAGAAATTTCCAAAAGTAAAACCATTATTCACTTAGGTCTTATTCATATTAGTCTGTTGACAATAGAGTATTCGATCAATTACTTTTCAAGCGTCTAACGATTTCCCGCTCTACTGTTGATGCTGTCCTACTTCCACCAACAAAACAAAAAATGGAAAAATCAGTGCCTTCTCATTGTGTAGTCTTAATGATTACTTGAAGTGACTGTAACATTCTTGATCTTTTTCCAGACTCGTTGTCCTTAGCAATCATATCTTTTGAATCCACAGCTGGTTTCATTATATCTTGGGAGCAAACAAGCCACGGAATCACAAGATGTTGATTAACTATGGCAATTGAAGAGAAAAAATAAGATTGATTTGTGGGAAATCAATTTCCTTCATATCAATGAAGATAAAAACGAGGATCTATTGGAGAAAACTCATCCTCACTTGTTTGGTTCTTGCCGAGACGTCATTCACGAACTAAAAGTGATTAATTCCATGAAAACCAATTTCAAAAGAAATCTTTATACGCAGAGAGCACTGATCATGCCTAACAAAACCCTAAAACCAAGAAAAGCTCAAGAAGGAACTAATCCGTGAGCTTTTATTCCAAGAAAAAACTGCACCGTTCCTAAGAAGTTGATGGCTTCCGTGATGACCTCCTCCTTTGATGTCTCATTCCACGATTGGAACCAAGTAATGGCCACTCCGTTAAACTCGACTCAGTGCTATCTACTGTGAAATTGAGGTCGTCTCTTTTTTGTCCATGAGATCTCGCCGTCGATTCTTCATTTCGACCATCAGTTGATGCCGTCGAAACTTCTTCGGGCAATTCTGACGATTCTCTTGCTTTTGACGGATGGCTGATTATGATAATTTCGCCTACATAAACATCATCGCTTTCCCTTCGATGCGATCCATCTGCCAATTCTGGATCTTCAACCATCACTATTTGACCATTAGGAACTGCATTCTCTCCCTCTTGTTTGGAGTCGACCCTCGCCCTTTGATCATCACCAACATTATCGTTGCTTTCCCTTCGACATGACCCCTCCGTCGATTCTTGATCTTCAGCTGTCGCTGTCTGACCATTAAGAACAGCATCCTCTCCCTCTCGTTCGGGCTTCCGTGATGACCTCCTCCTTTGATGTCTCATTCCACGATTGGAACCAAGTAATGACCACTCCGTTAAACTCGACTCAGTGCTATCTACTGTGAAATTGAGGTCGTCTCTTTTTTGTCCATGAGATCTCGCCATCGATTCTTCATTTCGACCATCAGTTGATGCCGTCGAAACTTCTTCGGGCAATTCTGACGATTCTCTTGCTTTTGACGGATGGCTGCTTATGATAATTTGGCTTACAAAAGCATCATCGCTTTCCCTTGGATGCGATCCATCTGCCAATTCTGGATCTTCAACCCTCGCTATTTGACCATGAGGAACCACATTCTCTCCCTCTTGTTTGGAGTCGACCCTCGCCCTTCGATCATCACCAACATTATCGTTGCTTTCCCTTCGACATGACCCCTCCGTCGATTCTTGATCTTCAGCTGTCGCTGTCTGACCATTAAGAACAGCATCCTCTCCCTCTCGTTCGGGGTTGACCCTTGCAGCTTGATCATCTCGTCCTTGATCAGCAGCATTACTTCTTTGCCAGAAAAAGAAGTACTCGTGTGGAGTTTGCGTAAATAAGGAAAAACCCGGTATTGAAAAATCAAGTTGCGGACGCGATTGCGACGCTCTTGATCTATCTCCAAACCCGTCAGCATTACCGCTCGTATCTTGGGAATCTTCTTTTCCTTCCATCTCATCACAGAGAGAAGAGAATTCTCTCGGTTATCTTGGGAACAAAAACTGGTGGAGCTTCAATGGAAAAGCCAAATCTTTGAGTGGTGATTTCTCTCGAAACACCTGGATATAAAATATAGAATGGCTTGTGGAGGTTAAATTTGCAAATATCAACCTCTTATACCAAGCGTGAATGGAGCGTCGGGTTCTTGAAAAGCAGTTGAAAAGCGGTTATTCGTTTTTCTTACTTTTTGTTCCCTAGACCCTCAAGAAAGCTGAACAAGTTCAATGTACATATTAACATTTCTTGTTTCATTAATCATGCAAACCGAACACATTATACTCAAATTAGTCGACAAAGCTATATATCTTGATGCACTAAGTGCTTTCGCATAACATGGTGAAAAATAACGATATGACGAGACTAAATATATTCGTTGGAATAAGAACAACTAGTGATGAATGTAGAATATTAGTTATTTATCAGAAAGACCAAACTATTTAATGTTTATTGCTAAGTGACATCACGTAGCCATTTTGTGGCATTAAATAGGGATCACTTATTATTTAAATACTCATTTTGCACTTAGACATATAATTAGATTTACCGATATGTCGAATCAAGCTTATCATTGTCGGCATTATTTGAACTCGCACCTTCCCTACATTAATTTTTTGTTGCTACCCTTTTGGTGCCCTCTTTTATCACACTGTTATTGTGATGAGTCACTTCTGGCGATTATGCAATTTGACATTAATTTAGGGAGAAATATAGTTATTTTCCCTAATTAGCTCACTTTTTAGTTTTACTTAATAGTTTTGTGAACTTTCGACCAAAAATAAAAGAGTTTTACAAACTCTCCCCTAGATTACTTAACGTTTCCAACCAAAAAGAACGAAAGAGACTTACTCCCGGACTTCCATTACTTTGGCTGAGCACAAAGCTAATTTCCCAGCCAACTTCCCTGGAATCGGGCTGTGCCAGGAAAGAGGACAGCCTGGGCCCAATGGCTGCCCGCGCCCAAATGGACGGAGGCCCGATTGTGCCTGCGCTACCAGGCCCACTAATGGCTGGCCCGGACTCGTTCAAATGTAGCATATATGACTAAGGTGATTGCGATGTTCCTGATATTCTTAGCCCTAGCTCATTCCATTAGATAAGAGGAGTGGACAAGTCTCTCGGTTATCAAGGAAACAAGATATGTAGCTTCTATGGAAAATTGAAATTCTATGTAGAGATTTCTCTCTGAGATACTTGAATATCAGATTTAGATTGGCTTGTGGAGTTTTAATTTGTATCAAGGAATCATAAAAAATATTACTCTGGTATCTAAACTATCTACATAATTGTTGAGAGTTTGCAGTCTTTTCAATTTTGAAGAGCCTGTTCAACTATTGCCCCTATTTTGAGGATTCTAATTGGTAGGCAAGAATCATCTTGGATGTTATCACAGGACTTAATTTTGACCAGAAAAGGATCATGAACAATACCTTTTTTTTTTTTTTTAACTTTTGAATCTGCAATAGTCCATTACTTTTTGTAGTTCAAAAGTTTAGTGGTTAGAATTACATTATTACTAATAAAGAGAACCTTTAGTTAAATACAAACCTGTGTAGTTATAATACTGGAAGAAATATTTGCTCCTCTCTATTTTCTGATTAAAAAAAAAAGGAAAAAAAAGAAGAAGATCCTGCGCAGGGGTCGTAAAACTAGTAATAGTTATAGTAGTAATAGAAACAACGGCAACAAGAACAAAGTATACGACGACGGAGATGACATGTATTTGTCTATGCGTTTGTATAACAATAATAACAAAAAACTTCGCTCACTTGACATTTATTAGACTTATAAACAAAACAACAAAAGAAAAAAAAACAAAGAAAGTTGGTCCCCCCCAAGAAAAAAAAGAAAACCCGAAAAACACGTGATCATCCAAATTTCCAAATAAAAGATAACAGCAATAATAAGATAACACAAAAAACTAACACCACCTTCATAGGTGCCCATCGCCTAATCTTATTGTCACAAGAAAATCCATCCGTACTCGTTTTGTTCTTGCCAAGACATGACTCATGAACTAAAATAGATAATTCCATGAAAGTCAATTTCACGAGAAAAAAAAAAAAAAAAACTTATACACAGAGAGAACCAACCAAAGAAGTGCTTAACAAAACCCTAAACTAAGAAAGCCGACGATGAAACCATAAAAACAAGCCAAATTATCAACCTAATTATTCCTAAACAATTTGCAAATCAATGTGGATGGGAGACAAACTTTCCTCCCTTCTCCTCAACTTTATGCTCCTTTCCTTTTGATGGTGCTGCTCCATTGGTCGATTTTGGCTTCATGGGTAGGCCAAAATATTCCTCCGGTGTTGTTGTGAAGAAGGAAAAATTATGGCAATCATCCCGATTGAGAACCTCCTTGGCTATCTGGAGAGCGGTTTTTCCATTGAAAAGCTCATAAGCATTCTCCCTGCTGTCGTCATCTCTCGGTCCATTCCTAGGTGCGGCCGCCAACTGTGTGGAATGATTTTGCTGTTGTCGGCTTGCGGTGGAGGAGCTGGGTTTCGTTGAGAAGTTGTCTCTAGAATGTGAGTTGTTCAGAGACATGATTAATTGAAACAATGTAGCTACGGTGTTTATGAAAAATTCTCTTTCTTTGGTCAGGGGATTATATACTCAGACTACATGATTCCTAAATCTAATAGGCAAAGGTTTTCTATCTGGTTATGACTACTAGTACAAGTTGCTCTTAATTGAATTACGGATTTCTTTGGCCATGCTTATCACATATTTTGATATATCAAAATCGGACTCTATCTCACTTAATATATTGATTGTTATTGTTTGCAAGAAAGGATATAGATAAGTTCCAAAGGGGCGGAGTCCTAGTTCAAGCCTAATTTTGCTATTAGAAGTCTCATATAAAGGAATTTTAATAGATTAATTTTCGATCCCAAGGCTAAGGTTTATTTCTTTTTATCCCTTCTTTATGGCTATCCTTTAAACCAACGATAGGTATATATATCCATCTCTTAATTAATTAAAGCAAATCGTGTCACGTGACTCAATTTCATGTGAAGTTATCATGAAGCTCCTTTTGTTGTTCACTCTACATTGTGTTCTAGAACAGACTTCTATTGATAAACTAGAATTTTGCCAGTTAATTTATGGATTTAGATTTTAAGAGATAGTAACTATATGGAGAAAATATGGATGACTATACAAAGTCGTTAAAATTTTTCTTATTGATTATGTTATAGAAATCATGGAGTTAGCCGGACCTGGAGCATGAAAAATATGGATATATTTTGTGGGGGAAGATAGGATCACACTTTGCTTTATAAATATGTTTTTTATTTGACACTTGCTTTAATATATGAGTTGAAAAACTAAACCAACTCGTAAATACTTGATGTTAAATTAAATAACTTGACGTTATTTAAACAAACAGCAGCGGTGTAGGACGAAAATAATATTCACACTTTTAATATCTTAAAGTTGCATTTGTTTCATTAAAAACTTCACTATAAAGGAAAATATTTTTCATCAAAATCATTTTAAAAGAAAATAGTTTGTTTTCATTCATTTAGTTATTTAAGAAAAGTAATTTCCTTCTCGTTAGAAGAGGAAGTCGTCTCCTCTGATCTAAGATTTTTTTTTTTTTTTTTTTTTTGGGGGGGGGTTCATGGGAAAATGTTTTCTATAAATTTAGTAGTTATTCATTATTCAAATATTGGAAATCATAAAACAATTTCCTGAAAATAGTTATCAGCAAAACAAGCGGAAAAGTAATACTCAAACCCCGTACACTAAATGCGTCTACATTATGATTTTGACATGCTCGGTTAATATAGATTTAGGTTGATTATGATGATTGTAAACTTGTATTATGGGGGAATTTTTGTAATAATTAAGGGTAGTTAGTAAATAAGGAAGACTGGATTTTCACGTTTTTATCAAGGAGAGGTCAACGATTGTAACTGAAGGGGCTAATTTATAAATAGGGTCCTCTCTCCCATATTAGTATCATCCCATCTGTTCAACACAAGAAGAATAGTAGAGCATTCTCTTCTAAAATACTAAGCAAGTGAAAAATAAATCGAGATAATGGCTGAGCTTAGGTGACCCTAGTAAGAGGCGAACAAATCAAAGGAAGCCTTGTCATGCCATCATGGAGGAGTCATATTTCATTGGGAGATGCCTCCAGAATGCACGAAATTCCAAGACATGATTAACTAAAAGAATTAGCTATGGAGTTATGAATTCCCATTGGTTTGGTCTGGAGGATTCTACACCCAAAACTATCTGATTCACAAACCCTAGGCAAACGTTTACTAATCCAATTAATGACTCCGAGTACATGTGGGTTTTTAAGCGTTTGGTATCTATTGGCTTATCAAATATATAGATTGTGCTAAATGAATTGCTAACAAAATAGTAATATAATGTTTAACATTAACTAAAATAAGGTACATACCCTGGCTAGATATTTGAAACATAGCATCTAATGTTGGCCCAGGGAAAGGCATGATTATTTTCCTTTTTAGATAAAACTTTTAAGGATTTTTCTAACAAATATTCGGTTCTAATATAATTTTTTTTATAAGTAAAACGACCACGTGTAATAGTTACTGAATATAGAATCGTTTTAGATTATGTAAATCTATTATGATTGTTAATATGCACATAGTCAATTTAATTATGGTATACATACTAATTCTTATTATACAATTGTCATATCAGTTGAATGTGTCACGCCCCAATTCTCGAACACGCACACATCCTTCTACTTGGTCGATTTTATAATGCGATATCTCAGGACTATGTATCGCCGACCCCTTTAATTTTTAATAGCACATGCGGAAGCAGTTGTAAATCCTCAGATAATAAAACAATGGGATAGAAAAGCAATGCTATATTTTTCATATTGAAATCCACAATCATACTTTTATACAGAGCATAACTCAAAATACTTCGCAAAACTATTCACAACTTCCTAGATGATGATATTTAAACTAAGGTTTCAAAGATTATCTTATTGAACTTCTTTGGGAAGAAAAGAGACTTTGTATTGATTGAAAACCTGTGAAATTATGAAATAAAAGTTGTCGATAAGTTTTGAAAGATAGGAATGAAGCTGTTTGGAAGACACAAGGAGGAGAGCGGTTTGGAAAACGAGAAAAAAGGATAAAGAAAAAAATGTTAAAAAAAAAAAAGTGGAGCAAAGGGAGATTCATTGAGGCCCTGATCAAATTAGTTGTGCAGATAAGTCCATATTTTCGAGGTAATTTTAAGATATAAATAAGTATCCATAAATTTAGAGAATCTTAATCTATAAGGAAACATTTGTTGAGGCAATGAGAAAATTCTATAAATTTAGAGAATCTTAAAGACCGAGAGATTTGTACATTGAAGCCCCCATTCGCTCAGCCCAGGCGGAGCGGCTTCTTTTTCCCTTTCTTCTTTTCACTCTGCTCCGATGAAAAGGCCTCTAGGGTTCGTATATCTGTTGGAGCAGGGTGGAAAGAAGAAAGAAAAAGAGAAGAAGAAAAGGGATGAACAAAAGAGGTCATATGTGGAAGCCCAAGTGAGTTTCTTTTCTGCGGCTTGTTTTGGTCTAACTTTTGATTCAGAATTTTGCTCTAGCCGTGAAAATTGTCAACTTCTCCGTTGAGGAATCTCTTACGGACAGATCAAAGAAAAAAAGGAGGAGAAAATTAGATGTAATTGATATGCTTTCTTCCTTCAATAAACACTCAGTTGATTCTCCAAAAACCAATCTTAGTTTTTATCCAAGGGTCTCAGAGATAAGTCTCTACTTATTTCAATCACCATTGCTAATCAACGTCTTGTGATTTAGCAGCTAGCTTGTTCCTGAGATCTAGTGGAACGAGCAGCCGTTTCACAAGATAGGATTGCTAATGACAACAAGTCTAGAGAAAGATCAAGATTCACAAGATATGATTGTTAATGACGAGGAGTATAAAGATCAAGAATGCTGCCATCACCTCATGAGAGTGGAGATTATAAGATGCTTGAAAAGTAATTGATGGAATAATCTACTGTTAATAGAAACTAGAGTGATTTGAATAAGACCGAAGTGGGATTATTTATTTTTTTCTTTTGGAAACTTCTATGTATAAAGAAAACTAAGCAATGATGCTTTTGATATATTGAAAACTTTGTCATCTACATTTTCTTTTAGTCGTATTGAAAAAAGCAAATTTGAGTTTATTTCTCGAAAGAAAGTACATGATGCAAACGAACAATCTTAAATGTAGTTCTTTGAGTTCTATAAAGCAGAAGGCAAAAAAGAAAACCTTTCAAGGACCTAAATACTTGCGCGCGTAGAGATAATGAAGAAAAGACAAAATTTCTCAAGCTGTGTTTTACGCATGTACAGATAATGAAGAAAAGAGAAAAAATTCTCAAGCAATAGAAACGGCATTCTTATGCCATTTAAAAAGACAACAAAGGAAAGGATCTCATTGAGATTTTTTCTTTACGGGAGCTGCAACGGTGAATGTGACATAAATCTAAATGCGTGGAATATACACAAAGTCATGGAATCCAAATGACCGCATCCCCTTTTGATAGGGGATGTGATTGAGTCAATGAAACAATATCTAATCTCTAATCCATATTGAACGGATCAATTAACAGAATCATTAACATTAAACTAAATTTACAAACATATATATATATATATATATATATATATATATATATATATGTATGTATGTATATACATAATTTATCTATATCTATATAATTTATCTATGATACATTCAGTTGTTAGGAATATAGTATAATAAGTACTATTGTGTGTCATAGAATTAGATTTGCTATGCATATATTGACACAATCATGATAGAATTTGAAATTTGAAATTTTTCTCTGCCTTATAATTGTTAGACGTATTGTTAGACTAACTATATATCTCTATACAAATTGAGGGTCCATTTGTTTCATGATAAATAATTATTTAAAAAATATTTTCTGATAAATGGTTGTATCGCTTACGAAAATGACAAATGAAAATTTTTTTTTATCATCAACACAATAACTATGGATTTATAAATCGCTGTTGATAATAAAAATATTTTGTGCTGATTAATTCTCTAAATGATATAACCAATAGATTCAGATGCTTATATTTTATTTGATGCGTTTTGCTGGTTCAAGGAGGAGAGTGGTTTTTGAAAATTGGAAAACGGGATAAAGAAAGAAAAGAAAAGGTTAAAAAAAAGTGGAGCAAAGGAAGAATCATCCTAGGCATCCAAATTAATTGTGCGGATAAGTCCATATCTTTAAGGGTAATCTTAATATGTATATAGTTATCCTCAACTTTAGAGAATCTTAATTTATAAGGAAACATACGATGAGATAATGAGAAATTCTATAAATTCAGAGAATCTTGAAGACCGACAGACTTGTTCAGTGAAGCCTCATTCAATCAGCGCGAGGCTTCTTTTTTCCTTCCTTCTTTTTGCCCTGCTCCGATGAGAAGGCCACTAGGGTTCCAATATCTGTTGGAGCAGGGTGAAAAGAAGAAAGAAAAAGAGAAGACAAAAAGGGAGGAAGAAAAGAGGTCATCAACGGAAGCACAAGGTGAGTTTCTTTTCTGCGTTTTGTTTTGGTCGACTTTTGGTTCGTGATTTTGCCAGACCACTGAGTTAACTGACCGGCAGACGTCTCCGGTTTAGTCATTCGCTGTCTTCGCAGGAAAGCATCGTTTCTCATCTTGTCTTGTCTTCCTCTTGGGCCATCAGGAACTTAATCTCAGTCAAAGTAAAACGTGGGTACTTGCTTGACTGCTTCCTGGACTCATCTCTGTGTTTTTGTCTCGAACTGCTCATCTCTCCTTCCTATAAGTTTCTCCGATTATGGCAGGGGACTTCATACTTTGTTTTGGCTGTTTTCGTCAAAGCTAAGCCGGATGATCATTCTATTGCAAATGAAAAAAGGAGAACATTAGATGTGACTTGTAATTGTGGTTCGCCGAGGGGTTTGTCCCAGATCTCCCATGATCTTTTGGAAAGTCATACGTATGCTTAGAATATTGTCTGCCTTGTGTTCCTCCTCACAATTCTCAGCAGATGATGAAGACGAAAGTTCGTTTAATTATGCTTCACACTGCATGATTTGCGGGCTGTGATTTCTTTGGTCAACAAGAAGTTAATTAGCTAGAGGAAGTGAGAGTTCCTTCCTTCTGTATGAATAAAAAAGCATCAGAACTGTTGAAATTGGAATCTCAGGGCACAGATATACGACTTGAGGATCGGCAAGTTTCGTATAGTTCTCATCATTCTAATTTGGCAGAAATAGTTATGCTAAAGAAAGAAAAAAGAAAGGTAAACAAAAAGGAGCAAAGGGAAATTGATCCTAGCCATCCAAATTAATTGTGCGGGTAAGTCCATATCTACGAGATCAATCTTAAATCATAAATTGTTATCCTTAATTTTGTTGAATCTTAATCTATAACAAAACATTTGACGAGGCAATGAGAAAATTCTTTATCTTTAGAGAATCTTAAAGACTTGTGCCCCCATTCAATCAGCGCAATGTGGAAGGCAATGTGGAATATTGCTTCTTTTCACCTTGCTCCAATTAAAAGGTCACTAGGGTTCCAGTGTCTGAAGGAGTGGAAAGAAGAAAGAAAAAAGAGAAGAAAAGGGAGGAAGAAAAGAGGTCATCAGCGGAAGCCAAAGTGAGTTTCTTTTTTCCAGTTTGTTTTGGTCCACTTTTGATTCAGAATTTTTGTCTACCCCGTCAAAATTGTCAACTTGTCCAATGAGGAATCTCTTATGGACAATGAGGTTGTCCCCGACATTCGAATTCGATACAACCAGATCAAAGAAAAAAAGGAGAGCATTAGATGTAAGTTATATAATTTCTTTCTTCAATAAACACTTGTTTTTCTCTTCATTGATGCAAAGAAAATTGATTTCCCACAAACCAATCTTAATTCATATTCAGGTATCTCAAAGAGAAATCTCAACACAAAGCTTCATTTGCCATTACTAATCAATATCTTGTGATTCAACGGCTTGTTCATTCCCAAAATCTAATGAGACGAGCTGCGAATTCATAAGATATGATCACCAATGGCAATAAATGAAGTACCTCTAGTCATCCGGAGCCACGCGATGCACAAATCTTCCATTTATCTTTGTGTAGAGATGCTCTATTTGATCGTCTATGACCTATTTCCTCAGTCATTCCATCTCATAGAACGTGACCAAGCGCATTAATTGTGGCCTGGAACATTCCTTGGTCATGTGGGTCATGGTCGAGCCAAGCGGCCATTGAGAATGAATCGATGATCAAGTTCCTTGAGAATTGATCTTCTATGAATCCCTTCAATAAGAGGAGACCATGCCTTGGGCCTAAATGAGCCACGATCTTGTGATGACCAAACCATGATGGTGCTGTGATCAGCCAACAATAAGCCTAGAGAAAGATCAAGAATGTTGCAGTTGCCTCAAGTAGTCATAATGGCTACACAATGAGAAGGTACTGATTGAATCTCATAAAATAATTGGTAAGAATTTCTTACTAAATTTGGCACGACTAGATGAAAGATAAAAAGAACGTTAGATGAAACTTTTGTGCTTTCTTTCTTCAATAGATATTCGTTTTTCTTTCATTGATGAAATTTCATTTCATATATAGTGGTGATTTGCATCTCTTCCTTTTCGTTTTCATCCTAATTCTATTCTCGTCGTGATAATAATTATTTGGACACTGTGTCAACAACCATTCTATTCATTCACTTTTAAGTGTCGTGGGGAAATTGATTATCGACCAATGTGCTGTAAACTAATAGTTTTATGGACGGATATGTGTAACATGTGTTCGTTTTTCTTGATAAAAAGAAAAGGGAAGAGAACCTTTTTTTGTTGATATGTGCATTTAATTCGTTCATCTTTCTTGAATGTCTAACGAAACGAAGCTTTGAAAACTGAATTAACGTTTTTCAACCGCTTTTCCACGCTTCATATAAGAGATGCGTACCTGCCAGTTAAACCTCCCCAAACCATTCGATATTTCCTATCCAAGAGTTTCAGAGCCTAAGTTTTCCACCGAAGCTACACACCCAGAGAATTCTCTTCCGTCTCTGATTTGATGGAAAGAATGCCGAGCTCACAACACGCGAACGGTGATGGCAACGATGGCAACGAGTTCGGAAAGCGCCAGCCACTTGCTCGGTTAGTTAAGGGCTTCTCCTACTTTAAGCAAATTCTACAGGAAAACCTTTTTGGCCGGCAGAGCAGCAATGCTGCGGATGGAGGAAGAGATGATCGAAATGTGAGGGTCGACCCAGAACGAGCGGAGGAAGGAGACGTTCCTATTTATCAGGTGGCGAAGGTTCAAGATCAAGAATTGATAGAGGGATCTGATGAAAGAAAGAGTGACGATTTTGTCGCGGGAGGAATTAGCGGAATCAACCCTGCGTCGGAAGCAAGAAGATCCTCACAATTGGCCGAAGAAGTTTCAATGGTGAGATCTCACGGACAGACAAGAGACGACGTGGTTTTCACACTCGATAGCACCTATAAGAGTTTAAGGGAGTGGCCATTGCTAGGCTTCAATCATGGAATGGAAGATCGAAGAGCAGCAATTCATGATCAAGACTCGATGCAGAGATCGCACGGGCAGAGGAGTGACTGCGATGCTGTCGCGAATGCGAACAATGCTGGGGGGTCGAGGCAGAGTGAATGGCCACAGCAGTTCCAGCATTTACTGGAGGAGGGCAAAAAGGAGGAAGCCAAGAGGAAACGGAAGGAACAAAGGAGGAGGTCATCGCGGAAGCAATAGATAAAAAGAGAAATCACAAACTTTTTAGCTATGACGCATTTATTTTCTTGGAATCTCTCTCGCAAAGCGAGACGATTAGTTTGCTTTTCCTTTTCTAGGATTTTGTTAGGCACTTCATCAATGGGTTCTCTCTGGGTACAAGGATTTGGGTGAAAATGATTTTCATGGAATTATCACTTTTTAGTCCAAGAGTCGCGTCTTGCCACAAACCAAACAAGTGAGGATGAATTTTCTTGCGAAAATAAAGGGATCTTCCCAGAAAGTTTGGATGTGGAGTAAGTCTTTGTGCTGTCTTATCCTTTCTGCTATCTTTTATTATTGGAAATTTGGATCCGTCACATATCTAAGATGAAGAGCCAAATTATCTTATTTCTTTATTTATTTTCTTTCTTTTGTTCATGAGGCTAATCAAATTCTATCGACTCAAACATTAATTGAGGGAATGTTTTACTGTTTACAAATCGAGCAAAATTATTCCTGTTGCAAATGTGACATCCCAATTTTCCAATTTTATTTTCAATAAATTGAGACGGGCATTTTGTTGGCACGCATATAGTTCTTTTCCTTGAGTTGGCCACTCATGTGGAAACTGGTCTATCAGGTGAAGCCGTTAGGAAATTCTAATGCATCAGACTCGAGAATTTGACCAGGAAGCGACCTTTCGACCGAGCTAATCTGCAAGGATCATTATGGCACAAATAAAAATCGATTAGAGACCGGATATAGGTCGACTAGATAAAGGCATGTGATCAAGTGTGGGTGATTCCACCGGATCGCATAATCCTTGTCGATCGACACTGGACCGGCTTTTCTATCGATTGGGTACCCTGTGTCCGTATTTGAAACCTTGAGATTACCCCGACAACCGAAAGTCGCCAATGTTTTAAAGATGTACATTGTGGCTTGAGATGATCAACCACAGGTCAAATGCATGAAAATTTCTAAAGGCTACCCGGTAGGTTAGGCCGCGTTAGTATCGTATCAAAGTGAAATTAACCGTGGAATTGAGATCGAATTCAGAAATTGGAAGTCTGGGTGTGTCGCAAATCATTTCAAGATCATTGAATCATCTTTGGAAGATTTTTCATGCAAGCCGAACTTTTCAGCAAAATAATCAAGAAATGGCTAATTTGGCTCGAGAAATTAGTAGGCCGCTTTTGGTCGCGCTTTTGGGACTTAAGTTGGTCCTATGAACAAGTGAAGATGTGAATTGAAGTGTGGTGACATTGGATTAATTTTATGGACTTCAATTTGATTCAATTGGAAGAGAATCAAGTGAAATTGAAGAATTGGTCGTACAAGAATTGGACCCCGGCGGAAAAATAAAATGGACCCATTGGAAGATGTTGTGGAAGATTGGGTGAGTGGATTGTGAGGTCATCCTAGGTCATGGTGGGCCACCTTGATTGGATGAGGGAAAAAGAGAAAAAAGAAAAGGGAAAAGAAAATGAAATGGCTCCCATTCTCTCTCCTTCCTTCTCTCTCCTCCCTCTCTTCTTCCTCCTCCCGTCGGCTCCCTCTCTCCCCGATTTCTTCTCACCGTTTGAAACCCAGCAACCAGCGAAGCCAAGGAAGCCACCGGACCTCACGCCTTAGCCCGCCGGAGCGAGATCCACCGCCGCCTCACGCCATCGAGCTGCTCGCCGTCCGTCCACACCGTCACCCGCGCCACCGTCGCCCCCTCTCCTCCATTTCCGCTGCAGCTCGATGCACCAGCAGATCTGGAAATGCCGGAGCAGCCCACGGTCCAACCGGACCGCCGTCACGCACCCCTTGCGTGTCGTCCGCCGCTCGTGCCCCTCCGCCGCGTCACCGTCGTCCTGGCTGTGGTTTCGACCTCCCTCTCGCCCAGCTCGCCGTCCCAGCGAGCTGTTCAGCTCGTCTAGCCTTCCTCTGGCCACCGTGAGACCCGCCTGGCCGCCGTGTGCCACCGTCTGAGCTGCCGCCTCCTTCCTCCGCCTTTCCTCCGCCCGAATCGCCGCCGGAGAGCCCTCCATCGGCCCCAAACAGCAGCTGCAGAAAATGGGTATGCAGCGGACGTTTGGCCCGTTTTGGCCGCCTTCCCGAATCCGGATGCTCGGCCTGCTTTGAGGAAAGTCGATCCTCGCGTCGTCCCCGTTGTTTTGGTCCGCTCGGCTCGCTAATCCGGTGAGTTTAGCTCACTAAATCTTGATTAGACGGTTAATTATGCTCTAAGTGTGCTTAGTTTAAGTTAATCAAGTTTAGGTGTATATCTTAGTTTATTTAATGGTGATTTGGATTAAAAGGTTTGTTTAATTTAAAGTGTGTTTAATTAAAGGCTAAGAGAGTTTATTTAATAATAAACCTTGATGGGACATAATAGGTTTTATTTTTGAATTATTTAATTGTTTCGAAATTCTGGAATTTATAATATTATATTATATTCCGAAATTATTAAAATATTATTATTAAAAAAACGGAAAAATTATTTTTGACCCGATTGCTCAGAATTTCGTGTCGATCGCTTTTGCGGTGTGTTCGGATTTTGAAATTGATGGTTAGATATTATAAATTGAGCGTGGATGCGAAAACATGGATATTATTATTTAATTAATTTTCGGAATAGATTTAATTATTCATTAAATTCAAAAATTTATCGGGACCCTAAACTCTTAGAATTTTTGCCGATCGCTCTTTGTGTATTTAGAATTTGAATTTGATGATTGATTGTGGCAAATTGAGTGTGATTGTGATGAATGGGGATCCTTTTTATAAAGTCCCAAGTGTCGAAATTTATGGAAGAGTTGGCCGTGAATACCACCTATTAGAGGTCGTGCCTGATGAGGCCATGAATACCACCTATTAAAGGTCGTGCCTGATGAGGCCGTGAATACCACCTATTAGAGGTCGTGCCTGATGAGGCCGTGAATACCACCTATTAGAGGTCGTGCCTGATGAGGCCGTGAATTACCACCTGATTACAGGTCGTGCCAAGTGGGGCCGTGATGCCACTGATTCTAGTTTTGCCGAGTGGGGCCGTGATTAAGAGTAATGATTGATTTGCTGAATTGACATGTAATTGGCCAAGTCGATTGATCGCTGAGACGATCCAAGTGGTTGAATTGTTCTGATGGTGTGATTGTGCCATGGTTGTTTGGTTACCATAATTGTACGTGGTTGAATTATATAAACTGTGCTAACCTGCAGATGAAGACTATTGCGAGGTAAGTCTTCTGTGTGATGTGGCTAGGCCACTTGGGGCGTATTTTCTTTCTAATAGGGGTTTAGGGGGTTGAACTTGCTGAGACATTGCCTCATCCCAGTTGTGGGATTAAAATTTCAGGTCCCTGGTGGACGGAGTGACCAGATAGCTTTGGTTGGCCTTGAGGAGTTGCAGAGGTGAAGTCATAAGATTGGAGAACGTGTCCGACTTGTAGGTCGTAGGACAATTTCTTTTTAAGAGCCGGTCTTTGGTAGACTTTTGGCCGTAGGCTTCTGTTTGTAATTCCGTTGAATTATGAAAGTGATATGTTGTGGTTTTGCTTCCTGCTTTTCTATCCCGTATTTTATTGTCTAGGGGTTTTATAATACGTTCCGCTTGCGCATTAATAAATGAATGGGGTCGGCGACACTACCTGGGAATGTCGCATTTGATCGACCGCAGTGGGATGTGTGCGCGCTCGGGGTCCGGGGCGTGACAGCAAAAATCCACGGTGCCATATACATATTGTAGTATTTGTGCTACTGCTATTATTACTACTATTAGTTTTATTACTCCTGCGGGTTTTCTTTATTCAATCGGCATATATATCTCTCCAATAAGATAATTACTAACATTTGTATCATAACTGAAGCTCCTCTATATTAGCCATTCTTTTCCCACCAATAAACATTTGTAGTAGTAAATACAATGGAGTATCGAAGATTAGGAAAAAAAAGAACAAATGAAAAGACACGTTTCGTTATCTTTTTTCCTTTCACAATGGATTAGTTGATTTAATAAAATCAAAGACAATGTTAGTCAAATTGGATTCCTCGTAAATAGAGGCAACAAATGAGTAGACTCATTAAAAAATGAAAAGACTAGTGAAAAAATGTATGCGTTCAAATTGATAAGCGCAAAATATTGAATTTGATTTAATATAAATCAGTGCATAGTCAGTATATTTTAAATAATAAAGAATAAAAAACTAAAAAATGATAACTCCATGGTTTTAACATGCATTTAATCTTCACTTTCTAACTAAGTATAAACCATGAGAGGTGCGCATGTTGAGTTGTGCCCTGATCTCTCTTCTTCTTTTGTTTCCATTGTTTGTTTGAGAAGACATCGACATGAGAGAGGAAGATCATTAGACGCTTGAAAATTAATTGATTGAATATTCTATTGTCAATAGAGAGATCTGCATAAGGCTGAAGTAAAATTATGTTTTTACTTTTGGAAACTAATATAAATAAAGAAAACTAAGCAATGACGCTGCTGAAATATCGAAACTTTGTCTTCTATGTTGTCTAGCTTGATTAGCTAAATCTCTCTCAAGTCATATTGAAAAAAAGTAATATTAGGTTGGTGATATGCAAAGAGTTAATCTTAAATTTTTTCCAACTTTGTGTGGTTAAGTATTCGACAACTTTCAAATAACTTGAAGAGGTCGTAAATTTATGCATGTAACCATCAAGATGTAGATACTCACGCGCTTTTACAGATGAAGAAGAAAAAAAGAACCACATTCTCATACTATTTAAAAGAAAAATTAGAGACAGAGGTAAGGATCCGATGAGACATTTTCGGGAGCTTCAGTGGTGATAAATATCTTAATACGGGGAATAAACAAAAAGTTACAAAATGTGAATGGCTGCATTGGTTTTTCATAAGGCGATGTAATAAATCAGAGAAATAGTATCAAATCATTAATCCATTTTGAACAAATCAATAAACAGATATCACTGAGATAGAGATGAATCAACAGAATTACGTCATTTATTTGCAATACAATCAACAGGTACAATTGTTAGTGTAGTACGTACTATCGTCTATAAAAGAATTAAGTTTGCTATGTATATATAAACTTTCACGATAAATTCACATATTTCAATTTTTTTTTTTTTTTTATAACTTCGTAACCATTAGACGTTGTCACTTTACTTCGTGCAAAAATATGTATGGCAGAACTAAATATTTATCTAATAGATTGAGACGTCAAAAGTTGTTCTCTTAGGCCTTTTACTTTTGTTAGATTACTCTTTAAAGTTTTATTAGAAAAGGGAAATACCTATGCGTTGGACTGATCTTTATCTTCGAAATAACAATGAAAGAATTTGAGATCCCTTTTCCAAGTGCAATCCTATTCGTATGCAATAATCTTCATGATCTTCTCTCGCTTCCACTTAAACTCCAACTGCATGTCAAGAAATTGAAAGGCTTGTTACGGTCGATGGAACTTCTTATGACAAGGAATTAGCTTGAAAACAAGACTTCTTGTTGTTGACCAAAATTCTTACAAAAAGTTTCTCCCCCCATTGCCTTTGTGTGTCGATATATATGTTATAATTGTATTCAAACTTCTCTAAGAAGAAAAGACTGTTTATCCATGGACTTCCACATTGAATGCACTCAAAGGCAATTTTAGTATGATATATTAGATTTGATTAGATTATCAATATTATTATCACAATTATGACATCTTTTCTAAGAATGTATGATTCTTCAATATGATAGCTTGAAGATATACTACACCGTATGATGATAGGCTTGTTACCTCTAGAATCTCGATACTGTAATCGCACAATATCTTAAGTTGGATGTCGACACCGTGATATTAAATGTAGTAAGTTTTCAAGGAATCTATATCCAAGTTAGCAATATATAATGTCTGAGTTTTGTTTACACTATCATATTTCATGAGTATTCCTCTTTATATCATTTTTTTTTCTTGCTATTATCTTTTAAAAGCTAAATAATTGATGCACTAGTCCTTTTGGTTACCGACTTAAGCATTAGTTTCGTCAACCCAATTTAAAGTTGTCGAAAGTGGTCTTCGCGTTGAGAATAATGTGAATTCATGCTATGTTTACACCCAAGAAAAAAAAAGTGCTCCGGTGCACTTCTTAAACGATCGAATAAGGCAATGCTCAATTTAAAGTACATAGTTGGATATATATATACACACACATAAATGCTGTTGTATCCAACACTCAGCCCTTCCAATACCTATGCTAATAAAGTACGTTAGCATTTAGTTAATTAAGATTAGGGTGTAAATTTATCTAGTAAATTAATTCTAAAGGCTCAAAACTAGGGAGGAACTTCAAAGTTAGAGGCAACTTTGTTAATGTGCAATCCCACCTCACTTAATTAGGGTTTTACAGCTCCCATATATTATTGAACAATTTATGCTTTCGATTTAAACTTTCTAACATGATATGAGACTAAACTTTAGCATTTCCCAAAATATAATCTCGCATCTTCCTCCATCTAATAGATCAAGTTTTCGAATTAAACATTCTAATAATTATACTTTGTAAGAATAAAACCCTTACTGTTTTGAGCGAACTTCTTGCGAACACTCGAGATCCCCTAACATCGCCATCGCCATCGCCTCCCTTGCACTCGCCTGTCAGCGTCCCCATCAATTAGCCCATCTATCTTTATTTTCTCTATTGTCTTCTTCGAGGGCGCAACCTCAGCTTTGAGGTCGTGAGCCTCAAATCCAATGTCTGCCATGCTCGACAAGCCGCTGGACCGGCGGGATCATGTGATGGCTCGTGCACAGGTTGGTGATGACAACCCGGCCGCAATGACGGTCCAACAGTGGCTGGTGTGGACCTTTACTGCCGCTTTGCCCTTATTTGACGTGTTTTGCTGGTGCAAGGAGGTGAACGGTTATGGAAAACTAGAAAAGGGGATAAAGAAAGACAAGAAAAGGGAAATAAAAAATAAAGAGGAGCCAAGGAGATTCATCCTAGGCCATTCAAATTAATTGTGCAGATAAGACCATATCTTCGAGGGTAATTTTAAGATTTAAATAGTTATCCTTAATTTTAGAGAATCTTAGTCTATAAGGAAACATTTGATGAGGCAAAGAGAACTATATAAACTTTAGAGAAACTTAAAGATCAACCGACTTGTACATTGAATCCCCATTCACTCAACCGTGTGCAAAACGACTTCTTTTTTCCTTTCTTCCTTTCGCCCTGCTCTAATGAAAAGGCCCCTAGGGTTCCAACATCCATTGGAGCAAGGTGGAAAGATCATCAGAGCAAGGCCAAAGGAAGAAAGAAAAAGAGGAGACGGAAAGGAGGAAGAAAAGAGGTCATCAACGGAAGCACAAAGTGAGTTTCTTTTCTACGTTTTGTTTTGGTCGACTTACGATTCAGATTTTTTGTCTACTCCGTCAAAATTGTCAAATTGGTCGTACAGTATTCTCTTATGGACAATGAGGTTCTCAACATTCGAGTTTGACACAACTGAGTCAAAGAAAAAAAAACAAGAGAAAACTGAAGTGAGATGCTTTTGACATATGGAAAACTTTGTCATCTACGATTTCCAGCTTGATTAGCAAAATCTCTCTTAAGTTGTATTGAAAAAAGAAAGATTAGATAGGTGATGTACGGCTAGTTAATCTGCAATATGTTTCTGATTTGAAGGGATTCGCAATTCAACAAATACTATATTAACCGGAGTTTATTTCACAAAAGAAAGCACACGACGGGGAACAGTCTCGAATATAGTTCTCTGAGTTACATAAAGCAGAAGGCATAAAAGAAAACCTTTCAAGGACGCATATGCTTACGCACGTAGAGATTATGAAGAAAAGAAAATATTTCCCAAGCCATTCCCAAGCTATTTAAGAAGACGAGAGGAATAGGATCTGATTTCAGATTTTTCTTACGAGAGCTAAATGCCTGGAATATACGGAAAGTCATGGACTCCGTCAACTCTTTGGTTTTTTTGATAAGGGGGAAGTGATTAGGTCAGAGGAATAATATCAAATCTTTAATTCATAATGAACGAATCGATTAACAGAAAGATCCTCCTTCCTTTGACCTTCCCCCAATTTTCATCGACTACACCAGTTTCGCTTCAACTCCATTGCACATGCTCCAAGATTTCAAGGTATTTTCACTTTTGACTTGATTTTTTCTTCTTTTTTTCTTTTATATTTCGATGTACGAATAGGCATAATCAATATGGAGAAACATTGATGCTCAAGCTCAAGTAAGTATATATTACACATCTCCATATTTTGGTATTACTTCGATTCTCGTCTCTTCTTTTTCCAATTCTATTCAAGTTTTTCTTTTATGCGACTTGTTTTTATGGTCGGCCTTTGATTAAGGATTTTTCAACTTCTTTGCTTTCTTTCTTCAACAGGTACTTGTATTTCTTTTCTTCGATGCAAAGATAATCTTCCTTTAAGTATTAGGGTTCCATGTTTTCAAATTTCTTGTTATAAAGGAAATAAGTACATAACTGTTCTTTAAATTATATGTAGAATATTAATCTTTTCAGTGGTGTTGATTCAGAAGAAACTAGTTAAAAACTACTTTTCGAAAAGATTCACTCTCAATAATAATTCGCTCTTCATAGGTCAAATCGACACTCACAAGTTAAACCTCCACGACTCTGTTCCATTAGATCAGTTAGAGATACAGAATTTTTTCATCAAACCTACTCATTTTATCTAGCAACTACCCAAGAATTCTATTTCTTATCATGATTTTGCATTCATACATAATCACTCAATTTTATGCAAGCACATAGCGCATGCTTGGATTCTCGTCTATATTATTTAGTTAAAACACAATTTTGTCTCACTTTTAACTTCATCAATGAACGACAACAGCTCATTAAGTAACAACACTAAGTTCACAATTTCTTTCTATGCATAATCCACTGCGCACAATCGCCTTAGCCTAGTATAAGTTGAAGCATAAATCCGACACTCAACTTATGTTTTAATTACATAGACTACTTCATATTGCTTAAATATGTGATGCTAAAACCAATTTCTTTCGACTTTGTTGTGAAAACTTTGCACACATTATAGATGGAATATGTACTAGTGTAAAATGTTTTATGTTTTCCTCGATCAACAGCATTACTGCTTTGCCGGCCAAAAAGCTGTTGCTCTAGAATTCACTAATTGCAACCATCTTGATCTTTCTCCAAACTCGTTGCCATTATCGCCTATATGTTGTGAGCTCAGGGCTCTTTCCATCAAATCAGAGACAGAAGAGAATTCTCTTGTTTCTACAAGAAATAAAAACTCGTGTAGCCTCAATGGAAAACTTAGGCTCTGCGGTGATTTCTCACTGAAACTCTTGGATGTAAATTATTCAATGGGTTGGGGAGGTTTAGTTGGCAACTACTGTTCTCTATATGAAGCTTGAACTGAGCGCCATATTTTCATAACGTGAATAAAAAACTATTATTTAGATTTCATAGTTTTGTTCCCTTAGGCATTTAAGAAAGCTGAATGAATTAAACGTACACATCAACAGTAACAGTTCTTTACATACTCAATGCCCTCGGTACTTTTTTGTGAATGTTGAAAAATAATATTTTTAGTGTCAAAATCTAATTATATTTTTTTTTTCTATATTCAGACGCAAAAATTAACATGCTCTTCCTACCCGCTACAGTCTCACGATTGAACTTTGAAAAAAAATCTCATCAATTTGTGTGAAATGTATACGGTTTTTATTAAAGAAAGGAAACAAGTAAAGAATTGTTTTCATGATATGTGCATTTAATTTGTTCAGCTTTCTTGAATATCTAAGTGAACAACACCGTAATGTAAATATCTTTTTCAACCACTTTACGAATACTTGGCGCTCAGTTCACTCTTCATATAAGAGATCAGTAATTGCATGAAACCTCCACAAGCCATTCTATTTTTTATATCGAAAAGCTTCAATAAGAAATCAACACACATAGCTCAAGTTTTCCACTGAAGCTGCACTAGTTTTTGGTCCAAAGAGAACAGCCAGAATTCTCTTCTCTCTCTGATCAGATGAAGCCAGCAGAAGATTCACAAGATACGATCAATAGCAGCCACGAGTTCCAAGAAAAATCAATCTTATCACAATCGCATCAAAGACTTGAAGAGCCGATAGAGTGATCGCATTGAAGGGAAAACGACGATGATATTGGTGAGACCGGAGGGCAAGGGTCGACTCTAAACTAGAGGGAGAGAATGTCATTCCTAATGATCAAACGGCAAGGGTCAAAGGTCAAGAATTAGACAAAGGGATTGCATCGAAGGGAAAGCAACGATGTTATTGCGAAAGAAATTAGTGAAATCAGCCATGCATTGGAAGCAAGGGGGTCGTCCCAATTGCCTGCAGAAGTTTCGAGTGCACCAAATGATGGTCGAGATGATCTCCCCTCCATGCAAAACATCGATGCCGGCGGTCAAGTTGGAGAATGGTCAAACGAATCGATGGTATCTATACTCCCTTGTGAAGCAATCTTTTACAAGAAGGATTATGACCGTAATACACTCCAATGAGTGATGATCTACCATATCATAATAACCTTCTGATCCTCCTTCCTTTTGGTTCAACTCCATTGCACAGATGCTCCCCAATTTCAAGGTACCTACTACTTTTGACTTGACTGAATCCAACGTTCAATTCGGTCCTACATTTCATAATTTAATTTATGTATAGATATAATCAATAGGGAGAAATACTAAGGCTCAAGTAATAATAGTCTATACATCTCTGTGTTTTGGTGACTCCTTTGATTCTTGCAACTCTTCTATTTTCAATTCCTTTCGAGTTTCTTTTTCTGCAGTTTTTTTTGGTAGACTTTTGATTAAGAATTTGTCTCCACCTCCTCTAAATTGTCAACTTTGCCATTGGGCTATCTCATACCAACAACGTGGTTGTCGTTGACATTTGAGTTCGGCAAGATTGGGTATGAATAAGGAAAATATTAGATGTAACTTATTTGCTTTCTTTCTTCAACGATATTCCTCTTTCTTTTCAGTGATGCAAAGAAAATCTATGTTTATGTACAAGTGTAAAATGTTTCAGTTCTCTCGATATAAAGGAAATAAGTAAGGAACCGTTGTTTTAATTATATGTAGAATATTAAAAATGTTAGTATTCTTGATTTAAAAGTAACAAACTAATAATTGCTTTTCAAAAAACTTGGTCCTCAATAATCAACTTTTCATATAGCGAATCAGCACTTGCAAATTAAACCTCCACAAGCCAATTTAAATCTTATATCCAAGTGTGTTAGAGAGAAATCACTGCATAGAGTAGAGCTTCAATTGCCATTGCTAATAGTATCTTATGAATTTGCTGCTCATTTCATAAGATCTGGGAACAAAACATATAGTTTTAGTGGAAAATTCTATACTCTTTGACTAATCTAGTGAAACGAGCTATGGATTTTGATATTCAAAACTAGTATGCTCGTGCTTCATCTATAATAAATTAATTTTTATGCAATAAAAAAATCTCAAACTGCATAATTTGCCACTTTTATCTTGCTGTATCATAAAAAAATTTAAATCGGTACACTCATATGACATTTATCCAGTTTGAGATTTTTTTGTGATAAGAAAATTAGTTAAGAGTAAATGTGGCATAAGTGTACCGTTCTTGAATATTTGGTGATATCAGCCTCATGAATTATATGTAGAATATTAAATTCTTTCTGGTTTTATTTTTATTTTTTTGGTAAAGGTAAGAGATATATTGAGGAAATGCCAAATGTACAAAAAATCTCGTCACCAGAAACTTACACTCCAAATGCAGGAACAAAAGAAGTGGAAGGGTGACGGGATGAAAAAGCCGCAAAACGTGGCACAAACACTACAACACCTAGCCAAAAAGAAGCACGGCATGGTTAAACGGCTACAAAAGACACCACAGGCGAGGAAGAGGTCACTGTCAGAACGAACTACCTACGAGTCCCTAGTGAAAATAATCGGGTCTAGGCCCCAACTTCTTTGCACAATCTTCTATTTCTAGTTTTATTGATTTAAAAGAAATAAATAATTAACCGTTTTTCAACGTGTCTCAAAAACTTGAACCCTCACATATAATAGATCGGTCTCTTGTAGAGGTGGTAAAATAAGTTTTAACTTGCGAGCCCTTGCCGCCGGTCGGTCGGGATCGCCGACCCTAGCCGGGGCACTGGCGACGGCGGGGAGGTGGCGGTGGCTGAGGCTCAACCACCTCCCCCCCCCTTTTTATTTTTTATTTTTTTTTTTTTTTTTTTTAATTTTTAATATTAAAATTATTATTTTTAAATATTTTAACTAAATTTAATTTTAATTTTAAATTTAATTAATTTTTATATTATTTATTTACCACGTCCGCTCAAAATGACGCCGTTTTTGCATTATTTGGCCACGTCAACTTACAAAACGGCATCGTTTTGCACTCACTTTGCCGGAAAATTGACATGTTAACGTTTTGGCCAGACTTTGGTCGGAGTGGCATTTAATTGATCCGTTTTTCTTTGAATGCGATACTTAAGTGTACATTTCGTAAGTTATGGCACTTAAGTGTCTCTTTATGCTAAGTTATAGCACTTTAGGTGTACTTATCTCCTTTTTAATTGGCGACAAAACCTTTGAATATGTTCCTTCTAATGGCGATAATGGCATTCAACATTAGCAAATTTATTATACTTACCTCTGCTTTTAGCTCGACTTTTATCTCTATTTTTCGGACCTCGAGACTCACTTCTTCCCATTTTCTCAACAACCAAGGCATTAGAATGTAAAGAGGACGATCCTTGTGTCTTCCTTCTCATATCTTCATTCAAAATATTAATCTTGGCCAAATCCATGGTAATCATACCATCTGGGGCATAATTAGATAAAGATGTTCTGAACGTCTCCCAGGAGTTCGGCAAAGTACCAAGCAACCATAGTACTTGTATCTCATCATCAAACTTGATTCCTATCGCAGCCATTTATAATTCCTTGAAAAAAATTTAAATGATCAGTCAAATGAGTACCATCTTGATATCTTAGAGCCATAATCTATTTTATCAAAAATAACTTATTATTTCTAGTCTTTCGAGTATATAACTGTTCGAGCTTATCCCATCATGTGTTTCCTCAATAATATGGTTCAAAATATTATCATCCACCAACTGCCTAATATAACCACATACTTGACGATGAAATATAGACCATTCAGCATCAATTTTATTATCTGGTTTCTCCTCGGCAAATACGGGCAAATAAAAATCTTTCACGTAAAAGATCTTCCATCTTCCATTTTCAAATATGATAATTCGAACCATTCAGTGTAAACATTTTACTCGTATTCATTTCCATTATTTGACAAAAAGCAAAAAAATCAAGCAATAACTAGAAGCTCTGATACTACTCTGATGGAAGAACAATAAAAATTTGAACAATATCGAATCAACACAACGAAATAAAATAATCTCTCCTCGTGTATAAACCTAATAGAAATTGATATAGTATAGTAAAATAAATACCAAGCACGCGAACACAAGATAATTTTTTACATGGAAAAGCCATTGATTATTAGTTTTGAAGTGTCTAGAACCCATTGATTATTAGTTTTGAAGTGTCTTCAGTAGATGCCTAGGTGATCCATGGGAATCTTAAGATGCTCTCTTCAGATATAGTATGTTGTATATCGGTTATCTATGGGTTGTACACTTTCACTTCCAGGAGACTACTCTGGGAAGACCTTATCATGAAAAGTGCAATTCTATAAGATTCGCCTTGGCTAGTCGCAGCTGATTTCAACACTATCAGAGACCCTTTTGATAGACTTGGGGGATCAAATAGTTGGATACCTGCTTTGATGATTTTATATAGTGCTTATCTATGGCTGAGTTAGATGATTTGAGGTATGTTGGATGTCGGTTTACTTGGACTACCTCTTCTAGTACTTTACGGAAGGCAAGGAAGATTGATAGAGTCCTAGTCAATTCTAAATGGTGCCAAGTCTTTTCCTTCTTGGAAGCTTCCTTCCTTACACTAGGTATATCTGACCAATCCCTTATGGTGGTCAAAGTTTTAAACCCGGTCCATTGAAGAAAGCCTTCCAAATTGTGACAGCCCGATTTTTCCAATTTTAATTTCAATAAATTTAGACGGGCATTTCGTTGGCACGCATATAGTCCATTTCCTTGAGTCGGCCACTCATGTGAAATCTAGTCTATCCGATGAAGCCGTTATGAAATTCTAATGCATAAGACTCGAGAATTTGATTAATGAGCGACCTTTCGACCGAGATAATCTGCAAGGGTCATTACGGCACAAATAAAAAAAAAATCGATTAGAGATCGGAAATAGGTTGGCTCGACGGAGGCATGTGATCAGGTGTGGGTGATTCCACCGAATCGCACAATTCCTACCGACCGACACTGGGCCGACTTTTCTAACGATTGGGTACCCTATGCCTTTATTTGAAACCTTGAGATTTCCCCCGACAACCGAAAGTTGTGGCTTGAAATGATCAACCGCAAGTCGAATGCACAACAATTTGTAAACGCTGCTCGGTAGATTAGAATGCGCTAGTATTGTGCCAAAGGGAAATTAACCGTGAAATTGTGATTGAATTCTGAAATTGGATGGCATGGTACGTCACAAAGCTTATTAGGAACATTGGATTAATTTGTGGACTTTAATTTGGACTCAATTGAATGAGGATTTATGGAAATTGAAGTGAAGGAATGTGCAAGAACTTGGACCCTGGCGGAAAGTAAAATTGGACCTATTGAAATAAGTTGTAGAGGAAATGAGATAGTGGAAGATGACATAGGGTGATGTCATGGTAGTTGGGCCAAGAGAAGGAAATTTGGACAAGTGGAGGGTGGGGATGAGGTCTTGGAAAGGTGGGATGTCACCTCCCCCTTGTCCCCATCATCTTCAACCTTTGAACTTGGAGGAGCGAGAGAGAGAAGGAGGGAGGAGAAACCAGCGACCAGCGGAGCTCGTCCGCCCCACCCCCCCCCGGTCGCCCGCACGTCGTCGTCGTTCGTCGCCACCGGAGCCGCCGTCGCCGCTCGTCCGCGCGTGGCCGCTCGCCGTCCCGTGCGTCCAGCCGCCGTGCCTCCGCCTCCGCCGCGAAGCCCCGACGTCGCAGCTCCAAGCCGCGAGTCCCGCGCCGTCGTCGCCCCAAACCAGCCGCCGCTCCTCCGCCCAAGCCACCGCCGAATCTTGCTCGAGCTACCGCCGGTCCTTCGTCGCCGTTCCTCCGTCCGTTTGCCGCCGTTCCGTCGTCCTTGAAGCTCGGTTAGCTGCTGGAAGTAAAAACCAGCAAGCCCTAGCTCTTTCCAAGCCTGTTTTGGCCCCCTATTAGTCCTCATTTAGTGTTGATCCGTGTAGGTTTGTCGTCGGCGTCGTCGTGCTCTTCGCCGGAGACCCGTCGAAAAGCGATTCCGGTGAGTTTAACTCACTAAACTCCGATTAGCGGGTTAATCATGTCTTAAGTGTGTTTAGTTTAGGTTGATTGAGATTAGGTTGTTAGATTAGCTTGTTTAAATATGGATTAGATTAAGTGGTTTTAATTAAAGTAAAGCATGTTTAAATCATGGGTTAAGTGGGTTTATTTTAAAATAAACCTTGATGTGACTTAAAGGGATTTATTTAGGATTTAAATAAATGTTTCGGAATTTTGGATTATTTTAATAATAAATCGTATTCCGAAAATCATTAAAATATTATTTATAAAAAAAACTCGAAAAATTATTTTTGGCCCTAATTGCTTAGAATTTCGTGCGATCGTAGCTGTATACTTAGAATTTGAAATTGATGAACGGTTAATGCAAATTGAGTGTTGATTGAGAAAAATATGGATTTTAATTAGAAAATCCCAATTGTCGGGATTGATATTGAAATTGAGTTCTTAAAGATTAATGTTGCAATTGAATTATGCGAATGACATGTGACGTGCTTTAAATTGATTATGAATGGTGTTATGATAATTGTGAGAAATTGTTTGGAACTATTAAGTGGGAATTTCCCCTATATGGGATGCCCACGTGGTGGATGCGGGTCGTGATCGATTACGGGCCCATGCTCCTTCGGGAACGTCGTCGATGTCTTGAAGCCGCGCTCCAAGGGGGGAGGCGATGCCTGGCTTTATGTCAGTAGTAGCCGAACTGCGAGTAGGCTATGCCCTTGTGTGGCATAATTTGTACTTGAGTGCTATGAACTGTACTAATCTGCAGGAAGGCTAGAAGGCGAGGTAAGTCTTCTGTACTATGTGGCTAGACCACTATGGGGCGTATTTTCTTTCTAATAGGGGTTTAGGAGGGGTGAACTTGCTGAGACAAAGTCTCATCCCAGTTTGGGGAAAAATATTACAGGACCGTAGATGGCGAGACCACCGGAGATAAGCGGCCTGCCGACAGTGATTGACCAGACGATCGAGAGTGCCCCCGATCCGGAAGTCCTGGGTTTATCGGTTGGTTAGGACCTTCATTTTGGTCGAGGTTAGCGTGGAGAGTAGAGTACCTTATATGTTTAGGGCTTGGTTTCGCACGGAGCGAGATGGTGTTAGGATTGGCCCCCTGGACAGCATGGACATTCCATTGGCGGTGATGAACGCCATTTTGGGAGCGGTGTGTGGCGAGATCATCCCGATGGTCGAGTAATCAACGCATCGCCCCCGGCCTCGTGGGTGTCTGATCCGGAGGATGTGGGATCGACGAACGGGGACGACCAGTAGTCCTAGGACTGTGTCCTTTCTTTTGATGGTCTGGTCCATGTTGTGTAGGCTAACCCTCTTTTGATGCACATAACTCTGACCCATTTTTGGTGCATAGGCCTTGGATCCGGTTGATGTATCTAAACCCTGGTTTGATGATGATGTATGAATGTTCGTTGTTTGAATTGAATTTATTTTCCTACTGTTCTATCCCATATGTTTTGTAAGGGTTTCTTAGAACGTTCCGCTTGCGCATTAATAATAATATTTGGGGTCGGCGACACTACCTGGGGTTGTCGCACTTTCATGACCATGGCGGGATGTTGGCGCGCTCGACGCTCGGGGCGTGACATCCCTGTTTAAGTGGTATCAGAGCATGGTTCATGTGTGGAGTGATAAGGTGCGTGGGAGCCATGGGATAGTTGGTAGGAAAGACTTTTATTATACTGATGCAAGTGATTGTTAGTTGTTTGTTAGCTTGTGTGAGGTCACTTAGATTCTGATGTTATGTTGGAATTTGCAATTAGGCATCTATATTGAGCCTGTAGCATGAGTGACCGAGTGCCAAGAGCTGCTAGGAAGAAAGCAGTAGGCCCCGTGTTTCGAGGTGGGCCGTCGATGAGAGTCGGTGCCCGAGGTGCTCCGGGAAGAGCGCAGGCTGAGGCCAATGCGAGTGGTGCAGTGTCGCCCCCAGAGGAGACAGCAGTCCCGGAGGATCCGAGATTTGTTGGAATCATGCAGATGCTTGAGATGATGGGTGACAGACTAGACCAGCAGGCCGCCGCTTCAGCCGCTGCTATTGCCGCCGCCACCAATGCTGCTAATGCCGCCAATGCTGCTGCCGCCGCTAATGCCGCCGCCGCAGCTGCCGCCGCACCGGTTCCCGAGCCAGAAGAGGAACTTGAGGAAATTCCACCTGAGAATGTGGCTGCTGGGAGGCCTAGACAGAAACTGGTGCAACATTTTCTGAGGTTGAATCCGCCAACGTTCACGGGAGCGGGAGATCCCGAAGCTGCAGCACTATGGGTTCTTGAACTGGAGAATGCTTTTGAGCTGCTACTGTGCTCTGAAGCGGAGAAAGTCGTGCTGGCAGCCTATCAGTTGAGGGGGATCGCAGCCACCTGGTGGAAGACAAATAAAGGGATAATGTTCCCCGAAGGTGTAGCTCCAGAGTGGAGTGTGTTTCTGGAGGCCTTCAATGAGAAGTATTTTTCGGATTGTGCTAGAGAGTTGAAGATGGCGGAGTTCCAGCGCCTTCGTCAAGGTACGATGACAGTTGATCAGTATGAAGCGAAGTTCGCTGAGCTGTCACAGTATGCCCCTAAGTTGGTTCAGAAACCAGCAGACCGAGTTCGAAGGTTTAGAGATGGGCTTCGGCCAGAGGTGAGGAGCTTCGTGGTACCCTTGGATCTGAAGGAGTATAAGGACCTTTATAAGCGGGCCCAGCTGATTGAGAAGGACCAGAATGAGAGAGCTGCTTCATCTGGGTCACGGTTTAATTTAAACAGAGAAGGTAATCGGTTTGGGAAGAGGCCGATGTCTGGAGGAAGATACCCTGTTCCACTTAACAGGAAAGGTGGGATAGGGAAGCCATCACCGAACCATCAGGGAGTGTGTCGTTCCTGTGGAAGACGACACGGTACAGGTCCGTGCCCCTCTAGGACAGGAGCCTGTTATGAGTGTGGCCAACAGGGTCACATATCCAGGAATTGCCCCAGGAATCAGGTGGGACAGCGTCAGTTGCCGCCGCCGCCCCCGCTAGGTCAGAACAGAGGTGTCGCGCCACAGATCTTACCGCAGGGTGGATTGAATCGACCTCCAACTCAGGGAAGGACTTATGCAATCACCAGAGGACAGGCGGAGGATGCGCCTAACGTGATCACAGGTATGGTCTTGCTGAACAACCGACCTGCTTATGCTTTATTTGATCCTGGAGCTTCTCATTCATTTATAGCTGAAAGATATGTTGAAATGGTAGAATTAATTCCTGAGTTGTTGGAGTATGTGATTAGCATATCTACGCCGTTGAAAGATAAAGTGTTAGCTACAGTGGGTTGTCTCGGTTGCAAGTTAGTGATTGGTGAGCGAGAGGGGAGGATAGACTTGATAGTCCTAGCCATGTTTGATTTCGATGTGATAATTGGTATGGACTGGCTCACCAAGCAACGAGCTAAAATGGACTGTTATCGCAAGGCGATCTAGTTTAACCCGTTAGGGGGTGAGAGCTTCAAATTTGTTGGGAATCGAGGAGGACCTCGGTTTCCTTAATTTCATCGCTCGAAGCAACTCGCTTGCTAGGCAAGGGTTGCCAAGGTTACTTAGCGACTGTCATAGACACGACAGTGGAGGAGTCGAATATTGAAGATATTGCAGTGGTACAAGAGTTCCCAGACGTATTTCCGAAAGAGTTGCTGGGTTTGCCGCCCGAGAGAGAGATAGAATTTGTGATCGAATTAGCCCCCAGGACGGAACCGATCTCTAAAGCCCCTTATCGGATGGCCTTGTCAGAACTTAAAGAACTAAAGGTGCAGATGCAAGAATTGTTAGATAAAGGGTTTATTCGCCCTAGTGCATCACCTTGGGGAGCGCCAGTTCTGTTCGTAAAGAAGAAGGATGGTTCCTTGCATTTGTGCATCGATTATCGTCAACTCAACCAGGTGACAATTAAAAACAAGTATCCATTACCAAGGATCGATGACTTGTTTGATCAGCTTCAAGGGGCGTCAGTATTTTCTAAGATCGACCTGAGGACGGGGTATCATCAGCTAAGAATTAAGAAGGAAGACATACCGAAGTCGGCGTTTCGCACCCGATACGGCCATTATGAGTTTCTTTGTGATGCCGTTTGGGTTGACAAACGCCCGAGCGCTTTCATGGATCTGATGAATCGGGTGTTTAAATAGTACTTGGACCAGTTTGTAATTGTTTTTATCGACGACATCCTGGTGTATTCAAGGAGTACTGAGAATCATGAAAAGCATTTAAGGATAGTGCTTCAGACCTTAAGAGATCACGAGCTGTACGCCAAGTTTAGTAAGTGCGAGTTTTGGCTGACTCGTGTAGCTTTCCTAGGTCACGTCATCTCCGGAGAAGGAATCTCAGTGGACCCCGCAAAGATTGAGGCAGTGATCAGCTGGCTGAGACCGACGACAGTGACAGAGATCAGAAGTTTTCTGGGTTTAGCAGGATATTACAGGCGGTTTGTAGAAGAGTTTTCAAGGTTAGCATCACCGATGACGAGACTTCTGAAGAAGGAAGAAAAATTTGTGTGGACGGATAAGTGCGAGAGTAGTTTCCAAGAGCTTAAGCATAAGCTAACTACCGCACCTGTGCTTACTATTCTATCTGGTCCAGGAGGGTTTGAGATCTATAGTGATGCATCATTTAAAGGATTGGGTTGCGTATTGATGCAGCACGGAAGGGTTGTTGCCTATGCGTCCCGCCAGTTGAGACCTCACGAGTTGAATTATCCGACGCATGACTTGGAGCTTGCAGCAATCATCTTTGCTCTAAAGATTTGGAGGCATTATTTGTGCGGAGAAAGATTTCATATCTTCACCGATCATCAGAGTCTCAAGTATCATTTCTCTCAGAAGGAGTTGAATATGAGACAGCGTCGGTGGATGGAGATCTTAAAGGATTATGACTGTGAGATTTTGTATCACCCGGGAAAGGTGAATAAGGTCGCCGATGCACTGAGTAGGAAGTCCTCAGTTGCTCAGATGGTACTCAAGGAATGGGATCTAATTGAAAGAGCACGAGATTCAGATTTTAAGTTTGAGGTAGGCCACCTTTCGAATCTTGTGGCTACCCTTAGAATTGAGCCGGGAGTGCAGGGCAGAATCAGAGCGCTTCAGCAGACGGATCCAGATGTTCAGAAGATCTTGCAAGAGGATGCATCGAAAAGGAAGGCTGACTTTCAGATTTCTGAGGATGGAACATTGAGGTTCCAAGGACGATTAGTTGTACCTGACGATGTGGGGCTTAAAGAAGAAATTCTGTCAGAAGCGCATCGTAGCAGTTACAGCATTCATCCTGGTAGTACCAAAATGTATTAGAATCTACGTCAACACTTCTGGTGGTGTGGCATGAAGGCGGACACCGCCAAGCATGTCGCCAAGTGTTTGACGTGTCAGCAAGTGAAAGCTCAACATTGCAAACCGGGAGGACTTCTACAACCCCTCGAGATCCCAGAATGGAAATGGGAGCATACCACGATGGACTTTGTGACGGGACTACCGAGGAGCCAGAGAGGGAATGATTCGATATGGGTAGTAGTCGACAGACTGACTAAGTCGGCTCACTTCATTGCAGTCCGAAGGGACTTGAGCTTGGATAGACTTGCAGACCTGTATGTGCGTCAGATAGTCCGTATGCATGGAGTGCCGGTTACAATTACTTCAGACAGAGACCCGAGGTTCACCGCCGCCTTCTGGAAGAGTTTGCAATCCGCCCTAGGAACGAAGCTGTAGTATAGTACGGCCTATCACCTGCAGACTGATGGCCAGTCTAAGAGGACAATTCAGACCCTCGAGGACATGCTGCGAGCCTGCGTCTTGGATTTCAAAGGGAGCTGGGAGGAACAGCTTCATCTGGTCGAGTTTGCTTACAACAACAGTTACCAGCAGAGTATTCAGATGGCTCCTTTTGAAGTATTGTATGGCAGAGCATGCAGAACACCAGTTTGTTGGGATGAAGTCGGGGAAAGAAAGATCACCGGTCCGGAGTTGGTAGTCCAATGATCGGAAGGCGATTGCAAAGTTATCGAAAGCAGTTAAAGACCACTCAGAGCCGCCAGAAAAGTTATGCCGATAAGCGTCGAAGGCCATTGGAGTTCCAAGTCGGTGAGCACGTCTTTCTGAAGGTGTCACCGATGAGAAGTACTTCCCGCTTTGGCAAAAAGGGAAAACTGAGCCCGAGGTACGTAGGTCCCTTTGAGATTTTAGAAAGAATAGGGACTCTGGCGTATCGTCTTGCGCTACCGCCGAGGTTGGCACAAGTGCATGACGTCTTTCACGTATCGATGTTGAGGAAGTACGAACCTGATCCGGCACACGTCCTAAATTTTGAGGAATTAGACGTGGATGACCGGGTGTCGTACGTTGAAAGCCCGGTTCAGATAGTGGATCGAAAGGAACAGGTTCTACGCACCAAGACTATTCCGTTGGTCAAAGTGATCTGGCAACACCACGGCACTGAAGGAGCGACTTGGGAAACCGAAGATTCGATGAGAGACTTGTACCCTCACCTTTTTAATTCAGACGTGTAATGATTTAAATTTCGAGGACGAAATTTTTATAAGAGGGGAAGAGTTGTGATAGCCCGATTTTTCCAATTTTAATTTCAATAAATTTAGACGGGCATTTCGTTGGCACGCACATAGTCCATTTCCTTGAGTCGGCCACTCATGTGAAATCTAGTCTATCCGATGAAGTCGTTATGAAATTCTAATGCATAAGACTCGAGAATTTGATTAATGAGCGACCTTTCGACCGAGATAATCTGCAAGGGTCATTACGGCACAAATAAAAAAAAAAATCGATTAGAGATCGGAAATAGGTTGGCTCGACGGAGGCATGTGATCAGGTGTGGGTGATTCCACCGAATCGCACAATTCCTACCGACCGACACTGGGCCGACTTTTCTAACGATTGGGTACCCTGTGCCTGTATTTGAAACCTTGAGATTTCCCCCGACAACCAAAAGTTGTGGCTTGAAATGATCAACCGCAAGTCGAATGCACAAAAATTTGTAAACGCTGCTCGGTAGATTAGAATGCGCTAGTATTGTGCCAAAGGGAAATTAACCGTGAAATTGTGATTGAATTCTGAAATTGGATGGCATGGTACGTCACAAAGCTTATTAGGAACATTGGAATAATTTGTGGACTTTAATTTGGACTCAATTGAATGAGGATTTATGGAAATTGAAGTGAAGGAATGTGCAAGAACTTGGACCCCGGCGGAAAGTAAAATTGGACCTATTGAAATAAGTTGTAGAGGAAATGAGATAGTGGAAGATGACATAGGGTGATGTCATGGTAGTTGGGCCAAGAGAAGGAAATTTGGACAAGTGGAGGGTGGGGATGAGGTCTTGGAAAGGTGGGATGTCACCTCCCCCTTGTCCCCATCATCTTCAACCTTTGAACTTGGAGGAGAGAGAGAGAGAGAGAAGGAGGGAGGAGAAACCAGCGACCAGCCGAGCTCGTCCCCCCGGTCGCCCGCACGTCGTCGTCGTTCGTCGCCACCGGAGCCGCCGTCGCCGCTCGTCCGCGCGTGGCCGCTCGCCGTCCCGTGCGTCCAGCCGCCGTGCCTCCGCCTCCGCCGCGAAGCCCCGACGTCGCAGCTCCAAGCCGCGAGTCCCGCGCCGTCGTCGCCCCAAACCAGCCGCCGCTCCTCCGCCCAAGCCACCGCCGAATCTTGCTCGAGCTACCGCCGGTCCTTCGTCGCCGTTCCTCCGTCCGTTCGCCGCCGTTCCGTCATCCTTGAAGCTCGGTTAGCTGCTGGAAGTAAAAACCAGCAAGCCCTAGCTCTTTCCAAGCCTGTTTTGGCCCCCTATTAGTCCTCATTTAGTGTTGATCCGTGTAGGTTTGTCGTCGGCGTCGTCGTGCTCTTCGCCGGAGACCCGTCGGAAAGCGATTCCGGTGAGTTTAACTCACTAAACTCCGATTAGCGGGTTAATCATGTCTTAAGTGTGTTTAGTTTAGGTTGATTGAGATTAGGTTGTTATATTAGCTTGTTTAAATATGGATTAGATTAAGTGGTTTTAATTAAAGTAAAGCATGTTTAAATCAAGGGTTAAGTGGGTTTATTTTAAAATAAACCTTGATGTGACTTAAAGGGATTTATTTAGGATTTAAATAAATGTTTCGGAATTTTGGATTATTTTAATAATAAATCGTATTCCGAAAATCATTAAAATATTATTTATAAAAAAAAAACTCGAAAAATTATTTTTGGCCCTAATTGCTTAGAATTTCGTGCCGATCGTAGCTGTATACTTAGAATTTGAAATTGATGAACGGTTAATGCAAATTGAGTGTTGATTGAGAAAAATATGGATTTTAATTAGAAAATCCCAATTGTCGGGATTGATATTGAAATTGAGTTCTTAAAGATTAATGTTGCAACTGAATTATGCGAATGACGTGTGACGTGCTTTAAATTGATTATGAATGGTGTTATGATAATTGTGAGAAATTGTTTGGAACTATTAAGTGGGAATTTCCCCTATATGGGATGCCCACGTGGTGGATGCGGGTCGCAGTCGATTCTGGGCCCATGCTCCTTCGGGAACGTCGTCGATGTACTGACGAAGCCGCGCTCCAAGGGGGGAGGCGATGCCTGGCTTTATGTCAGTAGATAGCCGAACTGCGAGTAGGCTATGCCTTTGTGTGGCACCGATGAATGATGAATTGAAATGCTTGCTGTGAATTTGGAATTAAATGAATTTGGATTGTGTTCCGATAGTCTACGTGCGTATTATAATTTGTACTTGAGTGCTGTGAACTGTACTAATCTGCAGGAAGGCTAGAAGGCGAGGTAAGTCTTCTGTACTACGTGGCTAGACCACTATGGGGCGTATTTTCTTTCTAATAGGGGTTTAGGAGGGGTGAAATTGCTGAGACAAAGTCTCATCCCAGTTTGGGGAAAAATATTACAGGACCGTAGATGGCGAGACCACCGGAGATAAGCGGCCTGCCGACAGTGATTGACCAGACGACTGAGAGTGCCCCTGATCCTGGAAGTCCCTGGGTTTATCAGTTGGTTAGGACCTTCATTTTGGTCGAGGTTAGCGTGGAGAGTAGAGTACCTTATATGTTTAGGGCTTGGTTTCGTATCGGAGCAGATGGTGTTAGGATTGGCCCCCTAGACAGAATTGACATTCCATTGGCGGTGATGAACGCCATTTTGGGAGCAGGTGTGGCAGATCATCCCGATGGTCGAGTAATCAACGCATCGCCCCCGGCCTCGTGGGTGTCTGATCCGGAGGATGTGGGATCGACGAACGGGGACGACCAGTAGTCCTAGGACTATGTCCTTTCTTTTGATGGTCTGGTCCATGTTGTGTAGGCTAACCCTCTTTTGATGCACATAACTCTGACCCATTTTTGGTGCATAGGCCTTGGATCCGGTTGATGTATCTAAACCCTGGTTTGATGATGATGTATGAATGTTCGTTGTTTGAATTGAAGTTATTTTCCAGCTATTCTATCCCATATGTTTTGTAAGGGTTTCTTAGAACGTTCCGCTTGCGCATTAATAATAATATTTGGGGTCGGCGACACTACCTGGGGTTGTCGCACTTTCATGACCATGGCGGGATGTTGGCGTGCCCGACGCTCGGGGCGTGACACAAATTCTTTGACTTTTGGATGGATCATCCTGATTTGATTTTAATTGTCAACTAAGTTTGGGAGATGCCGAATGAGGGAGTGCCCATGTTCAGACCGGTGTGCAAGCTCAAGGCTCTCAAAGGTCATCTCAAGACTCAGTAACAAATCCTACTCCAACTTATCCATCAAGACTTCTGAAGCGAGGGCAGCGCTCCGGAGTGCTCAACTTGACCTTAAGCAAGACTCGAACTCTGTTGCCATTGCAAAATTGGAAAAGTCTCAACGCGTACACCTTCTTGGACTTGCGCTCTAAAGAAGAGTAATTTTTCAGGTAGAAGTCTAGAGTTAAGTGGCTAGAGAAGGGAGACCGCAACACCAGATTCTTTCATCATTATGTTAAAAAAAGACAGATATGAATTTTTTCGGTTATGGATGCGTCGAGTGTCAAATCACTTAACCGGAGTTTGTTCATCAGCATTTTGTTAGACACTACCATGATCTTTTGTTGCTACAGATTATACATGGGAGACCCTTGGTTGGGGACATTAGGGAGGCCATCCAGTTTCCCCTCACCGCTGACCAGGTTAGCTTCCTTGATCGGCCCATTTCTGAGTTAGAGATTCGTGATACGCTTTTTACACTAGCTAGAAGAAAAGCTCCTGGACCTGATGGTTTCACAGTTGAATTCTTTAAGCATAACTAGGAGACGGTGGGTTAGTTGGTTATATCGGCAGTGAAGGATTTCTTCATTTCGGGTAGGCTCTTAAAGGAGATTAACAACACCATATTGGTCCTTGTACCAACAACCCCGAATGCGACTTCTGTGGATGATTACAGGCCAATCGCCTGTTGTAATACCATTTACAAGTGCATTACTAAAGTCATGGCCAATCGGGTTGCTGCAATCCTACAGGATGTCATCGACCCTTCCCAAAGTGCATTTGTTAAAGGCCGGTGGATCAGGGATAATATCTTGCTGGCTCAAGAACTCTTTTCTGGCTTTCACATCCAACCTTACTCACCTAAATGTGCAATCAAGGTAGACTTCAGAAAAGCCTATGACACAGTTGAGTGGGACTTCCTTGAGATTGTCCTTCAGGTATTCAGATTTCTCGATCATTTGACTCGGCTCATCATGACGTGCGTGAGGACCCCTAAATTTTCCATTACTTTGAATGGGGAGTTACATGGGTTCTTTGCTACTGATCGTGGGCTTCGTCAAGGAGACTCTCTATCTCCCTACCTGTTTACATTGGTCATGGAGGTATTATCAAGTATTCTCACCACTTGCTCTTCAATGCCGGAGTTCAAATATTACTGGAGATGCAAAGCAACTAGCTTTTCACACTTATTCTTTGTGGAAGACATCTTTGTGACGACCCAAACCTGGGGCAGTACGGAGGGATGGACTGAGATCACCTTGGTAGTACGCGGGTGAGGCCAAAGGGCATGTCTCCCGTCCCACATTGCTTTGGGGGGGAGTCCTGAGCTAGTTTATAAAGGCTTGGGTCCCTTTTAATCTGTATAACGCGTTTAAAGCCGTGAGGACTCAGTGTCCAAAGCAGACAATATTATACAGTTGGGCTCAGGTCATTACAGTCTTCCTATTTTGTGAAGCCAACTTGCCATCGGTGAAGCTCTTCAAGGAAGGTCTCCAAATCTTTTCTGATTGGTCTGGATTGGTTCCAAACACAAATAAGAGTGAAATCTACCTTGCAGGAGGTTCACCTTCTTTAAGAAACCAAATCCTCCTTACCTTTGGTTTATTAGAAGGAAGCCTACCGGCTCGCTATCTTGGGGTTCCCATCATCACTTCTAGGATCAATAAGGTGGATTGTTGTGTGTTAGTCAACCGCATTACCGTGAGGATATAATCTTGGACCCGTCGCTTCCTCTCCTTCGCCGGTCGGCTACAATTGATCAAGTTAGTCCTTCACGCCATCCAAGCATACTGAGCTAGTGTTTTTATCTTACTTGTAGCTGTCTTGGACCAAATTGAACAAATACTTAGACAATTCCTATGGAAAGGCTCGGAGTTGGGAAGAGGGGGTGCAAAGGTTTCCTGGGATGACGTTTATTGCCCAAAAGGCGAGGGGGGCCTTGGGATCCGAAGGCTTTGAGAGTATAACAAGGCCGCTCTGTTAAAACATATCTGGATTATGTTTGCCGATAAAGAATCTTTATGATGCAAATGGATTCACTCGACCTTTTTAAAAATGGCGAATTTCTGGGTGTCCAAAAAGCTGACCTGCTGTTCATGGGCCTAGAAGAAGATCCTCCAACTCAGGACTGAGTGTCGAAGCTCCTTCTATTGGAGAATCGGGGATGGTTGCTCGGTATCCCTCTGGTTTGATAACTGGCACCTTAGGGGCCCTTTGAACTTGTACTTTCCAGACTCGGCCATGTATGCATCTGGCCTTCCTAGATAGGCGACAGTGGCAAACCTATTCACTAATTGTGGAGCTATGATTAAGGGAGTCTTGGACTCCTGGGCGGATCCCCTTCCCACCCTCTCCCACTCTTTCGATCGTTTCGGTTGGAAGGGAAACACCTCTCATCTCTTTACGGTGGCCTCGGCGTGGGATTTGATTAGGAGGAGGAAGACTCGGGTCTCCTGGCACACATTCATTTGGAACAACTCCATCACTCCAACCTTTGGCTTATTGCCAAACGCAAGCTTCCTACCCAAGCTCTATTATTAACTTATGGTATGATAGATAGTGCCTTATGTCCCTTCTGCAATGAGGTACCGGATTCTATAGACCACCTATTTTTTGGCTGCCGCATCTCCGTTGGCATCGCCTTCTTTTGGGCCTCCAGGTGCAATCTTCGGTGGTGAAACAATTCATGGGTTGAGAATCTCAATTGGGCCGCCACTTTCCTTATGGGCAAAGACTTTTATAAGTGCATTACTCGCTTCTCTTTTGGTGCTCTTTGTTATTTCATATGGAAGCATAGAAATGGCATCCTATTTCGAGAGCAAAGTTTATCCATCCCAACGGTGAAGAACCAACTCATCAAGGTCATTAGAGACAAGGCCACCACCTACAGGAGTGTGCATGATACTTATAGAAACCGGAGGCTGCAGTGTAGCTGGAGTATTGATTCGATCATTTTTTCAGCTGGGGACTCTTCTACTTCTGCAAAGCCCTAACCCGGTGTTAGCTGTCTAGACACTCTTCATCTACACAGCTGCTTCCTTGACAGTTCTTCACTTTTTTCGCTACCGGATGTGTGCATAGATTGTGGTTCATCTAGCCTTTCATGGCCTCCCACTGCTTTTTTGCCTTATTTGGCTGTTTTGCTTCCTTAGGCCCGCTCTTGCGGTCCTCTTTTGCATTCGACTTCCTTCCACTCACTCTGACTTGTTGTCTTGGTGAGTGCAAGTTTTGTGTCGCCAAATCTTTTGTAATTATTGGTTAAAGCTTAATATATTCTTACCCTTCACCCCAAAAAAAAAAAAAAAAACAACTTATTATTTAATGTTAGAAAGTACATTACTATTTAATTAATAATTTATTGAGTGAGCTAGAGTTCCATTTTGATATTTATCAATTTATGTGATCACTATGGTAAAAAAATCTACATATGTGATATAATAAGTCAAGTTATTTAAACCAATCAAGACTTCAAACATTTAAAGAACAACTTGTAATAGGACTCATACTTTGATTAGAAGCCATTAGGATTTAGGAATCATGTAGTATGGATATATAATCCTCCTTGCATAGCTAAATTCCATCAGTTAATCGTTTCTTTGAACAACTTGCATTCTAGAGGCATCTTCCCAACGAAATCCGACTCCTTCATGATGGCACAACGGCCAGAAAATAATTTCGCACAATCGCCAGCCATGCTCATAAATGGACCTAGAGATGAAGATAGTGGAAAGAATACTCACAGGATTTTGGGTAGAAAGACCACTCTCTATATAATCAAGGGGATTTGAGATCGGGATGATGACCTAAATTTTTCATACTTTATGACAACCCGTGAAGAATATCTTGGCTTGATTGCAAAACCAAAATCAATCGATGGAGCGGTGCCGTCGAAAGGAAAGGAGCATGAAGTCGAGGAGGAGGAGGGAAAGTTGGTCTCTCATCCAATTGATTCGCAAACTGTTTGGGAATAAGTAGGACTTTTTATTTTTTTTATTTTTTATTTTTATGATGGTTGATGTGTTCTTATGTTTTTGTTGAAATTTTGGAGTATTTAGATTTTACTCATCATTTGATTAAATTTATATAATCCCTCTTATTGACTGGAGTTAATTAATTGGACTATGTGTTTTCTTAGGACGTGTTTTATTATAATCTTTCTCATTGAGCCCGTGGTACACATGGAAATTTGACTATTCGTAATTGACTTCATTTCAACATATAATCGACCCATCGATTAGCTAGATCGATTATCCAACCTTCCCTTGATCTTGAATTAGAAAATAAGCAGAAATCCTTTATGATATCAATATTGCTGATATAAAAAAAAAAAATGAACCCTTCTGCCTATTTGTCAATTTTTTGCTAGTCGTCTATAAATCAATGTGAAAACCAACTATAGAATTACTTGTTAGCAAGTGCATAATGACATATCCTATGTAAAATACACAGGTGAAAATAGTTGTTTTATGGAATAATCACATGAAGCGGAGCAGTAGGTGAGTATGTCATGCTTTGCGTCGGGTGAAATAAATGTAACTATATTCCGACGCTAAAATCTTTATTTTTCAATATTCACAGAAAAAGTTCCAAGTGCATTAAAATATATAGTTTTATGGACTAATTTGTTGATAAAAGTAATCGAGTAAAGAACTGGCTTTGGAGATATGTACATCTGACTAGTTCAGCTTTCTTGAACCGTCAACGAATGATAACTGCTTTTCAACTGTTTTTTATAAGATTGGCGTATCGCCACCTGCAAATTAAACCTCCAGGAGCCATTTTACATTATATATCCAAGAGTTTCAGAGAGAGAGACCACCATACAGAGCTTAAGTCTTCCGCTGAAGTTACACGGGTTTTTCTTTCTTGGAGAACCGAGAGAATTCTCTTCTCTCTGATCTAATGGAAAGAGCCCAAGATTCACAAAGCACAAGCGGAAATGGTGACGAGCCTGGAGAATCATCAAGGCAGTTGCAATCGCATCAGCAACTTGATTGTTTTATTCTTTTTTATCGAAGGCGACTTAATTATTCGGTACCGGGTCGCTACTACTTGACGCAAACTTCAGAGAACTTCATTTTTGCTTTACGAAGCAGTAATGCTGGTGATCGAGCAGGAGATGATCGAAGTGCGTGCGTCGACCCTGAACGAGAGAGGGAGAATGTTCCTGATGATCAGACGGCGACAGCCCAAGATCAAGAATTGGCTGAGGGATCGCATCGAAGGGAAAGCAACGGTGATGTTGGTGATGAACGAAGGGCGAGGATTGACTCCGAACAAGGGCGAGAGAAGGTCGTCCCTGTTGATCAAACAGGGAGGGTCGAAGGCCAAGACTTGGCGGAGGAGCCGAGTATGATTCCTGATCAAGAATCGATGGGGGGGGTCTCACGGACAAAGAAGAGACCACCACGTTTTGACACTCGATGGCACTAACGCAAGTTCAAGGCAGCGGCCGTTACTGAGGTCGAATCGTGGAACGGATAATCAGAGTGCCGTGTTGAACCTTGCGGAAACGTGGTTCAAATATAACTTTCACTATTACAATAATTTCTCACACCACATACAATACTCAGACAACTCTACACAATTTCTCTCACTCACGTGCATACATAGCACACTCTACTCAACACACTCTCAAGACCCCCACACACACACCCACACACCCCCTTGGACTTCCTACTCACACACTCTTAGTTTGGACACTCAAATGAGGAGCAAGTTGCTCCTATTTATAGGATGACAAGTTGGTGACTTTCCTAGCTTTCTACACTATTCTAGAAGTATTAGTATTATTTTATTATAGCCTCACAACTAGATTTCTTTGGAGAAGTCTAGAAGTGGTGCATCTTTTCTTGATGGATTTTGCTAGAACATTCTAGAGAAGGGAGAGATCTAGAGAAATCCAGAGAGAGAGAGAGAGAAATCTAGAGGAGAGAGATATGGAGAACTCTAGAGAAAGATCTAGAGAACTCCAGGAGAGAGAGAGAGGCGGTGATCTTCAACACTCCCCCTCACCGACTACTCTCTCTCAATATAGTAGCCATGCTGGTATTGTTTTTGGACTCTTCAACTATCTTCCTCCATTCAGCATATTGCGAAGCTTCCTCAGTTGTGGATGGCTCTATGGCTCCATCTTCAGTTGCTTCTCTTGCTGCAACTTTCCATTGAGTTTTGTGATTCTTGAATTTTTGTAATGCCAATTCATTTTGCCATTTAGTCTCCTTTTCCTTCTTCTTACTCAATTCGGTCTTTGTATTCAGCATATCTCCTATAAGAATTTTGAGATTGGAACTCACCTGGTCAACCCTCTCATTCGTGACTTTCATTTCGTGTTTCAACCGATTCAGTCCCATCCGAAGCACTTCAATGTAGAGATCATTTTCCTCATAAAATTTCTTCCCCTTGATCTTATTCCACCGATCCTTATACCACGTGGTGTAGGATGCAGATGGCCTCCTTTTCTCAAAGAAAACTTTATTTTTCTTCTTCATTTGTTCGTTGTCTCTTCCGATATGATTAATTCGGGACGTTATAGTGGGCTTGGGGTCCTGAAGCTTTTGCAGCTTCTTGAATTCACATCGGAACTTCTCTAGCTCCCTTTCTTTTGCCTTGAGCTCTCCATCCTTCTGCCTTATCATCTCATCCCTTTTCTTCAACATATTCTCCATCTTTCTCTTCTCAACTTTCAGCTTCTTTATCATCTCCTGCACCTCTTGCAGTTCCTTTTCACGACTGCTTGTTGGCATTGTTAGTTGTTTCTTCAAGTTCTCCCTTGGCTTGCTCTTGTTCGGGGTTGTGATAGAACCTGTCAAATTATCCAACTCAACTATACAAGCTGTTGCAAGCTCTTCTCGTTCCTTCACTGCAACAGGCGCTTGAAAGTCCCATTCTTCTTCGCTTTCAATCTCCTTCTTCCAGGAAGTGACGACATTTCCTTCTTCCTGCCCGTACCAACAGAATCGAGCAATATGTCCTACCTTGCCACAAACGTAGCACCGTTTGCTACGCCTTTCGTTGCTCTTATCTTCGTCATTGTCGTCGTCACGATCTTGACGAGCTCCCCCTGGCTGATAACCCTTCTTTTTGGGTTGCCTCCACCAATCTTCATGATCTTTCCATGGTTTGCCATCTCTTGCACCCGCTCTATTTCTATTTTGGCCCTTGAACCCTCTTTTATTACTGAAGAGGGCACTTTCATCCTCCTTAATTGAGACCTTAGGAATTTGTTTATCTAAGGCCTCTTGATTGGCCAATATATTTTCCAACTCAGTTAGAGTTGGCTCATTTGCCCATCCACGGGTGGCCGTAATAATACCATTATACTCCGGCCTTAACCCGTGAATTATTATTTTTCTCATTCTTGTCTCAAAGATGACATTCTCAGGATCTAATTTTGAAATTTTTTCGCAAATAGATTTAACTTTAGAAAAGTATTGACTTATCGTCATACTTTGTTGCGAGATTGAGAGGAGCTCGTTCTCTAGGCATTGTAACTTGGCATCGTTTGTCCTTGCAAACAGTGTTGCCAAGTTATCCCAGGCCTCCTTCGGGATCTTCGCACTCTTTATGTGTTGCAATAATTTATCATCAACAGTCACGGCAAGAACGTAAAGAGCCTTACTTGACTTGACGTTCCACTTTCTTAGATCACTATCATTTGTGGGTGGTGTGGTGTTGTTGCCGCCAACAATATCCCATAAATCTTGTCCAAGCAAATAGTACCGCATGCGGGTACTCCAATTATTATAATTAAAGTCATTGAGCTTCTCCATCCCGTTCACCGGACTCGAGAAATCCGCCATCATGACTTGAATATAATGCCCCGCACTATATCAAGTAAGCCTGGTCCCGGACCAACCGACTTCACAATCCCAGATTGTGCACTGGCAGAACTCCAATGTCCTTCACTTCTTTGCTCCTTGGCTCGACGATCCCTGATCGTCTTGCTCACTTACAATGGTCCCCGACCACTATCTTCGTACGGCCTCCGACGACCTGCTCTGATACCACTTGTTGAACCTTGCGGAAACGTGGTTCAAATATAACTTTCACTATTACAATAATTTCTCACACCACATACAATACTCAGACAACTCTACACAATTTCTCTCACTCACGTGCATACATAGCACACTCTACTCAACACACTCTCAGACAACTCTACACAATTTCTCTCACTCACGTGCATACATAGCACACTCTACTCAACACACTCTCAAGACCCCTACACACACCCACACACCCCCTTGGACTTCCTACTCACACACTCTTAGTTTGGACACTCAAATGAGGAGCAAGTTGCTCCTATTTATAGGATGACAAGTTGGTGACTTTCCTAGCTTTCTACACTATTCTAGAAGTATTAGTATTATTTTATTATAGCCTCACAACTAGATTTCTTTGGAGAAGTCTAGAAGTGGTGCATCTTTTCTTGATGGATTTTGCTAGAACATTCTAGAGAAGGGAGAGATCTAGAGAAATCCAGAGAGAGAGAGAAATCTAGAGGAGAGAGATATGGAGAACTCTAGAGAAAGATCTAGAGAACTCCAGGAGAGAGAGAGAGGCGGTGATCTTCAACATGCCGCAACTCAAGGTCAAGAATCGATGCAGAGATCGCACAAGAGGGGCAATGACGATGCTGTCAAGCGAGAGAGCGCCATTGGCCGATTGAGGCAGATGGAATGGCCGCAACTGTTCGAACGTTTGAGGGTTGAAGGCGAGAAGAAGAAGGAAGCCCAGGAGTGAAAGAAGGAACGAAGGAGATGGAACCGAGAGGGAGAGAAACCATACAAATTCCTTAGCAATGATGCAGTACGTTCTTGGAATCTCTCTCGCAAAGCATGATGATAAGTTTCTTCTCGGGCTTTTCTTCGTTTAGGGTTTTGTTAGGCGCTTCCTTCATTTTTTTTTTTTTTTTTTTTTTTTTTTTTGGGGGGGGGGGGGGGGGGGGGGGGGTTTTCTTTGTGTGTAAGCCTTTGTGTGAAATTGATTTTCAGGGATGAATATTCTTGGTGAAAATAAAGATTTTTGGCAGTGGAAAATGAAGGGTTAGAATTTCCAAAGAAAGTTTGGACGTGTAGTTTTTTTTTTTTTTTTTGTGCTCTCCTATTCTTAATTCCTTTCTGTTGACTTAGGTTAGGTTAATTGGATCATCATCATCTTCATCGTTACTATCTCCGGTTTTATTGGCCCTCTGTTGCACGGTTTTTTTCTTTAATCTGCAAAATAGAGAGGAGTAAATAAATCTTCGATAACATAATTACTAATGCTGGCATCGTGACTAAAAGTTCTCTTTATTGGCGATATACTCCCCACCACTAAATCTTTGTAATAGCAAAACCAATGAAATATTGTAGATTAAGTTAAAAAAATTGAACATATGTTTCATGATATTTATCCTCTCAAATAGATTGTCTATGGAAAAAAAAAGAAGAAGACAATTTTAGCCTGCCAATTAGATTTCTTAAAATTTGGGGCAACCAATTAAAAAATGTACGTATTTAATTTCATAAGCACAAAACAGTGGAAAACTATATTGTAAGACAAAATGATGTACTCCTTATTTATAAACAAAATATCTAATTATTGATCAGCGTAAACTTCTCAAAGAAAATCAATCAATTGTTAAATGATAAATCAGATCCTTTTCCTCTCACCATTGTAGAAAAATCAGATCCATAACTTTTTGTATATTGCACACTTTTAGATTTATGTCACACTCACCATTACAGTTCCCGTAAGAAAAATCTCAAATCAGATCCTTTTCCTCTCCTATCTTTTTAAATGGCAAAAGAGCATCATTTCTATTCACATGCAAATACAGCTTGAGAAGTTTCTTCTTTTCTGCATCATCTCTACCTTGCCCAAGCATCTGCATCTTTCAAAAGGTTGTCTTCTTTGACTTCTGCTTTATGTAACCCAAGGGAGTATATTTAAGATTGTTTGTTCTCATCACATACTTTCTTTCATGATAAAACTCCGGTAAAATATAGTATTTGTTGAGTCGCGAACCACTTTAAGTTGGAAAACTATTTTCGATTAATTTGCTGCACATTACCTACATAATCTTGCATTTTTCAATACGACTTAAGAGAAATTCGCTAATCAAACTAGAAAACATAGATGACAAAGTTATCAATATGTCAAAAGCATTATTGATTACTTTTCTTTATTTATAGAAATTTCCAAAAGCAAAAACATAATCACACTTTGGTCTTATTCATATCAGTCTATTGACAATAGAGTATTCGATCAATTACTTTTCAAGCGTCTAATGATCTCCCACTCTCATGTCCATGCTGTCCCAACTTCCACCAACAAAACAAAAAAATTGGAAAAATCAGTTCCTCATAATTGTGTAGCCTTAATGACTACTTGAGGCGACCGTAATATTCTTGATCTTTTTTTTTTTTCGACTCATTGCCGTTAGCAGTCATGTCTTTTGATCCTGCGGCTGGTTTCATCATATCTTGGGAACAAACGAGTAGTGGAATCACAAGATGATGATTAACAATGGCAATTGGTGAGAAAAACTAAGATTAATATTTGGAGAATCCATTTCCTTTATATCAATGAGGAGAATAATGAGGGTCTATTGAAGAAAACTCATACTCACTTGTTTGGTTCGTGCCAAGACGTCACTCACAAAGTGATTAATTCCATGAAAACCAATTTCGACAGAAATCCTTATACACAGAGAGCACTGGTCATGCCTAACGAAACCCTAAAACCAATAAAAGCTCAAAAAGGAACTAATCCGTGCGCTTTTATTCCAAGAAAAAACTGCGCCGTTCCTAAGAAGTCGATGGCTTCCGTGATGACCTTCTCCTTTGATCTCTCATTCCACGAATGGAACCAAGTAATGGCCACTCCGTTAAACTCGAATCAGTGCTATCTACTGTGAAATTGTGGCCGTCTCTTCTTTGCCCGTGAGACCTTGCCATCGATTCTTCATCATGAATCATCATCGTCCTCCTTCGATCACTGTCGTGACCTGGGGTGTTCTCTTCCTCTTGCCCTACTTTTTTTCTGGCAATTCTGACAATCTTCTTGCTTTTGACGGATGGCTGCTTATGATAATTTCGCCTACATAAACATCATCGCTTTCCCTTCGATGCGATCCGTCTGCCAATTCTGGATCTTCAACCATCACTATTTGACCATTAGGAACTGCATTATCTCCCTCTTGTTTGGAGTCGACCCTCGCCCTACGATCATCATCAACATTATCGTCGCTTTCCGTTCGACATGACCCCCTCTGTCGATTCTTGATCTTCAGCTGTCGCTGCCCAACCATTAGGAACAGTATCCTCTCGCTCTCGTTCGGGGTTGACCCTTGCAACTTGATCATCTCGTCCTTGATCAGCAGCATTACTTCTTTGCCAGAAAAAGAAGTACTTGTGTGGAGTTTGCGTAAATAAGGAAAATCCTGGTACTGAAAAATCAAGTCGCGGACGCGATTCTTGATCTATCTCCAAACCCGTCAGCATTACCGCTCGTATCTCGGGAATCTTCTTTTCGTTCCATCTCATCAGAGAGAGAAGAGAATTCTCTCGGTTCTCTTGGGAACAAAGAATGGTGGAGCTTCAATGGAAAAGTCAAATCTATGAGTTGTGATTTCTCTCGAGACACCTGGATATAAAATACAGAATGGCTTGTGGAGGTTTAATTTGCAAATACCGATCTCTTATACGAAGTGAGAACGGAGCACCGGGCTCTTGAAAATCGGTTATTCGTTTTTCTCACTTTTGATCCCTAGACTTTCATGAAAGCTGAACAAGTTCAATGTACATATTAACATTTATTGTTTCCTTTAATCATGAAATCCAAAAACATAATACACAAATTAGTCGACAAAGCTATATATCTTGATGCACTAAGTGCTTTTGCATAACATGCTGAAAAATAACCATATGACGAGATAAAATATATTCATTGGAATAAGAAAAACTAGGGATGAATGTAGAATGTTAATCATTTATCAGAAAGACCGAATTATTCAATGGTTATAGCCATTTTGTGGCGTTAAGTAGGGATCGCTTATTATTTAAATACTCATTTTGCAGTTAGACATATCGTTAGTTTTACTAATATGTCGAACCAAACTTATCATTGTCGGCATTATTCGAACTCACACCTTCCCCACATTAATTTTTCCTACTACCCTTTTGGTGCCTTCTTTTGTCTCATTTTATCATGATTAGCCACTTTTTGCGATTATGCAATCTGACATTAATTTGGGGAGCAATATAGTTATTTTTCCCTAAGTAGCTCACTTTTTAGTTTTACTCAATAGTTTTACAAACTTTCGACCAGAAGTAAAATAGTTTTACAAACTCTCCCCTAGATTACTTAACTTTTCCAACAAAAAATAAAGAAAACGAAAGACTTACTTCCGAGAATTACATTACTTTCACGAGCACAAAGCTAATTTCCCAGCCAACTTCCCCGAGAATCGGGCCGTGCCCGAAAGAGGACAGCCTGGGCCCAGTGGCTACCCTGCGCCCCAATGGACGGAGGCCCGACTGTGCCTGTGCCACCAAGCCCACTAATGACTGGCCTGGACTCGTTCATATGTAGTATATATGACTAACTAAGGTGATTGCGACGTTCCTGATCTTCTTAGCCCTAGCTCATTCCATTAGATAAGAGGAGTGGAGAAGTCTCTCAGCTATCAAGGAAACAAAATGTGTAGCTTCTAAGGAAAATTGAAATTTTGTGTAGAGATTTCTCTCTAAGATACTTGAATATAAGATTTAGATTAGCTTGTGGAGGTTTAATTTATATCAAGGAATCATTAAAAAAAAAAAAATCTAGTATCTAAACTATTTACATAATTGTTGAGAGTTTGCAAATTGATCATTGGATCTATTGATATATATACACAATGATCATCATCTATCATTATAAAGTCATATGCCATTATGACATTATGAAAACGTATATATCATTGGCTTAACAACTGCTTAAGGCCATATATCGACCCCCAAAGTCAACATACCTTTTCTTCTTGGCCTTTCACTATGAAACCAGCAGGTTGTTCCATATATGTTCCTTCCTCTAATTCTCCATTGAGGAACGCAGTCTTTATATCCATTTGATGTAACTCAAGATCCATACTAGTCACTATTGCCAGAATAATGTGAATCAAGGTAAATCTTACTACAGGAGAAAATGTATTTTCATAATCAATTTCTTCCTGTTGATTATACCCCTTCGCCACAAGGCGAGCCTTATACCTTTCGATTGAGCCATCAGCCTTTCGCTTTATTTAGAGAACCTACTTGTTCCAATAGCTCTGTGTCCTTTTGGAAGATCAACCAGTTCCCAGACTTGGTTTGATTTCATTGACTCCATTTCCTCTTTCATTGCATGAATCCATTTTTCCTTATTAGGGCAATTCAGAGCCTCATTAATATTTCTTGGCTAATCCTCATCTTGTGGAGCAACCATAAAAGTTTCCCTTTCAATGTCAAAACATCGACGGGGAATACTTTGGCGACTTGTTCACCGTATGGGAGATTGTACACTTAGCACATCATTCCCCATCATGCTCCCACTTGGATTAGGTAATGATGATGTCGTCACATCGGTGGTTGCAATTGAGAATGAGTTGAATTCAATTTATCACATCTCATATTACTCCCATTTGGATGAAATCCACTAATATCATTATCTTGATCCAAGATCTCAAATAGTGAGTTATTTTCCCTTATTTTGCCCCTCTTAGGAAATTCATCCACTAAGAATGTGACATCCCGTGATTCAAATTCAGTTATACTCCCACTTTCCTGCTCACCAATGAACACATACCCTTTTGAGTGTTCGGAGTATCTCATTAAAATACTCTTCTTTCCTTCGGGACCCAATTTCCCAAACTTGTGAGAGGACTCATGAATATAGGCAGCACAACCCTATGGCTTAAGAAAACTTAAGTTCGGTTTTCTAACTGTCCATAACTCACATGAAGTGGAAATAATTGATTTGGAAGGTATCCGGTTAAGTATATTGGCAGCAGTTAACAATGCATCACTCCAAAAAGTGATAAGTAAGTTAGCATGCGTCATCTTGGACCTAACCATTCCAAAAGTAGGGTTTGTTTATTCTCTCGCAACACCATTTTGTTGAGGAGTATATGGAATAGACAACTATCTTTCTATTCCTTTTTCATCACATAATTTTCTGAACTTATCAAATAAATATTCTTAACCTCGATCGGATCTAAATACCTTTATTTTCTTGTCTAATTGAATTTCTGCCGCGATTCATAAACATTTTGAAACAAGCGATGCTTGATTTATGAGAAATCAAATAGACATATCCGAATCAAGTAGAATCATCTATAAAAGTGATGAAACAAACAGCCCATTGCCTTCCTCTCACATTCATTGAACCACAGACATCAGTATAGATTAAATGCATAGGAAATTCAGCTCTTTTACCTTTTCAAATGGTTTCCTTGTCATTTTCTCTACTAGGCAATGCTCACATATGGACAAATCGACTTTTTCAATATTGCCCAATAAGCCCTCTTTGGCTAGTCTTTTCATATGTTGTTGGCCCATATGACCAAGTCTAGCATGCCATCATATTCACATCATTATCATATAAGGTAGAAGACGTGAAACAAGGGAATAACATATTGACATTATCACAGTCAACATTTAGTACAATAAAACCATTCAGTAAGTGACCACAACCATAATATTTTGTATCTAAACACAAATCTACACCTTTATTATGGAAGTTCATACCAAAACCAAGCTTAACCAACACTAAGACAGACACTAAATTTCGACGAATCTCCAGAGCATATAGAACATCAAGATGCATCTACCATGCATGCTCAATTGGCAGGTGTCAATCCCTTTAACTTCAGCTATGGAGTTATTTCCAATATATATCCACTTAGTTCTAGTTGGTATCGTCGGAATTCCACGAAGGATCCTCTATCCTTTGCTACATGGTCTGTCGCTCATAAATCTACATTCCACAAAGGATTGGATTCAGCCTATAATGCAGAACTTGACACATAAGCAAAGTTCTCAAATGTATAAGAGGTGTATAGCTTCTTTGGCTCAGGACAGTCGCGAGCATAGTGACCTCTCTTGTCACAATTGTAACATCACACCCTTGACATTTTCTTCACTTGAGGACGCTTTCCTCTCTCTTGTTGGTTAATTCTTGATTTCTTACAATAAGGACTTGATCATTTGCATTCCCACATATTGAACGAATCAATACATTTGTGCTCAGAGCACAAAGCCCTTTCTAAGCTAGAACCAGCATAGCAAATGTCTATTTTCGGCTCAAATACCGTTAGGCGGTCCTCTACTAGCTCAAGGTGGTGCACGACACCCTTAAGATCTTCCATAATGTGGTCAAGAGCTTCTAGTGCTTCTTGTTTTTCCAGCACATATTGAATCTTCATATTCAATATTTCACAATTGTTACCATTCATATCAGCAATCACGTTCTTAGTTGCTAAAACCATCGATCTGAACACATCAGACATATATGCACGAATAATTAATGCCTATCATTTATGCATCCCTATTTGCATAGACCCATCATATTAATGAATAATTTCAAGTAAGGCTTCAGACTCAAAAAGTCACTATGTTTCCAATCATCATCCAAAAATCCTAACTTAAAATTATTATTAATATAATTATCTTATGCAAATAAATTCTATGAAGTTACAAAAACTTCTATTACTACCCACAACTAATTACCCACAAACAACCAGCAATAGCGAAAGCAAATAAAAATCTTAACATCCAATAAAATAACAATGCTTTCACATGATACAACTAATATATCGGTTGCTACATCAACAACAATCGGGTAGTAAACATTACATAATTAATCAAAGAAATAAATAGGGAATGTCCCTTCTAATCTATTAGCCATAATATCTGAGAAATTTGAAGGCATATTTGCCAACCATGGAAAAACTTTTGGAGAGCTTTCATGTCGCCTCCAAGACGCATTCACTCGGCGCCATGTGGCGCTCAATCTAAGGGTTGAAGTTTTGGCCAACTCAATCCTATAGTGCTCTCTCACAAAAGCTTCCACCAGCCTCCTATAACCCGGGACCACGTTGACCTCTCATAGCCGATCCAACACTGCTTACCATTCAGGTGGAAGAGTGTTCATCAAAGCCGGCACCTTCTCAAAATCTGGCATAAGATAACCATTCCAGATGATTTCCTGTATCATCTGATTGACCTTGACCACATGTGATACTAAATCACCATCATGCTACTGATAATTAGCTAATTCTGACATCAGCTTTTTAAGTCTTGCATTTTCCCCGTCCGTTCTCGGGATTGCAGGTATCCTTGCATTACGCATCATAATTCCTGCAACAAATGCAGAACTAAAAATGGATCACTTATAATCCATAATAAATATAAGGGAAAATGCATAATTTTCCAAAATTCATGCAACAAATGTAGAATTAAAAAATGGATTACTTATAACCCACATAAGCATGACTGAAAAAGAAACAAATTCCTTTTTTTTTTTTTGGGTCAACGGTCAACAGTCAAAGTCAATGGTCAACGATCGTCGGTCAACGGGTGCGCGGGTCAGAGGACCGGTCGGACCGGTCGGGCCGATCGGACCGCTCGAGCGAACCGACACACGTGCCACATGCGTGCGGGGGATGACGTCACACAGACGTCATCCGGCACGTGCCGGGCACGTGCCGTCATCAGCGAGTCGAGTCGGGTCTCCGGTCGGGTCGGGTCGCCAGCCGGTGACCGCCCGGCGAAACGTCATCGGTGACGTCATCCGAACGGTTACCGACCGTTGGATGACGTCACGATGACGTCATCGCGTGATGTCATCATGCGTCGGTCCGCGGACCGGCGTGTGCCGTTTCGCCGGTCGCCGGCGCGCACGTGCCGGTTCGTCACCGGCGCGTGTGGCGCATGCGCTGGCCATTGCCAGCACTTCGGGCGCGTCGCGCCCATGCGTAGCGGCTTCTGGCCGCGCGTGTGGGCGCGTGCGGCGTCGTACAGCGGCGTGCGACATGTCGCCAGCCTCGTCTCGACGTCGCCTTTCACCCAGTGCCTTCAGAATTTGATTTCGACCTACGAAAACTCAGAAAAATGGCCGAACAACGCTCGAGTGTCGGGATTTCTCGCCCCGATCCGTACGGCCGAAAGTTTTTCGCGAATAATCAATCAAAAAACATCAAATTGGTCGGGAAAACGTGAACTAGGGCTCTGATACCAATGTTGGGAATAACGAATTCCCAAAAACCGGATTCGACACTAAATCGAACCCCTAAATTATTGCGGAAGACGAAGCCCGAGAAAACACGCATCACCGATCGTAAATCACACCACGGATTCGAGCGTACCTTGTTAGCCACAGATTAAACACCAACGCTGAAGAAGAGGAAGAAATTCTTGCCCTAAATAGAAGAACGAATGCCTTGAAGGAAAGAAGAACGAATGCCTTGTGCTTACTGTTCTTTTTGGAGAGAGAGAGTGCGCGGGAAAGAACGTACGTACGTTTAATTGTCCAACAGGTGTCTTCTCTCTCTCTCTCTCCTCCCTTTTATACATTCCCCATCCACGGGCCCTATTCCCGTGGGCCGGGCTTTTTGGGCCCAGCATGGGCGGACGGGCCTTAAGCCCATCTCATATAAAACCATCAAAAAAGCTCATAAGTATTCTCCTTGTTGTCGTCGTCTCTCGGTCCATTCCTAGGTGCGGCCGTCAACTGTGTGGAATGATTTTGCTATTGTCGACCTGCGATGGAGGAGTTGGGTTTCGTTGAGAAGTTGTCTCTAGAATGTGAGTTGTTCAGAGACATGATTAATTGAAACAATGTAGCTACGGAGTTTATGAAAAAATCTCTTTCTTTGGTCAGAGGATTATATACTCAAACTACATGATCCCTAAATCTAATAGGCAAAGGTTTTCTAATCTGGTTATGACTACTAGTACAAGTTGCTCTTAATTGAATTACGGATTTCTTTGGCCATGCTTATCCCATATTTTTAATATATCAAAATTGGACTCTATCTCACTTAATATATTTATTGTTATTGTTTGCAAGAAGAGATATAGATAAGTTCCAAAGGGGTGGAAGCCTAGTTCAAGCCTAATTTTGCTATTAGAAGTCTCATATAAAGGAATTTTAATAGATTAATTTTCAATCCCAAGGCTAAAGTTTATTTCTTTTTATCCCTTCTTTGGCTATCCTTTAAACCAACGATAGGTAGGTATATATATATATATATCCATCTCTTAATTAATTAAAGAAAATCGTGTCACGTGACTCAATTTCATGTGAAGTTATCATGAAGCTCCTTTTGTTGTTCACTCTACATTGTGTTCTAGAACAGACTTCTATTGATAAATTAGAATTTTGCCAATTAATTTATAGATTTAGATTTTAAGAGATAATAACTATATGGAGAAAATACCTTACCAAAAAAAAAAAAAACTATATGGAGAAAATATGGATGACTATACAAAGTCGTTAAAAGTTTATTGATTACGTTGTAGAAATCATGGAGTTAAGCCGGAGCTGGAGCATGAAAAAATAGGGATATATTTTGTGGGGAAAGATAGGATCATACTTTGCTTTATAAATATGTTTTTTATTTGACACTTGCTTTAATATATGAGTTGAAAAACTAAACCAACTTGTAAATACTTGATGTTAAATTAAATAACTTGATGTTATTTAAACAAACGGCACCTGTGTAGGATGAAAATAATATTCACACTTTTAATATATTAAAGTTGTGTTTGCTTCATTAAAAACTTCACTATAAAGGAAAATACTTTTCAAAAAAATCATTTTATATCTTAAAGTTGCGTTTGCTTCATTAAAAACTTAACTATAAAAGAAAATAGTTTGTTTTCATTCATTTAGTTATTTAAGAAAAGTAATTTCCTTCTCATTAGAAGAGAAAGCCGTCTCCTCCAATCTAAGTTGTTTTTTTTTTTCCCGAGGGTTCATGGGAAAATAGTTTCGATAAATTTAGTAGTTATTCATTATTCAAATATTGGAAATCATAAAACAATTTCCTGGAAATAGTTATCAGCAAAACAAGCGGAAAAGTAATACTCAAAACCCCGTACAATAAATGCGTCTACATTATGATATTGACATGCTCGGTTAATATAGATTTAGGGTGATTATGGTTACTGTAAACTTGTATTATGGGGAATTTTTGTAATAATTAAGGGTAGGCAGTAAGTAAGGAAGGCTGTATTTTCACGTTTTGATCAAGGAGAGGTCAACGATTGTAACCAAAGGGGCTAATTTATAAATAGGGTCCTCTCTCCCATATTAGTATCATCCCCTCTGTTCAACACAAGAAGAATAGTAGAGCATTCTCTTCTAAAATACTAAGCAAGTGAAAAATAAATCGAGATAATGGCTGAGCTTAGGTGACCCTAGTAAGAGGCGAACAAATAGGCGAACAAATCAAAGGAAGCCTTGTCATGCCATCATGGAGGAGTCGTATTTCATTGGGAGATGCCTCCAGAATGCACGAAATTCCAAGACATGATTAACTAAAAGAATTAGCTATGGAGTTTATGAGAATTCCCAGTGGTTTGGTCCGGAGGATTCTACACCCAAAACTATCTGATTCACAAACCCTAGGCAAACGTTTACTAATCCAATTATGACTCCGAGTACATGTGGGTTTTTAAGCGTTTGGTACCTAGATTGGTTTAAAAGCCTTAATTGGCTTATCAAATATATAGATTATGCTAAATGAATTGCTAATTAAATATTAATATAATGTTTAACATTAACTAAAATAAGGTACATACCCTGGCTAGATATTGGAAACATAGTATCTAATGTTGGCCCAAGGAAAGGGATGATTATTTTCCTTTTCAGATAAAACTTTTAAGGATTTTTCTAACAAATATTCGGTTCTGATATAATTTTTTTTATAAGTAAAATGACCACTTGTAATAGTTACTAAATATAGAAACGTTTTAGATTATGTAAATCTATTATGATTGCTAATATGCACATAGTCAATTTAATTATGGTATACATACTAATTCTTATTATACAATTGTCATACCAGTTGAATGCGTCACGCCCCAATCCTCGGGCGCGCACACATCCTTCTACTTAGTCGATTTTATAATGTGATATCTCAAGACTATGTATCACCGACCCTTTAATTTTTAATAGCACATGTGGAAGCAATTATAAATCCCCAGACAATAAAATAATGGGATAAAAAAGCAAGGCCATATTTTTCATATTGAAATTCACAACCATACTTTTATACAGAGCATAACTCAAAGCACTTCACAAAACTATTCACAACTTCCTAGATGATGATATTTAAACTAAGGTTTCAAAGATTATCTTATTGAACTTCTTTGGGAAGAAAAGAGACTTTGTATTGATTGAAAACCTGTGAAATTATGAAATAAAAGTTGTCGATAAGTTTTCAAAGATAGGAATGTAGCTGTTTGGAAGACACAAGGAGGAAAGCGGTTTGGAAAACGAGAAAAAAGGATAAAGAAAAAAATGTTAAAAAAAAAAAAAAAAAAAAGTGGAGCAAAGGGAGATTCATCCGAGGCCCTGATCAAATTAATTGTGTAGATAAGTCCATATTTTCGAGGTAATTTTAAGATGTAAATAGGTATCCATAAATTTAGAGAATCTTAATCTATAAGGAAACATCTGTTGAGGCAATGAGAAAATTCTATAAATTTAGAGAATCTTAAAGACCGAGAGATTTGTACATGGAAGCCCCATTCGCTCAGCCCCACGCGGAGCGGCTTCTTTTTCCCTTTCTTATTTTCACTCTGCTCCGATGAAAGGCCTCTACGGTTCTTATATCTGTTGGAGCAGGGTGGAAAGAAGAAAGAAAAAGAGAAGAAGAAAAGGGATGAACAAAAGAGGTCATGTGGAAGCCCAAGTGAGTTTCTTTTCTGCGGCTTGTTTTGGTCTAACTTTTGATTCAGAATTTTGCTCTACCCGTTAAAATTGTCAACTTCTCCGTTGAGGAATCTCTTACGGACAACGAGATCAACCAGATCAAAGAAAAAAGGAGGAGAAAATTAAATGTAATTGATATGCTTTCTTCCTTCAATAAACACTCAGTTGATTCTCCAAAAACCAATCTTAGTTTTTATCCAAGTGTCTAAGAGATAAATCTCTACTTATCTCAATCACCATTGCTAATCAACATCTTGTGATTTCGCAGCTAGCTTGCTCCCAAGATCTAGTGGAACGAGCAGCCATTTCACAAGATAGGATTGCTAATGACAACAAGTCTGGAGAAAGATCAAGATTCACAAGATATGATTGTTAATGACGAGGAGTATAAAGATCAAGAATGCTGCAATCACCTCATGAGAGTGGAGATTATAAGATGCTTGAAAAGTAATTGATGGAATAATCTACTGTTAATAGAAACTAGAGTGATTTGAATAGACCGAAGTGGGATTATTTTTTTTCTTTTGGAAACTTCTATGTATAAAGAAAGCTAAGCAATGATGCTTTTGATATATTGAAAACTTTGTCATCTACGTTTTCTTTTAGTCGTATTGAAAAAAGCAAATTTAGGTAGGTGATGTGCCACTAGGTAATCTGAAATACTATATTAACTTGGGTTTATTTCTCGAAAGAAAGTACATGATGCAAACGAACAATCTTAAATGTAGTTCTTTGAGTTCTATAAAGCAGAAGGCAAAAAAGAAAACCTTTCAAGGACCTAAATACTTGCGCGCGTAGAGATAATGAAGAAAAGACAAAATTTCTCAAGCTGTATTTTACGCATGTAGAGATAATGAAGAAAAGAGAAAAAAATTCTCAAGCAATAGAAACGGCATTCTTATGCCATTTAAAAAGACAACGAAGGAAAGGATCTCATGAGATTTTTTCTTTACGGGAGCTGCAATGGTGAATGTGACATAAATCTAAATGCGTGGAATATACACAAAGTCATGGAATCCAAATGACTGCATCCCCTTTTGATAGGGGATGTGATTAAGTCAATGAAATAATATATAATCTCTAATCCATATTGAACGGATCAATTAACAGAATCATTAACATTAAACTAAATTTGCATATATATATATATATGATTTATCTATGATACATTCAGTTGTTACGAATATAGTATAATAAGTACTATTGTGTGTCATAGAATTAGATTTGCTATGCATATATTGACACAATCATGATAGAATTTGAAATTTGAAATTTTCTCTGGCTTATAATTGTTAGACGTGTCATTAGACTAACTATATATCTCTATACAAATTGAGGGTCCATTTGTTTCATGATAAATAATTATTTAAAAAATATTCTCTGATAAATGGTTGTATCGCTTACGAAAATGACGAATGAAAAATATTCTTTTATCATCAACGCAATAACTACAGATTTATAAATCGTTGTCAATAATAAAAATATTTTACGCCGATTAATTTTCTAAATGATATAACCAATAGATTCAGATGCTTATATTTTATTTGATGCGTTTTGCTGGTGCAAGGAGGAGAGCGGTTTTTGAAATTTTGAAAACGGGATAAAGAAAGAAAAGAAAAGGTTAAAAAAAAGAGGAGCAAAGGAAGAATCATCCTAGGCATCCAAATTAATTGTGCGGATAAGTCCATATCTTTGAGGGTAATCTTAATATGTATATAGTTATCCTCGGCTTTAGAGAATCTTAATTTATACGGAAACATATGAAGAGGCAATCAGAAAATTCTATAAATTCAGAGAATCTTAAAGACCGAGAGACTTGTTCAGTGAAGCCTCATTCAATCAGCGCCAGGCTTCTTTTTTCCTTCCTTCTTTTCGCCCTGCTCCGATGAGAAGGCCACTAGGGTTCCAATATCTGTTGGAGCAGGGTGAAAAGAAGCAAGAAAAAGAGAAGACAAAAAGGGAGGAAGAAAAGAGGTCATCAACGGAAGCACAAAGTGAGTTTCTTTTCTTCGTTTTGTTTTGGTCGACTTTTGGTTCATGATTTTGCCAGACTACTGAGTTAACTGACCGGCAGACGTCTCTGGTTTAGTCATTCGCTGTCTTCGCAGGAAAGCATCCTTTCTCATCTTGTCTTCTTTTCCTCTTGGGCCATCAGGAACTTAATCTCAGTCAAAGTAAAACGTGGGTACTTGCTTGATTGCTTCCTGGACTCATCTCTGTGTTTTTGTCTCGAACTGCTCATCTCTCCTTCCTTTAAGTTGCTCCGATTATGGCAGGGGACTTCATACTTTGTTTTGGCTGTTTTCTTCAAAGCTATGCCGGATGATCATTCTATTGCAAATGAAAAAAGGAGAACATTAGATGTAACTTGTAATTGTGGTTCACCGAGGGGTTTGTCCCAGATATCCCATGATCTTTTGTAAAGTCATACGTATGCTTAGAATTTTGTCTTCCTTGGGTTCCTCCTCACAATTCTCAGCAGATGATGAAGACGAAAGTTCGTTTAATTATGCTCCAAACTGCATGATTTGCGGGCTGTGATTTCTTTGGTCAACAAGAAGTTAATTAGCTAGAGGAAGTGAGAGTCCCTTCCTTCTGTATGAATAAAAAAGCATCAGAACTGTTGAAACTGGAATCTCAGGGCACAGATATACGACTTGAGGATCGGCAAGTTTCGTATAGTTCTCATCATTCTAATTTGGCAGAAATAGTTCTGCTAAAGAAAGAAAAAAGGAAGGTAAACAAAAAGGAGCAAAGGGAAATTGATCCTAGCCATCCAAATTAATTGTGCGGGTAAGTCCATATCTACAAGATCAATCTTACATCATAAATTGTTATCCTTAATTTTGCAGAATCTTAATCTATAACAAAACATTTGACGAGGCAATGAGAAAATTCTTTATCTTTAGAGAATCTTTATCTTTAAAGACCGAGAGACTTGTACAGTGAAGCCCCATTCAATCAGCGCAATGCAGAATGTTTCTTCTTTTCACCTTGCTCCAATTAAAAGGTCACTAGGGTTCCAATATCCGTGAGAGCAAGGTGGAAAGAAGAAAGAAAAAGAGAAAGAAAAAAAAAAAAAAAAGAGGAAGAAAAGAGGTCATCAATGGAAGCCAAAGTGAGTTTCTTTTTTGCAGTTTGTTTTGGTCAACTTTTGATTCAGAATTTTTCTCTACCTTGTCAAAATGGTCAACTTGTCCATCGAGCAATCTCTTGTGGACTATGAGGTCGTCCTCGACATCGAATTCGATACAACCAGATCAAAGAAAAAAAGGAGAGCATTAGATGTAAGTTATATAATTTCTTTCTTCAATAAACACTTGTTTTTCTCTTCATTGATGCAAAGAAAATTCATTTCCCACAAACCAATCTTAATTCATGTTCAGGTATCTCAAAGAGAAATCTAAACACAGAGCTTCATTTGCCATTACTAATCAATATCTTGTGATTCAACGGCTTGTTCATTCCCAAGATCTAATGGGACGAGCTGTGAATTCATAAGATATGATCACCAATGGCAACAAATGAAGTACCTCTAGTCATCCAGAGCCACGCAATGCACAAATCTTCCATTTATCTTTGTGTAGAGATGCTCTATTTGATCGGCTATGACCTATTTCCTCAGTCATTCCATCTCATAGAACGTGACCAAGCGCATTAATCGTGGCCTGGAACATTCCTTGGTCATGTGGGTCATGGTCAAGCCAAGCGGCCATTGAGAATGAATTGATGATCAAGTTCCTTGATAATTGATGATCTATGAATCCCTTCGATAAGATGAGAGCATGCCTTGGGCCTAAATGAGCCACGATCTTGTGATGACCAAACCATGATGGTGCCGCGATCAGCCAACAATGAGCCTAGAGAAAGATCAAGAATGTTGCAGTCGCCTCAAGTAGTCATAATGGCTACATAATGAGAAGGTACTGATTAAATCTCATAAAATAATTGGTAAGAATTTCTTACTAAATTTGGCACGACCGGATGAAAGATAAAAAGAACATTAGATGAAACTTATGTGCTTTCTTTCTTCAATAGATATTCGTTTTCTTTCATTGATGAAATTTCATTTCATAGATAGTGTTGATTTGCATCTCTTCCTTCTCTTTTTCATCCTTTTTTTTATTCTCATCATAATAATAATTATTTGGACACCCTGTCAAACAATTCTATTCATTGACTCATAATAATAATTATTTGGACACTCTGTCAACCCATTATATTCATTCACTTTTAAGTGTCGTGAAGAAATTGATTATCGATCAATGTGCTGCAAATGGATAGTTTTCTGGACTGATATGCGTAAAATGTGTGCGTTTTTCTTGATAAAAAGAAAAAGGAAGAGAATTTCTTTTTCTTTTTTTGTTGATATGTTTATTAAATTCGTTCATCTTTCTTGAATGTCCAACGGAACAAAGCCTTGAAAACTGAATTAACGTTTTTCAACCGCTTTTCCACGCTTCATATAAGAGATGCGTACCTGCCAGTTAAACCTCCCCAAACCATTCGATATTTCCTATCCAAGATTTCAGGGCCTAAGTTTTCCACCGAAGCTACGCACCCAGAGAATTCTCTTCCGTCTCTGATTTGATGGAAAGAATGCCGAGCTCACAACACGCGAACGGTGATGGCAACGATGGCAACGATGGCAACGAGTTCGGAAAGCGCCAGCCACTTGCTCGGTTAGTCAAGGGCTTCTCCTACTTTAAGCAAATTCTACAGGAAAACCTTTTCGGCTGGCAGAGCAGCAATGCTGCGGATGGAGCAAGAGATGATCGAAATGTGAGGGTCGACCCAGAACGAGCGGAGGAAGGAGACGTTCCTATTTATCAGGTGGCGAAGGTTCAAGATCAAGAATTGATAGAGGGATCTGATGAAAGACAGAGTGACGATTTTGTCGCGGGAGGAATTAGCGGAATCAACCTTGCGTCGGAAGCAAGAAGATCCTCACAATTGGCCGAAGAAGTTTCAATGGTGAGATCTCACGGACAGACAAGAGACGACGTGGTTTTCACACTCGATAGCACCTATAAGAGTTTAAGGGAGTGGCCATTGCTAGGCTTCAATCATGGAATGGAAGATCGAAGAGCAGCAATTCATGATCAAGACTCGATGCAGAGATCTCACGGGCAGAGGAGTGACTGCGATGTTGTCGCGAATGCGAACAATGCTGGGGGGTCGAGACAAAGTGAATGGCCACAGCAGTTCCAGCATTTAAAGGAGGAGGGCGAAAAGAGGGAGGAAGCCAAGAGGAAACGGAAGGAACGAAGGAGGAGGTCATCGCGGAAGCAATAGATAAAAGGAGAAATCACAAACTTTTTAGCTATGACGCATTTATTTTCTTGGAATCTCTCTCGCAAAGCGAGAGGATTAGTTTGCTTTTCCTGTTTTAGGATTTTGTTAGGCACTTCATCAATGGGTTCTCTCTGGGTACAAGGATTTGGGTGAAAATGATTTTCATGGAATTATCACTTTTTAGTCCAGGAGTCGCGTCTTACTACAAACCAAACAAGTGAGGATGAATTTTCTTGCGAAAATAAAGGGATCTTCCCAGAAAGTTTGGATGTGGAGTAAGCCTTTGTGCTCTCTTATCCTTTCTGCTATCTTTTATTAGTGGAAATTTGGATCCGTCTGTGACATCCCGATTTTCCGATTCTATTTTCAATAAATTGAGACGGGCATTTCGTTGGCACGCATATATTTCATTTCCTTGAGTCGGCCACTCATGTGAAAACTAGTCAATCAGGTGAAGTCGTTGAGAAATTCTAATGCATCAGACTCGAGAATTTGGCCAGGAAGCGACCTTTCGACCGAGCTAATCTACAAGGGTCATTATGGCACAAATAAAAATCGATTAGAGACCGGATATAGGTCGACTCGATAAAGGCATGTGATCAAGTGTGGGTGATTCCACCGGATCACATAATCCTTGTCGATCGACACTGGACCGACTTTTCTATCGATTGGGTACCCTGTGTCCGTATTTGAAACCTTGAGATTACCCCGACAACCGAAAATCGCCAATGCTTCAAAGATGTACATTGTGGCTTGAGATGATCAACCACAGGTCAAATGCGTGAAAATTTCCAAAGGCTACCCGGTAGGTTGGGCCGCGTTAGTATCGTGCCAAAGTGAAATTAACCTTGGAATTGAGATCGAATTCAGAAATTGGAAGTCTGGGTGTGTCACAAATCATTTTAGGATCATTGACTTATCTTTGGAAGATTTTTCATGCAAACAGAGTTTTTCGGCAATTAAATCAGAGAATGGCTAATTTGGCTTGAGAAATTAGTGGGCTCGTCTTTGGTCGTGCTTTTGGGACTTAAGTTGATTTTATGGACAAGTGAAGATATGAATTGAAGTATGGTGACATTGGATTAATTTTATGGACTTCAATTTGGACTCAATTGGAAGTGGATTGATTATAATTGAAGAATTTCATGCACAAGAATTGGACCCCGGTGGAAAAATAAAATGGGCCCATTGGAAGATGTTGTGGAGGATTGGGTGAGTGGATTGTGAGGTCATCCTAGGTCATGGTGGGCCACCTTGATTGGATGAGGGAAAAAGAGAAAAAGAAAAGGGAAAAGAAAATGAAATGGTTCCCCTTCTCTCTCCTTCCTTCTCTCTCCTTCCTCTCCCTCGACCGCACCACCATCTTCCTTCAGCTGCTCGGTTCCATGGAGACCGAAGACCAGAGGAAGCAGCAGTCGCCGTCGCACGCCCCCCTCTGCTCACTCGCCGCCGCAACCCCGCGAGTTGCTCCGCCCAGCCATCCTTGTCGTCCCTGCTTCAGCCGAGTTCCAGCAGCTTCCTCAAGCAGTTCAGGCCACCACCGGAGCTCCCTCCGCCGCCGTGAGGCCTCGCCGGGCCGTCGCCTCACCCATCCAAGCCCCGCCGGTCCTCCTCCGCCATCCCTCCGCCCGAATCGCCGCCGGACAACCCCATCTCCGCCTGCGAACAGCAGCAAACAAAATGGGTATTTCAGCGGATGTTAGGCTCGTTTTGGCCACCTTCCGAGCCCGGATGCTCGGCCCGCTTTGAGGAAAGTCGATCCTCGCGTCGTCCCCGTCATTTTGGTCCGCTCGGCTCGTTAATCCGATGAGTTTAGCTCACTAAATCTTGATTAGACGGTTAATTATGCTCTAAGTGTGCTTAGTTTAAGTTAAACAAGTTTAGGTGGATATCTTAGTTTATTTAATTGTGATTTGGATTAAAAGGTTTGTTTAATTTAAAGTGTGTTTAATTAAAGGCTAAGAGAGTTTATTTAATAATAAACCTTGATGGGACATAATAGGTTTTATTTTTGAATTATTTAATTGTTTCGAAATTCTGGAATTTATAATATTATATTATATTCCGAAATTATTAAAATATTATTATTTTAAAAAAATAAAACGGAAAAATTATTTTTTGACCCCGATTGCTCAGAATTTCGTGCCGATCGCTGCTATGCATTCAGATTTTGCAATTGATGGTTGGATATTATAAATTGAATGTGGATGACGAAAATATGGATATTATTATTTAATTAATTTTCGGAATAAATTTAATTATTTATTAAATTCCGAAAATTTTGTCGGGACTTTGTTCTCTCAGAATTTCGTGCCGATCGTTGCTGTGGTTGTAGAATTTGAAATTGATGATTGGTTATGGCGAATTGAATGTGATTTCAATTTATGAGAATTCTTTATAAAATCCTAAATGTGGAAATTGAGGGGCGGTTGGCCATGAATACCACCTATTAGAGGTCGTGCCCGATGAGGCCGTGAATACCACCTATTAGAGGTCGTGCCCGATGAGGCCGTGAATACCACCTATTAGAGGTCGTGCCCGATGAGGCCGTGAATACCACCTATTAGAGGTCGTGCCCGATGAGGCCCTGAATACCACCTAATAGAGGTCGTGCCCGATGAGGCCGTGAATACCACCTATTAGAGGTCGTGCCTAATGAGGCCGTGAATTACCACCTGATTAGAGGTCGTGCCGAGTGGGGCCGTGATTAAGAGTAATGATGGATTTGCTTAATTGACATGTAATCGGCCAAGTCGATTGATTGCTGAGACGATCCAAGTGGTTGAATTGTTCTGATGATGTGATTGTGCCATGGTTGTTTGGTTATTATAATTGTACGTAGTTGAATTATATAAATTGTGTTAACCTGCAGATGAAGGCTAATGCGAGGTAAGTCTTCTATGTGATGTGGCTAGGCCACTCGGGGCGTATTTTCTTTCTAATAGGGGTTTAGGGGGTTGAACTTGCTGAGACATCGTCTCATCTCGGTTGTGGGATTAAAATTTCAGGTCCCTGATGGACGGAGCGGCCAGATAGCTTTGGTTGGCCTTGAGGAGTTGCAGAGGTGAAGTCATAAGGATTGGAGAACGTGTCTGATTTATAGGTCGTAGGACAGTTCTATTTTAAGAGCCGGTCTTTTATAAATTGTTGGCCATAGACATCTGTTTGTAATTATGTTAAATTATGAAAGTGTTATGTTGTGATTTTGTTTCTTGCTTTTCTATCCCGTATTTTATTGTCATGGGTTTTATAATATACTTCCGCATGTGCGTTAAAGAATTTGATTGGGTCGGCGACTTAACCTGGGAACGTCGCATTTGAATGACCATGGTGGGATGTTGGCACGCTCGAGGTTCGGGGCGTGACATCTCCGTTTAAGTGGTATCACAGCATGGTCTGTGTATGGAGTAATAAGGTGCGAGGAGTCATGGGATAGTTAGTAGGAAAGGCTTTTAATATGCTGATGCATGTGAATGATAGCTGATTGGTAGCTTGTTTGTGGGGTCACTCAAATTCCAACCTAATGTTGGAATCGAAAACAGGCGTCGATAAAGAGCCTGTAGGATGAGTGACCAGGAGTGGTGAACTCCTTGGAGGAGGTCGATAGGACCTATACCTCGTTAGGATGCTGACGAGAGTCAGTACCCGAGGTAGAGTGCAGGCTTAGTCCAGCGTGTGCGTGAGAGTACCGCCATAGGCTGGTACTGAGAGTGTAGTAGTACCGAATGATCCTAGGTTTGCCGGGATTGTTCAGGTGCTAGTGTCCCTTGGAAGCTTGTTGGGTCAGTAAGTTCAGGACCGAGCCGCTGTTGTTGCCATTGTTTCTACCGCTGCCAGTGTTGTGACCGTTGTTGTTGCCGCACCTGTTGAGGCCCAATCTGGAGTTGTGATCGAGGATCAAGCCTCCATATCTGAGTCAAGGTTCAGTTTAGACAAAGATGGAAATCGATTGGGGAGAAAGGCCGATGTCAGAAGAAAGGTGCCCTGTTTCACCTAACCGAAAGAGTAGAGTTGGAAAGTCAGTGTTCAACTCGATCGATGTGTGTCGTGTCTGTAAGAAAAGAAAGGGATATGTTCCGTGCTATAAGAGAGAAAGGATTTGTTACAAGGGTTGCCAGTATAGTCATCTGATCAAAGATGGTCCGTATAGACAGATGGAATCACAGCTGTTCTTGACACCGCCGTTGATAAGACAGAATAGAAGAAGCATGCTTCGAGACATTTAGTGGGGTACTTGGAACGGATCTCAGTGCAGGGAAGGGTGCATGATGTTCCTTGATGGGAGGTAAAGGACTCACCGATTGTGTGCCGAGTTTGTAAAAAGGAGGCATGAGTCAGCCTAGTGTCAGAGTAAAAAGGGAGCATGATTTGAATATGGCCAGCACGGCCATCGAGTTAGGAACTGTCCGTGTAAGTTCAGGAGAGCGTAAGCACCGTTACTGCAGAGATGACGCCACTAGGATGGCTAAAGGAGCATGAAGGGATCGACCATGCATCAATCAGAAGAAGAATGTTTATGAGATGTTTTATGCAGAGTAATGCAGCAGAATTTTCAGTGAAGGTTGTAGGGTTTTCGTTGTGGTAATAAAATAATAGGAATATGAGTCTTTGACTATAGTTGTACCTGATGGGTTTGCTTATGTATGACTTGGAAGTCATTTATGAAAAGGTTTCGCTTGAGGAGCTTTCTGCTATTGTGAATCGTGGCAGTGATATAATTCAGTTTGTTCAGTTAGCGTATGAAAGTTTTGAATTACTAAAAGTTGAAGAGGAACTTCAATCCTTGTTATTCGTCACTGAAGATGACTTGATTCAGGTTGTTGGTTATTGAATCTACATGGCAGCTGTAATAGATGCATCAGTTGATGAGCCGAATATGGAGAATATAATTGTGGTACATAAGTTTTCTAAGATATTTTCTGAAGAATTGTCAAGTTTGCTGTCAGAAAGAGAAATAGAGTTCGTGATTAAATTAGCATCCGGAGCAAAGCCAGTCCCTAAGGCTCCTTACTGGATGGTGTTACTCGAATTAAAAGAACTAAAGGTGCAGATGTAGGAATTATTGGATAGGGGATTCATACGTTCCAGTGCATCACCTTGGGGAGCACCTGTTCTATTCGTGAAAAAGAAAGTTGGTTCGTTGTGTATGTGTGTCGATATCCCACAAGATCGACTAGAGATCAGGGTATCATCAGTTGAGAATCAAGAAGAAAGACATACCGAAGTTAGCATCTTGCGCTCGATACAGTAGTTATGAGTTCACTGTAATACCGTGTGATTTGATGGACACCTTAGTTGGTTGTTTGGGTCTAATGAGTAGAATGTTTAAGGGTACTTGAATCAGTCTTGATCGTGTTCATTGAAATTATCCTAATGTGTTCAAAGAGTGCTGAGGAGCACGAGAGACATTAGAAGATGATACTTCAGACCTTGAGGACTCTTCAATTTTATGCTAAGCTTAGCAGATGCGAGTTTTGGATGACTCATATTGCGTTCCTAGGTCACATGATTTCAGGCGAAGAAATCTTCGTAGACCCCGTCCGAGATTAAAGTAGTGATCAGTTGGCCGAGATTGACTACAGTGGCAAAGATCAGAAGTTTCTGGGGATTAGCAGGACATTTCATACAATTTGTAGAAGGGTTTTCAGCGTTAGCGTCACCGTTGGCAAGACTACTAAGAAAGGAAGAGAAGTTCGTGTGGATAGGTAAGTGCGAGTGTAGCTTTCAAGAGCTTAAGCAGAAGCTGACTACCGCACATGTGCTGACTATTCTATTTGGTCCTGGAAGTTATGAGATCTACAATGATGCATCGTTTAAAAGATTGGGTTGCGTGTTGATACAGCATGATAGGGTTGTTGCATACGCGTCACATTAGTTGAGACCTCAGGAGTTGAATATGAGACAGCGTCGTTGGATGGAACTCCTTAAGGATTATGACTATGATATTTCATATCACTTTGGAAGGGTGAGCAAAGTTACAGATGCACTGAGTCGAGAGTCCTTAGTTGCGCAGTTGGTACTCAAGGATTGGATCTTATTTGAGAAAGTTCGAAATTTAGTTTTCAAATCTAAGGTAGGCCACCTTTTGAATCTTATGACTATCCTCAGAATTGAGCCGAGAGTACAGATCAGAATCAAATCTCTTCAGTGGACAGATTCAGAAATTCAGAAGACTCTATAAGAGAATGCAGATGAGAGAGAGGTTGATTTTCAGATTTCTGAAGACAGAATGCTAAGGTTCTGAGGACGATTATGTGTAATTGACGATGCAGAGATTAAAGAAGAGATCTTATGGGAAGCTCATCATAGCAATTTCAGAGTTGTCCAGACAGTGCAAAGATGAGTCAGAATCTACATCATTGGGATTGGTAGATCGGTATGAAGATAGATATCGCCAAACACGTTGTAAGTGTTGGATGTATCAGTAAGTGAGAATTTGGTAATGTAAGCCAGGAAAGCTTTTTCAAGCATGTTAAAGAGTCCTGTGTGGGAATGGAAGTGTAGCATGAGGGAATGTCGTGACAGGTTATTAAGGAGTCGGGAAGAGTATTGATTCCTTTTGGGGTTGTGGTCGACAGATGAATAGAGTCAGCTCGCCTTAGTGTAGCACGAAAAGATCTCGAATAGAATAGGTATACCGAAGTGTGTGTATATCATAGAATTTATCTGCATGGAGTGCTAGGGATGAATTATATTTCAAATCGAGATCAGAGGTTCTAAGTTGGCAGAGCTTTCAGATGGTTCTTTCTTAAGCAGTGCATAACTGATAGTGCAAAATTTCAATTGCTGAGATGAAATCAGGGAAAGAAAGATCAGGCCAATGTCAGTACAGTACTCAGTGATTGCAGTTGTCGAGATTAGTGTCAGAGTTATATCAGATCTTGATCATAGGTTTCCAGTTTCAGCAGATCAGTCAGATAATTTCTTTTTAATCAGTGTAGAGCAGAGTGTACAGGATTTCAGTCGGTTGAGATGAGATCAGAGATCAGAAAATCGCAGGTCCAGAGTTGGTTCAGAAATCAGTGGTTCAGTCGCAATTATCAGAGATAGTTTAGAGACTGCTCAGAATCGCCAGTTTAGCTTCGCAGATTTTGTGTTGAAGACCTTTAGAATTTTAAGTGAGCAAGCGTTTAGTATTCTAGAAATCGAAGTGGTTTGGGCAAGATAGCAGTGATCTGGCATCATTGATACAGAAGGAGCAACCTGAGAAAGAGAAGATTATATGAGACGACTATACCCCCACCTGTTTGTTTAAGAATTGGTAAAGGTTTAAATTTCGAGGACGAAATTTTAATAAGAGGGGAAGAGTTGTGACATCCCGATTTTCTGATTCTATTTTCAATAAATTGAGACGGGCATTTCGTTGGCACGCATATAGTTCCTTTCCTTGAGTCGGCCACTCATGTGAAAACTAGTCTATCGGGTGAAGTCGTTAAGAAATTCTAATGCATCAGACTCGAGAATTTGGCCAGGAAGCAACCTTTCGACCGAGCTAATCTGCAAGGGTCATTATGGCACAAATAAAAATCGATTAGAGACCGGATATAGGTCGATTCGATAAAGGTATGTGATCAAGTGTGGGTGATTCCACCGGATCGCATAATCCTTATCGATCGACACTGGACCGACTTTTCTATCGATTGGGTACCCTGTGTCCGTATTTGAAACCTTGAGATTACCCCGACAACCGAAAGTCGCCAATGCTTCAAAGATGTACATTGTGGCTTGAGATGATCAACCACAGGTCAAATGTGTGAAAATTTCTAAAGGCTACCCGGTAGGTTAGGCCGCGCTAGTATCGTGCCAAAGCGAAATTAACCATGGAATTGAGATCGAATTCAGAAATTGGAAGTCTGGGTGTGTCACAAATCATTTTAGGATCATTGACTTATCTTTGGAAGATTTTTCATGCAATCAGATTTTTTCGACAATTAAATCAGAGAATGGCTAATTTAGCCCGAGAAATTAGTGGGCTCGTCTTTGGTCGCGCTTTTGGGACTTAAGTTGATTTTATGGACAAGTGAAGATATGAATTGAAGTGTGGTGACATTGGATTAATTTTATGGACTTCAATTTGGACTCAATTGGAAGTGGATTGATTATAATTGAAGAATTTCATGCACAAGAATTGGACCCCGGCGGAAAAATAAAATGGGCCCATTGGAAGATGTTGTGGAGGATTGGGTGAGTGGATTGTGAGGTCATCCTAGGTCATGGTGGGCCACCTTGATTGGATGAGGGAAAAAGAGAAAAAGAAAAGGGAAAAGAAAATGAAATGGCTCCCCTTCTCTCTCCTTCCTTCTCTCTCCTTCCTCTCTCCTTCCTCTCCCTCGACCGCACCCCCATCTTCCTTCGGCTGCTCGGTTCCATGGAGACCGAAGACCAGAGGAAGCAACAGCCACCATCGCACGCCCCCCTCCGCTCGCTCGCCGCCGCAACCCCGCGAGCTGCTCCGCCCAGCCATCCTCGTCGTCCCTGCTTCAGCCGAGTTCCAGCAGCTTCCTCAAGCAGTTCAGACCACCACCGGAGCTCCCTCCGCCGCCGTGAGGCCTCGCCGGGCCGTCGCCTCACCCGTCCAAGCCCCGCCGGTCCTCCTCCGCCGTCCCTCCGCCCGAATCGCCGCCGGACAACCCCATCTCCGCCTGCGAACATCAGCAAACAAAATGGGTATTTCAGCGGATGTTAGGCTCGTTTTGGCCGCCTTCCCGAGCCCGGATGCTCGGCCCGCTTTGAGGAAAGTCGATCCTCGCGTCGTCCCCGTCATTTTGGTCCGCTCGGCTCGCTAATCCGGTGAGTTTAGCTCACTAAATCTTGATTAGACGGTTAATTATGCTCTAAGCGTGCTTAGTTTAAGTTAAACAAGTTTAGGTGGATATCTTAGTTTATTTAATTGTGATTTGGATTAAAAGGTTTGTTTAATTTAAAGTGTGTTTAATTAAAGGCTAAGAGAGTTTATTTAATAATAAACCTTGATGGGACATAATAGGTTTTATTTTTGAATTATTTAATTGTTTCGAAATTCTGGAATTTATAATATTATATTATATTCCGAAATTATTAAAATATTATTATTTTAAAAAATAAAACGGAAAAATTATTTTTGACCCCGATTGCTCAGAATTTCGTGCCGATCGCTGCTATGCGTTCGGATTTTGCAATTGATGGTTGGATATTATAAATTGGATGTGGATGACGAAAATATGGATATTATTATTTAATTAATTTTCGGAATAAATTTAATTATTTATTAAATTCCGAAAATTTTGTCGGGACCTTGTTCTCTCAGAATTTTGTGCCGATCGTTGCTGTGCTTGTAGAATTTGAAATTGATGATTGGTTATGGCGAATTGAATGTGATTTCAATTTATGAGGATTCTTTATAAAATCCTAAATGTGGAAATTGAGGGGCGGTTGGCCGTGAATACCACCTATTAGAGGTCGTGCCCGATGAGGCCGTGAATACCACCTATTAGAGGTCGTGCCCGATGAGGCCGTGAATACCACCTATTAGAAGTCGTGCCCGATGAGGCCGTGAATACCACCTATTAGAGGTCGTGCCCGATGAGGCCGTGAATACCACCTAATAGAGGTCGTGCCCGATGAGGCCGTGAATACCACCTATTAGAGGTCGTGCCTGATGAGGCCGTGAATTACCACCTGATTAGAGGTCATGCCGAGTGAGGCCGTGATTAAGAGTAATGATGGATTTGCTTAATTGACATATAATCGGCCAAGTAGATTGATTGCTGAGACGATCCAAGTGGTTGAATTGTTCTGATGATGTGATTGTGCCATGGTTGTTTGGTTATTATAATTGTACGTAGTTGAATTATATAAATTGTGTTAACCTGCAGATGAAGGCTAATGCGAGGTAAGTCTTCTATGTGATGTGGCTAGGCCACTCGGGGCGTATTTTCTTTCTAATAAGGGTTTAAGAGGTTGAACTTGCTAAGATATCGTCTCATCCCGGTTGCGGGAATAAAATTTCAGGTCCCTGGTGGACGGAGCGGCCAGATAGCTTTGGTTGGCCTTGAGGAGTTGCAGAGGTGAAGTCATAAGGATTGGAGAACGTGTCTGACTTGTAGGTCGTAGGACGGTTCTATTTTAAGAGCCGGTCTTTTATAGATTGTTGACCATAGACCTCTGTTTGTAATTCTGTTAAATTATGAAAGTGTTATGTTGTGATTTTGTTTCTTGCTTTTCTATCCCGTATTTTATTGTCATGGGTTTTATAATATACTTCCGCAAGGGCGTTAAAGAATTTGATTGGGTCGGTGACTTAACCTGGGAACGTCGCATTTGAATGACCATGGTGGGATGTTGGCGCGCTCGAGGTTCGGGGCGTGACATCACATATCTAAGATGAAGAGCCAAATTATCTTGTTTCTTTATTTTTTTTTCTTTCTTTTGTTCATGAGGCTAATCAAATTCTATCGACTCAAACATAAGTGAGGGAATGTTTTACTGTTTACAAATCGAGCAAAATTATTCCTGTTGCAAAAATCCACGGTGCCATATACATATTGTAGTTATTTGTGCTACTGCTATTATTACTACAATTAGTTTTATTACTCCTGCGGGTTTTCTTTATTTAATCGGCATATATATATATATATCTCCAATAAGATAATTACTAACATTTGTATCATAACTGAAGCTCCTCTATATTAGCCATTCTTTTCCCACCAATAAACATTTGTAGTAGTAAATACAATGGAGTATGGAAGATTAGGGAAAAAAGAATAAATGAAAAGACACGTTTCGTTATCTTTTTTCCTTTCACAATGGATTAGTTGATTTAATAAAATCAAAGACAATGTTAGTCAAATTGGATTCCTCGTAAATAGGGGCAACAAATGAGTAGACTCATTAAAAAATGAAAAGACTAGTGAAAAAATGTATGCGTTCAAATTGATAAGTGCAAAATATTGAATTTGATTTAGTATAATTCAGTGCATAGTCAGTATATTTTAAATAATAAAGAATAAAAAACTAAAAAATGATAACTCCATGGTTTTAACATGCATTTAATCTTCACTTCCTAACTAAGTATAAACCATGAGAGGTGCGCATGTTGAGTTGTGCCCTGATCTCTCTTCTTCTTTTGTTTCCATTGTTTGTTTGAGGAGAAGTCAGGACACATCGACATGAGAGTGGAAGATCATTAGACGCTTGAAAATTAATTGATTGACTATTCTATTGTCAATAGAGAGATCTGAATAAGGCTGAAGTAAAATTATGTTTTTACTTTCGGAAACTAATATAAATAAAGAAAACTAAGTCATGACGCTGCTGACATATCGAAGCTTTGTCTTCTATGTTGTCTAGCTTGATTAACTAAATCTCTCTCAAGTCATATTGAAAAAAAGTAATATTAGGTTGGTGATATGCAAAGAGTTAATCTTAAATTTTTTCCAACTTTGTGTGGTTAAGGATTCGACAACTTTCAAATAAGTTGAAGAGGTCGTAAATTTATGTATGTAACCATCAAGATGTAGATACTCACGCGCTTTTACAGATGAAGAAGAAAAAAGAACCACATTCTCATACTATTTAAAAGAAAAATTAGAGACAGAGGTAAGGATCCGATGAGACATTTTCGGGAGCTTCAGTGGTGATAAATATCTTAATACGGGGAATAAACAAAAAGTTACAAAATGTGAATGGCTGCATTGGTTTTTCATAAGGGGATGTAATAAATCAGAGAAATAGTATCAAATCATTAATCCATTTTGAACAAATCAATAAACAGATATCATTGAGATAGAGATGAATCAACAGAATTACGTCATTTATTTGCAATACAATCAACAGGTACAATTGTTAGTGTAGTACGTACTATCGTCTATAAAAGAATTAAGTTTGCTATGTATATATAAACTTTCACGATAAATTCACATATTTCAATTGTTTTTTTTTTTTTTTTATAACTTCGTAACCATTAGACGTTGTCACTTTACTTCGTGCAAAAATATGTATGGCAGAACTAAATATTTATCTAATAGATTGAGACGTCAAAAGTTGTTCTCTTAGGCCTTTTACTTTTGTTAGATTACTCTTTAAAGTTTTATTAGAAAAGGGAAATAACTATGCGTTGGACTGATCTTTATCTTCGAAATAACAATGAAAGAATTTGAGATCCCTTTTCCAAGTGCAATCCTATTCGTATGCAATAATCTTCATGATCTTCTCTCGCTTCCACTTAAACTCCAACTGCATGTCAAGAAATTGAAAGGCTTGTTACGGTCGATGGAACTTCTTATGACAAGGAATTAGCTTGAAAACAAGACTTCTTGTTGTTGACCAAAATTCTTACAAAAAGTTTCTCCCCCCATTGCCTGTGTGTGTCGATATATATGTTATAATTGTATTCAAACTTCTCTAAGAAGAAAAGACTGTTTATCCATGGACTTCCACATTGAATGCACTCAAAGGCAATTTTAGTATGATATATTAGATTTGATTAGATTATCAATATTATTATCACAATTATGACATCTTTTCTAAGAATGTATGATTCTTCAATATGATAGCTTAAGATATACTACTCAGTATGATGATAGGCTCGTTACCTCTAAAATCTCGATACTGTAATCGCACAATATCTTAAGTTGGATGTTGGCACCATGATATTAAATGTAGTAAGTTTTCGAGGAATCTATATCCAAGTTAGCAAATATATAATGTCTGAGTTTTGTTTACACTATCATATATCATGAATATTTCTCTTTATATCATTTTTTTTTGCTATTATCTTTTAAAAGCTAAATAATTGATGCACTAGTCCTATTTTTTACCGACTTAAGCATTAGTTTCGTCAACCCAATTTAAAGTTGTCGAAAGTGGTCTTCGCATCGAGAATAATGTGAATTCATGCTATGTTTACACCCAAGCAAAAAAAAAAAAAAGTGCTCCGTTGCACTTCTTAAACGATCGATAAGGCAATGCTCAATTTAAAGTAAATTGTTGGATATATATATATATATACACACACACATATAAATGCTGTTGTATCCAACACTCAGCCCTTCCAATACCTATGCTAATAAAGTACGTTAGCATTTAGTTAATTGAGATTAGGGTGTAAATTTACCTACTAAATTAATTCTAAAGGCTCAAAACTAGGGAGGAACTTCAAAGTTAGAGGCAACTTTGTTAAAGTGCAATCCCACATCACTTAATTAGTGGGTTTTACAGCTCCCATATATCATTGAACAATTTATGCTTTCGATTTAAACTTTCTAACATGATATGAGACTAAACTGTAGCATTTCCTAAAATATAATACCGCATCTTCCTCCATCTAATAGATCAAGTTTTCGAATTAAACATTCTAATAATTATACTTTGTAAGAATACTACTTTAGACCAAAACCCTTACTGTTTTGAGCGAACTTCTTGCGAACACTCGAGAACCCCTAACATCGCCGTCGCCATCGCCTCCCTGGCACTCGCCTGTCAGCGTCCCCATCAATTAGCCCATCTATCTTTATTTTCTCTATTGTCTTCTTCGAGGGCGCAACCTCAGCTTTGAGGTCGTGAGCCTCAAATCCAATGTCTGCCATGCTCGACAAGCCACTGGACCGGCGGGATCATGTGATGGCTCGTGCACAGGTTGGTGATGACAACCCGGCCGCAATGACGGTCCAACAGTGGCTGGTGTGGACCTTTACTGCCGCTTGGCCCTTATTTGACGTGTTTTGCTGGTGCAAGGAGGTGAACGGTTATGGAAAACTAGAAAAGGGGATAAAGAAAGACAAGAAAAGGGAAATAAAAAATAAAGAGGAGCCAAGGAGATTCATCCTAGGCCATTCAAATTAATTGTGCAGATAAGACCATATCTTCGAGGGTAATTTTAAGATTTAAATAGTTATCCTTAATTTTAGAGAATCTTAGTCTATAAGGAAACATTTGATGAGGCAAAGAGAACTATATAAACTTTAGAGAAACTTAAAGATCAACCGACTTGTACATCGAATCCCCATTCACTCAACCACGTGCAAAACGACTTCTTTTTTCCTTTCTTCCTTTCGCCCTGCTCTAATGAAAAGGCCCCTAGGGTTCCAACATCCATTGGAGCAAGTTGGAAAGATCATCAGAGCAAGGCCAAAGGAAGAAAGAAAAAGAGGAGACGGAAAGGGAGGAAGAAAAGAGGTCATCAACGGAAGCACAGAGTGAGTTTCTTTTCTACGTTTTGTTTTGGTCGACTTACGATTCAGATTTTTTGTCTACTCCGTCAAAATTGTCAAATTGGTCGTACAGTATTCTCTTATGGACAATGAGGTTCTCAACATTCGAGTTTGACACAACTGAGTCAAAGAAAAAAAAAAACAAGAGAAAACTGAAGTGAGATGCTTTTGACATATGGAAAACTTTGTCATCTACGATTTCCAGCTTGATTAGCAAAATCTCTCTTAAGTTGTATTGAAAAAGAAAGATTAGATAGGTGATGTACGGCTAGTTAATCTGCAATATGTTTCTGATTTGAAGGGATTCGCAATTCAACAAATACTATATTAACCGGAGTTTATTTCACAAAAGAAAGCACACGACGGGGAACAGTCTCGAATATAGTTCTCTGAGTTACATAAAGCAGAAGGCATAAAAGAAAACCTTTCAAGGACGCATATGCTTACGCACGTAGAGATTATGAAGAAAAGAAAATATTTCCCAAGCCATTCCCAAGCTATTTAAGAAGACGAGAGGAATAGGATCTGATTTCAGATTTTTCTTACGAGAGCTAAATGCCTGGAATATACGGAAAGTCATGGACTCCGTCAACTCTTTGGTTTTTTTTTATAAGGGGGAAGTGATTAGGTCAGAGGAATAATATCAAATCTTTAATTCATAATGAACGAATCGATTAACAGAAAGATCCTCCTTCCTTTGACCTTCCCCCAATTTTCATCGACTACACCAGTTTCGCTTCAACTCCATTGCACATGCTCCAAGATTTCAAGGTATTTTCACTTTTGACTTGATTTTTTCTTCTTTTTTCTTTTATATTTCGATGTACGAATAGGCATAATCAATATGGAGAAACATTGATGCTCAAGCTCAAGTAAGTATATATTACACATCTCCATATTTTGGTATTACTTCGATTCTCGTCTCTTCTTTTTCCAATTCTATTCAAGTTTTTCTTTTATGCGACTTGTTTTTATGGTCGGCCTTTGATTAAGGATTTTTCAACTTCTTTGCTTTCTTTCTTCAACAGGTACTTGTATTTCTTTTCTTCGATGCAAAGATAATCTTCCTTTAAGTATTAGGGTTCCATGTTTTCAAATTTCTTGTTATAAAGGAAATAAGTACATAACTGTTCTTTAAATTATATGTAGAATATTAATCTTTTCAGTGGTGTTGATTCAGAAGAAACTAGTTAAAAACTACTATTCGAAAAGATTCACTCTCAATAATAATTCGCTCTTCATAGGTCAAATCGACACTCACAAGTTAAACCTCCACGACTCTGTTCCATTAGATAAGTTAGAGATACAGAATTTTTTCATCAAACCTACTCATTTTATCTAGCAACTACCCACGAATTCTATTTCTTATCATGATTTTGCATTCATACATAATCACTCAATTTTATGCAAGCACATAGCGCATGCTTGGATTCTCGTCTATATTATTTAGTTAAAACACAATTTTGTCTCACTTTTAACTTCATCAATGAACGACAACAGCTCATTAAGTAACAACACTAAGTTCACAATTTCTTTCTATGCATAATCCACTGCGCACAATCGCCTTAGCCTAGTATAAGTTGAAGCATAAATCCGACACTCAACTTATGTTTTAATTACATAGACTACTTCATATTGCTTAAATATGTGATGCTAAAACCAATTTCTTTCGACTTTGTTGTGAAAACTTTGCACACATTATAGATGGAATATGTACTAGTGTAAAATGTTTTATGTTTTCCTCGATCAACAGCATTACTGCTTTGCCGGCCAAAAAGCTGTTGCTCTAGAATTCACTAATTGCAACCATCTTGATCTTTCTCCAAACTCGTTGCCATTATCGTCTATATGTTGTGAGCTCAGGGCTCTTTCCATCAAATCAGAGACAGAAGAGAATTCTCTTGTTTCTACAAGAAATAAAAACTTGTGTAGTCTCAATGGAAAACTTAGGCTCTGCGGTGATTTCTCACTGAAACTCTTGGATGTAAATTATTCAATGGGTTGGGGAGGTTTAGTTGGCAACTACTTTTCTCTATATGAAGCTTGAACTGAGCGCCATATTTTCATAACGTAAATAAAAAACTATTATTTAGATTTCATAGTTTTGTTCCCTTAGGCATTTAAGAAAGCTGAATGAATTAAACGTACACATCAACAGTAACAGTTCTTTACATATCTCAATGCCCTCGGTACTTTTTTGTGAATGTTGAAAAATAATATTTTTAGTGTCAAAATCTAATTGTATTTTTTTTTCTACATTCAGACGTAAAAATTAACATGCTCTTCCTACCCGCTACAGTCTCACGATTGAACTTTGAAAAAAAATCTCATCAATTTGTGTGAAATGTATATGGTTTTTATTAAAGAAAGGAAACAAGTAAAGAATTGTTTTCGTGATATGTGCATTTAATTTGTTCAGCTTTCTTGAATGTCTAAGTGAACAACACCGTAATGTAAATATCTTTTTCAACCACTTTACGAATACTTGGCGCTCAGTTCACTCTTCATATAAGAGATCAGTAATGGCATGAAACCTCCACAAGCCATTCTATATTTTATATCGAAAAGCTTCAATAAGAAATCAACACACATAGCTCAAGTTTTCCACTGAAGCTGCACTAGTTTTTGGTCCAAAGAGAACAGCCAGAATTCTCTTCTCTCTCTGATCAGATGAAGCCAGCAGAAGATTCACAAGATACGATCAATAGCAGCCACGATTTCCAAGAAAAATCAATCTTATCACAATCGCATCAAAGACTTGAAGAGCCGATAGAGTGATCGCATTGAAGGGAAAACGACGATGATATTGGTGAGACCGGAGGGCAAGGGTCGACTCTAAACTAGAGGGAGAGAATGTCATTCCTAATGATCAAACGGAAAGGGTCAAAGGTCAAGAATTAGACAAAGGGATTGCATCGAAGGGAAAGCAACGATGTTATTGCGAAAGAAATTAGTGAAATCAGCCATGCATTGGAAGCAAGGGGGTCGTCCCAATTGCCTGCAGAAGTTTCGAGTGCACCAAATGATGATCGAGATGATCTCCCCTCCATGCAAAACATCGATGCCGGCGGTCAAGTTGGAGAATGGTCAAACGAATCGATGGTATCTATACTCCTTGTGAAGCAATCTTTTACAAGAAGGATTATGACCGTAATACACTCCAATGAGTGATGATCTACCATATCATAACAACCTTCTGATCCTCCTTCCTTTTGGTTCAACTCCATTGCACAGATGCTCCCCAATTTCAAGGTACCTACTACTTTTGACTTGACTGAATCCAACGTTCAATTCGGTCCTACATTTCATAATTTAATTTATGTATAGATATAATCAATAGGGAGAAATACTAAGGCTCAAGTAATAATAGTCTATACACCTCTGTGTTTTGGTGACTCCTTTGATTCTTGCAACTCTTCTATTTTCAATTCCTTTCGAGTTTCTTTTTCTGCAGTTTTTTTTGGTAGACTTTTGATTAAGAATTTGTCTCCACCTCCTCTAAATTGTCAACTTTGCCATTGGGCTATCTCATACCAACAACGTGGTTGTCGTTGACATTTGAGTTCGGCAAGATTGGGTATGGATAAGGAAAATATTAGATGTAACTTATTTGCTTTCTTTCTTCAACGATATTCCTCTTTCTTTTCAGTGATGCAAAGAAAATCTATGTTTATGTACAAGTGTAAAATGTTTCATTTCTCTCGATATAAAGGGAAGAAGTAAGGAACCGTCGTTTTAATTATATGTAGAATATTAAAAATGTTAGTATTCTTGATTTAAAAGTAACAAACTAATAATTGCTTTTCAAAAAACTTGGTCCTCAATAATCAACTTTTCATATAGCGAATCAGCACTTGCAAATTAAACCTCCACAAGCCAATTTAAATCTTATATCCAAGTGTGTTAGAGAGAAATCACTGCATAGAGTAGAGCTTCAATTGCCATTGCTAATAGTATCTTATGAATTTGCTGCTCATTTCATAAGATCTGGGGAACAAAACATATAGTTTTAGTGGAAAATTCTATACTCTTTGACTAATCTAGTGAAACGAGCTATGGATTTTGATATTCAAAACTAGTATGCTCGTGCTACATCTATAATAAATTAATTTTTATGCAATAAAAAAATCTCAAACTGCATAATTTGCCACTTTTATCTTGTTGTATCATAAAAAAATTTAAATCGGTACACTCATATGACATTTATCCAGTTTGAGATTTTTTTGTGATAAGAAAATTAGTTAAGAGTAAATGTGGCATAAGTGTACCGTTCTTGAATATTTGGTGATATCAGCCTCATGAATTATATGTAGAATATTAAATTCTTTCTAGTTTCATTTTTATTTTTTTTGGTAAAGGTAAGAGATATATTGAGGAAATGCCAAATGTACAAAAAATCTCGTCACCAGAAACTTACACTCCAAATGCAGGAACAAAAGAAGTGGAAGGGTGACGAGATGAAAAAGCCGCAAAACGTGGCACAAACACTACAACACCTAGCCAAAAAGAAGCACGGCATGGTTAAACGGCTACAAAAGACACCACAGACGAGGAAGAGGTCACTGTCAGAACGAACTACCTACGAGTCCCTAGTGAAAATAATCGGGTCTAGGCCCCAACTTCTTTGCACAATCTTCTATTTCTAGTTTTATTGATTTAAAAGAAATAAATAATTAACCGTTTTTCAACGTGTCTCAAAAACTTGACCCCTCGCATATAATAGATCGGTCTCTTGTAGAGGTGGTAAAATAAGTTTTAACTTGCGAGCCCTCGCCGCCGGTCGGCCGGGATCGCCGGCCCCTAGCCAGGGCCTGGCAACGGCAGGGAGGTGGCGGTGGCTGAGGGCTCAACCACCTCCTCCCCCCCTTTTATTTTTTTTAATTTTAATTTTTTTAATTTTTAATATTAAAATTATTATTTTTAAATATTTTAACTAAATTTAATTTTAAATTTAAATTTAATTAATTTTTATATTATTTATTTACCACGTCCGCTCAAAATGACGCTGTTTTTGCATTATTTGGCCACGTCAATTTACAAAACGACATCGTTTTGCACTCACTTTGCCGGAAAATTGACATGTTAACGTTTTGGCCAGACTTTGGCCGGAGTGGCACTTAATTGATCCGTTTTTCTTTGAATGCGGTACTTAAGTGTACCTTTCGTAAGTTATGGCACTTAAGTGTCTCTTTGTGCTAAGTTATAGCACTTTAGGTGTACTTATCTCCTTTTTAATTGGCGACAAAACCTTTGAATATGTTCCTTCTAATGACGATAATGGCATTCAACATTAGCAAATTTATTATACTTACCTCTGCTTTTAGCTCGACTTTTATCTCTATTTTTCGGACCTCGAGACTCACTTCTTCCCATTTTCTCAACAACCAAGGCATTAGAACGTAAAGAGGACGATCCTTGTGTCTTCCTTCTCATATCTTCATTCAAAATATTAATCTTGGCCATATCCATGGTAATCATACCATCTGGGGCAGAATTAGATAAAGATGTTCTGAACGTCTCCCAGGAGTTCAGCAAAGTACCAAGCAACCATAGTACTTGTATCTCATCATCAAACTTGATTCCTATCGCAGCCATTTATAATTCCTCGAAAAAAATTTAAATGATCAGTCAAACGAGTACCATCTTGATATCTTAGAGGCATAATCTGTTTTATCAAAAATAACTTATTATTTCTAGTCTTTCGAGTATATAACTGTTCGAGCTTATCCCATCATGTGTTTCCTCAATAATATGGTTCAAAATATTATCATCCACCCACTGCCTAATATAACCACATACTTGACGATGAAATATAGACCATTCAGCATCAATTTTATTATCTGGTTTCTCCTCGGCAAATACAGGCAAATAAAAATCTTTCACATAAAAGGTCTTCCATCTTCCCTTTTCAAATATGATAATTCGAATCATTCAGTGTAAACATTTTACTCGTATTCATTTCCATTATTTAACACAAGGCAAAAAAATCAAGCAATAACTAGAAGCTCTGATACTACTCTGATGGAAGAACAATAACAATTTGAACAATATCGAATCAACACAACGAAATAAAATAATCTCTCCTAGTGTATAAACCTAATAGAAATTGATATAGTATAGTAAAATAAATACCAAGCACGCGAACACAAGATAATTTTTTACATGGAAAACCCATTGATTATTAGTTTTGAAGTGTCTAGAACCCATTGATTATTAGTTTTGAAGTGTCTTCGGTAGATGCCAAGGTGATCCGTGGGAATCTTAAGATGCTCTCTTCAGATATAGTATGTTGTATATCGGTTGTCTATGGGTTGTACACTTTCACTTCCAGGAGACTACTCTCGGAAGACCTTATCATGAAAAGTGCAATTCTATAAGATTCGCCTTGGCTAGTCGCGGGTGATTTCAACACTATCAGAGACCCTTTTGATAGACTTGGGGGATCAGATAGTTGGATACCTGCTTTGATGATTTTATACAGTGCTTATCTATGGCTAAGTCAGATGATTTGAGGTATGTTGGATGTCGGTTTACTTGGACTACCTCTTCTAGTACTTTACGGAAGGCAAGGAAGATTGATCAAGTCCTAGTCAATTCTAAATGGTGCCAAGGCTTTTCCTTCTTGAAAGCTTCCTTCCTTACACCAGGTATATCTGACCAATCCCTTATGGTGGTCAAAGTTTTAAACCCGGTCCATTGAAGAAAGCCTTTCAAATTCTTTGACTTTTGGATGGATCATCCTGATTTCATTCCAATTGTCAACCAAGTTTGGGAGATGCTGAATGAGGGAGTGCCTATGTTCAAACTGGTGTGCAAGCTCAAGGCTCTCAAAGGTCGTCTCAAGACTCAATAACAAATCCTACTCCAACTTATCCATCAAGACTTCTAAAGCGAGGGCAGCGCTCCGGAGTGCTCAACTTGACCTTCAGCAAGACTCGAACTCTGTTGCCCTTGCAAAATTGGAAAAGTCTCAACGCGTACACCTTCTTGGACTTGCGCTCTAAAGAAGAATAATTTTTCAGGTAGAAGTCTAGAGTTAAGTGGCTAGAGAAGGGAGACCGCAACACCAGATTCTTTCATCATTATGTTAAAAAAAGACAGATATGAATTTTTTCGGTTATGGATGCATCGAGTGTCAAATCACTTAACCGGAGTTTGTTCATCAGCATTTTGTTAGACACTACCAGGATCTTTTGTCGCTACGGATTATACATGGGAGACCCTTGGTTGGGGACATTAGGGAGGCCATCCAGTTTCCCCTCACCGCTGACCAGGTTAGCTTCCTTGATCGGCCCATTTCTGAGTTAGAGATTCGTGATACGCTCTTTACACTAGCTAGAAGAAAAGCTCCTGGACCTGATGGTTTCACAGTTGAATTCTTTAAGCATAACTAGGAGACGGTGGGTCAGTTGGTTATATCGGCAGTGAAGGATTTCTTCATTTCGGGTAGGCTCTTAAAGGAGATTAACAACACCATATTGGTCCTTGTACCAAAAACCCCGAATGCGACTTCTGTGGATGATTACAGGCCAATCGCCTGTTGTAATACCATTTACAAGTGCATTACTAAAGTCATGGCCAATCGGGTTGCTGCAATCCTACAGGATGTCATCGACCCTTCCCAGAGTGCATTTGTTAAAGGCCGGTGGATCAGGGATAGTATCTTGCTGGCTCAGGAACTCTTTTCTGGCTTTCACATCCAACCTTACTCACCTAAATGTGCAATCAAGGTAGACTTCAGAAAAGCCTATGACACAGTTGAGTGGGACTTCCTTGAGATTGTCCTTCAGGCATTCGGATTTCTCGATCATTTGACTCGGCTCATCATGACGTGCGTGAGGACCCCTAAATTTTCCATTACTTTGAATGGGGAGTTACATGGGTTCTTTGCTAGTGACCGTGGGCTTCGTCAAGAAGACTCTCTATCTCCCTACCTGTTTACATTGGTCATGGAGGTATTATCAGGTATTCTCACCACTTGCTCTTCAATGCCGGAGTTCAAATATTACTGGAGATGCAAAGCAACTAGCCTTTCACACTTATTCTTTGTGGAAGACATCTTTGTGACGACCCAAACCTGGGGCAGTACAGAGGGATGGACTAAGATCACCTTGGTAGTACGCGGGTAAGGCCAAAGGGCATGTCTCCCGTCCCATATTGCTTTGGGGGGGAGTCCTGGGCTAGTTTATAAAGGCTTTGGTCCCTTTTAATCTGTATAACGCGTTTAAAGCCGTGAGGACTCAGTGTCCCAAGCAGACAATATTATACAGTTGGGCTCGAGTCATTACAGTCTTCCTATTTTGTGAAGCCAACTTGCCATCGGTGAAGCTATTCAAGGAAGGTCTCCAAATCTTTTCTGATTGGTCTGGATTGGTTCCAAACACAAATAAGAGTGAAATCTACCTTACAGGAGGTTCACCTTCTTTAAGAAACCAAATCCTCCTTACCTTTGGTTTATTAGAAGGAAGCCTACCGGCTCGCTATCTCGGGGTTCCCATCATCACTTCTAGGATCAATAAGGTGGATTGTTGTGTGTTAGTCAACCGCATTACTGTGAGGATATAATCTTGGACCCATCGCTTCCTCTCCTTCGCCGGTCGGCTACAATTGATCAAGTTAGTCCTTGATGCCATCCAAGCATACTGAGCTAGTGTTTTTATCTTACTTGCAGCTGTCTTGGACCAAATTGAACAAATACTTAGACAATTCCTATGGAAAGGCTCGGAGTTGGGAAGAGGGGGTGCAAAGGTTTCCTGGGATGACGTTTATTGCCCAAAAGACGAGGGGGGCCTTGGGATCCGAAGGCTTTGGGAGTATAACAAGGCCGCTATGTTAAAACATATCTGGATTATGTTTGCCGATAAGGAATCTTTATGATGCAAATGGATTCACTTGACCTTCTTAAAAAGGGGCGAATTTCTGGGTGGCCAAAAAGCTGACCTGCTGTTCATGGGCCTAGAAGAAGATCCTCCAACTCAGGACTGAGTGTCGAAGCTCCTTCTATTGGAGAATCGGGGATGGTTGCTCGGTATCCCTCTGGTTTGATAACTAGCACCCTAGGGGCCCTTTGAACTTGTACTTTCCAGACTTGGCCATGTATGCATCTGGCCTTCCTAGATAGGCGACAGTGGCAAACCTATTCACTAATTGTGGAGCTATGATTAAGGGAGTCTTGGACTCTTGGGCGGATCCCCTTCCCACCCTCTCCCACTCTTTCGATCGTTTCGGTTGGAAGGGAAACACCTCTCATCTCTTTACGGTGGCCTCGGCGTGGGATTTGATTAGGAGGAGGAAGACTCGGGTCTCCTGGCACACATTCATTTGGAACAACTCCATCACTCCAACCTTTGGCTTATTGCCAAACGCAAGCTTCCTACCCAAGCTCTATTATTAACTTATGGTAGGATAGATAGTGCCTTATGTCCCTTCTGCAACGAGGTACCGGATTCTATAAACCACCTATTTTTTGGCTGCCGCATCTCCATTGGCATCGCCTTCTTTTGGGCCTCCAGGTGCAATCTTCAATGGTGAAACAATTCATGGGTTGAGAATCTCAATTGGGCCGCCACTTTCCTTATGGGCAAAGACTTTTATAAGTGCATTACTCGCTTCTCTTTTGGTGCTCTTTGTTATTTCATATGGAAGCACAGAAATGGCATCCTATTTCGAGAGCAGAGTTTATCCATCCCAACGGTGAAGAACCAACTCATCAAGGTCGTTAGAGACAAGGCCACCACCTACAGGAGTGTGCATGATACTTATAGAAACCGGAGGCTGCAGTGTAGCTGGAGTATTGATCCGATCATTTTTTCAGCTGGGGACTCTTCTACTTCTGCAAAGCCCTAACCTGGTGTTAGCTGTCTAGACACTCTTCATCTGCACGGCTGCTTCCTTGACAGTTCTTCACTTTTTTCGCTACCGGATGTGTGCATAGATTGTGGTTCATCTAGCCTTTCATGGCCTCCCACTGCTTTTTTGCCTTATATGGCTGTTTTGCTTCCTTAGGCCCGCTCTTGCGGTCCTCTTTTGCATTTGACTTCCTTCCACTCACTCTAACTTGTTGTCTTGGTGAGTGCAAGTTTTGTGTCGTCAGATCTTTTGTAATTATTGGTTAAAGCTTAATATATTCTTACCCTTCACCCAAAAAAAAAAACAACTTATTATTTAATGTTAGAAAGTACATTACTATTTAATTAATAATTTATTGAGTGAGCTAGAGTCCCATTTTGATATTTATCAATTTATGTGATCACTATGGTAAAAAAATCTACATATGTGATATAATAAGTCAAGTTATTTAAACCAATCAAGACTTCAAACATTTAAAGAACAACTTGTAATAGGACTCATACTTTGATTAGAAGACATTAGGATTTAGGAATCATGTAGTATGGATATATAATCCTCCTTGCATAGCTAAATTCCATCAGTTAATCGTTTCTTTGAACAACTTGCATTCTAGAGGCATCTTCCCAACGAAATCCGACTCCTTCATGATGGCACAACGGCCAGCAAATCATTTCGCACAATCGCCAGCCATGCTCATAAATGGACCTAGAGATGAAGATAGTGGAAAGAATACTCACAGGATTTTGGGTAGAAAGACCGCTCTCTATATAATCAAGGGGATTTGAGATCGGGATGATGACCTAAATTTTTCATACTTTATGACAACCCGTGAAGAATATCTTGGCTTGATTGCAAAACCAAAATCAATCGATGGAGCGGTGCCGTCGAAAGGAAAGGAGCATGAAGTCGAGGAGGAGGAGGGAAAGTTGGCCTCTCATCCAATTGATTCGCAAACTGTTTGGGAATAAGTAGGACTTTTTATTTTTTTTATTTTTTATTTTTATGATGGTTGATGTGTTCTTATGTTTTTGTTGAAATTTTGGAGTATTTAGATTTTACTCATCATTTGATTAAATTTATATAATCCCTCTTATTGACTGGAGTTAATTCATTGGACTATGTGTTTTCTTAGGACGTGTTTTATTATAATCTTTCTCATTGAGCCCGTGGTACACATGGAAATTTGACTATTCGTAATTGACTTCATTTCAACATATAATCGACCCATCGATTAGCTAGATCGATTATCCAACCTTCCCTTGATCTTGAATTAGAAAATAAGCAGAAATCCTTTATGATATCAATATTGCTAATGAACCCTTCTGCCTATTTGTCAATTTTTTGCTAGTCGTCTATAAATCAATGTGAAAACCAACTATAGAATTACTTGTTAGCAAGTGCATAATGACATATCCTATGTAAAATACACAGGTGAAGCAGTAATGCTGGTGATCGAGCAGGAGATGATCGAAGTGCGAGCGTCGACCCTGAACGAGAGAGGGAGAATGTTCCTGATGATCAGACTGCGACAGCCCAAGATCAAGAATTGGCTGAGGGATCGCATCGAAGGGAAAGCAACGGTGATGTTGGTGATGAACGAAGGGCGAGGATTGACTCCGAACAAGGGCGAGAGAAGGTCGTCCCTGATGATCAAACAGCGAGGGTCGAAGGCCAAGACTTGGCGGAGGGGCCGAGTATGATTCCTGATCAAGAATCGATGGGGGGGTCTCACGGACAAAGAAGAGACCACCACGTTTTGACACTCGATGGCACTAACGCAAGTTCAAGGCAGCGGCCGTTACTGAGGTCGAATTGTGGAACGGATAATCAGAGTGCCGCAGCTCAAGGTCAAGAATCGATGCAGAGATCGCACAAGAGGGGCAATGACGATGCTGTCAAGCGGGAGAGCGCCATTGGCCGATTGAGGCAGATGGAATGGCCGCAACTGTTCGAACGTTTGAGGGTTGAAGGCGAGAAGAAGAAGGAAGCCCAGGAGTGAAAGAAGGAACGAAGGAGATGGAACCGAGAGGGAGAGAAACCATACAAATTCCTTAGCAATGATGCAGTACGTTCTTGGAATCTCTCGCAAAGCATGATGATAAGTTTCTTCTCGGGCTTTTCTTCGTTTAGGGTTTTGTTAGGCGCTTCCTTCATTTTTTTTTTTTTTTTTTTTTTTGGGGGGGGGGGGGGGGGGGGGGGGGGGGGGGGTTTCTTTGTGTGAAATTGATTTTCAAAGATGAATATTCTTGGTGAAAATAAAGATTTTTGGCAGTGGAAAATGAAGGGTTAGAATTTCCAGAGAAAGTTTGGACGTGTAGTTTTTTTTTTTTTTTTTTTTTTTTGTGCTCTCCTATTCTTAATTCCTTTCTGTTGACTTAGGTTAGGTTAATTGTATCATCATCATCTTCATCGTTACTATCTCCGGTTTTATTGCCCCTCTGTTGCACGGTTTTTTTCTTTAATCTGCAAAATAGAGAGGAGTAAATAAATCTTCGATAACATAATTACTAATGCTGGCATCGTGACTAAAAGTTCTCTTTATTGGCGATATACTCCCCACCACTAAATCTTTGTAATAGCAAAACCAATGAAATATTGTAGATTAAGTTAAAAAATTGAACATATGTTTCATGATATTTATCCTCTCAAATAGATTGTCTATGGAAAAAAAAAAAAAGGCAATTTTAGCCTGCCAATTAGATTTCTCAAAATTTGGGGCAACCAATTAAAAAATGTACGTATTTAATTTCATAAGCACAAAACAGTGGAAAACTATATTGTAAGACAAAATGATGTACTCCTTATTTATAAACAAAATATCTAATTATTGATCAGCGTAAACTTCTCAAAGAAAATCAATCAATTGTTAAATGATAAATCAGATCCTTTTCCTCTCACCATTGTAGAAAAATCAGATCCATAACTTTTTGTGTATTGCACACTTTTAGATTTATGTCACACTCACCATTACAGTTCCCGTAAGAAGAATCTCAAATCAGATCCTTTTCCTCTCCTATCTTTTTAAATGGCAAAAGAGCATCATTTCTATTCACATGCAAATACAGCTTGAGAAGTTTCTTCTTTTCTGCATCATCTCTACCTTGCCCAAGCATCTGCATCTTTCAAAAGGTTGTCTTCTTTGACTTCTGCTTTATGTAACCCAAAGGAGTATATTTAAGATTGTTTGTTCTCATCACATACTTTCTTTCATGATAAAACTCCGGTAAAATATAGTATTTGTTGAGTCGCGAACCACTTTAAGTTGGAAAAATATTTTCGATTAATTTGCTGCACATTACCTACATAATCTTGCATTTTTCAATACGACTTAAGAGAAATTCGCTAATCAAACTAGAAAACATAGATGACAAAGTTATCAATATGTCAAAAGCATTATTGATTACTTTTCTTTATTTATAGAAATTTCCAAAAGCAAAAACATAATCACTTTGGTCTTATTCATATCAGTCTATTGACAATAGAGTATTCGATCAATTACTTTTCAAGCGTCTAATGATCTCCCACTCTCATGTCCATGCTGTCCCAACTTCCACCAACAAAACAAAAAATTGGAAAAATCAGTTCCTGATAATTGTGTAGCCTTAATGACTACTTGAGGCGACCGTAATATTCTTGATCTTTTTTTTTTCGACTCATTGCCGTTAGCAGTCATGTCTTTTGATCCTGCGGCTGGTTTCATCATATCTTGGGAACAAACGAGTAGTGGAATCACAAGATGATGATTAACAATGGCAATTGGTGAGAAAAACTAAGATTAATATTTGGAGAATCCATTTCCTTTATATCAATGAAGAGAATAACGAGGGTCTATTGAAGAAAACTCATACTCACTTGTTTGGTTCGTGCCAAGACGTCACTCACAAAGTGATTAATTCCATGAAAACCAATTTCAACAGAAATCCTTATACACAGAGAGCACTGGTCATGCCTAACGAAACCCTAAAACCAATAAAAGCTCAAAAAGGAACTAATCCGTGCGCTTTTATTCCAAGAAAAAACTGCGCCGTTCCTAAGAAGTCTATGGCTTCCGTGATGACCTTCTCCTTTGATCTCTCATTCCACGAATGGAACCAAGTAATGGCCACTCCGTTAAACTCGAATCAGTGCTATCTACTGTGAAATTGTGGCCGTCTCTTCTTTGCCCGTGAGACCTTGCCATCGATTCTTCATCATGAATCATCATCGTCCTCCTTCGATCACTGTCGAGACCTGGGGTGTTCTCTTCCTCTTGCCCTACTTTTTTCTGGCAATTCTGACAATCTTCTTGCTTTTGACGGATGGCTGCTTATGATAATTTCGCCTACATAAACATCATCGCTTTCCCTTCGATGCGATCCGTCTGCCAATTCTGGATCTTCAACCATCACTATTTGACCATTAGGAACTGCATTATCTCCCTCTTGTTTGGAGTCGACCCTCGCCCTACGATCATCACCAACATTATCGTCGCTTTCTGTTCGACATGACCCCCTCTGTCGATTCTTGATCTTCAGCTGTCGCTGCCCAACCATTAGGAACAGTATCCTCTCGCTCTCGTTCGGGGTTGACCCTTGCAGCTTGATCATCTCGTCCTTGATCAGCAGCATTACTTCTTTGCCAGAAAAAGAAGTACTTGTGTGGAGTTTGCGTAAATAAGGAAAATCCTGGTACTGAAAAATCAAGTCGCGGACGCGATTCTTGATCTATCTCCAAACCCGTCAGCATTACCGCTCGTATCTCGGGAATCTTCTTTTCGTTCCATCTCATCAGAGAGAGAAGAGAATTCTCTCGGTTCTCTTGGGAACAAAGAATGGTGGAGCTTCAATGGAAAAGTCAAATCTATGAGTTGTGATTTCTCTCGAGACACCTGGATATAAAATACAGAATGGCTTGTGGAGGTTTAATTTGCAAATACCGATCTCTTATACGAAGTGAGAACGGAGCACCGGGCTCTTGAAAATCGGTTATTCGTTTTTCTCACTTTTGATCCCTAGACTTTCATGAAAGCTGAACAAGTTCACTGTACATATTAACATTTATTGTTTCCTTTAATCATGAAATCCAAAAACATAATACACAAATTAGTCGACAAAGCTATATATCTTGATGCACTAAGTGCTTTTGCATAACATGCTGAAAAATAACCATATGACGAGATAAAATATATTCGTTGGAATAAGAACAACTAGGGATGAATGTAGAATGTTAATCATTTATCATAAAGACCGAATTATTCAATGGTTATAGCCATTTTGTGGCATTAAGTAGGGATCGCTTATTATTTAAATACTCATTTTGCAGTTAGACATATCGTTAGTTTTACTAATATGTCGAACCAAGCTTATCATTGTCGGCATTATTCGAACTCACACCATCCCCACATTAATTTTTTCCTACTACCCTTTTGGCGCCTTCTTTTGTCACATTTTATCGTGATGAGCCACTTTTTGTGATTATGCAATCTGACATTAATTTGGGGAGCAACATAGTTATTTTTCCCTAAGTATCTCACTTTTTAGTTTTACTCAATAGTTTTACAAACTTTCGACCAGAAGTAAAATAGTTTTACAAACTCTCCCCTAGATTACTTAACTTTTCCAACAACAAAAAAAGAAAACGAAAGACTTACTTCCAGAATTACATTACTTTCACTGAGCACAAAGCTAATTTCCCTGCCAACTTCCCCAGAATCGGGCCGTGCCCGGAAAGAGGACAGCCTGGGCCCAGTGGCTGCCCTGCGCCCCAATGGACGGAGGCCCGACTGTGCCTATGCCACCAAGCCCACTAATGACTGGCCTGGACTCGTTCAAATGTAGCATTTATGACTAACTAAGGTGATTGCGACGTTCCCAATCTTCTTAGCCCTAGCTCATTCCATTAGATAAGAGGAGTGGAGAAGTCTCTCGGCTATCAAGGAAACAAAATGTGTAGCTTCTAAGGAAAATAAAATTTTGTGTAGAGATTTCTCTCTAAGATACTTTAATTTATATCAAGGAATCATCAAAAAAAAAATCTAGTATCTAAACTATTTACATAATTGTTGAGAGTTTGCAATGTTTTCAATTTTGAAGAGCATGATCAACTATTGCCCCTATTTTCGAGGATTCTAATTGGTAGGCAAGAATCATCTTGGATGTTATTGCGGCAACTTCATTTTGACTAGAAAAGGATCACGAACAATACCTTTTTTTTACTCTTTTTTTTTTTGGTAAAAGGTAAAAAGTATATAGACTTTTGCACAAAAAGCTATATGGTTGTACAATAAGGGGGCCCTGGCACCAGCTTACACTCAGAAAGATAGGAAGTACAAACAAGTGGAAGGGGGCTACGAGGGAGAAAAAGGGAGGGAAGAGTTGCGAGAGAGATACAATGCAAATAAAAACAGCAGCAAAAGAAGGCCAAAATAGTGGCCAACAAAGGAGACGAGGGGGAAGAGCACACAACAATGTGGCTCGCACAAGGAAAAGACACAAAGAGGAAAAGAGCAGGAGGGAACCCTTTTTTTTTTTTTACTTTTGAATCTGCAATAGTCCATTATTTTTTGTAGTACAAGTTTAGTGGTTAGAATTACACTATTACTAATGCAGAGAACCTTTAGTTATAATACAAACCTGTGTAGCTATAATACTGGAAGAATTATTTGCTCCTCTCTATTTTCTGATTAAAAAAAAAGGAAAAAAAGAAGAAGATCCTGTGCAGGGGTCGTAAAACTAGTAATAGTTATAGTAGTAATAGAAACAACGGCAACAAGAACAAAGTACAATGGCGATGATGGCAACGACAACGACGACAACATGTATTTGTCTATGCGTTTGTAAAAACATGTGACCATCCAAATTTCCAAATAAAAGATAACAATAATAATAAGAGAACACCAAAAACTAACAACACCTCCATAGGTGCCCATCGCCTAATCTTATTGTCTCAAGAAAATCCATCCGTACTCGTTTTGTTCTTGCCAAGACGTGACTCATGAACTAAAAGAGATAATTCCATGAAAGTCAATTTCATGATAAAAAAGAAAAAGAAAAGACTTATACATAGAGAGAACCAACCAAAAAAGTGCTTAACAAAACCCTAAACTAAGAAAGCCCACGAAGCAACCATAAAAACAAGCCAAATTATCAACCTGATTATTCCTAAACAATTTGCAAATCAATGTGGATGGGAGACAAACTTTCCTCCCTTCTCCTCAACTTTATGCTCCTTTCCTTTTGATGGTGCTGTTTCATTGGTTGATTTTGGCTTCATGGGTAGGCCAAAATATTCCTCCGGTGTTGTTGTGAAGAAGGAAAAATTATGGCAATCATCTCGATTCAGAACCTCCTTGGCTATTTGGAGAGCCGTTTTTCCATTAAAAATGTTGGGAATAACGGATCCCCGAAAACCGGATTCGACACTAAATCGAACCCCTAAATCAATGCGGAAGACGAAGCCCGGGAAAACACGCATCACCGATTGTAAAGCACACCACGGATTCGAGCGTACCTTGTTAGCCACAGATTAAACACCAACGCTGAAGAAGAGGAAGAAATTCTAGCCCTATTCGATCCGATGATGCCTTGAAGGGAAGAAGAACGAATGTCTTGTGCTTACTGTTCTTTTTGGAGAGAGAGAGTGCGCGGGAAAGAACGTACGTACGTTTAATTGTCCAACAAGTGTCTTCTCTCTCTCTCTCTCTCTCTCTCCTCCCTTTTATACATTCCCCCATCCACGGGCCCTATTCCCGTGGGCCGGGCTTTTTGGGCCCAGCATGGACGGACGGGCTTTAAGCCCATCTCATATAAAACCATCATCTCCCACTCACACATGGTGGTCCAAAACCAACATGAGCGGACAGGCCCTACTCAACCCCATCAGAGAAAAATCCATCATAGACTCTCATTTAACATGGTGGGCCAAACAGAATTCTCTTTTCCTCTCTTCAACATTCATACCGGTGAATAATCCGTGCGACCAGCATACTTTGAGAGCTCGTTGCCATACATCTGTTAGGAATATATAGTAGCTCATAATGGGCATCACATCCTGAGTAGATTTAGTATGCAGTACCCTAGATCGATCGATCACATTTATATCTCTCTTGATTTCTTTTAAATAATGATATATATATATATATATATATATATATATATATATATATATATATATATATATATATTGTATTCACAATTATGATTATCACAAAGACAGTCATAATTGGTTAACCGGTGAATACAAAACTACAATGTGATTCTCCAAAATCGATCTTCCTCTTTCCTTCAAACTCTCAATTTCAGTCTAGCTTGCTTTTCTAGAAATGCCCCATTAGATCGAATCAAACTCATGACCATTGCCAACATCCTAAGATAGCAAACACTAAATAGAAATCTTGAGAATAAGTAAGAGTCATGAGGGACTAAGAAATTGAGGAACTCTCTTCCTTAAGAGTCTCACATGACATAAAAGTTGAGATCAAATTTTTGCCGCTCTTATTGGTCGTCTCATGCATACGTAGTATGAAATACGTATTACGGTATTAACTCCTTTCCCATTGAGCGTATGTCTACACTTTTCAATACCGTACAAATGATAGTTCAGACATACCCAATGTCTAACTTGAATTCACATATCTACTCATTCATAAAATTCATCAGAACTCACATCTGGCATCTTAGACAAATAAAGTAAAATATGTGGGGTATATCACTTTCGGCCATAATAAGTATTATATCCTCATTTTAACACCTAGTTAAGGCGACATACGTGTTTTAAGCTTGAGCTCTCGATTATCACCTAGATAATAAGCTTTAAAACAGTCTCACCTCTATTTATCACACAGTAAACAGAGGCGATTGCCCGTGTGAGTGGGCTAATCTTATATCTGTCCGACATATTTCTCAACTTCAAGTAATGCACTAAGCATTAAGATGCATAAAGATTAAACAAAGATTCATAGGCATTAATGATGAAAACACAAATTCATCAAATTGTGAACACTTAGGGAAAATACAATATTCAGTACATCAGTCTCTACGTAATCCTAGAGATTTCATATGGCCACAAAACACATCTCTAGGTATTGGCTTTGTCATAGGATCTGCTACCATTCCATGCGTAGTATGTACTCTAAGTTCACATCTTTTCGTGCAACCATATCCTTGACAAGATTATACTTGGTATCTATAGGTTTGGTCTTGCCATGATATTTTGGATCTTTGGTATACGCTTTTTGCTGCTTGGCTACCACAGTTAGCCAACAATGAATCTGCAGCACTTCCAATAACACCTAAATGATCCAAAAATCTCTTAAGCCAAACACTTTCTTACACTGCTGCTGATAATGCCACAAACTCAACTTACATCGTGGACAAGGCTATACACTTTTGTTTCTTACTGCTCCAACATATGGTGCCATTATTCGGTAAGAAAACAAACCAAGAGATAGATTTTCTTTCATCTAAATCTCCTCCCCAATCAGTATTAGAATAGCCTTTGAGTTGCAGATCCTTTCCTTAATAACTCAACGTATAATCAGCAGTCCCCTTTAGATACCTCAGTATTCTTTTAACGGCTTTCCAATGTGTTTGACCTGGATTGGATTGGTATCTGTTCACCATTCCGACTGCAAAGCATATGTCGGGTGTTGTACACATTATAGCATACATCAAGCTCCCAACAGCACTAGCATAAGGTACATGTTTCATTTGTTCATTCTCTTGTGGAGTCCTTGGACACAGACTATGGCTCAATCCTTCACCTTTTTGCAATAGGAGTGTCTATGGGTTTATAGTCTTGCATACGAAATCGTTCAAGAACCTTATTTATATAGATTTCTTGTGAAAGAGACAACGATCTCTTCAAAACGATCTCTTGAAGTCTCAACTCCAAGAATGTATGTAGCCTCACCCATATCCTTCATCTCAAAGTTAGAAGACAACTATCTCTTGACAGTATTAACCAACTCCATATTACTTCCGGCAATTAGTATATCATCAACATATAATGATATGATACCACCGCCCGCGGTGGCCGAGTTGGTTGAGGCTTAGTACCCTCCACTGAACGAGGGGAGGAGTTCGAAACTTGCCGGACGCAGTGTGTCATGCACAAACGCGCGTTTTAACTGGGGATGGACTAGCGGTGGGAGGCCTACCCCCCCAGGGTTTACTTCCGCCGCGAAGCGGCAACCGGGGGTTCCCTGGGTTACCAAAAAAAAAAAAACATATAATGATATGATCACAAATTGATCATTGGATCTATTGATATATATACACAATGATCATCATCTATCATTATAAAGTCATATGCCATTATGACATTATGAAAACGTATATATCATTGGCTTAACAACTGCTTAAGGCCATATATCGACCCCCAAAGTCAACATACCTTTTCTTCTTGGCCTTTCACTATGAAACCAGCAAGGTTGTTCCATATATGTTCCTTCCTCTAATTCTCCATTGAGGAAAGCGGTCTTTATATCCATTTGATGTAACTCAAGATCCATACTAGTCACTATTGCCGAATAATGTGAATCAAGGTAAATCTTACTACGGAGAAAATGTATTTTCATAATCAATTTCTTCCTGTTGATTATACCCTTCGCCACAAGGCGAGCCTTATACCTTTCTATTGAGCCATCAGCCTTTCGCTTTATTTAGAGAACCTACTTGTTCCAATAGCTCGCGTCCTTTTGGAAGATCAACCGGTTCCGAGACTTGGTTTGATTTCATTGACTCCATTTCCTCTTTCATTGCATGAATCCATTTTTCCTTATTAGGGCAATTCAGAGCCTCATTAATATTTCTTGGCTAATCCTCATCTTGTGGAGCAACCATAAAAGTTTCCCTTTCAATGTCAAAACATTGACGGGGAATACTTTGGCGACTTGTTCACCGTATGGGAGATTGTACACTTAGCACATCATTCCCCATCATGCTCCCACTTGGATTAGGTAATGATGATGTCGTCACATCAGGTGGTTGCAATTGAGAATGAGTTGAATTCAATTTATCACATCTCATATTACTCCCATTTGGATGAAATCCACTAATATCATTATCTTGATCCAAGATCTCAAATAGTGAGTTATTTTCCCTTATTTTGCCCCTCTTAGGAAATTCATTCACTAAGAATGTGACATCCCGTGATTCAAATTCAGTTATACTCCCACTTTCCTGCTCACCTATGAACACATACCCTTTTGAGTGTTCGGAGTATCTCATTAAAATACTCTTCTTTCCTTCGGGACCAAATTTCCCAAACTTGTGAGATGACTCATGAATATAGGCAGCACAACCCTATGGCTTAAGAAAACTTAAGTTCGGTTTTCTAACTGTCCATAACTCACATGAAGTGGAAATAATTGATTTGGAAGGTATCCGGTTAAGTATATTGGCAGCAGTTAACAATGCATCACTCCAAAAAGTGATAGGTAAGTTAGCATGCGTCATCTTGGACCTAACCATTCCAGTAGGGTTCTGTTTATTCTCTCTGCAACACCATTTTGTTGAGGAGTATATGGACTAGACAACTATCTTTCTATTCCTTTTTCATCACATAATTTTCTGAACTTATCAGATAAATATTCTTAACCTCGATCAGATCTAAATACCTTTATTTTCTTGTCTAATTGAATTTCTGCCAGATTCATAAACATTTTGAAACAACTTATGCTTCAGATTTATGAGAAATCAAATAGACATATCCGAATCAAGTAGAATCATCTATAAAAGTGATGAAACAAACAGCCCATTGCCTTCCTCTCACATTCATTGAACCACAGACATCAGTATAGATTAAATGCAGAGGAAATTCAGCTCTTTTACCTTTTCAAATGGTTTCCTTGTCATTTTCTCTACTAGGCAATGCTCACATATGGACAAATCGACTTTTTCAATATTGCCCAATAAGCCCTCTTTGGCTAGTCTTTTCATATGTTGTTGGCCCATATGACCAAGTCTAGCATGCCATCATATTCACATCATTATCATATAAGGTAGAAGACGTGAAACAAGGGAATAACATATTGACATTATCACAGTCAACATTTAGTACAATAAAATCATTCAGTAAGTGACCACAACCATAATAGTTTGTATCTAAACACAAATCTACACCTTTATTATGGAAGTTCATACCAAAACCAAGCTTAACCAACACTAAGACAGACACTAAATTTCGACGAATCTCCAGAGCATATAGAACATCAAGATGCATCTACCATGCATGCTCAATTGGCAGGTGTCAATCCCTTTAACTTCAGCTATGGAGTTATTTCCAATATATATCCACTTAGTTCTAGTTGGTATCGTCAGAATTCCACGAAGGATCCTCTATCCTTTGCTACATGGTCTGTCGCTCATGAATCTACATTCCATAAAGGATTGGATTCAGCCTATAATGCAGAACTTGACACATAAGCAAAGTTCTCAAATGTATAAGAGGTGTATAGCTTCTTTGGCTCAGGACAGTCGCGAGCATAGTGACCTCTCTTGTCACAATTGTAACATCACACCCTTGACATTTTCTTCACTTGAGGACGCTTTCCTCTCTCTTGTTGGTTAATTCTTGATTTCTTACAATAAGGACTTGATCCTTTGCATTCCCACATATTGAACGAATCAATACATTTGTGCTCAGAGCACAAAGCCCTTTCTAAGCTAGAACCAGCATAGCAAATGTCTATTTTCGGCTCAAATACCGTTAGGCGGTCCTCTACTAGCTCAAGGTGGTGCACGACACCCTTAAAATCTTCCATAATGTGGTCAAGAGCTTCTAGTGCTTCTTGTTTTTCCAGCACATATTGAATCTTCATATTCAATATTTCACAATTGTTACCATTCATATCAGCAATCACGTTCTTAGTTGCTGAAACCATCGATCTGAACACATCAGACATATATGCACGAATAATTAATGCCTATCATTTATGCATCCCTATTTGCATAGACCCATCATATTAATGAATAATTTCAAGTAAGGCTTCAGAATCAAAAAGTCACTATGTTTCCAATCATCATCCAAAAATCCTAACTTAAAATTATTATTAATATAATTATCTTATGCAAATAAATTCTATGAAGTTACAAAAACTTCTATTACTACCCACAACTAATTACCCACAGCAACCAGCAATAGCAGAAAGCAAATAAAAATCTTAACATCCAATAAAATAACAATGCTTTCACATGATACAACTAATATATCGGTTGCTACATCAACAACAATCAGGTAGTAAACATTACATAATTAATCAAAGAAATAAATAGGGAATGTCCCTTCTAATCTATTAGCCATAATATCTGAGAAATTTGAAGGCATATTTGCCAACCATGGAAAAACTTTTGGAGAGCTTTCATGTCGCCTCCAAGACGCATTCATTCGGCGCCATGTGGCGCTCAATCTAAGGGTTGAAGTTTTGGCCAACTCAATCCTATAGTGCTCTCTCACAAAAGCTTCCACCAGCCTCCTATAACCCGGGACCACGTTGACCTCCCATAGCCGATCCAACACTGCTTGCCATTCAGGTGGAAGAGTGTTCATCAAAGCCGGCACCTTCTCAAAATCTGGCATAAAATAACCATTCCAGATGATTTCCTGTATCATCTGATTGACCTTGACCACATGTGATACTAAATCACCATCATGCTACTGATAATTAGCTAATTCTGACATCAGCCTTTTAAGTCTTGCATTTTCCCCGTCCGTTCTCGGGATTGCAGGTATCCTTGCATTACGCATCATAATTCCTGCAACAAATGCAGAACTAAAAATGGATCACTTATAATCCATAATAAATATAAGGGAAAATGCATAATTTTTCAAAATTCATGCAACAAATGTAGAATTAAAAAATGGATTACTTATAACCCACATAAGCATGACTGAAAAAAAAACAAATTCCTTCTTCTTTTTTTTGGGTCAACGGTCAACAGTCAAAGTCAATGGTCAACGATCGTCGGTCAACGGGTGCGCGGGTCAGAGGACCGGTCGGACCGGTCGGGCCGATCGGACCGCTCGAGCGAACCGACACACGTGCCGCATGCGTGCGGGGGATGACGTCACACAGATGTCATCCGGCACGTGCCGGGCACATGCCGTCATCAGCGAGTCGGGTCGGGTCTCCGGTCGGGTCGGGTCGCCAGCCGGTGACCGCCCGGCGAAACGTCATCGGTGACGTCATCCGAACGGTTACCGACCGTTGGATGACGTCACGATGACGTCATCGCGTGATGTCAGCATGCGTCGGTCCGCGGACCGGCGTGTGCCGTTTCGCCGGTCGCCGGCGCGCACGTGCCGGTTCGTCACCGGCGCGTGTGGCGCATGCGCTGGCCATTGCCAGCACTTCGGGCGCGTCGCGCCCATGAGTAGCGGCTTCTGGCCGCGCGTGTGGGCGCGTGCGGCGTCGTACAGCGGCGTGCGACATGTCGCCGGCCTCGTCTCGACGTCGCCTTTCACCCAGTGCCTTCAGAATTTGATTTCGACCTACGAAAACTCAGAAAAATGGCCGAACAACGCTCGAGTGTCGGGATTTCTCGCCCCGATCCGTACGGCCGAAAGTTTTTCGCGAATAATCAATCAAAAAACATCAAATTGGTCGGGAAAACGTGAACTAGGGCTCTGATACCAATGTTGGGAATAACGAATTCCCAAAAACCGGATTCGACACTAAATCGAACCCCTAAATCATTGCGGAAGACGAAGCCCGGGAAAACACGCATCACCGATCGTAAATCACACCACGGATTCGAGCGTACCTTGTTAGCCACAGATTAAACACCAACGCTGAAGAAGAGGAAGAAATTCTTGCCCTATTTGATCCGATGACGCCTTGAAGGAAAGAAGAACGAATGCCTTGTGCTTACTGTTCTTTTTGGAGAGAGAGAGTGCGCGGGAAAGAACGTACATACGTTTAATTGTCCAACAGGTGTCTTCTCTCTCTCTCTCTCCTCCCTTTTATACATTCCCCATCCACGGGCCCTATTCCCGTGGGCCGGGCTTTTTGGGCCCAGCATGGGCGGACGGGCCTTAAGCCCATCTCATATAAAACCATCAAAAAAACTCATAAGTATTCTCCTTGTTGTCGTCGTCTCTCGGTCCATTCCTAGGTGCGGCCGTCAACTGTGTGGAATGATTTTGCTATTGTCGACCTGCGATGGAGGAGTTGGGTTTCGTTGAGAAGTTGTCTCTAGAATGTGAGTTGTTCAGAGACATGATTAATTGAAACAATGTAGCTACGGAGTTTATGAAAAAATCTCTTTCTTTGGTCAGAGGATTATATACTCAAACTACATGATCCCTAAATCTAATAGGCAAAGGTTTTCTAATCTGGTTATGACTACTAGTACAAGTTGCTCTTAATTGAATTACGGATTTCTTTGGCCATGCTTATCCCATATTTTTAATATATCAAAATTGGACTCTATCTCACTTAATATATTTATTGTTATTGTTTGCAAGAAGAGATATAGATAAGTTCCAAAGGGGTGGAAGCCTAGTTCAAGCCTAATTTTGCTATTAGAAGTCTCATATAAAGGAATTTTAATAGATTAATTTTCAATCCCAAGGCTAAAGTTTATTTCTTTTTATCCCTTCTTTGGCTATCCTTTAAACCAACGATAGGTAGGTATATATATATATATATATCCATCTCTTAATTAATTAAAGAAAATTGTGTCACGTGACTCAATTTCATGTGAAGTTATCATGAAGCTCCTTTTGTTGTTCACTCTACATTGTGTTCTAGAACAGACTTCTATTGATAAATTAGAATTTTGCCAATTAATTTATAGATTTAGATTTTAAGAGATAATAACTATATGGAGAAAATACCTTACCAAAAAAAAAAAAAAACTATATGGAGAAAATATGGATGACTATACAAAGTCGTTAAAAGTTTATTGATTACGTTGTAGAAATCATGGAGTTAAGCCGGAGCTGGAGCATGAAAAAATAGGGATATATTTTGTGGGGAAAGATAGGATCTCACTTTGCTTTATAAATATGTTTTTTATTTGACACTTGCTTTAATATATGAGTTGAAAAACTAAACCAACTCGTAGATACTTGATGTTAAATTAAATAACTTGACGTTATTTAAACAAACGGCACCTGTGTAGGATGAAAATAATATTCACACTTTTAATATATTAAAGTTGTGTTTGCTTCATTAAAAACTTCACTATAAAGGAAAATACTTTTCAAAAAAATCATTTTATATCTTAAAGTTGCGTTTGCTTCATTAAAAACTTAACTATAAAAGAAAATAGTTTGTTTTCATTCATTTAGTTATTTAAGAAAAGTAATTTCCTTCTCATTAGAAGAGAAAGCCGTCTCCTCCAATCTAAGTTGTTTTTTTTTTTTTTTCCCGAGGGTTCATGGGAAAATAGTTTCGATAAATTTAGTAGTTATTCATTATTCAAATATTGGAAATCATAAAACAATTTCCTGGAAATAGTTATCAGCAAAACAAGCGGAAAAGTAATACTCAAAACCCCGTACAATAAATGCGTCTACATTATGATATTGACATGCTCGGTTAATATAGATTTAGGGTGATTATGGTTACTGTAAACTTGTATTATGGGGAATTTTTGTAATAATTAAGGGTAGGCAGTAAGTAAGGAAGGCTGTATTTTCACGTTTTGATCAAGGAGAGGTCAACGATTGTAACCAAAGGGGCTAATTTATAAATAGGGTCCTCTCTCCCATATTAGTATCATCCCCTCTGTTCAACACAAGAAGAATAGTAGAGCATTCTCTTCTAAAATACTAAGCAAGTGAAAAATAAATCGAGATAATGGCTGAGCTTAGGTGACCCTAGTAAGAGGCGAACAAATCAAAGGAAGCCTTGTCATGCCATCATGGAGGAGTCGTATTTCATTGGGAGATGCCTCCAGAATGCACGAAATTCCAAGACATGATTAACTAAAAGAATTAGCTATGGAGTTTATGAGAATTCCCATTGGTTTGGTCCGGAGGATTCTACACCCAAAACTATCTGATTCACAAACCCTAGGCAAACGTTTACTAATCCAATTATGACTCCGAGTACATGTGGGTTTTTAAGCGTTTGGTACCTAGATTGGTTTAAAAGCCTTAATTGGCTTATCAAATATATAGATTATGCTAAATGAATTGCTAACTAAATAGTAATATGATGTTTAACATTAACTAAAATAAGGTACATACCCTGGCTAGATATTGGAAACATAGTATCTAATGTTGGCCCAGGGAAAGGCATGATTATTTTCCTTTTCAGATAAAACTTTTAAGGATTTTTCTAACAAATATTCGGTTCTGATATAATTTTTTTTATAAGTAAAATGACCACTTGTAATAGTTACTAAATATAGAAACGTTTTAGATTATGTAAATCTATTATGATTGTTAATATGCACATAGTCAATTTAATTATGGTATACATACTAATTCTTATTATACAATTGTCATACCAGTTGAATGTGTCATGCCCCAATTCTCGGGCACACACACATCCTTCTACTTAGTCGATTTTATAATGTGATATCCCAGAACTATGTATTGCTGACCCTTTAATTTTTAATAGCACATGTGGAAACAGTTATAAATCTCCAGACAATAAAACAATGGGATAGAAAAGCAATGCCATATTTTTCATATTAAAATTCACAACCATACTTTTATACAGAGCATAACTCAAAGCACTTCACAAAACTATTCACAACTTCCTAGATGATGATATTTAAACTAAGGTTTCAAAGATTATCTTATTGAACTTCTTTGGGAAGAAAAGAGACTCTGTATTGATTGAAAACCTATGAAATTATGAAATAAAAGTTGTCGATAAGTTTTCAACGATAGGAATGTAGCTGTTTGGAAGACACAAGGAGGAGAGCGGCTTGGAAAACGAGAAAAAAATGATAAAGAAAAAAAAAAAAAAGAGGAGCAAAGGGAGATTCATCCCTGATCAAATTAATTGTGCAGATAAGTCCATATTTTCGAGGTAATTTTAAGAGGTAAATAGGTATCCATAAATTTAGAGAATCTTAATCTATAAGGAAACATTTGTTGAGGCAATGAGAAAATTCTATAAATTTAGAGAATCTTAAAGATCGAGAGATTTGTACATTGAAGCCCCTTTCGCTCAGCCCCACGCAGAGCAGCTTCTTTTTTCCTTTCTTCTTTTCACTCTGCTCTGATGAAAGGCCTCTAGGGTTTCTATATCTGTTGGAGCAGGGTGCAAAGAAGAAAGAAAAAGAGAAGAAGAAAAGGGAGGAACAAAAGAGGTCATATGCAGAATTTTGCTCTACCTGTGAAAATTGTCAACTTCTCCGTTGAGGAATCTCTTATGGACAACGAGATCAACCAGATCAAAGAAAAAAAGGAGGAGAAAATTAGATGTAACTTATATGCTTTCTTACTTCAATCAACACTCGGTTTTTCTCTTCATTGATGCAAATAAAATTGATTCTCCAAAAACCAATCTTAATTTTTATCCAAGTGTCTCGGAGATAAATCTCTACTTATTTCAATCACTATTGCTAATCAACATCTTGTGATTTCGCAGCTAGCTTGTTCCCAAGATCTAGTGGAACGAGCAGCCGATTCACAAGATATGATTGCTAATGACAACGAGTCCAAAGAAAGATCAAGATTCACAAGATATGATTGCTAATGACATCGAGTAGAAAGATCAAGAATGGTGCAATCACCTCATGAGAGTGGAGATTATAAGATGCTTGAAAAGTAATTGATGGAATAATCTACTGTTAATAGAAACTAGAGTGATTTGAATAAGACCGAAGTGGGATTATTTTTTTTCTTTTGGAAACTTCTATATATAAAGAAAACTAAGCAATGATGCTTTTGATATATTGAAAACTTTGTCATCTACGTTTCCTTTTAGTCGTATTGAAAAAAGCAAATTTAGGTAGGTGATGTGCCACTAGGTAATCTGAAATACTATATTAACTTGGGTTTATTTCTCGAAAGAAAGTACATGATGCAAACGAACAATCTTAAATGTAGTTCTTTGAGTTCCATAAAGCAGAAGGCAATAAAAAAAACCTTTCAAGGACCTAAATACTTGCGCACGTAGAGATAATGAAGAAAAGAGAAAATTTCTCAAGCTGTATTTTACGCATGTAGAGATAATGAAGAAAAGAGAAAAAATTCTCAAGCAATAAAAACGGCATTCTTATGCCATTTAAAAAGACAACAAAGGAAAGGATCTCACGAGATTTTTTATTTACGGGAGCTGCAATGGTGAATGTGACATAAATCTAAATGCGTGGAATATACACAAAGTCATGGAATCCAAGTGACTGCATCCCCTTTTGATAGGGGATGTGATTAAGTCAATGAAATAATATATAATCTCTAATCCATATTGAACGGATCAATTAACAGAATCATTAACATTAAACTAAATTTGCATATATATATATATATATATATATATAATTTATCTATGATACATTCAGTTGTTACGAATATAGTATAATAAGTACTATTGTGTGTCATAGAATTAGATTTGCTATGCATATATTGACACAATCATGATAGAATTTGAAATTTGAAATTTTCTCTGGCTTATAATTGTTAGACGTGTCATTAGACTAACTATATATCTCTATACAAATTGAGGGTCCATTTGTTTCATGATAAATAATTATTTAAAAAATATTCTCTGATAAATGGTTGTATCGCTACGAAAATGACGAATGAAAAATATTCTTTTATCATCAACGCAATAACTACGGATTTATAAATCGTTGTCAATAATAAAAATATTTTACGCCGATTAATTTTCTAAATGATATAACCAATAGATTCAGATGCTTATATTTTATTTGATGCGTTTTGCTGGTGCAAGGAGGAGAGCGGTTTTTGAAATTTGGAAAACGGGATAAAGAAAGAAAAGAAAAGGTTAAAAAAAAGAGGAGCAAAGGAAGAATCATCCTAGGCATCCAAATTAATTGTGCGGATAAGTCCATATCTTTGAGGGTAATCTTAATATGTATATAGTTATCCTCAGCTTTAGAGAATCTTAATTTATACGGAAACATATGAAGAGGCAATCAGAAAATTCTATAAATTCAGAGAATCTTAAAGACCGAGAGACTTGTTCAGTGAAGCCTCATTCAATCAGCGCCAGGCTTCTTTTTTCCTTCCTTCTTTTCGCCCTGCTCCGATGAGAAGGCCACTAGGGTTCCAATATCTGTTGGAGCAGGGTGAAAAGAAGCAAGAAAAAAGAGAAGACTAAAAGGGAGGAAGGAAAGAAGTCATCAACGGAAGCACAAAGTGAGCTTCTTTTCCGTGGTTTGTTTTGGACGACTTTTGGTTCATGATTTTGCCAGACTACTGAGTTAACTGACCGGCAGACGTCTCTGGTTTAGTCATTCGCTGTCTTCGCAGGAAAGCATCCTTTCTCATCTTGTCTTCTTTTCCTCTTGGGCCATCAGGAACTTAATCTCAGTCAAAGTAAAACGTGGGTAATTTGCTTGACTGCTTCCTGGACTCATCTCTGTGTTTTTGTCTCGAACTGCTCATCTCTCCTTCCTTTAAGTTGCTCCGATTATGGCAGGGGACTTCATACTTTGTTTTGGCTGTTTTCTTCAAAGCTATGCCGGATGATCATTCTATTGCAAATGAAAAAAGGAGAACATTAGATGTAACTTGTAATTGTGGTTCACCGAGGGGTTTGTCCCAGATATCCCATGATCTTTTGTAAAGTCATACGTATGCTTAGAATTTTGTCTTCCTTGGGTTCCTCCTCACAATTCTCAGCAGATGATGAAGACGAAAGTTCGTTTAATTATGCTCCAAACTGCATGATTTGCGGGCTGTGATTTCTTTGGTCAACAAGAAGTTAATTAGCTAGAGGAAGTGAGAGTCCCTTCCTTCTGTATGAATAAAAAAGCATCAGAACTGTTGAAACTGGAATCTCAGGGCACAGATATACGACTTGAGGATCGGCAAGTTTCGTATAGTTCTCATCATTCTAATTTGGCAGAAATAGTTCTGCTAAAGAAAGAAAAAAGAAAGGTAAACAAAAAGGAGCAAAGGGAAATTGATCCTAGCCATCCAAATTAATTGTGCGGGTAAGTCCATATCTACAAGATCAATCTTACATCATAAATTGTTATCCTTAATTTTGCAGAATCTTAATCTATAACAAAACATTTGACGAGGCAATGAGAAAATTCTTTATCTTTAGAGAATCTTTATCTTTAAAGACCGAGAGACTTGTACAGTGAAGCCCCATTCAATCAGCGCAATGCAGAATGTTTCTTCTTTTCACCTTGCTCCAATTAAAAGGTCACTAGGGTTCCAGTATCTGTAGGAGCAAGGTGGAAAGAAGAAAGAAAAAATTGGAGAAAATGGAGGAAGAAAAGAGGTCATCAACGGAAGCCAAAGTGAGTTTCTTTTTTCCAGTTTGTTTTGGTCCACTTTTGATTCAGAATTTTTGTCTACCCCGTCAAAATTGTCAACTTGTCCAATGAGGAATCTCTTATGGACAATGAGGTTGTCCCCGACATCGAATTCGATACAACCAGATCAAAGAAAAAAAGGAGAGCATTAGATGTAAGTTATATAATTTCTTTCTTCAATAAACACTTGTTTTTCTCTTCATTGATGCAAAGAAAATTCATTTCCCACAAACCAATCTTAATTCATGTTCAGGTATCTCAAAGAGAAATCTAAACACAGAGCTTCATTTGCCATTACTAATCAATATCTTGTGATTCAACGGCTTGTTCATTCCCAAGATCTAATGGGACGAGCTGTGAATTCATAAGATATGATCACCAATGGCAACAAATGAAGTACCTCTAGTCATCCAGAGCCACGCAATGCACAAATCTTCCATTTATCTTTGTGTAGAGATGCTCTATTTGATCGGCTATGACCTATTTCCTCAGTCATTGGTCCATGTCATAGATCGTGACCAAGTGCATTAATCGTGGCATGGAACATTCCTTGGTCATGTGGGTCCTGGTCAAGCCAAGCGGCCATTGAGAATGCTACGATGATCGAGTTCCTTGAGAATTGATGATCTATGAATCCCTTCGATAAGATGTGACCATGCCTTGGGCTGAAATGAGCCACGATCTTGAGATGACCAAACCATGATGGTGCCACGATTAGCCCACAATGAGTCTAGAGAAAGATCAAGAATGTTGCAGTCGCCGAAAGTAGTCATAATGGCTACATAATGAGAAGGTACTGATTAAATCTCATAAGATAATTGGTAAGAATTTCTTACTAAATTTGGCACGACCGGATGAAAGATAAAAAGAACATTAGATGAAACTTATGTGCTTTCTTTCTTCAATAGATATTCGTTTTCTTTCATTGATGAAATATCATTTCATATATAGTGTTGATTTGCATCTCTTCCTTCTCTTTTTCATCCTTTTTTTATTCTCGTCATAATAATAATTATTTGGACACCCTGTCAAACAATTCTATTCATTGACTCATAATAATAATTATTTGGACACTCTGTCAACCCATTATATTCATTCACTTTTAAGTGTCGTGAAGAAATTGATTATCGATCAATGTGCTGCAAATGGATAGTTTTCTGGACTGATATGCGTAAAATGTGTGCGTTTTTCTTGATAAAAAGAAAAAGGAAGAGAATTTCTTTTTCTTTTTTTGTTGATATGTTTATTAAATTCGTTCATCTTTCTTGAATGTCCAACGGAACAAAGCCTTGAAAACTGAATTAACGTTTTTCAACCGCTTTTCCACGCTTCATATAAGAGATGCGTACCTGCCAGTTAAACCTCCCCAAACCATTCGATATTTCCTATCCAAGATTTCAGGGCCTAAGTTTTCCACCGAAGCTACGCACCCAGAGAATTCTCTTCCGTCTCTGATTTGATGGAAAGAATGCCGAGCTCACAACACGCGAACGGTGATGGCAACGATGGCAACGATGGCAACGAGTTCGGAAAGCGCCAGCCACTTGCTCGGTTAGTCAAGGGCTTCTCCTACTTTAAGCAAATTCTACAGGAAAACCTTTTCGGCTGGCAGAGCAGCAATGCTGCGGATGGAGCAAGAGATGATCGAAATGTGAGGGTCGACCCAGAACGAGCGGAGGAAGGAGACGTTCCTATTTATCAGGTGGCGAAGGTTCAAGATCAAGAATTGATAGAGGGATCTGATGAAAGACAGAGTGACGATTTTGTCGCGGGAGGAATTAGCGGAATCAACCTTGCGTCGGAAGCAAGAAGATCCTCACAATTGGCCGAAGAAGTTTCAATGGTGAGATCTCACGGACAGACAAGAGACGACGTGGTTTTCACACTCGATAGCACCTATAAGAGTTTAAGGGAGTGGCCATTGCTAGGCTTCAATCATGGAATGGAAGATCGAAGAGGAGAAATTCATGATCAAGACTCGATGCAGAGATCGCACGGGCAGAGGAGTGACTGCGATGCTGTCGCTAATGCGAACAATGCTGGGGGGTCGAGGCAGAGTAAATGGCCACAGCAGTTCCAGCATTTACGGGAGGAGGGTGAAAAGAAGGAGGAAGCCAAGAGGAAACGGAAGGAACGAAGGAGGAGGTCATCGCGGAAGCGATAGATAAAAAGAGAAATCACAAACTTTTTAGCTATGACGCATTTATTTTCTTGGAATCTCTCTCGCAAAGCGAGACGATTAGTTTGCTTTTCCTTTTCTAGGATTTTGTTAGGCACTTCATCAATGGGTTCTCTCTGGGTACAAGGATTTGGGTGAAAAATGATTTTCATGGAATTATCACTTTTTAGTCCAGGAGTCGCGTCTTGCCACAAACCAAACAAGTGAGGATGAATTTTCTTGCGAAAATAAAGGGATCTTCCCAGAAAGTTTGGATGTGGAGTAAGTCTTTGTGCTCTCTTATCCTTTCTGCTATCTTTTATTATTGGAAATTTGGATCCGTCACATATCTAAGATGAAGAGCCAAATTATCTTGTTTCTTTATTTATTTTCTTTCTTTTGTTCATGAGGCTAATCAAATTCTATCGACTCAAACATTAAGTGAGGGAATGTTTTACTGTTTACAAATCGAGCAAAATTATTCCTGTTGCAAAAATCCACGGTGCCATATACATATTGTAGTTATTTGTGCTACTGCTATTATTACTACTATTAGTTTTATTACTCCTGCGGGTTTTCTTTATTCAATCGGCATATATATCTCTCCCATAAGATAATTACTAACATTTGTATCATAACTGAAGCTCCTCTATATTTTAAATAATAAAGAATAAAAAAACTTAAAAAGGATAACTCGATTGTTTTAACATGCATTTAATCTTCACTTTCTAACTAAGTATAAACCATGAGAGGTGCGCATGTTGAGTTGTGCCCTGATCTCTCTTCTTCTTTTGTTTCCATTGTTTGTTTGAGGAGAAGTCGGGACACATCGACATGAGAGTGGAAGATCATTAGACGCTTGAAAATTAATTGATTGAATATTCTATTGTCAATAGAGAGATCTAAATAAGGCTGAAGTAAAATTATGTTTTTACTTTTGGAAACTAATATAAATAAAGAAAACAAAGTAATGACGTTGCTGACATATCGAAACTTTGTCTTCTATGTTGTCTAGCTTGATTAGCTAAATCTCTCTCAAGTCATATTGAAAAAAAGTAATATTAGGTTGGTGATATGCAAAGAGTTCATCTTAAATTTTTTCCAACTTTGTGTGGTTAAGGATTCAACAACTTTCAAATAAGTTGAAGAGGTCGTACATTTATGTATGTAACCATCAAGATGTAGATACTCACGCGCTTTTACAGATGAAGAAGAAAAAAGAACCACATTCTCATACTATTTAAAAGAAAAATTAGAGACAGAGGTAAGGATCCGATGAGACATTTTCGGGAGCTTCAGTGGTGATAAATATCTTAATACGGGGAATAAACAAAAAGTTACAAAATGTGAATGGCTGCATTGGTTTTTCATAAGGGGATGTAATAAATCAGAGAAATAATATCAAATCATTAATCCATTTTGAACAAATCAATAAACAGATATCATTGAGATAGAGATGAATCAACAGAATTACGTCATTTATTTGCAATACAATCAACAGGTACAATTGTTAGTGTAGTACGTACTATCGTCGTCTATAAAAGAATTAAGTTTGCTATGTATATATAAACTTTCATAATAAATTCACATATTTCAATTGTTTTTTTTTTATTTTTATAACTTCGTAACCATTAGACGTTGTCACTTTACTTCGTGCAAAAATATGTATGGCAGAACTAAATATTTATCTAATAGATTGAGACATCAAAAGTTGTTCTCTTAGGCCTTTTACTTTTGTTAGATTACTCTTTAAAGTTTTATTAGAAAAGGGAAATACCTATGCGTTGGACTGATCTTTATCTTCGAAATAACAATTAAAGAATTTGAGATCCCTTTTCCAAGTGCAATCCTATTCGTATGCAATAATCTTCATGATCTTCTCTCGCTTCCACTTAAACTCCAACTGCATGTCAAGAAATTGAAAGGCTTGTTATGGTCGATGGAACTTCTTATGACAAGGAATTAGCTTGAAAACAAGACTTCTTGTTGTTGACCAAAATTCTTACAAAAAGTTTCTCCCCCCTTTGCCTGTGTGTGTCGATATATATGTTATAATTGTATTCAAACTTCTCTAAGAAGAAAAGACTGTTTATCCATGGACTTCCACATTGAATGCACTCAAAGGCAATTTTAGTATGATATATTAGATTTGATTAGATTATCAATATTATTATCACAATTATGACATCTTTTCTAAGAATGTATGATTCTTCAATATGATAGCTTAAGATATACTACTCAGTATGATGATAGGCTTGTTACCTCTAGAATCTCGATACTGTAATCGCACAATATCTTAAGTTGGATGTTGACACCATGATATTAAATGTAGTAATTTTTCGAGGAATCTATATCCAAGTTAGCAAATATATAATGTCTGAGTTTTGTTTACACTATCATATATCATGAGTATTCCTCTTTATATCATTTTTTTTCTTGCTATTATCTTTTAAAAGCTAAATAATTGATGCACTAGTCCTTTGTGTTACCGACTTAAGCATTAGTTTCGTCAACCCAATTTAAAGTTGTCGAAAGTGGTCTTCGCGTTGAGAATAATGTGAATTCATGCTATGTTTACACCCAAGAAAAAAAAAAAGTGCTCCGGTGCACTTCTTAAACGATCGAATAAGGCAATGCTCAATTTAAAGTACATAGTTGGATATATATATACACACACACATAAATGCTGTTGTATCCAACACTCAGCCCTTCCAATACCTATGCTAATAAAGTACGTTAGCATTTAGTTAATTGAGATTAGGGTGTAAATTTATCTAGTAAATTAATTCTAAAGGCTCAAAACTAGGGAGGAACTTCAAATTTAGAGGCAACTTTGTTAAAGTGCAATCCCACATCACTTAATTAGTGGGTTTTACAGCTCCCATATATCATTGAACAATTTATGCTTTCGACTTAAACTTTCTAACATGATATGAGACTAAACTTTAGCATTTCCTAAAATATAATACCGCATCTTCCTCCATCTAATAGATCAAGTTTTCGAATTAAACATTCTAATAATTATACTTTGTAAGAATACTACTTTAGACCAAAACCCTTACTGTTTTGAGCGAACTTCTTGCGAACACTCGAGAACCCCCAGGATCGCCATTGCCATCGCCTCCCTGGCACTCGCCTGTCAGCGTCCCCATCAATTAGCCCATCTATGTTTATTTTCTCCATTGTCTTCTTCGAGCGCGCAACCTCAGCTTTGAGGTCGTGAGCCTCAAATCCAATGTCTGCCATGCTCGACAAGCCACTGGACCGGCGGGATCATGTGATGGCTCGTGCACAGGTTGGTGATGACAACCCGGCCCAAATGACGGTCCAACAGTGGCTGGTGTAGACCTGTACTGCCGCTTTGCCCCTATTTGACGTGTTTTGCTGGTGCAAGGAGGTGAACGGTTATGGAAAACTAGAAAAAGGAATAAAGAAAGACAAGAAAAGGAAAATAAAAAATAAAGAGGAGCAAAGGAGAGTCATCCGAGCCCATTCAAATTAATTGTGCAGATAAGACCATATCTTCAAGGGTAATTTTAAGATTTAAATAGTTATCCTTAATTTTAGAGAATCTTAGTCTATAAGGAAACATTTGATGAGGCAAAGAGAAAACTATATAAACTTTAGAGAAACTTAAAGATCAACCGACTTGTACATTGAATCCCCATTCACTCAACCACGTGCAGAACGACTTATTTTTTCCTTTCTTCCTTTCGCCCTGCTCTGATGAAAAGGCCCCTAGGGTTCCAACATCCATTGGAGCAAGGTGGAAAGATCATCAGAGCAAGGCCAAAGGAAGAAAGAAAAAGAGGAGACGGAAAGGGAGGAAGAAAAGAGGTCATCAACGGAAGCACAAAGTGAGTTTCTTTTTTACGTTTTGTTTTGGTCGACTTATGATTCAGATTTTTTGTCTACTCCGTCAAAATTGTCAAATTGGTCGTACGGTATTCTCTTATGGACAATGAGGCTCTCCACATTCGAGTTTGACACAACTGAGTCAAAGAAAAAAAAAAACAAGAGAAAACTGAAGTGAGATGCTTTTGACATATGGATAGGTGATGTACGGCTAGTTAATCCACATTCGATTTCCAGCTTGATTAGCAAAATCTCTCTTAAGTTGTATTGAAAAAAGAAAGATTAGATAGGTGATGTACGGCTAGTTAATCTGCAATATTGTTCTGACTTGAAGGGATTCGCAATTCAACAAATACTATATTAACCGGAGTTTATTTCACGAAAGAAAGCACACGACGGAGAACAGTCTTGAATAAAGTTCTCTGAGTTACATAAAGCAGAAGGCACAAAAGAAAACCTTTCAAGGACGCAGATGCTTACGCATGTAGAGATTATGAAGAAAAGAAAAGATTTCCCAAGCCATTCCCAAGCTATTTAAGAAGACGAGAGGAATAGGATCTGATTTCAGATTTTTCTTACGAGAGCTAAATGCCTGGAATATACGGAAAGTCATGGACTCCGTCAACTCTTTGGTTTTTTTGATAAGGGGGAAGTGAGGTCAGAGGAATAATATCAAATCTTTAATTCATAATGAACGAATCAATTAACAGAAAGATCCTCCTTCCTTCGACTTTCCCCCAATTTTTATCGACTACACCAGTTTCGCTTCAACTCCATTGCACATGCTCCAAGATTTCAAGGTATTTTCACTTTCGACTTAATTTTTCTTTTTTTTTTTTTTATATTTCAATGTACGAATAGGCATAATCAATATGGAGGTGATTGCAGGACTTACCCGTAGCTTTGCGGCATCTTCAGCGCTGCAAGCCGAAACTCAGGCTTTCTCAATCACTCTGAAGTACTTGATCCAGCAAGGTAGAACGCATGATCCGATCGTGCTTGAATCAGACTGTTTGCTGCTGGTTAACGCCATCCACAACGATCGATTGACACCATGGGAGGTGCGCCCTCTGCTTGCTGAAATCGCCATCCTCTTGCGTGACTTTTCCTGTCTTCGCGTGCAGCACTGTAAGCGAGGAGCCAACTTTGCAGCCGACTGGGCCGCAAAGGCCCATCGGGATGGAACCCTAGCTGCTAATTGGGCTGAAGAGCCCCCCTCTTGTTTGCTTGATCTTCTTGTTACGGATAGGGGTGAGCGGTTCCAGGTTCCGGTTCGGTTCCGTCTGGAACCTGGAACCTACCCTCGGGTACAGGTTCCTCAAAATGAGGAACCTGGAACCTACCCGTGGGAACCGAGAACCTGGAACCTACCCTATTACAGGTTCCAGGGTCGGTTCCAGGTTCCAACAGGTTCCTTTTTTTTTTTTTTTTTGTTATTTTCATATTTGAACTATAACATATGCGCACGTTACCCAAAAAAACTATAACGTACGCGCACGTTACCAAAAAAACTATAACGTACGCGCACGTTACCAAAAAAAAAAACTATAACATATGCGCACGTTACCAAAAAAAAAATATAACGTATGCGCACGTTACCAAAAAAAACTATAATGTGCACGCACGTTACTAAAAAAAAAAATTTAACGTATGCGCACGTTACCAAAAAAAAAACTATAATGTACGTATATACTACACGGTAACTTCCCATTAACATGTTATCTTGATACATTAACTTCGCACTACACAACAATAATAGAATATAATTAGAAATTTCAAAACAAATAGCAAACTAGAAAGTAGAAATAAAACACCGCTAGAACAAGAATGTCTAGAGGTACAAGTTTTGAAAACAATTTCGATTAAACTCTTAAATGAACTCAGAAAATTCTGAAATTTGGACACGTTGTATTTAAGACCAAGAGGTACAAGTTTCATGAAGAAATCATAGTCCAATTCGTTCTGGATTAAAAGATAAAATCGATTTACTTTTCCTATTCTCTACTTGCACAGTTTTTGAATTTTTTTTTGGTTAAATAGGCAAATAAACTACAAAAATTACGAAATTTAAATATGTTGTAGGGAAGACATGAAGAGAGATATTTCATGCAGAACACATTTCCAAAAGAACCTCATACAAAATGATATAGTCCACGCATTGCAACTTACGAGATCCGAACACATCAGATTGCACAGTTTTAGAAACATTTCTGATTAAATACCCAAATGACCTTAAAAAATTATGAAATTCGACTATGTGATAGCCAAGACCATAAGGTAGATACTTCATGAAAACATCGAAGTCAAATTCGTCCTAGATAATTAAATATGGACGGTTAAAATCCCTGTTCGTAGTACCGTAATTCCAGATCTAACCATCTCCAAAGGACCACGATTTCACCTACCTATTCTTGTTTGTTTTCTCTAAATTTTTTATATGTGGTACCTCAGGATGTCCTTTACAACTTTTGTTAAGAAACCGAAGTGAAATTTCGACAAAAAAGTTGCCTTACAGTCCATGCATTCATCAAGGGTCGGTCCCAAAATCTCCAGATCCAGTCTTTCCAAAGAATAACGATTTCACCCACTTATACTTGTTTGTTTTGTCCCAAATTTTTTTTTTGGGTAAAGAGTTTTGTCCCAAATTTGAGTATGTTATACTCCAAGAAGTCCTTTACAACTTTCATTTAGAGGCCAAAGCCAAAATTCAACTAGAACATCACATACAAGTCACTAGAACATCCAAGGTCGAGCTTTTTCTGCCCTAAGTAACCGGTTCCGGTTCCGGTTCCGAAACAGGTTCCGGTTCCGGTTCCAGGACCGGTTCCGGTTCCGGTTCCGAAACCGGTTCCGGTTCCGGTTCCAGGACCGGTTCCGGTTCCGGTTCCGGTTCCGCTTGGAACCGGAACCGGTCCCCCTTGGAACCGGGAACCGAACCGGACCCTCCTCCGGTTCGGTTCCGGTTCCCGGGTAACCCGGGAACCACGCTCAGCCCTAGTTACGGATGCTGTGGCTGCAGGTTGTAATGTTGCTATCTCTTGAATGAAAGTTTCTCTTTTATGACCAAAAAAAAAAAATATGGAGAAACATTGATGCTCAATGTTACACATCTCCATATTTTGGTATTTCCTTCAATTCTCGACTCTTCTTTTTCCAATTCTATTCAAGTTTTTCTTTTATGCGACTTGTTTTTATGGTCAACCTTTGATTAGGGATTTTTCAACTTCTTTGCTTTCTTTCTTCGACACGTACTTGTTTTTCTTTTCTTCGATGCAAAGATAATCTTCCTTTAAGTATTAGGGTTCCATGTTTTCAATTTTCTTGTTATAAAGGAAATAAGTACATAACTGTTCTTTAAGTTATATTTAGAATATTTATATTTTCAGTGGTGTTGATTCAGAAGAAACTAGTTAAAAACTGCTTTTCGAAAAGCTTCACTCTCAATAATAATTCGCTCTTCATAGGTCAAATCGACACTCACAAGTTAAACCTCCACAGCTCCGTTCCATTAGATCAGTGAGAGATACAGAATTTTTCATCATACCTACTCATTTTATCTAGCAACTACTCACGAATTCTATTTCTTATCATGATTTTGCATTCATACATAATCACTCAATTCTATGCAAGCACGTAGCACGTGCTTGGATTCTCGTCTATATTATTTAAAACACAATTTTGTCTCGCTTTTAACTTCATCTGTCGCGACCTCTTTTTTTTCGGCGCCCGCAATCAGGTACGAGCGCCTAAGGAGGCTAATGGCTCGGCTGAAATTGGTTAAGCCCGGACTCTCCCAAGTCCACCAATTCACGACTTAATGGTTCAAGTTTTTAACCTGTAAATCAATTTTTAAAATGGAATCGCCACTAATCGATTTGGGGTAGGTTGATTAGAAACCCAAGTGAAGTATCGGGAGAAATACTCACTCTTGCGCAACCAGAGAAATTAGGATCAGGGACTTGATTACACTAGTTAATCACTAATGCCCTTTCGGTACCTAATCTTGTTTAAACCTTGAGGTTTTTTGGATGCTCGAGGGATTTTCCATGCATTTTTGGGAGGAAAAACATTTTTTTGAGTCATTTTCTAATTTTTTGGACACAAAAGGATTTTTGGGTTTTTTTTTTTGGAAAAATACAAGTCTTTTTGGCCTTTTCTGAATTTTTTTGGATTTTTCATGAATTTTTGGCCTTTTTTTGGATCTTTGACATTTTTTGGAAAATATGAAATATTTTTGATTTTTTTTATTTTTCGGAAAATAAAATATTTTTTAAATATTTTCTGACATTTTTGGAAAATAAATTATTTTTTATTTATTTTCGATTTTTTGGAAAACATTTTTTATCATTTTTTAAATATTTTTTTAAAATAAAACATTTTTTATTTTTTTTATTTTTGAAATAAAATATTATTTATTTATTTATTTAAAAATTTATTTTATATTAAAATAATATAAAAACTGACCCGGTCGGATCCGCGGGTTGGGTCCAACCCGGCCGGCGATCCGAATGAGGATGGGCCCGACTCGGATTTTTTTATCTTTTTATATATTTTTTTTCTTAATTAAAAAACGACGCCGTGGCCGGGCGTTTGGGGACGCCCGGCCCGGCCCGACTACCCGCCCCACGTTCCTGCTCCACGACCCGGTTCCTCCGGAACCCTACCCGACCCGGATCCGGTGCATGACCCGACTCGCAGACCCGGAAATCGCAAACCCGGAAATCGCAAACCCTAGGGTTTGCAAATCCGCGGCGCTGAAGGGGGAAAACGGGAGGCTTACGGTGGCAGCGGCTACGGCTGCTACGGCGACGACAGCTACGGCAGCAACTAGGACTGGACGGTGACGGAGACGGCGATAGCGACGGAGGCGGCACATTACCTATTCGCGGTGATGGCACGACGAGGGTGGGGGATGACAGTGCGACCTCCTCCCGCGGGTTTCTTCTTCTCCGACGTCTCTCTCTCTCTCTCTCTACTTCTTCCGGCGGGGCTCAGATCTGAGGCCGCGAGCCCTCGGCCCCCCTAAAGTCTCTCAGTGGGGTGTCCAAGGGCTACGACTCGATCTAGCTCCCTCTCTCCCTCCGCGATCTCAATGTCCCCTCCATCGTCGTCGAGGGGGAGGTATTTATAGGCGAGGGGCGGCCGGTCGACGGAGTTTTGACCGCCGATCGCCACGGCCGTCGCCGGCCGAACCGGCGTCCCATCCGACACCAGCTGCCCCCCTGCTCCACGTCCCATCGCCGTCCGTCCATCCTTCCCCTCCGTCGTGCTCCCTGCGCGTGCTCTGCAGAGGCGTGAGGAAGGAGACGACATGGCGGGGCCGGGCCGAGGCGGAAATGGGCCGAGGGCCCATGCGGAGGCTGCTTCTTCTTTTCCATTTTTGCTTTTCTTTTTTTGCTTCGTTTTTTTTTTCGTTTATTATTCGAAAATCAAATAAAATAAAGCCTAATTTTAGGCGTCCACATCATCAATGAACGACAACGGCTCATTAAGTAACAACACTAAGTTCACAATTTCTTTCTATGCATAAACCACTGCGCACAATCACCTTAGCCTAGTATAAGTTGAAGCATAAATCCGACACTCAACTTATGTTTTAATTACATAGACTACTTCATATTGCTTAAATATGTGATGCTAAAACCAATTTCTTTCGATTTTGTTGCAAAAACTTTGCACACATTATAGATGGAATATGTACTAGCGTAAAATGTTTTATGTTTTCCCCGATCAACAGAATTACTGCTTTGCCGGCCAAAAAGCTGCTGCTCTAGAATTCACTAATTGCAACCATCTTCATCTTTCTCCAAACTCGTTGCCATTATCGCCTGTATGTTGTGAGCTCAGGGCTCTTTCCATCAAATCAGAGACAGAAGAGAGTTCTCTTGTTTCTCCAAGAAATAAAAACTTGTGTAGTCTTGAAAGAAGACGAAGGCAAGGAAAAGAGAAGAGATCGTAGGGGAAATTTTCTATATTTTCTGTGTATACATCTCAATGTACAGTCAAGGATATATAATACAAATCATGTATAAGAAAAGGAAATCAAATAATCTATGAATCGGATCTGATATTAATTGATCCTATTAATTGATCTCAAAAGTATCTAGAAGATATTGCGTATCTTCCAACACTCCCCCTCAAGCTGATGGCTTGTAGACATCCAAGACACCTAGCTTGCTCAATAGATACGCATGCTGTCTCTGACATAAAGGTTTGGTGAAGATATCTGCTGGCTGTTCTTCGTTCCAATTCCCTGTGTTTCAATCACTCCTTGTTGGATTTTCTCTCGAGTGAAATGGCAATCCACTTCTATGTGCTTTGTTCTCTCATGAACAATAGGATTCAACGCAAGTTTGAGAGCTGCGTCATTATCGCAGAATAATTTAGTAGATCCTCTAACTCGTATCCCAAGGTCCTGAAGTAGGCCTCGCAACCAGACTATTTCGCAGGTGGTCTTTGCCATGGCTCGATATTCTGCTTCTGCTGAAGATAATGAGACAGTTGGTTGCTTCTTTGTCTTCCATGAAAGTAAAGAATTCCCCAATTTAATACAGAAGCCGGTGACAGATCTTCTGCTCATTGGACATGTCGCATAATCGGCATCACAATATGCAGTCATACTCATATCACATTTTCTGGAAAGAAGAATCCCAAGACCAAGACATTTCTTCAAATATTTCACTACCTTCAAAGCTGCATTCATATGCGACTGCTGTGGCTTGTGCATAAATTGACTGAGTGTCTGCACTGCATAACTTATGTCTGGTCTGGTCATTGTCAGATATATGAGTTTTCCAACAAGCTTCTGATAACTCAAAGGATCGCTGAGAACTGGATCATCTTCTTGAGATATTCCAGCATCATAATCTGCTGTAGTTAGCTTAACATTTTGCTCAATTGGAATAACAGCTGGTTTGCATCCTGATAGGCCTGTTTCTGATATAATTTCCAAGGCAAATTTCCTTTGGCTGAGTGAGATCCCCTGGTCTGATCGTGCAATCTCAATCCCAAGGAAATATTTGGGCTGACCCAAGTCTTTTATATGAAAAGCATAATGCAAATATTCTTTGAAGTTTTTTACAGCTACTTCATCATTGCCCATAATAAGTATATCGTCTACATATATCATTAAATAGATAGACGACGTACCTTTGGTCCATGTAAAAACAGCATAATCATATTTGGATTGATGAAAACCAGCAGTAATCAGGGAGTCTGCAAATTTAGCGTACCATTGTCTGGAGGCTTGTTTAAGGCCATACAGGGATTTGTGGAGACGACATACTCTATTCTCCCCCTGTCTCCGTAAGCCCTGTGGCATGTCCATGTAAATTTCTTCATGTAAATCTCCATGCAAAAAAGCATTGTGGACATCCATCTGGTGTAAGGGCCAATCCTGAAATGCCGCTACAGAAAGAAAAGAACGAACAGTAACATCTTTGGCCACAGGTGAGAAGGTTTCATGGTAGTCAAAACCCTCGCGTTGTGTGAAACCCTTGGCAACCAATCGTGCTTTGTATCTTTCTACTGATCCATCTGCTCGATACTTAATCTTGTATACCCATTTGCAGCCAATAGCTTTTCTATGAGGCGGTAATGGGACAATTTTCCATGTCTGATTGTCCACTAAAGCTTGGAGTTCTGCCTCCATAGCTTTCTGCCATCGCGGATCAGTGCATGCTTCATCATAAGTGGATGGCTCTCGCTCTTCAGATATGCGAGTGATGCAACATCGATGTTCCGGAGATAATTTATCAAAGGATACATAGGAGGAGATTGGAAATCTAGTACCTAGCGGGTTCCATGCACCACATATGTAATCCTGGGTCCAAGTTGGCGAGCGTGTAGCTCGTCCGGAACGTCTCGGTTGAACAATCTTTGGAGATGATTGGTCTGCTGGAGTCTGTGACTGAGAAAAGTCATTTGTATTCCCCTCATTGGTGTCTTGAGCCGTCACGTGCATAGGAGGAGTTACTTCATCAGGGGATGGAAACTCCGGAGAGTTGCTTGTATATTCAGAGAAAGGAAAAAAAGCATATTCCGGATGATTGGAGACCTCCTCGATATGAGTGACAGGAGAGTGTATCTTATCAACAGTTGAGTCTTGAGTAGCAAAAGGAAAAACTGATTCCTGGAAAAGGACATCTCTGCTTACAGAAAACTCTTCTGTTGACGGATCAAACACTCGATATCCCTTTTGAAGAGTAGGGTATCCCATAAATATGCAGCGGCGGGCACAAGGACCCATCTTATCTCTAGGGCCTACTATTGTAGCATAGCATAAACAACCAAAGACCTTCAAATGACTTAACTGAGGTGTCTTGCCAAAAAGTAATTCAAAAGGAGTTCGTCCATTGAGTACCTTAGTTGGCGTGCGGTTGATCAAGTATGCTGCAGTTAATACACAATCACCCCAAAATTTGTCTGGGATTGAAGCTTGAAATTTCAAAGCTCGTGCAACGTCCAATAAATGACGATGCTTCCGTTCTACCACGCCATTCTGCTGTGGTGTATAAGTACATGTACTCTCATGCAAAATCCCTTGAGAAGAGAATAATGCAGCACAGTCATGATTAAAGAATTCCGTGCCATTGTCGATCCGGATTCGTTGCACAGATTTCCCAAATTGAGTCTTTGCCAGAGAAAGAAAAACTTTCAAGTTCGATGAAACTTGACTCTTAGATTGCATGAGGAAGATCCATGTGGCTCTAGAATGATCGTCCACAATTGTAAGAAAAAATCGAGACCCATCATGGTTTGGGGTATGATATGGTCCCCATACATCAATATGAAGTAATGAGAAAATACTGTTTGTACGACTTTTGCTTATGGGAAATGGAACACGTGATTGCTTTGCAAGTGGACAAACATGACATTGAGGATAAGGGAATGAAGAACTATGACCCATTCTGGAATGCAGAAGACAATTTTCATCATTGGTAGTCAAATTACACAATGATTTTTTATTACAAAGGATATCAGAAACACTAAGTTCCTTGGATGAATTTTTCCAAAAAAATAAACCTTCATAGAGGCTACCCCAACCCATCAGTTTGCCAGTCGAACGGTCCTGAAAAATACAGGAATCAGAATTGAAAAGAACATGACATGAATTGTCCTCACATGCTCTAGACACGGAAATCAGGTTAAATTGAAACCCTGGTACATAGAGAACATTTTTTAGGATAAGCTGAGGACTAAGTTGGATTGTTCCTGTTATGGTGACATGAGTAGTGTTCCCATTTGGTAATTGGACAGTAATGGGATTATCCAACTTTTCATGAATAATGGAAAATAGACTTTTGTCACATGCAATATGATCGCTGGCTCCAGAATCAACAATCCAAGTACTTCTTGATATCATATTTATCGACTATGAGAAATACCGTGAAGCTGCCTCCTTTGGTGGGAGTCTCCATTTTTGGAGGGCTTGTAACAATTGTTGATATTGCCCATAATTGATGGGTTGGGTGAAATCATTTGATCCATTAATTTGATAAGCAACCGCTGCTGATGATTCTTTTCCTTTCTTTTCTCCAGCCGACCATGTATTTTCCAGCAATTTTCGATTGTGTGATGGGGCCTTTTGCAAAATTCACAATACAATTTCCCTCTATTTTTTGAATTCTACCCATAATTCTTCGAAAAATAACCACCGTTGGATCCCTTTGATGCGGAACCATCTCGGCCGTTCGAGTTCAGAAGATTGCGCCCATCTCGGCCATTCATTATCTGAAAATCGAGGGCGCCTTTAGGACCGTCGGATGATGAGGAGCGATCCTGGCCGTCGAACCCAGAAGCCATATATACTTGCGGATCCGTGGGTAACCCTAGCGCCGCACGTCTATCTCCTTTCTCCTCTCTGTCTAGGGTTTTCGAAACCCTTTCTCCTCTCGCCGCCAGTGCAATGCTCTCAACACCTTTGGTCTCCGATGAGGTAAGACGTTGGCTTTCCTCCTGCACCGCCAATTGGAAGATCCGGCCAAGGGGCGGTGTAGGCTCCATCGCTAATATTTGCGACCTGAAACCAAGATAAGAGTCGTTTAAGATCAAGAGAAACCGAGTGGCTTTTTCTCGGTCTTTCATGTTTTTGTACTGTCGAAGCGTTTCCTCAGGGCCGTTTAGTTTCTTCTCGGCTGCTTCCAGCTCGTTCCACAGGGCCGAAAGCTTGTTGAAGCATGCCGTGATGGTCATGTTTCCTTGCTTCAGTTCTGTGAGGGCTTGGTGCAGCGAGAAGATCTTCGCTTGATCTAGCTTCCCGTACATTTCTTTAATGCTCTCCCAAATAGTCTTCGAGTCTTCTGTTGGAGGTAAGCCAGCAGCAATTTCAGGGCTTATACAATTTCCTACCCAAGTTCTCACTAACTGATTACATTTTCTCCACTGTCGTGCTAATTTCTCATCGGTCGGGATGGGTATGTTGCCGTCGATGAAGCCGTCCTTGTCCTTTGTGACGAGGGCCCGGCGAAAATCCCGTGACTAGCTTGAGTAATTTTCTGGTCCCGTGAGAAGGTGGCTGATGAGCCGCAACTCCGGTCCATCGGCGGTGGAGATGTATAGCGCGTCGCCGGGTTCGAGACGACCCATGGCGGCCGCGAACGGGAATGGCAGGAAACCGGGTGGTACTCCCAGGTAGGGATTTGAGCTTTGGCCCGAATTTTGACCCGGGTGTGACCCGCCTAACGCCCCTGAGTTTGATTCGCCAACCCCATTGGGGTCTGAATCCGCATAGGACGACCCGAATCCTTCTGTTGTGCCTGCCCCATTTGTGGCTTGAGTTCCTGGAAAAGAAAAAATTGGGTTGTTCCCGTAATACATCGGCATTGGCACCCACTGGTATGGAAAAACCGAACTAGGTTGTCCCGGATTGGGTTGCTGCTGAATCAATGGCCCTGTAATAGGCTGATTTTGAACTCCACCAGCTGCATTCCGCATGAGATCCTGCTGCCCCGAGGTAGGTATTTGCTGCTGCCCCGAGGTAGGTATTTGCTCATCGGCCATGGCGATGGTAAGATCTTTTTCTTCCTTCGTTGTTTGAGAAAACCAAATTCAAGTTACTGATTGCCACGCCGGAGTGCTAACGCTGTTTTGCAGGTTAGTCTGTTCGTGCGGGGTAGCCAATCAGAGAAAAAAGAAAGCGGAAGCGAAACACAGAAGCACGGCTGTGCTCTGATACCATGAAAGAAGACGAAGGCAAGGAAAAGAGAAGAGATCGTAGGGGAAATTTTCTATATTTTCTGTGTATACATCTCAATGTACAGTCAAGGATATATAATACAAATCATGTATAAGAAAAGGAAATCAAATAATCTATGAATCGGATCTGATATTAATTGATCCTATTAATTGATCTCAAAAGTATCTAGAAGATATTGCGTATCTTCCAACAAGTCTCAATGGAAAACATGGGCTCTGTGCGGTGATTTCTCACTGAAACTCTTGGATGTAAATTATTCAATGGGTTGCGGAGGTTTAGTTGGCAACTACTGTTCTCTATATGAAGCTTGAACTGAGCGCCATATTTTCATAATGTGAATAAAAAACTATTTTTAGATTTCATAGTTTTGTTCCCTTAGACATTCAAGAAAGCTGAATGAATTAAACGTACATATCAACAATAACAGTTCTTTACATATCTCAATGCCCTCGGTACTTTTTTGTGAATGTTGAAAAATAATATTTTTAGTGTCAAAATCTAATTACATTTATTTATTTTCTATATTCTGACGCAAAAATTAACATGCACATCCTACCCGCTACAGTCTCACGATTGAATTTTGAAAAAAAAAATCTCATTAATTTGTGTGAAATGTATTCGGTTTTTATTAAAGAAATGAAACGAGTAAAGAATTGTTTTTCATGATATGGGCATTTAATTTGTTCAGCTTTCTTGAATGTCTAAGTGAACAACACCGTAATGTAAATATCTTTTTCAACCACTTTACGAATACCTGGCGCTCAGTTCACTCTTCATATAAGAGATCAGTACTTGCATGAAACCTCCACAAGCCATTCTATATTTTATATCGAAAAGCTTCAATAAGAAATCAGCACGCATAGCTCAAGTTTTCCACTGAAGCTGCACAAGTTTTTGGTCCAAAGAGAACAGCCAGAATTCTCTTCTCTCTCTGATCAGATGAAGCCAGCAGAAGATTCACAAGATACGATCAATAGCAGCGACGAGTTCAAAGAAAAATCAATCTTATCACAATCGCGTCAAAGACTTGAAGAGCCGATAAAGTGATCGCATTGAAGGGAAAATGACAGTGATATTGGTGAGATCGGAGGGCAAGGGTCGACTCTAAACTAGAGGGAGAGAGAATGTCGCTCCTCATGATCAAACGGCAAGGGTCAAAGGTCAAGAATGAGACAAAGAAATTGCATCGAAGGGAAAGCAACGATGTTATTGTGAGAGAAATTAGCGAAATCAGCCATGCATTGGAAGCAAGGGGATCGTCCCAATTGCCTGTAGAAGTTTCGAGTGCACCAAATGATGGTCGAGATGATCTCCCCTCCATGCAAAACATCGATGCCGGCGGTCGAGTTGGAGAATGGTCAAACGAATCGATGGTATCTATACTCCCTTGTGAAGCAATCTTTTACAAGAAGGATTATGACCGTAATACACTCCAATAAGTGATGATCTACCATATCATAACAACCTTCTGATCCTCCTTCCTTTTGGTTCAACTCCATTGCACAGATGCTCCCCGATTTCAAGGTACCTACTACTTTTGACTTGACTGAATCCAACGTTCAATTCGGTCCTACATTTCATAATTTAATTTATGTATAGGTATAATCAATAGGGAGAAATACTAAGGCTCAAGTAATAATATTCTATACATCTCTGTGTTTTGGTAACTCCTTTGATTCTTGCAACTCTTCTATTTCCAATTCCTTTCGAGTTTCTTTTTCTGCAGTTTGTTTTGGCAGACTTTTGATTAAGAATTTTTCTCCACCTCCTCTAAATTGTCAACTTTGCCATTGGGCTATCTCATACCAACAACGAGGTTATCGTTGACATTTGAGTTCGACAAGATTGGGTATGAATAAGGAAATTATTAGATGTAACTTCTTTGCTTTCTTTCTTCAACGATATTCCTCTTTCTTTTCAGTGATGCAAAGAAAATCTATGTTTATGTACAAGTGTAAAATGTTTCAGTTCTCTCGATATAAAGGAAACAAGTAAGGAACCGTCGTTTTAATTATATGTAGAATATCAAAACTTTTAGTATTCTTGATTTAAAAGTAACAAACTAATAATTGCTTTTCAAAAAACTTGGCCCTCAATAATCAACTTTTCATATAGCGAATCAGCACTTGCAAATTAAACCTCCACAAGCCAATTTAAATCTTATATCCAAGTATCCAAGTGTGTTAGAGAGAAATCACCGCATAAAGTAGAGCTTCAATTGCCATTGCTGATAGTATCTTATGAATTTGCTGCTCATTTCATAAGGTTTGGGGAACAAAACATATAGTTTTAGTGGAAAATTCTATACTCTTTGACTAATCTAGTGAAACGAGCTATGGATTTTGATATTCGAAACCAGTATGCTCATGCTACATTTATCCAAAATTAATTTTTATGCAATAAAAAATCTCAAACTACATAATTTGTGCCACTTTTACATGAAGTGAATATCTATATCATAAAAAATTTTAAATTGGTACACTCATATGACATTTATCCAATTTGAGATATTTTGTGATAAGAAAATTAGTTAAAAGTAAATGTGGTATGAGTGTACTACTCTTGAATATTTGGTGATATCAGCCTCATGAATTATATGTAGAATATTAAATTCTTTCTAGTTTCATTGATTTAAAAGAAATAAATAATTAACCGTTTTTCAACATGTCTCAAAAACTTGACCCCTCACATATAATAGATCGGTCTCTTGCAGAGGTGGCAAAATAAGTTTTAACTCAGATGTAATGGCTCGGGTGAGATTAGATTGCCTACAATTTGAAATATGGGTAGGAATGGGTTTAATTATGCCGCCGCCGCCGCCACCACCTGGGGAGTCTCCTCCCCAGCCTTCTTCATTTCCTACGCTACGCGCCCCTGTGTTTCAAGGGGGAAGCCCGCTTAGATCCAAAGGGGCCAAGTTACCTCTCGGAGAGAGGTGTGGTGGTCTGGCCAGTGGGGAGAGCTTATTTATCGAGCCCTCTCCTAGGCTCTAGCCAGGGGCTAAAGGGACTCCCACCCTAGGGAGGTTATCCCTCCATTAGCTTGGCCCCGTCTTTCCGGGCTGTCAAGGCCTTTTAAGGTCCTACCTAGGGCCAACCAAAAATCAATTATTTACGGGTTGTAGTGGGTTCGGAAAGAAAGCCACTTTTGAGATATCTAATGACAGTATAATGCTAAAATTGTTTATTCAGACTGAATTTTTGTGTGATGTCAAGCCGAGAATATTGGAATTCTTCTAGGGCATCGGTAATTTCATAGAAATTGTTGGTTAGGACCAAAAAAAAAAAAAGTTGACGCTTTAATACCGGACATAAAGAAAGTATAATCAATCTAAAAGCTCATGGTTTTGCAAAGTCCAAAATCAACTTCCACAATAATGTCCGCAACTTGCATTAAATAAAATTATATAGGCAGAAAAAAGAATTTATTTATAGACACCTTCACTTCTCATTACACAACCCGACTCTAACCTATTCACGCATGTGTTCTAGTCCGTTAGCTCGGTGCTCACCCACATCTCCATATTGCTAAATTGCCACACAAAGTCCTAACCCATGACTCGTTCCATTTGATCTTGGGAACCAAATGTACAGCTTCGATGGAAAATTCTCCACTCTCTCATGATCTAAGGAAACAAGCCACAAATTCACAATATATGATAACTAATAACAATGGGTTCGGAGAAAGATGGAAAATGTCGTAGTCGCCTCAACTAGTCGTAAACCTCACACGTCAAGAAGGCATTAATCAAATCTCTAAAATAATTTTTTTTTTTTTTAAAGTAGAGAATTAGGCCCCGCCCAAGCCCATGCAGGCCTCCGTGCAGTCAAGGGCATGGGAGACAAAGGAACGTGCCTTGTCGACTTTTTTTGACTTCGAGGAATGTTCGTAGAACCCATCCTTCATTTGATCTTGGGAACCTTATGTAAACGCAACTGGATGAGGAAGGAGACGCTTTGACACGACGAAGATGGAAAGGGCAATGGAGAGAGTTGGGTGCGTCACGCACGGTGCCGATTCGGCTCCCATGGTTTACTGATGATGCAGGTTCGAGAGCAGCGAGATGCTGGGGACTTTCCTGGCGTCGGCGCCCTTCCTGGAGGAGTCGTGCAGGCTGTGCAGCTTCGTGGCGGACCAACGCGGCGAGGGCGCGTACCTGGAGTTCTCGGGCGTCCAGGTGATGGACGGGTCCGAGCCGAGCTGCAGTACCCTGATGGCGCTGGGCGAGCGCCGATGCGAGCATCTGTTCTCACCATTGGAGTGCGACAGCGACGGTGAGGGGATGGCAGGCGGATGCCGGATTCCTCCGTCTCTTCCTGGAATTTTTTCAGGGACAGGATTTCCAGAACCAGGTACGCAGTCCTTTTTGCCTCGTTTATCTTCAACTTAGAAGACTGGCTATACGTGAATTCGTTCTTTTCTGTGGGTAATTATGTTACATCTTCATCAGTCGAACAACATCAACTTTGACGAAATTATAGTTTAGCTTCCAGTCACCCTCCTGATAAATTGATCGATCTATGGATTTTGCATAACTTGTGATTCATGATCTGGATTGTTTGTTCGTCAGTCAAGTGCATACCTACTATGCGTGAATGCGACATTTCGAGAGCCCATTAACTTGATTTTCAAAGCAGAAAAGAGCCGAGATAATGTTGGTGGGTAGGAAAACGTATAAACATTTGCACGGCAGACTTAACTGTTGAGAGTATTTCGAAAGGCACGTGTATCTCTGCATTTTAAGTGATGAGTGTGATTGCATGAGATTGCAATATTCGATGCACCTGATAACAACATGAAAAGAGTGTTGAGTGTGATTGCATGAGATTGCAATATTCGTTTTTACCAAAGTTAATATATTTTTAAGTTATTCTAATGTGATTTAATCTTTCAAGGCCTTATCTGGAAAAACACACTGTGAATTTGTTTTTCACCGGGGAAAAGAAGAAAAAGAATGCATGATGAGAAAAATATCCCCTTAAACATCTGCAATAGATATGACCAAAACTAATTTTTGTATCATAAAAAATCACAAACTACTTGATCCGTGCCATATTTTTCCAAAACTAAAATCCATATCATAAAGAAACTCTAAATTGGTACACTTACGTGACATTTACAATTTGAGATTTTTTGTTATATGAAAATTAGTTTGGGGTACATGTGGTATGAGCATACCATTCTTCATTATTTTGTGATATCTGTGCAGAATATTAGATTTTTCTAGTTTTGTTGTTTTAAAAGAAACAAATAATTTATTGTTTTTCAACATGTCTCAAAAACTGGCCCCTCACAGGTAATACATCGGTCTCTTGCAAAGGTGGCAAAATGAATTTCAAATCATTTTTAATGGCTTGGGAGAGGTTGGGTTGCCTAAAATTTGGCATATAGGTAGGAGTGAGTTTAATCAACCAAAAATCATTTACTTACGGGTTGTAGTGGGTCCGGAAAGAAAGCCACTTTCTAGATATTTAATGAAATTATAATGCTAAAATTGTTTATCCTAGACCAAATTTTTGTATGATGTCAAGCTGAGAATATTGGAATTCTTCTAGGGAATCAGCAATTTCATAGAAACTATTAGTTAGGAAAGCAAAATTGATCTATAATACTCCACAAACTATCTCTCAAAATTTGGAACTAAGGACCAAACTTGTTAGTCTTAAGATTGGGAATCAAACCAAACTACCAGTCTAATGAAATCAATGTTGGCACCTAAATTTTGTCTTTTACTTAAAACTTAATTGCGTAAAAAATTAGGAATTATTCTCTAAAAAACAAAGAAGTAAAAAGTAAAGCAAATAATTTTCATTAAGACGTACTGTGTTTTAATTACAATGCATCGCATATAAACATTTGGAACATTTGCATTACTAATATTAAATAACATTCAAGAAATTTAAACTTTTTTTAATTAAAAAAAAAAACTACATCCGGGCGGGTCTAGGGCCAACCTTAGGCCAGCCCCTCCTTCGTTTCCCTTTCCTTTTCCCCACTTGGGCCAGAAAGGGGGAAAAGGAGGGGGGCGGGGCTGGTTTTTGCAGGAGAAGAAAGCAGTCCTTTGCTGGTTCTCTGGTTTTTGAGAGAGAGAGAGAGAGAGAGAGATTTGCTGCTGAGGGAAGCCAGGGAAAACCGAGAGGAAAGAGGAAGGATAGAGGAGGAAGGATGCTCGCGCGGCGGAGGACAAAAACACCCCCCCAAACCCCAACCGTGATCGCCGGCCACCATTCTGCCCATAGCCGGGCGGAAGCTTCAGTCTCAGTTCTTGGGCGAGAAGGGATACTGCCCGTCGTCCATCAAAGCTTTGTCGGCGACCATTCAACGTTGGAAGCTTCATCCCCGAACCAGGTAGGAGTCCGTCGCACAAACACCCAATTTTTGCACTCCCCACCGAACCCGAGATCTGAAACTGCCTTTGCCCTGCAAGATCCTGAGGTTCTTACGTAGAAATAAGAATGATCTGTGATCGATAATGCTGAATCGAGATCTGTTTGTCGATATCGAGGCTCGTTGCGCCATGGATGTAAATTGGGAAATTATTATTCGAAACGCATGACATTTGTTTGACAAAATGCCTCAATGAAACCCTGAAATATCCGATCGACGTTTGAAGCTCAGTTTAATGTTTAATTATTTACATATTGTTGAACTTCGTTTGATTTCTTCGTGTTTTGATGTGCTTTCATGTGACTTTGCATTGTCCGAGCCGGTCTTGCGTACGCCCCTTCGACGGAGCTAGCCTCCCCCCGCCAGCGAGCCTACGGTTCAAGGCCGTTCGAGTTAGCGTCTCTTCCTATTCTTTAGTGCCTTTGTGTTTGTTTGATTTTTGGAATTTCTGGTGTTCAAACCGTAGGTTAGGTGAGGGTTTTCTTTTTTTTTTTTTTTGTGAAATTTCGTGGTCGCCGGAGTGGGCGGCCGGCGTCGGTCGTCGCCGGTCGGGACAACCGGCGGGTGTGGCAGTGTAAGTGCCGGTGTCCGTAGAGGATGGTTCGGTGTCTGGTCTGTGGGTTTGAAAAATAAAAGAGAAGAAGATGAAGTTGCAGAGACATATACCTTCAGCTTCGGGCACCGAGGGTGGCTGAAGGAAGAAGAAGGCGCAGGGAATAGAACAAAATTGGGAAAAGACAAAAAGAGAAAAAGAAAGAAAAAATAGAAAATTTTGAAAACATAAAAATAACTAAAAATAACTAAAAATAATTAGAAAATTTTCGTTTTGTAATCCGACTGGGGTGGATCCGGATTTAGGTCGGGTCAGCGAGTGAGTTTGGGTAAACGGTCACCGCCCGTTCCCCGATTATAATAATAAATAGATTACAAATTTAAAAATTCTGGAAAACATTTTAAAAATTATAAAAAATTCAGAAAATGATAAAAATCTTAGGAAATACTCTAAAATTTTAATTTCGAGAATCGATGCAAAAATTACAAATATGAGAAAATCATTAAGAAAATTAAAAATTTTGGAAAAACATTAAAAAAATTGAAAAAATTGAAAATCCACAAAAATCTTTTTTAGAAAATTCAGAAAAATTTAAAAATTCCTAAAATTCAAGAAAATTTTCCAAAAATTTTAATTTCTCGAAAATAGCTTAAAAAGTCTTTTTGGGGGAATCTTCTCATTAAATGTGTGAAAATCTTTGGTGAAATCATGCTCAAAATTAAACAAGCCCCTAGAGCTCCACCGTAGGATTATGATTATCCTTAAAAATGAAGCCCCTTGATTATGCACTTTCATTATGTTGATTATGGCCTAAAGGATTATATGATAATGTTAAATCTTTGTTCTCCCATACAATTTATTTAACGATTTCCTTGGCTGCTTATTATTATTTTAATGATTGCGCATCCGTATGATCATCTCACGTGTTAATGGATTAGTTTAAAATTAATCAAAACTGCTTAACAAAAATATTTTCTTATAATGAACAAGATTAGGTACCAAAATGGCATTAATTGGTTAATTTGTGCAATCAAGTCTCCTATTCTAGATTTTGTTGTTGTATAAGAAGTGAGATACACTTGCCTCATTTGGTTTTTAATTGACCTTGATAGGCTAGTGGTGACTCATTATTATAAAATTCTTATGAATACCTTAATGTGGCGTGAGGTATGAGCTTGGAAAAGCTCGTGTTTGATCATGGGCCTCAGGCCTGTCTTTTAAGTAGTACCCCCAAACATATTCCCTCCCCTAAGGGGTAGGTCGCAACAACTAGTTACTTTTTTTTTTTTTCCATTACTTGATGTTATATATTATGAAGAAATTAGGAAAAAAAAAAGCTGATTACTTTTATTTTTTAAGAAATAATAAAAAAAAAATGTGTTATCAATCCAGCCTAGTTCCCCCTAGGAATTGGAAAGCGGACCGCCTGGACACTAATTCCACTTTTAGGCATCGAGAATTAGATCAAACTAGCCGCCCTAGTCTGTTTCCAATGGTTCTCAATTCACGTGGTTTGTTTTACACACCCCTAGTTTATTAGTAGTTGCACATGGAAAATTGAAAATTTTATTTTTATGGAATTTTTTTTCAATTAAAAAATATGCTAGCTAAAATTACTAATGGCTTAGGGCACAAGTTACACAAGTAAGGAGGTTTACTTTGTTTAATACTAGACATAGAAAGAGGGTAAGTAAACTAAAAATGTCAAAAGTTGTGTACGATACTTAGTTTAGTGTCAAAAGTTTCTGTCGGATCACTTAAGTGCTAAATCAGAGAAAAAACGATCACTTTGATTCCACCAGCAAGAGATTCCGGCCAAAATGATTACGTGACTTTTATATTTAAAAAGAAGAAGAAAAAAAAAAGAAATCAACATGGCTTTTAAACGACATTGTTTTACGTCCTCCTTGAGAAAACAATATTGTTTTGCCATCATACATGAATAGCCTCACAAAAACAACACCGCATAGCTCATATGGGAATTGAAATTACTATTTTTTTGTTTGATTCTAGCCCAACGTTGACCTAACTCGTTGGGCCATTGTCGCTCAACCTTTGTCGTAGTTGCTCGACTAGGTGAGCGAGGAGAGGCTGAGGTTGTTTCTCGAGTAAAAAGCGACGGGAAGAATAGTAGGTGAGGGCGGAGGAGGAGGAAGAAGAGGGGTTGGAGGTGGAGAGATCGAAGACGAGGAGGGTGAGGGAAATAACGAGGGTGTTGATGGAGATGGTGGATTGGGATCTGCTTAGGGAGCAGTTGAAGTAGGTCATTTTGAAGGGGGAAGGAGAAGGAGGAGGAGAGGAGGAGGGGGACAAAAGCTTGGGCTTGTTGACAATATCAGACGAACTTGAGGCGGAGTTGTGCCGGTGTCGGTGCCGCTGCTAATGTCGCTGCCTAGTGCTGGTGCTGGTGTTGTTCTTCGGGGAAAAAGACGACGGGGAAGCCCATGCCATACCATCTCTCTCTCTCTCTCTCAATTTGGGGATTTAAAGTTCTAACTTAGGGGAAAGATGCCAAATGACATTGTTTTGTTGTTTATTGTACTTTCCGACGGGCCATATCAGCTTAAAAAATTAATAAAAAAGTGTTACGTCGGATTTCCGGTCAATCAGATCGGCGTTGGTATTAAAATGATTGTTTTTCAAACTTTTTTACACTTAAGTGATCCAAAATAAACTTTTGACACCAAAGTGAGTACCGCACACAACTTTTGACACTTCTAGTGTACTTATTCCTAAAGAGAGGTTTGCTTTGTCAAATACCAAACATAAAGAACAGGTAATCAATCTAACAACTCATGGTTTTGCATAGTTATAAATGAACTTATTATCCGCAACTCGCACTAGCTAAAATTATGTAGGTGAAAAAAGAGTTTATTTAGAAGCACCTTCACTCTCCCTATTTCATAACCAAATCCAGAACCTATTCACATAGGTGTCCTCTTCCATCAATGCGATGCTCACTTGCATCTCCATGTTGTTCAAGTGCCACGTGAAGCCTAGCCTATGACTTGACTTGAGCACACTAGCTCCCCCGTTGACTCATAGAGCTAGTTAATAGAGTGCTCACTCTTTAGGGAAACATTTTAAGGAGAAAAATCAGAAGAATTGTAGCTTGGACTGGGTTGAGTATATGTTAGGTCCAGGTTAGGTATATCTCGCAAATTTTTGTATTGTCTAATTAGGTTAATTTGAACATAACCATTTTCAACCCAACTCGATCCACTCGTTTGATGAGCCTAGTCTATTGCAAATTAAACCTCCACAAACCAATCTAAATCTCACATCAATGTGTCTTAGAGAGAAATCTCCACATAGATTGAGAGCATGGGGCTCAATCCACTAGATCTGGGAGCAAATGTGTAGCTTCAATGGAAAATTCTCTTCTCTTTCCTAATCTAAGGAAATGAGCCATAGATTCACAATATATGATTGTTAATGACAATGAATCCGGATAAAGATGAGAATGGTTGCAGTTGCCTCAAGTGGTTGTGAATGTTGCTCGTCCCGAAAAGTACTAAAGAAATCTCTAAAAAGATAATAGAGACAGATTTAGGCCTGGCCCAAGCCAAGGTAGGCCTCCATCCCTATCACGGGCATGGGAGACAAGGGGCTGTACTTGGCATGGTCGATTGTTTCTTTTGGGCCCAGCCCGGCATGGCCCGATTGTTGGCCCTAAGTTTTGGTGATGGAAAATTATTTATCCTCGCCCTCAATTATATAGAGAAGGGCCTAGTTATCTTATCTGTTTGGTTTCATTTTTTTTTTCTTTTTCTTTCTTTATTTGTTAGCGTTTTAGTGACACAAACGTTTAGTAATTCGAGGGGAGAATTTGTTGATACAAAAAAAAAGCAGGGACTAATTTAATATTGTGACAAAAGCTATATATGCTGCACAACGCATATTCTTAGATAAAGTCTTCATCCTGATCCATTTACAGCTCATTGTTCCAACGAAGTCCCACTTTGAGCTTATCCAAATATTTAATCTCTTTCGGCGTTGCCATTTGTATAATTTCACTTTAATAGATGCACTTGATATACCAAAGACTTTACTATTAGCATCACCTCTCCTAAATCATCTTGTCCTATTGTTGTGATACCGTAATGAATGGTGTTGCTTGCTTCATAATCTCTTAGACGATGCAAGACAATTGGCATACAACTTGTTCAAAAAATTCAAGGATCTTTGTGAGATATATATTAAAGAGTGGGAAAATTTCTAAAAAGAGTCATAAACTTATTACTGGAATCCTAAACTTTTTTTCTTTTTGTCAATTAAGTCATAAAATTTTTGTATTTGTATCAATTCAGTTCATTCAATCAATTTTGGCCAACTAGCACAAATGTGGACACTAACCATCCTACATGATGCGATTGGCATTAATGCAAACAATTTTTAACAATATTTTAATTTTTTTAAAATTTTTCTTTTTCTTTTTTTTCCCCTTCCCTTCTAGTTGGAGGAAGAAGGAAGGGAAGGAAAGAAATAGAGAAAGAATAAAAAAAAAGGAATTTCAAAAAAAAATTAAAATATCATTAAAAATTGTTTATATCAATGCCAAAAATGGATGAACTGAATTAGTACAAATGCAAAAGATTTAGACATCAATTGGCAAAGAAAAAGATTGAAGATTAAATTGGTAGAATTACAATAAATTTTAGACATTTTTGGTCATTTTTTATTAAATGGCATGGTCTTGTTAGTGAAGAGTATATATTAATTAACTGACAAAACATTTATTAGAATAGTGAAATATATTTATTTTTTTTAATCGAAATTAAAAGAGTGAATTGAACGTTGCAAACGTTTCTTTAATCAGAATTTTTTTGTTGCTTTGCTGACTCTTAGCTGAGACCCGTCTGCGTATCTTTCCTACGTGGTGACCATCGAATCACTGAGCAGTCGCGCCCATCTATGGTACAGAATTTCCCCGTTGCCGTTGACCGTCGTTTTTGTTCTTCTCTTCTTCCGCAAAGAGCCATCGCTGAAACGTGCAAAATGACCAACCCGCGCGCCCGCCATCCTTTTTCATATAATAGAGCCGCTCTCAACTCTTGGAGCAATCCAAGAACTGAAAGACTCGAGCGCTCTCCATGGAGGCCGAGTCGTCTCCGTGCGTGACAATCCCAACTCCCTCTGTTGCCCTTTCATCGCCTGACGTCCAATTGTCGTCTCCTTTCTCACCCCGTTGCGTTTACTGATGCAGGTTCGAGAGCAGCGAGATGCTGGCGACCTTCTTGGCGTCAACGCCACTCTTGGAGGAGTCGTGGAGGCTGTGCAGCTTAGCAAACTCCATCGCGCCGAGGAGCTTCGTGGCGGACCAACGCGGTGAGGTCGGGTACATGGCGTTCTCGGGCGTCCAGGTGATCGACGGGTCCGAGCCGAGCTGTGGGACCCTGATGGCGCTGGACACGTGCGGATGGGAGCACTGTTCTCGCCGTTGAGGTCAACGGTGACGGCGACGAGACAGTCAAGGTGGACGCAGGATTCTTCCGTCTCTTCCTGGAATTTTACCAGCGACAGGATTTCCAAAACCAGGTATGCAGTATGCCTTGTTTGACTTTGGCTTGGAAGACATTACATCTTCATAAGTCCAACATCATCAACTTCCACAAAATTACGGTTTAGCTTTCAGTCACCCTCCTCATAAATTGATCGGCCTATGGACTTTGCATATCTTGTGATTCATAATCTGGATTGTTTGTTCGTCAGTCAAAGTCCGTACCTACTGTTCACGACATTTCAAGAGGGCCACGGTTTTACTTTATTTTCAAAACAGAAAAGAATCAAGAAGATGGCGGTTGGTAGATATAAACATTTGCATGGCAGACTAAGAACTTCATAAGGCATGCGTCTCTGCATTTTCTTGCCTCGCATTGATTGCAGATTCTTTTTCTTCACTTTTGACAGCCAGTTCATCCTGTGCACTTGATAACAACGAGAAAAGAGTGTTGCGTTTGACAGCAAGGGATTGCAATATTCCTTTGAACCAAAGTTTATATATATTTAATTTAATCTAATGCGATTTAATTTTCCAAGGCCTTATCTGGAAAAACTCATTGAAAATTTGTTTTCAAAATGTTTGTTTGCTAGTCTACGAATTCCACAAATCCTCCTAGTTTAAATGGATTTGGTGGGATTACATCAAAAGCAAATTAAGATTCTAGTTCTTAATCCTTATGTGTGAAGGTGATGTGAGGCTGTAATTAATTAAGAACTCTTGAAAATCTATTGACCATCCCTCATTCCAAAAATCCTGCTACTAATTTTTTTTCTTAGAAGGGAAAAAGCAAATTCATCTGAGAGCAACAGAGATGCATCAACTATTCAGGTTTTCTTCAGCAGAACCATATTGTTTTGTTGAACTTACCAGTCACAAACAGCAGGAAAGTCTTACTGAATTGTGCATGACTGCTCAAGAATGTGTTGAGAGATTAAGCTGGTTCAGTGTATGTATGTATGTATCACAGTTCTTGGACAATACTAAATTACTAGTCTAGGTTATTTGTGTTCTTCATAATGTGTGGGAAATCTAGGCGTAGTCTTTCTACAGAGCCATTAATGTATCGTAGTTTGTAGCGGTAAACCATTGATAGTAGTCTCCACAGTCCTTTCCTTTTTTTGGGAAGTCAATTGACATTAGCCATACCAGCATATTCAAACAAATAAAAAATTTCCCTTGGGTCCTGCACAATTCTTGCTTTCGATCTGAGAGTGAAAAACACGAAATCCTTCAAGTATTGAGCTGCTTTTTGTGCGCAGATTCAGGAATTTCTAGGAAAAGTTAAGATGATTATCCTCACAGGCCATTCCTTTGGAGCAACAACCGCCTCTCTCACTACTCTTTGGCTTCTCTCCCATCTACAGCCCAAGGCTTCTCCCATCTCGGTCCTCTGCCTCACCTTGGCACTCCCTTGCTCGGCAACAAGTCCCTTTCCCGAGCCATTCTCCAAGAAAGATGGGGTGGGAGCTTCTGTAACATCGTCTCCAAGCTCGATGTAGTACCAAAACTGCTCTTCGCTCCACTTACCGCCTTGACTCCTCAACTGCACTTGCTGCTTCAATTTTGGCAAGTCGCTATGGCTTCACCCAGTCCAAAACAGTTAGTTGGAGAACTGCAAAAACAAAATTTCGATGAATTCTTCAGCAACGTCAAAAAATGTGTTAAAGATGCTGCACAATCAGAAGAAGGGGTGGGGAACAATTTGTTTTGGCCATTGGGAAGCTACCTATTCTATTCAGAAGAGGGAGCAATCTGTCTGGATAATGCAACGTCTATTGTTAAGATGATGCATTTGATGCTCGAGACAGTCTCTCCAGCTTCCACTTTCGAGGATCATCTGAGGTATGGTTATTATACAAGACCACTTTCTTGGCATTTCTTGAAAAGAATAAACATCAATGACCTCTCCGAGTCAAGCTACGAAGCCGGTGTCTTCTTGGCATTACAATCCTCAGGAATAGATCCACAGGTAATTAAATGCTTCTCAAATCCGCAAGAGACACTATCTTCTTGGCTTCCTAATCCGACTCAAAAGTATAGTCTATCATTGCCCTTATTTTGTGGAAGGATTTTCTTGGAACAATCACTCTCTAGTATGTGGGGCAGAACTCTCCTTCGCTCTCTAAAACAAGGGCATGCAGAATGATGTAGACTTATACATCTTTTTGGTGATCGCTGAATGATAAGTACTCAGTCTTCACTTTGTGGGTTGTGTTCTTATCACTGTGCAGGATGACAATATTTCAAAACCAGCTAAAGATTGCCTGCAGATGGCTCGGCACATGGGACGTGCACCGAACCTGAACAATGGTTATCTAGCTATCAAACTATCTCAGATAACGCCCTGCAGGGCACAACTTGAGTGGTACAAGGCACGCTGCGATGAGTCCGTGGATCAACGTGGGTATTATGACACATTCAGGGAATTTGCAGCATCCAGGAGGGAGTTCACAATCGACATGAACCTGTTCAGACTCGGCGCATTCTGGGATAGGGTCATAGACATGGCAGTACGGAATGAACTCTCGCACGATTTCCACCGCATGCCCAAGTGGATCAATGCGCCCCATTTCTACATGCTCCTCGCCGAGCCATTGGAAATCGCACGCTATTACCATCGTGGCATGCACATGGAGAAGGGACATTACATCAAGCATGGAAGGAATAGGAGGTTCCAGATTTTGGAAAGATGGTGGAATCGGAAGGTTGCTGTTGCGGCGCAAGAACCACAACAAAATAACAACAGAAGGAGTAGGAGCAGGTTTGCAAGCTTGACTCAAGATTCTTTGTTTTGGGCGAGGGTGGAGGAAGCTAAAGACTGGCTCAAGAAAGCAGAAGAGGAAGAGGACCTGATTAAGTTGGAACCGCTTTTGGAGAACACGAATCATTTTGAGACGTACGCAAAGGAACTGATTAAGAACAAGGAGGTGTCCATAGATGTTCTGGCTAAGAACTCAAGTTACACATTATGGGCTGAGAAATGGAAAGATTTGAAGTCGAAGCTCTTGGAGCTACCTTCCACTCTTGTTTTGAATGGAATGGATTGTGATTACAAAGAGATCGAGGGATAGTGACATAAATAGTCTATGAACTTTAGCTCAATTTGTAAAGTGATTTTTAAATTTATAATTTGTTTAATGTGTTTCCTGAATTTTAACTTAATGTGCAATCTAAACTTTTAATATATATTGAAGGGAGTCATTGAACTATTTGAAAATGTTTTAAATCAAGGAAAATATTGAATATTTCCATTAAAAAAAACTTCTTTTTTGTTTTATTTTGTTTTGTAGTGAAATGCTTACCTGTAGAAATAAGGAAATATCAAATTGGGACATTACAAATTGAATTTTATTCTACTGGCCCTCCCCAAATAGTGGAATTCTATTGGTCCGTGCCAAAAATGTATTTAATTATTTTCATGTTGGTAAATATTTGACGAGCATGGGTAAGTCTATATAGCTTTATAATAACTTTCTAAATTACCTACTTTCGCTCATAGCTTTGCAAATAACTAATCTTCATTACATAAGTTACTAAGATTTTGAATTCGCTAACCCTTATTCATGCGCAATTTCCGACATATATCGACTTTTGTCAGATTAATTAAAAGGTAGGCTTGTGAGTATATATACATATATATAAATATATATGCTAAATTTTGAGTATATTCTTATAATAGGGTTAGAATTAGAACTGAATTTTCTAGGCTGGGAAGCTCGGGAATGGCCTGTATGGAACGATGGCTCTAATGGCCTCTCTCTGAAAAACTCCGCTTCTTTCTTCGCAGACTACCTCCGTCAATCTCTCCAATGGCGATCACCTCCGTTCGCCTTCTCATTCCTCCTTCCTTCACGTAGCCCTCTCTCTCTCTCTCTCTCTCTCTCTCTCTCTCTCTCTTCTCTGTGATTGAATCCATACTCGGTTCAACGTATCATCTGGGTTTCGTTGCAGTGCTCTGTTTTTGGTCTGTTGTCTTCGAATTCGTGGAAAAACCTCTGCTTATAGATGTGGGTTTGCAATTTGGCGTCGTTTGTCGGCCCTGCGATTGATCATTCGCGTTTTTGCATGTACAGACTATTACCAGCTTGAGGCAAATGCTGGGAGGTAAAATTGCCGGCAAGTGTTTTCCGTGTTTCGGTCCAGTTTTGAGTCGTTCGTCGTAAACTAGATTGGCATTTGATTGATGCTGTCGCGCTGATGAGCGGTTTTCGGGTTTTTTTGTAGAGGCTCTGTGTGATTATAATAAGGTTTCGAACCTTTGTGTGAGAGCTGGGATTTCTTCGGGGAATCCGGAGAAAGCACCACCCAAATTCTCAAGGGACAAGAAGATGGTGCCTGATTCAGATCCTCCAAGCCTTAAGAATACCGGATTCTTTGCATCGGTTTTTTGAATCAACGTCCGATCTAGAATTTTTTTTTTTTTACCCTTTGCGTGCGATGACATCTTACTTTTAGTTATGCTCCCAAGTGTCTTGTTCCATGACTAAATTCATGTTGCTGACCTATGTTTGTCTGTCTAAATTGGCTTGCCGTACGAAGCTTGTGGTTTTGACCGAGCTGGAATGAGCACAGAGTGCGGTATTCCCAAGTATAGAAGGTTCTTTGATTATGTTTAGAATGATATTTTACATTTAGCAGACATTTCAATGGATAGACGTTACTGATGGGTGGAAATATTTCATTCTGGATGATTTGATATAACAGCCACTCTTCTCATTAATTTGTTTTAAACTAATTATATCAAAGAGGGTTTGAGTATGTTTTCATGGCTATTCTATATCTTTTATTTTGGATAATTAAGTGACTGGGAAGAACTGGAATAGAGATCTTGCTGTGATGCTGCATCATTTTTCATGCCTAACGCTAGTCTTCAAGTTATGCACTCTGCATAACCTTGTGGTATATATGTATTTTAAGCATATGTGGTCATGTTTGTATGATTGCACTCTCATGTTAAGCTTTCATGCCGAATGTGACAATTTGTAATTTTGTCTCCATTGTATAATATGTTGACTCGTTCTTTTGTAGCTAAGACAAACCCTTCCAGCTTTTATTTGTTTTTTGCAGTCCAAAAGCAGCACTCTGCTTATTATGAAGAGATGAAGCAAATATGCAGGGACAGTTCAATCAGAAACCAAGTTATGGGGGATAAATTTGAAATTGAAGGGTGCTCTAGTACATATATACAAATTTTGGATAAGGAAGGGGTAGAAATAAAATAGGTGGTGAGAATTGGAAGCCAGCTCATTTAATTGAAAGAGCCTTCTACATAGGGAACATTTTTGTCAAGTGAATGTCTTTGGGTTACTTCAATTAGAATGTGTCTATGGAAGTAGCATAAAATCAGGATTGGGGTCATGCCTAAGAAATTAAAGGAGGACATTCAAGGAAGTTTGTTGGATTTCAGTTGTTATAAATGAAATGATACTGTGAAAGTACAATAATGTGTTGTAGTTAGCTGACTTTGCCTATGGAGAAGATTTGTTGTTGGTTCTTGCTTAAATAAAATCTTTTCAGTTTCTTCATGGGGCTTCTCTGTTTTTTTTTTTTTCATCTTTTCAAGTGTCTAATTGTGCCTAAGATCTTTACTGTCTCTCGATTTTTTACTCTAATTCCATTACAATTCATTAGGAGTTTGTTCATTCTAAATGGGCCTATAGGTGATATTGGGCAAGGAGGTATGTTGGATGGAGAAAGTTTACCACAGCACAGGCTAGTGCAGCTCATTATGCCCTTGTGTCTCTTGAAAAGGCTGATCGAGTAAATTTTATGATTACCCGAAATGTTGACTAGTCACTGGATGTGGAAATTTTGTGACATTTTCAGAACTTGGAGGATGAAGTTGGATATTAATAATTCTTCTGAACTTATTTCAGGTTGCACCATCGTGCTAGTAGCACCATTGACCTGGAATGCCCAAAACCAAATAATGCAAAGCTAAATGAGCCAACGATCTCGTAATCGTAACAATTAAATGATAATCGACTTTAAAACCAAGGAGGATACTACCTCAACTATAACTAAATGCTAACAAAATGGCTCTTATGCACTAACAAATCACTCACCTGAAGCAATTATTCAAATATAAATGCAACACGAAACTTGCATGCAAAACCCCAAAATTTCGATTCGACTAAAACATTGCTTAAAAACAACTCCAGTCAAGACTCACAGCTCCACAACACCATAAATCACAATTTTCATGAAATTTCAAAGCTCAACATCTAGAAATTGGACTTTGCGGCTCAAATCTCACATATTTTCGAACTTAAGCCCTAAATTCGAAAACTACTCCAATCGGACAAATGAAGGGTTTGAGTGCTCACTATGTTGCGAATCAGAGTAATTTCGCATTGGCGAGGCTCCCATGATAAGGACGCGTAAAATGCTCTCTCTCTTCTTCTTCGTCTTTTTGTCCTTTTTCTTTCTTATTTTCCTTCTTGCACTTTCTTTCAGTCCAGGGAGCTCTCGATCCCTTTAAAAGTTGAACATCCACTGTTCTGCTTGTTGACCGAGTCAGTAGTTTTCTTTTCCTTTTTTGTGGCATCAAGTCAAATATTACATACTTTGTCTAACTCCAGACATAAAGAACGCGTGACCAATCGAACAACTGATGGTTTTGCAAAGTCAAAAATCAACTTCCGCAATAGCGTCCACGACTAGCTATAATTACATTGCAAAAAAATAATTTATTTGTAGGCACATTCACTCTCCATTCCGTAACTTGACCGAAACCTATTCCTACATGTGTTCTTGTCTGTCGGCGCAACACTCAACCACATCTCTATGTTACTCAAGTGCCGTGCGAAGTCTTAGCCAATGACTCGACTCAAGCACCCAAACTCCTTTGCTGACTCGGCGAGCCTATCCACGGAATTGCTCACTCTTCATAGACAACAATTTAAGGAGAAAAATCATAAGGAATTGAAGCCCCGACTAGGTCAAGTATATGTTAGGTCCAAATTAGGTATATCTCACCAATTTTTGTATTATGTAACTGGGACCATCTTCAACTAGACCCAACCCATCCATTTGACAGCTTTAGTCTATTGCAAATTAAACCTTCACAAACCAATCTAAATCTCATATCTATCTATCTCAAAGAGAATGAGAGCCTGGGACTCGGTCCATTAGATCTTGGGAACGAAAGATGTAGCTTCAATTTAAAATTCTCTACTCTCTCATAATCTAAGGAAACAAGCCGCAGATTCACAATATATGATTCCTAATGATAATGAATCCGGAGGAAGATGATATATGTTGCCGTCGCCTCAAGTAGTCCTGAACGTTACGTGTCAAGAAATGTACTAGTTCCTCCTCTCAACAAGCCAAAGCCCTCTCTCTCCTGCACAGGTTCATGTACTTGAGGAAAAAGAAGTCTCGCACGTGCAGAACTCCTCTAGTCAACCGGTTAGATGGGTGATTGAAAGTGATAGCTTTAGTTTGGTGGAGATGGTTCTGGGCCAGGCCGACCCCCCATGGAATTTAAAGGACATTACCGCAAAATGCCAAGAAATGATGAATTTTTGCAATCCCGTCCAGGTCTTCCACTATTCACGCGAAGCAAATATGGCGGCTGATTGGGTGGCCAGATCACACCGCGCTAGGAAACTTCCTATAAATTGGGTGAGCTATCCTCCTCTTTCTCTCTCGGAAATTCTTTGTTTAGAATTCTATCCATTGATGTCGTGTAAGACTCATTTTCTCTAATGAATGAATGAAGTACTTCCTTTTCAACCAAAAAAAAAAATAGAAATGTACTAGTTAAATCTCTAAAAAATGAGAAAGAGAGTTAGGCCCTGCCCAAGCCAAGGTAGGCCTCCGTTCCAATCAAGGGCATGGGAGACAAGGGACCGTGCCCAGCATGGCCCGATTGCTGGCCCTAAGTTTTGCTTTTTGGTGATGGAAGATTTTTTTTTATCCTCGCCCGCATTTTTACGGAGGAGAGCTTAGTTATCTTTTCTGTTCGGTTTCTTTTTTCTTTTTCGTTTAATTGACACAGGCGTTTAGTAATTAGGGGGGGAGATTTTGTTGATACAAAACATAAGCAGGGACTAATTTAATCTTGGGACAAAACCTATATACAGTGTACTACTCATATTTTAAAAGTTCCACCGTCATGTTGTCGAGATACCGTAATGAGATCTCATGGCATTGCTTGCTTCAGAATATCCTAAACGATGCAAGACAATTTATAGACAAACTATTCAAAAAATTCAACGATCAATGTGATATATATTAGAGGATGGGAAAATTTAAAAAAAAAAATTGTTAAATCCATTACAATTGTATTGGTAAACCTTTTTATGTTTTTGCCAATTAGATTCTAAAATTTTTGTATTCATGTCATTTTAGTCCATCTGGCTAATTTTGGCCGGTTAACATTGACGTGAACACTAGTCGTTGTACATGGCGCGATATGCACTAACATAAATAATTTTTAACAATATTTTATTATTTTGAATTTTTAGTTTTTTCTTTCTTTTTTTTTTTTTCCCTCCTTCTGGCTAGAGGAAGATAGAAAGGAAAGAAAGAAAAAAGAAAGAGAAAACAAAAACTTGAAAAAAAATTAAAAATATCATTAAAATTGTTAACTTCAGCGCTAATCAATCAAAATTGATCCATGGACTGAATTAGCACAAATGCAAAAGATTTAGGACTCATTGCAAAAAGAAATTACGATGAAATTGACACAATTATAATAGAATTAGGATTTTTTTTTCTTGGGTAATTTTCCAATTAAAAGGCAGGATCTCGTTGAAGACTAAATTCAAAGCATTTATTAATTTACAGACAAAACATTTATCAGAATTTTTTGGGGGTCAAAATTAGAAGAGCGAATTGATGGTTGCCAAAGCGTTTGCTCAATTTGAACCTCAGGAAAGTTTCAGAAGAGTGAGATACTGTCAACGAGACCGTCGAAGAACGGTGAGATACTGTCAACCCCTTTTCCGCACCGTATCTCCACAGAACCATCGCAGCGCCGAGCAACGCCTCCTTCCGCGTCGGTTCGCCCGCCCGCCATCCCCTTCATATATAAATATGCACTTGACTCTCACTTATGGAGGCCGGATCGTCGCCGTGCGTGACGAACCCAACTCTCCATTGCCCTTTTGTCGCCGGAGGTCGAAGTGTCGTCCCCTTTCTCATCCAATTGCGTTTACTGATGATGCAGGTTCGAGAGCAGCGAGGTGCTGGCGACTTGCGAATTCTTATTTTGAAAGATCCATCTTTGTGTTCCCTGCAATCATCAACGAGATCGGAGGCTTGCTTGTTGACGAATTTGAAGAGTATTTGCCTTTTATGAATAAGAATCCAGTCTATATAATTGGGGTTCAATATCGGACCCACTTGATTAAAAAATTTAGAAACGAACGGTGAAGCTACATCTAGTGCAACCAAATGTCAATTTCATCGATGGATGAAGGGTATGGCCTCTCACTTCTTAGATCCATCTTCGTCGTTCAATATCTAACTTGTCGTTCTATATTTTCTTCACCTCGACTTTTCCGTGGCCTAAATCCAAGATTAATCGTCCTATGTGAGTGAGTGGTACCGGAAAATTGGCTAGCAAATTGCTGGTTGCAATGGTCTGTGCCATTGTGTTTCATAACTTTGTTTTGCTCCATTATTACAAAGCTGGAACGACCAACAATTTTAAGGCAAATAAAAAAAGAAGAAATTGTTCAAACAGCCACAATTCAATGTACGTGACATGGGTATCGGCCTGATTTGATGAAACTCGAGCCTTCAATAGTCTTTTACAATCCCAGCCGATGTCGTGTCGGTCACTTTTCTTCTTAGAAATTTGACTTAGCCATAGTAAAATCGCCTTTTCCATATTAAGTTAAGGCGGTTTTCGGTTCTTACATCCTCGAAAGGCTAGAAAGAGAAAGTAAGAGCTCCATCATAAACTCGACTAGTTTCCGCGACATTTAGCATAGAAGAAGTTGAATGCTCGCTAATTTTCAGGAGATGAAGAAGCTTGAATTGAATTAATGTTGTTGACATCTAAATTTTGACGACCACGAGGAAATAAAATAAAAATCACATCAGAACAAGAAAAAGAAAAAATGGGGAAAATCAATCTGATTGATTATGCATGGAGATTAGAAATTCTGATGAATATTCAGATTTTAATAAATGCAGAAGCAATTAGGAGTCAAGTGAGTGAAAAGTAAGAATTTTTATAAAATGGAAGGAATCAAAACAAAATCGAGCTAATTATGAAATCATACTCCGATTTGCAACCATAAATTGATGCAATAAAATATGAAAATTCAAAAATTGACGTAGAAAATGGCTGTCTGGAATCATTATAAAAGAGAGCCACAATGTTCGTGACAAAGGGCAGTTGAACTCGAAAAAATTGAGAGAAAAAATTCAGAAGCTTTTGTCCATCTTGGTTAAAAGAGAAAACCATTTCTCTTTTCTTTCTCTGACAAAGAAAAGAAAAAAAGAAAGAAACAGCGAGAGAGAAGAGACGTGAGCCCGGCAAGAGAGAGAAGTGACGTGAGAGAACGGTGAGGAGAGAGAAAAAAAAAACAAAACAAAATAGAATCACTACACATCTTCTTCCTCCCGCACCCATCGCCTGCGTCTTCCCCGCGAAGCTCGCCACTCGATCTCACTCGCCGACGCCACCCCTGCTGCTCGTCCGCGAGCACCGTGCGACACCTTTGCAACCGCCCGTCCTCTTTCGTCGCCGCACCACAGCAGCCTGCGTCACTGCCGACTGCTGCTTTCCCTCCGCCCAACGGCGTCAGCTAGCGACCTGCTCACCTCCACTTGCAACGCCATTCGAACACCGCCCTTGCCTGCGCCTCTGACCGCTCGAGCACCAGCAGCCCGCGGCACCACCGCCTGTGACGCCCCTCACCGTCGCCGCCCGCCAGCCCTCTCCGGAGCTCCGATGCCGGCCACTATCTGCTCAGTGCCGACCAACCTACTGCCCCCTTTCCTTAGGTTGCTTAGGGGCTGCATGGAAACGTTCCTAAAAAGTGTTTCTAGAACACTTTTATTTTTTTGTTCCCGGGAACAAAAAAAGCACAGAAACGCGTTTGGTTGCATTTCTGTTCTTTTGTTCCTTGAACACAAAAAGAACAAAAAAAACTTACTTCTTGTTCTAGAAACAATTTTGAAGAAACGTTTCTTCTTCTCTTCTTCTTTTCTTCTTCTTTTTTTCTTCTTTTTTCTTTCGCCGGTCGCCGGCCTTGGCCATGGCCGGCGACCGGCCATCGAGGGTCGGCGACGCCATTAAGGGTCGGCAACCTCGCCGGAGCCTCGCCTTGGCTGGGCGAGCTCGGGCTCGCCCAGATCCGGCGAGGCTGAGAGTCGCCGGCCCCCGATGAGCTCGAGCTCGCCCAGCCATGGTGAGGCTCGGCCTCGCCGAATCTGGGCGAGCCCAAGCTCGCCCAGCCAAGGCGAGGTTCGGCCTCACTGTGCGTGGGCAAGGTCGAGCCTCGCCTTGGCCGGGTGAGCTCGGGCTCGCCCAGATCCGGCGAGGCCGAGCCTCGCCATGGCTGGGCGAGCTCGAACTCGCCCAAATCCAGCGAGGCCAAGCCTCGCGTGGTTGGGCGAGGCTGCCGCGGCCGAAAAAAATAAAAAAAGAAAGGAAAAAATGAAAAATAAAATAAAAATATTAAAAAATTAAAAGAAACAAAAAAAGAATAAAATTTATCAAACGTGTTTCTGTTCATTTTTTATTTCCGGAACAAGTTTACCAAACGCGTTTTTTTATTCAAAAATTGTTTGCCGGAACGAAACACTTTTTTATATTTACGTTCACAGGAACAGAAAATGAACAAAAATAAAAACACACGCGCCCTTACTTTTCTTTTTATTTTTATCTTTCATTTATTTTATGTTTTTTTTTTAAAGTCTTGCCATTATTGTACCAATTGGAACATTGGGAGTTGATTTTCATTTTATTGCGGTCATTATCCACAAGAGTTTTGCTCAAAATTATTGTAATTATTTAATTTGATTCATAAGACGTCGGATCATTTTTTAATTATATTAATTTTTGGGGCATTTTGATGGTATTTTTATTGTTAAATCATTATAATTATTAATTTAACCCGTAAGACCTCAAATCAAATTTTTAGTTATTTTAAATTTTCATATATATTGTGATATGTAGGGTTAAAACAATCGTTAATTTAACCCGTGAGGCAACCGATTACTTTTTTGGTTATTTTAATCCTTCTTTTGGTGGATATCTTGTTTAGCTTAGATGTAATATCATAATTTTTTTCTTTGAAAAATATTTAAAAAAAATCTAAAATCATATCTTGCATCGGAGCTGTTGGTTGAGTAAATTAGGATTGCATTTTTAGGATTGCACATTTAGATAACTTTTGGAATAGATTAGGATTGAATTTTTTTAGATAGACTCTTAAATAATGTTGGCACATTTTAATAATCTCTTTTTTTTTTCTAAAAAATAGTTTTCTAAGATAGGATAGGGTTTAAGTCAAATTAATCCCTAAAATAAATTATAAAATTATTCATTTTTCAAATAGTTTAATTAGGGTTTTTATTAATTCCGAATTTCAATAAAAAAAAAAATGCAAATATATTAGGTGCATGTTAATTAGTTTGCATAATAGGTTCATTTAATTAGAATTTGTTTACTAGCAAAATTAGGTCATGTAGTTAAAATACATGTTTTAATTTCAAGATAAAAGAAAACCCAAAAAAATAATTGCTTGCTTTGTGTGATGCAATTTATTTTTATTTTTTTATTGAATGTTTAATAGTAGATGAGCATCTATGTGGTCACCATATTTGCATCATAGTAATTTAGCTTAAAATAAATTCAAGCTGCCTACAAAAATATTTTTGAAAATAAAAAGAATAGTACCGAAAGGGTATTAGAGAAATCTAGTATAACCAACTCCCCATACCCAAAAGTTTCTAATTCGTAGGAGTAAAATAATTCTCTCATTATTTTACTTAGGTGTCTAATCGACCTACTGAAAATTGAGTAGTGGCAATTCTTAGATAAAATCTATTTGCATGTTAAAAATTTGAATATAAGTCGCGAATTGGTATGGACTTGAGAGAGCTCGAGCTAAGTTTGAAACTTAGTAGTCCATTAGCCTAAATCCTAGGTGGTGCACTTGAAATTTAGGTCACGACAAATGTCAAAAGGCATGATCTTTTAGTATGTTGATTTCGGAAGAAATCTATTCACGACTATAAGGGTGGGAGTTTCTCCACATCTTTAGAACATGGAATTCACATGACCACCCAAGCTCGTCTAGGTTTTTCCTAGGGTTTCTGGAATGTTCTCAGGAATAGGCAAAATGGTAATTGCACCAAGTTCTAGAATTCTCTCATAGGTCGAGAGATGCGATCTCATCCACCAAACTGAAAGGCGATCAATGGTTGTAATTTGAGAGCCTCTAGTATAAAAAGGAGTGCCCTCCTTCTCATTGTATTAATCCAAGCCACTTTCTCTTCCAAAGCTTCTATCTCTAAAACTCTTTCCCAACAATCCGGAAAAGCAAGTGAGCAAGCGATCCCAAGAAAGAAAGCCTAGGCATCCCAAGTTCCCAAGAAAGACTTAGCTTTAGGCATCCCGCGTCCCAAAGTGTACTGATGAGAATTTGACTCCGTGGAAAATTGAGCAAAAAGCCACTGAATTGGCCTATTTCTTACCATACCAATTAAAGTATTTTGAATTAAACTTGAACTAAAGAAGAAATTCTTTCCTAGCTTCAAGGAAAAAATTCAAGAATTCTCTATTCTTTCTTCAACATAGCATAGCTTAATATAAAATTTTCAGAACCTTCATTTAAGCCAGAGTATACATATATGGAACGTCCATAAAACAATCTCCGAGAATACTTCCTATTGAACGCCCTGCTTTATTCACTCAATACAGATTCTTGGAGAAGGTATTCTTGAATGGGAATCTACATTGGTTTGTTTCCAAGCATGCGGTATTCTTGAATGAGAATCTACATTGGTTTGTTTCCAAGCATGGATACAAATCAATAGTCATGTTCGTGGATACAGATCAATAGTCATGTTTGATGTCGCCAATGAGGTGTTCCATGAAATGGCTCTATCAAAAGAGCTTTCGCACATGGTTAGTGTCAGCAAAGTAGTGGTGTTGTCAGTATCGAATGACTTGCTGGCTATATGCACAGTAGTAGTTGGGCATCCTGGACAGCATTCCGCTTGTTCTGTTTGGGTTATGAAGGATGCCTGAGTCTTGGACTAAGCGGTATTCTTTTCCGATGGATGGACAAGTAAAAGGATTTGATGGCTTCACAATGAATGGTGAGCTTCTGATGGTAATAGATGATGAAGATGAACGAGTTTCTTGGAATCCACAAACTCAACAATTTGCAAATTGCAAATGCTCCACTAGCAATGCAATTCAATTTGGCCACAATGGTAGAGAGCCTTGTTTCACTTTAGAGAAGATTTGATTTCCACTACATTTACCTGTATTATAGTTTGGTCCAACATATTCTTGTTCAAAACTCGCGTAAGGAGAGAGACTAACGTCAAGAGCAGCTCTTGATATTGTCACTACCAATATCCAAGCTAGAGAGCGATGAGAGATGCTGGCGAGCATGGAGTACCTCACCTGGATAAACGGAAAAGAGAATTGTAGAATTTCTATATATTTCGGATTACAAAAATGTATAAGCTTTACAAGATTCAAATCAGGTTTTTGTATCCTGTTGATCGTATGTGGTTGAGAAGCTTCACTCTTGCTTTCTCTCTCTTCATGATTTCAAGGGTTGTTTGGAGCAGGTTCTATTTTTGAAATCGAAAATATTTATTGAAATTGAATATGTTTGATATATTATCCTAAATCAAAACAAAAAAACTATAATTTCATATTTGATCCGATGTAAATTTTTCATATTATATAATGAAGTAGAAAATAAAATAAAATAAATAGCCTCGTGTAGTTCTTAATTTGACCCAAAAGGTCACAGGGAATCGACCATATAGGTCTGAAATCTACTCACTTCACAGAAACATCCATAGAGCCTAACATTTAGAAAAATTCCACACGTGTCAAAATCGTGATATGTCACGTGACAAACAGAGAGATGTAAGGAATACTGCACCGAGCTCTTTTCCTGCCTTCTAGCTTCCATGGCGAGTCGTTCTCAGTAACAAAAAGAATCTCTCCAAGATCAAACGTTCATCTCTCGTTTGCACTCGCTCTTCTTCCTCAACCGCCGACCAAATAAACTTCTCTCTGGACTCCACAAAGTCCTCTCCCTATGGCTTATGCATGCTTTGTCTGTCCATTTCCTCCTAGTCTCATCCTCCCTCTTAAACCACCGGCCTCTGTGCTCATAGCCACTCTTACATTTCACATAAAACAAGCATAAGAGACAAAACTCTGTTGATTTCTGATGGTAACTGTGACCATCTCAATCTCTTCTCTCTCCATCATTCTTAGGAAACGGAGAGCTCATGACTATGCATATGCATATGCCAAGAAGGGCCGGCGATGGTGGGGGAGCATTGGCTAAGGTCGCCGGGCCTTGGCCAGGGGCCAGCGACGCTAGCTAACCAACGGCGAGGGCTCGCAAGCACTCGCTGGATCTGGGCGAGAACAGCGACCCTCGTCACCTCCCCGCCATCGCTGGGAAGGGCCGACAACAGTGGGGGAAGCATCGACCGAGGGCCGTGCGACCCCGGCCGACCCTCCCCCCTCTGTCGTCGACCCTTCCTAGTAGTGGCAAGGAGGCAGCAGTAGAGAGGGCTCAGCCCTCAACCGCCCCTTCGGCCCCTTTTTATTTTAAGTTTTAATTTTTAGTTTTTTAATTTTCAGAATATTTTAAATAAAATTAAGTTTAAATTTAATTAATTATTTATATATCAAACACAAAACGACGTCGTTTTTGCAATTTTTCGTCACATCGGCGTGCAAAACAATGCCGTTTTGCATCAAACTCGCCGAAAAATTGTCACATCGGCAATTTGACTAGATTTTGACTAGAGTGGCACTTAAGTGATTCACTTTACTCCAAAACTGGCACTTTAAGTGTACATTTCCGAAATTTTGGCACTCAAGTGTCCCTCTGTGCCAAATTTTGGCACTTGGACTGTTATTCTGCCTCCTTTTTTTCAATGACTTGACACGTCTCTTTTTATAGCATAAGACTTCCATTTAACATTGAAAAGTCAAAACCCGTGCTCCTTTGACAGGGGGATTGCCAAATCTTAGCCCTGATTTTTTTTTTTTTGGTCTAAAAGATAGTTCTTATTTAAGTAGTCATAAAAGTCGCAATATTACAACCAAAGCTAACAGGACATCCGGAAGCGATTGCATCAGCCGCAACAACTTAGCCCTGATTTGTCACCGTAAATCTCTCAAGTATGCGTCTCTCACCTTCTTTCACAATCTTTTCCTTTTCTGATTCACTTATATTCACTCGCTATCATTTACGATTTCACAGCCATAATTATTTTCTTATTCTTTCCTTTAATTTCCTCTCCACTCCATCTTTTCATATACGTTGCGCATGAACGCCCAATATTCGAGTGAGTGTCCATTCTTTCCATATTGCTGGCCAAATCCCATTGATTTCCCTCATAATTTCAATTTTTCCGAAAGAATGCCAAGCAATCCGGAGGTGTCTATGAAGGAATGAGAATTCAGTTTGTCCTCATCACTCCGAGCTCTCGATCTTTCAATGATCAATAGCTAAAAATGTGAGATTGCTTTTATGATGATTTGCCAAGATCGACTCCTCTTATTATGCGAAAGATGATTAGTGAGACCAGGTGGGGTTGAGCTTTTGGACGCGGGATATCTTGGCCAAAGTCGTGGAGAATATTCCATGAAAATTCTATCTTTCTTTTCCTTTTTCTAATTCATTTCCCTCAACTTACGGTTTGACAAAATTGCCCGTGATTTCGCAGCCAACATATTTGTGTCCTCTTGTGCATTCCGGTATTCTTAGAAAAAGATCCCACGAGTTCCTCCACTTATCTGGCCAAAATCTACTAGAGGGAAGATTTACTAGAGAGAAGATTTCTCTAATTGATTGGCTTCCCTCATCTTTGCGGAAATTGTGACCCCCAAGTTTCAGATTCTCATGTGTGCAATTCATAATCGAGCATTTTCTGAGGATTTGTTAATCCGTGTGCCAACTCGGAGCATGTTCATGGCTTCATGAGTTAAAGCATAAAAACGCTAGCTCATATGAAATTTATTGGATGCGGGCATGCTTTACAAGAACTAAACATGCAAAGTAAAAATTGATATTTATATTTTTAGAGATCAGTTTGGATCCTTAATTTTATTATGCAATAAATGACTAAATGTAAAGTCAAAATTTAGGTGTCAATTTTGATTCTTGAATATTTGGTGATATCAACCCATGAATTATATGTAGAATATAAAATTCTTTCTAGTTTTGTTGATTTAAAAGAAATAAATAATTAACTGTTTTTCAACATCTCGCAAAAACTCAGTCCCCTTACATTTAATAGATCGGTCTCTTGCAGAGGTGGCATAATAAACTTCAACTCATATATAATGGCTTGGGTGAAAATGGATGATTGCCTAAAATTTGGCATATGGGTAGAAATGGGTTGATTAACCAGAAATCAATTATTTACGGGTTGTAGTGGGTTCGGAAAGAAACCCACTTTAAGACACTTAATGAAAGTATAATGCTAAAATTGTTTATCCTAGACCAAACTTTTGTGTGATGTCAAGCCGAGAATACTGGAATTCTTCTAGGTCATGAGTAATTTCGAAGAAATTATATAGGTAGAGAGAAGAATCTATTTATAGGCACCTTCGCTGCCTATTCTATAACCCTAACTCCAAACCTGTTCACACGTGTTTTGGTCCATCAGCTCGGCGCGCACCTCCATCTCCATGTTGCTAAAGTGCCACACAAAGTCCTAACCCATGACTCGTTCCATTAGATCTTGGGAACCAAATGTGCAGCTTCGATGGAAAATTCTCCACTCTCTCATGATCTTAAGGAAACAAGCCACGGATTCACAATATATGATGCCCGACGACAATGGGTCCGGAGAAAGATGAGAAAGGTCGTAGCCGTCTCAGCTAGTCATAAACGTCACGCGTCGAGAAGGTATTGGTCAAATCTTTTAAAAAAAAAAGTAGAGAATTTTTAGGCCCCGCCCAAGCCCAGGCAGAACTCCGTGCAGTCACGGGCATGGGAGACCAGGGAACGTGCCTTTGTCGACTTTTTTTGACTTCGCGGAGTATTCGTAGAACCCATCCTTCGTATGATCACTCGAAGCAGAGACTGACGAAAGACTGGAGCACTCTCCGTGGGAGCCGAATCGGCACCGTGCGTGACGCACCCAACTCTCTCTACTGCCCTTTCCATCTTCGTCGTGTCAAAGCGTCTCCTTCCTCATCCAATTGCGTTGACTGATGATGCAGGTTCGAGAGCAGCGAGATGCTGGCGATTTTCCTGGCGTCGGCGCCCTTCCTGGAGGAGTCGTGGAGGCTGTGCAGCTTCGTGGCGGACCGACGCGGCGAGGGCGCGTACCTGGCGTTCTCGGGCGTCCAGGTGATCGACGGGTCCGAGCCGAGCTGCGGGACCCTGATGGCGCTGGGCGAGTTTGGATGCAAGCGTCTGTTCTCGCCGTTGAGATGCAATGGTGAAGGCGAGGAGACGGTCAAGGTGGACGCCGGATTCCTCCGTCTCTTCCTGGAATTTTACCAGCGACAGGATTTCCAAAACCGGGTACGCAGTCCCTTTTGCCTTTTTGGACTTTTGACTTAGAAGACCGACTATGTGACTTTTGTTCTTTTTCTGGATAATTACGTTACATCTTCGTCAGTCGAACATCAACTCCCACGAAATTAGCCTTTACCTTTCCGTCACCCTCCTGATAAATTGATCGGTCTATGGATTTTGCATATCTTGTGATTCATAATCTGGATTGTTTGTTCGTCAGTCAAGTCAGTACCTACTATACGTGAATACAACATTTCAAGAGCCCATTTACTTGATTTTCAAAGCAGAAAAGAACCAAGATAATGGTGGAAAACATATAAAAATTTGCACGGCAGACTTAACTGTTGCGAGTATTTCGAAAGGCATGTGTCTCTCTGCATTTTCTCGTCTCACATTGCTTGCAGAGTCATTCTTTTCTTCTCTTTTAACAGGGAGTTCATTTGATGTACCTGATAACAACATGAAAAGAGTGTTGAGTTTGATAGCATGAGATTGCAATATTCGTTTTTACCAAAGTTCATATATTTTTAAGTTATTCTAATGTGATTTAATCTTTCAAGGCCTTATCTGGAAATACACACTCTGAATTTGTTTTTCACCGGGGAAAAGAAGAAAAAGAAGGCATGATGAGACATATATCCCCTTAAACATCTGCTATAGATATAAAATAAAGGTGTAAATGAAAAGAAAATGTTTGTTTTCTAACACATGAATTTCACAAGTCCTCCTAATTTGAATGGATTTGATAGGATTTAAAATTTACATAAAATGCTAATTAAGATTCTGGTTCTTAATCCTTATGTGTGAAGGAGATTGAGGCTGTAATTAACTAAGAACTCTTGAAAATCTATTGACCATCCCTCATTCTGAAAATGCTGCTTCTAATCTCTCGTCTACTAGAAAGCAGAATAGAAAATCATCTGAGAGCAACAGAGACGTGTCAACTATCAAGGTTTTCTCCTGAATAACCGTATTGTTTTGTTGATTTTACCTGTCACAAACAGTAAGACAGTCTTATTGAATTGTGCATGACCGCTGGAGACTGTTTTGAGAGATTAAGCTGGTACAGTAGATGTATACATCGGACAGTTCTTGGACAATACTAAATTACTTATCTGGCTTATTTTTGTTCTTCATATATCACATTCCTTTGGACCTGAGCAGGTCCTTAAAAGGCTCTGACATCCCGGAAGAGACGGGATAGTCCATGTGTTGGAAATCTAGATGTATTCTTTCTAGAGAGCCATTACTGTATTGTATTATGTAGCGGTAAATTGTCGATGTTGTCTCCACAGTCATCAGTCATTTCTTTTTTTTAGGGAAGTCATTGACATTAGTCATACCGGCATATTTGAAGTGATAAAAAATTGCGCTTGGGTCTTGCATGTATTAAGTTTTCCTCAACTCTAGCTCTCATTCAGAGAGTAAATCACTCGAAATCCTTCAAGCATTGAGCTGCTTTTTGTGTGCAGATTCAGGAATCACTAGGAAAAGTTAAGATGATTATCCTCACAGGCCATTCCTTTGGAGCAACAACCGCCTCTCTCACTGCTCTTTGGCTCCTTTCCCAACTCCAGCCCATCGCATTTCCCATCTCAGTCCTCTGCCTCACCTTCAGCACTCCCTTGCTCGGCAACAAGTGCCTTTCCCGAGCCATTCCCCAAGAAAGATGGGGCAGGAGCTTCTGTAACGTTGTCTCAAAGCTTGACATAGTGCCAAAACTGTTCTTTGCTCCACTAGCCTCTTTGACTCCTCAATTGCACTTGCTGCTTCAGTTTTGGCAAGTCGCAATGGATTCACCCAGTTTAGAACATCTTGCTGGAGAACTGCAAAAACAAAATTTTGATAAATTCTTCAGCAATGTCAAGGATTGTGTTAAGGACACCACACAATCAGAAGAAGAGGGGAGGAACAATTTGTTTTGGCTATTGGGAAGCTACCTATTCTTTTCAGAAGAGGGAGCAATCTGTCTGGATAACGCAACATCTGCTGTTAAGATGATGCATTTGATGCTCGAGATAGTCTCTTCAGCTTCCAGGTTTGAGGATCATCTGAAGTATAGTTATTATACAGGACTATTTTCTTCGCAATCCCTGAAAAGGATAAACATCAACAGCCTCTCTGAGTCAAGCTACAAAGCTAATGTCTTCTTGGCATTACAATCCTCAGGAATAGATCCACAGGTAATTAAATGCTTCTCAAATTCACACGAGACACTATCTTCTTGACTTTCTAATCCGACTCAAAAGTATAGTCTATCAATGCCCTTATTTTGATGAAGGATTTTTTTGGAACAACCACTCTCTAATACATGGGGCAGAACTCTCTCTCACTCTCTAATACAAGTGCACACAGAATGATGTAAACTTATACTAAGACGTCTTTTTGGTAATCGCTGAATGATAAGTCCTTAGTCTTCACTTTGTGGGTTGTATCTTTAATCACTGGGCAGGGTGACAATATTTCAAAACAAGCTAAGGATTGCCTGCAGATGGCTCCGCATATGGGATGTTCACCAAACCTGAACAATGCTCATCTAGCTATCGGACTATCTAAGATAATGCCCTGCAGGGCACAACTTGAGTGGTACAAGGCACGCTGCAACAAGTCCAAGGATCAACTTGGGTATTGCAACACATTCGAGATATTTGAAGCATCTAGGAGGGAGTCCATGGTCGACTTGAACCCATTTTTACTCACTGCATTCTGCAATGATGTCATACACTTGGCAGAACAAAATAGACTATCGCACAATTTCCACCGTATGTCCAATTGGATTGATGCGTCCCATTTCTATGGGCTCCTTGCCAAGCCATTGGAAATCGCTCACTATTATCGTTTTGGTATGCACCAGGAGAATGGAATGGAAGGAATAGGAAATTCCAGATTTTGGACAAGATGGTGGAATTGAACAATTGCTGTTGTGGTGCAAGAACCACAACAAAATAACAAAAAAAGGAGTAGGAGCAGGTATGCAAGCTTGACTCAAGATTCTGTGTTTTGGGCAAGGGTGGAGGAAGCAATAGACTAGCTCAAGATTGCAGAAGAGGAAATCACTTGCTATTACTTGTGGTATGCATCAGGAGAAGGGAACGGAAGGGAACGGAAGGAATAGGAAATTCCAGATTTTTGACAGATGGTGGAATCGAACAATTGCTGTTTGTGGTGCAAGAACCACAACAAAATAAGTAGAAGCAGGTATACGAGCTTGACTCAAGATTCTTTGTTTTCAGCGAGGGTGGAGGAAGCAAAAGACTGGCTCAAGATTGTGGAAGAGTCCCAAATAAGTTGGAACTGCTTTTGGCAAACATCAACGGTTTCAAGAAGTACGCAGAGGGGCTAATTGAGAGGAAGGAGGTGTCTATAGATGTTCTGGCTAAAAACTCAAGTTACAGATTAGTTACAGATTATGGGCTAAGGATTGGAAAGCTTTGAAGTCGAATTTCCTGCAGCCACCTTCTGATCCTGCTCTGAATGGAATGGATTGTGATTAAAGAAAGATTAATGACATTCATCATTGTTTATGAGGAGATCATCATCTCTGGTGCGATTGTGCTCAATGCAGACAACTGCAGAATAAGGAAATGTCAAATGGGGAAGCTGCATTTATTTATTGCAGCAACACTACAGTTGAATTTGATTATGGGTTCATGCCAAAAATTATTTGATGTATGTCGTCCAAAGGATGCTCAATCCTACAATTGTAGAGCATGTTCAGCAACTCTCTCTCTCTCCCCCTCTCCCTCTCCCTCTTTCCCCTCTGAATGGAATGGATTGTGATTAAAGAAAAATTAATGACATTCATCATTGTTTATGCGGAGATCATCATCTCTGGTGTAATCGTGTTCAATGCAGACAACTGCAGAATAAGGAAATGTCAATGGGCAAGCTCCATTTATTTATTGCAGCAACCCTACAGTTGAATTTCATCATTGGTTCGTACCAAAATTTTTTTGATGTACGTAGTTCAAAGGATGCTCAATCTCTCTCTCTCTCTCTCTCTCTCTCTCTCTCTCTCTCTATTGAGACAGACGCTAGATAGTTCAAAGGATCATCTGGGCTTCTAGGGGTATTCTGTTTTGCATTTGTGGAAAAGTCTCTGCTTTTAGCTGTGGATTTGCAATTTCACATCGTTTGCGCCTCCTTTTATTGATCATTTGTTTCTTGCATGTACAGACTTTTACGGGGTTGAGTCATTTGTCGTGAAATTGATGGCATTTGATTGATGCTGATGTGCTCAAGAGCGGTTTCGGGTTTTAAAGAGGTTCTGTGTGATTATAATAAGGTTTCAAAAATTTGTATGAAAGCTGGGAGTCATTTTCACGAGGTCTGTTCGTATAAATGCCCACATATCGGTTCCTGGGGTTTCTCCAGGGAATCCGGAGAAAGCACCTCGCAAATTCTTGGGGGACAAGAAGATGGTGCCTGATTCAGATCCTCCAAGCCTTAAGGACACTGATCGTTTGCATCAATTATACGATTCAAGGTCCTACCGTAGACTTTTTAACCCTTTACCTGCAATGACTTCTTACTTTATAGTTATCTTCCCAACTGTCTTGTTTCTTAGTGAGACGTCTGTGAGACGTCTGTTCCCTGACTGAATTCATGTTACTTATATGTCTAAATTGGCTTGCAGTACAAAGCTTGTGGTTTTGACTGGAGCTGGAATGAGCACGAGTACGGTATTCCCGGTTATAGATGGTTCTTTAGTTATGTTTAGAACGATATTCAATATTTAGCAGACATTATTTCAATAGATGGACATCACTGAAGGGTGGAAATGTATCAATTTAGAGATGATTTGATGTGTAACAGCCATTGTTCTCATTAATTTGTTCTAAACTAATTATATCAAAGATGGTTTGAGTGTTCTTTCACGGCTATTCTGTATCTTTTAATTTGGACAATTAAGTGACGGGCAAGAACTGGAAGAAAGGATGCTGCATCATTTTTCATGCCCAACACTAATCTTCAAGTTATTACACTTTGCATAACCTTGTATTATATATGTATTTTCAGCATATGTAGTCAAGTTTGTATGATTGCACTCTCATGTCAAGCTTTCGTGCTAATGTGACAATTTGTAATTTTGTCTCCACCGTATTTATTTTGGAGTGGCTCTTTCATAGCTAAGACAAACCCTTCTAACTTTTATTTGTTTTATGCAGTCCAAATGGGGCTTACAGCACGGATTTCAGACCAATTACCCATCAAGTGATCAGAACGCACGTGCTGGGATTTGCAGCTTCCCTGATTTCTCTCTCTCTTTTTCGGTTTGCTGATTTCATTATGTAAATAGCAACACTGTGCTTATTCTGAAGAGATGAAGTGAATATGCATGGACAGTTCAATAAGAAAGCAAGGTATGGAGGTTGAATTTGAATTTGAAGGGTGTTCTAGTACATATATACAAATTTTGGATGAGGAAGAGGCAGAAATGAAATAGGTGGTGAGAATTGGAAGCCAACTCATTTAATTGAATGAGCATTTTCCACGGGGAACATTTTTGTCATGCGAATGTCTTTGGGGTACTCCAATTGGAATGTGTCCATGGAAGTATCATAAAATCAAGGTTGGGGTCATGCATAAGAAAATAAGGGAGGACATGGAAGGAAGTAGTTTGGATTTGTGGTTCTTGCAAATGATATGATACTATGGAAAGTACAAAAACGTGTTGTAACTAGCTGACTTTGCATATGGAGAAGATTTGTTCTCGGTTCTTGCTTAAATAAAATCTTTTCAGTTTCTTCATGGGGCTTCTCTATTGTTTTAATCTTTTTAAGTGTCTAACCGTGCCTAAGATCTTCGGTGTCTCTCGATTTTTTACTCCAATTCCATTACAATTCATTACGAGTTTGTTCATTCTAAATGGGCTGCAGGCAATATTGGGCAACGAGCTATGCTGGGCAAAAGATCGCTTCAAGTGCCAAAAGTTGACACAAAGGAACACTTAAAGTGCCAAAAGTTACGAAAGTGCTAAAATATAAGCAAAATGAATCACTTAAGTGCCAATCCAGCCAAAATGCTGACGTATGCAATTTCCGGTGAAGTAAGTGCAAAACGACGTTGTTTTGCATGCTAATGTAGCTAGATAATGCAAAAACAACGTCGGTTTGGTATTTATGTGGTAAAAAATTAAATATAAAACTAAATTTATTTTAAAAAATTTAAAATAAAAATACAAATATTAAAAAGAAAAAAGAGGAAGGTGGCTAAGGGCTGAGCCTTCGCCACCGCCGCCTCCTCACTACCACCGGGAAGGTAGGCGACGGAGGAGGGAGGGTCGGCCGAGGTTGCTCGGCCGACTGGTGGCGAGGACCCGCGAGTCCTCACCCCGAAGCAAGCGGCCCCCATTTGCGGTTGACCTTGGGGTTACACAATTTGTGTCCAACATGTGGTATCAGAGCAATCATAACCTTAGAACTTGAACGCAATTAATTTTACCATAATTTGTATGGATTAGCCCTAATTAGTACGGATTTTGCCCTAATTTGTGATTTTCGAGATTTTTTGTTAAATAAAAATTAAATTAAATCACAAATTTGGATTTGGGGAGACGAGACAAGCAAGAGGGTCGGCGGCACGTCGCCGGGGGATGCCGCATGCACCCCCATGCGCGGCCACGCGCCGCTTGGGCGTCGAACGCACGCTACGTGTGAGCTCCACGCACTGCGTACTCAGGCGACGCGTGTGGGCGCATGGAGCCTCTATTCGGCGCGTGGCTAGCGGCGTTGGACTCATATGATGATTTTCTATCTCGTGGTATATTTATTTTATATGTTTGATGGTTTTATTGATGTGAAATTGTATATGAAACCCTAAATACGTGTATTTTAAATGAATTTTTGCGTATTTTTCCTTGTATTTTTCTGTGATTTTGGAAATACAAGTGTTGGGTTATATGTATATTATCACATAATCATTATAAATGTATGATTCATCAATAAAAATCAAACTTTATTGTGAATTGAAACTAGCTTAATGAGATACAACCATTATGGAATAGTAATTGAGTTATGTATTGAGTTGATAAGAAATAGTAAAGGTTATGAAACTTTTGTTGCTCAAGCATACTTATTGACATGCTGGTAATCTTTTAATGATGGACGTCTTAAGAACTCGTGACCAAACTGATTGTACTGATTAACATATCTGATGTATGTGGGTAATGCATGTCAATTAAGTTACTGCATATTGTACATGAACTCATCTAGTCACTTGTTAATATTTATCAAGTTAAATATTTTTATGGTAAGGAGTATGATAATATTTATGCAGAGTAATAGTATCTACTATTATAGTTTAAATATTTAGTTCTGTGATTTAACTTAATTTATAGGCCACTAGTTGAAGTAATGATATTTGTTACCTAAAATTGATTAATAAATCAGTTGTTGACATTGGAATCATTTTTGCCTTATGAACTCATGAGTGATAATGGATCAGCTATCAAGCTTGTCGATTTGGTGTACCCTGTATTACTATTGATGTTATTTGTGAGAGATATTTTAGATCAGTATTCTTTTTATGTTGTTATGGTAATATGTAATTAGAGTGCATAAGAGATGTTTTATTCTCTGTTATGAATAGTTTCTTGTGTTACTATGATCAATGATCTCATTAGAATCTGTTTTTCAGGTTCGCTGTATATATATATGATTAATTTTTATTAATAAATAAAGCAATGTAATTAGCATGATATGTGATTTTAGTGATATGCTGCCCCTATCACTAAAGTTAAAATCACATGAATATGGTGTATATGAGGAATAAAGTTTATATCCCTAGTATGAGATAATTTCAATGATTCAATTGAGTAGTAACCGCCAAAATGGCACACTTGATTGGGTTTGAAAAATTTCAGTCTCATATGATGATTAGGATATCTCCTGGTCTAATGTGTAGTCATACTCCCAAAGGAGGTGATTGTGTATTAGTTCATGGAGGGATACATGATAGTATGGTGGAGGAGTGACTGATTCTAGTGATTCATATGCCCAAAGGTGATGAATCCACGAAGAATTGGAATATATTCTCATAACTGCTATCATGTGGGGAGTATACAACTGCATGTCATGTATTCTGCCAAAAAGTGATTATATGATTATGCGTGTAACTCTCTGGATGTGTACTTGTATGTCAAGTTACACAGTGCTCACATGATGCTAATTATATACATTGCTTGGTTTTCAGTCATATTTTCTGTAATTAATAACTTCATTATTATTAAGATTTTTACTGCTTCAAATTTTAAGTTGTTGACATATGATTTGTTGCTTGAGAAAAGGGCAATTAAATTTGTTTACTGTCCATGAAGTGTTCCATTCAAGAACACTTGAAAAGAGTTTTGCCTGTGGACTGCACTACTATAAGATGATGAATGCCTTAGTTACTTGAAATTATGTCTTGTCTAATATTGAAATTATGACATATCTGCAAAGATTGTGTTTAAGTCTTAATGACATATACATCTCGTATATGATTAAAAGGTAGTCAGGTTTAATAGTGGCCATAAGTATTTTGGTAAGTATGACAATACGAAATAGCTTAAAAGGTCATTTGTCAAATACTTGGTAGATTCTTGGGTGGTAATTTAATTACTATACCTGAAAATTCTAACAAAAAAATTTGGTCGAAAGGCATAAATGCACCATAATAAACATGGTGATGAGTATGATTAGTAAGACTAATTTATCTGATCTTTTGTGGGCTGATATTATGAAAGTAACTTTTTCATATACAAAATGTGTCTTATCAAAGTTGTTTCATAAACTTCTTTTGAGTTATAAACTGGACATAAATTACTTGAATCATACGAAATTTATAGGTGTTATGCAAAAGTGAGATTATCTAATCCAATATTAAGTGCGTTGGAATTTAGATCCACTCGGAATTATTTTGCATATTATCTAGATTGTTAAAGGTATATTTATTTTATGACCCTAAAGAAGGTACAAGAATTATCGAATCACATACTTTAAAGTTTCTAAAGATTGACGTAATTGTAGAGGATAGCTGCTCTCAAACTATTAAAGATAATAGTATGATGGTGGTTACTATATTTTTGTCTTTACCTATACATATAATTATGGAATCTCCCGTACCATAGACTAAACTTGTTGAGGTTCAAGGTATTATTCTTGATATAGTTTATAATGAAATTTCATAAACCTCTCAAGTGCAGAATGAAGTAGTTGCAACATTATTAAGAAGATTTGTTAGAGAAAGACGATCAGTTATATCATCATACTATATAGTCTATTTGTGAGAGCATGATTACAATATCCACTACATGGTTGTTTTAGCAACTTATATAAATTTTGTTTCTTGTTCTCAATTAAGTATGTAATTAGATACAATAAAATGCAATATACAATCTTGAAACATCATAATGTTTGGAAACTAACTTACTTGTCTAAAGATCATAAGTTCATTAGTTGCAAATTGGCGTACAAAACTAAAAAAATTTCCAAAAAAGATTGTGGAATTTAAAGCCAAATTGGTAACTAAAGTTTTAACCCGAAAGAGGGGTGAATTGTTTATAGTGAAGAATTAATTATTTATTTAAATATTCTTTCGAGTGAATGTGGCATTAATAATTTATTTTGATATAAAGTTACGCCAAATAGATACAAAATCTATATTGTGCAACTGGATAATTTTGTAGCAGATTCAAGTAAACTTGTGTGTAGACTGAAAAGTTTTAATTCATAGTCTTAAGCAAGTTTCGAGACAATATTATTAAAGTTTCATAGTGTTGTTATTTTGTTCAATTGGGAACAAAGTAATTCAATATACTGCAATGTTAGTAGGAGGAAATTTTTTTTTCTCATACTTTATGTACATAATATTTTGCTTACAAGTTGTGACATTGAGATATCTTATATCATTTGTATTGAGGTTTGTAAGGATTGTTTTTGTGATATTATATTAGATTTTTTCGGAGGACATTTGTTGATTGTATATTAGAAATATTCAATATACATTAGTGCAAGCCAGGAATTGCTCTTGTTGTTAAGGGTGATGGACTAAATCTATCATATTATCCTTATTTAGATATTGAGAAAATCTAATTAAATGGTGTACCTTGTGTCAGTACATTTAAAAGTATAATGTATGCTCGAATTTGCACTAAACTAAATATTGTCTTTGTAACGGGACTCTAGGCAGATATTGGTCAAATCCAAAACATGATCACTGGGTTGCTGTCAATAAGATTTTAAGGTACTTAAAGAAGACAATAGATTATATGCTAATTTACAAACATGTTCAATTTTTGCATTTAGTAGAGTATTTAGATGTAAATTTTGCTGTCTGTTAGGATGACATAATATCAATAACAAGATATAGATTTATGTTAGTAGAAAGTGCAGTAAATAAAATTCTATGTTATCTTCTACTATGTATGCAGTGTTAGTAACATTCTTTTAAGTTGTTACTTGGGTTATTAGGCTCCAGCACCTCATGACGGAGTTCATCGTTTTAATTTGATGGATAGACCTATACAGTTGTATTGAGATAACAAATTTGTAGTATTATTTATTTACTACGGAGATCTCAAGAGGTCTAAATATATAATGGTCAAATATTTTTTACCATAAAGAAACGGTACAGAAAGGTGACTTATAATATAACATATTTTCACAGATGATGTGGTTGCAAATCCACTAACTAAAGGCCTACGCTCATGTGTATTTGAGTGACATATCATTGGCATGGGCCTAGGAGTATCTTCGGATACTGTTGTTTAGTGGGAGTTATTTTGGCTTTACTCTGATAAATATTCATCTGTGTTCGTTACATTTTGTAACGGTTTGATATGTATCAACTTTTGCATTCAATAAAATATTTTGAATGCGTTGTTATTATGTTGAATACATATTGATAAAGTCTCAAAGGATTATATAAATCTTGAGTGAAGGCTAGGGGCATCCGGGCATCCGGTTATTAGCCTTGTGCATATATCTTGTGATACATAAATAAATGTTAACTATAATGACAAGACATATGTGGGTTTATTGGAACCATAAAGCATTCTCTTGTGGCACAAGTTTTTGTGACACCTAAGGTAAGAGAATGGTAACTGATGAATATGATCTCTCTATGAGAGATGTTATTCATTTGACACACTACCATATTGAATCCATATCAATAAAGTTGAGAACATTTGTGACCATGGAAGGCTCTGTGTGTATACATACAGTTACCGCCATGATTCGGTGTTTAAGATTTTATGGGATAGGATTAATTATTAAGAATTATCTCTGGACCAAATGTGCGCACATACAGTACGATTTCAATTAATATAGTCCAAGTGGGAGAATGTACTAGGTTTTTTTAATATAGACTAAATTAATTGATATTGTAATTTATTGTTTTTACGGTTACCGTAAAACACGGTTGGTCTAAGGTGAGATAAAAGGTTTCTTAATTAGTCTAATATGGGCTGACTAGTGTGGGCCAAGTTGAGCCTGGCTCGTAATGAGAGGGACTGGCTGAAAACTCTATAAATAATGCTCAAGTCTCTCCTCTAACCCGAATTCTCACATGTATCATCACCTAAGGGGCGTTTACCTAACGCTACATGTAAGGGGGCCACCTCATTAAGACAGTGATACGGAGGGCAAAGAGGAGAAAGACTTGCGCGTGGAACATTGTGTTTCCGCTTTCGCTTCAAGAACAATGGATCCCCTTGATGAGTGGGTAATCCCTTTTCTGCTTTTGCTTTATGTTCGATGGATTCCAAAACAGGTGCGTTAATCTTTCTACTCAATTATATATGTTCTTGTTCTAGTTATGAAGATCTTGGGGTTGCGCAATTTGCGTCCAACAATATATATTAGAGGATGGGAAAATTAACAAACAAGTATTAAATCTATTACAATTGTATAAATTCAGTCCTAAATGTTTTCATTTTTTTGTCAATTGGATTCTAAACTTTTTTGTATTCATATCAATTTAATCCATTTGGTTAATTATGGCCGATTAGCATTGACGTGGACACTAGTTGTCGTACATGGCCCAATCGATTCTAACATGAATAATTTTTAATAATTTTTAATTTTTCAAATTTTTAATTTTTTTCTCTTTCTTTCCCTCTTTCTAACTGGAGGAAGATAGAAAGGAAATAAATTTTAAAAAAAAAAAAAAAACTTAAAAATATTATTAACAATTGTCAACGTCAGCGTCGGCTATTCTATATCTTCTATTTTGGATAATTAAGTGACTGGGAAGAACTGGAAGAGAGATCTTGCTGTGATGCTGCATCATTTTTCATGCCTAACGCTAGTCTTCAAGTTATGCACTCTGCATAACCTTGTGGTATATATGTATTTTCAGCATATGTGGTCATGTTTGTATGATTGCACTCTCATGTTAAGCTTTCATGCCGAATGTGACAATTTGTAATTTTGTCTCCATTGTATAATATGTTGACTGTTCTTTCGTAGCTAAGACAAACCCTTCCAGCTTTTATTTGTTTTTTGCAGTCCAAATGAAGCTTATTGCACTCTCTCTCTCTCTCTCTTTTTTTTTTTTTTTTTTTGGTTTATTGGTTTCATTATGTAAATAGCAGCACTCTGCTTAGAGATGAAGCAAATATGCAGGGACAGTTCAATCAAAAACCAAGTTATGGGGGATAAATTTGAAATTGAAGGGTGCTCTAGTACGTATATACAAATTTTGGATAAGGAAGGGGCAGAAATAAAATAGGTGGTGAGAATTGGAAGCCAGCTCATTTAATTGAAAGAGCCTTTTACATAGGGAACATTTTTGTCAAGTGAATGTCTTTGGGTTACTTCAATTAGAATGTGTCTATGGAAGTAGCATAAAATCAAGATTGGGGTCATGCCTAAGAAATTAAGGGAGGACATTCAAGGAAGTTTGTTGGATTTGAGTTGTTATAAATGATATGATATTGTGGAAAGTACAATAATGTGTTGTAGTTAGCTGACTTTGCCTATGGAGAAGATTTATTGTTGGTTCTTGCTTAAATAAAATCTTTTCAGTTTCTTCATGGGGCTTCTCTATTTTATTTCTTTTCATCTTTTTAAGTGTCTAATTGTACCTAAGATCTTTAGTGTCTCTCGATTTTTTACTCTAATTCCTTTACAATTCATTAGGAGTTTGTTCATTCTAAATGAGCCTGTAGGTGATATTGGGCAAGGAGGTATGCTAGATGGAGAAAGTTTACCACAGCACGGGCTAGTGCAGCTCATTATGCCCTTGCGTCTCTTGAAAAGGTTGGTCGAGTAAATTTTATGATTACCCAAAATGTTGACAAGTCACTGGATGTGGAAATTTTGTGACATTTCAGAAATTGGAGGATGAAGTTGGATATTAATAAATCTTCTAAACTTATTTCAGGTTGCACCATTATGCTGGTAGCAATCCATTGGAAGAAGAAGAAGAGGAGCAAGAGAAGGAGAATCAGGAGGAGGAGGAGGAGAAGTTGAAGGAGAAGTAGAAGAAGAAGTAGAAGGAGAAGCAGAAGAAGGAGGAGGAGAAGCTGGAGGAGGAGGAGGAGAAGCAGAAGGAGGAGGAGGAGGAGCAGAAGAATAAGAGAAAACTGAAGTGAGATGCTTTCAACATATTGAAACTTTGTCATCTACGTTTTCTAGCTTGATTAGCGAAATCTCTCTTCAGTGGCATCGAAAAAAACAAGGTTAGGTGAGTGATGTGCGGCTAGTTAATCTGAAATATTTTTCCGACCTGAAGGGATTTGCGATTCAACAAATACTATATTAATCGGAGTTTATTTCATGAAGGAAAGTACTCAACGAGAATGAACAGTCTTGAGTATAGCTTCTGAGTACATAAAGCATAAGGCAAAAAAGAAAACCTATTAAGGACGCAGATGCTTACGCTCGTAGAAATTATGAATAAAATAAAATATTTCTCAAGCCATTCCCATGCTATTTAAGAAGACGAGAGAGGAAAATGATCTGATTTGAAATTTTTCTTACGGGAGCTGCAATGGTGAATGTGATATAAATCTAAATGCGTGGAATATACAAAAAATTATGGAGTATGTTGACTTTTGATTTGATTTTTTTCTTCATATTTCGATACATGAATAGGCATAATCAAGGTAGGCCCTGCCCAAGCCAAGGGAGGCCTCCGTCCCGATCACGGGCATGGGAGACAAGGGACCGTGCCCAGCCTGGCCGATTGTTTCTTCTGGGCCTGGCCCAGCATGGCCCGATTTCTGGCCCTAGGTTTTGGTGATGGAAGATTTTTTATCCTCGCCCTCACTTATACAGAGGAGAGCTTAGTTATCTTTTCTGTTCGGTTTCTTTCTTCTTCTTTTTTTCTTTTAATTGACACGGACGTTTAGTAGTCAGGGGGGAGATTTTGTTGATACAAAACATAAGTAGGGACTAATTTAATCTTGGGACAAAAGCTATATACAGTGTACTACTCATATTCTAAAAGTCCCACTGTAACGTTGTTGTGATACCATAATGAAATCCCCAATGCTTCGTAATCTCCTAAACGATGCAAGACAATTTACACACAAATCGTTCAAAAAATTCAAGGATCGATGTGATATATATTAGAGGATGGGAAAACTAACAAAAAAGTGTTAAATTTGTTACAATTGTATAAATTCAGTCCTAAATATTTTTATTTTCTTGTCAATTGGATTCTAAACTTTTTGAATTCATATCAATTTACTCCATTCGGTTAATTATGGCCGATTAGCGTTGACGTGGACACTAGTCATCGTACATGGCCCAATCGATTCTAACATGAATAATTTTTAATAATATTTAATTTTTTAAAATTTTAATTTTTTTCTCTTTTTTTCCCTCTTTCTAACTGGAGGAAGACAGAAAGGAAAGAAATAAAAAAAGAAAGAAAAAGCAAAAAATTGAAAAAGATTGAAAAAAAATTGAAAAAATATTATTAACAATTGTTAACGTCAAGATCGGCAATCAAAATTGACTAATGAACTGAATTAGTACAAGTACAAAGAATTTAGGACTCATTGCAAAAGGAAATCATGATTAAATTGGTACAGTTATAATAAAATTAAGATTTTTTTGGAGGTAGCTTTCCAATTAAAAGGTAGGATCTCGTTAGAAGAGTGAATCGATGGTTGCTAAAGCGTTTGTTCAATTTGAACCTCAGGAAAGTTTCAGAAAAGTGAGCTACTGTCAACAAGACCATCAAAGAACAGCGAGATACCGTCAAACCCCTTTTCCGCGCCGTATCTCCACGGAACCATCGCGGCACCGAGCAACCCCCTCCTTCCGCGTCGGTTCGCCCGCCCGCCATCCCCTCCATATATAAAAATGCATTCGATTCTCACTCTCGAAGCAATCCACTTCCCCATTCAGACATTTTCACACACACGCCCATGGCCAGGAACTGAAAGCCTCGAGCGCTGTCCATTGAGGCCCAGTCGTCGCCGTGCGTGACGCACCCCAACTCTCCACTGCCCTTTTGCCGCCTAATGCCGAAGTGCCGACTCCATTCTCACCCAGTTGGGTCTACTGATGCAGGTACGAGAGCCGCGAGATGCTGGCGACTTTCTAGGCGTCGTGGAGGCTGTGCAGCTCCGTGAACTCCGCCGATCCGAGGATCTTCGTGGGGGACCGACGCGGGGAGGTCGGGTAGCTGGCGTTCTCGGGCGTCCAGGCGGTCGACGGGTCGGAGCCGAGCTGCGGGACCCTGATGGCGCTGGGCGAGTTTGGATGCGAGCATCTGTTCTCGCCGTTGGAGTGCGCCGGCGAGGGGACGGTCAAGGTGGACGCCGAATTCCTCCGTCTCTTACTGGAATTTTACCAGCGACAGGATTTCCAAAGTCAGGTACCCAGTCCTTTTTGCCTCGTTTATCTTCAACTTAGAAGACTGGCTATACGTGAATTTGTTCTTTTCTGTGGGTAATTATGTCACATCTTCATCAGTCGAACGTTGTCGGGGAACAGAAACGAAAAAAAAAGTGTTTATTTCGGGAACATATTTTGAACAAAAATATGCGTTTGGTAAATTTGTTAGGAAATAAAAAATAAACGAAACACGTTTGATAAATTTTTTTGTTTTTTTTTGTTTCATTCAATTTTTTTATATTTTTATTTTTATTTTTTATTTTTTCCTTTATTTTTTACTTTTTTTCTTTCGGCCGGTCGCCGGCCTCCGGCGACCGGCCAACGGAGCCGGCAGCCTCGCCCAGCCACGGCGAGGCTCGCCGGCCCCCGGCGAGGCCGAGCCTCGCCATGGTTGGGCGAGGCTCGGCCTCGCCGGATCTGGGCGAGCTCGAGCTCGCCCGGCCATGGCGGCGCGGCCTCGCCGGATCTGGCGAGCCGAGCTCGCCCGGCCAAGGCGAGGCTCGCCCGCGGGCGACGCCGAGCCTCGCCTTGGCGGGCGGCGGCTCGCCCAGATCCGGCGAGGCCGCGCTCGCCATGGCTGGGCGAGCTCGAGCTCGCCCAGATCTGGCGACGCCTCGCTTCACCAGGGGCCGGCGAGGTTGCCGGCCCTCGACGGCCGGCCATGGCCGAGGCCGAGGCCGAGGCCGGCGACCGGCCAAAGAGAAAGAAGAAGAAAAGGAAGAGAAGAGGAGATAGAGAAGAAGAAAAAAAACAAAAAATTGTTTTCTTGAAAATTGTTTACGAAACGAGAAACAACTTTTTGTTGTTTTCGTTTACGTTCTTTTTTTGTTTCGAACAAAAAAACAAAAAAAAAGCCTAAACGCAACCAAATGCGTTTTTATTCTTTTTTGTTAGGAACAAAAAAACAGAAAAAGTGTTTATAAACACTTTTCAGAAGTGTTACCATGCAGGGCCTTAGCTTCCAGTCATTCTCCTGATAAATTGATGCTTGTTTGTTGGTCACTTAAGTCTGTACCTATTACACGTGAATACGACATCTTAAGAGCTCATTTACTTGATTTTCGAAGCAGAAAAGAACCAAGATAATGGTGGTGGGTAGGAATAAGTATAAGCATTTGCACGGCAGACTTAACCATTGAGGGTATTTCGAAAGGCATGTATCTCTGTGCATTTTCTTGTCGCACATTGTTTGCGGAGTCATTCTTTTTTCCTCTTTTAACAGCGAGTTCATTTGATGCACTTGCTGACAACATGAAAAGAGTGTTGAGTTTGATGGCATGAGATTGCAATATTCCTTTTCACCAAAGTTATTATATATCTAATTTAATCTAATGCGATTTAATCTTTCAAGGCCTTATCTGGAAAAACTCACTGCGAATTTGTTTTTGACTGGGAAAAGAAGAAAAAGAATGCATGATAAGATAAATAGGCCTTTTGTACATCCGCAGAAGATATAAAATAAGGTGTAAATGAGAAGAAAGCATTTGTTTGCTAATACCCGAATTCCACAAATCCTCCTACTAATTTGAATGGATTTGGTAAGATCTAAAATTTACATAGAAAGTTAAGATTCTAGTTCTAAATGTTTATGTGTGAAGGTGATGTGAGGCTGTTATTAATTAAGAACTCCTGAAAATCTATTGACCATCCCTCATCCTGAAAATCCTGCTACTTATTTCTCGCCCACTAGAAAGCAGAATAGCAAATTCATCTGAGAGCAACAGAGATGCATCAACAAGGTTTTTCTTCAGAAGAACCATTTTTTTTTTAACTTACCAGTCACAAAGAGCAGGACACTCTTATCAGATTGTGCATGACTGCTGGAGACCCTTTTTGAGAGATTAAGCTGGTACGGTAGTTATATCCATCGGTCAGTTGTTGGACAACACTAAAGTACTAATCTAGGTTATCCATGTCCTTCACATATCACATTCCTGGGCCATGTGTTGAAAATCTAGATGTAGTCTTTCTACAGAGCCATTATTGTATCGTAGTTTGTAGCGGTAAACTGTCGATATAGTAGTCTCCACAGTCCTTTCATTTTTTTGGGAAGTCAATTGACATTAGTCATGCCAGCATATTTGAATTAAAAAATAATTGCCCTTGGTTCATGCATGTATTAAGTTTTCCTCAATTCTTGCTTTTGATCTGAGAGTAAAAAACCCAAAATCCCTAAAGCATTGAGCTGCTTTTTGTGTGCAGATTCAGGAATTTCTAGCACAAGTTAAGATGATTATCCTAATAGGCCATTCCTTTGGAGCAACAACTGTCTCTCTCACTGCTCTTTGGCTCCTCTCCCATCTCCAGCCCGTCGCTTCTCCCATCTCTGTCCTCGGCCTCACCTTCAGCACTCCCTTGCTCGGCAATGAGTCCCTTTACCAAGCCATTCTCCGAAAAAGATGGGGTGGGAGCTTCTATAACGTTGTCTCAAAGCTTGATGTAGTGCTGAAACTGTTCTTCGCTCCACTAACCTCCTTGACTCCTCAACTGCACCTGCTGCTTCAGTTTTGGCAAGATGTTACAACTTCACCCAGTTTAGAACAGCTTGTTGGAGAGCTGCGAAAACAAAATTTCGATGAGTTCTTCAGCAACATCCAGGATTGTGAGAAAGACGTCGCACAATCAGAAGAAGAGGGGAGGAACAATTTGTTTTGGCCATTGGGAAGCTACCTATTCTTTTCAGAAGAGGGAGCAATCTGTCTGGATAATGCAACGTCTATTGTTAAGATGATGCATTTGATGCTCGAGATAGTCTCTTCAGCTTCCATTTTTGAGGATCATCTGAAGTATAGTTATTATACGAGACTATTTTCTTCGCAATTCCTGGAAAGGATAAACGTCAACTGCCTCTCCGAGTCAAGCCACAAAGCTAATGTCTTCTTGGCATTACAATCCTCAGGAATAGATCCACAGGTAATTAAATGCTTCTCAAATCCACACGAGACACTATCTTCTTGGCTTTCTAATCCGACTCAAAAGTATAGTCTATCAATGCCCTTATTTTGAGGAAGGATTTTCTTGGAACAACGGCAGAACTCTGTCTCACTCTCTAATACAAGTGCACCCAGAGTGATGTAAACTTATACTAAGACATCCTTTTGGTAATTGCTGAATGATAAGTTCTTAGTCTTCACTTTGTGGGTTGTATCTTTAATTCCTGGGCAGGATGACAATATTTCAAAAACAACTAAAGATTGCCTACAGAAGGCTCGGCATATGGGATGCTCACCGAACCTGAACAGTGCTCATCTAGCTATCAGACTATCTAAGATAATGCCCTGCAGGACACAACTTGAGTGGTACAAGGCACGCTGCGACAAGTCCAAGGATCAACTTGGGTATTGCAACACATTCAAGATATTTGAAGCATCTAGGAGGGAGTCCATTGTTGACTTGAACCTGTTCTTATTCGCTGCATTCTGGGATGATGTCATGTGCATGGCAGAACAAAATAAACTCTCACATGATTTCCACTGCATGTCCAATTGGATTGATGCGTCGTATTTATATGGGCTCCTTGCCAAGCGATTGGAAATTACTCACTATTACCATCGTGGTATGCACTGGAAGGATGGAATGGAAGGAATAGGAAATTCCAGATTTTGGACATACGGTGGAATCGAACAATTGCTGTTGTGGCGCAAGTACCACAACAAATTAACAACAAAAGAATAGGAGCAGGTATGTAAGCTTGACTCAAGATTCTTTGTTTTGGGCAAGGGTGGAGGAAGTGAAGGACTGGTTCAAGATTGCAGAAGAGAATGGGACCTGAATAAGTTGGAACTGCTTTTGGCGAACAACAATGGTTTCGAGAAGTACGCAGAGGAGCTAATTGAAGGGAAGGAGGTGTCTGTAGATGTTCTGGTTGAGAACTCAAGTTACTGATTATGGGCTAAGGCTTGGAAAGCTTTGAAGTCGAAGCTCCTGCAGCCACCTTCTGCTCCTGCTCTGAATGGAATGGATTGTGATTAAAGAAAAATTTATGACATTCATCACTATTTATGTGGAGATCATCATCTTTGGTGTAATCATGTTCAATGTAGACAACTGCAGAATAAGGAAATGTCCAATGGGGAAGCTTCATTTATTTATTGTAGCAACACTACAGTTGAATTTGATTATTGGTTTGTGCCAAAAATTATTTGATGTACGTAGTTCAAAGGATGCTCAATCCTACAATTGTACAGCACGTTCAGCAACTCTCTCTCTCTCTCTCTCTGAATTGAGACTCTACTAGTTCGAAGGATCATCTGGGCTTTTAGGGAGTGTCCTGTTTTCGGTGTATTATCTTTGCATTTGTGGAAAAGTCTCTGCTTTTAGCTGTGGATTTGCATTTTGTCATCGTTTGTCCGTCCTTTGATTGATCATTTGTATCTTGCATGTACAGACTTTTACAGGGTTGAGTCATTTGTCATGAGATTGATGCCATTTGATTGACGCTGTTGTGCTCATGAGCGGTTTCAAGTTCTGTAGAGGCTCTGTGTGATTATAATAAGGTTTCGAAACTTTGAATGAAAGTTGGGAGAGTCATTTTCATGAGGTCTGTTAGTATAAATGCCCACATATCGGTTCCTTGGGTTCTTTGGGGAATCCAGAGAAAGCACCTCCCAAATTCTTGAGGGACAAGAAGATGGTGCCTGATTCTGATGCTCCAAGCCTTAAGGAGACTGATTGTTTGCAATAGTTTTTTGAATCAAGTTCCTATCTTTAGACTTTTTGACCCTTTACCTCCAATTACTTCTTACTTTGTAACTTTGTAGTTATGTTCCCAAGTGTCTTGTTTCTTAGTGAGACATCTGTTCCCTGACTAAATTCATGTTACTTATATGTCTAGATTGGCTTGCAGTACAAAGCTTGTGGTTTTGACTGGAGCTGGAATGAGCATGGAGCACAGTATTCCCGATTATAGAAGGTTCTTTAGTTATGTTTAGAATGATATTTAACATTTAGCAGACATTACAATGGATAGATATCACTGATGTGTGGAAATATATCATTTTGGCGATGATTTGATATATAACAGTCACTGTTCTCATTAATTTGTTATAAACTAATTATATCTAACACAGTTTAAGTTTTCTTTGATAGCTATTCTGTATCTTTTAATTTGGATAATTAAGTGACTGTTAATTACTGGAAATGTATCATTTTGCAGATGATATGATATGTAACAGCCACTGTTCTCATGAATTTTTTCTAAACCAATTATATCAAAGACGGTTTGAGTATTCTTTCATGGCCATTCTGTATCTTTTAATTTGGATAATTAAGTGACTGGTAAGAACTGGAAGAGAGGATGCTGCATCGTTTTTCATGTCTTACACTAATCTTCAATTTTTGCACTTTGCATAAACTTGTAGTATATATGGATAATTAATTGACTGGTAATTACTGGAAATATATCATTTTGGAGATGATATGATATGTAATGCCTCTGTTCTCATGAATTTGTTCTAAACCAATTATATCAAAGACGGTTTGAGTATTCTTTCATGGCCATTCTGTATTTTTTAATTTGGATAATTAAGTGACTGGTAAGAATTGGAAGAGAGGATGCTGCATCATTTTTCATGCCTAACACTAATCTTCAAGTTTTGCACTTTGCATAAACTTGTAGCATATATGTAAGCATGTGTGGTCGAGTTTGTATGATTGTGCTCTCATGTCAAGCTTTCATGCTAAATGTGACAATTTGTAATTTTGTCTCCACTGTATTTATGTTGGACTGTTTCTTTCATAGCTAAGACAAACCCTTCTAACTTTTATATGTTTTATGCGGTCCAAACGGGGCTTATAGCATGGGTTTCAGAAAAATTACCCATCAAGTGATCTGAAGGCACTTGCTGGGATTTGCAGCTTACCTGACTGACTCTCTCTCTCTCTCTCTCTCTCTCTCTCTTTTGGGTTTGCTGATTTCATTATGTAAATAGCAACACTCTGCTTATTATGAAGAGATGAAGCGAATATGCAGGGACAGTTTAACCAGAGAGCAAGTTATGGAAGATATATTTGAATCTGAAGGGTGTTCTATTACATATATACAAATTTTGGATGAGGAAGAGGCAGAAATGAAATAGGTGGTGAGAATTGGAAGCCAACTCATTTAATTGAAAGAGCATTTTCCATAAGGAACATTTTTGTCATGTAAATGTCTTTGGGATACTCCAATTAGAATGTGTCTAAGGAAATAGCATAAAATCAGGGTTGGGGTCATGCATAAAAAATAAGGGGAGGACATTCAAGGAAGTATGTTGGATTTGTGGTTCTTACGAATGATATGATACTATGGAAAGTACAAAAATGTGCTGCAATTAGCTGACTTTTCATATGGAGAAGATTTGTTGTTGGTTCTTGCTTAGATAAAATCTTTCCAGTTTCTTCATGGGGCTTCTCTGTTGTTTTTATCTTTTTATGTGTCTAACCATGCCTAAGATCTTTAGTGTCTCTCGATCTTTTACTCCAATTCCATTATAATTCATTCGGAGTTTTTTCATTCTAAACAGCCTGTAGACGATATTGGGCAAGGAGCTATGCTGGATGGAGAAGGTTTACCACAGCACAGCCTAGTGCAGCTCATTATGCCCTTGCGTCTCTTGAAAAGGCTGGTCGAGAAAATTTTATGATTACCCAAAATGTTGACAGGTAACTGGCTGTGGAAATTTTGTGACATTTTCAGAAATTGGAGGATGAAGTTGGATATTAATAATTCTTCTGAACTTATTTCAGATTGCACCATCGTGCTGGTAGCAATCCACTGGAAATATATGGTATACTGTAATATGTAAAGATTGTGGATTTCCTTTTTGCCGGAATTTGTTCCAAGAAGAGGTGAAGGCTCTCAACCCAAAGATGCACTCTTAGAACTTACTTTTTTCTAGTGCTATTCCATTTTCTTCCTTTCTGCTGAATTCAATCCCAGAACATTCATAAGGTTCCACCATGATTTCTCTTTCCTTTTTATGCAGTATGTTTGCAAGGAGGTTCATGGATGACATGCGAAAATTGTAGTTTACTTGATAATTCGAATGGTTGGTAACTGACCTGAGGTGATAGTTTTGCTGTAGACTGTAGTGGACAGCTGCAATGGAAGGTTTGTATTATGGAAACCCTGGTTCAGACACGAACTTTGGTATGAAGCAGAGGCCCGTTGGTGACGTTGAGAGAGATGCGAAATTCTGGAAGGAGGATTCTACAATCCCTACTTGCCAAAAATGTGGTGGGGTTCTTAAAACCGATGTAAGGATCTTTCATCTACATTTTACATTTCTCTTTTGTAGCATTTCTGAGGTAATTAACTCCTTCAGGTTTAATTGAAGATCAAATTTGTCTTCTTACTTACGTCTATACTATTTGAAAAAGGAAATTGACGATCTATCACCGTGGTCCAGGTATCTTTACAAAAGCAAATTCATACGCTCCTTCCCCCTTTTCTCGAAAAAATGCTCCTGGGGTCATATCTATGTATGGAAGGATTTAATATGGAATAGCATTGGTCTTTCGATATTTCTTCTCATTTCTTGTCCCTATGTAGGTTTAACTCCTTCACTAAGGTTTACTTTGCACTACCAAAAATAAAAGGAAAATAGATTTTAAATGTGCTTGTATTGCTAAATTCGGGATGATGTACTGGCATAAGATGTGAGGATGGACCTCTTCTCTTGTTTCAAAGCAGGAGTTAACAGAGAAGTGGAGCGTCCATGGCATCTCGGAGCTAGCAGTGTGCTATGGTAGGAAGAATATTATCTATGAGAGAGGCCCAGCCCAAGCCCAATTATGCCGCCGTCAGGTCATGGGCACGCCCAGTATGGCCAATTGTTTCTTTTGGGTCCGGCCTGGCATGGCCCGATTGCTGGTCCTAAGTTTTGGTGATGGAAAATTATTTATCCTCGCTCTCAATTGTACTGAGGAGAGCCTAGTTATCTTTTTTTGCTCGGTTTCTTTTTCTTGTCTTTTCTCTTTTTGGGTTTTATTGACACAAACGTTTAGTAATTGGGGTGGAGATTTTGTTGATACTAAACATAAGCAAGGACTAATTTAATCTTGGGACAAAAGCTATATACATTGTACTACGCATATTCTTAAGGCAAAGTTTTCTTCTCGATCCATTTACAACTCGTTGTTCCAATGAAGTCCCATTTCAAGCTAATCCAAATATTTAATCTCTTTCAGCATCGCCATTTGCATAATTTCGGTTTACTTGCTATATCAAAGCCTTTACTATCATGTGTTACGTTGTCATGATACTGTAATAAAATCTCATGGTGACGCTTGCTTCATAATCTCTTAAACGATGTAAGACAATTTAAATGCAACTTGTTCAAAAAAATTCAAGGATTGTTTTGACATGAAAATTATCAAAAAAAAAATCCTAATTTATTGTAATTATGTCAATTTAGTTATAAACTTTTTTTAATTGAGTTATAAAGTTTTTACATGTCAATTCAATCCATCTAATATTTGTGTTAATTCAGTCTATTTAGTAAATTTTAGCCGACGGTGACTATTTGATGAGGCAATTGTTTACTCTTTCTGTTGGGATATGAGGAAGCTGAGTTTCTGAGATCTTGGTTTCATCGCTAAGAGAGACTTCATAAAGATAATCTATCTTAGAAGCATTGGAAACACGAAATTCTGAGAGTGCTGAGGAAGAAGAAGAAGGAGCAAGAGAAATAGGTGCTTCGAGGATTTCTGGATCTGTCATGATGTGTGAGGATCTTCTCAGCACTGGATTCACCTATCAAGCGCATCCGTCAATTGATCCACCAAACCCCGAAGCAAGTAAAGGAGTACGTTCAGTCCTCCAAATTCGACCAGCATTCCATTCCTGCTACTGAAAAAGAGTACTTTGTTACTCTTTAGATCCCTCCAGAGTTTCCCAGACAATGAGTTCAACAGGGATATTCTCATGTCCACTATGGAGCTGTTCGTCTTGCTCTCACCTTCCATGGTCGTAAAGGCTTGCCAGTAGTGGCAAGAATCGCGTTGTTGGACACCAGGTTTTTACAATACCAGCATGCTTGCATCGGTACTGTTCAAACCACTATGAATGCCGGAACAGTCTTTGTGACTCTGTATCCAAATTTCAACATCACCCTTTCAGATCCCCAACTTCTCTCTTTTCTGAAAGTTCAAGTCCAGCTCACTGGAGCACCCCAAACTGCTGACTCTGTAGCTGCAACCCTACATTACCAGATGGTCTATCGAGTCAAAATCATGCTCTTGATCTCAACTTCAACAATGGTAATGAAGATGCGTTGTTCATCTCCATGCAGAATGACTAGGCATCCTGCATCCATGTCCCCCGACAAATCCCAAAGGATACGTTGGCCAAGCTCCTTCCAGATACTTGGATCACCAACTATGAAAAGCTACACCAGCATAACAAGCCGTTCCAGTCCACAGACTCAGAATTCGTAAGGAAAAAAGATGGAACTGTTTCCATCAAATTCGGCAAGGAAAAGGAAGAAAGTCCTTCTATCTTCCAGACCATTCTCATGATCGAACCATGTATTCCTGAATCTATTTCCGAACCAGATCCAAAAAAGCATGTTCGACATTTCGACGGTGATGGACATCCTGTTCATTACTATAAAGACAAGCATGGTCATTGTTTTTGGGATCCTTTTTGTCAATGTTCATACTGTATAAATTCTCCTGACGAGGTAGATCCTCATGCAAGATCTCCTCCACGACGGAAAAAATCCAAGGATAAGATGTACCAGAGGTACTTAGACGGAGATTCCTCCGTAGATACTCTTGGTGAGTGTGATAAATACCAGTTCATGGTGTCTTATGCACCACCTCCACCATCAGAGTTCCGTACTACATCCCGAACCTCGCCAGATCCACCAGAATCACCTCCACCTTCTCCTCCCCAGAAAAAGCAAGCTCTCTCTCCATTCTATAAGCCAATCCTCAAGTGGGCTAAGAAACACTCTTACCCCCTCGAAGTTCCAGCAGAAACACCACCCACTTCTTCTATTGCCATGTTCCAAGATACTGACTTTCCTCCTCTTGTCAAGGAAAGTTCTAAACTTTCGTTCCCTGCTACAAAAGAGTTTATTGATCCACATGGTAGATATCGCCATGTTCCCAAAATACCTACTCCCACAGACGTGGACGAACATGGAAGACAGAAAAAAAAAAACCCCTGCTGCTGAAGCCGTTCTAAACTGGCAATTAGAGACTCTGTTGGCACAGAACAATGCCTTCAAGACTATTTATTCCAAGATTGGAAATGTGCAACAAGATCTCCGAAGATATGATGAGGGTACCAAGAAGATACTTTCTGAGTTCCAGAAAAGGCTTCAAGCCTTGGAATCAGGACAACATCTTGGGTACCATTATCTTGAAAGTCCAAAGCCAGAAATTGACAAACTCAAAAAGCAAATTCAACTTCTTGAAGAAGGAAGGTTCAGACCTTTCGATCCATTGGCACCTCCTGTTCAAACTGGGTATGTATCCCCAGCACCACAAGTGTCTGTTTTTGCCAATATCCCAGAAGATCCCTCCAGAAGAGAATCAGATATACGGAGTCGTCTCAAAGCCTTGAAAAAGGAAAAGGGGAAGGAGAAGACACCACCTACAGAATCAAGCTCAATTGTTATAAGAGAAATGCCAGACCAGATGATGTTATCAAATCCATTAGAATCCTTTTTGAAGGATTTGGGTAAGCAAGAAATTGATCCTATTACCCAACGGCTGAGCACGATCCTCGCTATCAGGAAAAACAGATTCGCTCCTCGAACAAACTTCTGATACTACATCAGATTCAGTATCTCTTTCTTCTTCTTCTTCTTCTTCTTCTTCATCCTTCTCAGACCAAATAGTCAATTCTCCCCCTACCATTCCACCAACTTCGCAAATATTCATGGCTGACACTCCTTCAGACTACGAAATGCAATCAAACTATTCTGATCCAGAATTTGGACAGACAAGTAATCCCACTAGAAACAATTCTGCTAGGCATGTGTCTATGGCATCAAAACAATTCTTCTCCATTGATGATATTCCTTATCCAAAATGGCCAGAAAGACTTGAAGAATTTCATACATGGTTGAGTACACAGTCCATCACCAACCATGATATGAAAGATGTCCTTTACAATTTTGTTACAAGGTTCACAGGAGCCTTAAATTTTGGTGGCAATTACTCACTGAGAACAAGACCGACTTACGTTTCGTTGTCACCCAATTTCAGCCATGCCCTTACTTACCTATACCATGTTTTTGTGGGAACCCCGGAGATCTCAAAGAGCTAAAAAGAAGAGAATTCTTCGAAAGAAGATCTTTGCTCCCTTCGAAAAAGCATCTTGATAAGCATTATCGACTAATGCTTCAGCTCTTCTACCAAATTGGCGCAGATCCAAATTTAAAGCATGTCTTCCTCACTTCTATTCCTAAAGAGCTATCACAGATGGTTGAAAGATCTTTCTTTGGAAAGCAAAGAAGGATACAAGACGTGCCCATGGGAGAAATCCAGCAAGAAGTCCATTTATGCCTCGAAGAATTATGCTTAAAGCGTCGAATGGTCCAAACATACATCACATATGACAAGCGTCTTGAATCAGCCTGTTCCCATCAGAAGTTAAAAATCAAATGCTCCAGACAGGATTGTGATGGTACTTGTGGCCATATTCCCGGAAGAAAAAGCACTACAAGAAGTACTCGATTAAAAAATCCAAACATGGCTCCAAGCATTTCCAGAAAAAGAAGAAATGGCGATACCTACACAAGAGAAAGGACCAGCCATGGAATGGACCTAGACATAGGATCAGGGAAGGAGAGTAAATTTCCTGCAGGTATGCATCCCACATTGGGCAAACAACTCCCGTTCAATCCCTTCAGGAACAGCCTTTTAGCAGAAAACCACTCAGCCCTTTAATCCAGAGCCTAGAGACACTCAGAGGATGCCAGGATGGAAACGTTTCTAATCTACCCAAGCTGCATTTCTCGGAGGATCCTACCAGGCTGGAGAAGAAGAGAGATTTAGAAAGCCATAGAGGTTTTTCACAAAGCACACTCTTTACTTCAGGGGACTCTGCCCAAAACGATACAACAACAATGCCTTATATAGGCAAAGAAAAGGAACAAGGACACACACAGGGACCAACTCACGGGTCCAGATACAAACAGAGGCACCGGAACCTTCCGGGAGGGAATTATTCGCACACTATGAATAGTAACTGTACTGTGAACAGTACATTCCCTAGCCTACTGCTACAATAAAAGTGAACAATACTTTGCTACAGTGAAATTGTACGGACTCAACGATCTCGTCCGTCACGTGCATTGTAGCTACATACTGAGTCGTCATCTGAACTGTCTTCTAGGAGATGTGCTTCATACTTCTGCTGGAGAGCTTCAAGGTCTTGAGGCGAAAGAATTTGGTTCAGCCTTTGAGATGAGGATGCTTCATGAGCCCAATGGGATGCTTCTTCTTCTACCCAGTTAGTGTTTTCACTTGTAGTGTTGGCAGGAATGTTTGGCATGCTTGGCTGAGGCCAATTGGATGGCTGTGCGTAGAAGGACATGTCCATGTTTTGGAATGAGGACGAAGATCCCTGTTCGTAGGGATTCTGGGACAGAGGACCTCCAAAGCGTGCATAGGGGTCTTGAGTAGACTGGACAATGTCTTCTTCGCTTGTCATTTCATGTTCCTGGGACGTGCGGCTTGTCTGTATTGCCTGAGTGCTTCACTAACCTCTGGTGCTAGATCATAATGATCCCACATAGTGGGTACATTATTCCAGATATCTTCGGGAATGGTCTTGTTTTCCTAGCATAGGATTCTCTGGAGTTCTCGATATTCATGTTCACAAGATCTAACAGATCTTGGATAAGATTTGTGAATCCGAGCTTCTCGGTTGTTCGAGTGAGGTTTATAGGCTGTGGTTCCTATTTCGAGTGGTGCATCGAGAATACCGCCATTATTTCTAAAGAAATTCCATGGTCGTTTAAAAAACAGGATGGTGTGAACTTCAGGATTTGGTGTCATGGTTCTCAATTCTCTTTCCAAGTCTTCTTTCCAACATGTAGGATGATAGAACCAGTTTAGAAAATCTAAAAGATTTTTGTCACAATCTTTTTCGATGTTTCTTCCGAGCATGAATATCCTGGTGAGATTGGCAATGAATCTTCTGGTGGGAATTTCAATGGCTATCAAGTACTTATTGGTTAAATACCATAATAGTGTTTCGAGCTGATCAGGGAAATCATCTTCCTTCCAGATAAGAGGATGAATAAAAGGATAATTCAAATTTAACCCGAAAGGATAAAGGATCGAACCTCCATTGAATCGAAAGGTCGTATGGCATTGCCACATGAGGTTCTCCATGTTCTCGAGAAGACTGTCATTCGGATTTTTGAATAATCTCCTGGGGATATGCCTGGCTTGGCGAGTCTTTAATTTTCTCAATTTTGTATTTGACGCCATGATGGAGCATATGAAAGGCAGGCCTCTTGATGTACATGTTGATCTCGGCTAGTGCTTTGGGTCTTGACAAAAAGTCAGCAAGGACATTCTTTTTCCTAGGAATATGTTTGGTTTCAAAAGAGTTTGGAATTTGTTTCTGTTTAAACTTGGTCATCTGAGGGAAAGATGCCATGTCTAGTTCGACCAAGAAGTGATGGCCGATGAGATGAAATTCAAATCTTTTGATTCCATTTTTGACTACTAGGATTTCCTTAAAAGTGGAATGGTAATGCATTTCAGCTGGGAAAACTTTCCACTCTTGTGGGCACAAACGTGTTTCTTACCATCAATTTCTTCGAATAGGACGGCTGCCCAGTATTCATCACTGGCGTCAGTTTGAAGAATTCTCTTGCCTGTTGATGGTATTTGTAATGGTGGGAGATTCTGCATAATCTCTTTAAGCTCAGCAATAGCTTTAGTCTGGATCTTTCCCCAAGGCGGGGAGTTCTTTTTCAGCATGAATTGCAAAGGAATCAGAAGCTTTGCAATGTTTGGGACAAAAACCCCGAGATAATTAATTATCTCAAGAAATTCTTGAACTCGTTTTGTCGTGAAGTTATCTTCAGGAAACTTCAGTAGTTCTTGAGCAATGTGTGGCCCTGGATAGTATGTACCTTTGTTGAGGTGCATGCCAAGAAATTCAATTTTTGTTTGGGCAATATTCATTTTCCTTTGAGAAAGCATAATGCCATGCCTTTTCACGATTTCTGCAAATTTCTCAAGGGACATACCTATTTCATTTTCAATCAGATGATTCTGACCTTTTTTTGCCTAAGGGCAATTTTTGGCAAAATGTCCTTTCTTGTTGCAAATGTAGCAACGGCTTGATTCTCCTTTCTCTTGCGTAGGTATCACCATTTCTTCTTTTTCCGGAAATGCTTGGAGCCATGTTTGGATTTTTTAATCGAGTACTTCTTGTAGTGCTTTTTCTTCCGGGAATAATGGCCACAAGTACCATCACAATCCTGTCTGGAGCATTTGATTTTTAACTTCTGATGGGAACAGGCTGATTCAAGACGCTTGTCATATGTGATGTATGTTTGGACCATTCGACGCTTTAAGCATAATTCTTCGAGGCATAAATAGACTTCTTGCTGGATTTCTCCCATGGGCACGTCTTGTATCCTTCTTTGCTTTCCAAAGAAAGATCTTTCAACCATCGTGATAGCTCTTTAGGAATAGAAGTGAGGAAGACATGCTTTAAATTTGGATCTGCGCCAATTTGGTAAAAGATTTGAAGCATTAGTCGATAATGCTTATCAAGATGCTTTTTCTGAAGGGAGCAGCATCTTCTTTCGAAGAATTCTCTTCTTTTTAGCTCTTTGAGATCTCCGGGGGTTCCCACAAAAACATGGTATAGGTAAGTAAGGGCATGGCTGAAATTGGGTGACAACAGAAAAGTAAGCTGGTTTTGTTCTGTGAGTGATTGCCACCAAAATTTAAGGCTCCCTGTGAACCTTGTAACAAAATTGTAAAGGACATCTTTCATATCATGGTTGGTGATGGACTGTGTACTCAACCATGTATGAAATTCTTCAAGTCTTTCTGGCCATTTTGGATAAGGAATATCATCAATGGAGAAGAATTGTTTTGATGCCATAGACACATGCCTAGTGGAATTGTTTCTGGTGGGATTACTTGTTTGTCCAAATTCTGGATCAAAATAATTTGATTGCATTTCGTAGTCTGAAGGAGTGTCAGCCATGAATATTTGCGAAGTTGGTGGAATGGTAGGGGGAGAATTGACTATTTGGTCTGAGAAGGATGAAGAAGAAGAAGAAGAAGAAAAGAAAATCGAATCGATGTAGTAGAAAGGGGAAGTCTTTTTATAGGGATCAGCTCAAGTGTTGGGTAATAGGATCAATTTCTTGCTTACCCAAATCCTTCAAAAGGATTCTAATGGATTTGATAACATCATCCGGTCCGGCCTTTCTCTTATAACAATTGAGCTTGATTTTGTAGGTGGTGTCTTCTCCTTCCCTTTTCCTTTTTCAAGGCTTTGAGACGATTTCGTATATCGATTCTCTTCGGAGGGATCTTCGGGATATTGGCAAAAACGAGACACTTTGTGGTGTGGGGGGGAATACATACCCAGTTTGAACAGGAGGTGCCAATGGATCGAAAGGTTTGAACCTTCCTTCTTCAAGAAGTTGAATTTGCTTTTTGAGTTTGTCAATTTCTGGCTTTGGACTTTCAAGATAATGGTACCCAAGATGTTGTCCGATTCCAAGGCTTGAAGCCTTTTTCGGAACTCGAAAGTATCTTCTTGGTACCCTCATCATCTTTGGAGATCTTGTTGCACATTTCCAATCTTGGAATAAATAGTCTTGAATGCATTGTTTTGTGCCAACGAGTCTCGATTGCCAATTTAGAACGGCTTCGGCAAAGAGGGGTTTTTTTCTGTCTTCCATGTTCGTCACGTCAATGGGAGTAGGTATTTTGGGAACATGGCGATATCTACCATGTGGATCAATAAACTCTTCTCAGAAAGGGGAACGAGAGTTTAGAACTTTCCTTGACAATAGGAGGAAAGTCAGTATCTTGGAACATGGCTATAGAAGAAGTGGATGGTGTTTCTGCTGGAACTTCGAGGGGGTAAGAGTGCTTCTTAGCCCATTTGAGGATTGGCTTATAGAATGGAGAAAGAGCTTGCCTTTTCTGGGGAGGAGAAGGTGGGGGTGATTTTGGTGGATCTAGCGAGGTAAGTATGAAGTACTGGACTCTGGTGGTGGTGGTGCGTAGGACACCATGAACTGGTATTTATCACACTCACCAAGAGTATCTACGGAGGAATCTCCGTCTAAGTACCTCTGGTACATCTTATCCTTGGATTTTTTCCGTCGTGGAGGAGATCTTGCATGAGGATCTACCTCGTCAGGAGAATTTATGCAGTAGGAACATTGACAAAAAGGATCCCAAAAACAATGACCATGCTTGTCTTTATAGTAATGAACAGGATGTCCATCACCAAATGATGACATTGAATCCCTATTCTCTGCTGATGAAGAACCAACAGAGCAAACCCTTTGTGTTATCCCCTTCTATCAATCTTCAAATGAGACCGAGTCTGACGAGTCAGAATCCGAAGACATTTTTCACATATCCCTCATATCCTCATAACCAAATCCTGACATATTCTCAAGTCAAACTCACTGTCCCCATTTCCCTGTAAAAATCTTCACCTCAAAGTTCGCCAAACCTATCAATGTTATTGCTCTCATTGATACTGGAGCAAGTTGCTCCATTCTAGACACTAAAGTTCTGCCTGAAGAGTATTGGACTCCTCATATCCGATACTTCAACTCCGCCTATAGGATACTTTCTCCACAAGTGTCGAACTCTCCGATTCTTCGTTCAGTTCTTCCCCAGTGCTCCATAAAGGCAAAAATCTTTGGATCAAACGCCCAATAAAGATTTGCTAATTGGGTGGGACATCATGACTCAAATCTCTCAACTCCGCATCATTCCGGAAAGGGTCTTAGATACAAAAATCATTTCTCCGAGTTCGTTGATATTCGAGACTCTTTTCCATTCAAATGAGTTTGTTAGATCCAATCATGCAAAAGTTGTTAGAATCTTGTTCGGAATCCCACTCGAATTCGCTCAAAAATGTTCTCATCCTTTATGGGAAAATCCATAATTCTTTGTTCGCCTCCCCTTCAAAAAAAAAATGAAGACATCAACCCAACAAAGGCGAGTCATATGGGAATGAAGCCAGAACACTTGGCTTTAGCTCAAAGGGAATGCTCAGAATTATTACAACAAGGCATTATTGAAGTTTCTGATTCTCAATGGGCTTGTGAAGCCTTTTATGTCAATAAGCGCGCCGAGCAGAACAGAGGAAAAATGAGACTGGTAATTAATTACCAACCTCTTAATCTTTTTCTCCAAGATGATAAATTCCCTTTACCATCCAGAGATTCTCTCTTTAGTGGCTTAACTAAGGCCCATATCTATTCCAAATTCGACCTCAAAGCCGGATTTTGGCAATTGGGCATTCATCCTGAAGACAGAACCAAAACAGGATTCTGTATCCCAAACCAGCACTTCCAGTGGAAAGTTCTTCCTTTTGGCTTAAAGGTTGCCCCATCTCTTTTTCCAAAAAGCCATGTGTCGCATTTTCCAACCCATTTTGTCAAGTGCGGCAGTATATATCGACGATATTCTCGCTCTGACCCTTGATGAACAGCCACCGCCAACTCCTTGAGAAATTTGCGAAATCATGAAAAGGCATGGCATTATGCTTTCTCAAAGGAAAATGAATATTGCCCAAACAGAAATTGAATTTCTTGGTATGCACCTCAACAAAGGTACATACTATCCAGGGCCACACATTGCTCAAGAACTACTAAAGTTTCCTGAAGATAACTTCACAACAAAACAGGTTCAGCAATTTCTTGGGATAATTAATTATCTCAGGGTTTTTGTCCCAAACATTGCAAAGCTTCTGATTCCTTTGCAATCCATGCTGAAAAAGAACTCCCCGCCTTGGGGAAAGATCCAGACTAAAGCTGTTGCTGAGCTTAAAGAGATTATGCAGAATCTCACACCATTACAAATACCATCAACATGTAAAAGAATTCTTCAACCGACGCGTGATGAATATGCGGGCAGCCGTCCTATTCGAATAAATTGATGGTAAGAAACACGTTTGTGCCCACAAAAGTGGAAAATTTTCCCAGTGCTGAAATGCATTACCATTCCACTTTTAAGGAAATCCTAGTAGTCAAAAATGGAATCAAAAAATTTGAATTTCATCTCATCGGCCATCACTTTCTGGTCGAACTAGACATGGCATCTTTCCCTCAAATGACCAAGTTTAAACAGAAACAAATTCCAAACCCTCAACTGCTTCGATGGGCTGAATGGTTCTCAAAATACTCTTTTGAAACCAAACATATTCCTAGGAAAAAGAATGTCCTTGCTGACTTTTTGTCAAGACCCAAAGCACCAGCTGAGATCAACATGTACATCAAGAGGCCTACCTTTCATATGCTCCATCATGGCGTCAAATACAAAATTGAGAAAATTAAAGACTCGCCAAGCCAGGCATATCCCCATGAGATTATTCAGCAAATCCAGAATGACAGTCTTACTGAGAACATGGAGAACCTCATGTGGCAATGCCACACAGACCTTTTCAGATTCAATGGAGGTTCGATCCTTTATCCTTTCGGCTTAAATTTGAATTATCATTTTATTCATCCTCTTATCTGGAAGGAAGATGATTTCCCGATAAGCTCAAACGCTATTATGATATTTAACCAATAAGTACTTGATAGCCATTGAAATTCCAACCGAGAAGATTCATTGCCAATCTCACTAAGATATTCATGCTCGGAAAAACATCGAAAAAAAGATTGTGATAAAATCTTTTAGATTTTCTAAATTGGTTCTATCATCCTACATGTTGGAAACAAGACTTGGAAAGAGAATTGAGAACCATGACACCAAATCTGAAGTTCACACCATCTTGTTTTTAAACGACCATGGAATTTTTTAGAAATAATGGCGGTATTCTCGATGCACCACTTGAAATAGGAACCACAGCCTATAAACCTCACTCGAACAACCGAGAAGCTCGGATTCACAAATCTTATCCAAGATCTGTTAGATCTTGTGAACATGAATATCGAGAACTCCAGAGAATTCTATGCCAGGAAAACAAAACCATTCCCGAAGATATCTGGAATAATGTACCCACTATGTGGGATCATTATGATCTAGCACCAGATGCTAAGGAAGCACTCCGGCAATACAGACAAGCTGCATCATCCCAAGAACATGAAATGACAAGCGAAGATGACATTGTCCAGTCTACTCAAGACCCTTATGCATGCTTTGGAGGTCCTCTGTCCCAGAATCCCTACAAACAAGGATTTTCATCCTCATTCCAAAACATGGACACATCCTTTTATGCACAGCCATCCAATTGGCCTCAGCCAAGCATGCCAAACATCCCTGCCAACACTACAAGTGAAAATACAAACTGGGCAGAAGAAGAAGCATCCCATTGGGCTCATGAAGCATCCTCATCTCAAAGATTGAACCAAATCCTTTCCCCTCAAGACCTTGAAGCCCTCCAGCAAAAATATGAGGCACATCTCCTAGAAGACAGCTAATATGATGACTCAGCGTGTAGCTACAATGCCCGTGACGGACGAGACCGTTGAATCCGTACAATTTCACTGTAGCAAAATCACTGTTCACTTTTACTGTAGCACTAGGCTAGGGAAAGTACTGTTCACAGTACTATTACTGTTCATAGCGTGCAAATAATTCCCTCCCGGAAGTTTCCGGTGCCTCTGTTTGTATTCGGACCCGTGAGTTGGTCCCTGTGTGTGTCCTTGTTCCCTTTTATTTGCCTATATAAGGCATTGTTGATGTATCGTTTTGGGCAAAGTCCCCTGAAGTAAAGAGTGTGTTTTGTGAAAAACCTCTCTATGGCTTTCTAAATTCCTCTTCTTCTCCAGCCTAGTAGGATCCTCCGAGAAATGTAGCTTGGGTAGATTAGAAACGTTTCCATCGTGGCATCTTCTGAGTGTCTCTAGGCTCTGGACTAAAGGGCTGAGTGGTTTTCTGCTAAAAGGCTGTTCCTGAAGGGATTGAACGGGAGTTGTTCGCCCAATGTGGGATGCATACCTGCAGGAAATTTACTCTCTTTCCCTGATCGACAGGAACTTGATAATTACGTCAACGCAAAATCGCAAGAGAAATAAACAAGAAAATCAGGACACTAGAAATTTATGTAGTTCGGTCCGAATATCGGTACCTACGTCCACGGGGAAAGCCAGTGGCAAATAATTCACTAAAATCAGATAATCAGAGTTTACAATCGCTTAATCGCTCAAGTGTTTCCCGCACCTAGATTTAACTCCAAATCCTAAGTGTATAAATAACAACTCGTTTTGGTATAAACTCACGGCACAAAATTACCACGCGTTCAAGTCGCACACCAAAAAGAAAAATCTCTGCTTCCCTTCGGTGGACGTGCGGCTTCTTACGTTTGGCTTCGGAAGACGTACGTTCAGCGGCTCCTTTCTTCTCGGCTTGTACGTGCAACACTACGTAGGGTTTGAGCAGCTTCTTGCTTCGGCAGACTTTTCCTAGGTAGGTTGCGGCGTCTTCAAAACCTAAAGAAGAGAAGACCTGCAAAGAAAATATTTCCTTTTATATGTGTGCCCAGGTCAAACTTTGACCTGGGCCCACCACAATTTGTATTTCACGCAGCAGAGTCTCTAGGTGCGTGGACTTCACGCCAAAAAGAGTTTCGGTGTGATTTGCCTTCTTCATGCGCGTGGACTTCATCTACACGCCTTTCGATTCCGCAAGCTTCCGCAAGAAGAAATTTTCCTTCAATTATTTTATATTTCTTTTTTTCCAGAGAAAAAATTCGAGGCATAATTTTAACACTTTCTTATCTTTATCTTCTCTCAGACAAAGTCTGCTCTTTCTTCTGAATTATCTCCTTCTCTCAGAGAAAGTTGTTTCTTGTCAACTCCTTTCTTCGCCGTATCTCCGCAGAACCATCGCAGCACCGAGCAACGCCCTCCTCTTCGCATCGGTCGCCCGCCCGCCCGCCATTCCTTCATATAAATATGCTATCAAATCTCAGAGCAATCCACTCCCATTCAGACATTTTCACAAACACGCCCAGGGCCAGACCTTCTAGCTCGAAGCAGAGACTGGAAGACTCGAGCGCTCTCCATGTAGGCCGCGTCGTCACGGCGCGTGACGCACCCAACTCTCCATTGCCCTTTTTATTGCCGAATGCCGAAGTGCCTCCTCTCTCACCCACTTGCGTTTACTGATGCAGGTTCGAGAGCAGCGAAATGCTGGCGACTTTCCTGGCGTCGGCGTCCTTCTTGGGGGACTCATGGATGGTGTGCAGCTTAGCGAATTCCGCCACCCGGAGGAGCTTCGTGGCAGACCGAGGCGGCGAGGTTGGGTACCTGGCGTTCTCGGGCATCCAGATTATCAACGGGATCATGACAGTACACTGATGCATAGGTCTTTTTTAGGGCCTTTTGATCATGATGCGAGCCACGCTACAGGACCCTGATGGCGCTGGGCGAGTGTGGATGCGAGCATCTGTTCTCGCCATTGAGGTGCGACAGCGGTGGCGAGGGGACTGTCAAGGTGGACGCCGGATTCCTCGGTCTCTTCCTGGAATTTTACCAGCGACAGGATTTCCAAAGCCAGGTACACAGACATTTTTGCCTTGTTTGACTTCGACTTAGAAACTGTCTTTACGTGACTTTTTGCTCTTTTCCTGGTAATTGCGTTGCATCTTCATAAGTCGAACATCATCAACTTCCACGAGATTATGGTTTAGCTTCCAGTCACCCTACTGATAACTCGATCGGCCTATGGACTTTGCATATCTTATGATCCATAATCTGGATTTTAAATTTAACTTATTCATCTACCAATCTTACTGATCTTAGGACATTAAGATATATAGTTCTGGGGCCGCGAATTGTGTTATGGCTTGTGCGCGGGTTGGTGATGACAACAGGGCCGCGATGACGGACGGACGGTGGCTGTATGAACAGTTTTTAGGTGTGGAAACTAGAAAAAGGGATAAAGAAAGAAAAGACGACGTAAAACTAAAAAAGAGGAGCAAGGAAAATCTCATGACATATGGTCATCCTTTCTTACTATTAAAGAAAACATGTCGAAAAGCGACATTGAAAATATCAAGTTCTCTTTCACAGATCAAAAAGAACTTGGAGTACATTTCTATCAATGCTTGAATCGGAGATGAATTTATCCAAGTGCTATATGTAGGCAACCATCAACATGCAGATACTTACATCACTTATAGAGATGAGAAAGAAAAGAGATAATATCTTAAGCTGTATTTATTTTATGATACATTCAACTGGTACACAACATAGTATAATAAATACTATAGTCTATAACAGAATTAGATTTACTATGTATATAACAAATATTTCTCTTCTTTTCATTGATGCAAAGAAAATCTTTGCTTATATGCACAAGTGTAAAATGTAATCAGTTTTCTTGATATAATGGAAATAAGTAAAGAACTGTTGTTTTAATTATATGTAGAATATTAAAACTTTCCGTTTTCTTGATTTAAAAGTAACAAAGTAATAATTGCTTTTCAAAAAACTCGATCCTCAATAATCAACTTTTCATATAGCCAATCGTCACGTGCAAATTAAACATCCACAACCCAGTTTGAATCTTATATCTAGGTGTCTTAGAGAGAAACCGCATAGAGGAGACCTTTAATTGTCATTGCTAGTCATATCTTCTGAATTGGTTGTTCGTTTCATAAGATCTCAAGAACAAAACGTGTAGTTTCAGTGTAAAATTCTCTACTCTTTCATTAATCTAATGAAATGAATTGAGGATTATGATATTTCAAATCGATATATATGTGCCATATTTATTCCAAAAAATTCAAACTGCTTAATTTGTGCCACATTTACTCAAAAATTAATATCCATTAATAAAAAAGTCGAAATTAGTTAATTCATGCAACATTTATCCAATTTGAGATCTTTTGCGATATGAAAGTTAGATTTGAGTAAATGTAATATGAATGTACTGTTCTCGAATATTTGGTCCCCGTGAATCATATGTAGAATATCAATTATTTCTAGTATTTTTAATTTAAAAAACAAATAATTAACTGTTTTTCAGCATGTCTCAAAAACCTGGCCATCACATATAATAAGTCGGTCTCTTGCAGAGGTGGCAAAATGGCTTGGGAGAGATTGGGTCGACTAAAATTTGACATATAGGTGGAAATTGGTTTAATAAACGAAAAATCAAGTATTTACGGGTTTTAGTGGGTTCGGAAAGAAACTCACTTTCAAGACATTTAACGAAAGTACAATGCTAAGATTATTTATTCTAGACCAAATTTTTGTGTGATGTAAAGCCGACAATAGTGGAATTCTTCTAGGGAATGAGTAATTTCGTAGAAACTGTTGGTTAGGAAAACAAAATTGATGCTATAATATTCTACAAACTATGGATTGAAAATCCAAAAGTAGGTTGGCCAAAAGTATCGATGGCTTAAAGCGCAAGTAGTGCAAGTAGGGAGGTTTAATTTGTCCGATACTAGACATAAAGAACGTCTAATCAATTTAACAACTCATGGTTTTGCAGAGTTATATATATATCAACTTCCACAATAGTGTCGGGAACTCACACTAGCTAAAATTATATATTTGAAAAAGGAATTTATTTATAGGCAAATTCCCTCTTCCCATCCCGTAACCCAATCCAAAACCTGTTCACGTAGATGTCCTTGTTCATCAACGCAGCGCTCACCCACATCTTCATATTGTTTGAGTGCCACGTGAAGTCCTAGCCCATTACTTGACCCGAGCACCCAAGCTCCCTCACCGACTCAATGAGCCAGTCCACCAAGTTGCTCACTCTTCAAAAGCAACAATTTAAGGAGAAAGATCATTCAGAATTGGAGCCCCCAAACTAGGTTGATTAAGTTAGGTCCAAATCGGATATACCTTGCTAATTTTTGTATCGTGTGATTGGGTCAATTTGGATCAAAATATTTTTAACCCGACCCACTCATTTGACGGGCCTAGTTTCTTGCAAATCAGCTCCACAAACCAATCTACATCTTAAATTCATGTGTCTCAAAGAGAAATCTCGCTTGATCCATTAGATCTTGGGAACAAAGTGCGTAGCTTAGATGAAAAATTCTCTACTCTCTCTTTATAAGAAAACGAGCCGCGGATTCACAATAAATGACTACAAATGACATTGAGTCCAGAGAAAGATGAGAAATGCCACAGCCACCTCCAGTAGTTCGTCAATAAGGGCGCGTTTGTTTGTGTTTTTGTTTAAAAATTGTTCCAGGAACGAGAAATAGAAAAAAGTGTTTGTTCCGGGAACAATTTTTGAACAAAAAAACGTGTTTGGTAAACTTGTTCGGGAATAAAAAATAAACGAAACATGTTTGGTAAATTTGGATAATTTTTTTATTTCTTTTATTTTTTCTATTTTTTTTCTTTTTTTCCTTTTTTTCTTTTTCATTTTTTTTCTTCTTTTGGCCGGTCGCCGGCCAAGGCCTTGGCCGGCGACCGACCGGCGAGGGTCGGCCTCGCCTTGATTCGGCGAGCTCGGCCTCGCCGAACGGGCGAGATCGAGCTCGCCCGGCCCCGCGAGGTCGGCCTCGCCTTGATCCGGCGAGGCCGAGCTCGCCCGGCCGGCGCGGCGAGGCACGGCCTTGCCGGGCCACCGCGGCGAGGCCGAGGCTCGCCGGCCGCCGGGCGAGGTCGGCCTCGCCGGATCCGGGCGAGATCGAGCTCGCCCGGCCGGCCGCGAGGCCGACCCTCGCCCGGCCTACGGCGAGCCTCGGCCTCGCCGGGGCCGGCGAGCCTCGCCGTGGCCGGGCGAGGCCGCCGGCCCTCGTCGGGTGGTCGCCGGCCATGGCCGAGGCCGGCGACCGGCCAAAAGAAAAAGAACAAGAAAATAAGAGAAAAAAAGAAAAAAAAGTGTTTCTCAAAAGTGTTTCAGAAACAAGAAACACAAAATTTGTGTTCTTTGTTTCTTTTCTTTTTTGTTCTCGAACAAAAGAACAAAAAGGCGAACGTAAACGCACCCAAACGCGTTTATTCCTTTTTGTTCGAACAAAAAAACAAAAAGTGTTTAAAAAAAAAAAAAAAAAAGAACACAAACAAACGTAGCGCTAAGGTCATTTAGTCAAATCTCTTGAGAGAATTAGGCCCGGCCCAGGCCCAGGTTGGCCTCCGTCCGGTCACGGCCATGGGATGGAGACATTGGACCGTACCTGGCATGGCCGATTATTTCTCCTGGGCTGGGCCCAGGATGGCCCGATTGCTGGTCCTAAGTTTTGGTGACGGAAAAGTACTTATCATCGCCCTCAATTATATTTTCTGTTTTGGACCCCAAAAAAAAAAAATATATATATATATATATTTTCTGTTCGCTTCTTTTTTTCTTCTTTTCCATTTTTTGTGTAAGCAGGGACTAATTTAATCTTGTGACAAAAGCTATTTACGCTAACTACGCATCTTCTTAGACAAAGTTATCTTATTGATCCTTTTACAGCTCATCATTTCAATGAATCCCATTGCGAGCTAGTCCGATTATTTGATCTCTTTCAGCATTGCCATCTGCATAATTTCTCATTATCAAACTTGTTATACCAAAGTATTTACTATTAGTATCACGTTGTCGTGATAATGTAATGAAATCTCATAGCGTCGCTTGCTTCAAAATCTCTTAAACGATACAAGGCAATTTACATACAACTTGTTCAAAATTCAAGGATTGTTGTGACATATAATAAAGGGTTGGAAAATTACTAAAAAAAATACTAAACTTATTATAATTGTGATAATACAGTTTTAAACATATTGAGTCCTAAACATTTTATATTTTTGTCAATTAATTTTATTGGATCAATTTTAGCTAGTCAACATTGACATAATGTTAGTCGCTTTATATGGCGCAATCGACGCTAACGTGAATAAAATTTAATAATATTTTTAAAGTTTTTTTTTCTCTTTTTCTTTTCCTTCTCTCCTTACTAGAGGAAGAAGGAAGGGAATGAGAGAGAGAGAGAGGGAAAAAAAAAAAAAGGCAATAGAAAGCCAAAAGAAAAAAGAGGACATAATAACTTTTCTTGAAAAAGATTAAAATATTATTAAAAATTATCCACAGTGCGAATTACTCAAAATTTGACCAAATAAATTGAATTAGTGTAAACACAAAATATTTAAGACTCAATTATAGAAAAAAATATTTAAGATTAAATTGATATAATCGCAATATATTTAAGATTTTTTTGATGATTTTTCTATTGATAAGGCCTCGTTAAAGAGTGAATTCAAGCATTTATTAATTTACTGACGAAAAATTTATTAGGAGAGTGAATTTTTAATTTTATTTTTGGGTTCGAAATTAGGAGAAAATGTTATATGTACAAGCACAACAAATAAGAAAACCTCTAAAGTTGCGCCACGTGTCCCAAATGGGGCCTTTGAATTGGGAAGGCACTCTTCTCTATTCTCTCCTTCCTCTCACTTCTCTCTCCCCTTCACCCCCCTCCCTGCACACCGTCTCTTCGGCGCCCCCTCTCTCTCCCACCAAGCCCTCGTCCTCTCTTTCTTCACCCAATGCTTTCGACTCTGCCCCTCTCTCTCTCCAATCGACGAGCCACTGCACCACCCCTTTGGCTCCACCATCGCCGAATTGCTGCCCCCTCCCAGCTGTGCCCTCTCTTTCTCCATCCGAGTCAGGACCCAGCCCTTGTTCGACGAACCGCCGCGCAGCCTCTGGCTCTGCCTCGGAAGGTTGCCTCCACCATTGCGAAGTTTCTTGGTCGAGTGAATTGGTTTGTCAGTTGGAAAAGGCCTTGGTGGTAGAGAGGGGGCGGCGAAGAGAGAGAGAGAGAGAGAGAGAGAGAAAGCGCGTGCAGAGGAGAGAGATTTTTTTTGTTGACATTTGGCCCAACTTTGGGCACGTGTCGCAATCTCAAGGCCCTTTTTATATGACGCGCTAGCATATCATGTGCAACAAATATTTTCTAGGAAAGCATACGAGTGGATTGATTTGCAAAAACGTTTGTTTAATCACTAAGTTTACATTGCTTTGCTAAATGTTCGTTGCATATCTTTCTGCGAAAACACCATTGAAAAATAGAGGAATTGCCAAGTGATTATATAAGAATTCACCATGTCCTCCTTCTACGTCTCCTCTTAAAGGAAGTCGTTCCCTGTCTACTCCTTTCTTCGCCGTGTCTGCAAGGATCCATCGATGAAAGATCGACTAGACTTGTGCGTCGGGGTGTTGACGCCAACCCTTATATAAACCGCACTCGGCTCTCGGAGTAACTCACACCCATTCAGATAGTTTCACAAACACGCCCATGGCCAGGAACTGAAAGACTCGAGTGCTCTCCATGGAGGCCGTGTCATCTCCGTGCGTGACGCACCCCAACTCTCTCTATTGCCCATTTATCACCGGACGTCCAAGTGTCGTCTCCTTTCTTACCCCACTTGCGTTTACTGATGATGCAGGTTCGAGAGCAGCGAGATGCTGGCGAGTTTCCTAGCGTCGACGCCCTTCTTGGAGGAGTCGTGGAACCTGTGCCGGGACGCGAACTTCTTCGCCCCGAGGAGCTTCCGGGCGGAGCGACGCGGAGAGGTCGGGTACCTGGCGTTCTCGGGCGTCCAGGTGATCGACGGGTGCGAGCCGAGTTGCGGGACCCTGATGGCGCTGGGCGAGTGTGGATTCGAGCATCTGTTCTCGCCGTTGAGGTGCGACGGCGACGGCGAGGGGACAGTCAAGGTGGACGCCGGATTCCTCCATCTCTTCCTCGAGTTCCATCAGCGACAGGATTTCCAAAGCCAGGTACACAATCCCTGCTGTTAAGGTGGATGCATTTCTCTTCTGAAGAATAATTTTTGATGATAAATTATTTTTTCTATTTATGTTGTCGGAACAATTTTTGAAAAAACAATACGTTTGATAATTACCCAAAATTCTATTCTCAAGTATAGAAATGCTTTTAGTAAGATTCTTAAAATTTTAAATTTTTAAAATTTTTCTTTTTTACTTTTTCTTTTTGGCCGGTCGATGGCACCGACTATGGCCAAGGGCTTACGACTATCCAAAGAAGAAGAATAAGAAAAGAAGAAAAGAGAAGAAAAAAAGAAGAGAAAGAAAATTTGATTTTAGAAATTGTTCTTGAGAACAAAAACTATTTTATATACTTCTTATTTATGTTCCAAATATATTTTCGAAGAACAAAAAAATAGATTATTTATTTCCGAGAACAAAAAAATAGATTTTTTGTTTTTGGGAATAAAATTTTTATCAAACCATTTCTATTTTTTTCGTTTTTTGGAATAAAAGAATAGAAAATTTTGTTCTAGAGATTAATGGTAATGTTTTGTTTTTTCCAATTTACGTTCTTTTGTTCTAACAAATAAAAAGAAATTCATTTGGTAAAACTTTCGTTTTCGGGAAGAATTTTTTTTTTTTTTTTTGTTTACAGGAACAAATTTAGAATAGAAACAAGAAACAAAAAAAAAAGTAGCTTTTTTTGTTCTCGAGAACAATTTCTAGAAATAAACCAATTTTCTTTTTTATTTTTCTTTTGTTCCTCACTCTTGTCGTAGCCACCTCTAATCGCTCGGAGGCACCACCGAATGCCGCCCGTCGCTTGCTGGCCGCCACTGCCAACTGCTGCCGGCCGCCACCGCCAACTGCTGCCGGCCGCCGACCGTTGCCGTCAACTATTGCTAGCCGCCGACTGCGTCCTTCGCCGAGCGTCGGCCGGTGGTTGGCAGCGGCCTATGGGCTAGGTGGCGACAATCGGTGGTGACGGTCATCAGCTAGCGGTCGTGCAGCGGTGGCAACGGGCGGCGGCGGCCGACGGTCGGCAATCCGTGAACAATAATAAAAAAAAAAAACGAATAAATACAAAAAAGAAACTGTTTCGTTACCAAATGCATTTCTATTTTTTTTTTCTATTTTAAGAGTAGAAATTTTGCGTAGTTACCAAACACCTTGTTTTACGTAGAAATTGTTTCCGAATAGAAATGGAAAAGAACTATTTTTGAAAAAAAAAAAAAAACTCTTCTCCAGTCAAGAAATGTTGTCATGTGCAGTCTAAGGGCCCGCATAGTAACCTTTATATTTCTTCCGATTTCTGATTTTTGTTCTCCACAAAAAAAAAAAAAGAACATAAATCCGTTTAATAATGCCAATTTATTTTTTTAATCCCTGGAATAGAAAAGTAACGGGGAATAGATTTGGAACAGAAACAAGAAAAACAAAAAGTAACTTCGTATTCCGCTAACAATTTCTAGAAATAAGTTTTTTTTTTCTTTTCTATTTTTCTTTTGTTCTTCTTTGTTGCGGCCACCGTTTGTTGGCTGCTTGTCAACCGCCGACCACCTCCGGCTGTCCGTGGCCACCGTCGGCAGATCGCCGGCAGTCAACCGCCATCACCAAACCGTCAACAACCATCACCGCCGATAGCTCGCTGGTTGATGACGTCCACTAACTGCCATCGCCATTGGTACTGTTGACCGCTGCCCTTCGCCACATGACCGCCGCCTGTCGCCGGTGTCGGTACCGGAGGCCAATGGGCTATGGGCGGCGATCCTACGATGGCGATCGGTAGCAACGGTCAACAATCCTCGATGGCAGAAGATCGTGCGGTAGTGGCCAGCGGTTGGCTGTTCAAGAAAAAATGAATAAATACAAAAATTTATAAATTATACCAAATGCATTTCTATTCTTTTTCTATTTCAAGAATATAAATTTTGTATAATTACCAAATACCTTATTTTACTTAGAAATTATTCACCCGAGTAAAAATAAAAAAGAATTATTTCTGAAAAGAAATAGTTTCCTAGAATAGAAACGTTGTTATGCGCACTCTAAGCCGCTATAGTAAATATATAAATTGGACAGTTCTTGGACTCTATTAAATTATTACTTAAGGTTATTTGTGTTCTTCATATATCATATTCCTGGGCCATGTGTTGAAAATCTAGATGTAGTCTCTTTACAGAGCCATTATAATATCGTAGTTTCTAGTGATAAACTGTTGATATTATCTCTGATCCTTTTTTCTTCTTATTTTGGAAGTCATTACCATTAGTCATACAAGCATATTGAACCAATCAAAAATTGCCCTTGGGTCATGCATGTATTAAGTTTTCCTCAATTCTTGCTTTCATTTTGAGAGCCAAAAACACGAAACACTTCAAGCATTGAGCTGCTTCCTGCATGCAGATTGAGGAATTTCTAGCTAGAGTTAAGGTGATTATCCTCACTGGCCATTCCTTTGGAGCAACAACCGCCTCTCTCACTGCTCTTTGGCTCCTCTCTCGTCTACAGCCCGTTGCTTCTCCCATCTCAGTCCTCTGCCTCACCTTCGGCACTCCCTTGCTCGGCAACGAGTCCCTTTGCCGAGCCATTCTCCGAGAAAGATGGGGCGGGAGCTTCTGTAACGTTGTCTCGAAGCACGATATAGTACCGAGACTGTTCTTCGCTTCACTAACTTCCTTGACTCCTCAACTGCACTTGCTGCTTCAGTTTTGGCAAGTCGCTATGGCTTCACCCATTTTAGACCAGTTTGTTGGAGAACTGCTTAAACAAAATTTCGATGAATTCTTCGGCAACATCAAGGGTTGTGTTAAAGATGCTGCACAATCAGAAGGAGGGGCGAAGAACAGTTTGTATTGGCCATTGGGCAGCTACCTATTCTGTTCAGAAGAGGGAGCGATCTGCTTGGATAATGCAACGTCTGTTGTTAAGATGATGCATTTGATGCTCGAGACAGTCCCTCCAGCTTCCAGTTTTGAGGATCATCTGGAGTGTTTTCAGGATCATCTGAAGTATAGTTATTATACAACACGACTCTCTTTGCAATTCCGTAAAAGGATAAACATCAACGGCCTCTCTGAGTCAAGCTACGAAGCTGGTGTCTTCTTGGCATTACAATCCTCAGGAGTAGATCCACAGGTAATTAAATGCTTCTCAACTTCACACGAGACACTATCTTCTTGGCTTTCTAATCTGACTCAAAAGCATAGTCTATCAGAGCCCTTATTTTGTGGAAGGATTTTCTTAGAACAATCACTCTCTGATATGTGGGCCAGAACTCTCCTTCACTCTCTAATCCAAGTGCATGCAGAATGATGTAGACTTAGACATCTTTTTGGTGATCGCTGAATGACAAGTTTTTAGTCTTCACTTTGTGGGTTGTGTTCTTATCACTTTGCAGGATGACAATATTTCAAAACCAGCTAGAGATTGCCTGCAGATGGCTCGGCACATGGGACTGGCACCAAACCTGAACAATGCTTATCTAGCTATCAAACTATCTCAGATAACGCCCTGCAGGGCACAACTTGAGTGGTACAAGGCACGCTGTGACGAGTCCGCAGATCAACTTGGTTATTACGACACATTCAAGAAATGTATAGCATCCAAGAGGGAGTCCACAGTTGACATGACCCTGTTCAGACTTGCCGCATTTTGGGATGGAGTTATAGGCATGGCAGAACAGAACAAACTCTCGCACGATTTCCACCGCAGGTCTAAGTGGAACAATGCGTCCCATTTCTATAGGCTCCTCGCCGAGCCATTGGAAATCGCTCGCTATTACCGTCATGGCATGCACAAGAAGAAGGGGCATTACATCAAGCATGGAAGAGATAGGAGATTCCAGATTTTGGACAGATGGTGGAATCGAAAGGTTGCTGTTGCAGCGCAAGCATCACAACAAAATAACAACAAAAGGAGTAGGAGCAGGCATGCAAGCTTAACTCAAGATTCTTTGTTTTGGGCGAAGGTGGAAGAAGCGAAGGACTGGCTTGAGATTGCGAAAGAGGAAAGGGACCCGAACAAGTTGGAACCGCTTTTGGACAACATGAACTGTTTCGAGAAGTATGCAGAGAAGCTGATTGATAGGATGGAGGTGTCCGTAGATGTTCTGGCTAAGAACTCAAGTTACAGATCATGGGATAAGGATTGGAAAGCTTTCAAGTTGAAGCTACCGCAGCCACCTTCTGCTCCTGCTCCGGACAGAATGGACTGTGATTAAACAAAAATGGGAAAATTCCAAATAAGAATCGAAATACCCTCATTTACTCAAATAAAAGCCTAACATGAATCTAGTATTAAGTAAGAGTTGGATTTTTCAATTGGTCAAGGACATTTTAGTTACTTTTTAAAATTTTGTTCCCTTTTTTTGTCCTTTTTCTTATTTTTCTTTCTTCTTCACGCCGGTGTGTATATATATAGAGTAAATTTTGAGTATTCTTATAATAGAGTTAGATTTAAATTTTCTAGGATGGAAAGCTAGGGAACGTGGCCTCCTGTTGTGAATGGCCTATATGGAACTGGTCGCCGATGCGCTTGAAGCTTCCCTCTCCCTCTCCCTCTCTCTCTCTCTCTCTCTCTCTCTCTGCGGATCGAGACCATACGTGGTTCAACGGATCATCCGGGTTTCTTTGGAGTGCTCTGTTTTCGGTCTATTGTCTTCTCATTCGTTGAAAAATCTCTGCTATTTAGCTGAGCATTCGCAATTTGGCGTCGTTTGTGGGCCCTTTGATTGATCATTCGCATTTTTGCATATACAGACTTCGGCGTCGTTTCGGACCAGTTTTTGAGTCGTTCGTCGCGAAATAGATTGGCATTTGATTGACGCTGTCGCGCCGATGAGCGGGTTTCGGATTTCGTAGAGGCTGTGTGTGATTATATTAAGGTTTCGAACCATTGTACGAGAGCTGGGAGTGTCATTTTCGCAAGCTCGGTTCATATAAATGCCCACAAACCGGTCCCTGGGGTTTCTTCGGGGAATCCGGAGAAAGCACCTCCCAAATTCTTGAGGGACAAGAAGATGGTGCCTGATTCAGATCCTCCAAGCCTTAAGTATACTGATTCTTTGCATCAGTTTTTTGAATTCAAGGTCCCATCTAGAATTTTTTTTACCCTTTGCCTGCAATGATATCTTACTTCTAGTTATGTTCCCAAGTGTCTTGTTCCCTGACTAAATTCATCTTGCTGACCTATGTTTGTCTAAATTGGCTTGCAGTACGAAGCTTGTGGTTTTGACCGGAGCTGGAATGAGCAGAGTGCGGTATTCCCAATTATAGAAGGATCTTTAGTTATGTTTAGAATGATAACTTTATGTATGGTGGATATTTCAATGGATAGACGTCACTAATGGGCGGAAATATTTCATGCCGGATGATTTGAGATATAACAGTCACTCTCCTCATTAATTTGTTTTAAACTAATTATATCAAAGATGGTTTGAGTATGTTTTCATGGCTATTCTATATCTTTTGATTTGGATAATTAAGTGACTGGGAGGAACTAGAAGAGAGATCTTGCTGTGATGCTGCATCATGTTTCATGGCTAAAACTAGTCTTCAAGTTATACACTCTCCATAACCTTGTGGTATATACGTATTTTCAGCATATGTGGTCATGTTTGTATTGTTGCACTCTGATGTTAAGCTTTCATGCCGAATGTGACAATTTGTAATTTTATCTCCATTGTGTATATGTTGACTGGTTCAACCCTGTGGAAGCCTGTACATGCAAGATATGAATGATCAATCAGAGCACAGACAAACGATGTCAAAATGCAAATCCACAGCAAAAAACAGGGACATTTCCACAAATGCAAAGATAATGCACCGAAAACAGAATACTCCCTAAAAGCCCAGATGATCCTTTGAACTACGTAGAGTCTCAATTCACAGAGAGAGAGAGAGAGAGAGTGTTGCTGAACATGCTGTAACATTGAAAGCCTTTGAACTATGTACATCAAATAATTTTTGGCATAGACAAATAATTAAATTCAATTGTAGTGTTGCTGCAATAAACAATGATGAATGTCATCAGTGTTTCTTTAAGCACAATCCATTCCATTCAGAGCAGGCGTAGAAGGTGGCTGCAGGAACTTTGACTTGAAAGCTTCCCATATCTCAGCCCATAATGTGTAACTCGACTTCTTGGCCAGAAAATTTATAGACAACTCCTTCGCATCAAGCTTCTTGAAACCGTTCAAGTTCTTAAAAGCCGTCTAGGCAGTTCCTGGTTATTTTGCACACCCTGAGTTCCAATATCACCCCCCTTACGCAAAGTAGCTGCAGCAATTACCACAACTCCCATAAGCACCATTGTTGCGTGAGTAAAATGGTCTCCCCATCTCTCCATCCGCTTAGATTGGCAGTGCTTCCCTAACATCGTCAGCACTACAGCCAAATCGAAGCAGATTATAAATACCATACCAAGCCAGTCTAGGTAAGTATCCTGATTCACCGCAAAAAAGGCCGTTGAAGCAGATCCCATCAGCGTGGCCATCACTGCCAACAACTGCAACATCTCCTTCTTCTCTCTCATTCTTTTCTTTTTCTTGTGTTCTCCGCTAGATTCCTACAACAAAGAGATAGTTGCTGGATATTATTATATGCATTTATGTAAAGGCATTATATGGAAAATGTAATCTAAAACATACTTTGAAGAAAGGGAACATGGGCTTGTTCTATACCTTAGTTTCAATTTTATTGTTCACTGTTACATCTGCCCTTGGAATCACCGGTATATTCGCGGGCATTGGACTTTCGATATCACCTTGGCCTGCAATCGCCATTGAAAGACATTGAATGTCCTCCACTATTTCAACGGTATGATTCTGCACTCCACCGCTAGTTTCAGTTGGAATGTTCACTACTACATCTTCTGCTCCTGGAATCTCCTGTATAATCGCTGGCATTGGACTTTGGATACTGCCTTGGCCTGCAATTGCCGTTGAAGTACTTTGAATGTCCTCCAATATTTCATCGGTCTGATTCTGCACTCCACCAAGAACGAAGCAAACGCGTAAGAAGAAGGAGGAAAAAACAGAAAACAATGCTAAAAAAATGATATTTTATATATTGTTTGGCCAACGACGCTCCCAGGGCCTCAGCCGATCTGGGGCAATGCACGCGGCTCTCATCCAGCCAGCGACACTCTGATGACAACTGTGAGGGGACGCTCGGACCGACGACGTCAAGACACGACGGGCGGGTTTTGACGTGGGCTGGACGGTCACGAGCTCCGACCGGCACACGTGAAAAACAGGACAACACCAGAGGAACGAAGGGCTACCGGCTCGCGCACGAGGTCAGCCGGAGGGTCCGAGCTCGCGTGCAGCCCCGGTGTTGGTCGAGACTCTCTCTCACTCCCCGTTCTCTCTCGGCCCTCTCAATCTCCATCCCAGATCCCTCTCTCTCTCTCTCTCTCTCTCTCTCTCTCTCTCTCTCTCAGCCTTCCCCAAAACCGAACCCTCTTTCACGATTTCTCTCTCTTTTCCTCTCCTCCTTCGCCATTTCCCCAACTTTTTCAACCGAGCTCGTGGCCCTCGTATCTATAGGCGAGGAGCTCGATCGACGGAGGCGGTTCGGCCACTAGATCTGGGCACGCCGACCAGCCCTGATTCGGTCAAACCGGGGTCAAGTTCCGGTCCACTCCACGCGGCAGGCGGCCTGGCCCAGGCGAAGGGGAAAGAAAGGAGAAGAAAAGGGGCCGGGCCCCTTTCGTGTTTTTCTTTTTTTGAGAATTTGCCCGAAATGCAGTAAAATAAGGGAAAATAAAATAAAAATAGAACCTAGTTGATGCAAATAATATTAATGCCTGTCTGATGTGAAAATCCTTTTTTTTTTGTTAGGATTGAATTGGTCTCTAATTTTCTATGTAATATAATCATAAATATTTAATCAAAATTTATGTGTCAACGCTATAAAATATTGAGCAAGTGAGCGATAGGTTGAGGTAATCATTGAGTTTGGGTGACTCTGGAAAGGGAGGAAAGAATCAAAGAAATCCTTATCATGTCATCATGGAAGAGTCGGATTTCATGAATGCACAATGTTTTGAAGCATCTCATTACCTGTGGAACTATTCTTGAGGATTGTAATGCCAAGAAGACACCAGCTTCCTCGCTTGACTCGGAGAGGCCGTTGATGTTTATCCCTTTTCGGAAGTGCGAAGAAAGTAGTTTCATATAATAATCATACTTTAAATGATCCTCAAAACTGGAAGCTGGAGTGACTGTCTCGAGCATCGAATGCATCCTGTTAACAACAGACGTTGCATTATCCAGGCAGATCGCTCCCTCTTCTGAACAGAATAGATAGCTACCCAATGGCCAATACAAACTGTTCTTCACCCCTCCTCCTGATTGTGAGGCATCTTTAACACAATCCTTTATGTTGCCGAAGAATTCATCGAAATTTTGTTTAAGCAGTTCTCCAACAAACTGGTCTAAAATGGGTGAAGCCATAGCGACTTGCCAAAACTGAAGCAGCAAGCGCAGTTGAGGAGCTAAGGAGGTTAGCGGAGCGAAGAACAGTCTCGGTACTATATCGTGGTTCGAGACAACGTTACAGAACTTCCCGTCCCATCTTTCTCGGAGAATGGCTCGGGAAAGGGACTCGTTGCCGAGCAAGGGAGTGCCGAAGGTGAGGCAGAGGACTGAGATGGGAGATGCAACGGGCTGTAGACGGGAGAGGAGCCAAAGAGCAGTGAGAGAGGCGGTTGTTGCTCCGATGGAATGGCCAGTGAGGATAATCACCTTAACTCTAGCTAGAAATTCCTCAATCTGCATGCAGGAAGCAGCTCAATGCTTGAAGTGTTTCGTGTTTTTGGCTCTCGGAATGAAAGCAAGAATTGTGGAAAACTTAATACATGCATGACCCAAGGGCAATTTTTGATTGGTTCAAATATGCTGGTATGACTCATGTTAATGACTTCCCAAAAAAGAAGAAGAAAAGATTAGAGATAATATCAACAGTTAGATTTAAATTTTCTTATTTTTCTTTCTTCTTCACGCTTTTGAGTATTCTTATAATAGAGTTAGATTTAAATTTTCTAGGATGGCAAGCTAGGGAACGTGGCCTCCTGTTGTGAATATCCTATATGAAACTGGTCGCCGATGCGCTTGAGGCTTTCCTCTCCCTCTCCCTCTCCCTCTCCCTCTCTCTCTCTCTCTCTCTCTCTCTCTCTCTCTGCGGATCGAGATCATACGTGGTTCAACGGATCATCCGGGTTTCTTTGGAGTGCTCTGTTTTCGTTCTATTGTCTTCTCATTCGTTGAAAAATCTCTGCTTTTTAGCTGAGTATTCGCAATTTGGCGTCGTTTGTTGGCCTTTTGATTGATCATTCGCATTTTTGCATATACAGACTTCGGGCGCCGTTTCGGACCATTTTTTGAGTCGTTCGTCGCGAAATAGATTGGCATTTGATTGACGCTGTCGTGCCGATGAGCGGGTTTCGGGTTTCGTAGAGGCTGTGTGTGATTATATTAAGGTTTCGAACCATTGTACGAGAGCCGGGAGTGTCATTTTCGCAAGCTCGGTTCATATAAATGCCCACAAACCGGTCCCTGGGGTTTCTTCGGGGAATCCGGAGAAAGCACCTCCCAAATTCTCGAGGGACAAGAAGATGGTGCCTGTTTCAGATCCTCCAAGCCTTAAAGATACTGATTCTTTGCATCAGGTTTTTGAATCAAGGTCCGATCTAGAATTTTTTTACCCTTTGCCTGCAATGATATCTTACTTCTAGTTATGTTCCCAAGTGTCTTGTTCCCTGACTAAATTCATCTTGCTGACCTATGTTTGTCTAAATTGGCTTGCAGTACGAAGCTTGTGGTTTTGACCGGAGCTGGAATGAGCAGAGTGCGGTATTCCCAACTATAGAAGGATCTTTAGTTATGTTTAGAATGATAATTTTACGTATAGTGGACATTTCAATGGATAGATGTCACTGATGTGTGGAAATATTTCATGCTGGATGATTTGAGATATAACAGTCACTCTTCTCATTAATTTGTTTTAAACCAATTATATCAAAGATGGTTTGAGTATGTTTTCATGGCTATTCTTTATCTTTTTATTTGGATAATTAAGTGACTGGGAAGAATTGGAAGAGAGATCTTGCTGTGATGCCGCATCATGTTTCATGCCTAAAACTAGTCTTCAAGTTATGCACTCTGCATAACCTTGTGGTATATATGTATTTTCAGCATATGTGGTCGTGTTTGTATTATTGCACTCTGATGTTAAGCTTTCATGCCGAATGTGACAATTTGTAATTTTATCTCCATTGTGTATATGTTGACTGGTTCTTTCGTAGCTAAGATAAACCCTTCCAACTTTTATTTGTTTTTTGCAGTCGAAATGGTGCTTATAGCACGGGTTTTAGGCCAATTACCGATGAGGTGATATGAAGGCACGTGCTGGGATTTGCAAAGTTATAAATCAACTTCTGCAATAATGTCCGCAACTCACACTAGCTAAAATCATAAAGGTGAAAAAGGAATTTATTTATCGATGTCCTCACTCCTCATTCCATAAACTAACCCGTACCTGTTGACACAAGTGTTCTTGTTCGTCAGCGTGGCGCTCACCCACATCTCCATGTTGTTCAAGTGCCACGCAAAGTTTTACCCCATGACTTGACTGGAACACCCAAGCTTCCTTACTGATTTGGCAAGCTAGTCCACAGAGTTGCTCACTCCTCAAATGTAACAATTTACGGAGAAAAAATCATAAAGAGTTGAGCCCAAACTAAGTTGAGTATCTGCTAGGTCCAGGTTGGGTATATGTTGCCAATTTTTGTATTGTGTAATTGGACTAATTGGGGCCGGCCCATTTTCAACTCCACTTGATCCACTCATTTGGCAAGCCTAATCTCTTGCAAATTAAACCTCCACAAACTAATATAAATCTTATACCCATGTATCGCAGAGAGAAATCTCCACATAGATTAAGAGCCTAGGCTCATTCCATTAGATCTTGGAAACAAAATGTGTAGCTTCAATGGAAAATTCTTTTCTCTCTCATGATGAAACGAGCTGCGAATTCACAAAATATGACTATTAATGACAAGTCCAGATAAAGATAAGAAATGTTGTGATCACCTCAAGTAGTCGAGAATGTTACGTGTGAAGAAGGTACTAATCAAATCTGCAAAAGGAGAGAGAGAGAGAGAGAGAGAGAGAGAGAGAGAGAGAATTAGGCAATGTTACACGAGAAGAAGAGGAGGGGGGTGGGGGGAGAGAGAGAGAGAGAGAAGGGGGATAGATGGAGACAAAATTAGGCCCGGCCCAAGCTCAAGCAAGCCTCTATTTGGTCATAGGCATGGGAGACAAGGGACCGTGCCCTGCATGGCTCATTATTTCTTCTAGGCCTGGCCCAACATGGTCTGATTGCTAGTCCTAAGTTTTGGTGATGGAAAATTATAGGGAAAAGTGCCAAAAAGTCCTAAACCTTTTATCTTTGTGCTGATTTAGTTATAAACATTTTTTTGATGCCGATTCGGTCCTAAATATTTTTAAGTTGTGCCAATTCAGTCATTTCCGATCAATTTTGGCCAAATTTTGCTGACTAGATGTCGGCTAGCTAACGTGGCCTTATCGATCTTGACGTGAACAACTTTTAATAATACTTTAAAATATTAGCTTGACTTTGGCGGCCGGTTGGAGGAAAAAGACAAAAATTAAAAAATGAAATATTAAAATATTATTAAAAATTTTCTACGTCGGCGTTGATCGGCTATGTCAACCGGCTAGCATCCAGTCAGAAAAATCCGGCCAAAATTAGCCAGAAATGATTGAATTGGCACAACTTAAAAAGGTTTAGGACTGAATTGGCACCAAAAAAAGGTTTAGGACTAAATTAACACAAAGGTAAAAGGTTTATGACTTTTTTGGCACTTTTCCCGAAAATTATATATCCTCACCCTTAATTGTATAGAGAAGAGTCTAGTTATCTTTTCTATTCCTTTTTTTTTTTCTTTTTGCACAAGCAGGGACTAATTTGATAAGAGCTATGTATACTGCACTAGGTATATTCTTAGACAAAGTTTTCTTCTTTATCCATTTACAGCACATTGTTTTAATGAAGTCACACTTCGATCTAATCCCATTATATAATCTCTTTCAATATCAATTATTTGCATAATTTCAAATTACCAAAAGCCACTTGATTTATCAAAGCTTTTACTATTGAAATCACCTCTTAGAAATCGCCAATCCTACTATCACATTGTCGCAATACTATAACAAAATCTTATGGTATCGCTTGCTTTAGGATCTCTTGCCGATGCAAGACCATATATATACAACTTGTTTGAAAAATTTGAGAATTGTTGTAATATATAATGTTCACACCATGGAAAATCCCAAAATGGTATTTCTATGACAAATTTACTCCAAAAAACCTTAAACCAAAAATCTTTTAACAAATTTATCCTCCATTAATTTTCGTTAAATTGAGTTATTATCATGAAAAACTACAAATTTGTACTCTTATGCCTTCCAAATTGATACACCCGTCAAATATCATTTGTCATCTAACTTAGTAATTTAATAGTAAAATTTAATGGAACAAACGAAAGATAAATTTATCATATGTATATTAGTTTGGAGGTTTTCGTAATATCATACCTAATATTTATTAAGTGTAGGGCTCTTGTTAAAGAGCGAATCCGAAGCATTTATTAATTTACTGACAAAACATTTATCAGAAGAGCGGACTGATCGTTGCAAAGCGTTTGCTTACTTTGGTTTTCTGAACCTCGGAAAGTTTCGATTGCTTTGCTGACTGTTCCCTAACGCGGTTGCGTATCTTTCCTACGAAAGGACCATCGAAGAAGAGCGAGATTGCGACATTATTATATTATAATCGACCATTGACTGTTCTCCTTTCCTCTCAAAGGAAGTCGTTTACTGTCAACTTCCCTTCTTCGGCGTATCTCCACCGAACCATCGCGGCACCGAGCATAGCCCCTTCCTATGCGTCGGTCCGCCGGTCCGCCATCCCTTCATATAGCCGCTCTGGACTCTCGGAGCAATCCACTCCCATTCAGACATTTTCACAAAGACGCCGAGGGCCAGAAACTGAAAGACTCGATCGCTCTCCATGGAGGCCGAGTCGTCTCCGTGCGTGACAAACCCAACTCTCCATTGCCCTTTTGTCGCCAGATGTCAAAGGGTCGTCTCCTTTCTCACCCAATTGCGTTTACTGATGCAGGTTTGAGAGCAGCGAGATGCTGGCGAGTTTCCTGGTGTCGACGCCCTTCTTGGAGGAGTCGTGGAGGTTGTGCACCTTCGCGAACTCCGCCGCTCCGAGGGGCTTCGTGGCGGACCGACGGGCTGAGGTCGGGTACCTGGCGCTCTCGGGCGTCCAGGTGATCGACGGGTCCGAGCCGAGCTGTGGGACCCTGATGGAGGTGGGCGAGTGCCAATGGAGCATCTGTTCTCGCCGTTAAGGTGCCACGGCGACAGCAAGGGGGTTGTCGAGGCGGACGTGGGATTCCTCTCTCTTCCTGGAATTTTACACGGCCCCTTTTGCTTTTTTGACTTCGACTTGGAAGACTGTCTGCACGAGACTTTTGTTCCTTTCCGGGTAATTGCGTTGCATCTTCATCAGTCGAACGACATCAACTTCCACGAAATTACGGTTTAGCTTCCAGTCTCCCTCCTGATAAATCCATCGGCCAATGGACTTTGCATATCCTAGGATCCATAAACTGGATTGTGAATTTAACTTATTCATCTACCAATCTTACTGCTCCGAGGGCATAAAGATATAAAGTTCTATGGCCACGAATTGTGTGATGGCTCGGGCGCGGGTTGGCAATGACAAGAGGGCCGCAACAATGGACGGACGGTGGCTGGACGGAATGGGTTTTGGTGATGCCTGGTTTTGGAAACTTAAAAAAGGGATGAGAAAACATAAGGTTTTAAACAAAAAAAAGAGGAGCAAAGAAAATCCCCTGACATATGGTCATCCTTTTTTACCATTAGACAAAACCTGTGGAATAGTGACATTGAAAATATCAAGTTCGCTTTCACAAGATACAGATCCAAAGGAACTTGAAGGACTTTTATATCAATGCTTGAAGCGGAATTTATCCAGGTGCTATATGTATGTAACCATCAAGATACAGATACTTACATCGCTTATGGAGATGATAAAAAGCCGTATTTGCATGTGAAGACGCAATGGTGAATGTAATAAAAATCTGAATATGGGGAATGAACAAAAAGTCGCGAAATGTAAATAATTGCATTGGCTTTTCATAAGGGGATGTTATAAATTTGAGAAATAATATCAAATCATTAATCCATCTTGAACAAATCAACTAACGGGAATAATTCGCATAGAGATAAACTTTTTATTTTGTGATATATTCAACTGGTACACATCATAGTATAATAAATACTTTAGTCTATAACAGAATTAGATTTACTATGTATATAAGAACAACCGATAAATTTACATACATCAACGCTATTGGGTACGAAAAAGGAAAATATTAGATGTACCTAATCTTTCTTCAACAGATATTCCTCTTTCTTTTTATTGATGCAAAGAAAATCTTTGCTTATGTCCAAGTGTAAAATAGATTCAGTTTTCTCAATATAAAGGAAATAAGTAAACAACTGTTGTTTTGAATATATGTAGAATATTAAAACTTTCAGTTTTCTTGATTTAAAAGTAACAAAGTAATAATTGCTTTTAAAAAAACGTGGTCCTCAATAATCAACTTTTCATCTAGTCAATCGGCACATGCAAATTGAATATCCACGATCCAATCTAAATCTTATATTCATGTGTCTCAAAGAGATTCCCTTATAGAGTAGAGCTTCAATTGCCATTTTTAATCATATCTTGTGACTATGCTGCTCATTTCATTAGATATAGGGAATAAAAAGTGTAGTTTCGGCAGAAAATTACAAGTTGTGGATTTTGATATTTGAAACCAGTACATTAATGCCACATTTAACCAAAACTAATTTTTGTGTCGTAAAAGATCTCAAACTGCTTGATTTGTGCCATATTTTCCCAAAACTAAAATCTGTATCATAAACAAACTCCAAACTAATACACATACATGACATTTACACAGTTTGAGATTTTTTGTTATATGAAAATTAGTTTGGGGCAAATATGGTACGAGCATACCATTCTTGAATATTTGGTGATATTTGTGTAGAATATTAAATTCTTTCTAGTTTTGTTGATTTAAAAGAAATAAATAATTTACCGTTTTTCAACATGACACCTCAAAGTTTGCCATTTTCTTTTCAAATAAATCTTCTTTAAAAATAGTATTTAAACTCAATTTGGGCAATCAACAACATAGCATTACAAACTCAAACGATTATAATTATGTATAATTCATCCAATAAATCAAGTATAAACCGTCATTAATTTCCACTCATCGCGATTAATTAGCGCTAAATGCCATTAATTAAGCTAATGGTGACTAATTACACTAATGGTGATTAATTACACCAATTAAAAGGCAGGATCTTGTTGAAGAGTAAATTCAAAGCGTTTATTAATTTATAGACAAAACATTTATCGGAATATTTTGGGGGTCAAAATTAGAAGAGCGAATTGATGGTTGCCAAAGCGTTTGTTCAATTTGAACCTCAGGAAAGTTTCAGAAAAGTGAGATACTGTCAACGAGACCGTCAAAGAACGGTGAGATACTGTCCACCCCTTTTCCTTGCCGTATCTCCACAGAACCATCGCGGCATCGAGCAGCGCCTGCGATCCTTCCGCATCGGTTCGCCCGCCCGCCATCCCCTTCACATATAATTTATAAACATGCATTCGACTCTCACTCTCGAAGCAATCACTTCCCATTCAGACATTTTCACAAACACGCCAATGGCCAGGAACTGAAAGACTCGAGCGCTCTCCATGGAGGCCCAGTCGTCGCCGTGCGTGACGCACCCAACTCTCCACTGCCCTTTTGCCGCCTTATGCTGAAGTTTCGGCTCCATTCTCACCCGGTTGCGTCTACTGATGCAGGTTCGAGAGCAGCAAGATGCTGGCGACTTTCTTGGCGTCGACGCCCTTCTTGTAGGCGTCGTGGAGGCTGTGCAGCTCCGTTAACTCCGCCGATCCGAGGATCTTCGTGGCGGACCGACGCGGCGAGGTCGGGTATCTGGCGTTCTCGGGCGTCCAGGCGATCGATGGGTCGGAGCCGAGCTGCGGGACCCTGATGGTGCTGGGCGAGTTTGGATGCGAGGATCAACTTGGGTATTACAACACATTCAAGATATTTGAAGCATCTAGGAGGGAGTCCATGGTCGACTTGAACCTGTTCTTACTCGCTGCATTCTGGGATGATGTAATGTGCATGGTGGAACAAAATAAACTCTCACACGATTTCCACCGCATGTCCAATTGGATTGATGCGTTGCATTTTTACGGGCTCCTTGCTGAGCGATTGGAAATCACTAACTATTACCATCGTGGTATGCACCAGAAGGAAGGAATGGAAGAAATAGAAAATTCCAGATTTTGGACATACGGTGGAATCGAACAATTGTTGTTGTGGCGCAAGTACCACAACAAATTAACAACAAAAGAAGTAGGAGCAAATATGCAAGCTTAACTCAAGATTCTTTGTTTTGGACAAGGGTGGAGGAAGTGAAGGACTAGCTCAAGATTGCAGAAGAGAATGGACCTGAATAAGTTGGAACTCTTTTGGCGAGCAACAACGGTTTCGAAAAGTACGCAGAGGAGCTAATTGAGGGGAAGGAGGTGTCTGTAGATGTTTTGGTTGAGAACTCAAGTTAATGATTATGGGCTAAGGATTGGAAAGCTTTGAAGTCGAAGCTCCTGCAGCCACCTTCTGATCCTGCTATGAATTGAATGGATTGTGATTAAAGAAAAATTAATGACATTCATCATTATTTATGTGGAGATCATCATCTCTGGTGTAATGATGTTCAATGTAGACGAATAAGAAATGTCCAGTGGGGAAGCTTCATTTATTTATTGCAGCAACACTACAGTTGAATTTGATTATTGGTTTGTGCCAAAAATTATTTGATGTACATGGTTGAAAGGATGCTCAATTCTACAATTGTACAGCATGTTCAGCAACTCTCTCTCTCCCTCTCTCTCTGAATTGAGACTCTACTTAGTTCAAAGGAGCTTGGGCTTTTAGAAAAAGAGTTTGGGGGTAAATGTGTTACGGTTAGCAAAATTTGGAATATTTCATGTCACAAAAAAAAAAATGGAGTAAATTTGTCACTTTAGGCAAAATTTGAGGTTTTTAATGACTTTTTCCCAAGAAATTATGATTAAATTGATACAATTATAATAGAATGAAGATTTCTTTTTTGGGGGTAATTTTCCAATTGAAAGGCAGGATCTCGTTGAAGAGTAAATTCAATGCATTTATTAATTTACAGACAAAACATTTATCAGAATTTTTTGGGAGTCGAAATTAGAAGAGCGATTGATGGTTGCCAAAGCGTTTGTTCAATTTGAACCTCAGGAAAGTTTCAGAAAAGTGAGATACTGTCAACGAGACCGTCAAAGAACGGTGAGATACTGTCCACCCCTTTTCCTTGCCGTATCTCCACAGAACCATCGCGGCGCCGAGCAACGCCTCCTTCCGCGTCGGTTTGCTCGCCCACCATCCCCTTCATATATAAATATGCACTCGACTCTCACTTATGGAGTCCGGATCGTCACCGTGCGTGACGAACCCAACTCTCCATTGCCCTTTTGTCGCCGGTGGTCGAAGCGTCGTCCCCTTTCTCATCCAATTGCGTTTACTGATGATGCAGGTTCGAGAGCAGCGAGATGCTGGCGACTTGCGAATTCTTATTTTGAAAGATCCATCTTTGTGTTCCCTGCAATCATCAACGAGATCGGAGGCTTGCTTGTTGACGAATTTGAAGAGTATTTGCCTTTTATGAATAAGAATCCAGTCTATATAATTGGGGTTCAATATTGGACCCACTTGATTAAAAAATTTAGAAACGAACGGTGAAGCTACATCTAGTGCAACCAAATGTCAATTTCATCGGTGGATGAAGGGTATGGTCTCTCACTTCTTAGATCCATCTTCGTCATTGAATATCCAACTTGTCGTTCTATATTTTCTTCACATCGACTTTTCCGTGGCCTAAATCCAAGATTAATCTTCCTATGCGAGTGAGTGGCACCGGAAAATTGGCTAGCAAATTGCTGGTTGCAATGGTCTGTGCCATTGTGTTTCATAACTTTGTTTTGCTCCATTATTACAAAGCTGGAACGACCAACAATTTTAAGGCAACTAAAAAAAGAAGAAATTGTTCAAACAGCCACAATTCAATGTACGTGACACGGGTATCAGCCGGATTTGATGAAACTCGAGACTTCAATAGTCTTTTACAATCCCAACTGATGTCGTGTCGGTCACTTTTCTTCTAAGAAATTTGACTCAGCCATAGTAAAATCGCCTTTTCCATATTAAGTTAAGGTGGTTTTCAGTTCTTACATCCTCGAAAGGCTAGAAAGAAAAAGTAAGAGCTCCATCTTAAACTCGACTAGTTTCTGCAACATTTAGCATGGAGAAAGTTGAATGCTCGCTAATTTTCAGGAGATGAAGAAGCTTGGATTGAATTAATGTCAAAAGGCATGAACTTTTAGTATGTTAATTTCGGAAGAAATCTATTCATGACTATAAGGGTGGGAGTTTCTCCACATCTTCGGAACATGGAATTCACATGACCGCCCAAGCTCGTCTAGGGTTTTTCCTAGGGATCTGGAATGATCTCAGGAACGGGCAAAATGGTAATTGCACCAAGCTCTAGAATTCTCTCATAGATCGAGAGATGTGATCTTGTCCGGCAATCAATGGTTGTAATTTGAGAGCCTCTAGTATAAGAAGGAGTGCCCTCCTCTCATTGTATTAATTCAAGTCACCTTTCTCTTCCAAAGCTTCTATCTCTAAAACTCTTCCTCAACAATCCGAAAAAGCAAGTGAGCTAGACTTAGCTTAGGCCCCCCAACGAACCAAACAATCAAGCCTCCCAACGAACTGAACAACAACGAACCAAACAATCAAGTGTCCCAACAAACCGAACAATCAAGTGTCCCAACTAACCAAACAATCTAAGATGCCTACAATCTAAGAAGCCTAGTCATCCCAAGTGTCTCAACTCACCAAACAATCTAAGAAACTTAGGAGTGTACTAATGAGAATTTCACTCCGCGTAAAATTGAGCAAAAGGCCGCTGAATTGGCCTATTTCTCGTCCATACCAATTAAAGTATTTTGAATTGAATTTGAACCAAAGAAAAAATTCTTTCCCAGCTTCAAGGAAAAAAATTCAAGAATTCATAAAATTTTCATTTCCCGCCTTCTAGCTTCCATGGTGAGTCATTCTCAGTAACAAAAAGAATCTCTCCAAGATCAAACGTTCATTTCCCATTCGCACTCGCTCTTCTTCCTCAACCACCAACCAAATAAACTTCTCTCTAGACTCTGCAAGGTCCTCTCCCTGTGGCTTATGCATACTCTGTCTGTCCATTTCCTCCTAGTCTCCTCACTTCTCTCTAGACTCCGCAAAGTTCTCTCCCTGCGGCTTATGCATACTCTGTCTGTCCATTTCCTCCTAGTCTCCTCCTCCCTCTTAAACCAACAGCACTTTTTGCTCATAGCTACACTTACATTTCACAGAAAAGAAGCATAAGAGACAAAACCCTGTTTATTTCTGATGGTAACTGTGATCATCTCAATCTCTTCTCTCTCCATCATTCTTAGGAAACGAAGAGCTCATGACTATGCATATGCATATGCCATTTGTGGGATTCTTGGTGAAGTCAATTAGATTTCACTTCTGGTGTTGATCAGTTTTGATGTGGGCAACAAAAATGTTAATTTTCTGCAAATTGCAAGGAGAACAGGCTTTGCTTAGTCTAAAGAAAAACTCAAGTGAAGATGCGTATAGATGTTCTGGATTCATTCCTATATGACTCGCATTGGTAGGATTTATATCATTATTCTTTTTGAAAGGGAGGAGTACTATCAAACCTCAATATGTTTGATTTGACGCCGTATTTTTCAGCTTCTACAAGACAATGCTGATCACATTTTGGACTATTTATCTTTTATATATTTTGAGAATTTAGAAATGCTTTTAAGACATACATTGCCAAAGAGGCTAGCGATAGAGATGTCAATGGTTCAAGTTGGGTCAGCCGGAAAATGAATAATATGTGCTTGTTACGGGTTGGTTCAGCTTTTGGGCTATCTTCTTCAATTTTTAAAATTTCTTGAACCAAATCATCAACGGGAGATAGAGGTCTCGTTAAAGTTGACGCAAGCATCTACACGTGAATTTGTTATTTTCTGGGTAATTACGTTACATCTTCATCAGTCGAACATCATCAACTCTCCTAATAAATTGCTCAATCTATGGATTTTGCATATCTTGTTATTCATAATATGTTTTCCTTCACGGCTTTAAAACGCGTTACACAGATTGCTTTTGGGCTATCTTCTTTAATTTTTAAAATTTCTCAATCTATGGGCTTTTGGGCTATCTTCTTCAATTTTTAAAATTTCTCGATCTATGGATTTTGCATATCTTGTTATTCATAATCTGTTTTTCCTCACGGCTTTAAAACGCGTTACACACAGATTAGAGGTTCAGCTTTTGGGCTATCTTCTTCAATTTTATTACGTTGCATGCGTGGCTATCTCCTTCAATTTTATTACATTGCATATCTTGTTATTCATAATCTGTTTTCCCTAGGGATCTTAACAGAAGAGCGTGGCTATCTTCTTCAATTTTATTACGTTGCATAACTTGTTATTCATAATCTGTTTTCCCTAGGGATCTTAACAGAAGAGCGTCCTTGCCATAATCTGTTTTCCCTAGGTATCTTAACAGAAGAGTGTGGCTATCTTTTTTAATTTTATTACATTGCATATCTTGTTATTCATAATATGTTTTCCCTAGGGATCTTAACAGAAGAGCGTCCTCACCATAATCTATCTTCTTCAATTTTATTACATTGCATATCTTGTTATTCATAATTTGTTTTCCCGTTTTTCCTAGGGATCTTAACAAAAGAGCGTCCTCGCCATAATCTATCTTCTTCAATTTTATTACATTGCATATCTTGTTATTCATAATTTGTTTTCCCTTGGGATCTTAATAGAAGAGCGTCCTCGCCATAATCTGTTTTCCCTAGGGATCTTCACAAAAGAGCGTGGTCACCATAATCTATCTTCTTCAATTTTATTACATTGCATATCTTGTTATTCATAATTTGTTTTCCCCTTTTCCCTAGGGATCTTAACAGAAGAGCGTCCTCGCCATAATCTATCTTCTTCAATTTTATTACATTGCATATCTTGTTATTCATAATTTGTTTTCCCTTGGGATCTTAACAGAAGAGCGTCCTCGCCATAATCTGTTTTCCCTAGGGATCTTCACAAAAGAGCGTGGCTATCTTCTTCAATTTTATTACGTTGCATATCTTGTTATTCATAATCTGTTTTCCCTAGGAATCTTAACAGCTATCTTGTTATTCATAATCTGTTTTCCCTAGCAATCTTAACAGCTGTGGCCCAACACGAGGTCGTTGGCTCTGATACCATTTGTAACATCCTGGGCCCCACTATATAATATTGTCCGCTTTGGGTCACCCGCCCTAACAAGGACGAACCGCCATCCTAGGGTCTTTTCCCTCACGGCTTTAAACGTGTGTTACACAGATTAGAGGGATCCAAGCCTTATAAGCTAGTTCAGGACTCCCTCCCTAGGCGATGTGATGTGGGACAAGAGAGTGACTCCTTCCTTGCGCACGTCTGGGGACCGTCGCTCGGGCCGTTACAAGTGGTATCAAAGCCAACTCCCAACCTCGTGTGGGGCCACAGCGAGGACGATGTTCTGTTAAGTGGTGGAGAGTGTAACGGCCCGAGCGACGGTCCTCGTGCGCAAAGAATGAGTCCCTCTCTTGTCCCACATTGCCTAGGGAGGGAATCCTGGACTAGCTTATAAAGCTTGGATCCCTCTTAACCTATGTAACATGTTTTAAAGCCGTGAGAGAAAAGACCATGGCTGAGATGGCGGTTCGTCCGCGCTAAGGCAGGTGACCCAAAGCAAAGAACCGAGATAATGGTGGTGGGTAGGAAAACGTACAAACATTTGCACGGCAGACTTAACTGTTGACGGTATTTCGAAAGGCATGTGGTTCTGTGCATTTTCTCATCTCACATTGCTTGCAAAGTCGTTCTTTTTTTTTTCTCTCTCTTTTAAGAGCGAGTTCATTTGATGCACTTGATGACAACATGAAAAGAGTGTTGAGTTTGATAGCATGAGATTGCAATAGTCCTTTTTACCAAAGTTAATATATATCTAATTTAATCTAATGTGATTTAATCTTTCAAGGCCTTATCTGGAAGAACTCACTGTGAATTTATTTTTAACTGGGGAAAAGAAGAAAAAGAATGCATGATGAGATAAATAGACCTTTTGTACATCTGCAAAACGTTTGTTTGCTAATACCTGAATTCCACAAATCCTCCTACTAATTTGAATGGATTTGGTAGGATCTAAAATTTACATAGAAAGTTAAGATTCTAGTTCTTAATGTTTATGTGTGAAGGTGATGTGAGGCTGTTATTAATTAAGAACTCCTGAAAATCTATTGACCATCCCTCAATCTGAAAATCCTGCCACTTATTTCTCGTCCACTGGAAAGCAGAATAGCAAATTCATCTGAGAGCAACAGAGATGCATCAACTATCAAGGTTTTTCTTCGGAAGAACCATTTTTTTCCGTTGAACTTACCAGTCACAGAGCAGGACAGTCTTATCAAGACTGTGCATGACCGCTGGAGACCGTTTTTGAGAGATTAAGCTGGTACAGTAGATATATCCATCGGTCAGTTGTTGGACAACACTAAGTACTAATCTAGGTTATCCGTGTCCTTCACATATCACATTCCTGGGCCATGTGTTGAAAATCTAGATGTAGTCTTTCCACAGAGCCATTATTGTATCGTAGTTTGTAGAGGTAAACTGTCAATATAGTAGTCTCCACAGTCCTTTTTTTTTTGGGGGGGGGGGGGGGGGGGAGGTCAATTGACATTAGTCATGCCAGCATATTTGAAGTAAAAAATAATTGCCCTTGGGTCATGCATGTATTAAGTTTTCCTCAATTCTTGCTTTCGACCTGAGAGTAAAAAACGCAAAATCCTTAAAGCATTGAGCTGCTTTTTGTGTGCAGATTCAGGAATTTCTAGCAAAAGTTAAGATGATTATCCTCATAGGCCATTCCTTTGGAGCAACAACTGCCTCTCTCACTGCTCTTTGGCTCCTCTCCCTTCTTGAGCCCGTCGCTTCTCCCATCTCTGTCCTCTGCCTCACCTTCGGCACTCCCTTGCTTGGCAACGAGTCCCTTTACCGAGCCATTCTCCGAAAAAGATGGGATGGGAGCTTCTGTAACGTTGTCTCGAAGCTCGATGTAGTGCCGAAACCGTTCTTCTCTCCACTAACCTCCTTGACTCCTCAACTGCACCTGCTGCTTCAGTTTTGGCAAGACGTTAGAGCTTCACCTAGTTTAGAACAGCTTGTTGGAGAACTGCGAAAACATTCCAATGAGTTCTTCAGGAACATCAAGGATTGTGTGAAAGACGTCACACAATCAGAAGAAGATGCGAGGGACAATTTGTTTTGGCCATTGGGAAGCTACCTATCCTTTTCAGAAGAGGGAGCAATCTGTCTGGATAATGTAATGTCTGTTGTTAAGCTGATGCATTTGATGCCCGAGATGGTCTCTTCAGCTTCCAGTTTTGAGGATCATCTGAAGTATAATTATTATCCGAGACTATTTTCTTTGCAATTCCTGGAAAGGATAAACATCAACTGCCTCTCCTAGTCAAGCTACAAAGCTAATGTCTTCTTGGCATTACAATCCTCAGGAATAGATCCACAGGTAATTAAATGCTTCTCAAATCCACACGAGACACTATCTTCTTGGCTTTCTAATCCGACTCAAAAGTATAGTCTATCAATGCCCTTATTTTGACGAAGGATTTTCTTGGAACAACGGCAGAACTCTGTCTCACTCTCTAATACAAGTGCACCCAGAATGATGTAAACTTATACTGAGACATCCTTTTGGTAATCGCTGAATGATAAGTTCTTGGTCTTCACTTTGTGGGTTGTATCTTTAATCCCTGGGCAGGATCACAATATTTCAAAAACAACTAGAGATTGCCTGCAGATGGCTCGGCATATGGGATGCTCACCAAACCTGAACAGTGCTCATCTAGCTATCAGACTATCTAAGATAATGCCCTGCAGGACACAACTTGAGTGATACAAGGCACGCTGCGACGAGTCCAAGGATCAACTTGGGTATTACAACACATTCAAGATATTCGAAGCATCTAGGAGGGAGTCCATGGTCGACTTGAACCTTTTCTTACTCGCTGCATTCTGGGATGATCTCATGTGCACGGTGGAACAAAATGAACTCTCACACGATTTCCATCGCATGTCCAATTGGTTGATGCGTCGCATTTCTACGGGCTCCTTGCCGAGTGATTGGAAATCACTCACTATTACTGTCGTGGTATGCACCAGAAGGATGGAATGGAAGGAATAGGAAATTCCAAATTTTGGACATACGGTGGAATCGAACAATGCTGTTGTGACGCAAGTACCACAACAAATTAACAACAAAAGTAGGAGCAGGTATGCAAGCTTGACTCAAGATTCTTTGTTTTGGGCGAGGGTAGAGGAAGTGAAGGACTGGCTCAAAGATTGCGGAAGAGAATGGGACCTGAATAAGTTGGAACTGCTTTTGGCAAGCAACAACAGTTTCGAGAAGTACGCAGAGGAGCTAATTGAGGGAAGGAGGTGTTTGTAGATGTTCTGGTTGAGAACTCAAGTTAATGATTATGGGCTAATGATTGGAAAGCTTTGAAGTCGAAGCTCCTCCGGCCACCTTCTGATCCTGCTCTGAATTGAATGGATTGTGATTAAAGAAAAATTAATGACATTCATCATTATTTATGTGGAGATCATCATCTCTTGGATTGTGATTAAAGAAAAATTAATGATATTCATGTTCAATGTAGACAACTGCAGAATAAGGAAATGTCCAATGGGGAAGCTTCATTTATTTATCGCAGCAACACTACAGTTTAATTTGATTATTGGTTCGTGCCAAAAATTATTTGATGCACATGATTCAAAGGATGCTCAATCCTACAATTGTACAGCATGTTCAGCAACTCTCTCTCTCTCTCTCTGAATTGAGACTCTACTTAGTTAAAAGGAGCATCTGGGCTTTTAGTGAGTATTCTGTTTTCGGTGTATTATCTTTGCATTTGTGGAAAAGTCTCTGCTTTTAGCTGTGTTGCATTTTGGCATCGTTTGTCCGTCCTTTGATTGATCATTCGTATCTTGCATGTACAGACTTTTACAGGGTTGAGTCATTTGTCATGAAATTGATGGCATTTGATTGACGCTGTTGTGATCATGAGTGGTTTCAGCTTCTGTAGAGGTTTTATGTGATTATAATAAGGTTTCGAAACTTTGTATGAAAGTTGGGAGAGTCATTTTCACGAGGCCTCTTAGTATAAATGCCCACATATCGGTTCCTGGGGTTCTTTGGGGAATCAAGAGAAAGCACCTCCCAAATTCTTGAGGGACAAGAAGATGGTGCCTAATTCAGATCCTCCAAGCCTTAAGGACACTGATCGTTTGCATCAGTTTTTTAAATCAAGGTCCTATCTTAGACTTTTTGACCATTTACCTGCAATGACTTCTTACTTTGTAACTTAGTAGTTATGCTCCCAAGTGTCTTGTTTCTTAGTGAGACATCTGTTCCCTGACTAAATTCATGTTACTTATATGTCTAGATTGGCTTGCAGTACAAAGCTTGTGGTTTTGACTGGAGCTGGAATGAGCATGGAGCATAGTATTCCCGATTATAGAAGGTTCTTTAGTTATTTTTAGAATGATATTTAACATTTAGCAGACATTTCAATGGATAGATATCACTAATGGATGGAAATATATCATTTTGGCGATGATTTGATATATAACAGTCACTGTTCTCATTTTGGCAATGCATTGAAATACACGTTAGGATTAGAAATAACCACATCATTAATGACGAGCTAAATCGGATCAACTATAGCAAGCCACGCAAAACAATACCGGGATTCAATCTTAGTGTCTAGAGGTCCAAAAGCCAATATGCCTTGGTCAATATAGGGGACAATTGAATAGAACCAAATCGGCTTGAGGCTTAATCGTGTATAAAAATGTAATGGAGCCAATTCATTATGGAAGGTTAAACAGAAGCATTGTCAGATGCTCATTCCTTTTTGACAGCATTCATGTCATCGCATTTCGTGACCTTTTCAATGACTATTTTGCAGGAGGCCGACAGGGGATGCGCAAGCCACAAGGCAGTGTCTTCTGTATGTTTTGTTATGAGTTGTTAGCATAATGATTCTTTGAAGTCAAGTCTCTCCTACATTAGCACACAATGCCCTGATGCCATTCATCTGTCCTGTCAAATGTTGAAGTTCGATACTGGCAAGTAGATGTTCATGTAAGTCGATACCCTGGATGGGTTCCTTCCTAACAAATTAGTTTGAAGCTCATGGAGATGGTGAGAGTAGTGGGGTCTCAGCAGGGTTTAATCTCATTTTCACGTATTTCCAATTACATATCGTAGGATTGGTTCTGCGCTTTGGTGCTTGGGTGATTATATACTCGGCAATTTTGATTCGTCTCTTGTTGCCCGTTGGATTCGAGTGTTTTAATGCCAGCCATCCATCGAAGCTTTGTCATTACAGCCATTGGATTATGCACAGCAAAACTGCCTTGCTTATGGCCATTGGAGCACAGCAAAGGTGCATATATAATGACAGTTTCTAACGCTCGAAACTCACAAACTTGTCTGTTTGGCCCAAAAATGAAACAGAGGATGATGCCATGGCAATAATGCAATACCACAACGCCACCAAATGCAACATTAACTTAGAATGCTAAGTTGGTGACAGTTATACTCCAAATGGCTTGACTTGGCTAGGCAGTAAGGGCCCGTTTGGTTCGACTTTTGGGAAATGCCATTTGGAGAATGCAAATATCTTTGAGAGAAAGGGGCTTTAAAAAATGTTAGACCGTTTGGTAAATTTTAGCATTGAAATGCAACTTAGCATAAATGCCGTTTGGTAAACTTTGCATTTGTAATTAGCTTTTGGTATTTTTTATTTTCTTTAAAGTTTGAAATCAAATTCCGGCGGCCGGCCAACCGCTGGCCAATCGCCGGCCACCGCCGGACGGCCAAATCTGGCCTTGCCTAGTCGCCTGGCTCGCGCGAGACCAGGCGACGCCGGCCAAGGTTGCCCGACCTCAGGCGGCGTCGCCTGGTCGCCAGACGGCCAGATCTGGCCTCGCCTGGTCGCCTAGCTCGCGCGAGACCAGGCGACGCCGGCCGAGGTCCGCGCGACCTCAGGCCACCCCGCGGGTCTCGCCACCCCAGGCGGTGGTCACCGAGGACGCGGGACCCCCACGCGGCGGTGGCGGCTGCCGAAGAAGCCGCACTCTCAGCCAGCGAGGAAGACGAAGACGAACGAAGAAGAAAGGGGGAAGAAGATGAACAGTGTATTATGAACAGTGAACCGGCATTTCTGAAATGCCCAATGCCCAAAGCTGGTCCTACCCAGCATTAGGCTTTCAGCATTTGGGATGCTGATATTTGGCCAAGTAGCATTTGAAAATGATTGCCAAACACAAAAAATTTTCCCCAAGGGGCTTTCGAGCCCGAAAGCCCCTTGGGAAAGTCCAACCAAATAGGGCCTAAGTATGGCGAAAATAGCAAGTTGCACACATGCGCGATAACAGAGCAACATTACATAAACAACACTACATAAACTTTTAGCATTATCGGAAGACGAAATTTTCATTCACTGATGAAATCAAAGATGCTGACCTTCATTGAGATAACAATTTGGCGAGAAACAAGCAAACCGCACATAAAGTTGCAATTCCTAATACCCAGTCTGCCATCCGCTGAGCTTCCTCGGGTCCATGCAGGAGAGCCAAACGGCAAGGGAGCAAAAGCTAATCGAACGTACACCTTGAACTATTATGCACTCTAAAAAGTAGGATGAGCTTTTAAGTTTCATCGATTTCAGTATTTGAGGCGCATTGTAACAGAGACTGGTTGAAATTTGCCAAAAAAGAAGAAGCATGCCGAGACTAAATATTTCCAATGATGCTCCCAAAATCATTGAGGAGTTCATACTTTCATCTAACCTGCGATGCTGGCCATGACCCTGCTGAACAAAGTTCCTGTTGCAATGCTTCCAACATTTCATCTAAGACCAAAAGCCCCTCCAAAAGATGTTGGCAAAAGTGTTCTCAAATCAAATTGAAAATGGCAATAGAACCAGAAATCTGACTCAATCACCACTACTTTTTATATATTTTTCTTTCAACTGAACAAACAAGACTATTGTTGGAGATAATTAAGATATTTCCCTCGATCTCCATGTTACTCAAGATTATGCATATATCTCCCTTGATTGTGCATATCTCTGGTTGATTATGATTGATATCATGATTATCTTGTTATCTTAGATAATCATCTAGTAAATCCTATAAATGAGCCCATGTAATCTCCATTATATATACAACAGAATATATAGAAATTACTTAACTCTCTCTTTCGTACTTATGCAAGTTTGACATATATTCAACACTACTGTATCGGGCAACGGCTTCCAAATTCTATCCCGTAACATTGTTTTGCATTCACGCGTAATCACTTAATTTTTTGTGTGCACTGAGCAAGTTCTTAGATTCAATTAATATCATCTCCAACATGTCACGAACAACAAATTACTCACTAGTTCGAGTGACTCGCATGTATTATTTCATGAGATAAGACATTTGGCTAAGAGCAAATGTCTATAGTTAAGATCCCGGCACTCCAATTGGCTCATACAAAATAGGAGTCGTGCCCATTTCACGAAAGCCAAAACGAGTCAAGCATGTGTATATAAAAAACAAAGAATCCGACACGTTGAGACACGTTGTATATTAAATATATATATTTATATATACATAATAAATTATCATTTTTATAATTATTTCAATCAAATTTGAATCAAATTCATAAATAAATAAATAAATAAAATGCCTAGAATGAATATACATTAAAAACATTAATCCACCATTTATTAATATCATGCATTGTTTCAATTTGACAAATTTAACTTTATTTCAATAATTCATAAAACTTAGAGAAAAAATAAGCAATCCATATTATGGACTCACATGTTAGATATGTTGGAAGAGGAGAAAAAAAAAACTTAAGAGATGAATTGTGTATAATGAGAAGTGAGAGTCGGGAGAAGGGAATATTAGGTTTTTTTTTCTTTCTCTATTTATTATTTTTATTATTGTGTTTTATTTTTTCACACATATATATTTTGACATCTCATTTATTAAATTTTTAAAATTGACCTTTATATCAGAATCACATATCAAAAACTCGTATGTTAAAATTCCAACTTGAGTGTCGGAGAGTATCAAGAAAGTTAACCAGGTGTTAAATTTTCTGACACGTGTTGAGAGTGTCAGAAAGTATTGAACACGTGTCAAAATATTCGACACGACACAAAAACTCTTAGAGAGTGTCGGTGGTTCATAGGCGAGCAACTTACACGCGAGGTGGAGTATTTGTATAATCTCATATCGCTTAATACACAATTATAATGTGTCTCATATACATATGTCTAAGTGATGTGATATAATACTAACACATGTGGCTTGAGGCGACCATTGCAACATAAGCGGCCACTGCCGTGGTGGTCGCCCCAAACAGCGGAGCACCATCACTAGGCTAACCACCGTGACCGCGGTAGCACACTATGGTCGACTATCCCACTCAGAATTCCCTCTCCCATTTTTTTTTCTTAACGTTGTTAAGTAATGTATGTAATTTCTTATTTTTATTTTTATATTTATGACTATATCAAATACGATATCTACTATCTGACCCAATAAAAAGTAGGTTCTAACAGTTCCCCACTGTTTTTATCCTGACGTATTTTATCATAACCTAATCATCGTTCTGTGAAAGGATCCATAGAACTTATAGAAGAACCGGCACCGGCTTTGGAAGTTCCGGTGCCGGTTGTTCTATAAGTTCTATGAGACGCGGCTGTGTATTTTTCTGCGAAAGGTTCCTGTCGAGTCGGTCAACTGTTATCGTTTGAGTCGAACCGGTTTGGGGCCAAAGGACACATAAGGAGGGGCTGGGGCCACTGCGATAGCGACTGTCACAAAAAATGTTTTGGAAAAAAGGGTTTTCATTCTGCGATGGCGACCACGTCGCCATCGCAGAATGAAACTCTTTGTGACCATGTCGCCATCGCAGAATGAAAACCTTTTTTTCCAAAACACTTTTTGTGACGACGTCGCCATCGCAGAATGAAAACCCCTTTTTCCAAAAAAAAAATTTTGTGACAGTCGCCATCGCAGTGGCCCCAGCCCCTCCTATGTGTCCGTCATCTCCCCTTAAATGTATTGTTCAGAGACTTAAGAGCAACCCACTTCCATTCAGACATTTTCAAAAGCAGGGACCGAAAAATCACCCAGTTGCGTTTATGATGCAGGTTCGAGAGCAAGGAGATGCCGGCGACTTTCTTGGCATCGACGGCCTTTGTGGAGAAGTCGGGGAGCCTAGGCAGCTCGGCGAACTCCGCCGATCTGAGGAGCTTCACGGGGGACCAACGCGGCGAGGGCAGGTACCTGGCGTTCTCGGGCCAGCAGGTGATCCTCGGGTCCGAGCCCAGCTGCGGGACCCAGAAGGTGCAGGGGGAGTGCAGATTCGAGCATTCGTTCTCGCCGTTGAAGAGCGACGGCTACGTCGAGGGGACGCTCAAGGCGGACGCCAGATTCCTCCCCCTCGACCTGAAATTTTACCAGAGACAGGATTTTCAGAACCAGGTACACAGTCCCGTTTGCCTTGTTTGACTTCGACTTAAAAACGGACCGTACATGACTGTTCTTTTCTGGGTAATCACGTTACATCTTCATCAGTCGAACGTCATCAACTTCCACGAAATTATGGTTTAGCTTTCGGTCGCCCTCCTGATAAATGGATCAGACTCTGCGAGCAGGCATGAGTCTTTGCATTTTGTTGCCTGCTCGCAGTCTTCTTCTCTTCTCTTTTAACAGTAGGTTCGTTCTGTGCACTTGATTACAACAAGAAGAAAGTGTTAAGTTTGACAGCATGGGATTGCAATATTCTTTGTTGCTGTCCAAAGTTGAGTTAACGATAGTTTTCAAATAGATATACTACGTCTCGCCAAGCAGTGCTTTAAGTTCGAAGATGATTTCTTAAATGTAAAATGAGGTGTGAAATATCATTTATTTATTTTTTTTGGTAAGGAAAAAATGAAATATCATTTTTTTAGCATTATTTTTTCTTTTTCTTTTTTTCCTTTTTTCTTATGTGTTTCTTTGATTCTTGGCGGTGGAGTGTAGAATCCTAAAGAAATATTGGAGGACATTCAAGGTCCTCCACTGCTAAATAAGGCATGCGATGGCAAAGGCAAAGGGGTTATCCGAAGTCTAATGATCGAGGCAGGCAATGTCGAAAAGCAAGAACATGTAATAATTAACATTCCTGAAAAGGTATAGAGCAAGCCCGTTCCCCTTCTTCAAAGTATATTTTAGATTACATGCATATAATACCTTTATCCAGCAACTATCTTTTTGTTGTAGGAATGCGGAGTAGGGACAGAAGCCAAAAACCAAATCCCCCAGAAAGAGAAAAGAATAAATGAGGAGCAAGAGATGTCGAGGTTAGCATTGAATGCCACGTTGTTGGGATCCGCTTCAACCGCCTATTTTGGGGTGAATCAGCATACTTGCCTAGACTGGCTCGGTATGATATATATAATCTGCTTGACTTTGGCCATAGCGTTGGTGATATTAGGGGAACGCTCCCAACGTAGGTGGATGAAGAGATGGGGAAGCTATTTCACTCGCGGAGCCATTGTGCTGACGGTAGCTGTGGTAATTGCTGCAGCTGTGACGGGCAAGAAGAGGGATGATATTGGAACTACTTCAACAAACTGATTACTTTATTCTTTTAATTTGTAGATGTTGACACCTAGATAAATGTTTGTGATTAAAGTTGTATGGCCGGCCGGCCAACCAGCCTTCTTGCCGAAGGACTGGCCTCGTCATTCTCCTGTACCCAGCCTAGTAGGCTAGAAGAAGGGCATCGCGGGAGTCAGAGGGAGTCTCCACCCTTGTTCAGGGTCGGCCGGAGTTACCCTTGGGGATATTATCCCTTGTTTCTTCCCCTCACTTGCCTTTAAATGGCTTGTGGGGAGACACCTGCGATATCCATTCGAAGTGGTGGGCGGTTTAAAGACACTCGCTCAAGTCTGTATAAATAGAATATATATTTTAAAAAATTATTATTTGAAAAAAAAAAAAAAAAAGGCCCACGAGGGCTGAGCCGTCGCCCTAGCCCCTTCCCTTCTCCTTTCTTTCCCGCGCGGGCCCAGGGCCCATCCCCTTCCAATTTTTCTTCGGCCCAGCCCTGGCCTCCTTCCTCCCTCCTCCTTCCTCCTTTCTGCTGCGCTTCACGCGCGTAGGACACCCTAACTAGGGTAGCCGGCGACGGATGGGACGGCAAAGCAGAGCAGGGCTAGGCCTGCTGTGGAGTGGACGGCCGAGGAAACGCCGGTCGGCGAGCCAAGGACCGGCGGCCTGGGGCTCGAAGGGGAGAGAGAGAGAGAGAGAGTTGGGGGGGGGGGGCAAGTAAAATCGGTGGGAGAGCTTTTCAGAGGGAGAAATCGCGAGAGAGAGGGGGCCGAGATCTGAGAGATATCCGGGATAGAGAGAGAGAGACCGTGAGGGAAAGAGAGCGGAGGGTGACTGAACCCTAATCCTCCGGTGACGGCCGTGCCTCCACCGTAGTCTATAAACCACAGATGTGCCCCCTTTTTCCCGCGCTGATCCTCGGTCGGTTCCGCTTCCGGGTTTGCGTCGGTTTTCCGATTTGTCCGACTTGGGTGTCGGTTTCCCAAGGATCCTGGCTCGGGGATGCGCTAGGCGAGCAGACGTAGCCCGATCTACCGAGCTCGTTCGCCGTCTGACGCGGCCGAGCCCGGTAGGGAGCATTGTCGACGGCCTCTGTTTGGGGCTCCCCTCGGTGCTCTGTTTCGGACTCGCCGGATCGGGTGTGTTGTTTGGTTCAAGCGAGCGATGCACACCACCTGTTCGATCAAATGCTCGAATGAGATCTCGCTTAAGTCTCCTCTGAATTTCGGGTCGGTTCTGCGCGTTTGTTGGTGCTTAGACAAATCTGATACGTTTTTTCCTCGATTCGTTGCTTGATGTCTCGTTTTCTCGTGCGTATTTTTTCTTTTGGAAGTGGGGGGAATGGCCGTCGGTTTTGTGACGTCGCCGCAGTGACCGGTGAAAATCCGCTGAGCGAATGTACTCTTAGCCAGTTGAAGAACGTCATGTGCATGGCTGGGGTCTGGATCCTCTTGAATTGGCAAGCAAACCTTCGGTATTCTGGGCGTCCCCTAGTTCCAACGAAGTCCCATTTCAAGTTAATCCAAATGTTTAATCTCTTTCCACATTGTCATTTGCATTATTTCACATTACCGAATGCCACTTGCTATACCAAAGCCTTTACTATTGGTATCACTTCTTCCTAATTATACGGTCACGTAGTCAAATTCTCTTGAACGATGCAAGACAATTTATGTACTTCTTCCCAAAAAAAAAGGGTTTAAAGGGTGTGAAAGTTACAATAAAGTCTTAAACCTAAACATACTTTTTGGGTTTTTTGTCAATTGAGTTATAAAGAATAAAACTTTAGTCTATTTTAGCTAACGCTGACTGTTCTCTAAGGCGGCTGTATGTTTTGTCCTAAGAAAAGTTCATCTTCTTCGAAAGGTCGTTTACTGTCAACTCCTTTTCTTCGCCATATTTCCGCATAACCATCGCAGCACCGAGCAACCCCCTCCTTGCGTGTCGGTTCTCCGTCCCACCGTCCTTCATATAAGCCGCTCTCAACTCTCGGAGCAATCCACTCGCATTCAAACATTTTCGCAAACACGCCCAGGGCCAGACTTTCTAGCCCGAAGCAGACGCCGAAAGACTTGAGCGCTCTCCATGGAGGCCGCGCCGTCACCGTGCGTGACGCATCCAACTCTCCATTGCCCTTTTACCGCCGGATGCCGGAGTCCCTCCTCCTTTCCCACCCAATCGCGTTTACTGATGCAGGTTCGAGAGCAGCCAGATGCTGGCGACTTGGCGTCAACGCCCTTCTTGGAGGACTCGTGAAGGCTGTGCAGCTTTGCGAACTCCACCGCCCTGAGGCGGAGCGACGCGGTGAGGTCGGGTACCTGGCGTTCTCGGGCCTCCGGGTGATGGATGGGTCTGAGCCGAGCTGCAGGACCCTTATGGCACTGGGCGAGTGCGGATGCAAGCATCTGTTCTCGCTGTTGAGGTGCGACGGCGATTGCAAGGGGACGATCGAGGTGGACGCGGGATTCCTCTGGCTCTTCCTGGAACTTTACCAGCGTCAGGATTTCAAAAAGCAGCTACACGGTCCCCTTTGGCCTTTTTTAACTTAAAACTTAGAAGACTGTCTTTACGTGAGTTTTGTTCTTCTCTGGATGGTTGCGTTACGTCTTTCATCAGTCGAACAACATCAACTTCCACGAAATTACGGTTTAGCTTCTAATCATCCTCCTGATGACTTTGCATATCTTATGATCCATAATCTGGACTGTAAATTTAACTCATTCATCTACCAATCTTACTGATCTTAGGGCATTAAGATATATAGTTCTATGGCCACGAATCGGGTGATGGCTCATGCCCGTGTGGTGATGACAATAGGCCGCAACAACGGACAGACGGTGGCTGGACGGACAGTGTTTTGGTGGTGTAAGGAGGAGGGCAGTTTTGGAAACTAGAAAAAGGGATAAAGAACGAAAAGATAAGGTAAAGAAAGAGGAGCAAAAAAAAATCCTGCCTTTTTTACCATTGAAGAAAACCTGTCGAAGAGCGACATTGAAAATGTCAGGTTCACTTTCACAAATTATAGATCCAAAAGAACTTGAAGGAAATTTCAATCAATGCTTGAAGCGGAGATGAATTTATCCAAGTGCTATATGTATGTAACCATCAAGATGCAGATAGTTACATCGCTTATGGAGATGCCAAAAAAAAGAGATAATATCTCAAGCCGTATTTGCACGTGAAGATGCACTGGTGAACCTGATAAAAATCTGAATACGGCGAATGAACAAAAAAGTCACGAAATGTAAATAATTGCATTGGCTTGTCATAGGGGATGTTATAAATTTGAGAAATAATGTCAAATCATTAATCCATCTGAACAAGTCAACTAACGGAAATCATTGGCATAGAGATAAACTTTTTATTTAAAAAAAAAAAAAAAGATCACTTATTCTGTGATACATTCAACTCGTACACAACATAGTACAATAAATATTGTAGTCTATAATAGAAACATAATTAATATATAAATACATATATACATGAACGACCGATAAATTTACATACTTCATCATGATTGGGTACAAAAAAGGAAAATATTAGAAGTAACTTATCTTCCTTCAACAGATATTCCTCTTTCTTTTTTTTTTTTTTTATGCAAAGAAAATATTTGCTTATGTTTTCTCAATATAAAGGAAAGAATTAATATCCTGAAGAACCCCAAATTAGTATAATTGTGATAAATTTATCCAAAATTAATTTTTTTTTATTATCAAAATCCCAAACTAATACACCTTTAACAAATTTAGGCCAAACTAGTACATTTGTGATAAATTTATTTTCTGTTAGTTTTTATTAAATTATACTATCAAATTACTAAGTTGCATGACATGTGATAGTAGACTAATATCATTTTAGTTATTTATTGTGTTATTAATCCAATTTAACATATGGTATATTTGTTGCAAATATACCAGTTTGAGGTTTGTGACGGTGAAGAAATTAATTTTTGGTAAATTTGTCACAAGTATATCGTTTGAGATTTTTCATAATCAAAAAATTAATTTTGGGTAAATTTGTCACAAATTTACCAGCTTTTTTGATTTTCCAGGGTATTAACCCTAAATAAAATAATAATAATAAATATTGTTTTAATTATATGTAGAATATTAAAACTTTTAGTTTTCTTGATTCAAAAGTAACAAAGTAATTATTGCTTTCCAAAAAAAACTTGGTCCTCAATAATCAACTTTTCATATAGCCAATTGGCACATGCAAATTAAACCTCCACAATCCAATCTAAATTTTATATCCATGTGTCTTATAGAGGAGTTCTCGCATAGAGTAGAGCTTCAATTGCCAATACTAACCATATCTCGCGGTTCTGTTACTCATTTCATTAGATCTTGGGAATAAAATTCCCTACTCTTTCACTAAATTATTGAAACAAGTTGTGGATTTTGACATTTGAAAGCGGTACACCAGTGCCTCATTTAACCCAAACTAATTTTTTAGTCATAAAAAATTTGAAACTCGCTTGATCTGTGTCATATTTTCATGAAACTAAAATCTGTATCATGAAGAAGCTCCAAATTGATACACTTACGTGAAATGCCCAGTTTGAAATTATTTATAATATGAAATTAGTTTGAGGTAAATGTGATATGAATATACCGTTTTCCGATATTTAGTGACATTTGTGTATTCTTTCTAGTTTTGTTAATTTAAAAGAAGCAAATAATTAACTATTTTTCGGCATGTCTCAAAAACTTGGCCCCCACATCAGTCTCTTGCAGAGGTGGCAAAATGGGTTTCAACTCAATTTTAATGGGTTGGGTGAGATTGGGTTGCCTACGATTTGGCATATAGGTAGGAATGGTTTTAATCAACGAAAAATCAATTATTTACGGTCCGGAAAGAAACCCACTTTCAAGACATTTAATGAAAGTACAATGCTAAAATTGTTTATCTTAGACCAAATTTTTATATGATGTCAAGCTGAGAATATTTGAATTCTTCTAGGGAATCAGTTGGTTAGGAAAGCACAATTGATGTTATAATATTCCACAAACTAGTTCCCAAAATTGGGAATTGGGACCCGTTGGTCTTAGGATTGGGAACTAGGTTGAACTATTAGTTCAATCCGATCCAATAGAACTGCTCACTTTTTTTCTATTACTTGATGCTATATGTTATGAAGAAATTAGAAAAAAACACTGGTTACTTTTATTTTTTTAAGAAATAATATATATATAGTCAATTCAATTTGGTTCCCCCTTGGAAATGGGAACCGGACCACCCAAACACTAATTCCACTTTTAGGCATCGAAAATCAAATCAAACCAACCAGTTTGGTTTGGTCTCGATGGTCTTCGATTTGAGCAATCTATTTTACACACTCCTAGTTTATCAACAATTGTAAATGGAAAACCACCGCCTGCGGTGGCTGCGATGGTTTCTCACTTTGTCCCCCATCGAGGGTGGAGGGGTTCGAAACCCCGCGTCCTCATTGTGCGACTCACCCGCAACTGAGTCTGTAGTGGTGGCCCAGTTCACTCTGGTTTTACCCCGCCGGCTGCCAGTCGTTCGGGGGTTCCCAGGTCACAAAAAAAAAAAATTGTAAATGGAAAAATGAATTTTTTATTATTATAGAATTTTGTTTTCAATCCAAAAATATGTCGGCTAAAATTATTGATGTCTTAGGGCACAGGTTGCGCAAGTAAGGAGGTTTACTTTGTCTAATATTAAGCATAAAAGATCAAGTAATCAATTTAACAATTCAAGCTACGTTTGGTCGCCCGGATTTTTAATCAGGATATGATATGATTTTACATCATGTCTATTGTTCGGTGAATCGCAATAGTAAAGTCAGATATATTCACATTATACCATATATATATATATATATATATATATATTTGATATAAACAAGCATATCATTATAAATGAACCTAAATGTTCATAAACGGATATTGTGAAAATCTCTAGTAACACTATTGCTTAATTTATTTTTATTTTATTTTTCCTCTTGTTTATATTATTTTCTTTATTATTTATTTTTTCCCCATTCATCATTCTTTAATAAAATTTTATCAAATAGTAAAATGTACTAACATATCTAAAATACAAAAGTACCTCAAATATATAATAAATATAAATATTTAATTTATAGATTGAATTTTTATTATAAGATAGAATTAAAATTGAATATATAAATTAAAATAAGATTAATTAAAAAATATTTTTTAATTTTTAATTTCTTAAATTAGAATTCAAATATTATTATATTGAAATATAATTTTAATTTTTTTTAATTTAATAATTTTGTTATTTAATAAAAATAACTTTCTTTTATGGATATTAGAAATCCTATCTATATTTATCTCACCTCCCTCATCGGATAGTTTTATCATATCTATATCATCTTATATCCGACTTTATCCTATCATAAGCGAACACTAAACGTAGGATATAATAAATATATCCTATCCTAAATTTTGTCCCGATTGTCAAACACAACCTCATAGTTTTGCAAATAAGTTAACTTCCACGACAATGTCCACAACTCACACTAGCTAAAATTATAAAGGTGAAAAAAGAATTTATTTATAGGCGCCTTCACTCTCCCCATATCATAACCAAATCTAGAACCTGTTCACACAGGTGTCCTCATCCATCAATGCGGCGCTCACCCACATCTCCTTGTTGTTCGAGTGCCGCGCAAAGTCCTATCCTATGACCTGACTTGAGCACCTAAGGCTGCGCATGATAAAATTTATGTTTCTTGATTTTTCGTTTTCTCGTTCCCGGAACAAGTTTGGAATGTAAATCCGTTTTAACGCAATTTGATTTCTCTATTTAAAACATATTTTTATTCCGAGAAATAGATTTGAAGAAGAAATCGAAGTTAAAATTTTTAGCTTCTCGTGGTACGCATGACAAAATTTCTGAAATAGAAATTGATTTCTTGCTAGAAATTGATTTCTCAATTTCTATTTCGTAAACCGAGAAGCTAAAAATTTTAGCTTCGATTTTTTCTTCAAATCTATTTTCGGAATAGAAATCTGTTTTAAATAGAGAAATCAAATTGCGTTACACCAAATGGATTGTTTCAAACCCGTTCGGAATAGAGAAACAGAGAAATCAAGAAACGTAAATTTTATCATGTGCAAATTTTTAGCTTTAGTTTTCGAAATAGAAATTGAGAAATCAATTTACGCAATAAATCAATTTTTATTTCAGAAATTTTATCATGCGCACCCTAAACTCCCTCACCAACTCAGCAAGTTAGTCCACAGAGTTGCTCACTCTTTAGAGAAAACAATTTAAGGAGAAAAATTGTTAAGAATTGGATCTTAGACTAGGTTGAGTATATGTTAAGTCCAAATTAGGTATACCTCGCCAATTTATGTATTGTCTAATTAGGTCGATTTGAACCGAACCATTTTCAACCCGACCCGGTCCACTCATTTGATGAGCCTATTCTATTGCAAATTAAACATTCAAAAACCAATCTAGATCTCATAGCCATGTCTCTTAGAGAGAAATCTCCACATAGATTGAGAAACTGAGGCTCGATCCATTAGATCTTGGGAACAAAATGTGCAGCTTCAATGGAAAATTCTCTACTCTCTCATAATCTACAGAAATGAGCCGCAGATTCATAATATATGATTGCTGATGACAATGAATTCGGAAAAAGATGAGAAATGTTGCGGTCCTCTCAAGTGGTTGTGAACGTTATGCGTCCTGAGATGTACTAGTCAAATCTCTAAAAAGATAATAGAGAGAACTAGGCCCGGCCCAAGCCAAGGTAGACCTCCATCCCCATCATGGGCCGGCCTGGCATGGCCGCTTATTTCTTCTGGGCCCAGCCCGGCATGGCCCAATTGCTGTTCCTAAGTTTTGGCGATGGAAAATTATTTATCCTCGCCCTCGATTATATAGAGAACAGCCTAGTTATCTTGTTTGTTTGGTTTCTTTTTTTTTCTTTTTCTTATTTATTTATTTATTTATTTATTTATATATTTAGCGTTTTACTGACACAAACGTTTAGTGATTCGGGGGGAGATTTTGTCGATACAAAACAAAAGCAGGGACTAATTTAATATTGTGACACAAGCTAGGCACAACGCATATTCTTAGACAAAGTCTTCATCCCAATCCATTTACAGCTCATCGTTCCAATGAAGTCCCGCTTCGAGCTTATCCAAATATTTAATCTCTTTTGGCATCTCCATTTGTATAATTTCGCTTTACTAGATGCCACTTGCTATACAAAAGCCTTTACTATTAGCATCACCCCTCCTTAGTTGTACCGTCACGTTGTCATGATATTGTAATGAAACCTCATGTGTTGCTTGCTTCAAAATCTCTCAAATGATGTAAGACAATTTGCATACAACTTGTTCAAAAAATTTAAGGATCATTGTGATATATATTAAAGAGTGGGAAAATTACTAAAAAGAGTCACAAATGTATTGGCAGGATCTTAAACTTTTTTTCATTTTTTTTAGTTAAGTCATAAAACTTTTGTATTGTTTTCAATTTAATTCATTCAACCAATTTTGGCTAGTTAGCACTAACATGAACATTAGTTATTTCTTACATGGCGCGATTGATGTTAATGTGAATAATTTTTAACAATATTTTAATTTTTTTTTTCAATTTTTTTCTTTTTGCTTCTCTTCAGGTTGGAGGAAGAAGGAAGAGAAGGAAAAAAAGAAAAAGAGAAAACAAAAAATGAAAAAAATATTAAAATATCATTAAAAATTAGTTACGTTAATGCTAGCTAACTAAAATTGGCCGAATTGACTGAATTGACACTTGGCACAAATGAAAAAAGTTTAAGATTTAATTGACCACAAAAAAAGAAAAAAAAAAAGAGGTTGATTGTTGAAATATAATACGTGAAAACGATATGATCTTACAATTTACATTAATGCGAAATCGCTAGAGGATTTTAAAGAAGAAAAATAAGGACACTAGAAATTTATATGGTTCGGTCCGAGTATCGGTACCTATATTCATAAGGCGAGCTATCAGTAAATATATAATCGGAGAATCAGAATTTACAATCACTCATACGCTCAAGTGTTTCCCACACTTAAATTTAACTTAAAACCTAAAGTGTTTATAAATAAATAACTCACTTTAATATAAACTCATAGTATAAAATTACCATACGTTCAAGCTTAAACAAAACGTTCTAAGTACAGGTTTGCGTGGCTTGTACGTGCTCCTACGTGCGGTTCCTATTTAACTGGTATCGTGTGCCCAAAGGTCAAATAGTTGACCTGGGCCCACCAGCTCCTTGCTTCGGCTCCACGTGCAGAGAGGTTTTGGCAAGCTTCACGCCAAGAAGGGAATTCGTTATGTTATTATACGTGTGTGTTGGCTTTGGGCCCCACCAATAACCATTCTTCATGTGCAGAGGGAATCTACGTGTAGGAGGTACCTTCACTCCAAAAGGGAAAATTCTTTCTTTTTTTGTGCAACTTTAAAAAGTCTAGCGAATCGCTTTTTATAAACACTCAAATTCGATACATAATTTAACATTGATGATTAAATTGGATTATAGATGTTTTTGGTAATTCTCCCATTAAGTGACATGGTCTTTTAAAGTGTGAATTCGAAGTATTTGTCTTACTGACAAAACATTTATTAGAAGAGTGAAATATATTTATTTTTTTGGTCAAAATTAGAAAATTGAATTAATCGCTGCAAACGTTCGTTTAATCAAAACGTTTCAAATGCTTTGCTGACTTGACTCTTCGCTAAGACCCGTCTGCGGATCTTTTCCTGGTAGAGACTCGAGCAACTGACTTCCTTCTCCCCCCACCTCGGGGTAATTTCCTGGAAAAGACTTGAGTAGAAAAGATCCAGGCAATTTCTTATATTGACATGATCCACAACTTTTTTCCCTTTTTTGTCAATTGAGTCATAAAATTTTTGCATTTGTGTCAATTTAATCCATTCGGCCAATTTTGGCTAATTAACAATAATGTGAATGTTAGTCATTTCTTACATGGCACGATTGATGTTAATGTGAATAATTTTTAATATATATATATATATATATATATATATATATATATATATATATATATATATATATATATATATTGCTTCTCTTCCGATTGGAGGAAGAAGAAAGGGAAGCGAAAAAGAAAAGGAGAAAAAAAAAAAAAACCAAAATTTAAAAAATTTAAAAAATTAAAATATCATTAAAAATTAGTTACGCCAATGCTAATTGGTTAAAATTGGCCGAATGGACTAAATTGACACAGATAAAAAAAATTAAGACTTAATTGACCACAAAAAAAGAAAAGAGAGAGAGTGAGGTTGATGATTAAATTGGATTATAGACATTTTTGGTAGTTCTCCCATTAAATGGCATGGTCTTTTAAATTTAAAGTGTGAATTCGCAGTATTTGTTAATTTACTGACAAAACATTTATAAGAAGAGTGAATTATATTTATTTCTTTGGTCGAAATTAGAAAATTGAATGGATCGTTGCAAACGTTCGTTTAATAGAACATTTCGATTGCTTAGCTGACTTGAACCTTCGCTGAGACGCGTCTTGGGATATTTTCCTGGGAAAGATCCGAGCAACTGACTTCCTCCTCCCCCCAGCCGCCGGGGCAACAGACGGATCTTTTCTCCGCGCCCCACCCCCCCCCCCCCCCCCCCCCCGCGGCCCCGGCGAAAAGTCTTCGTCGTCGTCGTCTCCCGTCAACTTATTTAATTCCACGGTCTTCAAAGAAAAATCAGCATTGTATCCTTCTTATCCCTTTAAAATGGATGAATCTGTTCTCTGTTTCTCGCTCGAAACAGAGAACGAAAGACTCGAGCACTCTCCATGGAGGTCGAATCGTCTCCGTGCGTGACTAACCCAACTCTCTCTATTGCCCTTTTATTGCCGGATGTCAAAGTGTTAAGTCTCCTTTCTCACCCACTTGCTTTTTGCTGATGCAGGTTCGAGAGCAGCGAGATGCTGGCGAGTTCCCTGGCGTCTACGCCCTTCTTGGAGGAGTCGTGGAGGCTGTGCAGCTTCGCGAACTCCGCCGCACCGATGAGCTTCGTGGCAGACCAACGCGGAGAGATCGGGTACCTGGCGTTCTCGGGAGTCCAGGTGATCGACGGGAACGAACCGAGCTGCGGGACCCTGGTGGCGCTGGGCGAGTGCGGATGCGAGCATCTATTCTCGCTGTTGGAGTGCGACAGCGAGAGCGAGGGGACGGTCAAGGTGGACGCCGGATTCCTCCGTCTCTTCCTGGAATTTTACCGGCGACAGGATTTCCAGAACCGGGTACGCAGTCCCTTTTGCCTTTTCGGACTTTTGACTTAGAAGACCGACTATACAATGGAAAATTGATTGCATGACCGTGTTTAATGTAATGTAAAAATAACAATTTATTCTGAATCATAAAAAATTAAAACATAAATAATTATAAATTATCGTGAAACTCTCTTTTTCAAAAATTTATAACTCACAATAGATCGTTATTCTATTATTCTTACGGTGCTACAATAACTATTATATTAGCAAAGTGCTTATTCTTTTCTAGATAATTACATTGCATCTTCATCAGTCAAACATGATCAACTTCCACGAAATTGCAGTTTAGCTTTCAGCCACCATCCTGATAAATTAATCGGCCTTATAAATTGTTTAGTCCGTACCTACCATGCATGAATCCGACATTTCAAGAGCGCAAAATGCTGCGGTTTTACTCAAAGCAGAAAAGAACCAAGAAAGTGGCGGCTGGTAGGAAAAATGTATAAACATTTGCGTGGCAGGACTCAAAAGTATTTCATAAGGCATACGTCTCTGCATTTTCTTGCCTTGCATGGCTTGCAGAGTCTTCTTTTCTTCTCTTTTAACAGCGAGTTCATTCCATGCACTTGATAACAACAAGAAAAGAGTGTTGAGTTTGACGGATTGCAATATTCCTTTTTACCAAAATTAGTATTTAGTTTAATTAAATGTGAATTAATTTTTCCAAGGCCTTATATGGGAAAACTCACCACAAATTTGTTTTAAAAATGTCTATTTGCTAAGAGTGTGTTTGATAACATTTTTGTTCTCCGCAACAATTTCTATTTAGAAATAGTTTTTTTTTCTATTTTTGCTCTTTATACGAAGTTTTAAAAAAGAACGCATTTGAGAATCGCAAATTTTATATTCCCAAATATAAAAAGAACATAAATGCATTTGGTGTGACTCTAAAAAATTCTATTCCAATTTTTTTATTTAATTATATAAATGTCGTTGATGACTTAACATTTCATGTTTAGAAAAAACTGAACTTTTATGATGATTTAATTGATCAAGATATTCTTAGATGGCTTAAGAAAATCCAACATAATAATAAAGAAGGATGGGGGCAGCAAAGAGTTACATTGATTTATAATTCACAATATGAGAAGGTTGATAGTAAATTTTTGGGCTATTAATAAACGGGTGCATAGACTTTTTTCCTACAAGAAGAAGAGCAAATATTGCTTGGAGTTGCCAAACTTTTGTGACCTTGTATTTTCTCTAAAAGAAAATGGTATTCAAAAATCCAGTTTATTCAATTTTGAATCCAATTTTCATCAAAAGATTTTCATTTTTTTATGCTAAACTAATTCTAAATTAGAATTAACACTGAAATCTAGTAAAACTACTCAAAATCTAATTTCTAAATTGTTTCCTAAATTTCTGAATTTTTTTTATTTTGATCTTTTTTATTTTATTCTGAAAAATGGGGACTCAAATCGGGTCAAGAGATTGGACTTTGTATCAATTGTGTAAAGACAAAATAAATAAAAAAATCAGAAATTTAGGAAACATTAGATTAGATTGAGCTTGTTTTTCTAAAATGACCTTATTTCTCTGTTTGTTTTTAGGAACAAAGAAATATGTTTTTTCTATTTCTTGTTTCCATTCCAAATTTATTCCCTATCCATGATCTGTTTGGGGGAATTGAAAAATTACTTGAAATTATCAAATTGATTTCTATTTTTTTTTCCATTCTAGGGAACAAAAGAACAAAAAAATAGAGAAACAAAAACATTATCAAATAGAGCAATACGTGAATTCCACGAATCCTCCCAATTTGAATGAATTTGGTACGAATCAAAATTTAATTAGAAAACAAATTAAGATACTAGTTCTCAGTCCTTATGTGTGAAGGTGATGTGAGGCTGTAATTAATTAAGAACTCTTGAAAATCTATTGACCATCCCTCACTCTGGAAATCCCGCCACTGATTTCTCGTCCACTAAAAAGCAAAAAAGCAAATTCATCTTAGAGCAATAAAGATGCATCAACTATCAAGGTTTTTCTTCAGAAGGACCATATTGTTTTGTAGAACTTACCAGTCACAGAGAGCTATACAGTCCTATTGAATTGTGCATGACTGCTATAGACTGTTTGGAGAGATTAAGCTGGTACAATAGATATATAATTTGGACAGTTCTTGGACTACATTAAATTACTAATTTAGGTTACTCATGTTCTTCATATATCATATTCCCGGGCCATGTGTTGAAAATCTAGATGTAGTCTTTCTACAGAGCCATCATTGTATCGTAGTTTCTAGTGATAAATTGTTGATATTGTCTCCAGTCTTTTCGTTTTTTTTAGGAAGTCACTGACATTAGTCATTCCCGCATATTTGAACTAATCAAAAATTGCCCTTGAGTCATGCATGTATTAAGTTTTCCTCAATTCCTGCTTTCGTTCTGAGAGCAAATTACGCGAAGCCCTTCAAGCGTTGAGCTGCTTTCTGCGTGCAGATTCAGGAATTTCTAGGAAAATTTAAGATGATTATCCTCACAGGCCATTCCTTTGGAGCAACAACCGCCTCTCTCACTGCTCTTTGGCTCCTCTCGCATCTACAGCCCATTGCTTCTCCCATCTCAGTCCTCTGCCTCACCTTCGGCACTCCCTTGCTCGGCAACGAGTCCCTTTCCCGAGCCATTCTCCGAGAAAGATGGGGCGGGAGCTTCTGTAACGTTGTCTCGAAGCTCGATGTAGTACCAAGACTATTCTTTGCTCCACTAACTTCCTTGACTCCTCAACTGCACTTGGTGCTTCATTTTTTGCAAGTTGCTATGGCTTCACCCATTTTAGACCAGTTTGATGAAGAACTGCGAAAACAAAATTTCCATGAATTCTTTGGCAACATCAAGGATTGTGTTAGAAATGCCGCACAATCAGGAGGGGCGAAGAACAGTTTGTATTGGCCATTGGGTAGCTACCTATTCTGTTCAGAAGAGGGAGCGATCTGTCTGGATAATACAACATCTGTTGTTAAGATGATGCATTTGATGCTCGAGACAATCTCTCCAGCTTCCAGTTTTGAGGATCATCTTAAGTGTTTTGAGGATCATCTGAAGTATGGTTATTATACAAAACTACTTTCTATGCAATTCCTGAAAAGGATGAACATCAACGGCCTCTCTGAGTCAAGCTACGAAGCTGGTGTCTTCTTGGCATTACAATCCTCAGGAATAGATCCACAGGTAATTAATTAAATGCTTCTCAAATCCACACGAGACACTATCTTCTTGGCTTCCTAATCCGACTCAAAATTATAGACTATCAGTGCCCTTATTTTGTGGAGGGATTTTGTTGGAGCAATCACTCGCTTAGATGTGGGGCAGAACTCTCCTTCACTCTCTAGTAGCAGTGCATGCAGAATGATGTAGACTTAGACATCTTTCTGGTGATTGCTGAATGGTAAATTCTTAGTCTTCACTTTGTGGGTTGTGTTCTTATCGATGTGCAGGATAACAATATTTCAGAACCAGCTAAAGATTGCTTGCAGATGGCTCGGCACATGGGGCGTGCACCGAACCTGAACAATGCTTATCTAGCTGTCAGACTATCTAAGATAACGCCCTGTAGGGCACAAATTGAGTGGTACAAGGTACGCTGCGATGAGTCCGAGGACCAACTTGGGTATTACGACACATTCAAGAATTTTGCAGCATCCAGGAGGGAGTCCACAGTCGACATGAACCTGTTCAGACTCGGCGCATTCTGGGATGAGGTCATACGCATGGCAGAACGGAATGAACTCTCGCACGATTTCCACCGCAGATCCAAGTGGAACCATGCGTCCCATTTCTATATAATCCTCACCGAGCCATTGGAAATCGCTCGTTATTACCGTCGTGGCATGCACAGGGAGAAGGGACATTACATCAAGCATGGAAGGAATAGGAGATTCCAGATTTTGGACAGATGGTGGAATCGGAAGGTTGCCGTTGTGGCGCAAGAACCACAACAAAATAACTACAAAAGGAGTAGGAGCAGGTATGCAAGCTTGACTCAAGATTCTTTGTTTTGGGCGAGAGTGGAGGAAGCGAAGGATTGGCTCAAGAACGCCAAAGAGGAAAATGACCAGAATAAGTTGGAAGTGCTTTTGGCAAACATGCATAGTTTTGGGGAGTACGCGGAGGAGCTAATTAAGAGGAAGGAGGTGTCCATAGATGTTCTGGCTGAGAACTCAAGTTACAGATCATGGGATAAGGATTGGAAAGCTTTTAAGTCGAAGCTTTCGCAGCCATTTTCTGCCTAGGAAGCACGGACACTCCTCGGGATCACGCTCTCACAGGCAAGTCTGAAATTTCAACATCTAATTTTGACACACGGGTCATTCGAGGAATTTCGACAGTTTCCGCCATGCGCAGCTATAGAGGTGGCAGGGGTTGGTTTTTTTTAGGGAGGCGGAGAAGCGGGCGGTGGACTCACGGGCCTGGTGGGTGGGAGAGCAGTGGTAGTATGGGTGGGTCGGGGAGCCTGAGGGGGAGGAGCCGTAGGACATCTTCTTGGCATCGTGGTTGGAGGGGCTCTGGACGTAGTAAAGGGGCCGGTGTGGGGACCACCGCAACGACAAGGTGGCGTCGATGCTCATCACCTGCAAGTCCGACTTCGCATAAATTGCGAGGCATGGTGGGTTTTTGGGACAGGCGGGTCTGCAAGTGCAAAGGGACGAGAAAATATTAAGTGGTCTCACGAAACCAATCATGAAGCGTCACATGGAGGTGTGGAGGACAGCAGAGGGACTTCTCACCCAAAACAAAATTTTCTTTTCTTTCTCGTCACTAGACCTGCACACACCAGCCTGCACACATTTATTTCACCTCTTTTATCCTCTCTTCTTCGTTCTCTGAAGAAGAAAACGGACCTGGCCACGCTTTCTCTCCCTCTCGTTAATTCAAATTCTCGATCTCTGCCTCTGGCGCTCACGTTCTCTGGCCTTCGCTCAACATTTCAAGTGAAAAGCTACAGCAAAACAAAATCCTCAGGTCATTAGGAAAAATCTTGTCAAGAAATGCATTAAGCTCTTCTTTGAGATTGCGGAGAGTAAGGAAGACTTCAACAAGTTCTACAAGGCATTCTCTAAGAACCTAAAGCTCGGTATCCACAACAAGTTCTATGGGGCATTCTCTAAGAACCTCAAGCTTGGTATCCACGAGGATTCGCAGTGCAAGACGAGGCTTGCTGAGTTGCTGCGGTGCCACTCCACCAAGAGTGGCGATGAGATGACCTGCCGCAAGAGGAAGAAGGCTGTTAAGAACTCCCCTTTCCTGGAGAAGCTCAAGAAGAAGTGCTGCGAGGTGCTTTTCATGGTCGATGCCATTAACTGGTACAAGTGCTTCCTTTTTCTTCTTTTTTTTGGTTACGGCTATTTTTTTTAAGGTCGAACTCTTACTGTTATTTTGAATTCAGTGTTTAGGTCTATCGTAGAACCTTATGTTTTGGGTTTTTGTTTACATTTCACTCGTCATCGGTTCTTGTGGTGGTAATTCCACCTCTTTTTCACTTTCGATTCTTTCTTCTGTCTCTGTTGTTCTCCTTCGCTGTGCACCTTCGTTTTTAACCGGTGGTGCTCCGATATTGCAACTTTTCTATCACAGGTTTGATAGTCAGAGATTTCAGTCGTTTGCTATTGTCAAATCCTTGAGGAACACCATCTATGAATGCATCTTTGTTCGTTTTCAAAGAGCAGTACGGTGGTCTGCTGGGATGCCCACTGTCAAAATGGAATTAGATTAGCTCATGTTTGATCACGGCCGGAACTTAAATTTAGAGTTTCCCTTTGTTCAAGAACTCTCGCTCCTTATGTTGAAATATAGCTATATACCATGTAACCCAAGCTTAACTTCTGTGAGAAGCATCGTATCTCCACTAAGCTTATCATCATTGGCGAAGAAAGTGCGCGGTAGCTTTCACCCTACGAAAGTAAAGAAAAATGCAAACGGGGCTTCGCCCCAATTTGAAATTCAATTTACACAAATATTCCCCACACGCATGAGAGTATAATACAAAGTTACCGGAGTTTTAACTGTGTGTTCGGACATCAACTGAATAATCCCAATGCCCTCAACAATTTATCGCCCCAGAAAAACATGATATCCGTATGGCATCTCGAACAGGAAGATAGAATAGAAAAACACACACCATCAAGAGCAGAATTTACAAACAACCAGAACAACAAATCTATTTTTTGACCTCACTGATCCGCAGTGGCCGCAGTATCTTCATAGAAAACAAAAAGAAACAACTACAAAATCTTCACTAGTACTTTGATATGCAGCAAAGAATGAATGAAACCACATTGATGCATCTCTACCATCTTTGTACCAGGGCCAAAAGAAATAATAGATACGATCTATCGTGCTGCTCCCATGGCTGACTTAAAGAAAGCGAGGGCCAGAGACCAAAGCGTCAGAGCAGCAACGAATGCAAGTGCAGCAACGAGCTCCGGAGAGCGAAGGCCAGAGAAGGCGAGCGCCGGAAGCAGAGATCAAGAATTTGAATTAACGACAGGGAGAGAGAAAGCGAGTGCATTCGCTTTTCTTCCTCAGAAAGAAAGAAGGAAGAGAGAGAATGGAAGGGAGGGAAAGTGAAATAAATGTGTGCAGGCTAGCGTGAGTGTGGGAAGGGAGAAGGACGTCCCCTTTTCTTCTTCAGTGAATGAAGGAGAGAAGAGAGGATACAAGAGAGTGAAATAAATGTGTGCAGGACCAGTGACTAGGGCAGGAAAGGAAAAATTTATTATGGGCGAGAAGTCCTTTGGTCTCCACCGGCCCTACACCTCCACAAGCCAATAAATCGATTTTTTCCTTTTTCTTTCTCCATTTCTAAAGGAAGGGGAGGGTGGAGGAGGGTGATTTCAAGTAAGGAAGTAAAAGGTGACGCCGGGGAAGAAACGAGATGGTGAAATAAATTAGTGCGGCTAAAAAGTGATTTCAAGAAATAAAAGCACTGAACAATAAATTTTAATGAGTGTAGAAGATCAAATATTTATTTTAATAAGTTTACTCCAGTCTCTTGTTAGTCATTAGTTACAAACAAGAATTGGTATCAACACCATGAAATGAATGTTGGCCTCTCCAAATCCAAACAAATTTAAAATGTCATACTCCAGTCTCTTGTTAAGTTTTATGAACTTTTGTTAAAGTTAAATCACCCACACATGGCTGTGCTAGTTGAGGTATAGCCCCTGATTTGGTACCAGGTCAAGGGTTCCACTCCTTGAGTCGTTAAAGTTAGAAACATGTCTCCAAATGTAGGATCACATTTCCTTTAAATATGTCTTTCCAATTTCCTATAAATAGATTTATTAAAGTTATTAGTTTAAATTCATTCTAGACTCATTTTGTTATTTATTTAATTGTGATTTTGAATCAAATTAATTTAAAAAATAGTTTATCATGTATGTATAAAAATGTTCATTTAATATATGACTTATCGAATTCTCTAGTTTTTAAGAAATTGCGTGTTGATATGTCATGTTATGTTGCATCGCATATTGATGCTACTTAGCCTTTTGCTCCTATTTTGAATGGAATGAATTGTGATTAAAGAAAAATTAAAGAGTAATGACACAAATGATCTTTAAACTTTGGCTCAATATACGTGATCCCTTAACTTGTAATTTTGTTAAATATGGTCCATGAATATTAATCTAATGTGTAATGCGATCCCTAAACTTGTGATATATATTCAATATGATCTCTGAACTGTATAAAACGTTCAGTGTTGTCCTTCCACTAATTCAAACTAGAACAATATTAAATATTTTTATATAATCCAAGAATAAAATTGAGCATGTACTAAAAATTTATGGACCACATTGCACATTAAGCCAAAATTCATGGACCATTTGTGTCATTTTCCCAAAAAAACCAATGACATTCATCATTGCTTATGCGGAGTTCTTCATCTATGGTGTAATTGTGTTCAATGCAGACAACGCTACTTGAAGGCCAAACCACAGGTACTTCGGTTTGTAAATAAAGTACCCGGGGAAGAGAGCTCTTTTTTGGTTTTGTTTTGTTTTGTAGTGAAATGTAATGACCTGCAGAATAAGGAAATGTCCATTTGGGGAAGCTCCATTTATTGGAGCAACATTACAGTTAGAATTTTTATTCTACTGGGCCCTCCCCAAATAGTGGAATTCTTATAATCCGTGCAAAAAAAAGTATTTGATTATTTTGGTGTCGGTAAATCTTTTTACCAGCATTGGTAAGTGGCAGAAAAGACCGACCAACCCGACAATTGTTTTTCTATGTAACTTTATTAATAACTTACTAAATTACCACTGACCAAAAAAAAAAAACTTACTAAATTACCCACTTCGCTCATAGTTTGGCAAATACCGAATGTTTATTGCATAATTTGTTTTTTTTTTTTTTTTTTTAAGGAATTGCATAATTTGTTGAGATTTCGAAATCATTACCTATTCGCAGACCACCTCCGCCCATCTTTCCAATAGTGACCACCCTCCTCCGTTCGCCTTCTCATTCCTCCTTCCTTCACGTAACCCTCTCTCTCTCTCGTGATTGAATCCTTACTTAGTTCAACGTATCACCTGGGTTTCTTTGAAGTGCTCTGTTTTCGGTCTGTTGTCTTCGAATTCGTGGAAAAACCTCTGTTTTTGCATGTAGAGGCAAATGCTGGGAGGTAAAATTGCCGGTTAGTGTTTTCCGTGTTTCGGTCCAATTTTGAGTCGTTCGTCGTGAGCTAGATTGGCATTTGATTGACGCTGTCGCGCTGATGAGCAGTTTTTGGGTTTTTTCGTAGAGGCTCTTTCTGATTAAAATAAGGTTTCGAACCTTCGTGTGAGAGCTGGGAGGGTCATTTTCGCGAGGTCGGTTCCCATAAATGCCCGTATATCGGTCCCTATGGTTTATTTCTTTGGGGAATTTGGAGAAAGCACCACCCGAATTCTTGAGGGACAAGAAGATGGTGCCTGATGCAGATCCTCCAAGCCTTAGGGATACTGATTCTTTGCATCAGTTTTTTGAATCAAGGTCTGATCTAGAATTTTTCTTTACCCTTTGCCTGCGATGACATCTTAGTTTTAGCTATGCTCCCAACTGTCTTGTTCCATGACTAAATTCATGTTGCTGACCTATGTTTGTCTAAATTGGCTTGCAGTACGAAGCTTGTGGTTTTGACTGGAGCTGGAATGAGCATGGAGTATGGTATTCCTGATTATAGAAGGTTCTTTTGTTAATGTTTAGAATGATATTTTACATATAGTGGACATTTCAATGGATAGAAGTCACTGATGGGTGGAGATATTTCATTCTGGTTAATTTGAGATATAACAGCCACTCTTCTCATTAATTTGTTTTAAACTAATTATATCAAAGATGGTTTGAGTATGTTTTCATGGCTATTCTATATCTTTTAATTTGGATAATTAAGTGACTGGGAAGAACTGGAAGAGAGATCTTGCTGTGATGCTGTGTCATTTTTCATGCGTAACACTGGTCTTCAAGGAATGCACTCTGCATAACCTTGTGGTATATATCTATTTTCAGCATATGTGGTCATGTTTGTATGATTGCACTCTCATGTTAAGCTTTCATGCCGAATGTGACAATTTGTAATTTTGTCTCCATTGTATATATGTTGACTGGTTCTTTCATAGCTAAGACAAACCCTTCCAACTTTTATTTGTTTTTTGCAGTCCAAATGGGGCTTATAGCACGGGTTTCAGGCCAATTACCCATCAAGTGATCTGAAGGCATGTGCTGGGATTTGCAGCTTCGCTTTTTCTCCCTCCCTCCCTCTCTCCCTCTCCCTCTCCCTCTCCTCTCTCTCTCTCTCTCTCTCTCTCTCTCTCTCTCTCTCTCTCTCTCTCTCTCTGTTTATTGATTTCATTATGTAAGTAGTAACACTCTGCTTATTATGAAGAGATGAAGCAAATATGGAGGATAAATTTGAAATTGAAGGGTCCTCTAGTACATATATACAAATTTTGGATAAGGAAGAGGCAGAAATAAAATAGGTGGTGAGAATTGGAAGCCAGGTCATTTAATTGAAAGAGCATATTCCATAGGGAACATTTTTGTCACGTGAATGTCTTTGGGATACTTCAATTAGAATGTGTCTATGGAAGTAGCATAAAATCAGGATTGGGGTCATGCCTAAGAAAATAAGGGAGGATATTCAAGTAAGTTTGTTCGATTTTGGTTGTTATAAACGATATGATACTATGGAAAGTACAATAATGTGTTGTAGTTAGCTGACTTTGCATATGGAGAAGACCTGTTATCAGTTCTTGCTTTAATAAGATCTTTTCAGTTTCTTCTTGGGGCTTCTCTGTTGTTTTCATCTTTTTAAGTGTCTAACTGTGTCTAAGATCTTCAGCAGCTCTCATTTTTTGACTTTAATTTGATGAAAATTCATTGGGAATTTGTTCGTTCTAAACGGGCCTGTAGGCGATATTGGGCAAAGAGCTATCCACTCCCACTTAGACATTTTCACAAACACACCCGAGGCCAGACCTTCATGCTCGAAACAGAGAACGGAAGATTCAAGCACTCTCCATGGAGACCGAGTCATCACCGTGCGTGACAAACCCAACTCTCTCTGTTGCCCTTTTATCACCGGATGTCGAAGTGCCTCCTTTCTCACCCAGTTGTGTTTACTGATGCAGGTTCGAGAGCAGTGAGATGCTGGCGAGTTTCCTGGCATCGACGCCCTTCTTGGAGGAGTCGTGGAGGCTGTGCAGCTTCGCGAACTCCACCGCTCCGAGGAGCTTCGTGGTGGACCAATGTGGAGAGGTTGGGTACCTGGCGTTCTCGGGCATCCAGGAGATTGACGGTTCCTATCCGAGCTGTGGGACCCTGATGCCGCTGGGCGAGTGCGGATGCAAGGATCTGTTCTCGCTGTTGAGTTGTGATGGCAATAGTGAGGGGACAGTCAAGGTGGACGCCGGATTTGTCCGTCTCTTCCTGGGGTTTTACCAGCAAGAGGATTTCCAAAACCAGGTGCACAGTTGCTTTTGCCTTGTTTGACTTCAACTTAGAAGTTTGACCATACACAACTTTAGTTCTTTTCTGGGTAATTTCGTCACATCTTCTATCGGTCGAGCATCATCAACTTTCACGAAATTATGGTTTAGCTTTCAGTCAACTCCTGATAAATTAATCGGCCTATGGACATTACCCATCTTGTGATTCATAATTTGGATTGTTTAGTCCAGACCTACTACATGTCAATATGACATTTCAAGGGTGCAAAAAGCCGCAGTTTCATTTTATTTTCAAAGCAGAAAAGAACCAAGATAAGGGCAGTTGGCAGGAAATGTATCAACATTTGCATGGCAGAATTATAAGTGTACAGTACTTAATGAGGTGGCATCTCTGCATTTTCCTTCCTCAGCAGTGCTTGCTTGCAGGGTCTTCTATTCTTCTTTTAACAGTGTGTTCATTCCACGCACTTGATAACAAGAAGAAAAGAGTGTTGAGTTTGATAGCATGAGATTGCAACGTTCCTTTTTTAGCAAAGTTAATATTTATTTAATTTAATCTAATGTGATTTAATTTTTTCAAGGCCTTATCTGGAAAAACTCACTGCAAAATACACAAATTCCACAAATCCTCCTACTAATTTGAATGGATTTGGTAGTGTCACAAAACTGATTAGAGAACCTGCAGCAAGTAGAAAGAGAGAAAGAAGGAAGAGAGAAGAAATAGAAGGAGGAGAAAGAGAACGTAAAAGAAAGAAAGAAGGAAGAGAGAAGAAATAGAAGGAGGAGAAAGAGAACGTAAAAGAAAGAAAGAGAGGGCTGTAGTTTTCTGTAGTCACAGAAACCCTACACCCATTGTATTTATTTTGAATATAAATTGTATATAACAATAATATCCTTATGTAAGTAAAAAAGGAAATAAAACTCTGATAATAAAGGAAACTTAATAAAGTAACTTAACAGGTAGGATTTAAAATTTACATAGAAAGCAAATTAAGATACTAATTCTTAAACCTTATATGTGAAGGTGATGTGAGGGTGTAATTAATTAAGAACTCTTGAAAATCTATTGACCATCCCTCATTCTGGAAATCCTGCAGCTGAACTCTTTTCCACTAGAAAGCAAAAAAGCAAATTTATCTGAGAGCAACAGAGATGCATTAACTATCAAGGTTTTCTTCAGAAGAACCATATTTGTTTTGTTGAACTTACTAGTTACAAACAGCTGGACAGTCTTATTGAACTGTGCATGACTGCTGGAATCTGTTTTGAGAGATTAAGCTGGTGCAGTAGATATATACATCGGACAGTTCTTGGACAGTACTAAATTACTAATCTAGGTTATTTTTGTTCTTCATTTATCGTATTCCTGGGCCATGTCTTGAAAATCTAGATGTAATCTTTCTACAGAGCCATTATTTCATCGTATTTTGCAGCAGTAAACTGTCAATATAGTAGTCTCCATAGTCCTCTCTTTTTCTTTTTTTTTTTTTTTTTTTTTTTTTGGGGGGGGGGAGTCAAATGACATTAGTCATCCAGCATATTTGAACTAATCAAAAATGCCCTTGGGTCATGCATGTATTAAGTTTTCCTCAATTCTTGCATTCATTCGGAGAGCCAAAAGCACAAAACCCTTCAAGCATTGAGCTGCTTCCTGCGTGCAGATTAAGGAATTTCTGGCTAGAGTTAAGGTGATTATCCTCACTGGCCATTCCTTTGGAGCAACAACTGCCTCTCTCACTGCTCTTTGGCTCCTCTCCCGTCTACAGCCCGTTGCTTCTCCCATCTCAGTCCTCTGCCTCACCTTCGGCACTCCCTTGCTTGGCAACGAGTCCCTTTGCCGAGCCATTCTTCGAGAAAGATGGGGTGGGAGCTTCTGTCACGTTGTCTCGAAGCACGATGTAGTACCGAAACTGTTCTTTGCTCCACTAACCTCCTTGACTCCTCAACTGCACTTGCTGCTTCAGTTTTGGCAAGTTGCTATGGTTTCACCCATTTTAGACCAGTTTGTTGGAGAACTGCGAAAACAAAATTTCGATGAATTCTTCGGCAACATCAAGGGTTGCGTTAAAGATGCTGCACAATCAGAAGGAGTGAAGAACAGCTTGTATTGGCCATTGGGTAGCTACCTATTCTGTTCAGAAGAGGGAGCAATCTGCCTGGATAATGCAACATCTGTTGTTAAGATGATGCATTTGATGCTCGAGATAGTCTCTCCAGCTTCCAGTTTTGAGGATCATCTAAAGTGTTTTCTGGATCATCTGAAGTATAGGTATTATACAACACTACTTTCTTTGCAATTCCAGAAAAGGATAAACATCAACGGCCTCTCCGAGTCAAGCTACGAAGCTGGTGTCTTCTTGGCATCACAATCCTTAGGAATAGATCCACAGGTAATTAAATGCTTCTCAAATCCACACGAGACACTATCTTCTTGGCTTTCTAATACAACTCTAAAATAGTCTATCAGTGTCCTTGTGGAAGGATTTTCTTGGAGCAGTCACTCTCTAATATGTGGAGCAGAGCTCTCCTTCACTCTATTCACTCTCTAATCCAAATGCATGCAGAATGACGTAGATTTATACTAAGACATCTTTTTGGTTATCGCTGAATGATAAGTTTTTAGTCTTCACTTTGTGGGTTGTGTTATTATCACCGTGCAGGATAACAATATTTCAGAACCAGCTAAAGATTGTCTGCAGATAGCTCGGCACATGGGACGTGCACCGAACCTGAACAATGCTCATCTAGCTATTAAATTATCTAAGATAACGCCCTGCAGGGCACAACTTGAGTGGTACAAGGCACGCTGCGACGAGTCCGTGGATCAACTTGGGTATTACGACACATTCAAGAAAATTGCAGCATCCAGGAGGGAGTCCACAGTCAACATGAACCTGTTCAGACTCGGCGCGTTCTGGGATGAGGTCATACGCATGGCAGAAAGGAATGAACTCTCACACGATTTCCACCGCAGGTCCAAGTGGATCAATGCATCCCATTTCTACATTCTCCTCGCCGAGCCATTGGAAATCGCACGCTATTACCGTCGTGATATGCACAAGGAGAAGGGACATTACATCAAGCATGGAAGGAATAGGAGGTTCCAGATTTTGGACAGATGGTGGAATCGAAAAGTTGCTCTTGCGGCACAAGAACTCCAACAAAATAACAACAAAATGAGTAGGAGCCGGTATGCAAGCTTGACTCAAGATTCTTTGTTTTGGGCAAAGGTGGAGGAAGCGAAGGACTGGCTTGAGAAGGCGGAAAAGGCAAAGGACCCGAATAAGTTGGAACCGCTTTTAAAGAACTTGAACAGTTTTGAAACATATGCAAAGGAGCTAGATGCGAAGAAGGAGTTGTCTATAGATGTTCTGGCTAAGAAGTCAAGTTACACATTATGGGCTGAGAAATGGGAAGCTTTCAAGTCAAAGTTCCCACAGCCACCTTCTGCGCCTGCTCTGAGTGGAATGGATTGTGATTAAAGAAAAATGGGAAAATTATCTAAGATAACGCCCTGCAGCGCACAACTTGAGTGGTACAAGGCATGCTGCGACAAGTCCGTGGATCAACTTGGGTATTACGACACATTCAAGAAATTTGCAGCATCCAGGAGGGAGTCCACAGTCAACATGAACCTGTTCAGACTCGGCGCGTTCTGGGATGAGGTCATACGCAGAACGGAATGAACTCTCACACGATTTCCACCACAGGTCCAAGTGGATCAATGCATCCCATTTCTACATGCTCCTCGCCAAGCCATTGGAAATCGCACACTTTTACTGTCATGATATGCACAAGGAGAAGGGACATTACATCAAGATGGAAGGAATAGGAGGTTCCAGATTTTGGACAGATGGTGGAATCGAAAGGTTGCCCTTGTGGCACAAGAACCCCAACAAAATGACAACAAAAAGAGAAGGAGTCGGTATGCAAGCTTGACTCAAGATTCTTTGTTTTGGGCAGAGGTGGAGGAAGCGAAGGACTGGCTCGAGAAGGCGGAAAAGGAAGAGGACCCGAATAAGTTGGAACCACTTTTAAAGAACTTGGAACAGTTTTGAAATGTACGCAAAGGAGCTAGATGCGAAGGAGTTGTCTATAGATGTTCTGGCTAAGAAGTCTAGTTACACATTATGGGCTGAGAAATGGGAAGCTTTCAAGTCGAAGTTCCCATAGCCACCTTCTGCACCTGCACTGAGTGGAATGGATTGTGATTAAAGAAAAATGGGAAAATTCCAAATAAGGGTTTGAAGTGCCTTTATTTATTCAAATAAGGGCCTTAAGTGGATCTTGTTTCAAGTAAGGTCCTAACTTTTTGACTGGTAAGTACATTTTAGTCATCTATCTTCTCTTTTTTTTTTTTTTTTTTGAATTTTTTCCCCTTTACTTCTTTTTTTTTTTATTCCTTTTTTCTGTTTTTTCTTTCTTATATGTACCGGTGATGTCCGTAGAGGACTGGGCGAGGGCAACCCTGGAGGAGGCCATCCTCACGGCCATCAGTGAGGCTGGCCCTTGCTAGATCTAGGCGATAGGCCTTGTAAGACAATGTGGGGTTGATCACACGAGTCTAAAACATTAAGTGCGCGTGTTTGCTTTGCTTGCACATTTGTACAAGTATTAGGGGTGTACGAAAGAATTGGGAATTGCCTAGAATCGGACTAAACTGGCCAGTTCTGGGCAATTCCCAAGGGGTCCGAACCAGTTCCTGATGTCAATAATTGGAACTAGATGACAGGCAGTCCAATACCCGATTCTAATGTGAAAACGCCCACCCAGATCGTCCAGACAGACTAGTACTCTATATAAACATTTTCACTTTTATGTTTTGAAATCCAATTTTCAACCCTAGTTTTCTACTGCCTTTACTAGTTTCCTGGTTATGTTTGTTTCAGCTTAGTTTGTTTATGGAGATTTGTCTTCATATTTCAAATAACGTTGAGCCTTCTGTTTGGATTTGTGGGCAGATTTCCAACTCTATATCTTAGTCACATTATAATGCTCAGTGGTGATGTTGGCCTTTAAACAGAGTGCAATCATCCAACAAATGATGAGTACATGGTCTTCTGTTTGGTCTTCATATTATGTGTTTTAATTATTACCTTCTGTTTCTTTAATTATTACCTTCTGTTTCATTTCCCAAATTTTTATGTTAGCGTTTATAGTTTGTACGGTGTATATTACCTGCTATTCGGTCTTGTGTTACACAACATATATGAGTTACTATTGAACTAGGCTGGTTCCATGGATCTACTCGGAAATCGGATCGAATCAGCGGTCCGGTTCTTGCGTAAATCCACGAACCAATAGGCAATTCTTGGTTCCCATTTTGCCGAACCAGTCCTTAACAAGCAATTCTTGGTTTTAGGGTAGGAACTGTCCATCCTCCACCCCAGAACCGATCACCCTGAACAAGTACCAATTGTTATTTGTTACAGTGTGAGGGTTATTATGGTCATTAACACTAATAGGCTTATTATGGTCATTAAGTACTATTTAATAATAAAAGTGTGAGATGTGGAAAACCCTAATCAGTTTTACACATTCTTGTTTTTCTTTTATTAATTTTTACATCGCTATCTTTTCTTCTCCTATATTAATTTCTACACGGTATCAGAGCCACATCAACAAGCATCACTCAACCCAAGCCGATGTTGGCCAGCCCTCTCAAGTCTAGATTTGATGCCAACGAGCGTGGTAGGCTTAGATCTGGCCTTGTTGGCTTAGATTCGATGTCGTTCGGCGTCATGTGATCTTGTCCATCCATTCAAGATTTGACACTGGTTGAGCTCATGCCCCTCCGTGCAAGCCAATCTGATTGGTGTGGTCCTCTAAAGTTTGCTCGTGTGTTCGTTGTTCTCCAAACTTTAAAAAAAACAAAAAAAAAATTGCAGCAACTTGCTTGATTGAGATGCTGATCCTATCGTCACGAAATTGATGTTGAATGAGGTGGTTTCTAATTTGGCATAATCTATGATTTGAGCGCTTTGTCTTGATGAAATAAGATGAGTTGATTGAAGTATTATGGAGATTTAGACTATTTAAAACAAATCATGGTAGTTTGTTGAATTGAATTAGTTGGAGGGATTTGAATTTGATTATTGTGCTAAAAGTTTTAGCGTTATATTGGTACACATCGAATTATGGTGGAGAATAGAGGTGTGGTAGCTTAGGTTGTGTTTATATCCTCTAGTCGTTTGACAGAGAAGATGTGAGAAGGTATCACCAATTTTCAACAATGGAGAAAAATTGTGTTGTTAGTGTTGACTAGGAGAAAGCAACAGAATCATTTAACAGGTAAAATATCTGCCTCCAATACAAATTTGGATACTGTGGATGCTAGAATTCTTGGTCAAATGTTGAACTCCATTGAATCTCAAATTGCAGATTTGGTTACACATATTAATACTATGAAGGAGTTGTGAGACTACTTGAATGTCCTTTATTCTTGACAAAATAATCTTTCAAGGATATATAAAGCGTCTCGGGAATTTTATAAGGCTGATAAAAAAGGTAAGCCACTTACTCAATATTTTGCTGATTTCAAACGAACATATGATGAGCTTAATTCTCTACTACCCATTATTTCTAATGTCAAGGAAATGCAAGAGCAATGGGAGCAATTGGCTATTATGAGTATTTTTGGGAGGATTAGGGCAAAAGTATGATGCCATTTGTTCCCAAATACTTAGAGGAGATAGGTTGAGTTCACTCACTGAGACATTTGCTCATGTTCTAAGGATCTCACGTGAACCATCTAAGGATGCATTTTCTATAGATGATAACTCAGCCTTAGCAGCTCAAGGAAATCGTGGTGGTGGTCGAGGTCGTGATGGTGGTTGAAGTGGTGGCACCGGCCGTAGTTTTGTTAAAGGCCAACCACCCTCTTCTGGCAACACTTGTAGTGACATATAGGGGGTAATATCGGTTTGGTTCGAACTTGTCATTATTGTGGTTTACTTGGACATATTAAGAGATTTTGCTATAAGCTTCATGAAAGGCCCTCTCAACAGGCTATAGTTAATGTAGTTGATGTAGTAGAATCTAGTGCCTCTTCACAATCTGTTGCGGAAAGAAAGTTGATCATAATGTTAGTGGAGGAATTTACTAGGTATAATCAACTCCACATTTCCTAGTTAGTTTCACAGTCCTCCTCCATAGCTACTTTTGTTCAGACAGGTAATGCAAAAACGTGTCTTTTATTTGCCTTTTGCCCCTAGGTCATTGATTTAGGTGTTACCAATCATATGACTAGAGTGTTATGTATCTTTCCTAACTTTTATGAGTATGTCTAATGTTATATTAGCTAATGGTTCTCTATCCACTGTGAAAGGGATAGGCACAGTTCCCCTAACATCCTCCATATCTTTATCTTTAGCCATGTATCCCTCTTGTTTTCCATTCAACTTTATGTTTGTTAGTTAGCTTATCAAAGTATATGATTGTTCCGTAACTTGCTATCCCAATTTATGTGTTTTTCAGGTCTTGAAGACGAGGAAGACGATTGGTAAAGGACATGTGTCAGGGGGGCTATACTTGCTTGATGATACTACAAGTGTTGTTTGTTCCGTAGCTTCCTCAGAGTAGATCCATTGTCGTTTGGGCCACCCATCCTTGGAAAGTTCAAAGAAGTTAGATCATCAGTTTCAATCTTTATCTAGTATTGAGTGTGAGTTATGTCAGTTTGGGAAATTGCACCGTATTAGTTATCGTCCAAGAATCAATAAACAAGCCTCTCAACCATTTATGTCAGTTCATTCTGATATATGGGGTGCTTGTCCTACTCTTTTTAAGTTGAGTTTCCAGTACTTCATTACTATTGTAGATGACTATTCAAGAGCCACTTGGCTATATCTAATGAAAAGTCATTCTAAGTTATTTTTTATATTTTGTGCATTTATTAGTGGAGTACATACTCAATTTTCAGCTCTTGTTCGTATTTTTCAAAATGATAATGCTAAAGCATATTTTTCTAATCATTTTTTGGAATTCATGACCCAACATGGCATCCTTCATCAATCTTCTTGTTCAGATACACCACAGCAAAATGGTGTCACCGAACAGAAGAACCGTCACTTACTAGAAGTTGCTCGATCATTGATGTTTAAAATGAAGGTATACAAATCTTTTTGAGTTGATGCTATAATGATCGCATGCTATCTTATCAATCGCATGTCGTCCTCTGTTCTTAAGGGTGCAACAACACACTCTTCTTTTTCCTTCGGAATCCTTGTTTCATTTATCATTTCGTATGTTTGGTTGTGTCTGCTATATTTGTGACCATCAATGAGAGCTTTCCAATAGAGGTGATCGAGTTCAGGGTGGGTAGGGTCTAGACCTGGACCCTGTACCCGACCTTGTTATAATCGGTTCTCTCTTTTTAAATCATGTACCCAACCCTATTTGCATTGGATCCTGTTCCCGACCCACTATGTTTTTCCGATCCGGGAACATGGTTAATCTTATTTATATCGAAACCTATTTTGCATAAAAATTGATGTACAACACTTATATGTAAGATAAAGTGTTTACAATCTCGATCAGCATAAGCACATACACAATGATAAACAGTTCCCAATTTTAGCCAACCTTTCCCTCTTGACTTCCCATATTGTTATCCTCAAATTTAAAGGCAACATTAAGGTTGATTTGCTCATGACGATTGAGCTTATGGGTGAGTCTTACTTATATGATGGTTCCAAGTGGAAGCATCTAAGGAGACAAGACAAAAGACAACCCTGAAATGAAGAACTGTCAACTAGATCCAGCGCAGCACCAAGTAATAAGATATTATTTATAAAAAAAAAAACTATTGATTATAATACCATTGCCCACTGAATGAGAATATCTAAAGGTGCCCTGCCTTATCATCACCTTAGTAGTTCACTTTCCACAACGGATTAGCATGGTCCAAGGAGATTTTACGGCAATAGAACAGATGATGAAACCCATTTGCTAGTATCATGTTCAATCAACAAAAGTTAATTTAAGCCATGTATCATTCAAAGTTCTTGGAAAATTTCTGCATAATTATCTCAAATAAAGAAGCTAGTGAATATGGAAATGAAAGATGAGTTCCTAATTGTATTCGTCTCACATTATAGAACTAAATAAGTTTTTCCCTCAGATATAAAAGTTAAAAAAGTGAAACAATAAAACAAGAAATAACAATTGACTACCTATTTCAATTTTCATCCCTTTCAAACACTAAACTAATCAAGTTTATTCACAAATATAAATTCGAATAATGCAGAATATGATAATAGTCAAATATAGTGAATCTGCCACTCAGGCACATGTACATTGTTCGGCGTGTCAAAGGATTTGTCAATAGAACGAACAATGGCAATTTCTCATTGCTTATGAAACTTACAGAAGGGCCTGCCAACAAGGTCCTAGAATCTACAATGGGTGAACAACCACTAGCACAAAATCCTGAAAAAAGAGTTTGTAATCAATTAATGCCATAAGGAGGAGGAAAAGAATGATAATTAATCCAGAAATGCATAATAACAATATGCATAAACACTTACCAGTAGTTTCATTTCCAACAAGGACATCAGCCATCTTAAACTGTCAATTGAAAAAAAAAAAATAAAACCAATTAAATAGACACTTAAATGCAATGCCCGAAGTATGGACAAAAAACCTATTAGGTCTTGGTAGCCAACCAAACACAAATACAAGAACATATGTATGCTCTCCCTTATGGCTTATAGTGACTAGAATCAGCCCCACCAAACACAATTTCACCTCCTTCTTCCTCTTCAGTGTTGCGATTTAACCAAAACGAAAATACTAGCTCCTTAATAAGCCCTTGATTGACCATATTATACCTACACATATCCTTTAATTTAGAGATTCAATAAAGGTACAAAGGAAAGGAATAATTTCAAATGATAAGACATTTGTTTGTATATACACTCCTGAAGGTGCTGAAAGGCATCTAACAGTTAGTTGAGGGCATGCACTGACTTACCACACGAGTAGCGTCACCCACTGAGGTCTCTTTAAACCCAAGTCCAAGTATACCATCAAACTTTGCAGCCAAGAATGTGATGGGCTCCTTGGTAGCTTCAATAAATTCCTGAAAGCCAATGTAACTGCCTAGGTAAGTTTGTTGTCTTTGTGGAACAACAATTGCATAAATCATAAGTGTTCATACTTGATCCCTAACAATAAGATCACCAACTTTGACATGGTCTTGGCTAAAAAAGCCTAAAATGGCTCCAGTGCCATAATGGATTTCAGTAGACTTCCTTGAATCCAAAGAAGAAAAAAGAATAAAGACATGGTTAATCTCCACAGTCAAAGAGGAGAGTGATATGACCGTAGAATTGTTTATGATCCTTGCTTTATATTGTCAAGTGCGACGTTAGATAATTTCTTTAGGAAGTTTTCAAATCTTAAACTTCACCCAGTATCAAAACAAGATAAAAAAAAATCTATTTAGTATACAGTCTTTAAATGCAAGTAGTGCCCAGGTTTCCACCACAATCAGTAATGTCCAATCCAGAGATTGGCTATTTAAAATTTCAAATATAATAAAGATGGTGCAGCTGCAGGGCAAGATAAAGAATTGCAGGAGGAAGAGATGACAAAAAATGTTGTTAAAACACTGTTAGTTAGAACGGGAGCAACTTTCCATACCGTTCTTTTTGTAGGTACTTGAATCACTGGACTTGAACTTTGAGTGAAAATAGCAAGCAACCTGAACCAAAATGCGAAATCTTTAGTCAATGTCGCAAAAAATTTTATTAGTTGAACCAAGTTTAGATGGCACCAATATGAGATAGAATACTACAAAGACTGACCGAAAGGTAACACTTTGATGAGGGTACCCAAAGCGATGGGGAGCTGGCGATGGCACGACAAGGAAGCAGATGAACGTAGATGAGGAAGTAGCGCAATGGGGAGTTGGATTTGGTGGTGGAGCTCAGGAGGGGAGCTCGGAGCAAGGCTGGCGAGCAGCCAGGAACCAGGTTGACAGAGGTGGCGTCACGATTTCGAGGGGCACGGAGCAGGGAGAGGTGGAGTGGCAACATCGGGATCTCACGGGTTGTGGGTGTTGTGGGAGGAAGGTGACGATGGGCGAGAGGAAGCAGCGTCAGCGCCCGAATGGAACCAGGATCGGCGGAGGTTGTGAGCTCAGGGAAATTTGCGGGTGTGAGAGCCTGAAAGGTAAATAATAAAGATAGAAACAAGTTAGGGTTTTGATTTTTTTGGGCTGCCTTAAAAACTGGTTCTCAAACCGGTTCCCGACCTTGTTTTCCGGGTGGGCCGGACTGGGAACCGGATAAACCCGGTCTGATTACACACCCCTACTTTCCAAACTAGACCCTCAGTCTCTTAAATGCATTTTGGTGGGGTATTCTCGTACATAAAAGGGATATCGTTGTTACTGTCCTTTGCATAAATATTTCACCATTGCAGGTGTTTTTTTTTTTTTAGTCGACTATTTATTGTGATGAACCAATGGAGCCTCCTACAGTGGATGATGATTCATTTACTTATGTCATTATGAAACCCACTTCGGATTCTCCTCCAATCCCTCCACCAATTTAGCATGTATACATTAGATGCCATCATCAACATGTGGAGCCCCCTGCAAATGTACCTCTGCCTATTTCGTCATCTCCGTCTTCTAAGTCTAAGGTAAGCCTATCACATACTGATCTTGATATCCCTATTGCTCATCGCAAAGCGATTTGCAGTTGTCCTAACACCCTATTGCACAATTTGTCACCTATTCTGATTTGTTTGCTTCTTTCTAAGCTAGTTTAGACACTATTGATAAACATCCTACTCCTAAAACCGTTGCTGAAGCATGATCTAGTCAAGGCTGCAAGACAACTATGGAGGAAGAACTAATGGCATTTGACCAAAACAAGACTTGGGATCTTGTTCCTCTACTTGAAAGAAAAACTATTATTTGATGTAAATGGGTGTTCGCTGTTAAGGTTAATCCTAATGGTTCTCTTGCTTACCTCAAGGCTAGATTTGTTGTTAAGGGCGCGTTTGGTAACGATTCTATTCCCGGAAGTAGATTCTAATCATAAGCGATTTTAAGTATTTTAAGCCGTTTGGTAACTATCCAAAATTTATGATTCTGGAATAAAATTGCGTTTGGTATCGTGCTCATTAATTTGTTCCAAATTAATTTCTTTTAAATTTTAAATAATGTTTTTACTTTTTTTCCTTTTTTGTTTCTTTTCTTTTTTTTTTTCATTTTTTTCTTTTCATTTTTCCTTTTCATTTTTCATTTTTCTTTTATTTTTCTCATCTTCTTCTTCTTCTTATGGCCCGGTCGCCGGTCCAAAGCCCGCCAAGGAGTGCGGCGACCTCACCGGAGCGTCGCCGGCCCTCGGCGAGGCCGGCCCTCGTCAGTCGAGCCTCGCCAGCAGCTGGGTGAGGCTCGCCTAGCCCCACCGGTGGCCAAGCCGACCTTGCCGGGGCTGGGCAAGGCCTGCCTGGCCACCGGTGCTAGGCGTCGCAAGGCTTGCCTAGCCCCTGCCCAGCCCCGGTGAGCTCGCCGGTGGCTAGGCTTGCTTCCGGTGAGCTCGTCGAACCTCGCCCTGGTCTGGTGAGCCTCTGGTGAGCTCGTTGGATCAGCGGCCGGCAGCAGTGTATGGCGGCCGGCGACGGCGGTGGACAGCGGCAACGGACAGCGGTCGCGAGATGGCCAAAAGGAAGAAAATTTCTTGATTTGATTCTCAAATTTGTTCTCGAAATAAGAATCAACTTTTTTTTTTGTTCTTGATTCTATTCCCAATCTGTTCCTGGGAACAAAAATTTTACCAAACACGATTCTAGGCCTAAACTGATTCCAGGAACAAAGAATCAGAATTTGACCCTGTTTAGATGGTTACCAAACAAGGCCTAAATGTTATACACAAGTTTATGGGGTTGATTATGGTGATACTTTCGTTGGTTACTTCTGCTCGTTGGCTTCTTTTTTAGCTTGATGTTAAAAATGCCTTTCTTCATGGTGATTTAAATGAAAAAATGCATAGGAGCAACCACCTGGAGTCTGGTCATGTTTGTCGTTTGAAGAAATCTTTAAATCCTAGAGCCTGGTTTGGGAGGTTTACAGAAGTGGTGCTCCAGTTTGGATTGTTTAGATGTAGTGGAGATCATTCTATATTTTACCATGTTTCAGGAGTTGGTCGGATATTTCTTGTAGTTTATGTAGATGATATTGCCATAATTGGAGATGATTCTACATGGATTGATGAATTGAAATTGCAATTGCAACAACAATTTCAAACAAAGGATTTGGGATGACTTAGATATTTTTTGGGTATCAAAGTAGCACAGGCAAAGAAAGCTATCCATATCTCACAACACAAGTATGTTTTGGATTTGCTTAGAGAGATAGGTATGCTAGGAGCAAAACCCCTATATACACCCATGGAAGCTGACTCAAAATTAAAGGCAAAGGAAGGCGAACTATTGAATGATCCAAAATGATCTCGAAGGCTTGTTGGAAAATTGAATTATCTGACTGTCACTCGACCTGATATTTCCTTTTTTGTGAGTGTTGCGAGTCAATTTATGTTCTCTTCGTACCTCTCATTGGGATGCTATAGTTAGAATTTTGAGATACTTGAAGAAAACTCCAAGTCGTGGTCTTTTCTTCGATGATCATGGTCACAGAGGAGTGGAAGCATTTTTGAATGTTGATTGGGCTGGGTCTCCTGCAAATAGAAGGTCTACATCGGGTTACTCCACTTTTGTGGGAGGAAACCTAGTATCTTGGAAGAATAAGAAGCAAAGTATTGTAGCTAGATCTAGTGCAGAATTAGAATATAAAGCTATGGCTCAAGTTACTTGTGAATTAATTTGGATACGTCAGCTACTAGTTGAACTTGGATTCGAAAATCCTGGGCCAATGAAGTTGAGGTGTGATAATCAAGTAGCAATCCATATTACTTCAAATCCAGTATTCCATGAGCATACCAAACATATTGAAGTTGATTGTCACTTTATCAATGAGAAGCTTCAGGCTGGAGGTAATTTCTACTAGTCATGTTAGGACTAGTGAGCAACTTACTAATATTTTCACCAAGTCTTTAGAGAGTAGTAGGGTTGAATATATTTATAACAAGCTTGGCATGCTTGATATCTATGCTCCAACTTAAGGGAGAGTGTTACAATGTGAGGGTTATTATGGTCATTAAGTATTATTTAATAATAAAAGTGTGAGATGTGAAAAACCCTAATTGGTTTTACACATTCTCCTCGTTTCTCCTTTATCAATTTCTACATCGCTCTCTTTTCTTCTCCTGTATTAAATTCTACACTTATAATTTAGCCATAGGCCTTGTAAGACAAGGAAAGCTTTGGATGAGGTGTTTTCAAATTTTGTTCAAGAACGAAATTTCAAGGAAGAAGTTGTGACATCCTGAATTTTCTGCACTTAATAATAGTATTTAATATGATTTTTAGTGATCGTTATAGTTATATTAGTTGGATTGATATGCTCTGAATTTCATAATTTATTGAATTGAGATTTTCTAATTTTGATATCTTTCATCAATGGTTTTAGTAAATTCAAAATTTTTTAGACACACTAGTGTCTAGAATGAATATCGGTTTCTTTGATTTGTATTTCTCTTCAATTGGCATGCCATTTCTCTTTTCTTTACCAAAATTTTTAACTATGCTTTGGGTTGAGACATTAATTTGGTTGGTTTTTACATCATGAATTACGTAACCTATTTTAACTATAGTTCATTACTGTTTTGGATGACTTATGCCTATGGTCATTAATATTTTGGTGACTCATGCTTATAGTCAATTAATGCATAGAGATTCATGCGCTTGCTTGGCCCAATGAGAATGGTTCATCCTAATCCCCTCCAAAATATCTTCTCGTGTCAAAATTTTATTGGACCATTTGTTGACTAGCTAACTAATTGTCCCTAACATCATTGCACTAGAGTCATATGATACAATTAGGATTACCACCTAAAAGCCCTAGCTAGGTAATGTAAGTCTTTTCATTGGAGCACTTGTCCTATAATCATTCTACTAGGGACACCTCATGTAAGTTGTAAGTAGACTTGCCACCCAAACTTAAGTTAAGTCAAGTGAGGTTTTTCTATTGGAACATTTAGCTTTGCATTTAACTAAGGCAATCATTGTATAGCTACTTCTTCTTACTACTCATATTCTATAGCAAAAGCTCCACTTTCTTGTCTAAATTCACTCCCAACCTTAACCACCCAATCCATCTTGTGTTTCTAACTCTTTAAGGTAAGTGAAAATCCTAGATGCTAAGTTGGGTTAATTCACTTAGTGCTTTTCATTTGGTTGGTTGATATATGTGAACTTAGTGTAAGTATGTGAAATGGGGATGCAAATGTGTTGTAATTGTTTAATTTATTTCGTAGATTTTGTACATGGTTAGAACATGTTTGATTGTTTCTTTTAGGTGTGGTGTTGAAGTGCATGAGAAATGACAAAATATGATAATGAACATGGTGATTGTTATGTTAAGATGAATTGCTTGCAAATAATACTATATGATTAAGACCTTTTGCAACGAGCTATTTACCTCGAGTGAATTCCCTTGTGTAAGCATTAGGTTAAAACTTTGGAGTCAACTAGATGTGCTATCATATTTGACAATTCTCTACAATATTGATATGAGATGAAATCCTATTATGACATGGCTCAAGTAGTCATGGTATGACTTGACTTGTATAGTCAAGGTATGGTATGACATAGCCCTTGTGGTTATAATATGACTTGGCTTGTATAGTAAGGTATGACATGGCTCTTGTAGTCATGGTATGTTGATCATCATGACAATGGTATATCTATCCTCATTGATGTAGATAACACCCATGATGAATGGGCTGAGAAGTGGCAAAGGGTATGTATAATTTTGTCCCCCATGTGATGGTGGTGACAATATCGTGTTAGTTAAGATGTCTCACGAATCAAGGTCCTAGCTAGTGACTCGTATGATTTTACTTGTATGTATGTGGTGATGAACTTTATGACAAGTATGGATTCAATCATATGTGTGCGGTGGTTAACTTTATGACAAGTATAAAGGCACCCTTGTATATTCTTGTGTACAGTGCTAAACCAATGGATGATATTGTTGTATCATGAAATATTATGTCATATGACTTGCTTATGATTGGTTTTACTTGCATTATGGTTAATGGTTTTATTAGCATATCATGATAGAAAAGGAGAACTTTGTTCATGCATGGTTATTTTGTTTGGCTTGAACTCATGTTGTTTATTTGGTGATAAGTTAACTATTAAAACAATATCTTACCTTAGACTTAGAGATTTTATTTACTGAATTTGGCTCACTCCTTAGTTTTCAATGTGTAGGAAAGTCTCTTTGGACATGATGGTGGAAGAGATGAGGTTATGCTTGAGACTATCAACTTCTAAGTTGGGTGATGGCTCGCTTGTGGATTAGTATGGGATTAGTAGTAGTGGGCCAAAATTGGTTCCCTCTGTCCTCCTTTTGTCTATGGTCATCTACGAGAAGGAGAGCCCTTCACTGTTAAGTTCCGATGGGCCGTTGAAGCCACGGAGTGGCCTCACAAGATCCTTATCTATTATGACAAGCAAGGTAGAATAGTGATGGGAGACCATTTTGCTGATTCCGATTTTAATCCCAATGGTTGAGTCACTCTTTATCATGTCATGAAGGAAAATTCTATGCTCATCAAGAATCCAAACATAGGGGGAGAAAAGGCGTGTGCAACCATACCTACAAGTTTGTGAAAGAAATGAATGAGACAAGCTCGGTAAGTAAATTCACTAGCCCGAAGATAGGGGATCGGTTACCCTCTAACTTGGCACAAAGACGTGTGAGACAAACATAGACTACCATTATGTATCGATAGTAAATCAAAAGTAAAGTTAAAGCAACTATTCAACTACATGTAGGAATGTATGTCTTATCATGCAATCATACAAGAAATATGAACATGTGCAGTGTTTCTTTTATCATTATCCACTCATCATCAAATGGGGTATCCCAACTCAATCAAGACATTTTGACTTAACCAATGCATCCTAGCTCAACTAGGCCATTGCATGCCACAACATCTAGAAAACACCCGACTTAGGGTCCTCCTAGGTCAACCAAGTCATTGCCCTCTTCCATGGCATCCTGCAACTCTCCTCATGGCATCTTGTTACCAAGAGATATCTTGGCTCAATTGGGGCATCGATGCCACCATCAAGTGACATTAAATCTTGTCTTTCTTTATACATCCTTGCAAATGAAATATTTATAACAATTCCTGCATTTATCAGTTTTTACTTTTTGATTTAGCCAACATGCACATGGCCTAAATGTGTGATATGCAACAAGTGTCATGATATACATGATACACATGCGACCAGGACATGATAGGGCGTGGGGCGTGGCTTGTGACCAAAATCGGTTCATGGCCAATTGATAAGCAACCTGCCCATGGCCAGGGACATGAAATGACTTGTACACATCAAAACATTATCAAACCAAAACTCAAGCAAACAACTGTTCGTAAAACTCTAAATGCAAGTGCACGTGTCGAACAAGTAATATAATGCTGATAAAAAGTATTGTCCCATGGAGATCGATAATTAATAAACCACTTTATATACTAAAATAGACTAATTCTAAAATTTATCTAACATATCAAAATATAATTAAGAATAAATTAAAAACGAAATTTGTAGACTAAATGCAGTAAATCGATCAGATAAATATGTTAAAGTATTCGATTTCACCATAACCACTAAATATAAACTTTAGATTGTTTTGAATACAAGAACAATATCAAATATGTGATAGCGGAATTTCCTAATCTATTTACTATCCTATCTCTAGGTATAACAAACCTACTCAGCTTATTAATCCACTATATTTCTATGTGAACTAAAATAAACATGAGTGCATTAAAAATTATGAATATTTCCGGCTTACAATGAGTCTTTTGGATCACCTTATCACCGAAAGTTACACAAATAACGCGGTATATCTCTATCCACATTTAATTCATGGTTATATATTATAATAAACAATTGCATATTATTACTTCTCAATCTCAAACATGCACCTCAGATCATTCAAGTGATGGCGAGTCATTCAAAAGTATTAAACACAATAATATATAACTCACATGAATGAAATCAATTGTAAAATATAAAAATCATGAAATTAACATTATCATGGTTAGGCTACATCTTAGCCCTAACAAAAGAAAATTAGAACATAGTAGAAGAATAAATAAAAATATAAATCAAACCCAGCATCTTGAATCAAAGAACAAGAATTCCGTCACTACTTTTGTCTTCTCTTCAAAATACTTGAAAAACTCTAAGAAGAATGAAAAACGATTTAACAAAAACCTAACTGCTCTCTCTCCCTCTCAATATTCTCCTCTTCAAAAGATATATCACATATATCTATCTTCCAATGCTTGCAGATAATATTAGGGAACAAAATCAAGAATTTCCTAATTTGATATTCATCTTCTACTGCTTTTTATTTGAATTCCTGATATTTGCCCTTATTTTCTTTATCTTCTTCATATCTTATTATTCTGCATAAACAAGGAAAATTCGAATAGTCAAAAGGAAATTTAAATATTTTTTATATATATATTGCATTAATTGTTTCATAAAATAGGTAAAATAACTCTATTTCTATAAAGTTATCAACAACCAAGCTTTGAATGACAAACGGACCGCCTAATTTAGTTCTAGGAGTTCCACTTACACTTTACAATCAACGGTGAGGGGCAGGTGAGTGAACGATTGAGGTGAGGGGAAAGGGTGGGTGAGTGGTGGTGGAAAATGGAGGGAGAGGGCATATTTATAACCATTCTTGTAATGATGACCCTCATTAATGTATACTAAATGATCCAATGAAATTTTCACACATTTCCTAACTATTGGTAAGAGGTGGCACTCTCACTTGCTTATGAGTTCATCTAGGCTTATAGTGACATTATTTACTAGGCCAATAGTTTCCTGGTCTTAACATTTAAGAGCTTAAGATTTGGTAATTATGAGTATTATATTATCCTAATTAGGCCTAGGCATAAGTGGTCAAATAAGCTTGGTTTACCTGGTTAGTCTAAGTGAAGATATGGCATGTCTAGGTTCTTAGGGTGATAATCATTTAGTTGGCCATTAATGAAAGGAGAGGGGAGGTGATCCAATAAGCTTAGACTTTGGATTAATGTACAACGTGGTTAATGAACTTTTAATATATTCAATGCATTTCCTGAACTTTAACTTAATATGTCATGTAATCCCTAAACTTTGATATATTCACTATAGTCCGTAAATTATATGAAAATGTTCAAGATTAGAGACAATATTAAACATTTTAATAGAAAACTTCTTTTTGTTTTGTTTTGTTGTGTACAGAAATGTGTCAAATAGTGTCGAGTAATGCCAAACGGTGTTTCTAGGCCAAATGAAATGAGGAAATGTCAAATTGGGGAGCTGCATTTATTACGGCAATATTACAGTTGAATTTTTATTCTACTGGGCCCTCCCCAAAAATAGTGGAATTCTATTGGTCCGTGCCAAAACAGTATTTGATTATTTTCGTGTTGGTAAATTTTTTACAAGTGTTGGTAAGTCTATGTAAAATTATTAATAACTTACTAAATTACCTACTTTCCCTCATAGTTTTGCAAATAACTAATCTTTATTTCATAGCTTGTTGAGATTTTGAATTCACTATTTCTTATTCATGCGAAAATTCCGACTTATATCGACTTTAGTCATATTAATTAAAAAGCAGGCATGTGGGTGTACATATATATATAGGCTAAATTTTGAGTATGTTCTTATAATAGAGTTAAATCTGAATTTTTAAGGATGGAAAGCTGTGGAACGTGGCCTCCTGCTGTGAATGGCCCATATTGAACCGGTCGCCGATGCGCTCAGTCTCTCTCTCTCTCTCTGAAAAATTCCGACTCTTCTTGGCAGGCCACCTCTGTCAATCTCTGCAATGGCGATCACCCTCCTCCGTTCACCTCCTCATTCCTCCTTCCTTCACGTAACTCTCTCTCTCTCTCTCTGTGATTGAATCCATACTTGGTTCAACGTATCATCTGGGTTTCTTTGGAGTGCTTTCTTTTCGGTCTGTTGTCTTCAAATTCGTGGAAAAACCTCTTGCTTTTAGATGTGGGTTTGCAGTTTGGCGTCGTTTGTCGGTCCTGCGATTGATCATTCGCGTTTCTGCATGTACAGACTATTACGGGCTTGAGGCAAATGCTGGGAGGTAAAATTGCCGGCAAGTGTTTTCCTTTGTTTCCGTCCGGTTTTGAGTCGTTTGTCGTCAAATAGATTGGCATTTGATTGACGCTGTCGTGCTGATGAGCGGCTTTCGTGTTTTGGTAGAGGCTCTGTTTGATTATAATAAGGTTTCCAACCTTTGCGTGAGAGCTGGGAGAGTTATTTTCGCGAGGTCAGTTCGCATAAATGCCCGCATATCGGTCCCCGGGGTTTCTTCAGGGAATCCGGAGAAAGAGCCTCCCAAATTCTTGAGGGACAAGAAGATGGTGCCTGATTCAGATCCTCCAAGCCTTAAGGATACTGATTCTTTGCATCAGTTTTTTGAATCAAGGTCTGGTCTAAAAAAATTTTTTTGCCCTCTGCCTGTGGTGACTTCTTGTTTTATAGTTATGTTCCCAAGTGTCTCGTTCCTCAGTGAGACGTATGTTCCATGACTAGATTCATGTTGCTTATGTATTATCTAAATTGGCTTGCAGTACGAAGCTTGTGGTTCTGACTGGAGCTGGAATGAGCACAGAGTGCGGTATTCCTGATTATAGAAGGTTCTTTAGTTATATTTAGAATGATATTTTACATATAGTGGACACTTAAATTGATAGAAATCACTGATGGGTGGAAATATTTCATCCTGGATGATTTGAGATATAACAGCCACTCTTGTTAATTTGTTTTAAAATTATATCAAAGATGGTTTGATTATGTTTTCATGGCTATTCTGTATCTTTTAATTTGGATAATTAAGTGATTGGGAAGAATTAGAAAAGAGATCTTGATGTGATGCTGCATCATTTTTCATGCCTAACACTAGTCTGTAAGTTATGCACTCTGCATAACCTTGTGGAATATAGGTATTTTCAGCATGTGGTCATGTTTTTATAATGGCACTCTCATGTTAAGCTTTCATGCTGAATGTGACAATTTGTAATTTTGTCTCCATTGTATATGTGTTGACTGGTTCTTTCGTAGCTAAGACAAACCCTTCCAACTTTTATTTGTTGTTTGCAGTCCAAATGGGGCTTATAGCACAGGTTTCAGGCCAATTACCCATCAGGTGATCTGAAGGCGCGTGCTGGGATTTGCAGCTTCCCTGATTTCCCTTTTTTTTTTTTTTTTTTTCGTTTTACTGATTTCATTATGTAAATAGCAATGCTCTGCTTATTATGAAGAGATGAAGCGAAAATGCAGGGACAGTTCTATCAGAAAGCAAGTCATGGAGGATAAATTTGAATTTGAAGAGTGTTCTAATACATATATGCAAATTTTGGATAAGGAAGAGGCAGAAATAAAATAGGTGGTGAGAATTGGAAGCCAACTCATTTAATTGAAAGAGCATTTTCCATTGGAACATTTTTCTCACATGAATGTTTTGGGATACTCCAATTAGAATGTGTCTATGGAAGTAGCATAAAATCAAGGTTGGGGCCTAAGAAAATAAGGGAGGGCATTCAGGGAATTAGGTTGGATTGGTGGTTCTTATAAATGATATGATACTATGGAAAGTACAAAAATGTGCTGTAATTGGTGACTTTGGATATGGAGAAGATTTGTTGTTGGTTCTTGCTTGATAAGATCTTTTCAGCTTCTTCTTGGGGCTTCTCTGTTGTTTTCATCTTTTTAAGTGTGTAACCGTGCCTAAGATCTTTAGCGTCTCTCATTTTTTGACTTTAATTCCATGACAATTCATTAGGAGTTTGTTCGTTCTAAACGGGCCCGTAGGCGATATTGGGCAAGGAGCTATGCTGGATGGAGAAAGTTTACCACAGCACAGCCTAGTGCGGCTCATTATGCCCTTGTGTCGCTAGAAAAGGCTGGTCGAATAGATTTTATGATTACCCAAAATGTTGACAGGTAACTGGATGTGGAAATTTTATGGCATTTTCAGATATTGGAGGATAAAGTTGGATATTGATAATTCTTCTGAACTTATTTCAGATTGCACCATCGTGCTGGTAGCAATCCACTGGAAATACATGGGACTGTTTATACTGTAATTTGTATAGATTGTGGATTTTCTTTTTGCCGGAATTTGTTCCAAGAAGAGCTGAAGGCTCTCAACCCAAAGGTTGGCTTTTAGTACTTACTTTTTCTAGTGCTTTTCCACTTTCTTCCTTTCTGCTGGATTGAATCCCAGTACATTCATATGGTTCCACTGTGATTTATCTTTCCTTTTTATCCAGTATGTTTGCAACGAGGTTAACAGATGACATTATGTGAAAATTGTAGTTTAGTCAATAATTTAAATGGTCAGTAACTGAGCTGATGTAATCATTTTGCTGTAGTGGGCAGCTGCAATAGAAAGTTTGGATCATGGAAACCCTGGTTCAGACAAGAGCTTTGGTATGAAGCAGAGGCCCGATGGTGACATTGAGATAGATGAGAAATTCTGGGAGGAGGATTTTACAATCCCTACTTGCCAAAAATGCAGTGGGGTGCTTAAACCAGATGTATGGCTCTTTGTCTACATTTTACATTTTCCTTTTGTAGAATTTCTGAGGTAATTAGCTCCTTAATAGTTGATTGAAGGTCAATTATGTCTTCTTACTTCTGTCTATACTATTTGAAAAAGGAAATTGTCCATCTATCACTGTGGTCCAAGTATCTTTACAAAAGCAACTTAATATGCTCTTTCCCACTTTTCTTGAAAAATTGCTCCTTGGGGTCATATCTAGGAATGGAAGGATTTAATGTGGAATAGCCATGGTCTTTTAATGTTGTCTTGTTTCTTGTCCCTATGTAGGTTTAACCATTTTACTAAGGTTTAATGTGAACCATAAAAAAGGAAAAGGAAAAGAGATTTTTAGATGTGCTTGTTTGGCCATTTTCAAGATGATTTATAGGCATTTGTTGTGTGGATGGACTTCTATTGTTTCAAAAGTAGGAGTAAACAGAGAAGTAAAGTTTCTGTGGCATCTTGGAGCCATCAGTGCGCTATGGTAGGAAGAATATTATCTATGAGAAGTTTGGACGCACTTTGTAGTCGGATTATAGTGTGTATCTGATACTTAGCAGTACTTTATCAGGACCTGCATCGTGCATTGATTTAATATTTCATGAAAGAGTAGGAGTTAAGAATTCTATCTAATTCCCATGTTTGCTACTTAGAGGAGAAAACTCCTGTTTAAATTCTCTTTATTACTTTGTCTATGCTCTTATTTACTTGCTTTTCCTTGAAGGTTGTATTTTTTGGTGATAACGTGCCAAAAGATAGGGCTGACAGAGCCATGGAAGCTGCTAGAGAGTGTGATGCTTTTCTGGTCTTAGGATCATCTTTGATGACAATGTCTGCTTACCGCCTCATTAAGTATGTCTTTCATCTTGTGCCTATATTCCATGATTCAGACAATTACCTTTTCCAGGCAGTACATTTTTATGATTGAGTAGTGAAGAACACCATTAATGGTCTTCATGCTTTATCAAGTCATTAGATATTGCTGAAGATGTTGTGCAGGGTGACTATCGTGAATCTGGTGATGAATCTAATGGCACTTTCTTATTGCTGCTACATGACTAAATTGTGCAGATGATCATATATTCAGGTCCAATAGTGCTGATAATTCCTGTTGTGGATTGTAGGGATACCAACTAACTCAACCTGTCATGTCATTTTCCCTGTTTAGCCTTTCATTTTGAGGCATTTCTTGTTCTATTTGTGGACATGCATCCTGTAACGCTTGCTTATTTTCCTTTTCCCCTCCTCATTAGGTGTATTTGGGCTCTGTTTTCCAACTGATATGCATGTTTTGTCAAGAATCTTGCTTTGCCTGGCAATAGGAAAGATCCAATTTTATTATTTCCTAATTCTATGGCTTAAGTAGAGTTTGCTTCTTTGGCTAATCAAAGGTTCCCCTTCCCCTCTGATGATAAACAAAAGAAAGCAAGAAGTAATAGTTATAGTTGTGGTGTTATCTTCCAATGTGAAAGGTTCAAATGGTAATTTGTATCTTCACATTTGGGTGACAGAGCCGCTCATGAGTCTGGAGCTGCCACTGCAATTGTTAATGTAGGTGTGACACGGGCAGATGATTTGGTTCCTTTGAAAATAAATGCTCGATTGGGAGAGGTAATCAACTTTTCAACGTGTTACAAATCTAGCATCTCATAACATTACAATGGTGGTTTTGCTGATGTTTCCATACTTTTCTTTCTTGTAGATACTCCCCAGAGTGCTTCATACAGGATCTCTCAGCATCCCTGCTGCTCGATGACAATAAGAAGGTATTGTTTAGCTAACTAGAAAGGACCGTGTCTTTGCTGAATCTGATTTATTATTGGAGCCCATTGCAAAGATGAAGCTAGACACTTGAGCAAATCTTTAGTGTTGCCTCAGTTATTAAGCCCCATGAAACAAGTCTTGCCTTAAAGTGAGGTTTACCTGGGTTTGAAGTTGCCTCTGGTTATCTATGACACGGTGTGTGAAATAGGAAGACAGCTTTACTGATGCCTGTTTTTGTTGTTCTTTATACATGGATCATGATATCGTTGAAAGTAGTTTTTTTTTTATCTTGGACGCATGCCATGAAGAGATGGTGCCTTGGCACATCTCTAAGGAAGAAAGTAAAACGGTGTCTTGATAAATGCAATGTTATTGACTTTACAAGCTTAAGATGAAAATGTGAAACGATTCAAAATGCATTCAAAATCCTAGTCTCTAGGATAATTGTGTTGTCCCCGACAGGTCATGAACACGAATATTTGCTGAAGATGAGTAGATATCAGATTTTTATTTATATAAGAATTTTGGTGTCAGCATGAGGTAAAACAAGGCCCTTCCGAAGAGAACTCCACAATGTTAATATGTAAAGAGACTTTTTGATCTTATGAACCCTCTAATAAGCCTAAAACTGTGGACGGATAGAGCAGAAGCATTGCCTGATGCTCTCAATCTTTTTCAACAGCATTCATGTCATCATCGTGACCTTGTCAATGACTATTTTGCAGGAGGCCAAGAGGGTATGTAGAAGCCACAAGGCAGTGTGTCTGTATGCTCTGTCATGACTGCTTAGTATAATGATTCTTTGAAGTCAAGTCTCTCCTACTTATACACATTAAGCCTAGATGCCATTCATCTGTCGTGTTATTCATTTGTCTCGTCAAATGGTGAAGTCTGATACTGTCGTGTAGATGTTTATGTGAATCGTAAGGATGCACCGGATGGGTTTCTTTCCAACAAAATTAGTTTGAAGCTCTCGTGGAGATGGTGAGACTAAATGGGAGACTCATAAGGGTCATATATCTCTTCATATTATATTTCCAATCACATGCCTGGGCAGTATTTCTACAATTGGGTGATCACATACACGTCAATTTTGATGAAATACGTGTGTTTTAAAGTCAGCCATCATATCGATGTGTTTTGTCAGCCGTCCATGAAAACTTCGTCCAGCAGCCGCTAGATCATGCACAGCTTAATCTCATTGCTTCAGGCTGCTAGAGCATAGCAAAGGCGCGTATCATATGATAGTTCTTAACGCTTGAAACTCGCAGGCCTGTCTCCTCTGCCCTAAAATGAAACAGTGAACAATGGTTCGTTTCAAGAAAACATATTAAGTCTTCATTGCGTCATTCACTAAGATGGAGATATAAATCGTTGCCAAAGAAAACTAATGCGGGGAGATGCATTTACCCCCGCAATCCTTCAACTAAATCAGAGCACAAAACAGTTCCTTTTCACCAAGATGCATACTTGCCGATCGGTTTATTAGGCTGCTCAATCATGCTCTCTCCAGGTAACTTCCAGTACTCAAGCACCGAGCTCTACATAGAGAGCCAAAAGAGATGTGCAACTACATACAAACCATTTTACATGTCAGCAACTACTGGCCAATCCCAGTTCACTCCAGCCACCAACCAAAATGAGCTGCCAGTTACTTCAGCAAAGATAGCAGCCGACAAGACTGGTCACTAGCTCCTATGCGTCCCCGAATGCCTCGTTAATTTCAGGCATGTGCTTCACAAGTTTATTCCACTGCACAAAGCATGAAGACCAATGTGAGGACGTTGGGTTGAACAAACTGTTCAAATTTCAAGTACTAGTAGCACGCAGGACCAAGAGTTTACCTGATCTATGGGGAGAGAAATACCTGGACAACAGACCAAATCAACAGATAGAAAACATTAAGAGAGATCATACTAACTGAAGCAACGAGCAAAAGGTCTGCCAGAGTATTATGACATGGCAATAATACAATAGCACCAACACCACCGAATGCAACAATGACGTGGAATGCTAAGTTGGTAACAGTTATATACTCCAAATGGCTGACTGGGCTAGGCAGAAGCAACGCGAAAATAACAAGTTGCATACATGCGTGAGAACAGAGCAACATTACAGGAACCTTCGGTGTTATTGGAAGACAGAGTTTACTTCAACTAATGAAATCAAAGATGATGACCTCCATTGGGACAAAAATTTTGCGAGAAACAAGCAAAGCACACATAAAGTAGCGACTTCAAAAACCCAGTGTACCATCCACTGAGCTCCCTCAGGTCCATAAAGGAGAGCCAAATGGCAAGAGAGCGACGAGCCAATCGAATATGCACCTTGAACTAGTATGCACTCTAAAAGATTGGACAAGTTTTTCATTTTAATTGATATTGGTATTTCTGGAGCATAGTAACAGAGACGGGCTGAAACTAACAAAAGGAAAAGTCATGCCGAGACATAAAGATTACCATGATCCTCCCAAAACCATCATGGAATCCAAACCTTCATCTAACATGTAACACTCACCATGATACTGGTACACAAAGTTCAATACACTCAGCCCAGTTGCAATGCTTCCGACATTTCATCTATATCGAAAGCCCCTCCAAAAGATGCCAGCGAAAGCGTTCTCAAATTCAAATCGAAAATGGGCATTAGAACCAGAAACCCAACTCAAATTCTCACCACCCTCACCCCATGATCCCAAAGCTTTCCCCTTTCTCCAACTCCAAAGCTCAGCAGCCAAGCTCACTCACAGATCACAATGACAAACAGACTCCCATCAACCAAGAATTACCAGGAATACATATGCACACACAACATGAGAGCATCCTGAATCCAGAAAAGATCACAGCTAGCTGCCCTAAATTCCACATTGCCGAAAGCAAAGCAGAGCAACTCACTGCAGACAACCAAACACAAAGCCTAGAGAGAGAGAGAGAGAGAGAGAAAAAAAGAGACCTTTTTTGCCGGGAAGACTCTTGCCGTCCTTGACGTAGAACTCGCGGATGTCGACCACGACCGAGCCGTGCCAGCTCCTGACGGTGAGCCTCCTGTTCTTCGACAGCTGCACAGACAAAGAAACCAAAAACCCCCACCGATCAAAAACCCTAGGATCGCCACAAAGCCCCCACACCAGCACGCGCGCATTCCGCAGAAATCACTAGACGGGAACCTCGCAGACGACGATGTCGTCCGAGTCGTCGGAATCCTGCCGCGGGGCCTTCCGGGGAGGGGCCTGGCCGCCGTCGGAGTCGCCGCCACCGTCGGAGGCGGTAGCGTCGTCCTTTCTCTTCCCTTTCTGCGACATCCTTACTTCACTTTCGCTCCGCCGCAAACAGCGCAACCGAGAGAGAGAGAGAGAGAGAGAGAGAGAGAGTCCTGTAAATATTTGTCTTTGGTTTTCTTTTTTCCCCACGAAATTATCGATTGATAAAAGGAAATTGCTTTCCCAATTACCATGTATATACACTAATAATAATAATAATAAAATTACCATGTATATACTAGGACTGCGTAACTTGAGAATAGGGTCCCCGCTTCTTAGAATTGATAGGAATCGGACCGAATTTAGAAATTTCTTCGTAAAGCTTAAAAACCTTAATTTTTCTCTTGAAATCTTTTTCTCTGTCTCTGTCTTTCTCTTTATTCTGTCCAATTTCATTTAGACATTTCACAACTCCATTTTTCTCACGCTTGCGATTCACCACCCTCCTGGCTTGCTCATGGCTTACCCTTACTCGTTCAAGCCTCGAAACCTTAGCTCATTCCCGACTTGCCTTTATTTGCTCATTTTTATTCATCTTTTACTCTGAATCATTTTGTTATTAATATTATTTTACTGTGAAAAAAAGAAACCAGAAAAAGAAACAAATTTGGAACCAAATCAAGAAAAATAATAGGTCTAGGGTCAGTTTCAAAGTATACATGGTAGACTATAGGTTCCAAAAACTATAAACCCATTCTAAGAGAGTATATTTCAAATTTCAGGTCTCAAACCTATTCACCCAAAACCAATCTCTTCTAGTAAATACTCATTTTTCATCAAGTTTCGTGACCATTTATATAATTTTCCCCATTTTAGTTTTAATTTGAATGGCGTTGGCTGATGGGTTGATAAGAATTTACATTGACAATCAAGACCTAAATCGAGCTAGCCAAAAAATGATTTCTTACTTTCACATTGATGTTTTAGTAGATAGCACAATCAATTTAGGCTGTGTTTATTTGAGTGAAAAAAAAAATCTTTCACAAATTAATTTTCTAAAATTTTTACGTGTTTGATTTGTTGAAGATGATTAGTTAATGAAAAATTATATACAGTTAAAGAAAATATCCATATTTAAAATAAGAAAAAACAAAGTCTCTACCTTGAAAAAAAATGTAAATGTTTTTCTTTAAATTGATTTTCATGAACAGTATTTTTCTTTGTCATGAAATTTCAAAAAATTTCACAGAAACAAAGACACCCGAGCAAATTTAGAAGCTTCTCTCGTTATCCGGATAAATGTGATCATCTAATTGTTAATAACATTATCCATTAAACATTTTTTAAGATGTCTCATAAAATGAAAACCATATTTCCAAGCTATTTATCACAAACCGACCAAAAAAAAAGCTATTTATCACAAAATATATATCACATTCCAGTGCTCCTTGCATCAAGGTACTCAAGTTACAAGTTACATCTTACAAAATTTACACAAATCATCATCGAGCATCTGACCCCTCATCATAGTTCCAAATGCAAACCCGCGTCGACCGTAGAGCTCTCCGAGTCCGAACGCTTCAAGGGCACATGGCTGAAATGTCTCGACAGGATCAGACGCACGACATTCTCGGCTGCAACGGCGCTCGTCTCCATCGTGCTCGCGGCGTTCTCAAAGGCATTGACGTAGTACAGATGCTGGCCGTCCAGAATGAATGGCGCAAACACTTCAGGAGCCTTGTAGCGGGGGTAAGCGCCCCAGTCGATGCGGATCGTGTCCTTCCGAATACTGCAAACAGCAATATCGAGTATTAGCATTTGCCTGTCAGTCTACTTCGTCACCCTGTTCGAACACTTCCTTGGCCTTTCAATAAGTCATTTCTGACTGAAAGGCCGAATCGTAACTCCATCTGAACAATGAACAGAAGATTTTTGTAGCTGTGTTACTCGTGGCCTCCTAAACATGAGATCATCTCTGGAAACGACCTCAAGAATTTGTCGCCTATTAGAGGATCTTTGCATAGATGATAGATCCAACTACCTCTCAGCAAACAAAGCAAACACATCCACCAAGTCCAACAAAGAACAAATTTAGCTAGTCTACAACATAACATTTGAAAAGAACTAAAACATGTCACCTGAATATCTGATCCAGCAACGTATCTACCATGGCTTCACGCGAGAAAACCTTGTAAGTCACCTCTTTTTCATCGTGTTGCTTGAGAACTGAAATGCTCAAGAATGGAATGCCGGGATCCTCGATTGTACTGACCAGTTCAGGAATTTCTTCCACAGAGCTTAGCCCAAAGTATGCCTTTTGCTCACAATGGCATTCCCATTTAAAAGAGGAAAACATGAAACGTGATTAATAACTAAAACAGTAAGTTATGATGAAAGAAGATATAGATAGATGATTGAGACAGTAACAAGCAAAATGCTCACAGGATTCAAAATACCCCTCACGAAAGTCGCATGCGTGTGCTGTAGCTTCCTTGGAGGTATTGAAAGAGGAGGGTCAAAGCAAATGTCAACCTCGTCCAATGGTATGGCAACCACAGCAACCTCGCACTTATAGCTGTTACCTTTGGAGGAATTGAGCTCATAATAGTTTCCATGATTAGAAATAGACTGTATTGCCTCGTGAAGGTGCAGATCGACATTTGAACGGTTGATTAAACCAGCAGCCATCTGCCAATTTCCTCCTTCAACAGACCATAAGTCACCCCCTGATCCAGCCAAGGAAACAGCACCAGCAAGTCCGCTGATGCTTATGCTTTGACCGTAATTAATCCTTGTGATGACCTACAACATAACAATGCTAGATAGTCAAAATAATAATATTAAGAAGAAATATGCAGAACGAAACAGATGGTCCACTAGGATACTGAATTTGACATTTCAAGTTCTAAGTTCTAATCGTATGTATAATCTTTACATCATGAAGATCTGACTAGATATTATATCTCCATCTCCGCCCTGAGTTCATTCTATGGCAAAAGCATCCAGCACATATATTCAGTTAAAGTTTGAACAGATCATGTAAATTCATCAAGTAATGTATTGGTGGCTATGCCAATCTGAATTTTTTATGTTTTCTTTCTTTTCTGGTTCAACTGACCCTCTACTTCAAAGTTTCTGATTGATCAGAGACTATCTCATATAACACAATGTCATGGTTATCTTGGCAATTGACGAAGACTATATAGCAAGAGTAGGAATGGCCATTAGCAATACTGCCAATAAAACCTCATTCAGAAACCAAAAATTATACCACATTTTGCCAGTTTCTTCATGGCTTCGAAACCCAACTAATAGAAACAGCAACATATTCTTCCAAGATGAAAATATTAATGTCAAATATCATACATAAATAACAGAAAGGTTATTTTCACAAAAATTTACAATTGGACATACCATATTCATTGAAAAGCAAAATAAACAGGCCATCAAAAGGGCAGGAAATCATTTTCTTTTATTCATGAAAGTTGAAATGTGACAGTTGAAAATAGCTTCAAAGTAATACAATCAGGCACTAAAACTCCCATAAGCATGAGACTCACAGGTTGGAAAGTTTAATATGGTCTAGTATATGCATTAATGCTACATAGACTGATAAATGCCACAAGCGTGCATATATATTAGCCATTCAAACAGAACACAACGTATGAACTATCCAGCACATAAAGTAATTTAGCATCAAAAGAATCGCAACTACAAATCCATGTACCTAGACCTACAGGGACACTCCAAAGCATACATCTAGCAACCTGCCGCTAAAGTAAATAGCTGCATCAAGTAAACAGTCACATCGAATCTCATTGTATGATGTCACAGTAATCAAAGTCAGTCTACCTAGCAGTCCTCAACCTCTCTGACAAGAAGCAATTCTGCTTATGCTCTATCCTAGAAAGACATCCTATTCCAATTCACACTACTTTGATTCCAGATGCACCGGTTACCAAAGTTATCAGTACAAACTTAGGCTGCAGTCACTTCACAAAGCCTTTGTCACTCACAGTTGGATTTTCTTCAAGCCATGACCTAGGAGTATTTCCCAAGAGCTAAGATGACAGACAACAAAAAATATCTCTCAACACATCCAGAAACCACCCCAACTTCCCCCACCTTCTCAGGCCAGGGAGGAATCCGGGAGAAATCCAGAATGAGAGGAAAAAACAACAGAAGACTAGCAGCTCTCTCAAACTTATCATCATCATTCACTAGCAAATCTCCATGCCTTCCATTAATAGTTTGAAATACCACAATGATCATGTGCATTCATGACAACATTTTATGCATATTTGCTACTGCAAACTTTGTCAACTTTTCTCTTTTAATAAAAAAAGATTTAATTATACAGGTTGGTCATCTGTCTGCAAGCCCATTATATAATCTAGAAACACTTTTATTCACCCACTAGTGGCCTGGCCTTCCATGAGGCGGCCACTACACCAATATTTTTTTCTCTGTACATGAATGAGCACATACTTTTGGTTGTAGGTTATTCAATCCTTCTTGTTCTCTTCTTCTGAGTAAAGAAGATACGCAGCATCTTTGTACAACGTATGGTTCAGGGAGTAGATATTTGACAATTAAAACATTAGAACTTGCATTGCATTCAAGTAAAGGCATCCATAGGATGAACAAATTGTGAAGTAAGTCGCTAGCCAGATCTTGGCAGATACATGGAAAAGCACTGCTGTATCAATACAAAACAATTGTGAAATTTATGAGAATTCTTACAGTGATGAGTTCCCTTATCAGCAACGGAGACAGCCCAATACTGATCAATTCCTCCTCTAAATTATGCCCAGTGAGATCGTAGAGCCCTGCCCATTTGAGCATCTCGTCCACCGTCTCAAAGACGGGTCTCGAGTCGGTGCTTTCATAGTACCTCAGGAAGTTATTCACAGTCCTCTGCAACACGGAGATGTAGCTATTTTCATTTGTCATGAAGAAAACAACATCATTATGCAAATTAACTAAACCAGACACTTAAGAAAAATCAATTCATCATTCAATTTCACTCCACTTCTCCACTCACACACTCTGTTCAGAATGATTAGACAAAATTGATTGATAGAGAGAGACCTGAACGAAGTTGTCCATGCGAATGAGAGAAAACCCATAGCGCCAGAACAAGAGCCCCTTGTTGGCGAACGACACGATCTTGTCAACGACCGGGAGCTTGGAGCTGACCCTCCACGTCTTGAAGACGAAGCTCTTCCCATCCCAAATCCCAAAATCACCATCATCGTCGCGGCCGTCGCTTGCCGACGTGGCATTCGGCCACCTGATCTTCAAGCCGATCAGCCTGGTGTAATTCAGGGCGTAGTAGTTCTTGGGGTGGAGGATCGCCCCGCCGGCCTCGAAGCTCTCGCCGCCGACGGCGACCCTCGCCATGCGACCCCCGACGACGCCGCGCCGCTCGAAGACGCGGATGGAGATGGAGGCGGACGGGGAGGCATACTCCCGGAGGAAGTGGGCCACGGAGGAGCCGCCGATCCCGCTCCCGACGATGCAGACCGAGAGAGACGACGACGACGACGACGACGACGACGACGACGACGTGAAGGTTGGGAGCCAAAAGAGCAGGACGAAGAGTGCGGCGATGCGGGCGACCATTGTTGCAGCTTGTCGAGCTTGACGTCTCTTGCTCTCTCTTCTTCTTCAAGCTCGGTTTCGGGGTGACTGAGGAGACCGACGAAGGAAGAGGCTGACGGGTTGCTGAGGGGGTCCCATGGACATGGTGGGTCGAAGACTGTCTGCTCCGGAAACCACGGACGCCGCGGGTTTTGCAGTGTTTCTGCAGGTGGCCGGATGGTTTGGTCGAAGAAAATCTATGCCCTGGAAACCATCGAAGCCCGCGGCTTCGCGGTGCTTTTACAGGTTGCGCGGTCTTCTTGCGACCAGAAACTGTATTATATCATATATACGTTTGCATGATGAACTCATCGCTCATGCATTTCCCTTTCGTCTTGGTGTTTGGGTCATCCATGAAATCAAGAATGCATGCATATCTCAATAGCCAATCATTGATCCTTTGAATTGTGTCTCCAAAAGCGTATCACTTATATAAAGAAATATTGAGCACCCTAAAAGGACCATGTCGGTTCTTTTTATAATTATTCATAAGTTGACACGTGTCTTCATTATCTCATATATTAGTCAATTTCAAATGTATTAGTCAATTTCAAACCCAGCAAGCGACATGATCTCTTCAGTGTTATTGATAGACAATGAATAGTCACGGACAACATCGAATGAGGATTGATTAGCTGCGATCACAAAATACTAATGAGGTTTGAGAATCAACCAAGAAAAACCAAAGATAAGTTGTCGTTAGTTTGGATTTACTGAAAGTGACTCGGGTCCATTTCCAGCTCCAGTTCCAATTCCAATTGTTATCGATTGAGAAGATCAACTACTTTCACATCCCTTGATACTAGTTTACATAACAAATTGAAACTACAAGAAAGAAACTTTCCGATATGCATTTGGTCTTGAATAGTACAAAGGGTATCTTGGATTTTTTTTCCCTCTATTTCTTTTTTATAAACCCTCGCTTGATGAAAAATTGAGGCAAATAAATTTTTTAACATGAGGACAAATTAACATGAAAGATATTCGAAATAGAGCCTTTTTTAAGTGTGGGCATGCTTTCTATTTTTTTTCCCCCATGATATTGGAGGACCCTTTGTAGTATTGTGGCCGTACTGTATAATGACAGATTAATGAATTGAAAGTATAGATGTTAGGTGCATTTAGCAAGAGAGTATGTCTTTGAGATTGGCCCTTTTTAAAAATGTTATAAACGCTTCTATGATGTTTACCAAATTTTGGGCTTCGCCTGATTTGACAGCTTTATGGCGGATTATATTTCAGCAGCTGGGCTTAGTTCGGAATATGGACTTGGGCTTTGGATTTTTTTTTTTTGGTAAAAGACTTGGGCTTTGGTGTTGGGGACTAGAGATGTGAAAAATCAAATTAAAAATCGAACCAAATGAAAATTTCCTACATTTTCAATTTGATCCGAATTTCAATTCGAACACTTAAAAGATACCCGATTTTTTTGCCTTTGATTAACTAAATTAAACCAAACCGAAATAAAAATATCCATCGATTGGTCTGGTTATGCGACTCTTGTAACTCTTTTTGGTGGAGTGAGTTTGAGTAAGGCCAAAAAAATAAAAATAAAAAACCAAACCAAACTAACCCGGGTTTTTTGTTTGGGTCACAATTTGGTTCAAAACTAATGTACAGCAAATCGAATCATCAACACCCCCAATGGTATTACCTTTGGGAATATGACTGAGATTTGAGTTGGTTTCGAGATAAATTTAAATTCTGGGGTTTGGTTTCAAGATGGAACCAATTATCCCTTGCTCACTATGATGGTATTTCTAACTTCAATGGAGTTTCTTTTGTTTTTTATAGGCAGGAGTGATTCATGCTATTGGACATTAGTTGACAATGGTGATCATACCTTGACAACGGCCACACTAACTTGCAGATGGCTGCAATGAAAGAGGACGGCTGTCTAAGAATTCGCATCGATCGAGACCCCGATATGAGCCAGCAAAGGGAGATTTGCCGCTTCCATATGTTGCTGTTTCAGTAGAGAGCACGGCTGGTTTCCAGCTATCGGAAAATGTTGTGCGAGACTACGATTCCGTCCGGCAAAATTGGGCACATTTCAGAGCAAATTTAGAAGCTTCTTATCAAATTACGAAATCAGATTATCCATTAAACATTTTTTTAAGGTGTCTCGTAAAATGAAAACCATATTTCCAAGCTATCCATCACAGGATACATTTCACATTCCAGTGCTCCTTGCGTCCCGACACTTGAGTATGAGTTACACATCATACAGAATTTACACAAGTCATCAAAGTGTATGTGACCCCTCATCAAAGATCCAAATGCAAACCCCCCTCATCGACCGCAGAGCTCTCTGAGCCCGAAAGCTTCAAGGGCACGTGGCCGAAATGTCTTGACAGGATCAGGCGTGCGACGTTCTCAGCTGCAACCGCACTCGTCTCCATCGTGCTCGCAGCGTTCTCAAAGGCATTGACGTAGTACAGATGCTGCCCGTCCAAAATGAATGGTGCAAAAACTTCAGGAGCCTCGTAATGGGGGTAAGCGCCCCAGTCGATGCAGATCGTCTCCTTCCGGACACTGCAAACACCAATATCAACAGTCAGCATTTGCCCACCAGTCTACTTCGTCATTGAGTCCATAATGATTCTATGTTTTCTTTATCACTTATCCACTGTGTAGTCTTGCACGACAGTGTACTACTTCCAAAACAAGGCAGTGCATCGACACTCTTCAAACACTTTCCAGGATTTTCAATAAGTCATTTCTGACTTAAGGGCCAAATTGCAACTCCATCTGAGAAATGAACAGGAGGTTCTTGTAGCTGTGAGGATACCTGTGGCCTTTTAACATAAGATCATCAATGGAAACAACACCGAGAATTTATAGCCTATTAAAGGGTCTTTGTGTAGATGATAGATCTGACTCTCTCTCAACAAACAGAGCAAACACATCCACTAAGTGGGACAAGGAATATATCTAGCTAGACCACCAAATAACATATAATAATTAGGGCAAAGAACTAAAGTATGTCACCTGAATATCTGATCCAGCAATGTGTCTTCCATGGCTACACGGGAGAAGACCTTGTAAGTCACTTCCTTTTCATTGTGGCGCTTGAGAACTGAAATGCTTGAGAATGGAAGGCCAGGATCCTCGATTGTACCAACCAGGTCTGGAATTTCTTCCACAGAGCCGAGCCCAAAGTATGCCTTTTGCACACATGGCATTCCCATTTAAAACACACAAAAAGGAAAGACAAAACATGATAAATAACTAAAAGGAGATGAGAAAAAAAAGGGATATAAGTGATGATTGAGACGGTAACAAGAAACATACTCACGGGATTTAAAAGACCCCTCACGAAAGTTGCATGCGTATGCTGCAGCTTCCTTGGAGGAATTGAAATGGGAGGGTCAAAGCGTATGTCCACCTCATCCAGAGGTGTGGCGACAACTGCAACCTCGCACTTATAACTGTTACCTTCGGAGGAGTTGAGCTCATAATAGTTTCCAAGATTAGAAATAGACTGTATCTTCTCATGAAGGTGCAGATCGACATTTGAATGATTGAGTAAACCAGCAGCCATCTGCCAGTTTCCTCCATGGACGGACCATAAGCCACCCCCTGATCCTGCCAAGGAAACAGCCCCAGCAAGTCCGCTGATGCTTACACTCTGACCATAATTAATCCTTGTGATGACCTACAGCACAAAAATGATAGATGGTTAAAAATACAATTAATAAGAAATTATGAAGAACAAAAAAGAAGGTCCACTAGGATACTAGGTTTGACACGTCGAGTTTTAATCGTACATAAGTTCTTTACTTCGTGAAGAGTTAACCCAAAATTATATATCCATGTCCTCCCTGAGTTCATTTCATCTATAAGATCAACACGTTCTACTTCTACAGCATGTAATTACTATGAAAATTGAAGCATCCAGCAAATATATCCACTCCAAGCCTGAACTTATCATGTAAGATCTTTTAGCAAAGTACCGTTAGCTATGCTAATCTGAAATTTTTACATTTTTCTCTCTTTTCTAGTTCAACTGACCCACCTCTGGTTCAAATTTTCTGATTAATCAAAGACTATGTCATATGCCGCAATAGCATTGTCATCTTGGCAATTGATCAAGATTATAGCAAGAGAAGCAAGGGCCATTAGCAATGCTGCTATTAAAAACCTGCCAATTTCTTCATAGCTTTGAAACCCAACTAATAGAAACAGAAACATATTCTTCCACCAATGAGAAAACTTATGTCAAGTTTCATACATAATTAACAGAAAGGCTATATATTCATGAACATTAAGAGATGGAAATATTAAACTCCACAAAATACAATATGCCCAGGCCACGCAGGAAACCATTTTTCTTTTACACATGAAAGTTGAAATGCGACAATTGAAAATAGATTCAAAGTCAAAACCATTATAGGCACAAGGCCAGGGCTGGGGAGTTTAATATACTCTAGTATATGCATAAAAAGGCGAACAGACTGATAAATGCCACAAGCATCCATATATTAGCTGTTCAAACAGGACACTTGTCTGGAACATCCGGTTCTCATAAGATAAATTAGCATCAAAAGAATTGTGCCTACGTATCCATTTACCTAGACCTGCAGGGTTTGCTCCAAAGCATGCATCTAACTGACCACTGCTAAAGTAGAGCTGCATCAAGTAGAGAGCCGCATTGAATCTCATTTCATAACGTTACTATAATCAAAGTCAGTCTACCTAGCAGTCAGAACCTCCTGGAGAAGAAGTAGAATAATTTATGCTCTATACTTGAAAGACTCCTATTTTAATTCACGCTACCTCAATCCCAGATGCACCTGTTACTGAAGTTATCAGTACAGACTCATGCTGCAGTCACTTCAGAATGCCATTGCTACACACAGTTGGCAGCTGGACTTTCTTCAAGCCAGAAACCAAGGAGTATCTCCAAGAGCAAGGATGATAACGATATAAAATGTCTCTTAACACATCCAAAAACCACCCCCACCTTCCCTGGGCCAGATAGCCATCCAGAAGGAGAGGAAAAAACAAAGAGAAGACTGGAAGCTCTCTCAAACTTTTTTCATTGTCTACCAGTAAATCTCCATGCTTTCCATTAAATGTTTGAAATACCACAGGTTATTATTCACATTCATGGCTTCCTTCTGTGCATTTTTGCTACTGCAAATTAGGCCAACCTTTTCCTTTTGATAATTAAAGATCTAATAATACAGGTGGGTAGTCTGACAACAAGCACATTACACAATCTAGAAAAATTATTATTCGGCCACTAATGGCCTGGCCTTCCATGAGGCAGCCACCACACCAACATTTGTTCTCTATATACATGAACAAGCACATACTTTTGGTTGTAGGTTATTCAATCCTTTTTTGTTCTCTTCTGAGTAGAGAAGATTCGCAGCATCTCTGTAAAGCATATTGGTTCAGTGAATAGATATATGAAATTATGTATGAAATTACCACCATTACACCATTAATGTTCAGTAGGTCATCAGAACTTGCATTGCATTCACGTAAAGGCATCCATAGGATAAACAAAATTTGAAGTAAGTTGCCAGCCACGTTTCAAGCAGATCCATACTATAGAGGGGAAAGTATTCCATCGTGAAATTTATCAGAATTCTTACTGTGATGAGTTCCCTTATCAGCAAGGGAGACAACCCAGTACTGATTAACTCCTCCTCTAAAGTATGGTCGGTGAGATTGTAGAGCCCTGCCCATTTGAGCATCTCGTCCACTGTCTCAAAAATCGGTCTCGATTCAGTGCTTTCATAGTACTTCAAGAAGTTATTCACAGTCCTCTGCAACATGGAGATGTAGCTATTGTCATGTGTCATGAAGAAAACAACATCATTTTGCAAATTGACTAAATCAAAGACTCAAGCAAAATCAACCCATCATTCAATTTCACTTCACTTCTCCATTGAAACCCTCTGTTCAGAATGGATAGACAGAATCGATTGATAAAGAGAGAGACCTGAACGAGGTTGTCCATGCGAATGAGAGAAAACCCATAACGCCAGAACAAGAGCGCCGTGTTGGCGAACGACACGATCTTGTCAACGAACGGGAGCTTGGAGCTGACCCTCCACGTCTTGAAGACGAAGCCCTTCCCATCCCAAATCCCGAAATCGCCATCATCGTCGCGGCCGTCGCTAGCCGACGAGGCATTCGGCAACCTGATCTTCAAGCCGATCAATCGGGTGTAATTCAGGGCGTAGTAGTTCTTGGGGTGGAGGATCGACCCGCCGGCCTCGAAGCTGTCGCCGCCGACGGTGACCCTCGCCATGCGGCCTCCGACGACGCCGTGCCGCTCGAAGACGCGGATGGAGATGGCGGCGGACGGGGAGGCGTACTCCCGGAGGAAGTGGGCCACCGAGGAGCCGCCGATTCCGCTCCCCACGATGCAGACCGACAGGGAGGACGACGCCGCCGCCGACGACGTGATGATGGGTAGCCAAAAGAGTAGGACGAAGAGAGTGGCGATGCGGGCGACCATCTCTGCCGCTCGTCAAGATTCCTTCACTTCTCTCGTTCTCTACTCTTCTTCTTCGTTTTCAAGATTCTTGGAAGAAGAATTCGTAGTTTCTGGGGTGATGAAGGAGACCCACGAAGGAGGAGAGGTTCATGGGTTACTGAGGGGTCCAGCCGGCATGGCGGGTCGAAGAAAGTCTGCTCCGAAAACCCACTGATGCCACGCCATGGCTTCCGCCGAGGTTTTCACAGGTTGCCGAATGCCATTGGTCCAAGAAAGTCTACTCCGAATACTCGATTGACGCCATCGCTTAGCTGTGCTTTACAGGCTGCAGGCTCCTCAAAAATAGAAGAAGAAAAAATGATGAAGTCACCGCTCACGCATTTGCTTTCGCGTTTGGATCGTTCCCGAAATCAAGGATGGATGAGTGTCTCGTTGAAATGAAATAGAAATAGTCTTACCCAATTGTAAAGATCAAAGTTAGTATCACAAAAAAATTTAGTACAATTATGATAAATTTACATCAAGTATTATCAATAATAAATTTACCCTCTATTAATTTTCATTAAATTTTACTTTTAAATTACTGAGTTAAATAATAAATATATGACGGTTGATGAGTATCTGCGAATTTGAGATTTTCTTATCTATTTGTCATATGTGTACAAATGAATGATAAGTTTGTCATACATATACAAATTTGAGGTTTTTGATGATCAAAAAATTAAGTTAGAATAAATTATCATGATTGTATCAATTTAAGTTTTTTAGTGGTCAGAAAATTAATTTAGGGTAAATTTATTATAGCTGTATCAACTAGAGATTATTCATGATACTAAGATTAAAGATAGTATTGCTCATGAGTTATACTTTTTGGAATACCGTAGCATTAAAACGACTCAATTAAAGGATTAATCAAAAGTCATTATGAATGATTGTTGAAAACTCAAACAATTAATGGTAGCAAACTATTGCTGACATCGAACGAGGATTGAATTGCTAAGATCGTAGAATACCTAAGATTTCAATAACCAATTAGGAGAGACCAAGGACAATATGTTGTTGGCTTGGACTTATTGAATGCAACTTTTGTCCAACTTGACTCGATAAGGGGATCAGCTACTATGTCTAATGGCACTAGTCATTGAGGTGATGATACATTTATTAAAATTTACATGGCAAATTGAAACTCAAGATGCATTTTGGACAATCCCAAACAATGTAAAGGGCATCTTGGATTTTCTTTTGAGGAGGCAACTTATCCCAAGAAGATGTTCAAGTAGATCCATTTAAGATGTAGAGAGGCATGCTTTGTATTTGTCTTTTTCATAACATTTGAGGTCCGTTTGTAGTATTGTAGCTGAATTGCATACTATGATAGTATAATCTATCATGACCTGAAACCATAGATGTTACATACATATGGGAAATACATGTGTGTTTAAAAGAACGCTGCGGACTTTAATTACTTAGCAACTGGGTTTAGTGGGAAATATGGAATTGGGCTTTGGGCTTGAGCCTTGGATCGGTCTGAGTCTGATTCTAAATGAAATTGGGCTATACCAAATGTTGAAGTGTCTGAAGGCTATACATAGGCTATCGGATGAGCTAGAGCTCTCATATCATATGCTCTAACATAATTTATCATTTGTATGGAAAATCTCAAATAAAAACCTAAAATATTAGCAGTTTTTCAAATAAACGTATGAGATAGATTTTGTTTTAGATAATCAACTGATGAGCAACCCTAGAGAAACTCAAATAGGACTAGGCAAGGTCGTCCTTGAAAGTCACAAGTGAGGGTTGACCATGGCCAAATCTAGTCGAGAGTCACCTTGCTCGTGGCTATTAAGGACTTTGGCAAGGCAACTATCATGGGCCGAATAATTTAGCATTCCCTTATATCGATATAGACCAACCATAGCCATGGATCTCTTCTCGACCTAACGGTAGAGATTGCATCTTCTCATCCACTCAACTACCCACATTTATCACTGTTAGTTATATGCCCTAAAGAAACCATGTAATAGTTACATGTTAGGGATTTCAGTTGTGTTAGGGATTTCAGACTCAACCATAGCCATAGATCTCTTCTTGACTTGACATATTCATTCATTTGTTCAATTATCTATATGAATGATTCCATAAGATCAGTTGTGATTGGACTTATTCTTGAGACGTTAAGAATATGTGTGACGGGTTCACAATTAGACTGAATCTTTAAATCGTTCCCGGTCGATGGATCATTGAGTGGATATTAATAATCTTGTTAAGACCAGTGTGTTCTTAGCTTCACTATTAAGTATTGGATGCTTAAGGTAATGACGAGTCACGAGTCATTTGGTATTATGATGCTCGAGTTAGAACACAGGTGCTTGTAATAGACAAGTTCACTGAACGTGACATACATAGAACAACTGGCAACATAGAAGCTTTTAGCGGGGTCAATGACTAATCGTTCATGCTCTAGTCTTGTGTAAATGATCCTTAGACCTGAGGCAGAGTGTTAACTTGTATGTTAGACGGCTATGGTTCACAAGTACGCATATTGGCAACTCATTGATTCGTCTTTGTACCTGATAGTCATAACCTATTCACATAGAAGTTACGTGTGTACGCAATATGGAATCTATCTCCTTGTTACATGCAATGTACAATAATGATGTCTTATGCAATCTAATTGTGATAGTGCATTGAAATCCTTGACCGGGGTTGTAACCGAGAATAAATTGTTCATGTCTCATATAAAATGTAGGTTAATTAGGTTTGTGCATATGATCGAATTGGTGACTTAACAAATATTTCATGGTCTTTGTTCGATCGGGATATAGGAAGATAAAGAAATTGAATTACACTGTAGTCAAAGATGACAAATTCATTATGTTCTTAAAGTATACACATTATCTGGGTAGCCATGAAATATTGCTAAATGTCAATCATGACTTGTAGGACCTAGAGATTGATTGGGACAATCAATTCTCTTGAGAGTACTAATGTGTTAGTGTAAGTTTTACTACCAGCTCAGTGATGAACCTAAGGATGTCACACACCATAACCAATTCACTCGATCAAACACAACCCACTCACGAGAGCTGTTCTCTTGCTCACCCAACTTTTGGAGGAAGTAGTCATTAACTTATTTGAGAAGTTATAGATTAGCTTCTGAAGGAAGTGATCAATAACTTATTTGAGAAGTTAAAGACCAGCTTTTGGAAGAAGTAGCTTCTGGAAAAAGTAGTCAATAACTTCTTTGAGAGGTTAAAGACTAGCTTCTAAAGGAAGTTAAATGTTGACTTCATCAGGACATTATAAATAGAGCAAAGAGAGGCATAATGGGTTATGTTAAGAAAAAGAGAGAAAGAGAAAGAGAACTACTTGGTTAGCAAATGGTTGCTAACCATGTGCAAAGGATTTTCTCCACAAGATTGTTAACACAATTATAGTGGTGATTACTTGCGAGCTCTTTTTCGTTCGAAGGTGCGTTGGTGGTGTGTCTAAACTAGAGGCTTGACATTTGTGGGGCTCGAACTGAAGAATATTTGAATCAAGTCGTTTAAAGTGCGTTTCAAGAGGTAATTTGTAAAATCCCATTTAATATTATGATTTTTGATTAAAACGCTTGAACAACGCCTTTGGAGGAACATGTATAGTAGAATTTTATCTTTGATTCCGCTGCGTTTTTGTTTATTTAGCTTGTACATGTTCCGTAAAATCCCAACATTCAAAAGAATGTATAATTATAGTATCGCCTACCCCAAAAGTATTTTAGAATGCTTGAGGAAACCCTAGAACTCGGGAGATAGTCGAAGGTTGCTCATTTATGGATTGGTCATGATCATCCATACATAAACCCTCTAGATCATGTCACTTCTTGGGACCGTGACACAACCCTTGCCAACAGCCGAGGAGGGCTTGCAAGCCCTCGCCAAGAACTCAATTTTCTTCTGCAAACTCCGTCTAATTTAATTAACAGAAAATGTTAAGGTAATTTATATTGTATCTCTCCCATGTGGTGTCATATGTAATGTTAAGTTTAACTAAAATGCTAAACCACATTGTTTTGATCTAAATCCTAATTTTTACACAAAATCTTAATTAAATTAGGTTGAAAGACAAACTTGAAAAGAAAAGCTAAAACTTAAATAAATAAATAAAACCCAGCCCTCAACCTGTGACCATTGCCCCATCGAAGGTGTGGTATCAATAATGGCCATCCCTCCTACCTGTATTTTTTTTTTTTTTCTAAAAAATTTCTAACTTATTTAAAATTTATGTTTGCATTCTCTTTGGACAAAAATGCCCTTGACCAATCGGAATGTGTAGCCGACCGACAAGGTTAGGCCTTTATTTGAAACTATTATAGCCACTTCATACCCTTATTTGAATTTGTCAAGGTCACTTCAAGTCACTTTTTTAAAATAAGATTCATTTAATGTCTTTATTTGGAATTTTCCCTTATTTATATGTGTCAAAAGACACATTTATTAAACAAGTACAGCCTAACAAATACTGGAATTAGACAAGTTTTAAGCAAGTTGATCAATAGAAGATGATCATACCTTGACAAATGGCAATATATTATGATAAGTGGCGGCGTGTCATTACAAATGTTAATAGTCACCACATATTTGTCAAATTGCCCTTTCAAGCCGACAAGTGTTGCGCTTAGTGGTTTCATCGCGGATTATTCCAAGAGGATGGACTCTTAGGTGGAGATTTTGTCAATAGATCACTTGTCGGGGGTTGACAACTTAAAACGTTTGCTCAAGTGATGTACTTTTCTTTGCACCATTGGTTATAAATCTTCGCCCCTTTAGGTATGACGTGACGCATGATGCGCATCCATCGGTTAGCCAACTCGTTGTCATCAAACCCTTTAAGTTGTTATCAAACCCTTTAAAAGAAGAATTCTTGTCAGGATCACTACCAGTATAAAGAATTACTTATATGACAATGATACGTATGTTTAGCTTTGTAATCAAATTCTTCCACATGTCATCTATCCAATGGTAAGTATGTGAATTGTTTCTTACACCAATAGTGGACCTATTAAAATTCCCTCACACCTTCCGAATAAAAATGATTTTTATTAGCAGAGACAATTTTCTGGAAAAAATTATCAAAAATTAAATTTTAATATTTTTAATTGACCCAAAATTTTATTTTATTTTATTTATATTTTTTAAATGATTTTTTTAATTATTTATATTTTTTTTTTAAAATAGAAATTTTTTTTTTTTTTATTTTTATTTTTTTCCTTCCTCCTTGCATCTCCTTCTTCCTCCCGATTCCTCCCGAGCGGCGTCGTCCGCCGTGGCCACCTTCCTCCTCCTTCCGCCGCCACCTCCTTCCTCCCGGCCGCCGACCAAGACCGGTGACCCGGATCGGCGAGCTCGGGTGAGATCAAGCTCGGCCGATCTCACCCGAGCTCGCCGGATCTGGCGACTCGAGCTCGGAGCCGCGAGCTCCGCCGTTAGATCTGGCGAGCCGCGAGCTCCACCGCCAGATCCGACGAGCTCGCGGCTCGCGGCCGCACGACAAGCGGCCGGCCTGGACGGCGGGCTCCCTGCGAGCCTCCCGGCGCCTCCGCGGTGCTCCCTCTTGAGTCGGATCCTCCCGAGTGGCTTCAAGCCACCGGGGGAAGCGGAGCGCGGCGGCAGCGGTGGCTTCCGGGCTGGAGCAGGCGGACAGGAGCGGAGGAGCGGCCGGGGAGGGCGGAGGCTAATCTCGGGAAGGACGTCGTCGAAGCCTCCTCTGCAGAGAGAGCAAGAAAGAGAGAGAGAGAGAGAACGAGAACGTGAAGGGAGGAAAGAGCAGCGGGAGCACCAGAGAGCTGCGGAAAATGTTTTCCTCTTTTCAAAAGAGGAAAACATTTTCCACTCATTCAAGAGGGATTTTCCGTTGACCGGAAAATATTTTCCGTTGACCGTGTGTTTTCCGCCGTCCGAACACTGGAAATTTCGGAAAATATTTTCCCGGAAGTTATTTTCCGCGAAACGAACGGAGCCTTAATATCTAATGGTCAAACACAAAGAGATTGGACTGTCGCATACCCGGAGGAATTCGTGGCTGGGACGCTCTCTCTCATCTGAGTTCAATTATGGAGTTTGAGTTGACCTTTAACTTCAAGTAGAAATCATTACAATTGTTAGACTTTCGTGCCTGTTTATTCAACTATATGTCGGTGGGCCCTTCGGACAGGTGTCAAATTAATTCATATTAAGCCGAAAATAAACAGGTAAATACCATAAAAAAATCATATTATACCTATTATGACATAAATACCCCAAATTTATTTTGTATTATCAGAAACACTAAACTTCCTACTATGACACAAATACCGTCGACTCTTTTTTGTGTTGTGAAAAAAATCCAAACTTATATATGCGTATTTATTTTAGTTCCATTAAAAGTATATTTGTCACATTGGTATAAGTTCAGATTTTTTACAATACAAAAAAAAAAAAAAAGTTTCGGACTTTTATGTCATAATGATCAAGTTTAGTAATTTTAGTAACATGAAAAGTTTAGAATATTTGTGTTACGGTAAGTATAATTTGAGATTTTCTATGGTATTAATCCAAATAAATATAGTTCAATGAATTAAGCTGAAAATATGTTTGCTTTAGTAAATTAAACAAAATGTCCGAAATGTTCGCCACCTTTTAGCATGGACTTACCAACCCTCACATGGTTGAACGCATAATCATTTGATAACCTCGGACTTTCGAACATAAATCTCTATATAATGTCTGCCTCCTTAAGAAAGATTATCTAGCCATGGTTGGCAGGAATCTAAGGAGTCAATCACTGCCTTAAGTAGCAATTAACAAAAGTTATGCACGACCATGAACTTGATGGCGAAGTCAACCGTTCAAAGTCTATAAATTGAAGTAGATGTTGCATGAAAAGACATCGTCATTTCTCATTTGTCAATCTCTCTTATCAATCATATTCATGTCGATCAACATTTTGAATTTGCTCTATGCTGTCTCCACATTGTTCATGTCTATTACCCCAATTTCTGCAGGTAAATCACAGCTGAAATATGTATTTTTATAATTTTGTGATATTTGGCGTGTATTTCGTTTGACCATAGAATGGTGTCGTTGCATGCATGGATGTGCAGTGTTCATCAGCATCAACTGCGGGGCAACAGGCACATTGACAGAGAATTCAATCCAATGGGTTGGTGACGATGCCTACATCAAGACAGGACAACCTCAAGTAGCCTACGCGCCACCATCCGAGGTCCTAGGCACGTTACGCTCGTTCCCCGCCGGGAAGAAGAAGAACTGCTACACCATTGATGTCGATGGCGGCAGCAAAATCCTCGTTCGCACAAGCTTTTACTATGGAGATTACGACAGCCTCAGTTCCCCGCCTACTTTCGACCTTCTGCTCGATGGGAACTATTGGGCGACCGTCAATACATCGACTACAGAGGCCGTCTACGGCCTCTCGTACGAGGCTATTTACACTGTAAAATCAAACGCGACAAGCGTATGCGTCGTGCAGACGCTGCCAAATCAGTTGCCCTTTATAAACTCCCTCGAGATAAGGAGCTTGCTAAGTTCCATGTACAGCCACGTCGACTCGGATCGAGCTTTGCTGTTGGCTACGCGAGTCGCTGCTACTGCGAATGATACTCCTATCAGGTGACTGGTACACCGGTTTTCTATAAATTCTCCAATCATTTACTTGAGATTTCTTTCAGATTTTTTCTATGGACTGTGCATTATCTTTGACAATTCAATTTGTCTGTGCGGTCTGTATTCTTTTCATGGTTGTAAGCATTATTCGATTAGTCTAATTCTAGTGAACTTCAGGCAAAATTTATGAAAAACTCTCAAACAGGGCTGATCAATGCACTTCAAACGCTCGCCTTTGATTCAGGTATCCGAACGATGTTTATGATCGCATATGGAATCCTGCACTTGGGTCACTATCTTTGCATTTTGGATTGAATGTTACTTCAAATGATGCTGGTTCGGTTGATGTTAAAGTCGAGGACAATCCGCCGGAAGCGGTTTTCAGAATGCAGTGACGACGACAACGCCCACAGGTGGTCCCCTTCAGGCATACATAATGTTGTACTCCTCTGGCCTCAGCCCCACCGAGGCTCCTATCTACATGACCGTCTACTTCTCCGAAGTAGCTCGGCTCGGCTCAAATCAGAAACGGTCCTTTCAGATGTACGTGAACAACAACCCAGTCTCGAATCCCATCATCCCGCCTTACAGAAGCGTAGCGGAATTCTATCTTGCTAACACGACAGCATCCTCGAACACCAACTTCACTCTCAAGCCCACCAAAGATTCGACGCTTTTCCCTCTGATCAACGCATTTGAGCTTTACACCATCAGCAATCCGCTTGCTGCTGGAACCACACCAAAGACGGTACGGTAGCTTTCAAACCCCTGATGAGCACAAATTTTCCCTCTTTTGTGCAGTTAATTGTTACACAGCCATCATCTCGAACGCTTGATTGAACTGATACCGTGACACATAAACTAGCTGATACCCGAGACTGAGATGGACTAGTTTTCTCTACTTGTGCAGTGGAGGGATTAGCTACATTACAAAGCAGATTCAGTGTACTGCAGCTGTGGACCGGGGACCCGTGTCTACCGTTGGCATACGCCTGGGATTGGGTCAGTTGCAGCACCGAGGCCAGCCCTCGTGTAACAGCATTGTAAGTATAACAAGCCGTTGTGTTTCAAACATTTGAGAATGATGACTTGGATAATCTGAACATATGGACAAAAGTTGAGGAATCACTCATACACAGGTCTCTTGGCGGGTTTGGCCTCTCCGGTACACTTCCAGACTTCAGTGTCTTGGATGCACTTCAGACAATGTAAGTTTTTTGATCCCATGATACGGAACTAATTAGTTTTCAGGATCTAAATTAAACGTGGAGGCTTTGTTTTCTCGGTTTCAAAACTGCAGCGATATGCATAACAACAGCTTGGAAGGCCCTATTCCCGATTTTCTCGGCACGTTACCCGATCTGCAACTATTGTGAGTGTGATGTCTCTACCAAAGCACTCCTTTCCTCCTACGCATTTATATTATCCAAAGTGAATTTGTGCCCTCTCCATTTCTCATTCCCTTGCAGGAACTTAGCAGACAACAGGTTCAATGGAACTGTACCTTCTTCCATATCGAAGAACAGCAAGTTGAAGCTAATGTAAGTGGCCCTTAAGAGTGACGGTAATATCACGTGGCATCACATAACCTCAGAGACCAATCTGAGTGGTATTTTGTATTGGAAAATTTCAAGATCACGTGTTGAACGAGCCCGCTTTGATGCATGATACCGCATCAGTAATACAGTATACCTCATAATATAACCGTAGACAGTCCGCTTCCTTGACTAACTTGAACTAATTTAATGGTACAGAGTAACTGGCAATTGCCTCAATGGTGCAGCATGCAAAGCTGCAGCTCCAACACCGCCAGCATCCTCTCTAGGCCTTGGTCCAAGCCAGCTTGGATTGGCTCCGTCTTCAAATGGTTCTCCCTCTGCATCAGTTGGCAACAAGATTCCGCTTAAATTGGCAATCATGGTCCAAGTTATTTTCTTTCTTTTCTCTCGTTTGGGGGATGTTTAAATGGGACGTGTTATGTATTGAGCTGGAAACAGCGAGCCCGGCCAAGTTTTTCTTATTTATCAGATTCTGTAACTGAATGTGCTTCTCACCACTATTGCTTCCCATCGATGGTGGGTGTATTTCGACATCATTATCAGAACATGAACGTCTTCATTCTCAGAGTGCTCGTGTAAAAAATTTGAACATCCTAACAATGCAAGGCGCAGTTCTCTCCCTTCAAGAATATGACCGCAACACTATGATACATGGATGGTGACGATTTATATGATGTATAATCGCTGGAACAATTAAACCCCGTCAACTGCAGTGTCTCGATGATTTTGTGTACATCCTTTCGTGATAGCCTCTCCTATAGGACTAAGCATCAATACAATCCCACGCAATTTTCCTAAGATTCAACAAGTCTCGCAAACCTGTCATGTTATGATAATTAATTCAGCTCTCAACATCAGCAGCAACAGAGACGATGTAAGAATTCTTCCGGACGAGTGCATGAACTCAGAATATGCTCCATGTTCTTCATCTTCTTTATAAAGGTTCTGCCAACATCTCGCTCTTGAATTTTTGTTGGTATTTGCGGAAGCGTGTATTGGTTTGTGGAGTGGATGGGCAAGTGTGAATTGTATTTTGGGAAGAAGGAATGTGTGGGACTCTCGAATGAAAAGGGCTGAACAAAGAAACAGAATTTGGAAAACAGTAGTGAAGTGAAGGAGCTATCTAATAGACAGATTTCTATTGTCCAAATGCAAACATCTTCAAGCCTATTTATAGGCCTTTGTTGACCGATATAGTGTCGGAAGATTATTTTCAGGAGCATACGTGGACATCTTCCTTTGGCTGTTGCACTTGGGCGATACCAAATGCCGTATTGTGTTTCCTCGTAAATATCTAAGAATTCTTTTGGCAACTCCAAGGGGAATTTGACTCAAACTTTGAGCCTTGAAAGTAGAATCGTCACATACATGATGTCCAGACGTGTGGCAATGAGATGTAGTATACTACTAATCAAGCTTCTATAGAGGGAGGCATGAGCTTTTTCTACTTCATTTTCCTTTAGTAGCTTTCCATTTGTCATGAGTGGTGTTGCAACTGCTTTACAATATTTCATCTTGAATTTCTTCAAGAGATTCTTGGTACATTTCTTTTGCGAGATAAAGACTCCTTCATTTTGGTCAATCTCGATACTAAGGAAGTAGTACATCAAGCCCAAGCACATCATCTCAAATGTCTTCATCATTTCTTCTTTGAATTCTTGAATCATTTTTTCATTATTCCTTGTATATATGAGATCATCTACACAGAGAGATAATAAGAGTGTCGAACTTATCTTGATCTTGATGTAGAACATTGGCTCACTCGTGCTCCTCCCAAATCCTTGCTCAGTGAAGTATGCAGTAATTCTATTATAACATGCTCATGGTACTTGCTTTAACCTATAAAGGGCCTTTCGGAACTTAAAACCTTTTCTTCTTGGCCCTTGACAGTAAAAACTTGCAGTTGTTTCACGTAAATGTCTAATTGAAAATATCCATTTAGGAATGTTAACTTCACATCTAATTGATGGACTTTCCATTCTTTATGTGCTATTTGGGCTGTGAGTGCTTGAATAGTATCAAGACGAGCAACAAGGGTGAAAGTTTCTATATAGTCAATACCCAACTATTCCATATATCCTTTAGTTACAAGCCTTTCTTTATGCTTTTGAACTGATCCATCTGCATTGAGCTTTGTCTTATAGACGCACTTGATGCCAATGATCTCTATCTTCGAGGCAATGGACAAGCTCCCAAGTTTCATATTTTAAACCATCTTGATCTCTTCCTCCATGGCTTTTACCCAACTTCTTCTTTGGATGCCTCTTTATAGTTTTGTTATAAGGTAGCAAAGTTGCATGTGTCATAAATTCTTCTAAGGGTTTTTATCCTTAGAATAGGAGACTCTAAAGTAAATTCTACTTGTGTCGCGCCAAGAGAGAATGGTGGAGTTGCGACGTGAGTTGTGGAATCCAGCACTCCACCTTCTTCTTGTGATGTTGACTCCTCATGTGCTTGTGGTATGTCTGATAAGGTGACATACTTCTTCTCAATCTTCTCTTCTTCCTAGTTTCAGGCGACATTCTCATCAAACTTGAAGTATTTATCGACCATGAGTTTCTTAGTTGATAGGTTGTAGACCTAATAGTCTTTTGATTGATCACTATAGCTAAGGAATATTCTCTTTTTAGTATTTTCATCGAGCTTACTCCTCTTTTGGGTAGGAATGTGGATGTAGCATATGCAACGAAACATCTTCACCGAAGGCTTCTGTCCACTCCATGCTTCATCTAGAGTTTTTATTTTGGACTACTTTAGTTGGACATCTATTTAACATGTATACAACTATGTAGAAGTTTTATTTTAGAATGCTTTAGTTGGACACCTGTTTAACATGTATACAACTATGTAGACTGCTTCTGCCCGGAATGTGTTGGGAAGGCCTTTCTCCTTTAGCATAGATCTTGCCATCTCCATGACAGTTATATCCTTCCTTTTTGCTACTCTATTTTGCTCTAGGGCGTAGCCAACTGTTAATTGATGATGAACTCCTTCATCTTCATAGAATTTATTGAAGTCTCTTGAGTTGTATTTTGTGCCTCTATCACTTCTTAGGACTTCGATTATGTGGCGACTTTGATTCTCGATGTGGTACTTGAACTTTCTGAAAATAGAGAAAACCTCCAATTTTTCTCAAAGAAAGTATACCCATGTCATTCTTGTGTAATCGTCCATGAGTAGGATGAATATTTATTTTGATTGAGTGTAAGGGTCCTCAAAGGACCACAAACATCTGTATGGACTAATTTCAATGGCTATCTAGCTCTCCATATACCTCCAAATGGGAAGGACTACCTTTGTTGTTTTCCAAGGAGGCAACTTTCATAAACATCTAAAATTTTAAAAAGGCTAGAAAATCTCATCATATTTTTTTGAAGGAGAATTTTTTAACCTAGCAAAGTTGGAGTGGCCAAATCTTCGATACCAGAGCCATGAATCATCAAGCTAAGCTTCCATGGCTATGTCTTTGACATATTTCCATCAAATAGAAAAATTCCTATTCTCCATCTTAACAAAGGCAATAATATTTTTATATTTATCATAGATGATGCAAGCATCTCCTCTAACGTATAGGGAATACCCACTTTATTTCATTTAGCCCATGCTTAAGAGATTTTGTCCAAAACTAGGGACTAGATAGACATTATGAATATATTTTGGGCCTTTATTTGTTTCAACGTTGATAGTACCTTTTCCTTTTGCATCAACTAATGCATGGTTGCCCAATTTTACTTGGGATTTTACTGACTTATCAATATTAGTAAATATAGATTCATCCCCCATCATATGATTGTTTCACCCACCATCAATGAACCAAGTATCATCTTTCTCATCATTTGCCACTTGACCTACATAGAATGTATTCTCTTCCTTTTCTTTTTCTTCAACACAATTGAATTATTCATTTTTGAGCGATAACCTTTTTTCTACATGGCCATATCTTTTACAAAAATGGCATTGTGGTTTATTTTTAAACCAAAAGTCTTTGTCCAAATGATTAGCTTTCTTGCAAATAGTACAAGGTGGATATCTTTCCTTGTGAATAGTATCTCCTCCTCTTTTATTTTTCCTTAGGCTTTGTCCACTATTTTTAGATTGATGAGACTGTATATTTTGGACTGGAAAGCACTTTCAATCAAATTTTCATCTTGTGTCATCAATTTTTTTTTTCTATATGCTTCTAGAATACCAATTAATTCACTGATTTTTAAGGTTTTTAAGTCCTTGGATGATTCTATAGCAATGACAATAGAATTATATTTTCTAGTAAGTGTCACCAAATTTTATTACTACCCTTCGGTCAGTTATTACATCTCCATAGGCTTTCATTTGGTCAACTAGTTCCTTTAATTTTCCACAATATTCTTGGACAATCTCATAACTTTTCATTGTAGAATTCTCAAAATCTATTCTCAAAGTTTGAACCCAAATAGTACGTACATTTTCTAATCCTTGGAATTCTTCTTGTGGTGTCTCTCAAGCCTTCTTCACTATGCTCGCTCCTATTATCCTTGGAAATACTCTTTTCGAGAGTGGTTGCTAAATAACACTTAACACCCTTACATCATTTGTAGTTGCTCTTTGGGAACACTTGCATCTTGTTGCAAAGCCTCATAACCTTTCTCCATGATGTCCCAGAAGTCTTGGACTATCAAGAATAGTCATTTTTATGCTTCAATGGTCATAGTTGTTCCCTTCGTAAATGGAAATGGGAAATGAGGACAAGGTAAATTTGGACATTTAGTTGTTAGATATTTGGGTGGGTACTTTTAGGAACAGGTGGATTGGAAAAACGCCTAATACCAACTAAAGACGTGGCTCTGATACCATTATTGATATTTGCGGAAGCATGTATTGGTTTGTGGAATGGATGTGGAAGTGTGATTGTATTTTGGGAAGAAGGAATATGTGGGACTCTCGAATGGAGAAGGCTAAAAAGAGAGGGAATTTTATTAAGTGGTTTGGAAAGCAGTGGAATGGAGGACCTTTCTGATAGACAGATTTCTGCTATCCATAAACAAACATCTACAAAGCTATCTATAGGCCTTTGTTGACCAACACAGTGTAGGAAGACTATCTTCAGGAGCATACGTGGACATCTTCCCTTTCACTGACCCTACCAACTTCTCATTGTAGACTTCTTTCCTTTCACAAATTCTACCTACTTCTCGTGTTTTACATTAGCCATACAACACAACTATCACTTATAGACCACAATTCATAACTACCAACCATTGCTCTAGAACCTACATTTTTCTAGACAAAAATTAATCAGGATTTTAACAATTTTTAAGGGTTGCTTTCCCATTACTAGACGTCTTGACCAGGTTCTGCCAATACGTATAACACATGTTTCCTCCGACCAAATCGGAGGAAACATGATCGTTAGGAGGATCAACTCTATAGGTTGAGCTTTGGACCTGAGGGCCCAAACTCAGAACGCCATGCACTGTGATTTTGATCGCAGAGGTCCAGTGCCGCCGGTAAGGGTATCCGAAAGGGGAAGTTGTTGCATAAACGAGGTGTTAGAATTATGTGAAACCCTTGTGCGACCATCATCATCAACTGCATTGTCCTGCGCAACCCGATCCATCACGGAGTATAGACAAGTATTTCATGTCCAAAAAGATCCAAAGGAGTAGAATGACCGAACCACACCGAGCAAGAAAGCTAATTCATTTCGTCCTTGGTTGGGTCATTTGAGCTTCTGGGTTAGCTCAAATTGAACTGAAATGCATTTCATGCTGGACAACATTTAAAAAGGCTAGCATTAATCATATAGCTCCACATACCCAGATCTCTATTCTCGTGCCCCTGTATTATCCAAATCAAGACTAGCATTAATCTTGCAATCTTGTTGTTTTCAATACATAGACGACGAGAGAAGCAACTGAGTAAAACCAATAAAACCTTTTCTTGGGTCCATTTCAAGTTATCAAAATGATGAACTTGGTTCAATTCTGTCGAGTTCAGTTCAAGAAAATTAAAGCACAAAGGGATGAGATCGTGGAATACCAAAGATTTCAAGAACCAATTAGCAGAGATCAAGGACAATCCGTTGTTGGCTTGGACTTAGTAGATGGGAGGATAAGCTACTATGTTTCGAGACATTAGATATGGAGGTGATGATATATTTTACCAAAATCTATGTTGCAAATTGAAACTCGAGATGCATTTTGAACAATCTCAATCGGCATAAAAGGCATCTTGGATTTTCTTTTTTCCTTTTTTCTTCTCCATATATCCTCAAGTGATGAAAAATTAATGCAAATTCACTCGCTTCCATTGAACTTTGAGGAGGCAAATTATCACAAGAAGATGTTTGAATAAAGCCTTTTAAAATGTATAGAGGCATACTTTGTATTTTCTTTTCCATGACATCTGAGGACCCTTTGAAGTATTGTAGCTGTATTGTGTACTATGATTGTATAATCTATCATGAACTGAAACTATAGATTTTACATACATTTGGCAAATACATGTGTCTTTGAGAAAGGTGCTACAGGCTTCAAAAAAGTTTAGCAGCTACGGGCTTCAAGAATATTTAGCAGCTGGCTTTAGTGGGGAATATGGAATTGGGCTTTGGGCTAGAGCCTTGGATTGGTCTAAGTCGGACTCTAAACGAAATTGGGCTATTTGATAAGGTGGAGCTCTAGCGCCACGTGTTCAGACATAATTCATCATTTATCTGTATTAAAAGACGTATTTCTTAAACAAATATAATCTGACAAAAAGTTGGAAACAAACAAATTTTAAGCTGGCTGATCAACGGATAATGATCATATATAACAAATGACAATATATTGTGATAAGTAGCGGCATGCCATTACGAATGGCAACAGTCGTCATGGCTTGTTAAATTGCCTTTACAAGCCAACAAGCGTTGCGCTTAGTGGTTCAATCTCTAATCATCTCAAGAAGATGGACATTAAGTGAAGGTTTTATTGAGAGATCACTCCTCAGGGGTTGACAACTTTTGAAACGTTTTACTCAAGTGGCACAAATTTTCATGACACCATTGAGCATAAATCTTCGCTCTTTCCATATGAGGTGGAGCACGGCATATATCCATCAGTTAGCCAATTCCGTCGTTATCAAACCCTTTCTCCTTGTTAGGTCCACCAACAGTATAAAAGTACATGAGAACAACTTGTATGTTTTGAGTTAACTTCATAATCGAATTCCTCCACATATCATCTATCCAATGGTAAGTACGTGAATTACATCTTATACCAATAATGGATCTAATAGAATTCCTCCAAAGAAGGCGGAATCAACACCATCCCAATAAAAATGCTTTTTATGTGCAGAGAAAATTTTCTGTAATCAATATCTAATGGTCAAACAAAATTAGATTAGAACTGTCACATTCTAGGAGGAATTCGTGGGCAGGACATTCTCATCCGAGTTCGACGATCTAGTTTGATTTGACCTTCAACTTCCAAGCAGAGATCTTTACAACTGTACGATTTTGGTACCAGATAATTCAACTTATATTTCCGTCGGCCCTTTGGACCGGTGTCCAATTCATTCGCATTAAGCTGAAAACAAACATGCTTACTCGAATAATTAGCAATTTGAAAAGAGTTACTGCACGACCATGAACTCAATGACAGAGTCAAACGTTCAAACTCCATAAATTGAAGTGGATGTTGCCCCAAAAAACATTGTCATTTCTCATTTGTCAATCTCTCTTATCAATCATGTTTTTATCGATCAACACTTTAAATTTGCTCTATGCTCTCTCCACTTTGTTAATGTCAATCACCCCAATTTCCGCAGGTAAATCACAGCTGAAATATGTGATCTCATTCACAGCCTAATGTTAGAATCTTGTAATATCGTTGCATGCATAGATGTGCAGTGTTCATCAGCATCAACTGCAGAGCGACAGGCACATTGACAGAGAATTCAATCTAATGGGTTGGGGACGATGCCTACATCAAGACAGGAAAGCCTCAAAAAGCCTATTTGCCACCATCCGAGGTCCTAGGCACGTTATGCGCGTTCCCCGCTGGGAAGAAGAACTGCTACACCATCGACGTTGGCAGCGGCGGCTGAAGGTTTTATTAACGATGGGCTTAAGGCCCATCCGCCCAAGTTGGGCCCAAAAAGCCCGGCCCACGGGAATAGTGCCCGTGGATGGAGGGACGTATAAAATGGAGGAGAGAGAGAGAGAGAAGACACATTTTGTTAAACGTACGTACGTCTTCTCCTGCGCGCTCTCTCTCTCTTCAAAAAGAAAAGGAAAAACAGTAAGCCTCCGACAACTTTTTCCTTCCCTTCAAGGCGTCATCGGATCGAACAGGGCCAAGTTTCTCTTCCTCTATCGATGTCGGTGTCTAATCTGTGGCTAACAAAGTACGCTCGAATCTGTGGTGTGCTTTACGATCGATGATACGTGATTTTCCCGGGCTTCGTCTTCCGCATTGCTTTAGGGGTTCGATCTAGTGTCGAATCCGGTTTTCGGGGATCTGTTAATCCCAACATTGGTATCAGAGCCCTAGTTCACGTTTTTCCCGACCTGTTTGATGGTTTTTTGATTGATTTTTCGCGAAAGTAATTTGGCCGTACAGATCGAGGCAAGAAATCCCGACACCCGAGCGCTGTTCATCCATTTTTTCGAGTTTCTGTGATTCGAAATCGATTTCTGAAGGTATAGGGTAAAAGGGCTCGTCGAGAACAGTCCGGTGATATGTCGTGCGCTGCCGGGCGACGCCGCACGCGCCCACACGCGCGGCCAGAAGGCGTTGCGCGTGGGCACGACACGCCCGAAGCGCTGGCATCGGCCAGCGCGTGTGCCACACGCGCCGGTCGGCAAACTAGCACGTGCTCGTCGCCGCCGGCGAACCAACACGTGCTGACATCACGCGGTGACGTCACTGTGACATCACCCAACGATCAGTAACCGCTGGGATGACGTCACCAATGACATTATCGCCAACGACGGTTGGCCGGGCGGTCACCGACCGGCGACTCGACCGGCGACCCGACCCGATCCGCGGACGCTTGGCACGCACGCAGCACGTGCCGGTTGACGTCTGCGTGACGTCAGCCCGCGCACGCACGCGACACGTGCGGTCGGTCGATCCGACCTGGCTCGACCATTCCAACCGGTCCGTCCGGTCCGTCCAGTCCGACCAGTCCGTCGACCGACGACCTGACTATTGACCCGTTGACCGACAACCGTTGACTGTTAACCGTTGACTTTGACCGTTGACCAAAAAAAAAATTTGTTTCTTTTTCAATCATGCCTATGTGGGTTATAAGTAATCCATTTTTTTTTTTTTAATTCTGCATTTGTTGCATGAATCATGGAAATTTATATATTTTCCCTTATGTAAATTATGGATTATAAGTGATCCATTTTTAGTTCTGCATTTGTTGCGGGAACTATGATACGTTATGCAAAGATACTTGCAATCCCGAGAATGGACGAGGGAATTGCAAAACTTAAAAGGCTGATGACAGAGTTAGTTGATTATCAGTGGCATGATGGTGATTTAGTATCACATGTGGTTAGGGTCAATCGGATGATACTTATATCATCTGGAATGGTTATCTTATGCTAGATTTTGAGAAGGTGCCGGCTTTGATGAACACTCTTTCACCTGAATGGCAAGCAATGTTAGATCGGCTATGGGAGGTCAACGTGGTCCCGGGTTATAGAAAGCTAGTGGAAGCTTATGTAAGAGAGTATTATAGGATTGAGTTAACCAAAACTTCAACCCTTAGATTGAGCGCTACATGGCGCAGAGTGAATGCGTCTTGGAGGCAACATGAAAGCTCTCTAAAAGTTTATCCATGGTTGGCAAATGTGCCTTCAAATTTTTCTGATATTTTAACTGATAGATTAGAAGGAACATTCCCTACTTATTTCTTAGATTAGTTTGAGATGTTCTTGGGTGTGAATATCTTTTTTCTATGTTGATATTTCTTTGTATATATTACTTAGTGTAATGGATAGTTGTATTATGTGAAAGCATTGTTATTCTATTGGATGTTAGATATTATTTGCTTTCTTTATTCATAGAAGTTTTTGTAACTTCATAGAATTTATTTTGCATAAGATAATTATATTAATAATAATTTTGAGTTAGGATTTTTGGAGGATGATTGGAAACATAGTGACATTTTGATTCTGAAACCTTACTTGAAATTATTCATTGATATAATGGGTCTGTGCAAAGTGGATGCATAAATGATAGGCATTAATTATTCGTACATATGTGTCTGATGTGTTCACATCAATGGTTTTAGCAACTAAGAACGTAATTGCTTATATGAACGACAACAATTGTGAAATATTGAATATGAAGATTCAATATGTGCTGGAAAAGCAAGAAGCACTAGAAGCTCTTGATCATATTATGGAAGATCTTAAATATGCTATGTGCCACCTTGAGCTAGCTGAGGACCGCCTAACAGCATTTGAGCCGAAAATAGATATTTTCAATGCTGGTTCTAGCTTAGAAAGGGCTTTGAGCTTTAAGCGCAAGCGTATTGATTCGTTCAATATGTGGAAATGCAAAAGATCAAGTCATTATTGCAAGAAATCAAGAATTAACCAACACAAGAGAGGAAAACGTCCTCAAGTGAAGAAAATGTCAAGGGTGGGGTGTTACAATTGTGACAAGAAGGGTCACTATGCTCGTAATTGTTGTGAGCCGAAAAAGGTAAACACCTCTTGTATATTTGAGAACTTTGCTTATGTGTCAAGTTATGCATTATTTGCTTAATCTAATCATTTGTGGACTGTAGATTCAGGAGTGACAGACCATATAACAAAGGATAGAGAATTCTTCGTGGAATTCCGACGAATATCAAATGGAACTAAGTGGATCTATGTAGGAAATAACTCCAGAGATGGAGTTAAAGGAATTGGCACATGCCAATTGAACATGCGTGGTGGACGCACCTTGTTCTTACATGATGTTCTATATGCTCCGGAAATTCATCGAAATTTAGTGTCTGTCTTGGTGTTGGTTAAGCTTGGTTTTAATGTGAACTTCCATAATAGAGGTGTAGATTTGTATTATGATACAAACTACTATGATTGTGGTCACTTTCTGGATGATTATATTGTACTAAATGTTGAATGTGGTGATGTCAATATTTGTTATTCCCTTGTTTCACATCTTCTACTTAATATGATAATGATGTGATTATGTGGCATGCTAGACTTAGTCATATTGGCCAATAACATATGAATAGACTAGCCAAAGAGAGCTTCTTGGGCAACATTGAAAAAGTCGATTTGTCTATATGTAAGCATTGCCTAGTGGGGAAAATGATAAGGAAACCATTTGGAAAAGGTAAAAGAGCTGAATTTCCTCTGCATTTAATCCATTCTGACATCTGTGGTTTAATAAATGTGAGAGGAAGGCATTGAGCTGTTTATTTCATCACTTTTATAGATGATTATACTCGATTCGGATATGTCTATTTGATTTCTCATAAATCTGAAGCATTAAGTTGTTTCAAAAGATTTATGAACTTAGTAGAAATCAATTAGACAAGAAAATAGAAGTATTGAGATCTGATCGAGGTCAATAATATTTATCTGATGAGTTCAGAAAATTATGTGATGAAAAAGGAATAGAAAGACAGGTTGTCTATTCCATACACTCCTCAACAAAATGGTGTTGCGGAAAGAAGAAACAGAACCCTACTGGAAATGATTAGGTCCATGATTGCGCATGCTAACTTACCTATTATTTTTTGGAGTGATACGTTGTTAACTGTTGCCTATATGCTTAACCGGGTGCCTTCCAAATCAGTTATTTCCACTCCATATGAGTTGTGGACAGGTAGAAAACTAGACTTAAGTTTTCTTAAGCCATTGGGCTGTGCTACCTATACTCATGAGTCCTCTCAAAAGTTTGGGAAATTGGGTCCCAAAGAAAATAAGAATATTTTAATGAGATACTCTGAACACTCGAAAGGGTATGTGTTCATAGGTGAGCAGGAAAGTGGGAGTATAACTGAATTTAAATTACGGGATATCACATTCTTAGAGGATGAATTTCCTAAGAAGGGAAAAATAGGTGAGAATTACTCAATATTTGAAACCTTGGATCAAGATAATGATATTAGTAGAGTTCGTCTAAGTGGGAGTAATATGAGAAGTGATGAATTAAATTCAACTCATTCTCAATTGCAACCACATAATGAGATGACATCGTCATTATCTAATCCGAGTGGGAGCTTGATGGGAAATGATGTGCAAAGTGTACTATCTCCCATACGGCGAACAAGTTGCCACTTTTATAATTGCTCCACAAGATGAGGATGAACCAAGATATATTAATAAGGTTTTAAATTGCCCTAGTAAGGAAAAATGGATTCATGCAATGAAAGAGGAAATGGAGTCAATGAAATCAAACCAAGTCTCGGAACTAGTTGATCTTCCAAAAGGACGCAGAGCTATTAGGAACAAGTGGGTTCTCAAAATAAAGCGAAAGACTGATGGCTCGATAGAAAGGCATAAAGCTCGCCTTGTGGCGAATGGGTATAATCAACAGGAATGAATTAATTATGAATAAGGGTGAGCGGTTCCAGGTTCCGATTCTGTTCCGTCTGGAACCTGGAACCTACCCTCGGGTATAGGTTCCTCAAAATGAGGAACTTGGAACCTACCCGTGGGAACCGAGAACCTGGAACCTACCCTGTCACAGGTTCCAGGGTCGGTTCTAGGTTCCAACAGGTTCCTTTTTTTTTTTTTTGTTATCTTCATATTTGAACTATAACATATGCGCATGTTACCAAAAAAAAAAACTATAACGTACGCGCACGTTACCAAAAAAACTATAATGCACGCGCACATTACCAAAAAAAAAAAACTATAACATATGCGCACGTTACCAAAAAAAAAAAATATACCAAAAAAAAACTATAACGTGCATGCCCGTTACTAAAAAAAAATTTAACGTATGCGCATGTTACCAAAAAAAAACTATAATGTACGTATATACTATATGGTAACTTCCCATTGACATGTTATCTTGATACATTAACTTCGCACTACACAACAATAATAGAATATAATTAGAAATTTCAAAACAAATAGCAAACTAGAAAGTAGAAATAAAACACTACTAGAACAAGAATGTCTAGAGGTACAAGTTTTGAAAACAATTTCGATTAAACCCTTAAATGAACTCAGAAAATTCTGAAATTTGGACACATTGTATTTAAGACCTAGAGGTACAAGTTTTATGAAGAAATCATAGTCCAATTCGTTCTGGATTAAAAGATAAAATCGATTTACTTTTCCTATTCTCTACTTGCACAGTTTTTGAAATTTTTTTGGTTAAATAGGCAAATTAACTACAAAAATTACGAAATTTAAATATGTTATAGGGGAGACATGAAGAGATATTTCATTCAGAACACATTTCCAAAAGAACCTCATAAAAAATGATATAGTCCACTTATTGCAACTTACAAGATCCGAACACATCAGATTGCACAGTTTTAGAAACATTTCCGATTAAATACCCAAATGACCTTCAAAAATTATGAAATTCGACTATGTGATAGCCAAGACCATAAGGTAGATACTTTATGAAAAAATCGAAGTCAAATTCGTCCTAGATAATTAAATATGGACGGTTAAAATCCCTGTTCGTAGTACCGTAATTCCAGTTCTAACCATCTCCAAAGGACCACGATTTCACCTACCTATTCTTGTTTTTTTTTCTCTAAATTTTTTATATGTGGTACCTCAGGATGTCCTTTACAACTTTTGTTAAGAAACCGAAGTGAAAGTTCGACAAAAAGGTTGCCTTACAGTCCATGCATTCATCAAGGGTCGGTCCCAAAATCTCCAGATCCAGTCTTTCCAAAGAATAACGATTTCACCCACTTATACTTGTTTGTTTTGTCCCAAATTTGAGTATATTATACTCCAAGAAGTCCTTTACAACTTTCATTTAGAAGCCAAAGCCAAAATTCAACTAGAACATCACCTACAAGTCACTAGAACATCCAAGGTCGAGCTTTTTCTGCCCTAAGTAACCGGTTCCGGTTCCGGTTCCGAAATAGGTTCCGGTTCCGGTTCCCGTTCCGCTTGGAACCGGAACCGGAACCGGTTCCCGAGTAACCCGGGAACCACGCTTAGCCCTAATTATGAATATACATTTTCTCCTGTAGCGAGATTTACCTCGATTCGCATAATTTTGGCAATAGTGACTAGTATAGATCTTAAGTTATATTAAATGGATGTAAAGATTGATTTCCTCAATGTAGAATTAGAGGAAGAAAGCAGTTGTCAGGACAATGGTATATACGTTTTTCATAATGCCATAATGGCATATGACTTTACAATGATAGATGATGATCATTGTATATATATCAAAGGATCCAAATATCAATTTGTGATCATATCATTATATGTTGATGATATATTAATTGCCGGAAGAAATATGAAGTTTGTTAATATTGTGAAGAATTGGTTATCTTCCAACTTTGAGATGAAAGACATGGGTGATGTTGCATATATTCTTGGAGTTAAGATTTCAAGATTGTAAACCCATAAACACTCCTATTACAAAAGGTGAAGGATTGAGCCATAAACTGTGTCTAAGGACTTCACAAGAGAATGAACAAATGAAACATGTTTCCTTATGCTAGTGCTGTTGAAAGCTTGAAATACACAATGATGTGTACAAGACCTGACATATGTTTTGCAGTTGGAATGATGAGTAGATACCAATCCAATCCAGGTCCAACACAATGGAAAGCCATTAAAAGAATACTAAGATATCTAAAGGGAACTGCTGATTGTACGCTGAGTTATTAAGGAAAGGATCTACGACTCTAAAGCTATTCTGATGTTGATTGGGGAGGAGATTTAAATGAAAGGAAATCTACCTCTGGATTTGTTTTCTTACCGAATAATGACACCATATGTTGAAGTAGTAAGAAACAAGCGTGTATAACCTTGTCCACGATGAAGGTTGAGTTCGTGGCATTATCAGCAGTAATATGAGAAGATGTTTTGGCTTAAGAGATTTTTTTTGGTCATTTAGGTGTTATTGAAAGTGCTGCAGATTTATTGTTGGTTAACTGTGATAGCCAAGCAGCAAAAGTGTACACCAAAGATCCAAAATATCATGGCAAGACTGAACACATAGATACCAAGTATAATTTCGTAAAGGATATGGTTGCACGAAAAGATGTGAACTTAGAGTATATATTACGTATAGAATGATAGCAGATCCTATGACAAAACCAATACCTAGAGATGTGTTTTGTGGCCATATGGAATCTCTAGGATTGCGTAGAGGTTAATGTACTGAATATTGTAATTTCTCTAAGTGTTCACATTTGATGAATTTGTGTTTTCGTCATTAATGCCTATAAATCTTTGTATGATCTTTATGCATCTTAATGCTCAGTGCATTAATTTAAGTTAAGAAAGTATGTCGGGCAGATAAAAGATTAGCCCACTCACACGGATAATCGCATCTATTTACTGCGTGATAAATAGAGATGAGACAGTTTTAAACTTATTATCTAGTTGATAATCGAGAGCTCAAGCTTAAAATACTTATGTCGCCTTAACTAAGTGTTAAGATGAGGACATGATACTTATTATGTCCGAAAGTAAAATAACTCACATATTTTACTTTATCTGTCTAAGATGTTAGATGTGAGTTCTGATGAATTTTGTGAATAAGTAGATACGTGAACTCAAGTTAGACATTGGGTATGTCTTAACTATCATATGTACGGTATTGAAAGGTGTAGATATACGCTCCATGGGAAATGAGTTAATACCGTAATACGTATTTCATACTACGTATGCATGAGATGATCAATAAGAGTGGCAAAAAATTTGATCTCAACTTTTATGACGTGTGAGACTCATGAGGAAAAGAGTACCTCAATTTTTAGTCCCCTTATGACTCTTATTTATTATCAAGATTTCTATTTAGTGTTTGCTATCTTAGGATATTGCCAATGGTCATGAGTTTGATTCGATCTAATGGGACGTTTCTAGAAAAGCAAGCTGAACTGAAATTGAGAGTTTGAAGGAAAGAGGAAGATCGATTTTGGAGAATCACATTGTGGTTTTGTATTCACTGGTCGACCAATTATGACGGTCTTTGTGATAATTATAATTGTGAATATAATATATATATATCATTGTTTAAAAGAGATCAAGAGAGATATAAATGTGATCGATCGATCTAGAGTACGCATACTAAATCTACTCGAGTGAGACGCCCATTATGAGTGTTATATATTCCTAACAGAGATGTATAAAGAACAGCCTCTCAAAGTATGCTTAGTCACACGGATTATTCACCGGTATGAATGTTGAAGAGAGGTAAAGAGAATATTGTTCGGCCCACCATGTGCGAGTGGGAGATGAAGGTTTTATTAGCGATGGGCTTAAGGCCCGTCCGCTCAAGTTGGGCCTAAAAAGCCCGGCCCACGAGAATAGGGACCGTGGATGGAGGGACGTAATAAAAGGGAGGAGAGAGAAAGAGAGAAGACACCTTTTGGAAATTAAACGTATGTACGTCTTCTCCCGCACGTGCTCTCTCTCTCTCTCCAAAAAGAAAAGGAAAAATAGTAAGGCTCCGGCAACTTTTTCCTTCCCTTCAAGGTGTCATCAAATCGAACAGGGCCAAGTTTCTCTTCCTCTATCGGCGTCGGTGTTTAATATGTGGCTAATAGGGTACGCTCGAATCCGTGGTATGCTTTACGATCGGTGATACGTGATTTTCCCGGGCTTCGTCTTCCGCATTACTTTAGGGGTTTGATTTAGTGTCGAATCCAATTTTCGGGGATCTGTTAATCCCAACAGTGGCAAAATCCTCATTCGCGTGAGCTTTTACTATGGAGATTACGACACCCTCAGCTTGCCGCCAACTTTCGACCTTTTGCTTGATGGGAACCATTGGGCGACTGTCAATACATCGACTGCGGAGGCTGTACTCAACGGCCTGTCTTCCGAGGCTATTTACACAATAAAATCTAATGCGACAAGCGTATGCGTCGCGTGTCACACAGACGCTGCCAAATCATTTGCCCTTTATAAACTCCATCGAGATAAGGAGCTTGCTAAGTTCCATGTACAGCTACGTCAACTCAGATCGAGCTTTGCTGTTGGCCATGCAAGGCGCTACTACGGCAAATGATACTCCTATCAGGTGATGGGTTCACCGATTTTCTATAAATTCTCCAATTATTTACTCGATATTTCTTTCAGATTTTTCTATGGACTGTACATTATCATCGACGGTTCAATTTGCTTGTGCAGTCTATGTTCTTTTCATGGTTGTAAGCATTATTCGATTCGTCTAATTCTAGTGAAGTCTGGACAAAATTTATGAAAAACTCAGACTGTGCTGATTAATGCGCTTCAAACGCTCCTGTTTGATTCAGGCATCCAGACGATGTTTATGATCGCATATGGGATCCTGCACTCGGATCCCTATCATTTCATTTTGGATAGAATACTACATTAAATGATACTGGTTCAGTTGCTGTCAAAGTCGAGGACAATCCGCCAGAAGCGGTTTTTCAGAATGCAGTGACGAAGACATTGCCCACGGGTGGTCCCCTTCGGGCATACATAATATTAGGCTCCTCTAGCCTCGGCCTCACCGAGGCTCCAGTCTACTTGACTGCCTACTTCTCCGAAGTAGCACGGTTCGGCTTGAATCAGACACGGTCCTTCCAGATGTACGTGAACAACAACCCAGTCTCGAATCCCATCGTCCCACCTTATGGAAGCGCAGCAGAATTCTATCTTGCTAACACAACGGCATCCTTGAACACCAACTTCACTCTCAAGCCGACTGCAGATTCGACGCTTTTCCCTCTGATCAACGCGCTTGAGATTTATACCATCAGCGATCCACTCGCTGCTGGAACCAACACCAAAGACAGTATGGTAGCTTTCGAACCACTGATGAGTACAGATTTTCCTGCTTTGCAGGTACTTGTTATGCAACCTTCATCTCGAACGCTTGTTTGAACCGAGACCGCGACACATAAACTAGCTCATACCCAAGACAGTAATGGACTAATTTTATCTACTTGTGGAGTGGAGGGATTATCTACGCTACAAAGCAGATTCAGTGTACTGCAGCAGTGGACTGGGGACCCGTGTCTACCATCGGCATACGCCTGGGATTGGGTTAGTTGCAGCACCGACGACAGCCCTCGTGTAAGAGCATTGTGAGTACAACAAGCCTTTGTGTTTCGAATTTTCGAGAATGATGACTTTAGTAATCTGAACAAAAACATATGTACCAAAGTTGAGGAATCACTTATACACAGTCTCTTGGTGGGTTTGGCCTCTTTGTTACACTTCCAGACTTCAGTGTCATGGATGCACTTCAGACAATGTAAGTTCACGACCCCATGATGTGGAACTAACTAGTTTTGGGTGGCTATAGTAAACATGGAGGCTTCATTTTCTCGGTTTCAAATCTGCAGCAACGTGCATAACAACAGCTTGGATGGCCCTATTCCTGATTTTCTTGGTACATTACCCGATCTGCAACTTAAGTGAGTCCATCATTTCTCTACCAGAGCACTCCTTTTCTCCTATGCATTTGCCTTATCCAAAGTGAATTTGCACCCTCTCCATTTCTTATTCCCTTGCAGGAACTTAGCAGACAACAGGTTCAGCGGAACTGTACCTTCTTCCATATCGAATAACAGCAAGTTGAAGCTAATGTAAGTAGCCCTTAAAGTGACATATATTACGTGGCATCACATAGCCTTGCAGATCAATCTGAGTGGTCTTTTGTATTAAAAATTTTAGGATCACATGTTAAACGAGCTCGCTTTAGTGCGTGCTACCGCATCAAGTAATACAGTATACCTCATAATATATCCATCGTCAGTCCTCTTCCTTGACTAACTTGAACTAATTTAATGGTACAGAGTAACTGACAACTGCCTCAATGGCGTGGCATGCAAAGCCACAGCTCCCTCTTCATCAGTTGGCAACAGGATTCTGCTTGAATTGGCGATCATGGTCCAAGTTATTATTTCTTTTCACTAGACCTGGTGATGCTTAAATGGGATGTCCTATACATTGAGCTGGAAACAGCGAGCCTCACCAAAGTTTTTCTTATTTATCAGAATCTGTAACTGAACGTTCTTCAAGCCACTATTGCTTCTTGTCAACAGTGGGCATATTTTTGCATCATTATCAGAACATGAACGTCTTCATTCTCAGAGTGCTTGTGTAAAAAGTTTGAACATCATAACAATGCAAAACACGGTTATCTTCCTTTAAGAAGATGACCGCAACACTATGATGCGTGGACAGTGATGATTTACATGATGTGTAATTGCTGGAATAATTAAACCCTGTCAACTGCATTATTTGGATGATTTCTTGTAAATCCTTTCACAATAACCTGTCCGATAGGACTAAGCATCAGTAGAAATCCATGCACTTTTCCTGAGATTCGACAAGTCTTGCAAACTTGTCGCGTCATGATAACAAATTCAGTTCTCAACATCAGCACAAACAGAGACGATGTAAGAATTCTTCCGGACTAGTGCATGAACTCAGAATATGCTGCATGTTCTTCATCTTCTTGACAAAGTTTTACACCAACAACTTGCTCTTACTTTCCTATTACTAGACATCTTAACCGGGTTTCGCCAATACTTTCAGGTCATGTTTTCTCTGACCTAATCATAGGAAACTCTTTCAGGTCAAGCCTTTGATCAGTTGTTACAAAGCTCAGAAGACCGTACACTGTAAATGTGATCGTAGAGGTCCTGTGCAGCCATTAAGGGCACCCGAAAGGGGAAGTTCTTGCATGAACCCTGCACAATCACATGGTGTTTGATCATGCGAAACCCATATGCGACAATCATTGTCAGCTGCGATTATCTTGCCCGACCCTATCCAATTAAAAGCAACTAAGTGGAACCAATTAAACCTTTTTTTTTTCAACTCGTGAAAATCGAAACACAAAGGGATGTTGGAGTATTGGACTTAGAAGTTAGAACCCAATTGAAGGCCCAATGGGCCAAACAGCTCTCTTGCCTTAATCACACGAGTTAAAAAAGGTAATGATGAAAAGGAAAATGCTTCTTGGGGCATCCGAGCGGGTCCCACCACACACGATCCAACATCGGCAGGCAAAAACACATGCTGCAGAGAAAGGCATCGAGCGGTGTGATGTCCCCCACGACCGTCCAAACCCGGGCCCCACGACCACCTACACATGACTTGATTCTCAAAACAACTAAGGAGGCAGAAGAACGTGAGCACGAACGTGGGGGTGCGCGCGGAGTCGTCGGAGTTGGGTCAATATCGTGTTTGGATCTTTGCCTCTTTCTGCCGACTCCCCAAGTGCAATTTCCACAAGCACTTGCTCCCAATTCGTTTTCAAGCAGCGTGTAAAAGATTGCCAGTTGCTAATTGCCACCCCATTAGGGTGATTAAAGTGTTGGAAACGCGCAAAAAAAGTCCAATGCCTTCAATTGAAGATCACCAAAAGGAAGCTCAAATTTAAATTCATTAATATATCCAATTGAATCAATTTTCACTTAAAAGATTAAGCAATGAATCATAAGCTAATTAGAATTATGTTAACTATTCAACACTACATCAATCTTGTGATGTGAAATTTATTTGATACAACTCACTCATATGTACATCATGACATGATGGGCAAACTACATTATTTTGTTTGAGAGGACACTACTTAGATACAAGTCAAATTTGACAACTTGTGGTTGCGTTTTGATAAACCCGCTCCATATCTTTCGTAATCAAAGAACCTCATTTGTCGGGGTTGAGTGAAAAACGAGTGGAACCATATCTTGCCCAAAACGTAGGGCAGGCGTCCAATTCGAAAGGCCGGCGTGCGAGGCGTGGTGCCATCTTAGAAACGCGTGTGGTCACAGGTCTCTCCAACGTCTGGATGGGTTCATTCAAGACTATGGATGCTTGACGACTAAGGGGACGTACCGAATATATTCTTGGTTTTCGTTTCTTTGTCATTGTCAATGTGACAAAGAAACTTGATGTTATACGGCTAAATTGTCATCCATGAAAAGAGGCTTGAGCATCAAAAGCGCCACAAAGCACCAGAAGCCATCTTATGAGTTGTTACATCAGATTCTAAAATTAACAATAATTAATAGTCATGGCCATTAAGCAACCCTTGTGTTCTAAAAGTTTGTGCGGAATCAAAATCTTTCATCTGCTAGAAGAATTTGGTCTTTCCCAAAAAAAAGAAAAATTTTGGAATTTTATCTCACAAGATTCTTTTGCTAGTGTCTCGATCATATTTAATTACCGTTAATACACGCAAATAAAATAGTATATTGAACTTTAAAAAATTCCAATTTGAAAGAAATGTCTACCATCAAAGGAGGCTTGGGGAAGATGTTTACTTCAATGGGTCGATGTCAGCTAAAAATTATAGCGGCCACATCTTGGAGTAATTATCTTGGTGTAGTCAATTTTGAGCATTTATGTATTGCCCTCCACATGCAAACTCCTTGTGATTGGGATGGCTGATGATGGTACTCTTTGATTCCAAAGGGAACAGCCAAAAAAAAAAACTAAATATTTATTAAATTGATACCTAGTCTTATGTCTTGTCATGTAATAATTCTCCACAGTAATAACATTTCAGATTTTTATTAGACCGGCGATTAATATAAAGAAATATACATTTACCGTGTACTTGGTATTACTTTTAGGAAAGAATCCAATTCTTCAATTGTAATGAGCCATTCTATCGGTATCTTAATATCATCAAATCTAGAAAAAGAAAGAAAAGAAAGGAGTGGTACAAAAAGTATTTCGGCTTTATATGAAAAATAAAAGGGAAATCATTGATCTAATTTCCAAAAGGAAAAAAATAAAATAAATGGAACCCCGTGACCCGTTGAAACCAATTTCGGACAAGGATGAATTAAAAAAATATTTGTTTTTTTCTTTTGGGGGCCCAAAAGGACAAGATTATTAAATATATACATACATAGATACTTGCCACGTTATTGTCTTTTTACTACAGATTTCTTTTGTTTGTTTCTATAGACAAAAATCTCACGCCTACGACACGAAGATAGTGGGAGAGTAGTTAGGTGGGACCCGCGCGAATGGCCCGCCAAAATCTAAAGATCGGATCCGCGCGAAAGAAGCGCCATCCAACGGTCGAGAGGGAAGGAGCTCCTCATTCGTACGCACCAATCCAACGACAACTTCCCAAATTCCAAAGTACGACCCCCTTTCTGGCCCAAAAAAACAGAAAAGTTGGACCACTTTTTTTTTATTAATTCTCCTTTAAAAAAAATAAAATCACTTTTTCAATAACCCATTTCATGTGCGTTGAATAACACTCGATTTATAAAAAAGTGGCACGTTACCTCCAAAATATAATTTTCACTCTTATCAAATTCCCCTAATGCCGGGTGACCCAAATCCCTTGCTCCTCTTGCAGGTTTGATGACGACAAGATATCGAAGTAGGACCCTTTTCTGGCCCCAAAAAAGAAAAGTTGGACCACTTTTTTTTTTTATTATTAATTCTCCTTTAAAAAATATTAAAATCACATTTTCAATAACCCATTTCATGTGCGTTGAATAACACTCGATTTTATAAAAAAGTGGCACGTTACCTCCAAAATTATAATGACTCAATTCATAATCTAATTTTCGCTCTTATCAAATTCCCCTAATGCCGGGAGACCCAAACCCCTTGCTCCTCTTTACCATTGGGTTGCAGGTTTGGTGACGACAAGATATCAATACGACAAATCATCTATCGACTCTATCAAAATTTAGGCATATGTTTGATATAAACACGATTTTATTGTAGTTGTTTTGTGCTACAATTGTATTTTGAAACTTTTTCACTTGTTAAGAGGTTCTCAACTCGTGATAGTTTGCGAGCCGCCAATGGAATATGAATTAAGTGATCTCAAGCCTTCGAGTTGGAAATCAGCCCTCGATACCTTAGCCAATCAGATCAATCTGCGAGCTTGATGATCCGATGTTTTTATCGATGTCTAAATCGATGAAACTAAGAATTGACCATCAACGCGCCTTGCGATTAATCTGGACGGATTTCAAATTTAGAAATCCGAATTGATAACCTAACCTATGAAATTGGCTCTAGTGCCAGGAATTATGAGCCCTAGACCGGCATTAATGGCATGAAACAAAGATACTTTTTAAGTTCCGTCTGGGATGAGTCTAGGCAGAAGGGACAAAGATACACCGGATTTAACAGGAGTCGCTGTTTTTCCCCGCTTTTATCACAGAGGGGAAACATCGGCAGGACAACGGTGTCTCCACGACATTGCATGTAATTAGTCTAATCACAGCCGACCCATCACATGCACGGTGCGCCCCCTAGTTTGAGATTAACGTGATGATTCGTGATAGGGTCGGCTCTGGTGGCTGCAGGGAGCCATGGTCCCACTTCGAGAAAACTGATCCAATGATGCGACATGAACAGGTAGATAGCAAGAGAGAAGTGTTAAAAGCACTTACATAACGAACCACTAATTATCTAATAATTTAAACTTCCCAAATAATCAATAGTAATAATCTCACAAAGTTTGTATCGGAGTCAAACCACGACTTCATTTAATAATCTATGTTTTTAAAAGAATTGATGATGATCCCACAAAATTTCATAAAAGACCATTGTAGAAATTAAGTTTAATGAGGGATTAAAGAAGAAAATCAATTTACGTGGGTTTACCTTATTATGAGGGAGGGGTTAGTGGAGAAATTGAATTTAAAAAGGGATTAGTGAAGAAAATTGATTTACATGGAATTAGCCTAATTGACATTTGTGTTGCTTAGTGACTAAATTCGTGAAAGGGCATTGACTAGAATGTCACAAGCAATTTCTTATTAGGTTAATACTTGAAAAATCCAAAACTAGTATACCCATGACAAATATACCTTAGACTAACTTTTTTACCATAAAAAAACCTTAAACTTGTATATTCGTGATAAATTTATCCCAAATTAATTTTTTAACTACCAGAAATCCCAAACTTATACACTTATAACAATTTTACCCTATGTTAGCTTCCGTCAAATTTAAACATTAAATTTGTTGACCTTTGTGATGCATGATGACGTAGTATGGTGAGTAGCAAGTCCACGTGGAAATCCATAGGGTAAACATCACAAGAAATATCAAACTGTTATGCCTATAACAAATTTAACAATATTTTTGTGATAAATTTAATTGTACACCTATAACAAATTTGGGATTTTTCGTGGTATTGACCCTATGAATTTTCAAGTGGACTAGCCACATCAATATAACATGTTGCCATATGTCATCCACATCAGCAAATTTAGTAGAAGTCATAGAGGGCAAATTTATCATAAGTGTACACATTTGGAGTTTTTATGGTTAAAAAAATTAGTTTTTTGTTAATTTATCACAGATGTACAAATTTGAGATTTTGTGGTAAAAAAAAAATTGTTTATAGTAGATTTGTCATAAATGTACTAATTTAGAATTTTTTGTGGTTAAAAAATTAATTTAAAGTGTATATGTCATATATGTACCACGTTGGAGTTTTTCGGGGATGTTAATAATTTTTCGTTTAACAACAATGGCTATTTAGTCTTTTTTTCAATGTGAATAAATAAGTAAATGGATGTGGCTATTGATGCAAGTATAGGTTCCTTGGGTGACTTGACTAAATTAATTCAAGTCAAATAATATTGTTAGAGATATTTGGAATATTTCTTATATCTTTCGTGATCATGCTTATATCTTGGAGATTCTATATATCCTCAATTGTGCATATCTTGATTGACCAAACCTAATTCATGATCACCTTAGATAGTCATCTAATAGAGTATATGAATAGACTCATGCACACTTCATTAGCTTCATCCGATATACTTAAATTCCTAAATTTTCAATCCCCCACATTTCTTTATCTCACCGACCAAATTGGATATTGGCCAATAGAAAATGGACTATATTTAACATTTCCCCAACTAAAAAAAAAAAAAAGAAGGAAAAGGGCGCCGAATGCGTGTAGATTTTGAGTCAACGCCGTTTGTCTCACCGGCGTAAACAAGGACGGCACGGGATCTACCTATGGCTATAAAGAAAAGACTAAAAGATTGCTAAAATGTCCAATTTATACACACTAATAAAGGTATCCTATGTCCATGTCACCAGGGCTAGCAGAAGAAAGAAGGCTTCATTTATTCTTTGAAAAATGAATAATTTAAAAATAATTTTCTAAAATAATCATTTATATTGCTTAAAATAATTAATTGATAAAAATATCTTCACTAGCGCTTAGCGGCGACAATTTATATCTAAATATTTTCATAAATGATGAATTTTTTTATTCATTCATATTATCAAAGATAAGAGAGATTATTTTAGGAAAATATTTTTAATTTATTCATTCTTTCGACAAACGAACATACCCAATTTGTTTTTTTTTTTTTTTTTTTTGTGTTTTTCTATGCCCCACCCCTTTCCCTAAAAAAAGGGCCGAGCACGTGCGGGCGCGGCGATCGCGGGGACGTGCAGCGGATCGAGCCATGTAAAAGAACCATGTGCGGGTTCATCGAGAGGGAACGTGCCCTTCTTTTCTAACATCTCTCCCATTAAAAAAATCAGGTGAGGTCTTCTCTGCACCGTCAAACTCCAAATGACTCTTGTTGGCAACCACCCTTTCCTTCCGCTAAAAGTCGTATAATTTCCTCGTACGTATCCACGTCAGATCAGTGACCCCGAAAACGCAATAAAATACGTGTAATTCGAGATCATGTTAACAAGAATCGTTCGTGGAATTATTAAGCATACTTACATAGGAATCGATTTTGTTTTTGAGGTATTGATCGAATAGGTCGTAAAACCAATCATGACAATCAATTTATAATAGTTGTGAATCATATTTATATCGCGTGACATTTTGAATATGGGTTGGTTGAGCTTGAGACTCTCTTCCCTTTTTTTGCCATAAACCCAAAATCTTTTTTGTGGTTGAGCTTGAGAATTCACTTATTGAAATTGAATGGCTCAACACGGAAGCAAGAAAAATTTGGATCGGATTCAGCCGGTATGGGGGATGTCGAGTGCTAATTAACATCTTTTATTATAGTGGGCTTGGTTCCTTTGACAATTTCAATCGTATGAGCTCTTTCAGTTTAGCAAAAGAAGATGTGCCGCCCCCTTCACGACTCTCTTAATTAATTCAAAATTACTATCTTTAATTTTCTTTCTATATATTTATTGGTTTCTCATTAATTTTGAAAAGTGTCGTCATTTACTTCAATTCCTCTAATTAAATTAAAAATGCAAAAATAGCACTTGATTGTCTTGCATAAGGCAATGACAAGTGGAGGCAGATACAGACATGCGTTCTTCACACGAAATTCTTGAATAGAAGTTAGCTTGATATAAAATTTTCCTTATGGACCATAGCTTAATTATATGAAATATAAAAAAAGGGCATAGATACTAGGATACGAATTATTCCTTATTTTATGCTAAAAGATGAAATAGAGGACACTCGATGAGCTAGACAGAGCTGAGAATAACAAGGACATAAACTTTGTGTTTATCAATTGGAAATTTGGTGGAAACCAAAAGAACAAAAACAGAGAGAGAGAGAAGGAAAATATTCAAGAAATCATGTCTTTATTCGCGCACCTCGAGGATGATACTGTGCTGATGCCCTTTCGCGCCATCGTGCTGCATGCAAAGTGCCTTTTCCTGTGCACGAGTCGATGGCATTTGCTTTTTCAAAGAACTATATGAAATGATGGTGTCTTTGACCAAAAATAGTCTATGAGTATCGTCGAATACAAAAGGTTTTGCATTTCCCCATAAATAACTGAGGGGGAATCCACTTATCGGGAACCGACCCTATGATCCCGACTCCAATCTTTTTGCAAATCAAGAATCGAACTGGTTGATTTCGAAATTGCCGATTCTTGAATCGACCGGTTTCAGTCCGCTTCCAAGACCATTACATATTCTTTGGTAAAAAAAAACCAAATCTTATAATTAAATATGCAAGCTGCAACATTCCATTACAAAGATACTTAGGGTGCGTTTGTTTGTGTTTTTTGTTTAAAAATTGTTCAGGGGAACGAAAAAATAAAAAATATTTTCGTTCGGAAACAATTTTTGAACAAAAAACGCGTTTGGTAAATTTGTTCCGAATACAAAATAAAAGAAACATGTTTGGTAAATTTGGATAATTTTTTTATTTCTTTTTTTATTTTTTCTATTTTTTTCTTATTTTTCCTTTTTTATTTTTTTTTTTCTTCTTTTGGCCGGTCGCCGCCTCGGCCATGGCCGGCGAGGGTCGGCCTCGCCTTGATCCGGCGAGGCGCGGCCTCGCGGCCACCGCGCGCAGACGCTGACCGCCAGATCCGGCGAGGCCGAGGCTCGCCGGCCGGCCGGGCGAGCTTGGCCTCGCCGGATCCGGGCGAGATCGAGCTCGCCTGAGCTCGCGCCGGCCCAGGCGAGGTCGGCCTCGCGGATCCGGGCGAGCTCGAGCTCGCCCGGCCATGGCGAGGCCGACCTCGCCTAGCTACGGCGAGCCTCGGCCTCGCCGGGGGCTGGCGAGCCTTGCCGTGGCTGGGCAAGGCCGCCGGCCCTTGTCGGCCGATCACCGGCCATGGCCGAGGCCGCGACCGGCCAAAAAAAAAGAACAAGAAAATAAGAGAAAAAAGAAATTAAAAAAAGTGTTTCGCAAATGTGTTTTTTAAATAAGAAACACAAATTTTGTGTTTCTTATTTCTATTTCTTTTTGTTCCTGGGAACAAAAAGAACAAAAAAACAGAAAAAGTGTTTAAAAACAAAAAAAAAAAAAAAAACACACACACAAACAAACGCTGCCTTATTGGTGAAGTTGTTATGGTGTGGCTTCTTCATGTTGTTGTGGTTTCTTCATGTTGAAAGCCATTTTTTTTTTTAATGTGCCAATGATTCGATCTAGCTCACCTTATGGGAGCACAGCACCGACTATACTTTGGGATAAACTAATCCAACAACATATCAATCGGGACCTTATGCTTAAGTCACGGAAGTGCTGGGAGTTATGGTGGACTTTGGGAGTCGAACCCCTGACCTAGTGGTCAGGAGGCTAGACCTCAACAAATGCAGCCATGCGTGGGTGGGTTTTTAATTTTTAATGAACATTAAAAAAACAAATTTCTTTCTAATGGAGATTTGAAAATCAGTTCAACATAGGAATTGGATTGGTTGAACCGGTTTCTAATTAGAACTAGATGTTCTAGTCTTACAATCAAGAATCGAATTAGTACCAACCAATTTTGATTCATAGAATTGAGAACCAAATCGATTCTCCCTAGAACTAGCCTTTCACTAGTTGCTTTGGTTAAATTTCCAGATAGAATGAGACCTGTTGCTCACCCTTGAATTGAGTGTTCCTTTATCATCTTAATTTTTGCCATGCATACACGATAACTTGCAATCTTGTAAGTGTGATTTAAAGTGAAATTGATTTCAACAAGTCATTCTTCCGAAATGGAGACGTTTATAGTCATGGTTGGTTTCTTGCAAAGATGAATTTCACTTCACTAAGAAACAGAAAACTTTAAAGAGAAAATGCATTAAAAAAAATGGAAATCTCATCAACGTGCAAGGGTCAAAACTGAGCACAATGAGGAAACAAAACCGCAGGACTTTTTTGTTTTCTTCTTTCCTCGTGGTTTTAATTTTGTACTTCTATTAGCCAGGTTTTGGACAATATTCACGCTACAAAACGTTAAGCACAAATGCGGAAGAATTTAATTCTGAACTCCAAAATCTCGAAAACTTGGGATAGAATAGCTTTTGTCTTCCCGTCTTTTGTTTCGATTGACATACGATAATACCAGATAGAATAGATTTTATCATCTCCCACGTGTTGAGACATGCAAAATCTAGATATGTGAGGACATTGTTTAGATATAATCTTGATGTAAAGAAATACCCCACCTAGAAGAAGGGCATAATTAGGATATTGCACAACCAAGATCAATGCTGCCTTGCCACCCCCATCACTGCCTCCAACGACAGCATCGCCGGGTACCGCATGAGAGACACCACCATGAAGGCCGGTTTATGCTAAAAGATGAAATAGAGGACACTCGATGAGCTGGACAGAGCTGAGAATAACAAGGATATAAACTTTGTGTTTATCAATTGGAAATTTGGTAGAAACCAAAAGAAAAAAGAAGAAGAAGGAAAATATTCAAGAAATCCCGTCGCTATAGGCGCATCTCGAGGATATGACCTTCCGGGCCATCGTGTTGCATGCAAAGTGCCTTTTCCTGTGCATGAGTCGATGCCACATGCTTTTTCAAAGCACTATATAAAATGATGGAGTCTTTGACCAAAAATTAGTCTATGAATATCGTCGAATACAAAAGGTTTTGCATTTCCCCAGAAATAGTTGAGGGGGAATCCGCCTACCGGGAGCCGTGATCCCGACTCCAATCTTTTTGCAAATTAAGAATCGAACCGGTTGGTTTCGGAACTGCTGGTTCTTGAATCGACCGGTTTCGGTCCATTTCCAAGGCCATTACATATTCTTTGGTAACAAAACCAAATCTTATAATTAAATATGCAGGCTGCAACGTTTCATTACAAAAATACTCATTGGCAATATTGTTATGTTGTGGTTTCTTCATGTTGAAGACCACATTTTTAATTCTTAATGAATATTAAAAAAAAAAAAAAAGTCTTTCTAATGGAGGTTTCAAAATTGGTGCAACTTAGGAATCGAATTGGTTGAACCGGTTTCAAATTAGAACCAGGGATTCCAATCTTGCAATCAAGAACCGAATCAGTACTAGCCAATTTAAATTCGTAGAATCGAGAACCCAATTGATTCTCCCTAGAACTAGCCTTGGACTAGTCTATTTGGTTAAATTTCCAAATCAGATTAGACCTATTGCTAACCCTTGAATTGAGCGTTCCTTTATTGTCTTAATTTTTTGCCACGCGTATATGATAACTTACAATCTTGTAAGTGTGATTTAAAGTGAAATTGATTTCGACAAGTTATTCTTCCGAAATGGACACGTTTATAGTCGTCGTTGATTTCTTTCAAAGATTAATTTCACTTCCCTAAGAAACAGAAAACTTCAAAGAAAAAATGCACTCAAAAGTGGAAATCTCGTCAACGTGCAGAAGACAAAGCTGAGAACAATGAGGAAACAAAACTGCAGGTCGTTTTGGTTTTCTTCTTTCCTCGTGGTTTTAATTTTGTATAATGCTTTTCTATTAGCCAGGTTTTGGACAACATTCGCACTACAAAACGTTAAGCACAAATGCGGAAGATCTTAATTCTGAACTCCGAAATCTTGAAATTTGGGACAAAATAGCTTTTGTCTTCCCATCAATTTGGTTCGATTGACATACCATAACTCTAGATAGAATAGATTTTACCTTCTCCCGTGTGTTGAGAGGAGGCAAAATCTGGACATGTGAGGATATTTTTAGATGCAGTCTTGATATGAAAATAAAATAAAAAAATACCCCACCTAGAAAGAGGGTATAGTTAGGATATTGCACAACCAAGACCGATGCTGCCTCACTAGGTGCCGCATGAGAAACACCACCATGAAGGCCGGTCCTCGCCCACTTCCACCCTCAACTACTATCGCGACCTTTGCATTCCATCATCGATTGCCAACGACGAGTCAACTCTTTGATTTCCACTTGAAAGGTTGGGGTCGTCCGTCGTCGTCATCGTCGAGCCTGAGCTCGGCTGGCACAATGGAGACTTGGATCTCAAAAATTTGAGGTTGACCAAGCCATGGATCCAAGATCTAGGGCTTCGATTGAGCGCCACCGAGCCCGAGACGCCGTGCCCACACTCCTTCTCGGCTCGGGCTCGTGTGATACCGTGTCTCCTTTCCCTTAGCGACAGTGTTGCCGCCCCGCCTGTAATACTAGTTGCCGATGTCATGGTCCATTGGAGGCTGTTGATGCCACGGTCCGTTGCCTGTCTACGCCATGGTCCAATAGATAATATCTATTGATATTCCATAGCATTTTCGGACATCTACCAAGTACTATATTACCTATAATAAATTTCCTCTTACTTTTATTTAATACAATCTTATCTTATCTAAAAAAAAGTCAAGACGATCAAATGCAATCTCCTCCGTTGATATGTACATTTACATACTAAACTAGGTGATCATTTTACACACACAACTCCATTATGACAAAAGAGTTCAATAATACCAATGGCTTTACTAGTTGTTTATGTAAATTGCTGGGGAGCATGAGCATCTCTATCGATGTGATGACAAGATGGATCTCGTACAAATATTTCTTGGCGTGATCATGGGGAACTTTCTTGGTTCAGTCTTACCCGATAGATCTAACCTAATTATAGTGCTAATCTATCTCGATTAACATGATCCTGACGACCCATGAGAGGCAATAATGTTCATAATCTATTGCACTAGTCAATATCTGGCTAGAAAGGGGCCCGCGTCAGCAAGCATGCAACACCCCCCGTACACGCACATGCACACGTGTGTGGTCATGGCAACTTGGGCAACTGGCGAGAGGACAAACCGCCCAAATTTTTGACAATTTACCCCGTCGCAATCAAGGCATCATGTGTATAAATTTTCAAATTTTCGAAAGGAGAAAGGAAAGAACTACGAGCATATAAATAGATTATTGGTTCTTCCCCTTTCCGCTGGCCGAATTCCCACGCCTCTTACCATCTTAAAGTCAAATACGTACTTCTTTCGCCAGTCCCCGCCCGGTAGACACCAACGAGTGGCTGGCTCGCCAAAGCGTAGAGATGATTTCATATGTGATGGTCGAATTTTCTAAAAAGAATTCTCAACCCTAGGTTTAGGATTATTTCTATCTCAAGTTTTTTTTTGCCAATCCCCATCCGGTAGACACCAACAAGGGGCCGGCTCGACAAGGCATGGAGATGACTTCATATGTGACGGCTGAATTCTCTAAGAAAGAGCTCTCAACGTGAGGTTCAGTATTAATTCAATCTCCTGCGTGTTTTTTTGTCTACAAAAAAACTCTAATTTTGAGTCTAGACAAATCTATCCTGAACTTTTTTTGTCTTAAAAAAACCAACTTAATTTAGTCCTAAATCTACCATGAACTTTTAACTCTAGTCTCAAATTTATTCATTTTGTCCAAAAATCACTGTTAGTCGTTCCTAATTTTCTTATGAAAGAATGATTTCACTCTAGAGATAATTTTCCACTTCACCTTGTTGATATGGATTTGTTACTGATGTGAAAATATCACATCTAAGTAGTTAATGTCAATTTTTGAACAAAAGGTTAACAGAGGTAGATTCAAAACTAGGTTGAAAGTAAGTGATTTTTTTCTAAGACAAACAAAAAGTTAAAAGCATGTATGGGACTAGCATTAAAGTTGGTAATATTTTTAGACAAAAAATAGTATTGGGCAAATTTGGGACTAGACCTATAGTTTGAGTTTTTTTTTTTTTTTTTTTTTTTTTACCAAAAAAAAAAAAAACTAGGCACAAAATTGGGATTGAATTGATAGTTTAATTTTTTTAAGACAAAAAAGTTCAGGACAAAATTAGGATTGGACCTAAAGTTTGGGGTTTAGTAGGGAATTAGGCCTATATTTGACCTGTAAATTGCCTTATCGCAACATGAATAGCCTAAATTTGATAGGGTCAACAGGTAATTTTAGTCCGGTGAAGTTTGTTGAGGACATATACTTCATAATTCCCATTTAAAAATAACGTTAATGAAGAGTTGATTTCTCTAAGCCTCGATGCTTTGTTGACTTTTGGATAATCCCTGACTTACCTCATGCTCTCGTTACCCTTTTATTTTTCTAAATTATATTGGTTGTTATGACCTTTTATTTTTCTTTATTAGGGAGACAATGAGGAAATCGGTTGTTTTGACTTGATTTGGATAGTCAACGACACGAAATAAAAGGATCGAGCAAAAACTTTTATAACTGGGTTGTTAGGAGGATTGAGGTGGGTTTGAACATTTTCCATGACCCATTGTGTATTATAGGCTATGAAAAAAAAAATCTTGTAAAGAAGAAATCGTTAGTTTGGTGGGAAATGCAACCTGTTTTTTTGGACATTTTTGTCATGATCAGCTTACACGGTATGGCTATAGATTGATTATAGAAGCATTTATAGCAAATGGGTAACTTTGAGACCTTTTCTTTTCAAACATTTGACTCAACTTACCATCCTAAAGTGAAGACATTAAGGTTTATTGATCAACCCTTCAATGAAAAGGAAATCTCGATGGTGCTTGTTTGCACGATAAGTAGGAAGGTGCATGTGGGCAAGAGGAGAAATTGAGATACAAAGAGTAGAAAAAGTGAATTTAAAGAAAAAAAAAACCCATCTATACATAATTGTTTATGTTTGATTTCTATGATGTCCATCGAGCCCGAATGGAAAGACAAATTGATAGAAAATTTCGGGACAGAGGGTGATTAATGGTGAACTTAATTGCATAACTTGTCGAACGAAAATCATGGTAGTCGATTAAGGTGAGTTCATCATCATGGTTCAATAATGTTGCAAACTAGCAATTGTTAATTTAAATTGGATAGCTTTACAAAGCAAAGAGAATAACTAGGCAAAGAGAATAAGGGGGAAGCTTTACACGAAAGCCACACCTTGTCATGATTATGTCCAAAGTGCAATATCATGCCAAAGCATCTTTGTCCTTTGCCTTTGCAAAGAGGGGGGGATTAGGTAACTTGAAAAGCGCTTTAAGCACATATACAAAAGGGAGAATATTGGTGTAGCCGAGGCAAGGAATCGAAGGGAGCAAAGAAAATGGGTTTGGGTCTAGAAAATCACTTTGACCATGGGACCCTCCAAATGCTGGCCATTGATTCACAACATTATCTCAATTGGACCACTTTTTGCTATAGGATTACTTTTGGGTCAATTTCTGCCTTTTGTTTTTAGGTAGACAATCAAATCTCAGTGATTTTTTAAGAATAAGGACCACACCATGGGGTAATTAATTAAATAAATTACTTTAATTAATTGGTCCTTTATTTATTGTTTTATAAAAAATCTTGGCAGGTGAATTGGCCGAGGCTTTGTTGGGAAAGCAAAGGGAGCACAAAGCTGTCAAAGATCCCTCCTTTGTTAATCATTACACTTTTGGTTAATAATCATGGGTTTATACATTAATTAAATCGATGAAAGCTGTCATTTTTCTTTTTCGCGGTTGTCGTCGAAGAAAGAGCCCTCACATTAATTACAACATTAATTTACAATCAGTCAATTAATCACAACTATAGATCGTGAGGAGGGAAATCTGAGTATGATCTCCTTCTCTTGATCTTATGTTGGTTTACTGCAATTTTAGTCTTAGACCCCATAAATTAATTTCTATTCCTATGTCATGCAGCAAATAAAATCTGAATAATTTTCGCATCATAAATAAATGTCACAGATGCTCATAAGAATATATAATCTTATTAAAAAGTGAAACGAAATCAGAGCACTACGATCAATTCCCAAATTGAAATTCAAGCATGTAAACAAATTTACCGACAAATCCTAAGGGAGAAAAATCAGATTATGCACCCCGAAAATTGGATTTGCAATAAATGACAACAACATTAAAGTTCACGAAATTCCTAAATTCGATCATTGCTATGGGCCTATGGCTCGCTTGCTCTTGATGGTCCGGCTGGACCCCACACCTAAGCGCCTCCACAATCCATCCGAGCGGTCAATGTCCCGACCGAACCCGACCGGACTTAACGGTCAAGATCAGCTCGGTTTGCCTTCGACGCCACACCGTCATCCGTGCGGAAATCCTAACCGCGGGCGCACCGCGGGGATTTGTACGCGCGAAGCACCAGATCGCCGCCCGGGGGAAGCAGTTAACAGCTCTCCCCCGTCTTAAAAACGTGACGGAAGATTCGCCTTTCACTTTCCCCGAGGCGCAGAACCGGCGGACCGCAAGTGTCAGAGCCAGCGACAATAAGAGAGAGAAAGAGAGAGAAAGAGAGAACAGAGAGAGAGAGAGAGAGAGAGAGAGAGAGGGAAAGCGCGGCGGAGACGACGGCGGCCGTTGGTGGTGGTGGTGGTGGCGCGAAGGGGAGATGCAGTTAACCGAGGAGGGTGGCCCCGCCGCCGCAGCCACTGGGGAGTCGCCGGCGGTGGTGGTCGTCGGAGTGAGGATGGACGCGGCGAGCCGGGAACTGCTGACCTGGGCTCTGGTCAAGGCGGCTCAGCCCGGCGATCGCGTCGTCGCTCTGCACGTCATCGAGGATGCATCCTCCATTGGTACGGCTTCCCCCTCTGTTGCCTCTCTCTCTCTCTGTCTCTCTCTGTGAGTTTGAGTTTGCTTTGACTTCTTACGGCGGCGTGCGGTGTTTCGGAAGCAGGGACGGCGTCGTTTCTCTCTCTGGTGAAGGCGTTCGATTCCGTGCTGGCGGTTTACGAAGGTTTCTGCCACTTGAAGCAGGTACAGTTTCCATTTCCGTTCGAATTCGAGGAAAATCTTGGCCAATTTATCTGCTTGTTCTGCTTGGGGGCTCGGAAAGTGAGAGCTTGGGTTTGGGTCTCTCTGCTTTGCTTTGTGTAATGCGAAGATATCGCGGTCGCTTTGGACTGTGAGAGTGCTTTTTCACTGCTTTGGTTTACGTTGTCTTCCCCCTATTTTTGTAGGTGGATTTGAAACTTAAGGTATGTAGAGGACCGTCGGTGAGGAAAGTTTTAGTACAGGAAGCGAAATCGTACCCTTCGGCTAAGGTGGTCGTCGGAACCTCCAAGGGTAATCATACTATCCGGTCACCGGCGTCGGTTGCTAAGTACTGCGCGAGGAATTTGCCCAAGAGTTTCTGGGTTTTCGCTGTGGACAATGGCAAATTCATATTCAAGAGAGATGCAGTAACAGATGGACAATGCAGACAAGGTGTGAATTTTCCTTCACTTTCCCCTGTTATTTGCTCTTGATCTAGTGGTTGATTGGGATGCTGATGCGTTCGGTAACTTCCACGTGTCTTGAAACAGATAATAACCAGCGCCAGTGTTATGGTCCTGTGAGTCATTGGTCACTGAGCAGGAAAATATCCGATAAAGACGATCAAAGAAGTCACTGTTGTTTGCAGGAGTGTAATTTTTGTTGCGAGAAGAAAGCCTCTGAACAAAACTCTGCAAATTCGGCTGTAGAAGCTATTGGAGATAGCGACACGGGCGTTGACAATTCGATGGCTTTGGTGCCGTTTCAACCAAATGAAGCAGTTTCAAGGTCTAATTCTTCACATGGCCTCAAAAGTGGATGGATGTTCGTTCGGCGCATACTCTTAGGAGGGCAGCGTATAGAGGAATCTGGTGGCAAAAAGATGCCTGTTCAACGGGTATTGAGACGATCAACCACACATTCTTCTGCTGTAGTCCATCCAGATCAAAAGCAGAGCTGTTCTGCTCGAAATCATACTTGCAATTTGGATGGAGAGAATGGAGCAATTGTACCAGTTGGGGAGGCAGCTGCCAGTCCTCCTTCCCCTTGCAGTAGCTCTAAAGAGTTTCCTGAAGAACTTGAGGGCCTTCATGAGAAATATTCGTCTACTTGTAGATTGTTTAACTATGAGGAGCTTCTGGTGGCAACCTCTAACTTCATTCCAGGTACTTCTTTCCCAAAATACTAAAATACTGTGCAAGATTTAATGTGTTAAAATTATGAGCCGTGGATTGACCTACTTTCTTGATTTCAGAGAATATGGTTGGCAAAGGCGGTTGTAGTAAAGTCTATAGAGGATGTCTTCCTGATGGCAAGGAGCTGGCAGTGAAAATGTTGAAGCCATCTGATGGTGTAGTGAAAGATTTTGTCTCAGAGATTGATATCATTACTGATTTGCATCACAACAACATAGTATCCTTATTTGGATTCTGCTTTGAGAGCAACAAATTTGTTCTGGTCTATGATTTTGTACACAGAGGAAGCTTAGAAGAGAACCTCCATGGTATCTATCTGATCCTTCCATCGGTTACAAAATTTCACCTTAGCAACTTTTCTTGACTGCTGGCTGTGTCTTGTTTTAAGGCAATAAGAAGGATCTGCATGCATTTGGTTGGCGAGAGAGGTACAAGGTGGCTGTTGGTGTGGCTGAGGCTCTGGACTATATGCATAATGGCTGTGATCAACCAATAATCCACAAAGATGTGAAATCATCAAACATTCTTCTTTCTGATGATTTTGAGCCTCAGGTGCTGGAAGCAGACTTCTTCATTCTGTCCTATTTTGTATTATTGTCCTCGCTAATGTCTGCTTTGGCCTTTCAGTTGTCAGATTTTGGAATGGCCATTAGGGTTCCAGATCTTTCTACCCAAGTAATCAGCAATGATGTTGCAGGAACTTTTGGGTGTGTATTATGTCCTCTATCCAGCTTCAGCAGTTCCTTTGTCAGTTTTTGTGTTGCTAACATACGCTTCTATGGCAGTTATTTGGCTCCAGAATACTTCATGCACGGCAAAGTGAGTGACCTCATAGATGTTTATGCATTTGGTGTCGTAATCCTTGAGTTGATCTCTGGTAGAAGGCCAATTGATGGTGAATGTCCAAAAGGTCAGGAAAGCCTGGTTATGTGGGTAAGTTGTTATGGTCCAAATGTTGGACAAGACACGTACATACACAAGCTGCTTTGCATTAAAGTCATTATGATTGTATTATGGGAAAATATGTTTGAAGCCTTGAGTTATTACTATAAAGCATGAACGGATTGGAGCACTTTTATACTGACATTTGTATAAGCAGGCCAGTACTTTGGTACTGGAAAAATTGAACTTCCACATCAGGCCCTTATTTGATGACACATTGACATTTGTGGAATGGCATGTTGTTAATATGAACATGTGCAACATATCCTTTGCTGATTGCTGCAGCGGACAGGATATATTATATATGTGGTGCTTTTTATGAAAATGCCTGCTGGTAGCAATTATATGAGTGGAGGATTGTTTATGACATGCAGGCAAAGCCTATTTTGAAGGCTGGGAAGGTATCACAGTTGCTTGATCCAAGCTTGGACCGTGATTATGACCCTGAACAGATTGGCAGAATGGTTTTGGCGGCAACCCTTTGTATCAGACGTTCATCCAGATTTCGACCTCAAATAAGCCTTGTAAGCACGGTTATTGTTCTACGGTGACCCCCTCCTTTTCTTCAATGTATCTATGACAATTTCCTAATTGGGGTTTAAATTGATTGCAGATCCTGAAGCTCCTACAAGGTGACGAGGAAGTACGTGAGTGGGCAAGGCAACAAATTAATTCCTCAGAAGAACTTGATGAAATGGATGGGGAAGACTCTCCTGTTAGCATCCAATCACATTTGAATCTTGCATTCCAAGATTTGGGGATGATTCTCTCTCTGTTAGCAGCACGGATCAAAGCATGTCATCGGAGGATTACTTGCAAGGCAGATGGAGTCGCTCATCTAGCTTTGACTGACCAGCGGTCAAAGGACATACTCCATTGAGCATGGTTTGGTTGCTGTGTGATTTGTCTTTGTAAATTGATTTGTGTAGTCCTGTTGTCTCAATTTTCCACTGTTAATTTCAGTTATTACTGGGTCTTGGAAGAGAGGATTTCGCAAGTTAGGCCCCCTCCTTGACACCAGTATCACTTTTTAGCTTCTAGTCCCTGTTTTGCCGGGCTGGTTTTGACCTGACCATTGCCCTTGGTTCGGTCCAGTTGCATTGCTAAGATGTAGCTTGAGTAAGGCAATCATCTTTATTCTGGTCCTCCCCGTGGCTAAATGGCATATGCTGATCCTACAATGGATTATTTGGTCAGCTTTCTAAGTGTTTTTGTGCTAAGCTTCTAACGGCTAATGATGACACCCTGTTTCATGTAATGTGGTCAGCTAACTAGAGTTGCTAAGGCCTTGTTTGTGGGCAATGGAATTTATTAACTCTCATCATATGCAAGACAGCGGGCCATATAATAGGCGTTGCTTTGCTTCTTTGACAAGCATCATTCTTTATTCCGTCAAGTTAGGATTACCTCATTTTTTTAATTGTACCATTGGGACCATTGGGGCCCGAGGGATAAGAGGTGATATGACAATACGTGAAGACAATCCTAGGTTCCACAGATTGTGAGCTTGACAATGGGAATCCTTGTTCGATGTTGAAATCTTAATCCTAGTCTTGTTTGGACTTTGATATTCCGATGTAACTTGGCTTTGTACAGTAACTGAAAAGCTCCTGAAAGTAGGGTAGCTCAAATTTTGAACTTTTGGTGAGGGCATCATACTCTGTTTGATTTGCCAGCGGTAAAAGCCGATACAATTTGAGTGTAACGGTGGAGACCTTTCTCTTTAATCTATCTCGCATCTAAGTTAACCACTTTATTTTGGACGAAACTCCTTGGGACTTTCATTATATTTTCTTCATTACAAAGTATTTGCTTATCCATGCCTAGACACTAGAAATCATCATTTTCACTTTCATTATATTTTCTTTCTTTATCTAGTCTAATTCTAAATTTGAGAGTTTGAACTTTCTTAATCTAGCTCTTGGACCTAGATGTTCCTCTCTCCCAATTTAGATCTGGGAGTTTAATAATGTTTATGGGAATTTGATATCTTGTGCCTATTCATGTACATGATCTACACCTTTAATTTCAATGATTATCACAAGAGCTTAGGCATTTTGCTGAACTACAAAAAATTACCTTTCCAAAAGTTAGATCTATGTTTATTCAACCTATTTTAGTTATCTCCATATAGCGATGGTGTAGAGGAAGTTGAACATAGACGGTAGCCCCAGCTAAAAATGCTATAGCTATTGGACAAGAATTTTCAGTGTATTTTCATCATTGACGATGATAAGAAATCTAGTTATTGGCTGCAAATTATTTTGCTTGATAGATCCATTCTTATGGAACAAGTATATATTTAACCTTATCAGTATTATGTTGATTTTCCTTGTTTTTAAAATTTTGTTTTGTTTTGTATTGCTTTGATTTGTTTTGCCATGAAAGCCTATATATTTCTCATGTATTATCTTAAGCAATGATTAATATTTTCTTTCAAAAAAAGAAAAAAAAAAAAAAAAAAGGCTTCCGCCGGCCCATCCGGAGGCTGGAGCTAGCTTTTTCTTTTTTATGCCCTGATATTTGGAAATCGTAAAAGAGAGTATTTCAAGTTACAGACTTTTATAGACACAAAGAAACTCATTTATTCCACGTACGGGATAGGAATGTTTCAGATATTTCATGCTAAAATGTCAATTTACGAGAACGCAAGCTTGAAAGAAAGCCAAATTGCAGAGGTTGAGAAATAAATGCAATTCGACATTGTCGTTACGTTTGGACAGACATAAAATGCAAAAGCATACAAAACTGTCGGCCTATCTTTAAGGTACAAATCAAAGATGGAACGAGTTCAGTTTTGGGCCGAACTTTGCTCTTGTAAGGGCAGGGATGATAAACTATCTAGCTAAAAAATTAATTTTTGGAAGAGAAATAGATTTTTTTATTTCTATTACTTGATGAAATTCTGAAGAAAAATTTGTATTTGATAACGACGCAAAATTTCTATTATTGAAATATAATTTTATTTGATAACAACACAAAATTTCTCATTCTCAGGGGCGATGGATGGTGGTGGACGACAGAGGTGGAGGCGACGACCGACAGCCAATGATCGGCGGGCGGTAGACGGATGATTGATAAGAAGAGTTTTTATTTCTTATTTTTATTTCAGATTTCGATTTCTATTCTAAACTTATTTATGGAATAATAAAAAAATGAAATAGTTTTACTAAATGGATTTTCTATTCGAGAAATAAATTTGGAGTAAAAAAATTATTTTTAAAACAGAAATTTTGGTTTGTCATATATCCCTAAGTGTTCATTCGAAGAATCTAAGATTGCCATTCAAAATGGGACAGCATCCACCACTGTTACGAAATAGGGCAGAGAGTGATGAAAAGCAGCAACGCTCTAGTTGTCGCCCATAGACCACTTCTTTGAAAATTTAAACTAGAATTAAAACCTTCATTGGTTTGCTCAACCTCAAGTTCTAGGAAGTGTTTTGGTTCTCCAAACACTTTCATCTAAAATCATCTAGAGAGATTTGCTCTGATTCGATATATCACGTTTTCATTATCTTCAGTGATGATTAGGTCATCAATATAGATCAGTATCATTGAAAGCCTTTTGCCTTCTTCCTTCACAAACTGGCTTAGGTCTACTAGTTATAGTAAGTGGTCACTTTGCACAAAAAATCATGTGATGTCCCTATGCCTTGTTTTAAATGAAGTGTTTTATTGAATTCGTAGAAATAACTTGGATGAGTCTTATTCTTAAAATTGTTCTACTGCTTCATATATATTTGTTGATTTAACTCTCTACATAGGAAGACATTCTTCACATCATTGTGTCATAACCATATGACTTATTGCCAATTAGACATGTTAAAATGGGTCTTACACCCATTTCTTAACCCATATTTGATTGGTTGAATTATTATATTTATTAATTATACTCGGCGAATGAGTCATAAGTGAGTTTAGGATGGTAAAAATTAAAATAATATGACTACTGTTAAATGGGTTTATAACTTATTTAGACCTAACCAACATTTATGATTCTTTCTTCACCCTCTCCCGCACTTCTTCTTATGCTTACTCACTCCACGCTTTCATCTCAGTTTGGATGTGGGTTTTCCTCGATAAGTTTAAATATAGAAGTATTTTAGCAATATGAGTTAAGTTGAATATGCTTTACAAAATTTATATTACATGGAAATAAGTATATTTGAGTTGGACTATTTTCAATCTAACCAAGTTGTTTGATAGGTCTATTGCTAGTGCTAGTAAGATTTAAACAATAGTAACATTTGCCACTAGACTAAAGGTTTTGCCATACTCTAGCTTGCACAAGTGTGGCGCAGAACATGCTGTTAGAGAAAAAGAAATTTGAAAGAAGGGAAACCATGCATTTCACTTTTATTTATTTATTTTTCTTTTTAATCCGTAGACTATGCCTTTTTTAATTGGATTAAAGGGAAAGATGGAAAAACATATATATAAAGAAAATATTATATAGGCCAGACGGCGTTGAGAAGATGCAAAAGTATTAGTAAAGATAAAGAAGTCGGACTCGACAAGAATGGTTGGGAGGAGAACGACAATTGCTCCACTTTAGCGGGGCATCCTGATCAAAGTCGTCTTTTGACTCTCTCCAGCTCGTGCCTCAAGCCGTGAAGCATGAATTGAAGGCCCAATGAGGCGTCCCCACGAGCGATTTTAATATCTGGCCATTTTAATGGGTGAGATGTTGCAGAAGGTATAACCTTTATTCTTGTCTTCCCCATGGCTAAATAGTATATGCCGATCCTACATTGGATCATTTGGTCAGCTTTTTAAGTATTTTTGTGCTGAGCTTCAAACGGCTAATGATGACACACTGATTCATGTAATGTAGCCAGCTAACTAGAGTTGCAAATGGAATTTATTAACTTTCATCATTTGCAAGTCAGTGGGGGCATATGATATGCGTTGCTTTGCTTCTTTGACAAGCATTATTCTTTACTTCCAAGGGTCTAGAATTCGTGTCCCTCTCCTTTGGAATTCCTTCAAGTTATGATTACTTTCTTTCTTCCTGTACCACTGGAGCCTAAAGTATTAGAGGTCATGGCAATACGTGAAGACAATCCTTGGCTCCACAGATCGTAAGCATGACAATGCGAATCCTTGCTCGATGCTGAAATCTTAACCCAAGTCTCATTTTGACTTTGAAATTCGGATGCAACTCGGCTTCTTACAGTAACTAAAAAGCTCCTGGGACTAGGTTTGGAGTAACAGTGGAGACCTTTCTCATTAGTCCATCTTGATATAAGTTAACCACTTTATTTTTGGAGGAAACTCATTAGTATTTTATTTATTTTGTGAAAGATGAATGATTTGAAAATATATATATATAAAATATATATTTTTTTAAAAATATATATTTAAATTGTTTATATCTATCACAAAAATAAATGAACGAGAATATTTTCATTATCTATGAAAATATTTAGACAAAATTATTTTCGATAATGAAAATTTTTTTAACTAAGTGATATAAAATTTTTGTTTAGAAAAATACTTTGCCAATGATTCATTTTTCATAAAATAACGGAGTCTAGCACTTTAAAATATATTTTCTCTGTCAAAAAGTAGTATTTGCTTATCCATGCCTTTTCTAGACCTTGAGTCTTGACACTAGAAATTATCATTTTCCCTGGCGTTGAACAAAGGAAAAACTGCTTCTGCTGGCCCATCTGGAGCTAGCCTTTTCTTTTTATCTCTCAATATTTGGAAATCGAAAAAAGAAAGTATTTTAAGTTACAGACTACTATGGACACAAAAAGATCTCATATATTTCACGTATTGGCTAGGAATGTTTCAGATATTTCGCGCTAAAATGTCAAATTACAAGAACGCGAGCTTAAAAGAGATCCAAATTGCAAAGGTTGAAAATTAAACGCAATTCGACATTATTGTTAAGTTGGACAGGCGTAAGGAAAATAATGCAAAATCATATAAAACTGTTGGCCCATCATTAAAGTACAAATAAAAAATGAAGCGAGTTTAGTTTTGGGCCGAACTTCGATCTTGTAAGTGTTCATTCGAAGAATCCGAGAAAGCAGCTCAAAATAGGACAGCAACCACTATTGTTACGAAATAGGGCAGAGTTTGATAAAAAGCAGCAACAGCTCTAGCTGTCGCGCGCCCACACCACTTCTTCGAAAAATTAAAACTATAATTAAAACCGGTATTTAAAAATAATATTAAAAAATTTTAAAAAATTTCTTTTGTTTGGCGATAAACGAAAAACCTGAGCAAGCTCTTTTTCCATCGTGTTTTTCCATATTGGTTCTGTAGGTTTTCATGAGCTGGCTCTTTATCAGTAATTCCATCTGATTTGATCTATTTGTGCGGCTTAAAGAATTTGGAGAACTAAAACATTTTTGTGGACTCATCCCAAATTTCTCTAAAAGATCTCATGCATGCTTTCGTTGACATATGTATGAACCTTCATTGGTTTGCTCAACCTCAAGTCCAAGGAAGTGTTTTCGTTCTCCAAACTCCTTCATCTAAAACTGCACAAAGAGGTTGGCTCCGATTCAATATATCTTGTTTTCATTATCTTCATTGATGATTAGGTCATCAACACAGATTAGTATCATTGCAAGCCTTTTGCCTTCTTCCTTCACAAACTAGCTTGGGCCTACTGGCGTGAGTGAGTAGTCACTTTGCACCAGAATTCATGCGATGTTCTTGTACCTTATTTTAAATAAAGCATTTTATTGAATTTGTAGACATAACTTGAATGAATCTTACTTTTAAAACCGTTTTGCTGCTTCATATATATTTCTTGATTTAAATTTCTACATAGGAAGACATTCTTTACATCCATGTGTCATAACTTTATGACTTATTGCCAAGTAGATATGTTAAAATAGGTCATACACCCATTTCTTAATTCATATTTGATGGACTAAGTTATTATATGGGTTAATTATATTTAGTGGATAAGTCATAAATGAGTTTGGTATAGTAAAACTTAACATAACATGAATTTTAAATGAGTTCACAACTTACTTAGACATAATCCATATCTATGATTCTTTCGCTCTCTCTCTCTCCCTCACTTCATCTTGTGTTTGCTCACTCCATGCTCTTATTTTAATTTGGATATGAGTTTTCTTAGATGAAGTTAAATATACAAGTATTTTAGTAATATGGGTGAGTCGGATATAGTTTACTGAATTTGTATTACATGAAATGAGTCAATTTGAGTTGGACCATTTTCGATCTAACCCACTTATTTGACAGATCAATTGCCAGTCCTAATTAGATTTAAATTATAGTAACCTTTGTCGCTAGACTAAATGTTTCACCATACTATGGCATAGAAAAAAAAAACACTCTGTCAAAGAAAAATAAATTTAAAAGAAGGGAAACTATGTATATAGTCTTTTTTTTTTTTTTTAAATCCATAGACGCTTTCTTTTTTAATTGGATCAGAAGAAAAGATGGAAAAAATATAAATATATAAAATCTTATACAGGTCAGAGGGTGTTAAGAATATGCAAAAGTATTAGTAGAGATGGAGAAGTCGGACTTGACGAGGATAGTTGGGAGGACAACGACAGTTGCTCCAATTAGCGGGGCATCCTGGTCAAAGAGTTTTGACTCTCCAGCTCGTGCCTCAAGCCGTAAGCATGAATTGAAGGCGGCCCAATGAGGTGTCCCCAAGAGCGACCTTTTCTTTTCGGCTTTTTTAACGGGTAAAAGGGACAAGAAGTATGGCCGGCCGAAAGATTCGATTGCAAGCGTTTCACACCGACGGCCAAAATGTTTGGATGAAGTCATAATTACTTTGTATTACCTGGACTCGAAAGTTTAAGATTGAATGATTTCATACTGTTGCAGCCCTATTGAAATTTTAACAATTGAAAAGTCTCTTCATATTAAAAATATTACAATTGAATAGAGCAACACAACATAATTTATTTATAAGTTCACTCACAACGCGATTTAAATTCCTAATCTTAGGGATAACTGGTGACCCATTTGCCCTTAAACCAACCATCTTATTATTATTATTATTTTTTTTGGCATTTAGGACACCCAACTTGTTTTTGGAGAATGATACAAAGAAATGATGGGTTTTAGCATATTTGATTTTTATAAGTTATTTTTGTTTATATCTAGCATATATTTGTGCTATATTTGATCAAGGGAGAATGAAAAAGGAGAGAAAACACCCGAAAGTTTAAAATTTTCCACTTAAATGTCCATTTGTGACATAGCCTTAGTATCCATCAAGTGCATAAAATACCAAAAAGAGGAAAATTTTGAAAATTAAATTAAATGAAGAAAAGGCAGCATGAATTTCTGAACTTAATATTCAATTTAACAGGTACGTACAATAGAAAAATTAGAGAAAGAAGAGTTTGAAAATTATTTACATATTTGGAAATTTCATTTCATTTTTAGTTTAGAATATGTGAATATTCAAAAGTTCAATGTTCTTTAAGTATAATTTCAGTTCAACGTTTTCAATAATTAAGCTTTAACTTGAAACTATCTTTCCGAATCTATTGTTTGAGATTAGCTGTATGTTCGAGATAAATAGATATCAAAGTAAGAGTAAGTACAAGAACCATAAAAAATAGTTAGCTCATCTAATTTCTTTTAATTATATATGATCCTGAAGTAATAGGAACTATAACAAGATACGTTTCAAATAACTATATATTTTTTTTATTTTCCTAAATTAAGTGGATTTGTTTGTCCATTTCACTATCAGTGCACTAAATTATATCTTTAGTTTGTTCCATTTCACTTTCTTTTTGGTCGACACCAAAATCTTTTATACGGTGCAACTTTCGCGTTATATTGCTTATGTGAAGTTAGATAAAATCAAAATCTTTTATCTATTAAGCAAAACTTAGTTTTTTTTTTTAATATTCTTTTTTAAGATATGTCTTATATCAGATTTGGTATGAATATCAATCACCATATAAGAATCTCTAGATTCCAATTCATGGCAAGATAAACTACAATATGAGCTGGACAGGGAATTCTTTGAGGGCATATAATTATTTTTATATAAATTGCATTTGTTTGGATAAGTTTTTCATATCATTCGGAAATTTTTTAAATTAAATTCCTTTGGATATGTATTTCTGGGGATATTGCACTTCTGTACAATTTTTCAGAATTCTTCATTTCTACTTTTGGGGATTAGGTGTGAGTTGTTTTGGACTTAGTTGGGAGTCAACTATTCTTTGATCTTTGATCTAGGACGGGTTATCTACACTTATTATGTCACGCCCCGAACCTCGAGCACGTGCACATCCCACTGCGGTCGATAGAAATGCGACTTCCCAGGACACGTCGCCGACCCATTCTTTTTTTTTTTAATTGCACATGCGGAAGCGGATAAATAATCCCCAGACAAAATTCAATTGGGATAGAAAAGCAGGATCACATTTTCAAAACCAACCACATACTTTTTATACATATCAAACCAGTTGATTTACAGGACTAGACTATTAACAAAAAGATCTATAGAAGATCAATCCTCAAAAACTAGGCTGTCCTAAGATCAGCTAGATAGGTCCATTCGCCAGCTCTTCAGTCGGGATCGGCGAAGTCAAAAATCCTCTCAGCGACCCTCACTGGTCTACCAAAAAGCTACAGAGGATCCGCCATCTAGGGACCTGAAATATTATCCCACAACTGGGATGAGACAATGTCTCACGAGTCCTACCCCCCTAGAACTCGATTAGGAAGAAAAGAAGCCCTAGGGTGCTCTAACCACACAAAGAGAGTAGAGGACTTACCTCGCCTCAGTCCTTCCTGCACGTCAGCACAATTCAATTCTCAATCACATTTAATCATTCACAATGATTCAATTCAATCCCATTATCTATCTTTCCATACCGTCTATCAAACCAGTTCATTTAATAAGACGTACGCTTTCCAAAGCTGTAACTGATAGATAATATAATAGCTCGCCAGAAGCTGCCGCAATATTCAATATAGTATACTATAGCTCACCAGAAGCTGCCGCAATATTCATATAGTATACTATAGCTCACCAGAAGCTGCCGCAATATTCAATATATATTTATATCATAACTGCTCGCCAAAGTTATCAATTCAACAATAACCCAATCCATACCTCAATTAAATCAATCAATCAATCCAATCGATTCAAACTGGCCATACAAACCAATCACGGTGCTAGAAACTAACACCGGGTATTTTCAAGTTAAATACCAAAACTTCTCCAATTTCACTTAATTCCACATTTTTGGAATTATTAACCACAATCATCATTTTCACTTAATTTCGCAATTTAACACATAATTAGCACAAACTGACCGCACTGCTGCGATCAGCGCGAAATTCTAACAACCGGCCATCCCGGCAAAATTTTCGAAATTATTAAATAATTAAATTTAATTCCGAAAATTAAATAATTAAATATTATATTATAATAATATAAAACAATAAAATAATATTTAAAAATTCGAAATAATTATTTAATTAAAAATAATTAATTATGGCTTAAATTAGATTACACTAATTTAAACACACAATTAGCCCTAATTAAACATCCATTAAACTAATCATACAACTAATCTAATTTACATTAAAATAATCTAATCTAACCACCTAAACCTAATTAGACTAATCTAAGCACCCCTTAAGCATGATTAACTTACTAAGCAAGGTTTAGAGGATAAACTCACCGGTTTTGCGCGCCGGTGAGTTCACGGCGACCACGACGCCAAGGCGGTCGATAAACCCTAAAGCGGCGACACCAACGGAGGCCGGGAAGGGCTTGAAAACGGGCCACAAAGATCACACGGCTTGCTGGTTTTCTGCTTCTGATCTGAGCTGAACCGGGAGAAGAAAACAGCAGCTGAACGGAGAGGAAACAGGCCGATCGGAGCTCCGGCAAGCGGGTGGTTGGCAACTAGCGGCTCCCGGGGGTCTTGGGGATCTTGCTGGAGGTTGGGACGGGCAAAGGAATGGTCGGAATGGGGCGAAACAGCAAGAAAACGCGGAACAGGCGGAGCAGTGCGGAACCAGACGGTCCGGCGAGCGGCGGCTTCTCTCAGGATTTCGGGACAGCCGGAGAATCGTTCCGGCGAGCGGAGAGGTTCTACGGAACGGTCTGGATGTCGTCTTCGCGGAGATGGGTGGCTCGTTCGCTGATTCAACCGGGAAGTTAACTTTTTACTCGGATCTTTGGCGAAAGGTCGGCTGGAGCAGAAACTGGAACGAGGGGAAAACAGAGGAGGAAATGGGGTCCGATGGGCATGCGACGGTGGAGGACTGATGCTGCTCGGTTCCTCTGGTTTTTGCTGAGCTTCTCTCCTTCAACAACAATGGAGAAAGCCTTGGATTAAGGGAGAAGAAGCTGCTGAAGAGTGGGGGGTCTCCTTGGGTTATCTAGAGCTCAACACTTGCCATCTTCTCATTGGCTTTGCCCCCACCATGACACCACCTGACCTTAGCCACTCTCTCTCCTCCAATCTTCCTCTACAAGCTTGGCAATAGGTGCAAAATGTGGTGTGCCATGGGGGCTACGAATTTTGGACATTCCACCATTCAATCCATTCAATTCTCTCTTAATTCCAATCAATTGAAGCTCAATTGAAGCTCAAATAAATCGGTCCATATGTCCTCGGCCTTCTCATGACATTTCCCCGTCAAATGATCCAACTTGCCTCCCGAAGATTCGATTAAAAACGGCCCTCTGACAATCCCGAACAAAAACGGCCTTACTTTGCTTTTCCGCCAAAAATCTCGGTTTGTAGAAAAATCTTATGAATATGAGTCGACGTTCCTAAAATGAATTGTGACATGCCAGAACCTTCAATTTCTGAATCCAGGTTTAAAATCACGGTTAATTTCAATCTGGCGCGATTTGAGCGCGTCCTAATCTACCGGGTAGCTTTTAGGAAATTTTCAGTGCAATTGACTCATGGTTGATTAATTTCAAGCCACGACATAAATCTTCGACATATTAGTGACTCTCGATTGTCGTGAAAATCTTGAGGTTTTAAATATGGACACAGTGGTACCAAAACGACATAATAATCGGTCAAAGGCCGGTCGACGAGGATATTGAAATCGGGTGGAATCACCCACACTCTAATTACATATCTCAGTCGAATCGACCTATTACTGATCTCTATTCGATTCTGACAGTGTCGTAATGATCCTTGAAGATTTATACGGTCGAGCCGGTTGTTCATGGTCGATTCTCAAGCCTATTGCATTTAAATTCCTTAACGGCTTCACTGATAGACTAGTTATCTCGTGAGTGATCACTCGGAGAATTGAACTATAAGCGCGTCGATGAAAAGTCCGTCTCATTTAATTGAAAACAGAATCAGAAATTTGGGATGTCACATATTAGTTTGTAAGGAATTCGATGGAAACTATATCCATTGATTAGTTAGGCATAAATCTTTTTAAGACTTGGTTGTATTTTTTGTGACAAATTTTAGAATTTGATTATATTTTTTGAAAATTTTAAAATTCAATTGGACTTTTGTCTTGAGCGCACTAGATGCACGCTGCACCCAAGTGCACACCATCAGTTCATTTTTTTTTTTCTAATAATGACTAGTATCACTACATTGTGGTGACATTAGTAGACTACCACCTAGCCATGTCAACTAGTTGTCATGTAGCCTGCCATATCAGCCTCTTTAGCTGTTCCTACACCATAGCCACGTTAGCCAATTATCGCGAAGCTTGCACACATCAATTGATTATCTCTTCAGCAGACCAAACTGTTCGCAAAGCTTGTTAGGACCTATATTCTACCATCGGTTAATTGGACTACTAGTTCTTCACTAAGACACATCACGTTTTTCAGATATTCTTCCATATTATAGTTACTTTTATGGAAATGTTAGTGATAATTAAGATATTTTCTTATGTTCTTTATATCTCTCGCTATTGTGCTTATATCTCATTTTACTATGCATATCTCTAACTAGTTATAATTAAAATCATAATATTATGTTACCTTAAATATTTACCTAATAAAGTTTATAAAGAGGCTCAAGTATTCTTTATAAGGAGACATACAAATGTGTGCATAAAAAAAAAAAAAAAAAAACTCAATTCTCTTTTCCATATACATATTTTTTTTTTTACCTTGGTAAATCTGCACAGTTTTCATAGCAAAAATAAATCCATTTTAAAAATGTGGACATGGGGCCCTTAAACAAAACCTCCTACCCATTTGTTATAATATTCCTAGAAAAATGCAAGGAAAGAGACTTTGCCCCTCTTCGCGATTGGCACTTCTATAAATCCTCCCGAGGTCACACTTGAAAGCAAGAGAAAAAAAAAACTAAGAGAGAAGAATCATACATTTCTCTTAAAACTGAGGTCCAGTAGGAGGATGATGAGAAAGAGGGACTCATCGTTAGGTGGAGGTGATGGTGGTGAGACATCAAGGGCTGAATTTGAAGTTTTCTTGAGTTTTAGAGGCTCAGACACAGGCCTGACTTTTACAGATTGTCTCTATCACTCAATGGTTAGAGCTTGGATTTGTGTGTTTAGAGATGCTGAAGAGATCAGAATAGGTGAAGGGATTGGAGGAGAGCTTCTGCGTGCAATCAACTCGTCTAAAATCTATATGCCAATCTTCTCTAGAAATTATGCTTCTAGTGCATGGTGTCTTCGTGAACTTGCATACATGTTGGAGTGCTGGAGAAATAGAACAAATGACAAAATGATCATTCCCATTTTCTATGACGTGGATCCCGATGATGTGAAGCTGAAAACTGGATTGTACTTTGAAGCTTTGGAAAAGCATGGAGACAAGTTTGGTTGTGATCAAGTGCAGTGTTGGAAGAAGGCTCTCATAGAGGTTGCTCGCATCAAGGGATGTCACTTGAAGGATCAAGGGTAACGGTTTAATAGTCATGTTACACTTTTAATTAATATCAATCGAGCCTTTCTATCTGTACAAATTGTCTAACCAAGTCCTAACATTAAATTTTAATTCAGTCAAATGCATCTGATGTGGATGTCTAACGACCTTGGAGTATGATATGAACAATATTTTTCAAGGTTCAAACCAAAGTGCGCGTTAGCAAAGAAAGAGATTATCGGAGACGAAGATGATTTTTTTATTTTATTTTATTTTATTTTATACATTTCCACGTGTCCACTTTCACAAAATGTTGAGCATTGTCCACGCTTGCGTAAGTTGAATTTGGCGCTATGTAATGTTAGAGAGATTTGATAAGACAACTTGTACTAGTATAAGAACTAAATTAGAAAAAACAAAAGTATAAGGATTTGGTAAAAAAAAGCATGAAAGTATTTCCAAAGTTAATAATAAGTAACCTATAATATACTACGCAAGAAGTTCTTCAATTTTGAAATATAGAGAATTACAATGAATGATTGAATGAAGTCCATTTCAATTTTAATGAATATGATTTACAACAAGTAAGTCCGTAAATTGTTAGCTGAAATAAATTCCCTCACATATGGTAAGGTCACCTCAACATAAAGCCTCCAATCATAGCGGTATTTGAGGTAAAAAATTAAGGAAAATATTAATTTCCCCATTAACGAAGAGTTAAGTCATTTTTAAGATTCAAAGAATATATATGTGCAGTCAAGAAAAATATGGATTTTGTTTCCTTTTCCTTGGGAAAATAATCCTTTATTAGGTCAAACCTTGCAAATGCACAAATAGACCGAGTTTTGTGTTATTAATATTCCTCAACTTGATTTTCCATCAACTATCTGTCTCAAGATCTTTGTCTAATATGGCAGACATGGTAAAATCATCAATCATATTATTGATGAGGTTTTGACCAAGCTAATGAAAGGAAAGAGAAATCTCCCTAATCATATAGTCGGATTTCATGATCATGTGGAAGCCATCATCAACATTTTAGACGAAGATTCTCGTGATATTCTTTGCCTAGTAATCCATGGAATGGGCGGTATTGGTAAGACAACTCTTGCTGGGGTTGTCTTTAACCAAATCTCTAATCAATTTCATGGTTGTAGCTTCCTCCCCGATGTTCGTGAATTTGTAGAAGGTGGTAAAATTGTTGAGTTGCAGCAGAAGTTACTATCAGAAATCCTCCACCTCAAATCTATAGAGGTGTATGATTTTAGTATGGGTATTAGCATGATTAAAGAAAGATTCCATGAAAAGAAAATTCTCATTGTTCTTGACAATGTGGATAAGTGGGACCAGTTAATGAAATTAGTAGGAAATTGTGATTGGTTTGGCCCTGGAAGTAGAATCATTATTACAACTAGGAACATCAATTTTTTGCCTATTGAAGAAGAGGAGAACCAAGAAAATAATGTCTTTCATATCTATGAGATGATGGAATTAGATCCTTGCTATACCCTTCAACTTTTCAGTAAGCACGCCTTCAGAAGGGACTCGCCTCCAGCTGAATACGCAGATATTTCACATGAAATTGTTGCCAAAACAGGGGGACTTCCTTTGGCTCTCGAGGTTATCGGTTCCTCACTTTACTACAAAAGAAAATCGATTTGGAAGGAAACTCTAAAGAAGTTAAATTTTGTCCCCAAGCAGGAAGTCTTTAACAAATTAAAGATAAGTTATGACATGTTAGAGGATGATCAGAGAGAAATTTTCCTTGACATTGCATGCTACTTCATTGGTGAAGAAGCAATCTATCCATATTATATGTGGAAAGCTTTTGAGTTTTACCCAAAATGTGCAATACTCTTCCTTACACGGATGTCTTTAATCAAGATTGTGGACGATGATAGATTGTGGATGCATAATCAATTAAGAGATCTTGGAAGGGAGATTGTTCGCCAAGAAGATGTCAAAATGCTTGAAAACCGTAGTAGGTTGTGGCTTCCAAAGAATGCCTTGGATGTTGTTCAGACGAGGAAGGTACGTAAGTTCGGTCGCTGTTTTCTTATTAAAAAAATAAACACGCAATGCAATTTGCTCGAGTTATGCTGAATTATTTCTTTCTTCTATCTTTCCTTTTCTTCCCCCTCTATTTCGTCAATACATAAAAGCAGGCGCCTCCCCACGCGAGGGTGGAGTCGAAAGCATGCATACTTGCATATCGCCACATTTGTACAAGATAAGGTATATGCGCTTTTGTTATCACTTCAATGTCAGCTTGTGCTTTTTCTGTTCACCAGGGAACAGATAATGTGGTGGCCCTCAAACTGACACGAGTTTTTGAAGAGCAGAGCTTCACAAATGATGGCTTTTCAAAGCTTCCCAATTTAAGGTTGTTGGAATTAGAAGGGGTGGGATTTGCAGGTGACTTTAAAAAAAATTTCTCGAAGGTTACTTGGCTGTCTTGGCATTTTTGCCCTCTAGAGTTCCATGCGACTAATCTATGTTTCAACAACTTAGTAGTGCTCAAGCTTTCAAATAGTGACATTAGTGAAGATTGGGATGGATGGGGACCATGCTTGGTAATAAGTCATCTGATACAAATTTTCATTGTGACTTTCTAACTGACCTTAATAGTTACCTTCCTTCGGATGCTAATTCTTAGTCGTTTTGCAGGCGAACAAGAATTTGAAAGTTATACATCTCACCAAGTGCACAACCTTAAGAAGGACTCCTGACTTCTCTAATTGCTCAAATTTGAAGATATTGGTGATTAAAGATTGTACGCACTGGCTAGTTGTCGATAGCTCTATCTCTAAACTAAAGTTCCTAAAGTACTTGGAAGTCTCTGGGTATTCTCATTGGATCTCAGAGGTGTGTGAAGAAAAAGACTTAGACTTGTTTGCAGTATCTTCTGCATTTGGTGGTCTAAAATCCCTCTCAACACTAAAGATAGAGGGGATGCATGTTCGAGAACTTCACCATTCGATTGGAGAGCTTGTGGGTTTGAAGTATTTGTCTTTAGTAGGTTGTAGAATGCTTAGAAAGCTTCCAAACTCCATTGGAGACTTGAAATCATTACTTGAATTGAATTTGGATGACACGGGAGTCACAAAATTACCGGATTCTATTGGACATCTCAAAATGTTGAGAAAAATGAGCCTAGCAATGACTCGGTTAAAGGAGCTACCAAACTCGATAGGAGGGCTAGAATCATTGCTTGAGTTAGTTTTGGATAGACAGATGTTCCATAATTACCTGTTTCTATTGAAATCTCAAAAGATTGGAGTTTCTCCATCTATCTTGGAGTGAATTAAGAGAGCTATCAAGGGCAATATGGATGCTGGAGAATCTCAAAGTGTTGAACGCAAGAGGTTGTCAAAATCTGGAGGGAGAAATTCCAAGTGAAATAGGGGGACTATCTTTTTTGAGAATGCTAGACTTATCGTGGACCAAGATTAGGAGATTGCCTGCAGCAATGGAGCATCTTTCTTGTCTCCAAGAACTACATTTGCAAAGCTGTGATGAGTTGGAAGGGCTGCCAGAACTTCCTAGGAGTTTAACAACGTTAGTGTTTTCATCTAAACTATCATGGATAGTCCCTCACCTCTCAAACCTAACAAACTTAGTATGTTTGGACATATGTGGCGGCACTTATCAGTCCTCCAAATTCACACAAGGATATCCAAAGATAGAGTGGATTGGGAGATTACATAAACTGGAGTTCTTGAAACTATCTCATGCAGATCTCACATTTCCTGCAACTGCAATTGATTTGGCTCTTCTTTCTCGGCTTCAGGTTCTTTACATGTGTTGTGGAGACACTCGAGTAATAACAAGACTCCCTTCCTCTCTCATAGCATTGTCGTTAGGAGATGTTAAGTCACCGATAGGAAGGCTACTCTTTTCCAACCAAAGAAATTTGTACAAATTAACGCTCTCTAGATGTTGTCTAAGAGAGATTCACATTGATGGGGTCCTTTGGCAACTAGAGAATCTCCCTCGTTTGTCGGTGGTCCATTGCAATTCACTTGTGAGGCTCTCCAGTTTGTCAACATTAAATGGGCTTCAGAACCTATATGTGAATTATTGCCCGCAGCTAATCGAGATCTAAGGGCTTGGTGAATTAGAATCGCTGGAATATTTGCTAATTAACAAATGTGACTCCATGGAACAATTACCTGAACTATCAAAATTACAGAACTTGAGGAGCTTGATCGTCTCCAATTGTGAGTCACTGCAAGGTTTGGTTAATCTGCGTCTGCCCAACACGTGTGATCTCACCATCCAAGGATGCCGAAGGTTAGATGACTTTTTTGGCCCTTATGAGCTTTACAAACAAGGGGTGAATACTTGGTGGTATTTCTGAGCAATGCAGCTGCCTATAGCAGTCTCTAGAAAGAATCATCTCACTCAAGTCCAAAAATAATGTATTTTGAGTGGCAATTTGTTTGTAGGGTCTTTCCATGCGCGAAAGTTTGATTAGATTGTATTCGATTTGTGATGTGCATGTTCATCTAAAGTTTCAAAGAATTGAAACATTGATAGCCTCGATCGACTCCCCAAATGTTTAAAAATTCGAACTTTGTGTGCCTTCATTATCTTGATATCTACTTTGCGAGAAAATATTCAATGGTATGAGCATGTCACGTCATCCGTTCATGTGGTGCATAGTTACCAATGAGATATCGACACGTGTCCCGTGAGCGGAACCCATTGGAAAATGAAAGGGCTACTTGTCGGCTGGCTCAGCTTAGCTGTAGAAGAAAGGACGGGTCAGGGGTCAATAAATGCGCAATACTCTCGCTCAAAATATTTCTCAATCCTCAATTGAATTTTCTGGGTTCTCTCTCCTCGTAAAAAAACAAAGAATGACCAAGACTTCCTTTGTTTCCTTCTCTGTACATCCCACCTCCTCCGCCTTTGTCTCCGGCTTCAGCTTTGCCTGCCCAAAAGCCTCGCCGGTCATCGGCCTCTGGCATCCTCCGTCTCTAGCATATGCTTGTCCTCTTTGTCCCGTCGGCCTCCGCCACGAAGACATTGGCCTCTGGCAGGAGGGAGGCGGCCTCGGTCTCGTTCCCGAGCGGCACTAGGCTCCCCGCCACTAATTGGGCGTTGTTCCTCACGTTGGGGAGCTCGGTTGCGAGGGAAATCTCAGCGGACCTGGGCGGGGTCAATGGTGCGGAGAAGAAGGAGAGGCGTGGGCTGGAGAAGGATTCCCGCTTGTTGTGGAGGAGGTATGTGAACTGGTTGTACCAGCACTGGGAGCTGGGGCTTTTCCTGGACATGAGCCGGATCGGCTTCACAGACGAGTTCATGGAGGAGATGGAGCCCCAGTTTTAGCCGCGTTCAAGGCAATAAAGGAGCTGGAGAAGGGTGCGATGGCGAACCCGGACGAGGGCTGCATGGTCGGGCACCATTGGTTGAGGAAGTCAAAGCTCGCGCTGACCCGATCCTGAAGGTGCAAATTGAGAGCACGCTCGACGCTGTCTACAATTTCGCTGCCGACGTGGCCAACGGTAAGGTTAGTTCTAAATTTCCGTTCGTTGTTGCTCTCAGTGTTCGCTATCGTAGTTGCTTGTGTCAGATTTCTGGTAAATGTGAACATTGTCTTAGTCGTTCTAGACAGCGTGAGCTGAGGATAAATTGAAGTGGTTTATGGTGGAATAGATGGAGAGCTCATTTACGAATTAGTCACTTGAAATGACTGTGTATGGAAATCTCCTACTCTGAGACGCAGTAGTTCCAAAATGACAATTTAGAAGATTCCGATTAATGAATGTGTATGAAAAATATCTTTTTCCGTTTGATCTCCATGGGCAATACCTGGGCTGTGTACTCTGAGACGCAGTCAGGTATTAGCTCTTCTAGTATGCATTATTGTGTATGAAAAATATCCTTTTCCGTTTGATCTCTCTTATTGTTCTATCGATATGCTTTTGTTCCTTAGGAAGCAATAGTCTTGCCTCCATGTATTGCCCTTGCTGTGCGTCCCAGGCCCGGTGTGTGGGAGTACATTAGGGTAAATATCCACGTTCTTGTTGTTGAGGAGTTGCAAGTGACCAAGTTCTTCATTTCAAGGAAGAACTTGTCGATGGAAAGTAAGTCTTTCTTTTTCCATTTTTGGCTTTTAGCACCACATGGATGCTAGCATACTTTGCTTTTGGCGGAAGGACTGTAGGTTACTCGAATTTGTGGATTGTTGGCAGTCACGGCATTACATCATGAGATCTATAATATGCAAATGAATGCCGCTTACTCTGTTGCAGTTTGAATGGAAACTTTGTGCTTGAATTGGACTTTGAGCCATTCACTGCCCAATTTCCCCGCCCAACTCTTTCGAAGTCCATTGGAAATGGAGTGGAGTTCTTCAACCGCCACCTTTTAGCAAAGCTCTTCCATGACAAAGAGAGCTTGCACCCTCTGCTTGAGTTCCTTCAAGTTCATTGCTACAAAGGAAAGGTAAGCCCATGGGCAGATAACACTCATCTCACTCTCTCGGATCTACTTCCTATGCGCCGCGTGTACCACTCAATTGTATTAACAAGATTGTGTAAATGACAACTCAAAGGAAACATTGTGACGTTCACATAACTTCATAACTGTTGGAAGGACAGTTCAGAGTTGCTCATATTTTAGATGCATGGACTGAATCCTTTTTTTTTCACAAACAATTACTTGAGACTCATTTATGCTGATCTGTGATGCATAACATGATGGTCAACACAAGAATTCAAAATGTCTTCTCGCTCCAACATGTCCTGAGGAAGGCAGAGGAGTACCTCTCTGCCCTCAAACCCGACACACCTTACTCTCAGTTTGAGCACAAGTTTCAGGAATTTGGGCTAGAGAGGGGCTGGGGCGACACTGCCGAGTGTGTGCTTGAAATTAATCGGCTTCTTCTGGATCTACTTGAGGCTCCCGATCCATGCACCCTCGAGAATTTCTTGGGAAGAATCCCCATGGTCTTTAACATTGTTATCATGTCGCCTCACGGTTACTTTGCCCAAGACGATGTCCTCGGATATCCCAATACCGGTGGCTAGGTCATTAATCGTCTCAAATCTTGATGTAGCATCTCTTGCCAGTATTTCTACATGCAATTCCATCATCATGTGTTGTTCACATTTTGTAGGTTGTGTACATCTTGGACCAAGTTCGTGCATTGGAGAGTGAGATGCTTCAACGTATCAAACAACAAGGGCTGGATATTACTCCTCGGATCCTCATCGTAGGTTCTTGCTTTTTTACTGATATTGGAATAGTTTTTTGCTGGCCAATTCAACTAACTCGTTATGTTTGTTTTGTGTCCTGCCCCTTTTGGCTGCAGGTCACTCGTCTTCTTCCTGATGCAGTAGGAACCACCACGTGCTACCAGCGTCTTGAAAAGGTTTTTGGAATAGAATACTTCCACATTCTTCGAGTTCCCTATAGAACGGAGAAAGGGATGGTGCGAAAGTGGATTTCACGATTTGAAGTGTGGCCTTACTTGGAAACATACACCGAGGTATATTAGCTCATAAGATTATACTTTGCAAGGATTTCTTGTTGACATTCCAATCTTTCGTAATATGAAGACTAACCTTATCTTCTCTCATCAGGATGTCGCCAATGAAATTGTTGGAGAACTACAAGGCAAGCCCGATCTGATCATCAGCAATTACAGTGATGGTAACATTGTTGCTTCTTTGCTGGCCCATAAGTTGGGCGTTACGCAGGTTTGTCCCTTCCTAGTTTTACTCTCTATAGCGGCACTATGATTAATCAAAGACCAAATGCTAAATATTAGTTTCTTCTGATTTATTATGCAATGCATGATAGCTCATGCCCTTGAGAAGAGCAAATACCCGGAATCTGACATCTATTGGAAAAAGTTTGAGGAAAAATATCATTTCTCTTGCCAGTTTACAGCAGATCTCATAGCCATGAACCACACCGACTTTATAATCACCAGCACCTTCCAGGAGATTGACGGGAGGTAACTGATCTTTCTTTCAGATGTGGATTCATGCTAAAATGCTCCTCCATCCAACGCAATGTGCTAAACTGCTCATATAATTATATGGTTTCAGCAAGGACACGGTTGGGCAATATGAGAGTCACACCGCTTTTACACTTCCTGGACTGTATCGAGTCATCCATGGCATTGATGTTTTTGATCCCAATTCAACATCATGTCGGCAGGAGCTGATATGAGCATTTATTTCTCCTACACGGTGGAGAAGTGGAGGTTGAAATCTTTCCATGCTGAGATCGAAGAACTTCTGTTCAGCGATGTGGAGAACAAGGAACACCTATGAGTTTTTGGAGTTTTTTTCCCCTCCCATACTGGACTTGGACCTACATTAGCATCCTGTGTTTTGAATGATAATGTTCAAGCTCAAACAAAAGCTGACATGGATGTGTTGGTTAATGTCAAAACAGATGCGTATTGAAGGACCGGAACAAGCCAATCTTGTTCACCATGGCAAGACTGGACCATGTCAAGAACTTGACTGGGCTGGTCGAGTGGTACGGAAAGAACACCCACCTGAGAGTGCTGGTCAACCTGGTTGTGGTCGGTGGTGACTGGAGGAAGGAATCTAAGGACTTGGAAGAGCAAGCCGGGATGAAAAAGATGTACGGGCTGATTGAGATGTACAATTTGAACGGCCAGTTCAGGTGGATCTCCTCCCAGATGAACCGGGTGAGGAATGGAGAGCTTTACCGGTACATCTATGACATAAGGGGAGCATTTGTGCAGCCCGCTCTCTATGAGGCTTTTGGACTGACCGCGGTGGAGGCCATTACATGTGCATTGCCGACCTTTGCAACTTGCAGTCCTGCTGAGATCATTGTGCACGGCAAGTCTGGATTCCACATTGATCCTTATCAGAGGGATCAGGCAGTGGAGATCCTCGCGGACTTCTTCGAGAAGTGCAAGGTGGACTTGAGCCACTGGGACAAGATCTCACAGGGGGCAATGCAGAGAGTCGAGGAGAAGTAAGGATCGGGATTCTTGTTAGGTTCAATCTTTGATAGGGAAAAAGAGCACATTTCAACTTGTTCAAGAAACAAGTGGGTAACATGTGGTGCTTTGTTTTTGGCAGGTATACATGGAAAATTTACTCCAAGAGGCTGCTCAACTTGACGGTGGTGTACAGCTTCTGGAAGCACGTCTCGAATCTCGGACTGTCTCGAGAGCTGCTGCTACCTGGAAATGTTCTATGCCCTCAAGTATCGGAAATTGGTAAGAGACTCAGCTTCTCATCAGATCATGAGCGCGACAATCTGCACGCATATTTTGACTCCTTGTTCGGATATTCACACACTGCTCCTTTGTCTTGACAGGCCGAGTCGGTTCCCCTTGTCGTTGAGTGAGTTAGAGGTGAACAAAAGGGCAGATCTCAGGAGGCAGACAGCTCCAAATTCTCTCGAGAGTTGAGGAATAATTGCCATTGCATTGGATTGGAAGAGAGCCATTTCTTTTGCTTTTCTTTTTGCAACTGCTTTCGTCAATCTTTCTTTTGCTTCTTTTTACTGTGAATGTATGTTGGGTTAGGTTCTTCAAAAAGTTAATTCAATGAAATTTCCTTCTTCTTTTCCCCAGTGTCCCCTCAATTTACCTGTTGTCTTCCACTTGTAAGTTCACGTTCAACCATTTTCCTTCGCTTTTAAGCTAGCAATGTGCATCTACGTGTTACTCGGATCAGCGACGGTAGCAGTCCCTTGGATATAGCACAAGACTATCCAAAAAAAAAAAAAATTGCCAAGGCAAAATAAGTCTTTTAAAATAAATCACAAGGAAAACTTGTATACCCTAATTGACTGTTTGTTCCAGTCAGCTATACACATCTGACCTATGGAGAGAGGACAATCAATACTGTTGGGATTAATGGATCCCCGAAAACCGGATTCGACACTAAATCGAACCCTTAAAACGAATGCGGAAGATAAGCCCGAGAAAAACATGTATCACCGATCCTAAAGCACACCACGGAATCGAGCGTACCTTGTTAGCCACAGATTAAACACCAACGCCGAAGATTGAGGAAGAAATTCTGATCCCTTTAGATCCGATGATGTCGATTAGCCTTGAAGGGAAGACGGCGTCGCCTTTAGCGCTTGGAGGAAAAGAGAGGGAGAGGAACGTACGTTGGAATTGCCAAAGGGTGTGTTCTCCCTCTCTTTCCTCCCTTATATACGTTCCCTCCAAACAGGAATCGTGCCCCTTCATCCATGGGCCCTAATCTTGTGGGCCGGGCTTTTAGGCCCAACATGGGCGGACGGGCCTTAAGCCCATCACATAAAACCATCATCTCCCACTCGCACATGGTGGGCCAAACAGGATTCTCTTTACCTCTCTTCAACATTCATATCGGTGAATAATCCGTGCGACTAGCATACTTTGAGAACTCGTTGCCATACATCTGTTAGGAATATATAGCAGCTCATAGTGGGCATCACATCCTGAGTAGATTTAGTATGCAGTTCCCTAGATCGATCGATCACATTTATATCTCTCTTGATCTTTCTTAAACAATGATATATATATATATATATATATTGTATTCACAATTATGATTATCCCAAAGACAGTCATAATTGGTTAACCAGTGAATACAAAACTACAATGTGATTCTCCAAATTCGATCTTCCTCTTTTCTTCAAACTCTCAATTTTCAGTTTAACTTGCTTTTCTAGAAATGTCCCATTAGATCGAATCAAACTCATGACCATTGGCAACATCCTAAGATAGTAAACACTAAATAGAAATCTTGAGAATAAGTAAGAGTCATGAGGGCACTAAAAATTGAGGAACTATTTTCCTCAAGAGTCTCACACGACATAAAAGTTGAGATCAAACTTTTGTCACTCTTATTAGTCGGCTCATGCATACGTAGTATGAAATACGTATTACGATATTAACTCCTTTCCCATGGAGCGTATGTCTACACCTTCAATACCGTACAGATGATAGTTCAGACATACCCAATGTCTAACTTGAGTTCACGTATCTACTCATTCACAAAATTCATCAGAACTCACATCTGACATCATAGACAGATAAAGTAAAATATGTGGGGTATTTTACTTTCGAACATAGTAAGTATTATGTCATCATCTTAACACTCAGTTAAGGCGACTTATGTATTTTAAGCTTGAGCTCTCGATTATCACCTAGATAATAAGCTTAAAAACAGTCTCATCTCTATTTATCACACAGTAAATAGAGGCGATTACCCGTGTGAGTGGGCTAATCTTATATCTGTCCGACATACTTTCGCAACTCAAAGTAATGCACTGAGCATTAAGATGCATAAAGATTAAACAAATATTCATAGGCATTAATGATGAAAACACAAATTCATCAAATGTGAACACTTTAGGGAAATTACAATCCAGTACATCAGACTCTACGCAATCCTTGAGATTTCATATGGCCACAAAAACACATCTCTAGGTATTGGCTTTGTCATAGGATCTGCTACCATACTATGCGTAGTATGTACTCTAAGTTCACTTCTTTTCGTGCAACCATATCCTTGACAAAATTATACTTGGTATCTATAGGTTTGGTCTTGTCATGATATTTTGGATCTTTGGTGTATGCTTTTGCTGCTTTGCTACCACAGTTAACCAACAATGAATTTGCAGCACTTCCAATAACACCTAAATGATCCAAAAAATCTCTTAAGCCAAATACCTTCTTATACTACTGCTGATAATGCCACGAACTCAATTTCCATCGTGGACAAGGCTATACACTTTTGTTTCTTACTGCTCCAACATATGGTGCCATTATTCGGTAAGAAAACAAACCCAGAGGTAGATTTTCTTTTATCTAAATCTCCTCTTCAATCAACATCTGAATAGCCTTTGAGTTGCAGATCCTTTCCTTAATAACTCAGCGTATAATCAGCAGTCCCCTTTAGATACCTCAGTATTCTCTTAATGGCCTTCCAATGTGCTAGACCTGGGTTGGATTGGTATGTACTCATCATTCCAACTGCAAAACATATGTCAGGTTTTGTACTTATCATAGCGTACATCAAGCTCCCAACAGCACTAGCATAAGAAACATGTTTCATTTGTTCCTTCTCTTGTGGAGTCCTTGGACACAATCTGTGGCTCAATCCCTCACCTTTTGCAATAGGAGTGTCTATGGGTTTACAATCTTGCATACTAAATCATTCAAGAACCTTGTTTATATATGTTTCTTGTGAAAGAGATAACGATCTCTTCGAACGATCTCTTGAAATCTTAACTCCAAGAATGTATGCAGCCTCACCCATATCCTTCATCTCAAAGTTGGAAGATAACAAACTCTTGACAGTATTAACAAACTCCATATTACTTCCGGCAATTAGTATATCATCAACATATAATGATATGATCACAAATTGATCATTGGATCTTTTGATATATATACAATGATCCTCATCTATCATTGTAAAATCATATGCCACTATGGCATTATGAAAACGTATATACCATTATCTCGATGACTGCTTAAGGCCATATATTGACCTCAAAAGTCGACATACCTTTTCTTCTTGGCCTTTCAATATGAAACCAACATGTTGTTCCATATATATATTTCTTCCTCTAATTCTCCATTGAGGAAAGCAGTCTTTACATCCATTTGATGTAACTCAAGATCCATACTAACCACTATTGTCAGAATTATGCGAATCGAGGTAAATCTCACTACAGGAAAAAATGTTTCTTCATAATCAATTCATTCCTGTTGATTATACCCATTCGCCACAAGGCGAGCCTTATGCCTTTATATCGAGCCATCAGCTTTACGCTTTATTTTGAGAACCCACTTATTCCCAATAGCTTTGCGTCCTATTGGAAGATCAACCAGTTCCAAACTTGGTTTGACTTCATTGACTCCATCTCCTCTTTCATTGCATAAATCCATTTTTCCTTACCAGGGCAATTCAGAGCCTCATTAATATTTCTTGGCTCATCCTCATCTTGCGGAGCAATCATAAAAGTTTCATTTTCAATGTCAAAACGTCGACGGGGAATACTTTGGCGACTTGTTCGCCGTATGGGAGATTGTACACTTAGCACATCATTCCCCATTATGCTCCCACTAGGATTAGATAATGATGACGTCGTCTCATCATGTGGTTGCAATTGAGAATGAGTTGAATTCAATTCATCACTTCTCATATTACTCCCACTTGGACAAACTCCACTAATATCATTATCTTGATCCAAGGTTTCAAATAGGGAGTAATCCTCATCTATTTCTTCCTTCTTAGGAAATTCATCCTCTAAGAATGTGACATCCCGTGATTCAAATTCAGTTATACTCCGACTTTCCTGCTCACCTATGAACACATACTCTTTCGAGTGTTCGGAGTATCTCATGAAAATACTCTTATTTCCTTTGGGACCTAATTTTCCAAACTTGTGAGAAGACTCATGAGTATAGGCAGCACAACCCCATGGCTTAAGAAAACTTAAGTCCGGTTTTCTACTTGTCCATAACTCAAATAGAGTGGAAGTAACTGATTTGGAAGGCACCCGGTTAAGTATATAGGCAGCAATTAACAACGCATCACTTCAAAAAGTAATAGGTAAGTTAGCATGCGCCATCATAGACCTAACCATTTCCAGTAGGGTTCTGTTTCTTCTCTTTGCAACACCATTTTGTTGAGGAGTATATGGAATAGACAACTGTCTTTCTATTCCTTTTTCATCACATAATTTTCTGAACTCATCAGATAAATATTCTCAACCTCGATTGGATCTTAATACTTTTATTTTCTTGTCTAATTGATTTTATTCAAAGTTCATAAACCTTTTGAAACAACTCAATGCTTCAGATTTATGAGAAATCAAATAGACATATCCGAATCGAGTATAATCATCTATAAAAGTGATGAAATAAACAGCCCCATGTCTTCTTCTCACATTCATTGAACCACAGACGTCAGAATGGATTAAATGTAGAGGAAATTCAGCTCTTTTACCTTTTCCAAATGGTTTCCTTGTCGTTTTCCCTACTAGGCAATGCTCACATATGGGCAAATCGACTTTTTCAATGTTACCCAACAAGCCCTCTTTGGCTAGTCAATTCATACGTTGTTGGCCAATATGACCAAGTCTAGCATGCCACACATTCACATCATTATCATATGAAGTAGAAGACGTGAAATAAGGGAATAACAAATATTGACATCACCACAGTCAACATTTAGTACAATAAAACCATCCAGAAAGTGACCACAACCATAGTAGTTTGTATCCAAATATAAATCTACATCGCTATTACGGAAGTTCACACATAAACCAAGCTTAACCAACACCAAGACAGACACTAAATTTCGACGAATTTCCGGAGCATATAGAACATCATGTAGGAATAAGATGCGTCCACCACGCATGTTTGATTGGCAGGTGCCAATCCCTTTAACTTCAGCTCTGAAGTTATTTCCCACATAGATCCACTTAGTTCCAGTTGATACTCGTCGGTATTCCACGAAGGATTCTCTATCCTTCGCTACATGGTCTGTCGCTCCTGAATCTATAGTCCATAAAGGATTGGATTCAGCCAATAATACAGAACTTGACACATAAGCAAAATTCTCAAATGTACAAGAGGTGTTTAACTTTTTCGGCTCACAACAATTGCGAGCATAGTAACCCTTCTTGTCACAATTGTAACACCTCACCCTTGACATTTTCTTCACTTGAGGACGTTTTCCTCTCTTGTGTTGGTTAACTCTTGATTTCTTGCACTAAGGACTTGATCCTTTGCAATCCCACATATTGAACGAATCAATATGCTTGCGCTTAGAGCTCAAAGCCCTTTCTGAGCTAGAACCAGCATTGAAAATATCTATTTTCGGCTCAAATGCCGTTAGGCGGTCCTCTGCTAGCTCAAGGTGGCGCACGGCATCCTCAAGATTTTCCATAACATGGTCAAGAGCTTCTAGTGCTTCTTGCTTTTCCAGCACATATTGAATCTTCATATTTAATATTTCACAATTGTTGCCGTTCATATCGGCAATTACGTTCTTAATTGCTGAAACCATCGATCTGAACACATCAGACATACATGCACGAATAATTAATGCCTATCATTTATGCATCCATTTTGCACAGACCCATCATATCAATGAACAATTTTAAGTAAGGTTTCAAAATCAAAAGGTCACTACGTTTCCAATCATCCTCCAAAAATCCTAACTTAAAAATATTATTAATATAATTGTCTTATGCAAAATAAATTCTATGAAGTTACAAAAAAAAACTTATATTAACTATCCACAGCAGTCAACAATAATAGAAAGCAAATAATATCTAACATCCAATAGAATAATAATGCTTTCACATAATACAACAATCCATTACACTAAGTAATATATTCAAAGAAAAAATATCAACATAGAAAGAGATATTCACATTCAAAAACATCTCAAACTAATTTAAGAAATAAATAGGGAATGTCCCTTCTAATGTATCAGTCAAAATATCTGAGAAATTTGAAGGCACATTTGCCAACCATGGATAAACTTTTGGAGAGCTTTCATGTCGCCTCCAAGGCGCATTCACTCTGCGCCATGTGGCGCTCAATCTAAGGGTTGAAGTTTTGGTTAACTCAATCCTATAATACTCTCTTACAAAAGCTTCCACTAGCCTCCTATAACCCGGGACCACGTTGACCTCCCGTAGCCGATCTAATACTGCTTGCCATTCAGGTGGAAGAGTATTCATCAAAGCCGGCACCTTATCAAAATCCGGTATAAGATAACCATTCCAGATGATTTCTTGTATCATCTGATTGACCCTGATCATATGTGATACTAAATCACCGTTATGCCACTGATAATTAGCTAACTCTGTCATTAGCCTTTTAGGTCTTGCATTTCCCTCGTCCGTTCTCGGGATTGTAGGTATCCGTGCATAACGCATCATAGTTCCTGCAACAAATGCAAAACTAAAAATGGATCACTTATAATCCATAATGAACATAAGGGAAAATACATAATTTTCTATGATTCATGCAACAAATGCACAATTAAAAAATGGATTACCTATAACCCACACAAACATTTTTTTTATTTTTTTTTTTTTTTCGGGTCAACGGTCGTTGGTCAACGGTCAACGGCCGTGGTCGACGGGCACGCGGGTCGGACTTGATGGACCGGTCAGGCCGGCCGGACCGGCCGGGTTGGGTCGGACGAACCGACCGGCATGTGCCGCGCGCGTGCGGGGCTGACGTCACGCAAATGTCAGCCGGCACGTGCACGGCATGCGCCAGGCTTCCTTGCGGGTCGGGTCGGGTCGCCGGCCGGTGACCGGCCGGCCAACGGTCGTCGGTGATGACGTCATCGATGATGTCATCGCGCCGGTTCGCCGACCGGCGCGTGCCGATCCGCCGGTCGCCAGCGCGCACGTGCTAGTTCGCCGATCGGCGTGTGTGTCACACACGCTGGGCGAGCCGGCGCTTCAGGCGCGGCGCGCCCACGCGCAGCGGCTTCTGGCCGAGCGTGTGGGCGTGTCCGGCGTCGCCCGGCAGCACACGACATGTCGCCGGACTCGTCTCGACGAGCTCTTTCACCCTGTGCCTTCAGAAATTTATTTCAACTTATGGAAACTCAGAAAAAAAAGGACGAACAGTGCTCGGGTGTTGGGATTTCTCACCCCGATCCGTGTCGGCCGAATATTTTCACGAAAAATCAATCAAAAAACATGAAAGGGATCGGGAAAACATGAACTAGGGCTCTGATACCAATGTTGGGATTAACGGATCCCCGAAAATCGGATTCGACACTAAATCGAACCCCTAAAACGAATGCGAAAGATAAGCCTGGGAAAAACATGTATCACCGATCCTAAAGCACACCACGGAATCGAGCGTACCTTGTTAGCCACAGATTAAACACTAACGCCGAAGATCGAGGAAGAAATTCTGATCCCTTTAGATTCGATGATGTCGATTAGCCTTGAAGGGAAGACGGCGTCTCCTTTAGCGCTTGGAGAGAAAGAGAGGAAGAGGAACGTACGTTGGAATTATGCCAAAAGGTGCGTTCTCCCTCTCTCTCCTCCCTTATATACGTTCCCTCCAAACAGGAATCATGCCCCTTCATCCATGGGCCCTAATCTTGTGGGCCGGGCTTTTAGGCCCAACATGGGTGGACGGGCCTTAAGCCCATCACATAAAACCATCAAATACAAAAGACCAGGAGGTGGAGAGAGAGCTCGTACTATACAATTTAATGTTGATTCCGTTATTTATACACGCATCGACGCAACACGCTCTGTCAAAATTGCCTTCTATTTCTGAGGCATTCTATTTCTATCTACACCGGCGGAGGCTAAAACCATCTCCCATCATCGATGCGCCTACCCAGAAATAGAATGCAGAGAGTTCCATACCCTCCAAATCGTGCATCAATCCACTAGTCATGTAGCTACTTCCGTATGGGTCTTGCAAGTTCCTTTTTCATGACGGCTTCTCTTGGGTAGAACATAATTGACAGCACCGAAGAGAATGTAAGGCCACCTATCCTACCGAATGGTTGAAAGGATGAGTCCCCGTTATCCAAAGGGGGAAGTTGGGGTTGTAGATCAAAAAGCCACTTGACTGGAGAGTGTAACTTGAGACTAATATCCCTGCACGGAGCCCAATTGGAACACAGAGGCTACCTTCACTGATTTGTCGAAGCCTGGCCAAGCTTAGTGATAAGAGCCACAGCCCAGGTACTGCCCATGGAGACCTAAAATGCAGAGGATAAGTCGAGTATCTTTGATGTTGACTCAAAGGGAAGATCATGTCAGAAGCAAATTGATCAAGTGCATGACGGAAACATGAACCAAGTTCGAAGCAGACGCTTTAACCTAAAAGAGAAAGGATGAAAGATCAAGCTAAGAAGAAAGAACGTTGTCCTCATTGTAGCTGCTAAAGAATGTGACATGACACTAACAGATCTAAGCCTTTCAAGAAGGCAAGTTTGGCAAGTCATAAGTTTGCCTGCATAGTCAGAATGTTTATTATGTAAACATCTCTCAATAAAAAAACAAAAAATTTGCAAGCATGTTCAATCTAGAACCAAGATTTCAGTATGAACAGGCTAGCAGTGTTGCATGATTACTTTAAAATAGAAAAGGGTGGTCACCAAGATACAACCTGATTTCCAGGAGTGCTGATTTACTTGTCATATTTTGAGTAACATGTTGTTCCTGGCCCCAATAGACATTTTCCCACAACAAATGAAGAACAGAAAGCTAAAGGAGAAAATCCAAGGACAACAAGGAGTCAAAAAGTTGGAAGGAACGTGACTTAATTAAAGCAATGTACCTCTGGAACAGGTAGAATGCAAGCCCTGACAAAAATAATTCCCGGGTGATATCCAAGATCAGCAGCAATGTCTTCAGTTAACCATGATATGAAAAGTAGCTCTTCCACAAGGGCAACATAAGTTGTCGTAACAGCACCTCAACCTACCAAGATGAGAATTTGCCCATATGACTTGAGCCTTGTCATGGCATCTAAAGACAATGAATGAAGACTTGGAGGCCAAGAAAACCTCACGCAGCCTAATAATGAATAAACATATTGTATGGACAAAACAAGCAAAATTCCCCCAACCAAACTGCTAAAAAAAGCTTGGATCTGCAAACAAAAAGATGAAATGAGCTCATTAAGAAGAAATCCCTAGGAAACATATCATGCATTGCAACTTTGATGAAGTAAAGCCAGTGAGCACCACAGAAGAATTTTTAAAAAGAGAACGAACTGCAATGAATCTTAGGTCAGTACCAAAGGCATATAAGAAGAGACCAAACAGCTGGACTTGTTTGAACCACATTATTCAAGCTCGTGATGTTCAACTCGCTACATTAGCTTTTCAAATGGAACTTGAGTTTACTAAAATTTGCTTTGAATGGTATGCAAGCCAAATCTAGTATTTAGTGACTGTTATAATATGTCTAATGGCTTTTATTATGGCATTTACACTCTGTCCATGGTCTCTCTCTCCCCCCTCCCCCCAAAAGCACACACTATTTTTTGGATTGGGTTCCCTCACTAATCATCTTTTCATCAAAGTTTGTGTTCTTGTTCAACTCTGAGTATCTTTAAAAAGAACATGAAACTCAATGACTTGTCGGTGAAACTTCTATAGGTAGGGGGAAAAAACTTGGGACCAAAACCTGTTTTGCAAATTCCAAACCCATTTCATGAAAGGCCTTATGTACTTCCAATAAACCATTTCTGGTTTCAAGATTGCCACCACTCTGTAGGATAGGAAGTAACAATGAATTACTATATATTCTTCTAATCTGCATAAATGAGAGATCACAAAGCAAAATACATGCAGGCACCTTAGATTTCACAATAATAGGGTAGAAGAGAGCTTAGGACCAAGGTGCGCACTATGATGGTCAATTCCAAGCCGGATCTGTGTTGTCAACGAATCTAATCTACCAAAAGTAAAATTGAGATATCATCTAGACCGTCAAAAGTAAAAAATGTAAGAGTTTTCCTTATGTGGGCTACAATAATTGAGATTGTAATTACCGTTTTACGGAGTTGGTCTAATAAGGTAAGGTATAAGGTTTTCTTAATGGTCGAATATGGGCCTGGTATTGTGTGGGCCGAGTTGAGCCCGGCCCATGATGAGAGGGCCCATCAAAAACTCTATAAATAGCACTAAGGTCCCTCCTCTAACCCTCATTCTTCCAAAAACTCTCTCTCACCTCACATAAGGCAAGCTGTGAGTGGCGGTCTCATCGAGCTAGGAATCGAGGGTCATAGAGGAGAAGATCTTTAGCGTTAAAGGCTTGGATTGCCATTGTTTTGCTCCAAGAACTATGAATTCAAAATCAAGTACGCAAATCTTCGCCTTTTCCTTTAGAATGTTCGAGTTTCTAGCTATGTCGATCTTGGGGAGCCGTTCTGACGGCCTACATTTGGTATCAGAGCAGGCATAAACTAGAACTCGAACATAGGGAATTTGCCCTGTTTTGAAGAATTTATCCATTGAAACTTGATTTTGACTGTATATTCGAATTCATTTTGTCAAGCCGAGTGTTTTCGTGGGTAGCATGTCTTCGACGGAGGCCAAACCTGCTGTCTATACCCATTTTGGACTTGACTCAAGCTCGGAATGTTTTGCTTACTTTTCATGAATTTTGATCTGGTAAAAGTGAATTTTGATTGTATAAATGGCTTCTACTCTTCCATACGAGCATTTTGGTGGGTGGAACATCTCTAGACGACACCGGAAACGGCCTCATGCGCCACCACGCGCCCAGGCGGTGCTGGGAGTTGGCGACACGCGCCGCTACGTGGCCTCACGCGCGCCCACGTGCGCTCATGCGTGTTGACGCGTGGACTGCCACGCGGCCTCATGCATGGACCGCTTTAGCGGTGATGATGTCATTTGTGATGTCATCCTGCCAACTTCACCACCGCCATGGACAGGTGTCCATGATGACGTCATGTAAGTCGCCTTACATGCCATCACCACATGGCATGTGACGTCACCGATGACGTCACCACGGACCCAACCTGGTGTTGACCGGGTCGACCCAGCCCAAGTTGATCGAGTTGACCCAACCTGAGTTGACCAGTTGACCCAACCCGGTTGACCATTGACTGGTTGGGCCGTTGATCGGTTCGACCCATTGACTGGTCGGACCGGTTTCAAGACGACAGCTTGTGCCGCTCATGCGCTGCACACTGTAGCTACGCGTGAGGGTGCGTGTGACGTGTGTTTGGTGCGTGATTGATGTGTACGTGCTCGTATTTGAATTTTCTATCTTGTGGTGTATTTATTTGCATTGTTTGATGCCTTTAAGGATGTGAAAATGCATGTGAAACCCTAAGGTACGTGATTTTTGGGTCATTTTTGAAAATGAGCCATGTATTTCTCTATGGTTTTGGAAGTACGTTGTGAGCTCACATGTATATCATCACATAAAGATTGTATAGAGCATTAATTCATTGATAACATGTATAATGATCAGCATGTATTAATGAATGGAGCAATGCAATTAGCATGACTTATGATTTTAGTGACAAACAGCCTTTGTCATCAAGTCTAAAATCACATGTGAAAGGTGAATGTGAGTTATAAAGTTATATCTCTAATATGAGAGAATTTCAATGATTTAGTTGGGTTATGACTGCCAAAGTGGCACACTTGATTGGATTTGAAAAACATTGGTCTCATATCGTAATAGGATGTCTCATGTTCTGATGCATGTTTATACTCCAAAATGAGGTAATTATGGGCAGAAGAACAACCCAAGTGCCATAACTTGGCACGGAGGACACTTAAGTGCCATAACTTTAAAATGGTACACTTGAGTGCCAGTTTTGAAGTTAAATGGGACACTTAAGTGCCACTTCGGCGAAAATCCAGCCAAATGGCTTACGTGGCGACTTTCCGGCGAGTTTGGTCCAAAACGGCGTCGTTTTGCACGCTGACGTGGCGGAGAAAATGCAAAAACGACGCCGTTTCGTGTCTACGTGTAAATAATAATAATATAAAAATTAATTAAATTATATTTAAAATTAATTTTATTTAAAATATTCAAAAAATTAAAAAATAAGAAAATTTTAAAAATTTTAAAAAATTAAGAAAAATTTTAAAATTTTAAGAAAAATTAAAAATTAAAAAAAAGGGGGTGGAGGTCGAACGGGGCAGTTGAGGGCTGAGTCCTTGCCGCTGCCGCCTCCCCGCCGTCGTTGGGAAGGGCCAGCGACGGAGGGGGGAGGGTCGGCCGGGGTCGCCGGCCCCGGCCGACCGACGGCGAGGGCTCATGGGCCCTCGCGAGCCCCTGGCCAGGGCCCGGCGACCCTGGCCGACCCTCCCCACTCCGTCGTCGGCCCTTCCCGGCGGCGGCAGGGAGGCAGCGAGGGCCTGCGACCCCTCGCCTTATCGGCGGGCGAGGGCCGACGACGGAGTGGGGAGGATCGGCCGGGGTCGCGGGAAGGGCCCCCGGCGGGGAGGGGCCGACGAGGGCTCGCAGCCCTCGTCGTCGGTCGGCCAAGGGTCGGCGACCCCGGCCGACCCTCCCCCCTCCGTCGCCGGCCCTTCTAGGCGACGGCGGCGGCGAGGGCTCGGCCCTCAACCGCCTTGTTCGACCTACACCCCTTTTTTTTTTAAATTTTAAATTTTAATTTTTTCTTAATTTTTTGAATAAAATTAATTTTAAATCTAATTTAATTAATTTTTATATTATTATTTACACGTAGATATGAAACGGCGTCATTTTTGCATTTTCTCCTCCACGTCAACGTGCAAAACAACGCCGTTTTGGACCAAACTCGCCGGAAAATTGCCACGTCAGCCATTTGGCTGGATTTTCGCCGGAATGACACTTAAGTGTCACATTTTACTCCGATATTGGCACTTAAGTATACCATTTTAAAGTTATGGTACTTAAGTGTCCCTCCGTGCCAAGTTATGGCACTCCAGGTGTCCCAACCTCGGTAATATGTGTTAGTTCATGGAGGGATGTATGCACAGTATATGGTTGAGGAGTGACTGACCCTAGTAGTTCATACACCCAAATGTGGTGAATTTGCGAAAGGTCAAAATATATTCTCATGACCGATGTCATGTGGAGAGTATTCAATTGTATGTTATGCATTCTGCACAAATGTGTTTATATGATGATGTGTGTAACTCTCAGGATGTGTACTTATAAGGTTTTTAAGTTACACAATACTCACATGGTGCCAATTATATATGCTTCTTGTTATTAAGTTACATTATATGTAATGACAACTCCATTGTGATTAAGATCCCTATTGGTCAAATTTTAAGTAGTGAAGAGGATTTTCTGTTAGGGATGGATGCTAGTAAATGTTCATATTACTCTTGCTTTGAATAAACTGAGAATCTCACTATTAGTTATATGGAATTAGAATGTATTCCTTGCTGCTTGGGAAAGGGCAATTGAATTTATCCATCATCCATAAAGGATTCCATTTATGAATATTTGAAAATGGTTTACCAGCTGACTACATTACTAAAAGGATGATAGAAGCCCTAGTGACTTGAAATTGTGTCTTGTCTATTACCGATATTGGTATAAATGCAAGGACTCTTCAACATAAGGTATGATGGTTCTGATGTGGTTAAAGATTATGTCCTAATGATGGTAGATTTGAAGTCCGGAATCATACTCATAAGGGAATTCATAAAACTGCCGGTCATTTTGACAATTTGATCTCAAGATAATACATTTTAAAAGAAGTGGTGTCATTTACTACTATTGTAGAAAGAAATGATACATAAAGATATTGTAATGATATAAAGCTTGATTGTCCAAGCATGAGTTAAGAGTTAATGATTCATTAACATTCATTTATGAATTCAATTCCTATCAAAAGCCTCATCTAGTTCTTGCTGGCTAAATAGCGGTGCAACAAATTATGTTGTTTACCATAAAAAGATTCATAAATCTAAGGAATCTAGATCAGAATGAATCATAAATCATCATGAAAAACCACATTTAATGTCGTTTTAGTGGGAGATGTTTTGACTATGGATACTGGTTAACATTTGACGTTGAAAAACACTTTTATGTACCTTCCTTTAGATGGAACCTAGTTTTGTATCATGTCTAGAAGTGTACGGCCATTCTTTTGAGATAAAAAACAATGTTATTTCAATGTTTTATAAGTCAAATGAAGTTGGATGCTATAATGGGTCAAATGAATTATACCAATTATGTTCACTTCCCAAGGATATGCACCTGGTTTTTACATTTGGAAATGTTGTTTCCAATAGATATTTACATAAAGAACAATCTTAAACATTGTGGCATAGATGTCTTGATCATATGTATAGAGAAAGAGTAGACAGAAGATAGATTGATAACGTTGACATTATGTCTACTCTAAAATGTTATCTAAAGACTTGAGTAGACTATAGTAAAAGCAAGATGATTAAGATAAGGAAGAAAACTGCAGTCTGAAGTTCTGAATTATTGAAGGTCATTCACACCGATATTGGTGACCATGTATGGTAAAGTTGTATAGAAATATTGACGACTATTTCCTTTTGATTAAAGAAAAGTTTGAATCTTTGGATAGATTCAAATTCTTTCGGATTAAAGCCAAGAAACAGTTGAGATAAGTCTTAAAGATTGTCAGATAGGACCACAGTGATGAGTATTTTGACAAATATGGCTATACTGGATAGCTTAAAGAGCCATTTGTCAAATATTTAGAAAAATTCTGGGATGGTAACTTAGTTTACTATATCCGAAAATCTTGGAACAAATTGGTGTGGCCAAAAGGCGTAATTGCACTATGATGGACATGATAGTGAGTATGATTACTAGGACTAACTTATCAAGTTTTCTATGGGGCGAAAAGTCCATTATGCATTAAACCGTATTACTACAAAATGTGTTCCATTAACTCCCTTTTGAGTTGTGGATTGGACGTAAACTTGACTCGAATCATCTTAAGATTTGGAGCGTCTTATAGAAGTTTGGTTATATAATCCAACATTAAATAAGTTGGAATCCAGAACCACTCGGTATCTTACTTAGATCATTTGAAGGGATATCAAGTTTTCAGATCCTAATGGAGGTGCAAGAGTTATGGAATCAAAGATAGGAAGTCTCTAGAGTTCAATGAAAATGCAAAGAATAGTTGCTCTTAGACTATTAAGGTAATGGTATGGTGGGGACCATTGTGTCTTTGTCTTTTCCTATACAGACAATTGTGGAGTCTTTTACACCACATATTAAGCTTGTGAGGTTCAGGATATTGTTATTGATACGATTTTTGATGAAGTTTCTCAAGCCTCTTAAGTGCAAGATAAAATAATAGTAGCTCCACTCAAGAGATCTATTACAGAAAGATGTTCAGTTATATCACCATACTATATAGTCTATTTGTAAGAGCATGATTACGATATCTGTTACGTGATCGATCTAGTAACTTGTATATGTAAATGTTGTTTCTTGTCCTCAGTTTGATATGTGGTTAGACATAATGAAAAGATGAGATGCAATTTATAAAATGTGATAGTGTTTGGGAGCCTATTGAATTGGTTGAGGGTCACAAGCTCATTCGTTGCAAATGAGTGTATGAGACTAAGAGAAATTTCAAGGGAAACAATGAGAAGTTTAAACTCAAATTACTAGTATAAGGTTTCACTTAGAGAGAAGTTTAGTCTTTTCTAAAGATTATTTCAGAGTGAATATGGTATTACTAGCTCAATTTTATATAGAGTTACATTAGATAGATGATTCTAACTATGTTTCTCAATGAATACCTTGGTAAAGAAGTCTATGTGGTATAACCCAAAGGTTTTGCAATGGAATGATTCAGATAAGTTTGTATATAAACTGAAAACCCTTATTTATGGCCTTAAGAAAGTTTGTAGATCAGACGATGCTTGAAGTTTTATAGCATTATCACTTCATTTAGTTTTGCTGAAAATAAAGTAGATCAGTGTATATACTACAAGGTCAGTGAGAGAAAATTTAGTTTTCTCATATTCCATGTAAGTGATAACTTTCTTGCACTAGCAATATTGGATTACTGCATAAGATAAAATAGATATTGTCGAGGAATTTTGACTTGAAAGATCCTGGTCAAGTACCTTTTGTCCTTGGCATTGAGATCTATAGAGATCGTTCTTGACGTATGTTAGATTTATCTCAGATTGCATATGTTGGTTGTATTTTGAAAATATTCAATAAGCTAGGGGTTACTGCTGTTGTTAAGACTGATAGACTGAATATCTGGCATTGTCCTTGTTCAAATTTTATTAAAATCCAAATGAATGATACACTCTATGCTAGTGAACTTAGAAGTGTCATATAGGCTTAAGTCTGCATTAGACTACATATTGCTTTTGTGACAAGATTTTTTGGGCAGATATTGATTAAGTCTAGGACATGATCACTGGATTGCTGTCAATGAGGTTTTGAGATCCTGAAAAGGACAAGAAAACTATATACTGACAAATATGTTCAGGATCTAGGACTGGTAGGATATTCGAATGTAGATTTTACTAGCTATAAGGATAACAAGAAGTTGATAACATAATATATCTTTGTATTAGCAGAAGGTGCGGTATTATGAAAAGTGTTAAACAGAAATTTATGTTATTCTCTACCATATAAATGGAGTTTATAGCATGCCTTTTAGCTGCTACTCAAGATATTTGATTTCGAAACCTCATTAGGGAGTTGGCTATATTTGATATTATGAATAGACCCATATGGTTGTATCGAAACAATAACTCTTTGGGTCTTGAGGGGTCTAGATATATGACGGTCAGGTTTTTGACCATAACGAAACGATATAGAACGGTGATACTACAATAGAACATATTTCCACAGATGATATGATTGTAGACCCACTAATTAAAGATTTTCACCCTTGTGTACTTGAACGACGTGTCATGAACATGGGCTAAGGAGCATCATTAGATGCTGTTGTTTAGTGGGAGCTATTTTGATTTTGCTCTAATAAAGCTTATATATGTTGCACATTCAATAAAATGTTCATGAATGTGTGGTCACCATATTGAATTGATTATATGTAATGAAAATCTCAAGGTATTGTGTAAGCCTTGAGTGAAGGTTGGGGGCATCTGGTTATCAGCCTTGAACATATGTCTTGATTATATATAAAGAAATATTGACCATAAAGATAAGACATATGTTGGTTTATTAGAACCATAAAGATAATCTCTAGTGGCACATCCGGTTTTCCAGTGACACTTAAGGTAAGAGAATAGTAGCCAACAAGGGAGATAACACATAAGGTATTACTTTTTATGAGGTGTTATCCGTTTGTCACACAATCATATTGAATCCATATCAATAAAGTTGAAAGCATTTATAACCATGGAAAGCTCTGTATGAATACATGCAGTTACTGCCATGATTCGATATTAGAGACTTTATGGGGTAAGATTGGTTATTAAGAATTGCCACTAGATCAACATAAAGGTACACAATAAAGTACAGTCTCAATTAATATAGCCAAAGTGGGAGAATGTAAAAGTTTTCCTTATGTGGGCTACATTAATTGAGATTGTAATTACTGTTTTATGGGATTGGCCTAGTAAGGTAAGGCATAAGGTTCTCTTAATGGTTGAATATGGGCTTGGTATTGTGTGGGCCGAGTTAGGCCCGGCCCGTGATGAAAGGGCATGTCTAAAACTCTATAAATAGTGCTAAGGTTCCTCCTCTAGCCCTCATTCTTCCAAAAACTCTCTCTCACCTCACATAAGGCAAGCTATGAGTGGTGGTCTCATCGAGCCAGGAACCGAGGGTCATAGAGGAGAAAATCTTCAGCGTTAAAGGCTTGGATTGCCGTCATTTTGCTCCAAGAACTATAAATTTAAAATCAGGCACACAAATCTTCGTCTTCTCCTTTAGAATGTTCGAGTTTCTAGTTATGTCGATCCTAGGGAGCCGTTTTGACGGTCTACAAAAAAATCGCTAACACAAGGTATTCACCCAATGTGCCGAGACTCATAACTGAACATTCATCCATAGCTTGTAACTTTACTTAAATCTGATGCGCAAAATCTAAAATTTACTAATGCTTTTCAAATACTGAATCAAAGGATGAAGACAAAAGACCTAAGTACAGTTTGATCAACCAAAGTAGATCTTTTTTCATTGCGCATAAGTGATCAAGTAGCATATATTGCTCCAAATAATGGAGGAGAAATGTGAGCGGGAAGAATACAGGGAAGGGAGTTGGATCATTCTCATATCTATAGTGATGAACTTGCAACGAAAAGCCCGAAGTGGAATGACATCACGACTAATCCAAGTAGGAAGAATAGCATTAAGAGAACTGTTCACTTGAGGGAAGAGTTGCCAAGACTTGAGAAATAATTTTAACTAGTAGAAACGGCAAGAAAGGACGAAGACAAACAAGCCACCGCCAACTCATCTACTATGTCTAAAGACACCTTCAATGGAGGATTATCGGGACCCAATGCCTCTGCAACAAACCGTGGCCCATGATTGATCAATGGAGGATTATCGAGCTTTCTATGTCTTTATTATCTTGATCTCTGCTTTGCCTTGTTCACGTTGTTTGCTTCCTTGTCTCCGCAGTTTAAAGCAACTAATCTTGCACTTCCTATTCTGCTTACAATATCTTGTACCTCTCTAATTGGTTCAAATCATGGCCCGATTTTAGGAAAGCTGTTCCACTACAATGATTCTTACAACCATCATCAAGTGGAGGTAAGCAAGTCATGCCTCTTCTCATCCCCTGGTGTCACATACTGGGCAACCAGTTGATTACTGTATCGACAGATCGTTCTGGATGTCAATCATTAATTGTACTTGGTTCCTGTGAAGCTAGTTTGCCTACGGCTGAAAATGCCTTTGAAGACTGTTCCATTCAAAATTTAGCCTGTTCCTAGATAAGAATCACAATATTCCATCAGTAACACATCAATGAGAGTTTGGCTGTTCGTCTGATTTAAGTTAAAATATGTTAAATCTGGGGGCACACATTACTTACCGCTCGTTCCATGCATGCCGTGTAGAGCTGAATGAGGACCTTTAGCCGTTCTCGTGCAGAAGGATCTACTCTCCTTACAAAGCTCTAGCAGGACTTGATATTGTGATAGAGATGTAAAGCCCATTGACCTTGATGCGATTTGATTCTTTTTATTTTTAGAAACGCCCCTTACTTTACCTTCGAGATTGTGCTTATGGCAGCTAATTGTGAAGTATAATGCCTAGGTAGGGAGAGAGCTGTATTCACCGTCAGGTGAATGTCTACCATTTTGAGTATGCAAATAGGAATGCTTGGAGGTCGTCCTTTTAGAGGATCATTAGGCTAAGTCTTTATTTGCCATGTCTGATAGATACACTAGAGAAATATGCATAAAATGAAATGTTATCGATCCAGGAAAGTAACCTTGATTCCTCAAGATATAGAAAAATCTGAAACACCAGAGAAGAATGAATAAACTGAAATGTAATTGACTACCATATTAATTAATGTTGAAGAGATGACACTTATATGTGCAGGGTGTCTAAACTCGATGACCAAGCAAAAATTATAATGGGATCTAGATCATGCTCATCTAAGGATATTCTAATCAAAATGAAAATTACATCTCATAATAGAGACACCAATCCTAATCATATCTAATATAAAATAAATAGCAAAATAAAACTAATCAACCAATTTTTATTTTTATTTTTATTTTGAGAGAACAAATTTCACAAAATCTTTTGTTGGCTATCCAACATTAGTTCCCTCAACTTGAAAAAAAATGGGAAAAAACTACCAAAAACCCCAAATTTACCATAATTTTTTTTTTTGTGACATGAAAAATTTCAAATTTTGCAAACTGTGACATATTTATCCCACCAAAAGCATTTTCGTCTTTTTTTTCCCCTCTTCTTTCTTCCCTTCGCTAGCCATGGCGAAGCCGGCGTTGGGTGAGGGTTGCCCTCGCTTGGGTTAGCTAGGGCCACTCTTGCTGGCGTCAAGCGAGGATGGCCCTTGGTTGGGTCGGGCGAGGGGTGCCCCCGCTAGATCTGGCGAGGGCCGTCCTTGCTAGGATTTGGCGAGGGTTGCCCTCGCCCGACACAAGCGAGGGGCGCCCTTGTCGACATCTGGTGAGGACAGCCCTCGCTTGACCCAGCCGAGGGTTGCCCTCACCTCGCCTAGCGCCAGTTAGCCCAAGTGAGGGCAGCCCTCACCTGACTCCGGCTTCTCTCTGCCAGCTCCGCCATTGCCAACGGAGGGAGGAGAGAAGAAGAAGAAAAAAATAATTAAAGAGTAAAAGATCAAAATGCCCTATAGTTTATGGTAAATAAATCACACGGATAGAAGTTCAGGATTTTTATGTCACGAAAAAAAGTTTGGGTAAATGTGTCATGGTGTCAGAATTCAAAGATTTTCATGTTACAAAAAAAAGTTTGAGGTAAATTTATCACTTTGGGCAAAATTTGGGATTTTTGATGGTCTTTTCTCAAAAAAATAAAAATTTGACCTTGAATTAATATTTGGATGTGCTAATCCACCTAAAATGGGCTAACTTAACAGCCATGAGGGGGTGAATTGGCTGATATACGACTTTTAAAAATCCTTTGGTGCAAAACCACGTATAGAGGATAAAACAGCATCTGTAGACAAAATATGGTATGCAGATCAAATATCTTATATCATTAGAAATGTGAAAAGAGTAAGGGATAGAGGAGTTTGCAAAAACACTATTTACAGTGATCACGCCAATGCTCTGTCAAACAATACACTCGGATTACACAGTTTTCCCCTCTGCCATCTTCAACGCTCACTTTGCCACATGTTGGAGACTTCACATGGGTCAAAGTGGTCGTTGCATGAGCCGCTGTTCACAGCTCAAAATGTCTTTTTACAGCTAATAAGGGTTCGTTTAGTAACTATTTTATCCCTAAGAATAATTTCTACTCAGACAATCAATCTTAAATTTGCAAACCAAAAACAAAATCAACAAGTAATCTAGCCCACGAGGTGATGTGTGACGGCTATATGGAGATAAGAATAACATTTCTTGTATATCTCTGAAACTCTGATGCGGAATAGGAACAAGATACATTCATACTTCTGGTTCGTATTTTAAATTCATATCCCCCTGGTGAAAAGCCGCAATTTCTTCCTTGAAGAATTTAAGCAGATCCTCAATGCTCACGACAGATTTGTCGGATTTGTCTTTCACGTGAACTCTAACCTGGAGGATAAGGAAACAACACAACTGCATCCCACAAGCCATTTAAATTCTCAAGAGGGTAACTGATGTAGTTGGGGACGTAAAGAGTTGGCTAAAGGGCGAAAACAAATGCTGGAACTGAGACAAATTAAAGCTGGAACCTAAACGTGATCTGCTAGGGGTTAGAGAAGCCAATATTGTCCATTGAATGGAAAAAAGTCAACCAAGTGACTTAAAGGCCTATCTATACTAGGGTTTAAGATGATCTCAACCCTTGATTGAACATAAACTTATAATCTCAACCACCCAACCTCGAAGTCACATGATTATGACATGACCTACACTATTCCCCTCGGCTGCATTTGGTCTTCAGATTTTTAGCCAAGATAGAATTAAAAAGGATATAATATGAAATATAGGGATTTGCTATATTCTATCAACTGTTAGGTAAATTGTAATAATAAAACCGGATATTTTCATATCCTATACTATCCATTGGTTTGTTGACATATTGATAAATCTTCATTGGTTTGCTCAACCTCAAGTCCTAGAAGTGTTTTAGTTCTCCAAGTTCATTCGTACAAAACTACATGAAGAGATTGATTTGATCATATCCAATGAGGGAAAGTATTAAAGAAAATTTGCTCCGCCTCTTTTTACTAGAATTCTAGATTTCTCTAGGCTACCCCATTCCTCTTACTGTTTCCATTTTTCTTGTGTCAATTTAGGAGATATTTTATAGAATAGTGTAGAATCGTATGGCTAATAATTACGTCACAAGTAGGATTATCGGTATTCTATAAGACTAGATTTGATGGGCTAGATATAACTTTGCATATGATAATTTTTATTTTATTTAGCATTTGAAGTAATGTGAAATTCGAATATAGCCTGGATATAGTGCGGATAAAAAATCCCACATAAAGAATTTATAAAAAAGGGGAGAAAAGAAAAGTAAATTTTACAATCTGGGCAAAAGCTTCTGTTATCCCTGTCGCCTTCGCCCTGTCGCCTTCGCCTTCTCTTCCCATCATCTCTCTCCCTCTTCTTCTTCGACCAATTTCTGCTTTGTTCATATTCAGGACTCAACCAACACCACACGAAGACAAGAAAGTCTCTGAAAAGTCCCCAAAACCCACTCTGCTTCACCCCGATTGGTGATCAAGGTTTTGATTATGGTCTGAATTTTTTATGCCTACGAGTACGGCTCTAGATTGCATGTATACACAATCCTCGCTCTCTATGGCTTCTACATGTACCTGGAATTGGAGCTCGTGCTCGCCATCTACATCGCCCCGGCTTGTGCCGCCCTAGGGCTTGACTTCGAGTGGCAATTCGATGAACCCTGCCTCAGGCCCTTGCGGCAGGACTTCTGGGCCAGCGGAGAAACCTTATGATCAACAGCGTTATCCGGTCCAACCTGTATGACCCAGTGCAGCAATGCTCGCACCCCTTGTCCAAGGTGGTGGCGAGCGTAGGCGATGAGTCGTGAATAGTTTTCACGACTTACATGATTTACTTTTAATGTAATCTTATAAATCAAACACTAATTTGAATAATATTTATTTAAATCCATGTGAGATCTAGACGTTAATAAACGTTGGATGAGATATTTAAAATCGTCAACAAGTTTTCTTAGGAGGTCTGGCACACAAAAGCCACCGCCCCCTCTTCTCTTCTCATCGGAAAGTCTCCATTGAAGTTTACTTTCGGCAGTCCGGGCTCCGGGGGACTCCAAAACAGGTTCGACCCAGTAAGTGTCTGCTGGGTTTTCCAAGATTGTTGACCCCGGACTCCAAAACAGGTGCTCAATTGACTCTAGGCCTCCACCTTTGCCCAAGGTACAACCATGGCGTGGCTCGACTTTGCTAGACGCTATGCAAGCTTGCCCTCATCAATGGCTGGTCAAGGTTCAATGATTGACTAGAGGAAGAAGGGAAGAAAAAATAAAAAAAGAAAAAAATAAAAAAAAAATAAAAATATTAAAACATTATTAAAATTTGTCAACGTCAATGTTGACCGCATTACAAGGACGTCCAACGCCTATGTTGGTGATTTTAAGCAAAATTGATTGAATTAACTAAATTGATACAAATACAAAATGTTTAAGACTCGGCAAAAAAAAAACAAAACGATTTAGAACTAAACTAATATAAATGTAATAAATCTATCACCTTTTAGTAATTATTCCTTTATACTTTATGACTTGAGGATGCTATCACGTCATATTTTTCTAATATTCCTGTTATTTTCGTGGTTGGTTGTACCTTATAGTATCTCTTCAACACTGATAATTCTTTTGTATATCGTTGTAGCCAATAGTCACTAGCATTCTTTCAGAATGATAAGTCATCTCAAATTATCACAAGTTCAAAATGTCCAATTGTTTTTAATATTTCATGGGAAATCGTGAACTGAATCGTAAATTCCTTTTTTCTATCTTTCGTTAATTTATCTTAACGGTCATGACTTTGCTGGGGAGTTCGTAAATTTGAGTGTGCAAATATGGTTAGTAGGAAATATAAGTTCTTACAAACTTTAAAATGTTCAAGATGTGAAAGTTGGGAGATCATCACTCCAAACAACGACCGATACAAAGGAACAGATATTGTAAAGGTGCTAGGATGAATTAACTGTCAAGTTTGTATATCGACTTTAGTTATCACGAAATTATATGTAAATATCCACGCATCATGTGTGCATATACTAGGTAAAACTGGGGGGAAAAGCAAAGAGTTGAAGAGATTGAGTTATAATATTATTTTGATGCTTGAGAGAGATGACTATAAAATATTAAAGAAAAAGGTCTAAAAATTCTAAATCTATTGCATGAGTGCTAATTTAGTCTTAAAGCTTTTTAACTTAGTGCCAATTCAATCATTGTGGCTATTTTTTGGTTGGGCATTGTTGACGTGGATGTCGGCCAAGTTTTGTGACACTTTTCCCTAATATATTAGGTTGATCTAAACATCTATTTTTATGCATCTTTCACTACAAATAAAATAAGGGTATAGATGAAAAAGAATAATTCTTTTAATAATAAACTAATCCCTTGAAATCGCTTCATATTCAAACGGATAGATTTGAGGAGATTTTAGAAAGCAATACGACTCCACCAATCCTGCATAGTCTTTTCTTATTTTCTTCCTTCATCTCTTTCCCAAAATAAGGGAATCTGAGAATTGCTAGAAGAGACGATTTGCAAAGGGCAACGAGTCATTGGGATAACTACCTTCCCAAGAATCTTAAAATAGGTTGATCACGAAAGCAGTACGATAAAGAAGAGAAGGACTTGACCACCTCCTTGTCTTCAATGTATTGCTGACAATTTTCCTAACTTAAATTAATTGCAGATCCTAAAGCTCCTACAAGGTGACGAGGAAGTATTTGAGTGGGCAAGGCAACAAATTAATTCCTCAGAAGAACTTGATGAAATGGACGGGGAAGACTCCCGTTAGCATCCAATCGCATTTGAATCTTGCATTCCAAGATTTGGAGGACTTTTTTCTCTCTCTTAGCAGCACGGATCAAAGCGTGTCAGCGGAGGATTACTTGCAGAGCAGTTCGACTGACCACCGGTCGAAGGACATACTCCATTGAGCATGGTTTGGTTGCTGGGTGATTGGTCTTTGTAAATTGATTTGTGTAGTCCTGTTGTCTCAATTTTCCACTGTTAATTTCAGTTATTACTGGGTCTTGGAAGAGAGGTTTTCGCAAGTTAGGCCCCCTCTTTGACACCAGTATCAATTTTTAGCTTCTAGTCCCCGTTTTGTCAGGCTGGTTTTGACCTGGCCATTGGCCTTGGTTCGGTCCAGTTGCATTGCTAAGATGTAGCATAAGTGAGGCATCATCATTATTCTTGTCCTCCCCATGGCTAAATAGTATATGCTGATCCTACAATGGATTATTTGGTCAGCTTTTTAAGTGTTTTTGTGCTAAGCTTCAAACGGCTAATGATGACACCCTGTTTCATGTAATGTAGTCAGCTAACTAGAGTTGCTAAGATCTTGTTTGTGGGCAATGGAATTTATTGACTTTCATCATTTGCGACAGCTGGGCATATAATATGCGTTGCTTTGCTTCTTTGACAAGCATTATTCATTACTTCCGAGCCACTAGGATTCGTGTGCCGTTCCTTCTGAATTCCATCAAGTTAGGTTTACCCCTTTTTTTTTCTTGTACCGTTGGGGCCCGAGGGATAAGAGGTCATGATAATACGTCAAGACAATCCTAGGTTCCACAGATTGTAAGCTCGACAATGCGAATCCTTGTTCCATGTTGAAATCTTAATCCTAGTCTCGTTTCGACTTGGAAATTCCGATGTAACTTGGCTTTGTACAGTAACTGTAAAGCTCCTGAAACTAGCGTAGCTTAAATTTTGAACTTTTGGTGAGAGCATAATACTCTTTGATTTGCCAACGGGAGAAGCCGGTGCAGTTTGAGTGTAACAGTGGAGACCTTTCTCTTTAATCTCTCTCGTATCTAAAGTTAACCACTTTATTTTGGATTGAGACTTTCATTATATTTTCTTCATCAAAAAGTATTTGCTTATCCATGCCTTTTCTAGACCTTGAGTCTAGACACTAAAAATCATCATTTTCACTTTCATTATATTTTCTCCCTTTTCCCGATTTAATTCTAAATTTGAGAGTTTGAATTTTCTTAATCTAGTTCTAGACCAAGGAGTTTCTCACTCCCAATTTAAATCTGGGAGGTTAATAATATTTACGGGAATTCGATACCTAGTGCATGTCCTTGTACGTGATCTCTACCTTTAGTTTCAATGATTATTGCATGAGCTTTGGTGTTTTGTTGAGCCACAAAAATTTGCTCTTTCAAAAGTTAAATCTGTATTTATTCAACCTATTTTGGTTATAGTGTAGAAGAAGGTGAACCTATGTACACACCGCCAACTAATAACATTGTAGCTATTGGAGAAGAATTGCTGGTGTATTTTCATCACCGATGATGATACGAGATCCAATCATTCCAATTATTCTGCTTTATAGATCCGTTCTTATGGAACGAGTATACGCTTAACTCTGCCAATACAAGGTTGGTTTTCCTTGTTTTCTAAATTTGGTTTTGTTGGGTAGCATTCTGTCCTTTGCTTTGCCATGAAAGTCTACATATTTCTCATGAATCATTTTGAGCAGTGAAGAAAATTTTCTTTCAACAGAAGAAGAACAAGAAGAAGAAGAAGAAGAAAAGGCTTCTGCCAGCCCACCTGGAGCTAGCTTTTTCTTCTTTATGTCCCAATATTTGGAAATCGAAAAAGAGAGTATTTTAAGTTACGGATTCTTATCGACACAAAGAAACTCATATGTTTCACGTATGGGCTAGGAATGTTTCAGACATTTCACGCTAAAATGTCAAATTACGAGAACGCAAGCTTGAAAGAAAGCCAAATTGCAAAGGTTGAGAAATAAATGCAATTCGACATTGCTGTTAAGTTTGGACAGACATAAGTAAAAGAATGCGGAAGCGTATAAAACTATTCGGCCCATCATTAAGAGGTACAAATCAAAGAGGAAACGAGTTTAGTTTTGGGCCGAACTTCGATCTTTTTTCATTCGAAGAATCCGAGACAGCAGCTCAGAATGGGCCACAGCAACTGCCACCGTTTCGAAATGGGCCGAAGGTGTTGAAAAGCAGCAACAGCTCTGGTTGTCGCGCACACACCACTTCTTCGAAAAATCAAAACTAAAATTAAAACTGGTATTTAAAAATAATACTCAAAAATTGAAATTTTTTCTTTTGTTTGGTGACATGAATTTTTTTTTTTCCTTTTTCTTTGAGGAAATACGAAAAACTTGAGTCGGCTCTGTCTGTTGTGTTTTCCTATACTGATTCTTAGAGTTTTCATTTTCAAGAGTTGACTTTTTGTCTATAATTCCATCTGATTCGACCTATCTGAATGACTTAAGGAGCATGGAGAACTAAAACAATCTGGATCCCAAATTTCTCTAGGAGATATCGTGCATAATTTTGTCGACATATAGATAAACCTTCATTGGTTTGCTCAACCCCAAGTCCTAGGAAGTGTTTTAGTTCTCCAAGCTCATTTGTCTGAAACTACACAGAGATTTGCTTTGATTTTTTTTTTTTTTTGATCTAACATTTGCTCCGATTTGATATATCTCATTTTCATCATATCCGATGATGATTAGGTCACCAACATAGGTCAGTACAATTGCAAGCCTTTTGAATTCTCCCTTCACAAACTAGCTTGAGTTTACTGGTGCTACTGAGCAGCTATTTCGCACTAGAAATTCTGCGAGCTTCTTGTACCAAGTTCTTGGGGCCTTTTTTAAATGATAAAGCATTCTATTCAATTTGCAAAAGTAACTTGGATGGGCCTTACATTTGAAATCGTCTAGCCGCTCCATATATATTTCTCAATTAAACTCTCCAGGTACAAAGGCAATCTTCCAATCCATTTGTCATAACTTTTATGACTTGCTTGTTGCTAGTGTTAGTAGACATGGACAATAGTAACCTTTGTCTTGGGCTAAAGGTTTTGTCATACTCTAGCCGGTACTTCTGGCATTATTTGTCAAGCAATTAAGCGTGCCTCATAATTGAAGTATTGGCATAAAATTTTATCTGCTGAGTCGAGACTTGTGGGGTACCGTTGGTGGTGGCAATGTCATACCACCATGGATGCTAACAAGTTGAGAAAGTGAAAGATAAAAGATGGCAAGGCGCTCTAAGTTCTTGTGATGACTATTGAAGATGAGTTGTTATAGCACATCAAGAACACAAAGACGGCCGAGGAGGCGTAGGATGCTTTGCTGGTGTTGTTCATGAGGACGAACAATGCCAAATTGCAATGGTTGGAGCATGAGCTACTTTCAATCTCAAAATCAAATATGACGGTGAGTAAGTTTTCCTTCAAAGTTAAATCTTTTTGTAAAGAAATTTCAAAGTTGAATCTTCAGAATACTTTGGCACTGCAAAGTACGAAGATTTTAAAAGCAACTCAGCATGATCACTAAATGCACATTGAGAGATGAGTAATCAGCAAGGGAAACTATTAAAGAAAGGGAAAATGTCACAAATGGTCCCTATATTTTTGCCCAATGTGCAATTTCGTCCCTAAACTTTCGATCGGCTCAATTTGGTCCCTGAACTATTGATAAATGTCCAATTTAGTCCCTGAACCTTTGATCAGCTCAATTTGGTCCTTGAACTATTCATAAATGTCCGATTTAGTCATTCGTTACTGTTTTTCATTTTTTTAAAATTTTTTAAAATTTTTTTAATTTTTTTAATTTTTTTGCTTTTTCTCCCTTCCCTCCGCCGGAGCGGCGGAGGGAAGCCGGCGTCCGGCGAGGGTCGCCCTCGCCGGCGTCGGCGAGGCCGTCCTCGCCGGACGCAGCGAGGGCGGCCCTCGCCGGTGTCGGCGAGGGCTCCCTCGCGGGGCGAGGAGGCCCTCGCCCGACGCCGGGTGCTCCTCGACGCCGGCGAGGGCTCCCTCGCGGTCCGGGCGAGGAGCTCCCTCGCCCGACGCGGCGAGGGGAGCCCCTGCCGGATCTGCGAGGGAGCCCCTCGCCGGACGCAGCGAGGGCGGCCTCGCCGGTCTCGGCGAGGGCTCCCTCGCAGATCCGGCGAGGGAGCCCCTCGCCGGTCGGCGAGGGCCGTCCTCGCCCGGACGCGGGCGAGGGCGGCCCTCGCCGACGCCGGCAAGGGGCTCCCTTGCAGATCTGGCAGGGGGCTCCCCTCGCTGGCGTCGGGCGAGGGAGCACCCCGGCGTCGGGCGAGGGGCTCCCTCGCCGGTCGCCCTCGCCTGCGTCCGGCGGCGGGATCCCTCGCCGACACCGGCGAGGGAGCTCCTCGCCGGATCTGCGAGGAGCACCCGGCGTCGGCGAGGGGCTCCTCGCCCGGATCGGCGAGGGAGCCCTCGCCCGACACCGGCGAGGGTCGCCCTCGCTGCGTCCGGCGAGGCGCCCTCGCCCTCGCCCGACACCGGCGGGGAGCTCCTCGCCCCGGATCTGCGAGGGAGCACCCGGCGTCGGGCGAGGGGCTCCCTCGCCCGGATCGGCGAGGGAGCCCTCGCCCGACACCGGCGAGGGTCGCCCCGCTCGCGTCCCGAGGATCGCCCTCGCCGACGCCGGCGAGGGCGACCCTCGCCGGACGCGGCTTCCCTCCGCCGGCTCCGACGGAGGGAAGGGAGAAAAAGCAAAAAAAATTTAAAAACATTAAAAAATTTTAAAAAATTTTAAAAAGAGGAAAAACAAGAACGAAAGACTAAATCGGACATTTATGAATAGTTCAAGGACCAAATTGAGCCGATCAAAAGTTTAGGAACTAAATTGGACATTTATCAATAGTTTAGGGACCAAATTGAGCCGATCGAAAGTTCAGGGACGAAATTGCACATTAGGCAAAAGTATAGAGACTATTTGTGACATTTTCCTTAAAAGAAAAGTTGCATCGCCTCTTTTACTAGAATTCTAGATTTCTCTAGGCTACCCTAATTCAGAGATATTTTATAGAAGATTGTAAAAGTGGATGGCTAATAGATATGTCACATGGAGAATTCTCAGTATTCTATAAGGCTAGATTTGATGGGTCGAATAAAACTCTCGATATAATTACTTTTATCCTATCTAGTGTTTAGAGTGACACAAAATCCGGATATAGCTCAGATAAAAAAATCCCACCTAGGCAACTTGGACAAGATATGTGAAATTTGGAAAAAAATTTAAAAAAAGAAAAAGAAAAGAAAAGTAAATTTTAGAATCTGGGCAAAGGCTTATGTTACTCTTACAAATTTCGCCCTCTCTTCCCATCATCTCTCTCCCTCTTCTTCTTCGACCTGTTTCTGCTTTGTCCACATTGACGACTCACCCACCCTGAAAAATCCCCGAAACCCACTCTGCTTCACCCCGAGCGGTGATCAAGTTTTTGATTATGGTCTGAATTTTGCACGCCTACGGATACAGGTCTAGATTGCCTGCATACACAATCCTCGCTCTCTATGGCTTCTATTTATACCTAGAATTGGAGCTCGTGCTCGCCATCTACGTCGCCTCGGCTTGCGCCACCCTTGGGCTTGATCTTGAGTGGCAATTCGATGAACACCTACCTCAGGCCCTCGCCGCAGGACTTCTGGGCCAGCAGTGGAACCTTATGGTCAGCAACGTTCTCCGGTCCACGGTGTATGACCCCATGCAGCGTTGCTCACACCCCTTGTCCAATGGTGGAGGCGAGCCTAGGCGATGAATTGTGAATAGTTTTCACGTTTCTCATGGTTTATTTTTAATTTAATCTTGCAAATCAAACACTCATTTGAATCCATGTTATATCCAGACGTTAACAAACATTAAATGGGATATTTAAAATTGTTGACGAGTCTTCCCAGGTGGTCTCAGCACACAAAAGCCATTGCCCCCTCCCCTCTTCTCATCAGAATGGCTCCATCGAAGTTTGCTTTCAGCAGTCTGGGCTCCGGGGGACTTCAAAACAGGTTCGACCCAATAAGCGTTTGCTGGGTTTTTGAAGATTGTAGAACCCAAACTCCAAAATAGTGCTCAATTGACTCCAGGACAACATCCTTGCATAGGGTACAACCATAGTGAGGCTCGATCTTGCTAGAGGCTAGGCAAGCTTGCCTTTACCAATGGCTGGTTGAGGTCCAACGACCAGCTAGAGGAAGGAGAGAAGAAAAAAAAGGAAAAAGAACGATATTAAAAAATATCAAAATATTATTACAATTATTAATGTCAATGCTAGTAGTATCACGTAAAATAACTGGCATTTATGTTGGTTATTTCCGACTAAAATTAGTTAGATTGATTGAACTAGCGCAAATATAAAATGTTTAAGATTCAATTGGTACAAAAGAGTTTAGAATTGAATTAATACGATTAAACTAGATTTATGATTTTTGGCAAATTTTCACTTTATATTTTATGACTTTAGGATGCTATCATGTAAATTTGAGTGTGCAAATATGGTTATAAGAAATATAAGTTCTTACAAACTTCAAAATGTTCAAGATGTGAAAGTTGGGAGATCATCACTCCAAACAATGCCGATGCAAAACAACAATTGATATTGTAAAGGTACAAGGATGAATTAACCGTCAAGTTTGTATATAGACTCTAGTTATCGCGAAATTATATATAAATAATCACACATCACATGTGCCTATACCAGGTACAACAAGGGGAGAAAAAGCAAAGAGTTGAAGAGATCAAGTTATAATATTATTTTGATGCTTGGGAGAGATGAATATAAAATATTAGAATAAAGTGTTAGAAATGTCCTAAATCTATTTTAATTGTGTTAATTTAATCATAAACTTTTAATTGTGTCAATATAGTCCTAAATTTTTTAACATAGAGACAATTTAGGCTAATTTTGGCCAGACATTGTTGACATGAATATCAGTTATGACTAAATTGACACAAATACAACGGACTTTTGATTTTTCTGACATTTTTCCCTAAAAAATATATAGATCTAAACATATTAGTTTTGCACATCTTTCACTACAAATAAAATAAGGGTATAGATGAAAAAGATTAATGTTTCTTTTTTTATTAAAAAAAAAAAAAAAAGCTAATCCCATGAAATCGCTTTTTTTTTTTTTTTTTTGGTCGGCAAAATCGCCACATTCAAACGGATAGATTTGGGAAGGTTTTAGAAAGCAATATGATTCCACCGATCCTTCCCAGTATTTTCTTATTTTCTTCCATCTCTTCCCTAAAATAAGAACATCTAAAGATTGCTAAAAGAGGCTATTTGCAAAGGACGATGAATGATTTGGATAACTACTATGAAAATTATCAAAAAAGTTATAAATTTATTATAATTTTTTCAATTCAGTCATAAAAGTTTTGTAATTATGTTAATTTTTTCCATCAAATTAATTTTTGCCAGACCATTGACCATATTTTAATAATATTTATTTTTAGAATATTTTATTAATTTTTTTCTTTTTTTTTCTCCTCCTTTTGGAAGGAGGCAAGAGCCGTGCGCCGGTGAGGTCAGCCTTGTCAGCCAGATCTAGCGAGTTTGAAACCTGCTTATAGCTAGCGAGGCTCACTTAGGCCAGAAGTCATGTGAGGCCATGCCCTTCAACTTCGTAGTCTTTGGTGAGGCACAAGACTCGCCTAGCCATTGACAACCCTCGCCAAAGGCCGTAGGAAGTCAGGCCTTGCTTATTGCCAGTGAAGCTTCCCCAAGGCTGTTGAGGGACCGCCTATCTTGGCTCCAGCCAATTGTCAACAAGGACCGGCCAGAAGAAGGATGAAATAGTGAAAAAAGAAAAGAAAAGAAGAAAAGAAGAAATAAAAATAAAATTGAAAAAATAAAATATTATTAAAATATTATTCATGTCAATCTCAGTGGGAAAGATTGAAAATGAAAGAATTTTAATATATTTAATATTTTTTTGATAATTTTTCCCGGAACTACCTACCCAAGAAGTAATCCATCTTTGAAGGAAATTAAAATAAGTTACAACGAAAGCAGTACACGATAAAAAAATAAATAATAATAATAGAAAGGGACTTGACAAGGACTTGGTCTGGAGAGAGGGCTGGCGAGTGGAGATCCGAAAGTTGCGAAAAGGAGATGGCAGAGAGCGTACCTTGGACGAAACGTCGGAATAATACCGCGAAAGCAGCAGGACAACAAGAAGTGGGGCTCGACAAAGGACTTCGGACCCCTTTGAGAACAACCCTTCTTCCAATTGGAGGGCCTCTCCTTTCCTTATCTATTAGTCAAGTCGTGCTTTGCACTGTCTCCAACTTTCGAGCCATTGGCTTAACTAAAAAGGCGTCGCTCTTCTTTCCAATGGAAACAGGAAAAAGTCACATCATCCCTCCCGTCACGGCTTTGGAAATGGCCCTTCCAATGAGCTGTCCCGCAAGCGCGACCTTTTCCTTTCTTCCTCTACACGCGAAAGGGACCCCGAAAGGGTTGACAAATCGAATGATCTAATAGTCACGAATCGGCCAAAAAAATATTCGGGCAGAGACAGCGATCACTCCGTATCATCCGCCACTCGGAAGGTCCGAGATTGGCGTGCCCGTCTCGCCAACCTCTAAAATATTAGCAATATATGAGGTATAATTTTAAATTTTCTTATCAAAATAAAGGAATCTAGATACAAAAAAAAAAAAAAACACAAATAATCAACAGACTTAATCTCTTGGTGCTCATCCACTGACGTGAGAATGGTCCTCCAATACGTGCGAACACGTGTGTGGAAAAGGAGCTGGGAAAATTGATTTTTTCTTTTAGGATGGAAATTTTTTTTCTTCAATTATAACTAAAGTTTGATGTCAATTTAATTTTATATCTTTTGACTTTGTACCAATTCAATTGTGCCCATTAATTTTGACCGGATATTATTGACATATAATAATTATATAAATGAAAAAAAAAAATTACTTTAATAACAAACTAATCCCTTCAAATCGCTTCATATTCAAATAGGCTTGGGGAGATTTTAGGAACCAATTCGATTCCACCAATCCTTCATAGTCTTTTCTTACATTCTTCCTTCATCTCTCTCCCAAAATAAGAATATCTGAAAATTGCTAGAAGAGACTATCTGCAAAGGGCAACGAGTGATTTGGATGACTACTTACCCAAGAAGTAATCCATCTTGAAAAGGGAATCTTTAAATAAGTTAATCACGAGAGCATTACTATAAAGAAGAGAGGGACTTGATGAGGACTTTGATCTAGAGAGAGGGCCGGCGAGTTGGGGTCTGCAGAATTTTTTTTTTTTTTTTTTTTTTTTTTGGCTAGACAAAAGAAGTGGGGCTCGACAGGGACTTTGGAACCTTGCTCCAATTGGAGGGCATCTTCTTGGGCAAGTCGTCCTTCCACTATCTCCCACTTTGAAGCCATCGGCTCGCAGAAAAGAGAACAATTCGTCCCTTTCGTCACGACTTGGAAAGGGCCCTTCCCATGAGCTGTCCGCGATGGCTACCTTTCCTTTTGGCCTCTTTCTTCTTTACAGGTGAAACGACATGTTAGAATAATTTAATATCATACCACACATTTGTCTAAAGCTTAAATTTTGTAAATAATTGGCTGTCGCGTCATCAAAATCTCACGTAGAGAAGACACCCATGATTAAAAAAATTTCAGTAATCCCAGTTAATTTTTCATTCTTAACATAGCCTTGGTGTCCATCAAGTGCACAACTACCAAAAGAGGGCAATTTCATAATTAAACTAAATGTACAGGAGGCAGTATGAATGTCTAAACTCAATATTAACTTAAAATGGACGTATGATTGAATGATTAGTAAAAAAAAAATTTGAAAAATGTTAACATATGCGGAAATTTTTTTTTAGATGATTTGCATTTGGAAAAGAGCGAGGGATAACGAGCCAAAATGGACTGTGTCTTCAATGAAAACTTAAAATAAGTCATCATGAAAGCAATAACATAAAATAGTGGGATGGACAAGGGGGACGAGGAAATAAGATATATAAAATGCAAATGGACCCTCGAGAACAACTGTTATTCCAATCAGAGTGCATCTTGGTCGAGTCGTCTCTTCACTGTCTCCAACGTATGCCTCCCGCCTTTGGACTTGAGCCTCGACTTTAAGGCGTCCTCTTCTTTTAGGCTTGACAGAATTAAGATCCACGGAGACGTCCGCCAGAGCCAATTTTCTTTTAGGATTTTTTCTTTTTTTATATATAGCTAAAAAGGACAACGAAGGATGACCAAAGTCTTGTATCCATTACAAAACTATTTGGATGAAGTAGTAACTACTTCGCATCAATCACGAATCAAAATTTCAAAATTAAACAATCTATTATTATAGCTTATCAAGATTTTAATTGAAGATTTTAATTGAAGTCTTTTCATAAGAGATATGTCATAGTTACATAACACCGTATAAATTATTTTGAGATTTATTCACAAGGTAAATTAAATTCTTAATCTCTCGAATAATGGTGACTTTCTAACTCCTAAAACAGCTGCCTTGATATTTTTTATTGTGATAAGCGAGAATAATTCGCACTAATGACTTGCTAATCCAAGGATGTCTTGCTTGTGCATATATCTCCTATGAGGAAGATATAGAATGTCTCATGATATCTTTAAATTATCTTTAACACCCTTGATTCTCTAAATCTTTCGGATTGTGCATATATCTCCTATGATTATGCATATCCACGGTTGGTTATTATTGATTTTTTGATATCTTACCTTAGATATTCATTTTATTAAGCCTATAAATAGGTCATTAACTTTCTATCACAAGACACGACATACATATAGAAATTACTCACAATTTTTTCCGCATATATTTCGTGGCTTACCACATAGCCATTAGTGTGGCACTGCGACCACCTCAGTCTATTGTTGCGTAGCCTCCACACGTTAGCTGGTCCTCTCTTCAGCAGACCAAATTGTTCGCTAGCTTGTCGAACCTATTCTCTACCATCGGTTGATCAAGTACTGATTCTTCACTAAGACACATCGTGTTCTTTGGATCATTTTTCCAAATTACAGTCACTTCTTTGGGGATGTTAGCGATAACATATTTTCTTTAGTTCTCCATATCTCTCACTATTATGCTTATACCTCATATTATTATGCATATCTTTGACTGATTATAATTGATATTATAATATCTTGTTACCTTAAATATTCATTTTGTAAAATTTATAAATAGGCTCATGTACTATTCATCAAGAGACACAATGTATGTATATTATATAATATCAGAAAATACAAAATTCTGTTTTCCATGTATTTCTTTAGCTTGGTAAATTTGCATAGTGTCATGGCAAAAATAAATCCATAGTAAAAATGTGTTGGATTTAAATGTGGAAAACGACATGATCTTGTAAATTAAGTTAATGCAAAAATACTAAAAAAATAAACAATAAATAATAGGACATCGATATTTATGTGATTTGATTCAAGCCTCGATACCTATATTTATGGGAAAAACGACCAACAAATAATTTACTATAATTGAAGAATTATAGTTATAATCGTTTACATACTCCAATATCGTTTATACTTAGATTTAATTCTAAATTCTAAATATTTATAAATAAAGATGTAAACTTATAACACAAAAATCACGAGTGTTCTACGTACACCAAAATAGAACTCCAGCGTTCTACTTTTTCTGCGGCTCCTTCTATGGCTGTGCAGCTCCTTTCATTGTACGGCAATATATATATATATAGGGCAAAGTCCTCGTTTTGCACGTCACTTTCAAGAAGAGTCTAGGTGTAGCTTCTGCGAGAGATAAGCTCGGCAGGCCCTTCAACGGAGAAGAAATTCTAATCCATCTTTCCCAACAAATTCAGCTCAATAAATTTATCCGAATTCAAACTTAAAATATTAACATCAAGTTTGATGATATAAATATTTTTGGAGATAATTTCTTTTCTATTTTTATTTCTTTGAAATAATTTCTAAGTAAAATAATATATTTAGTAAATCGTACAAAATTTTTATTCTCAAAATATAAAAAAAAAACATAAATGTTTATTCCTAAAATAGAAAAAAAAAAAACGTGTTTAGGAGGCGTTTGGTAATTTGCCTTGCGAAGCATTCCCGATCGAGAAATGATTATTTTTTATTTTGTTCACAGGAACAATTTTTAAACATTTTAAATCGTTTGGTAATTGTCCAAAATTTCGGGAAAATATTTACTTTTTATTTTCATTCCAAATTTATCCCCTAATCACTTTTTTATTTTAAATAATAAAAAAATTAACTAATGTTAGTAAATTGACTTATATTTTTTTACCCAGCGGAGCCTCATTTAACACCCTTCAACAAAAAATCCTACCCTTTTGTTATAATATTTTAAAAAAAAAAAAAAGCAAGGAAGGAGACTTGGGCCCTTTGCGCTATATAAATCCTCTCGAGATCACACTTGACGGCAAAGGAAAAGAAGGACTCAGAGAGAAGAATCATACATTTTTCTTTAACTGAGCTCCTGTGGTAGGATGATGGGAAAGAGGGAGTTATCTGCAGGTGGAGGTGATGGTGGTGAGACATCTGGGACTGAATTTGATGTGTTCTTGAGTTTTAGAGGCCCAGACACGGGCCTAACTTTTACAGATTGCCTCTATCACTCCATGATTAAAGCTTGGATTCGAGTATTTAGGGATTCTGAAGAGATCAGAAATGGCGAAGAGATAAGAGGAGAGCTTATGCGTGCAATCGACTCATCTAAAATCTATATGCCCATTTTCTCCAAAAATTATGCTTCTAGTGCTTGGTGTCTTCGTGAACTTGCATACATGTTGGAGTGCTGGAGATGTAGAACAAATGACAAAGTGATCATTCCCGTTTTTTATGATGTCGATCCTGAAGACGTGAAGCTTAAAACTAGATTGTACCTTGAAGCTATGGAAAAGCATGAAGACACGTATGGCTGCGATCAAGTTCAGCGTTGGAAGGAGGCTCTCACAGAGATTGCTCGCATCAAGGGATGGCACTTGAAGGATCAAGGGTAAGGTTTTAATGGAGTACTATCGCACTTTTAATTTAATTTAATCGAGGCTTTCCCTCTCCATTGCGTCTTCTGGTCTCCTCTGTCTTTCAAGGGATTTGGCCAAAGAAGAAGAACGAAAACCACAATCGCAGCCAAACTTGTCTCTCTCTCACACCCGTTCTTGCTTTGCTTCAAAGTTTCAGTATTCTCTCTGTCTCTACAAAATGGGTCTGTTCTCTCTCTCCTGTCTACTACTCTCCATCTTCTTGTCTCTAAGCCTGTCGCTCTCAACCAACTCAGAAGGTACTCATTCCACTTTCGCTCTCGAATTTGCAATCTAAAAAAGAAAATTACCCCTTTCTATCCCCTTTTTTTAAAGGAAGCACTTTCCAATCTTTCCGAAACCTTGATTTCAATCTCAAATGAATCCTGATTCTAAGTCTCATGGTTTCTTTCTCGTTCTTTCATTTTTCTTGAAGGATTTTGCGTGCGTGCTTTAAGAAGTGCGTTTAGTCCAGTATCCCCAAGAATGTTTCAATCTCTAAAGCTCATTGGAAAATTATTGAACCGTTTGACAAGCATTTTAGGATCCATTCGTTTGTTTTGTGGAAAATAACTTCCTAAAAAATATTTTCTGAAATTTTCGATATTTAGACGGCGGAAAATAGATGGTCGATCATTACGCACGCCCTCTCGTGCTGCTTCTTTCCTTCTACCCTCTTTCTCACGAAACCTAGGGTTTCTGATCTCTTCTCCTCCTCCTTCGACACTGACGATAGCGGGTCGGCGGAGCATCCTTTATTTAGCGGTATGAAGCCCTTCTGATCTCACCTTCCTCCTTTTGATGCTGACGATTAGCAGCGGCGGAGCGTCCCCTCATCCAATGGTGCTCGATCTGTGCAACGTGCCCTGCTTCCTCTTCATTGCTGGTCGCCGGCCACGGTCGCAAGCTAGCTCGAGTCTCGCCCTAGGCTGACGAGGCTCCGCCTAGCCAGATTTGGTGAAGCCGAGCTCGGGCTTTGCTAGATTAGGCGAGAGCTGGTGAAGCTCTCGCTAGCCTGGGGCAAAGCTCGGGCTTCGCTAGATTCGGTGAGCTGGGCGGGGCTTGGGCCTCGCTTGAGCTTATCAGAGGTTCATCGGGCTTTAGCGAGTTGCGAGCTCGTCAGATTTATCGGCAGAGCTTGGGCTCCTGATCTAGGCGAGCCCAAGCTCCGCCGCCAGATCCGTGGAGCTTCCGGCTCACCAAAACCTAGCGAACCTCTGGCAAGCTCGGGTGAGATCGGCCGAGTCTCGAGCTCGTTCGATCTGGCGATCGGGTCTTGGTCGGCTGCTGGGTAGCTAGCCATTGTTAGGCATGTGGTGGAGGAAGGAGGAGGAAGAAGGAGGAGGAAGGAGGAAGGAAAAGAAAAATGAAAAAAAAAGAAAAAAAAAAAAAAAATAATAAAAATTTTAATTTTTTAAAAATACAAATAATTAAAAATTCATTTTTAAAAAATATATAAAAAATAAAACCGATTTTTCAGGTCAATTAAAAATATTAAAATTCAATTTTTGATAATTTTTTTCCAAACAATTAAATTATCTAATGAACAGTAAAAAATATTTTTCACTCAAAATTTAGATTTTTTTGACACCTGGACACCGGAAAAATAGTCTATTTTCTTTGGAAAATAACTTCTACGAAAATATTTTCTAGAAACATGATATTTTCCGCGAAACGAATGGATCCTTAAATAACTTTCAACGTTAGGAAAGTTGAAAGCCTAATTTTAGTAGGACTTTGAGCTTTCAATATTTGGCAAAATACTGAAACTTATATTTTTCTTCAAAAACTATCCTCACTCATTCTTCAAATTTATGATTTTCCCTCATTATTATTATTTTTTAAATGCCAAAATAATGCTAAAATAATCATATATACAAATACAAATGCTAAAAAAAATTAAATATATTTTGGTCTTTAAAAAAATATTTATATATTTCATTTTTCCAATATTATTATCAAAATTTATATTTAAAAAGTTGTGTATATTATTATTTTCAATTTTATATAAATAAAAATTAAAAAACTCCGACAAAGGATTTGGTCTTTAAAAATATATATATATATATTTGATTTTTTTAGCATTATTTTCAACTTTATATTTAAAAGTCACATACAATATTTTTTTAAATTTCAAAAAATTAAAATTAAAAATTTTTGACGAAGGATTTAGTCTTTTTTAATATATATGTATATGTATTTGATTTCTTTTTAGTATTATTGTCAACATTTATATTTAAAAAGTTGCATATATTATTTCTTTAATTTTAAACAATTAAAAATTTAAAAATTCTGATGAAGGATTTGATCTTTTCTTTTATAAAAAATTTTATATATATATACGTATTTGAATTTTTAGCATTATTTTCAAATTTATATTTAAAAAGTTGCATACATTACTTTTTCAATTTTAAACAAATAAAAATTTAAAAATTTCGACAAAGGATTTGGCATTTAAAAGAAAATTATATATATATGTATGTATGTATGTATTTGATTTTTTTTAATATTATTGTGAAAATTTATATTTAAAAAGTTGCATACATCTTTTTTTTTTCAATTTTAAGCAAATAAAAATTAAAAAACGATGAATGGTTTGGTCTTTTTTTAAAAAAAATTATATATGTATTTGAGTTTTTTAGTATTATTGTTAAAATTTATATTTAAAAGGTTGCTTACATTTTTTTTTTCAATTTTAAACAATTAAAAATTTAAAAATTTTAATGAAGGGTTTAGTCTTTTTAAAAAAAATTATATATGTGTATTTGATTTTTTAGCATTATTTTCAAATTTATATTTAAAAATTTGCATACATTATTTTTTTCAATTTTAAACAAATAAAAATTAAAAAAAAATTGAGGAAGGATTTGGTCCTTTTTTTAAAATTATATATATGTTCAATATTTATATTTAAAAAGTTGCATACATTATTTTTTCATTTTTAAATAAATAAAATTTAAAAAACTAATATTAATCACTCAAAAAGCTTTTCAAATGTATTTTTTACCAAATAGCATTTCTTTCAAAATTGCTTCTTAAAACATAGTTTACTAAACGGGGGCCTTTGCATTTTCCCAATGAACTTTCAAAATACTAAACTAAACGCATTATAAATAGAGAAAAACCATGCTTGAGTAAAAATTGCGGACCCGACTAAGCACGAGTAATAGGATAGAAATTGATAACGGAGGAAAGGAGAGAGAAAAAGGGGAGACTTTAAATCTCCTGACATGTGGGCCCCGCAAAAAACACGTGCTGAGCGAAGGACATTCATAGAAGAGTCGAGACTACCTAATATTTTCTCCCAAATTGAAGTGCACATTGGCAAAGAAAGATTATTAGAGGGTGAAGATAATTTTGTTAATTTATTTTAAGATTAAAATTTTGAAAAACTCTAAATTGGTACATTTGTAACAAATTTATCATGAATTAATTTTTTGACCATAAACAATCCAAAATTAGTATAGTTTTGACAAATGACCCCATAAACTGGTACACTTATAATAAATTTATCATCTGTTAATTTCTGTTAAATGTTATTATCAAATTGCTGAATTGAATGACAAGTGACAATTGATTAATATATTAGTTTGAGATTTTACTCTTCATTTATCATGGTTGCACCAATTGTATGGGTTTTTGGCGGTATTAATCTAATTTAGTTTGAGATTTTTAGGGTTGAATAAATGAGTTTTGGGTAAATTTATCACAAGTATATTAATTTATGATTTTTTGTGGTCATTTTAGGTAAATTTGTCACATATTACCAATTTGTGGTTTTTTAATAAATTAACGTTAAAAAAAAAAACTTTAATTTATTAAACATTTTCATGTGCCCATGTTAAAAAAAATATTGTCTATGTCATACATGGGCATTGTGGGCACCGTGACGATAAAATATTGGTTAGAAAAAGGATTGGATCGTGTGAAGAAGCCCACTCCATTCACCGGGGGACATGTGTCGCCTGGGCTCACCCTCCCTCACCTCGTGGCACTCCACTCCACTCTCTTCCTCTCTTCTTTTTTCCTTTGTTTTTTCTTCTTCTTCCCTTTCACTCTGACAGGCATAGCACCCTTCCACCACCACCACCTCCTCACTGTCGTCTCAGTCCACTCCTTTGCCGCCGTTTCAGTCCTCTATCGTCGAGATCCAGCTTGGCCGATGAACTTGGGCTTTGAATGCCAAAATCAAAGGGACTCTTGTGTTTTCTCTCCACTTCGACGAACTGCGTTTGTGCTCACGTTAGCCAAGAGATCGAGGCCCTGCGTCACGTAGATGGACCATGCTGCCACCGCCTCCGCCTCCGCCTTGTTCATTGTCTAAGATGACACTGGTCGAGTTGAGTTCTAGGTCACAAATCTAGGGCTTGCTCAACCTTAGATCTAGAATTTGAGGCCCAAGTTTGTTGGCTGAGCTTGATCTCGACAATGAAGGATTGAAATTGCGGTGAGGGGTGGACTGAGACGGCAATGGGGGCGGTGATGGTGGAAGGATGTCGTCCCCGTTGGAGGGAAAGGTAATAAAAAGATAAAAACAAAGGAAAAAAGAAGAGAGGGGGAGAGAGGGAAGAGAGAGGGGTGACGTGAGTGAGGCAGGGTGGGACCCGAGCAACACGTGTCGTCCCGATGAGTGGGGTGGGCTTTTCAAATAGTATATTTTCTGTCTCAGGACAGCTGAATTTGGGCCGATGTGGATTTGATTAGACAATTTGTTTAGTAGAATAAATAAATTAGAAATATCAAAAGCATAAGGATTTGGTAAGAAAATTATGAAAGTATTTTTAACGTTAATAATAGCAAATATCCTATACACAAGAAGTTACATAACTTTGAAATATATAAATTTACAATAAATAAAGCCCGATTTAATTTTAATGAATATGATTTACTACTAGTAAGTTGGTGAGTTGTAACTTGAAATAAATTACCTCACCTTTTGGTAAGGTTACCTCAAGTGAGAGGCCTCCAATCATAGCGGTGTTGGAGGTAAAAAAATAAAAATCAGGAAGATACTAATTGTCCCATTAAGGAAGATTTTAGTCATTTTAAAATTCTAAGACTAATTTTGTGCGAAAGAATTTGTTTCCTTTTCAGTAGGTAGATAATCCTTTATCAGGTTAAACCTCACAAATGCATAGGTAGAGTGGGTTTGTGTTATTAATATTTCTCAACTCGATATTTCATCAACTCTCTCTCTCTCTCTCTCTCTCTCTCTCTCTCTCAAGACCTTTCTCTAATATGGCAGGCATGGTAAAATCATTACTCTTATTATCGATGAGGTGTTGACTAACCTGGTGAAAGCAAAGAGAAATCTCCCTGATCATATAGTCGGATTTCATGATCATGTGGAAGCCATCATCGATATTTTAGACAAAGATTCTCGTGATATTCTTTGTCTGGTGATCCATGGGATGGGTGGTATCGGTAAGACAACTCTTGCTGGAGTTGTCTTTAACCAAATCTCGAATCAATTTCATGGTTGTAGCTTTCTTTCTGATGTTCGTGAATTTGCAGATAGTGGTAAAATTGTTGATTTGCAGCAGAAGTTACTATCAGAAATCCTCCACGTCAAATCTATAGAGGTCTATGATTTTAGGATGGGTATCAACATGATTAGAGAAAGATTCCGTAAAAAGAAAATTCTCATCGTTCTTGATGATGTGAATAAGTGGGACCAGCTAATGAAATTAGGAGGAAACTATGATTGGCTTGGCCCTAAAAGTAGAATTATCATTACAACGAGGGATATCAATTTTTTGCCTATCGAAGAAGAGGGGAACCAAGAAAATAATGTCTTTAGTATCTATGAAATGAGGGAATTGGATCACTACCATGCCCTTCAGCTTTTCAGTAAGCATGCCTTCAGAAGGGACTCTCCTCCAACTGACTTCATAGACATTTCCAATGAAATTGTCATCAAAACTGGGGGACTTCCTTTAGCTCTTGAGATTATCGGTTCCTCACTTTGTTGCAAAATAAAACCTATTTGGAAGGAAACTCTAAAGAAATTAGATCTTGTCCCTAAGCAGGAAATCCTTAACAAATTAAAGATAAGTTATGACATGTTAGAGGATGATCAAAGAGAAATTTTTCTTGATATTGCATGTTACTTCATTGGTGAAAAAGCAATCTATCCATATTATATGTGGAAAGCTTCGGAGTTTTACCCAAAATGTGCAATACTCGTCCTCACGCGAATGTCTTTAATCAAGATTGTGGATGATGACAAATTGTGGATGCATAATCAATTAAGAGATTTTGGAAGAGAGATTGTTCGTCGAGAAGATGTCAAAATGCCTGAAAACCGCAGTAGGTTGTGGCTTCCCAAAAATGCCTTGGACGTTGTTCAAACTAGGAAGGTACATAAACTCTCGTCACCGATTTCTTCTTGAACAAATCAACACGCAATGCAATTAGCCAAAGTTACATTAAATTATTTCTTTTCTCTTTCTTTCCTTTTGTTCCCCCTCTGTTTCATCAATACACAAAAGCAAGTACCTCCACACACGAGGGTGGAGTCGAAAGCATGCAAACTTGCATATTGCCGTAGTTGTGCAATTTAATGTTGGCTTGTGCTTTTTTTGTCTTCAGGGATCAGACAACGTGGTGGCCCTCAAACTGACGCCAGTTTTTGAAGAGCACAGCTTTACGAGTGAAGGCTTTTCAAAGCTTCCCAATTTAAGGCTATTGGAATTAGAAGGGGTGGGATTTGTGGGTGACTTTACAAATATTTTCTCAAAGGTTGCCTGGTTTTCTTGGCGTTTTTGCCCTCCAGAGTTCCATGCAACTAACCTATGTTTCAACAACTTAGCAGTGCTCAAACTTTCAAATAGTGACATTAGTGAAGATTGGGCTGGATGGGGACCATGCCTGGTACTAAATCATTTAACACACATGTTTTCATTGCAGCTTTCTAACTAGCCTTAATAGTTACCTTCCTTCGAATGCTAATTTTTAGTTGTTCTACAGGTGAACAAGAACTTGAAAGTTATACATCTCAACATGTGCACAGGATTAAGAAGGACTCCCGACTTCTCTACATGCTCAAATTTGAAGATATTGGTGATTAAAGATTGTACACACTCGCTAGTTGTAGATAGCTCTATCTCTAAACTAGAGTTCCTAAAGTATTTGGAACTCTCTGGGTATTCTCATTGGATTTCAATGGCGTGTGAAGAACAAGACTTAGACCTGTTTGCAGTATCTTCCATATTAGGTGGTCTAAAATCCCTCTCAACACTAAAGATAGAACGGATGCATGTTCAAGAACTTCCCCATTCGATTGGAGAGCTTATCGGTTTGAAGTGTTTGTCTTTAGTTGGTTGTAGAATGATTAGAAAGCTTCCAAACTCCATTGGAAACTTGGGATCATTGCTTGAGTTGAATTTGGAGGACACAGGAATTATAGAATTACCATATTCTATTGGAGATCTCAAGATGTTGAATAAAATGAGCCTGGCAATGACTCCATTAAAGGAGCTACCGAACTCAATAGGAGGGCTAGAGTCATTGCTTGAGTTAGTTTTGGATCAAACACGTATTTTAGAATTGCCTGCCTCTATTGGAAATCTCAAAAGGTTGGAGCTTCTCCATCTATCTTGGAGTGAAATAAGAGAGCTATCAAGGGCCATATGGATGTTGGAGAATCTCAAAGAGTTGGACGCGAGAGGTTGTCAAAATTTGGAAGGGGAAATACCAAGTGAAATTGGGGAATTATCCTTTTTGAGAATGCTAGACTTATCATGGACCAAAGTTAGGAGATTGCCTATGGCTATGAAGCAGCTTTCTCATCTGCAAGAACTATTTTTGCAAGGCTGTGATGAGTTGGAACAGCTACCGGAACTTCCTCTGAGTTTAACAACGTTAGTGTTCTCATCTGAATCATCACGGACAATTCCTGACCTCTCAAACCTGACCAATTTAGTTCGTTTGGACATATGTGGTGGCACTTATCAGTCCTCCGAATTCCCACAAGGAAATCCAAAGATAGAGTGGATCGAAAGGTTATCTAAATTGGAGACCTTGAAGCTATATTATGCAGATCTCACGTTTCCTGCAACTGCAATTAACTTGGCTCTTCTTTCTCGGCTTAAGATACTTTGCATATGTTGTGTGGAACCTCGAGCTCTGACAAGGCTCCCTTCCAATCTCGGAGAACTGTGGTTAGGAGATGTCAAGTCGCCAATAGGAAGGCCACTCTTTTCCAACCTGAGAAATTTGTACAAATTAACACTCTCTAGATGTTGTCTAAGAGAGATTCAGTTTGATGGATCCTTTGGCATCCGGAGAATATCAGTCGTATGGCTGTGGTCTATTGCAATTCACTTGTGAGGCTCTCAGGTTTGTCAATGTTAAAGGGGCTTTCGAAATTGTCTGTGGAATATTGCCCACAACTAATCGACGTCCAGGGGTTGGGTGAATTGGAATCACTGGAATTTTTGTATGTCAGGAAATGTGACTCCCTGGAGCGTTTACCTAATCTATCAAAGTTGACGAGGTTGATCATATCAAATTGTGAGTCAATGCAAATATTGCCTGATCAACGTCTACCAGATATGTGTGATGTCACCATTGAAGGATGCCGGAGGTTAAATGACTATTTTGGCCCTTATGATATTTACAGATAAGGGGTGACTACTCGCAGTCATACTGCTGAGTCTGCCGCTGCCTACGGCAGTCTCTAGGCAGAATCATCGCATTCCTTGCATTGTAAGTCCAAAGGTTATACATTTTGAATTGCGATTTAAGTCTTCCCGTGAACGAATATGTCCCTTTAGAAGTTTGATTACAATATATCTAATCTACGACGTGCGAGTTCACCTAAAGTTTTGATAGAATCGAAGCACTGATTGCTTTGAGCACTTCCCGAGATCTTTACAAATTTGAACTTTCTATGCCTTCTGTTATCTTGATCTCTGCTTTGCCTTGTTCCAATTGTTTGCTTTCTGTCACTTCTTATTCTGCTTGCAAACACCTTATACCTCTCTAATTGGTTCAAATCATGGCCTGATTTAAGGAAAGCCATTCTCTACAAAGATTCTTACAACCGTCATCAATTGAAGTAAGCAAGTCATGTCTCTTCTCGTCACCCATTGTCATATACTCGGCAGTTAGTCGATTACCTTATCGATAGATTGTTCTTGATGTCAATCATCCATTGTATTTGGTCTGTGTATGGCTGAAAATGCCTTTGAAGACCGTTCCATTCAAAGTATAGCCTGTTTCCTAGAGAAGAATCGCACCATTCCTTTAGTAACATGTCAATGAGAGTTCGGCTGTTCTTCTGATTTACTTTAAAATGTTGAATCTCAGGGCACGCATTGCTTACTGCTCGTTTCATGCACGCCATGTGGAGCTGAATGAGGAACTTTAGCCATTCTCGTGCAGAAGGATCTACTCTCCTTAAAAAGCTCTTGCAGGACTTGATATAGAGGTAGAGAGGTAAAGCCCACTGACCTTGCTACGCTCTGATTCCTTTTATTTTCAGTAACGCCTTTGCTTTACCTTCAAGACTGTACTTATGGCAACTAATTATGAAGTATAATACTTAGGTATTATTGTTAGTTAGATAGCTGTATTCTTCATTAGGTGAATGTCTTACCATTTTGTGAAGGTTTGTCCTTTTAGAGGATTATTTGGCAAGGCCTTTATTTGTCATGTATAGTAGAAACGCTAGAGAAATATGCATGAACTGATATGTTGTTGATCCAGGTAAGTAACCTTGATTCTTCAAGGAATTGAAAAATCTGGCACACCAGAGAAGTATAAATAAACTGAAATGTAATTGATTATGAATAAAAAACAAATAAATAGCAAAACAACAACTAAATCTACTATTTTTTATTTTTTATTTTGAAAGATCAATCATCTTATTATGTAATCTTTTGTTGCCTGTCAACTTGAGAAAAGCTTGACCTTGAATTCATATTTGGATGTGATAATCCACATGAAATGGACTGACTCAATAACCATGAGGGGGTGAGTCGGTTGTCATACGATTTTTAAAAACTCTACATGCAAAACAACGTATGGAGGATAGAAAAACATTTGTAGGCAACATATGTTGGTTGCCAACTCTCAGTCAAACGATACACTCAGATTACACAAAGTTTTCCTCAAGAATCAATATGAGGACAAGTTCCGGAGCGTTTTTATCTGCCCTGCCATCTTCAACTCTCACTTTGCCCCATGTATATAGCCCTCCAAATTTTCTCAGTATGTTGCAAACTTCACATGGGTCAATGTGGCGGTTGCATGAGCTGTTGTCCATAGCTCAAAATGTCTCTTTACAGCTAATAAATGGACTTTCCCAGGAATAGAAAAACTCCCTCTATTGTGGCAAAATGACAAACCTTGTTCTTACTTTTCCAAACCGTCTCTGTGTGGTTTCCAAGGCATAAAATTGGCTTCAAATCACCAACTTGAATTTGAATTTTAATAAAATTGATTTAGAGCAAGGTTTACATTTTCCGGTCTGCAGATTATTATCCATTGAATCTGTAGGCTAGTCATGACATAATACCAACTCAAAATGACCATACAATTAGAAAATCTCTATATTTGTGCCACCCGACAAGCAAAGAAATGTCGATCACACTATCACTCCATGATCCTTGAAAAATCGGCATGCTGGCTGGGGGGATACAGCTCGTTTCACTAGAAAATCCACCAGCTAACTTTGATATTGGATAGTGCTGAATCAGAATCAGTAATATCAAAGGCTGCATAGCAGAAAACTGTAAATCTAGGTGCAACAGGAGGGAAATAATGAACTTCATAAGCAACTCCCCTGAGACATGAGTGGATAGCAAACCTCTGCATGAATGTAAACAAAAAGAAAATCCATCACCATGCTGATTTAACATTACTTCTCCATTTCAATCAGGACAAACACCAGACAATCAATTATAAATTTGCAAACTAAACACAAAAATCAACAAGTAATCTAGCCCACAGGGCAATGCGTGACTGCTATATGGAGATAAGGATAACATTTCTTGTATATCTCTGAAACTCTGATGCGGAATAGGAATAAGATACATTCATACTTCTGGTTCGTACTTTAAATTCATATCCCTCAGTGAAAAGCCGCAATTTCCTCCTTGAAGAATTTAAGCAGATCCTCAATGCTCATGACAGATTTGTCAGATTTGTCTCTCATGTGAACTGTAACCTGAAGGATAATCACACCAGACAAACAAGCTACCATGAGATAACACAATGGACATAATGCTAAAGCAAAACCAATTTCTTCATTAGGAAACTATAGGCTGAAATGTAAAGTCTAATGGCCTTCAAACCTTCTAGAACTCTCTTGGGTCTGTCACTTAAAATGCAACACTGCGCAGCCCATAACAAACATAAAACTGAATGGTCTCTGAGATAAATTGCTTTTTTATATTTGTTAGTCCCTTATGTCTGAGAAGGCAACAGACATGTTCAGGGCCTAAGCAACTGGAAGTGAATTGCAGAAAATTATATGTTAAGATAACAAGCTCAATGTTTGGAATATATTATGTTAACATATTGAAAAATAAAAAATGATAATAAAAATGGATATTCAACCAATCCAGGTCTTAGAGAAAACCCGAGAATGATTTTGGAGAAGTTCCAACAGGATGATTAGTTGACAGAAAAACAGTAGCATCATTACTCGATAAAGTAACCTAATTGTCAGAGGGCAACCTTGTCCATAGCAGGTCTGCACCAATAAGACTTTACAATAATTAATGATATTGAATACCTGTCCAGTGACTGCAGCCTCCTCGCCAACGACAAGTATGTAATTGTATTGCTCCAATTGAGCTTCCCTTACCTGCAGGCAGATAAATATGACTATAGGTGGCCAGAATATGAGAAGAACAGAGGATATCGGAGGAAAGAAGTTGAAGAAATAGACTCAAAATAAATCAGGAAATGTTGGGCAAGATATAGCTATTATCCCGTTTGCTAGACCAAGATACAACATGGACAGTTTTTCTCAAGCTCTAATTACTTCAACAACAGCAGCATATGGTGATGGAAATGTGTTCCCATTGCCATCATAAATTATCACTAATTTTAGTATCAAATTATTAGATGGTTGGAATGCCCTCATGAATAGAACTTGCTTGCCTGCATACAGCACTCATAACAAATACGCATTAGAGTAGCTCTCCATCATGGAGAGCATTTCACAATCCAAAATTAAGCAGTTGCCCCTCTCCATTTTACAATTTCATCCTTCCTCCATTTCATACGATCTAATGGTAGAGGAGAACACACTGTCAAATCTATCATAGCTTGCCAGCTCTGTAGCAAAAAAGATATCACAGAGATGGCAACAGATCTGAGTTCAATGTTTAAAAGTTAATTATGAGTCTGCAAGGCTCAGCCTCAGAAATAGGACAGTCTGGACATCTCAATTAGTCATAACAGGAGTTCTTGGTGTACCTTTTCCTGAATCTTTCTATCGGTTTTATCAACTTCAACATAATAACCAGCATCATAAATTTGATCCTGCACCTGCAAGGAGACAATTAAAGAAAAGCAATATTTTTCCAGATTTCTTCAAGAACCTTGACTTTTGGCTAACGATTAGGAAACAGAAGATGGTCCAACAAGAGTTTACTGAGCATATACTAGCCAAACATGATACTATACACAACTCAGGAAAACAAATAATATTTATGCATGGGGCCCACATGACAAAGAAATACCACAACAGCGCATATGTGGAACTAGAGCACTCATAGCAGATGCAAAGAAATATTTGAAGCAACATATCACAACCCAAGACATACATAGAAATTTCAACAAACATGATACTATACACAACTCAGGAAAACAAATATTATTTATGCATGGGGCCCACATGACAGAAAAACCACAACAGCGCATATGTGGAACTAGAGCACTTCATAGCAGATGCAAAGAAATATTTGAAGCAACATATCACAACCTGAGACATACATAGAAATTATAATAGCATCAGATAGAGAACATAAATATTATTTGAACTGGCATTGATTTCATTGTACTGTCATGTAAGTTTTTCCCTTCCCCTACATTTCCCAGTAGGTATTATATGCTGCAATAGCAACAGATTAGATAAAGGCAAGCACCAGATCTATGCTATGTGACACGACAAGAGGCCAACAAGTAGCACAAATCACAGACACATTCACATAATTTCAGTTATAACAAGACAAAGGTCTTTAGGTATTGCCTTTAGAGAATAAGACTGAGACTTCTCCGACACAGGGCAAATGATTGCTTGACGTGGACTAAGCCAAAAGGGCCATTTTCCCTTGTAATGCTCCAATAGTATGGCCAACATGCGTTCAACAGAACCAAGGATGGCTCGGTGTATCATAACAGGAGTCTCCATCTTGCCTTCATCTTCTGCTGAGTAAGACAAATTGAACCGAGCTGGAAGCTGGAAATCCAACTGCAATCACAAGGTTTCATCAGTCACCCACACCCATGAGAAATATCACTGAACAAGCAAGAAAGGTGCATGTTGGAAACCTGCAATGTAGCACACTGAAGTTTTCCTTTCAAGGCAGCAGAAACACTGATGTCTATCTTTGGTCCATAAAATGCACCCTCACCTTCATCTTTCTGCAAAATGTGACCTACCAGTGAGCACTGAAAACAATAATAGATAGGAAAATTCCATTTATAATAGTGTCAGAAAGAAGACATATGTTGTAAGAGCAGAATAATTTTTTAAAATACATAAGGTCCTGCAGATTGATGCAGTTTTCTGCATCTCAAGGATAGATTTAGAGAGTGGTATAGGTGAAGTAAGGCAGCATATCCTTGAAGCATTTATTGTGCAAGAATCATATGGGAAAACAACAAAACAAGGATATAGAATAGAATGTTCTAAGAGATTATGCAATGCCTCAGATCAAAAGCAGTATAACATAAACTACACATATTTAATGAAGAAAACATGAAGTATAACCTATAGTCACCTTGACATTAAAAGAAATCAAACTTATGACTGTTGTCTCCTAACTTCATTACAGATAAAAAGCCACGAGATTACCTGCCACGGCTTCCCAAACTCATTCAATGCTTCCTCAAGGGCAGACTCAGCTCTCACCCATGTTTCTATATCTCCTATGTATTTCTCAGGTCTCTGCACAACAAAACACGTCAGACTTAATATATTATCACTTGAACATACGGGTGGACACAACAGACTTGCAAAATGATGGTAAACAAGCAAACAACACAACTGCATCCCACAAGCCAGTTGACAGGGACAGTGCAATGCTTACACATAAATTCTCAAGAGGGTAACTGATGTGGTTGGGGATGTAAATAATTGGCAAAAGGGCCAAAAACAAATGCTGGAATTGAGAAAAATTAAAACTGGAACCTAAACGTGATGTACTAGGGGTTAGAGAAGCCAATATTGTCCGTTCAATGGAGATAAAAGTAATAACCAAGTGACTTAAAGCCTATTTATACTAGGGTTGAAGATGATCTTAACCCCTGATTGAACACAAATTTATAGTCTCAACCGCCCAACCTCAAAGTCACATGATTATCACATGAACACTCATTATTCTAAAAAACATTAAAAAGACTAAAAATGAATAATATCGCAAAATATCTCCTGCATCATTCTCCTAGGGTTTGAAGAATGAAGAGCAGTAGTCAAAACTTTGATGACTTCAGCATGTCTCTAGATCACTCTTCTCCATCTCCTTAGGTGATTTATCCAACTATTTCAGTGGGAATTTAATATCCATGATCTTAACCGGAGACATGTATAATGCTCTATAAAATGGCAGAAGAATTGGCTGTTTTTTATCCACAAAAATTTAAATTCCCAGGACATATTTATATGTAAATAGGCAAGAAAGTTTCGAAGTACTTAAGCCAAAGCAAATAAATAACGTTTAGACTTGTGAAAACAGACTGCAATGATTTATTTTTAGCAGAAATGTCCCTTGTTGTAGTTTTTTTGTAGGAAACACACAATCCTCTAAAAGTGGCCTTGCATGTTTGCCTTGGAAAATTAACAGTATTAGTTCCATATCATTGCTCAATCAGTCATTCAAATGGAAATTTCAGAGACCACTACTCAGTTAATCAGTTCATCCTAGCTCCTTCTAACAATTTTACTCATATATATCAGAAACTACATATCGTCATATGCTGAAACAGTCTGAGGAATTCTGCACAAAGTGTTGTTGAAATGAATTCAACTGAATAATATGATATATCTAAAACTTCAACCAATTTTGAACTACATATCATCGTAAGCGGAAATAAATCTGAGAAAAACAATATACAAAAAGGGTTCAATAAATGACCTAATATAGAGGGAATATCTTACTGTAGACAAGTTGAGGTCGAAAGTGAGCCCAAATATTTTATATGCATAACTGACAAACTCTAAGAATGCCCTAACTTCGTCTTTTATCTGCATTTACAAGAAGCAAGAATTATTCAAGGAAATAGCACCAAAGGGTCTAGCAAATTTATGTTAAGTAACATCACTATCACCTGTGACTCCCTGCAAAAGATATGAGCATCATCCTGCACAAGAAGATGGAGAAAACTTTTATACTGAGAAATTGCTGGCAGGCTAGTACAAAGATCTTAAAGTCAATCAAATATATTTGTGCAGCATCATTCCTGCACACAATATTATCATACACTAAAAGATAGAAATGTGGAAACCCAACAGGGCAAGGTTAGGGATCACACTAAATTGATGAAGGCCATAGAGCAAAAATGCTGGAAAATATATAAGAAAATACCTGCTGAAATCTCTGGACCCGTGTCAATTCAGTAAGAGCATCATTAGCCTCTTTTCGGTGCAAGACACCAAAATCAGCAAATCTAAGAGGAAGTTCTGCAAAACAACAATAGAAAATCAGAGTGAGAACAATGTCAAAACAACCGAATAAAACTAAAAAGTTAAAACATCAATGTAGCAACATTTTCACCCTTCTAACAATAGAAATTACAAAAGAAAAGAGAGAGAGAGAGAGAGAGAGAGAGAGAAGAGACAACATGAACAGCCTATAAAAAGAGCAGTAGAAAGAGGAATTTGCAGCAACAAGGCTTGAGCCTTGAACCTAAGTCAATGACATAAGAGACAAAAATTTACAATACAAAGAAAGCAAAAAGGTAAAGAGACCTATTCTTTGTCTCCTAATGTATTGTTTGCAATTCCCAAAGATTTAATAAATTCTTCACAGATTCACATAACAAGACTTAGATATATATGACGTATGCTACCATTTCACCCATGCAAACCTATTTCAACTTAAGGTGCATACCTCTTATCTCATTGGGAGGTAAAGAGACTGCTTAGCTTGACACAATCAAAGCAATGCCTTAACTTAAAATCGAAAGAGAAGATGGAAAACTAAGTAGAAACTCAGTATCTCTAGTAACTAGCAACTCATCATCTCACCTTTATATGAACGAACTCTATGTTTAAACATCAAGCAGTGGCCAGGGCAATTCACCGGTTTCAATGCAAATTCTTGATTTTCGATCTGCACAACAAAGGAAAAGACTTATTATTAAACTATTCAATTGGCTATATTAAGCCACAAGGAAGTTGAAGGAATTATTGTATGTTGTCAACAAAGACACAACGTTCAAAAGCCATAAAAAGCTCAATGACAGCACATATCCCACTGCCATCAAATTACCCATTGTTATCTCTAGGTAATAATTGCGTTGTGAAGAAAGTGCTGATCAATTGGGATCTGTTAAACAACTACCTCAGATAGGAAGGGGTACAACTCCTTAACTAAAGTTAACAGAACCTAATTTGGTAACAGTTTGAAGCATTATATCAACGAATGTGATCCTCTGTGGAAGAAAATCATGGTACGGAACCAGAGAACCGAGATTGTCTCATGAAAATGGAGCTATAAGTAGCTGGCAAAATGGAAGGATTTTTTAACAGGCTAGTATAATGGTAGACACTGAGCAGCGAGGGATGTAGCACTGCAACAGTTCAGTGAATTGTGCACTGTCATGCCTTTCAGAAAGTATTCCTGAAAGTAAGCAGACTTGTAATGTATAAGCAGGCCTGGTGAGTAAGCAATGTTGGTATTTCAATGAGTACTTTGTCTCATTGAAGAGCTTTAGGGAAGGGAAGAGCTAGAGATTGAAGTTATAATGTTTCAGATGGCTTTTCGTTCATTCTAAAAAATAAAATAAACTATGAAGCCCCTATAAACTCTAGAAAATTTATGGTGAAAGGTCATTACAAATTGCACTCTGGAAAATAAACTAGCTTGTGGTAAGAACTCATTCTCTGGTACATAGCAGATTCTATATTGATGTATTGGATCACGGAAGCTTCATAATATTGAGATATTGAGGCTTGGCAGGATATAACTGTCGCCTTCAGTAAATGGGAATAGGTTGGACAGGGAGGACCAGACAGGATTTTGATTGCAGTGTCTTTCCTGAAGGGCCTATTTTTCAAGTGTAACACACAATTTTTGCTAAAATGTAAAAACACTTCACTAAATTATGTTCCCAATTGGAATATGATAGAAAACCAAAGCATATAAAGAAACCTAACTTTCATTGAAAGCCAATTGTTATTCAATGCTCGTTCAACAAAAGATGAATATATTACTCAATGCCTTACTTTCTTCCTTACATCTTTTCTCTTCTTCATCATTTTATATCCAGCTCTTTTCTACACCAACAAGAAAGATGATAGCTTAAAATATCATCATGTCAATAAACAGGCTGCTATTAGTTGCCTCTCCCGGTAATACAAATTCCATTGATCAGGAAGAGAAAGCTATCACAGAAGATTTTCTCTACAAATCAGGTTTCCTTGTTGCCTAAGGAATCATGAACCTCACCTCAAAAACAAACATTTGTTCCTTGTATTTCGCAGCATGACCAGATGTTTCCCACAGTTGCATACTAAACACATTTGGTGAGTGGACCTGTACATGAGTTGATTGAAGAGTGGATCATAGTGTTTGAGTTGAAGTAAATGTAACAAATCACCAGGCCACCAACCTCTTGGAACCCTCTGTTTCTATATTGAGCTTTTATAAATTCAATGAGTCTGTTGTAGATTCGAGTTCCATGTGGGAGAAAGAACCAACTTCCAGGACTGAAACCGACAACACATCAGGCATCAGAACACAGCAAAGCAATGTCAATTACAGTTTGCAGACAACATAGCGGTCGCGTACCTTAGTGGGTGTTGAAAGAAAAGCTGTTGTTTAGTACCTAACGACCTATGATCATCTAGGTTCCCAGGACTTGGCATTTTGTTCCCCTCCGAGTGGACTGGAGACGTCACCACAATTGTGGGTGCGGGGCACGAGGGAGACGCCGTTAAATTAGCAGGACACATCATGGAGCGGAGGTGCCCCCACAGCTCAGGCCTAGCAGAGGAAGACAAGAAAAGAAACGACAGGAACCCTAGCCCAAGAAGCGGCCAACAAGGTTTCAAGAAGGTTTGATGGAAACCCATCTGGATTGCGAAGGAAACAAGATACACCCGCTGTCTGGTCTTCCCTCGTCGTTTTCTTGCCGTCAGAAGGAGCTCCTTCCGCACAGCCCTAGCAGAGAAAGAAAGAGGAAAGACGCGAACGCTACGTGAAGCAGAGAGGACCGACACGGTTCGATTTTGGGGGGGAAATCATATGTTGCTTGTGCAAGACGTAATCTTGACGGTGGCTGTCTGGTTTTGTGCCACTCTCTTTTGTCGCCTTCTTGTTGTCAGTATTTGGACCACGTTAATTTTAGTTTATCGTAATTGAAATTAAAGCTGTCGGAGAAAATTCGACTCTTTTTTTCATGAAAATGTTAATTAAATTTCCAAACAATTAAGGCTTAAATATGAAAAAATAATTAAAAATTATTTTCTGTCGTTTGAGAAGAAAAAGCCGTTTTTATTTCTAGTACAGTGCTGGAGTGGCGGATATGGCGGTCACGGTTGTTCTCTTGCTTTTTTAATTTTTAAATATAAACCATTATTAAGAATGAAAATATTTTTTTCATATTAATTGATTACTTCAAATGATACAATCATTTTTCGAAAGAAAAACCTTTTTCAAAATTTTTGATTTGCCTCCCCTTTTCTTTGGCCTTCGTCAGCCTCGCGACCCTTAAACCCAGACAAAACCCTTAACAGCTTCGCCAGGCAAGAGCAGCAGCAGTCCCTCTGCGCATACCTTCGAAGCTCCCAAAGTTCCATGCTCGCCCGCGTCCGCCGATGCAATCCCCTCCGCCTCCCCGCTAATTCTCCGGTCCTCTTCTCCATGCCGTCCTTGCTCTCGTCGGCCAAGCCCTCCGCCACCGCCGCCGCCGCCGCCGCCGCCATGCTCGACTGCGGCGATGACTACTCTCCTATCCCGGCCGCCTCGAGCTCCTGCCCCGACGACCCTTTTCGTGACGTCATTGCTGGGTTGAGGGGTTCGGGAGTGGAGGGATTCGCCGCTTCTCCTCGCTTCAGGGCCGTAGTGTCGAAGTTGAATGGGTTCCAGGTCGACCGGGTGGTGGGTGCTCTGCAGGCCGAGAGCCCGGACTCGGCCGTCGCTTTCTTCGACGTTTTGAGGAACGGGTACGGGTTCCGGCATTCGAGGTTCTCTTGGTTGCTGGTCTCGCATGTCTGGGCTGGGAAGTGGGAGCTGGGGCGGTTGCGTTGGGTTCTTCGGCAAATGGTGGAGGAACAAGGTAAATTTTGAGTAACAAGGGCTTTCTCATGTTGTGGGTTTCTGTTTGGTTCTGCTGAGCCGCGCGATGCTCTTGAAAGTTTTGTTTTTGGGCAAGATATATGGGCTACCAAGTGCCCTTTTCTGTTTCGTGCCGACTGAGGAACCAATTCAAGATTTTGCAGATTTTGGGTGATGTTCTGTTTGTAGTTTAGCTTCCTATGGAGCTTGAACTAGTTGTAGGTCTATAGGATTTCTCATGTTGCTGCTTTTGATTCTGTGTAGGCTCTGGCTCCGCACCTGCCCTTTGTGAGGTTTTGTTGAGTAGCTTCTGCGATTGGGAATCGAGTGGCGCCGTGTGGGATGTTCTTGCCTTTGCTTATTCAAGAGCCGGGATGGTGCATGACGCCCTCTTTGTCCTTGCCAAGATGAAGGATTTGAGATTGCGAGCTTCTACAACGACATATAATAGTCTATTGCATAACTTGAGGCACACTGATATCATGTGGGATGTATATAATGAGATCAAAGTGAGTGGCATCCCTCACAGTGAATACACTCATTCCATTATTTTGGATGGCCTCTGCGGGCAGTCGAGATTTCAAGATGCGGTTAAATTCTTCTGGGAGACTAATAAGATGGAATTTGGACCCTCGGTTGTGTCGTTTAATACCCTCATGTCAAGGTTTTGTAAATTGGGTTTTCTGGATGTTGCTCAGTCATTCTTTTGTACGATGCTCAAGTTTGGACTGCCACCTGATACATACACTTACAATATCCTCATCCATGGTTTATGTGTAGCAGGTTCCATGGAAGAGGCAATAGAATTTGCAAATGATATGGAGAAGAATGGATTGGGTCCTGATGTTGTGACATTCAATATTCTTGCTAAAGGATTTCATCTCCTGGGTCTAATGAGTGGGGCTGGGAACGTCCTTAAGAGCATGCTGCTCAAAGGGTTGCATCCTGATCAGGTAACATACACCATTCTTATATGTGGACATTGCCAGGCAGGCAATATAGATGAAGGCTTAAAGCTTAGGGAGGAGATGCTTTCACTGAATTTGCCACTGAATTGCATCTCATACACAGTACTGCTCAGCAGCCTGTGCAAAAGTGGTCGAGTTGTTGAAGCATTGAACTTACTCTATGAAATGGAAGCTACTGGGGTGCGACCAGATGTAGTGACATATTCTATCCTCATCCATTCACTTTGCAAGCAAGGAGAAGTTCAAAAAGCTATTATGGTCTATCGGCACATGATATCAAAGAGGATCTTTCCAAATTCCTTTACACAAACTTCCATTCTGCTGGGAATGTGTCAAAGGAGGACTATAAAAGAGGCTAGGATGTATTTCGATGCTCTCACCAGAAGCAATTTGACAGATTGTGTTGTTTGGTATAACATTATGATTGATCAGTATGCAAAATGTGGAAAAATTGGAGAAGCTGTTGATCTCTACAAACAGATTGTTACAAAGGGGATCACTCCTAGTACTGTAACTTTTAACTCTCTCATTTATGGATTCTGCAAACAAAGAAAACTTGACGAGGCTAGGTGGTGGTTGGATGCTATGAAGTTATATGGACTGATACCTAGCGCCATAACTTATACTATTCTTATGAATGCATTTTGTGAAGAACGTAATATGAAGAGATTGCTGGCATTGTTTCATGAGATGGAAACAAAAGCTGTAGTTCCGACACATGTCACGTACACAGTGATCATTAAAGGACTTTGCAGGCAATGGAAGCTGCAAGAGGCTGTGCAAATCCTCAATGACATGTATGCTAAGGGCTTAAGACCTGACCAAGTCACCTATAATACCATTATTCAGAGCTTCTGCAAAGCAAGAAACCTGGAAAATGCATTTCGGTTGCACACTGAGATGTTAGCACGTGACCTTGTGCCCACTCCAGTTACTTATAATCTACTTATAAATGGACTTTGTGTATATGGTGAACTAACAGATGCTGATAGCTTGCTTATTTCTCTTCAAGACAGAAATGTGAACCTGACAAAGGTTGCTTATACCACCATCATCAAAGCACATTGTGCGAAGGGTGATGTGCAAAGAGCAATTTTTTACTTCGGTCAAATGATGGAGAAGAGATTTGAAATATCAATTAGAGATTATAGTGCTGTAATTAATAGATTATGCAAACGGTCCTTACTTACTGAAGTTAAGTTTTTTTCCTCATGATGTTATATGATGGCATATATCCAGATCATCAGATATGTGAAGCAATGCTCAATGCTTTTCATGAGGGTGGGGATCTTCAATCATACTTCCAACTTCTGGGCAAGATGATTAAATTTGGCTTGCTCCTAGATTAAGCATGGGGATTTAACTATTGATGCCCCTCATGGGAAGGAAATCTGTGTGTCCATGTAGAAATTGACATAACAGGTATGAATCTACTGTATTGGTGGCATCATCTTTTCTTTATCACAGCACTAGAACTTCAAAAAGTGCAGTGGATTTTTCTTATGCTTGCTTTACCATTTTATCCTTGTATATGTGACTGAGTACCGTGGAATGAATCTAACTTCTGCTTGTCTAATATTCACAGTATGGTATTCCCTCAGATTTTATGCATTCTGAACACTGATTTATAAATGGAGCTGGTTGCCCTCATCGAACTCTTCAACTGCACTCCCTGGTGATCAGACATGGTTCGTCTTATTGGTTAATCTGTGTGGAATATGCTCCATTCCAATGTTTCCGTTGAATGTCCACATCAGGTATGAGTTGACGTCATGCCTAGTTGTGTAGTACATTTAAGATGCAATTGTGTTTTACCTGAACATAGGTTAAATTGTAGTTTGTTTGTTTGGTGTATTGTTGAGATTGAATAGTTGAGAACTGGTTTCTAATTGTGGGTTTTATCACATTTGTTTCAGCCATTTTGGAATGGATTTGTAGGCATGATTAAATCATTCTTGAGCTTACTGTGCAATTTATTACTTTTATGGGAACGTACTCTTTAACTATTCCTGGCATAATGTATGTAGTTGACACTGGAAGAGAAAAGGTGAAGAGCTACAACTTTTCCAATGGGATAAAGACGTATAAGATACAATGGATAAGTAAAGCATCAGCTGCCCAGTGTGCTGGAAGAGCTGGAAGAACTGGAAGAACTGGTCCTGGTCATTGCTACTGGCTCCACTCTTCTCCAGTCCTTATTAAAACATATTTTGTGACTTCTTGGCTGAATATCTAAATAGCTGTTGATGGGGTTGTCATTCTTATGAAATCTATGGGTATCCATAAGGTAGGTCCTATGCAATCCTGCTCTGCTAGATAATAATATGATTTTCATGATGAAGTACAATAATTTGCACCTCTGCATTGTGAATGTCCATGCAGGACCTTTATCTTGTGCAGCATCGCTAAATAAAACTGCCTCTGCAAGGTGTTGCTGCATGCCCCCTTTTTTTTTATGCTTGTGTTTATTAAGTACACCGTTTATTCATGACTATGCTCCTTAAGCTGCTACATCTATGATGGTCATTTTCTTTTTAACCTCACCATTGGGTCTTTGATTATTTAGTGTCGGGCTTCAGATTGATTGCTTGTATTCTTTGCTTATTTAGGTTGCAAATGAAAACTTTGCAACACAGCCTGAAGCAACAGCCTTGCTTGAAGCAGAGTGCAGCCTGAAGGCTCTTGAAGCACTTGACAGTAATGGGAAACTGACATCCTTTGGGAAAGCCATGGCTCATTATCCAATGAGTTCCGCCCTTCGAGGATGCTTCTAACTGTCATTTAAATCATGAAGATGGTTGGTAATTGAGCTTGGGTAAGTGGACTTAGTGTCTGGTGACTGAAGGGATTTTGGTAGTTTTTTAGTGTCTCATCAAGATGGAAATGTGAACTTGACAAAAGTTGCTTGTACCACCACGATATTGAAAGTACATCGTGCAAAGGGCAATGTTTCAAGGAGCCATTTCTTCTTCTGTGAAATGATAGAGAAGGGATTCTGAATATCAATGAGATAGTGCTGTTCATTAATAGATTGTGCAAAAGGGTCCTTCCTTTCTTGCTGAAATCTAAATTTTCTTTCCAATCAAGTGTTATGATGTCCTACCTCCATGTTAACCAATATGTGACCCAATGCTTGATGTTTACCATGAACACTGCCACTGAAAATCAGTTTTGCGACTTGTGGGCAAGATGATTAAATTTGGCCTACTTGCAGATTAATCGTGGGGACTCCATCTTTGATGCCCTGAAGCTCTTTGCTTGTATAAGCTTGCGTAAGAGGTACAAATTCAGTCTGTTCATGCATCATATCTCTGTCTTTTCTTAGAGCACTAGTACTTGGAATGAATCTAACTTCCGCAGTCTAATTCTTGTCATGCATTCTTAGGTCATGGTTTCATGTTCGTGAAGAACTCATTGATACAGTTCTGTTGATTCTGCTGCCTTGGGTCATTCCTTGAACTGCATTTTTGTGATGATCAGACTTGGTGTTCCTTATTGGTCAATTGGTGTGGAACTTGCTTTTTCTAAATGACTCTTAAATAATTACTCACAACGAGTTCAACTTCATGTAAATGCAAGTGTGAGGAAGTTTAGCTGGAAAATCAGTTGAATTGGTTTAGTTGTCTGTTTGGAGTGCTATTAAGAATATAAACTCAGTTTTGGATTTTAGTTCAGCTCTCTCATTTCATCCAGTTTGGATGAGGTGCAATTATGGCCAAGTTGTTGAAAATTTGTTAAATAATGAGGTGCAATTATTGCAAAGTTGTTGAATCATTGTTTTTGATTCTGACTAATGAGACCCTAATCTTAGGTGAATGCTCAAATTCTTCGTCGTCATTGTTGTGGTCGTCATTGTCGTTGTCGACGACTTCTCTTTTTCCTTAACCTTGTCTTTGTACATGAGATGTCTATGCCCTAGATTGGCATTGTGCATGACTAAACATTACAATTCTCTGCTGCTTAACTACATTACCAAATGCACCCATGGTACAGTTTTCATTGTAATTTCTGTGAAGTTCATGTGTAATCATTAATGTACTTTTCAGATGTTTGGCTGCTTTGTTTTTGAAACTATCTGACGGATTCACATAGAAGGAAATGAAAATGATTTCACCTGAATTGTCGCTCTTTTGTCTGCTGCGGAGTCTTCTCCCTTGAGATATTGTCATTGCCAGATGGCTCATTCTATGAAGCATCAGGCACTCATGATATCGATGACACCATTCCTTGAATCACTAAACAATGCTAATTTGTGGGTTATATATCTGCAGCATCCGTCACCCGTGTTGCAGTTTGGTGCATTGTTGGGATGGGAATGACCCTTCTGCTGTTGTCTCTGTTGCCGGCTGCAAAAGCAACGTGGTCTCCTCCTTTGAATCTGTTGGGGCCCTTCTTTCGATGTGTTACATGAGGATGCACTTATGAGTGCATGGGCATATCCAATAAATGCCTGCAAACGAAGATAGCCTACGAGCTACGACTTATCTAAGCCAAACAAGGCATACTAGCAGTTTGAATATCACCCTTCTTTCCTGTTTATTAGTCTGTAACTGGGTAGACAGTTTATTTAGTCTTGCTCAGCATAGGAAAACAAACTGTCCACTAAGTGCAAATAACGGAAGCTGATCTTTTCTTCTTGCTTCGTTTGTATAAGATGAAATAGAGAGGTGACGCTATTTTGCTCCGCCAGATCCGCTGAGAGTTCTCTATTTTGACAAAAGCTTAAGAGCCTTGTCCGGAGAGCTCGAGGCCACCGCTTTATCTCAAATCAGTCTTCTGAAGATTCCAAGTATCTTATACATCAGTCGATCAAGATCTGTGTTAGTAAGATATGAGAAGGTTATTATATAATTTGGGATACGAACCTGGGTATATATCATGATTTTTACAAAAGTACGTCAAAAGAGTTCGGCAAACTATATTGGAATCGTAAAATGACGTTATTATAATTTTACATGAATTGTATAGTAAACAAGTGAAGCCTACATATTACAAATAGGGCTATTTGAATTATGTACTTTAATAAAAGAGTTTATTAAATAAGTGAATTTCGTTACTAATTTATACTTTTCATTGAGAAATCACCAGTGCATTGCATTTATTTATGTAAAATTAAAAGAAAATCATATTTCGGGTATGTAAATGGTTTTTAACATGTTATAATTAAAGAAAAAGCCATGAAATAAATTCATAATCAGAGTACAAAGTATTTCTACCGACTTCAATACACCATATTTTTTCACACGTATAATTCGGTACCCTCAAAGGTACGAAGTATTCTTCATTAAGTTCACCAAACCAAGTGTTTAGGATACAAAAGTTTTTTTCCCTTTCTTTTTTTTCTTTTTAAATCACGGGCTCGGATACGTGTACATTATAAAAGCATTGTACTAATAAAGAGAGCAAGAACACCCAAATGCAAATTTCTCAGGGCATTGCTACTCTCTAATCTTTTGAAATTGGAATTCATGGGGATAAAGTTGATGAATATTATTCGTATTGAGAAAGTAAAGCAGAGAGAGAGAGAGAGAGAGAGAGAGAGAAGAGCGTCCAAAATGAAAGAGAAGTGGCCTCTCACAAAGCCCGCAAGCGAAAAACTCTGTGTTGTCTTGAAGCCTCTTGATCTGGTGGGCCTCTACAGTCGCCCAACCCAACAATGGCAAATGCCTCCTCCTCTTCTTCGTTGTCGAACTCTCTCCCTCTCGGCACAGCTCGGCTCCCCCGCCCACCTTAGCTCCCCGCGCCCATCTGGGTAGTCGTCAGCCGTCCGGCGAACTCGTGGGTCATTCCTCGCCGCCACCTTGCTGCGAAGGTCCTCGCCCCCTCGTTGCTGGCGCGTTCTCTCTCTCTCTCTCTCTCTCGGGTGCGTGAGTGGGAGTGCCGCCGCCCGTGTCTGAATCTCCCTCCCTGTGTACGTGCTCGTTTGGGCAGGTGGGTTCGGCGACTGCTCTGAGGCTGTTCACGTATGTTGTCTTTCTTTCTGTTATTCTTGAAGAATGTTTAGCTTGGAGGGTTTAGGGTTTATGCTTTGTGAGTTTTGTCGTTTCGAATTTGTTGATCACCCATCTTTTGTGTTCGTGAATTGCAATGCTTTTTGAGAAATGGGTATTTGCTGACGTCTCTTCTTGTGAATCAAATATAAGGAATGGATACTGTCTCTTTAGAGAATTACATGCTTTCGTTGTAAGCCGCCCGCTAATTAGTTCTACTTACTCTATGATATGATCTGTATTGCTGAATTTGATCCCTTTTCTAGTTGATTTTTCTGCTGAATTTAGTGGTTTGCTGATCTTCCTAGGTTTCATATGTTGTTCATGCATTGGACTGGTAGAAGTCTAGCATCTTAATTCGCAGAATCGCCCAAATGAAGTAGGTCCGTGAGGATCTTGATTTTTGTGAGTGACTGTTTAGACTGAACGGTTGCTCGGGTGTGTGAGCATTGTGAGTTCCTCTTTTATTTTATGAAAGTCCGGTTTTGAATCTCTCTGGCTGTTTGCTCTTTTGCTTCGTTCTGGTTTGTTACCTGTTCCCAATCCAATATCAAGGAAGGCGAAAAAATTTATTTCTTTGCCATTATTGCCATGTCTTGTTTTTTCTTGAACTCATTTTGCTTCAGCTTGCTTATGTTGAATAGGTTATTCCACAGGGAGTGTTATGTGAAGCTTGTTATTCTTGTTCGTGACACAGATAATAGGAAAACAAATGAGATGGAAACTTCTTTCTGCAGTCTTTTTTGTTGTTAATAATAGCTGCAGAATCAATCTTTGGGTAATGATAGTTTGTCTGCAGACGTCCATAAAATATGACCCAAGAATTACCAGTGCTTGCATATCATTCGACAATTTTTCATTTTTGACACTGAAATCTGGCAGGGGAAAAAAATGACAACTGAGCAAAATGAAGATAAGCAAGCTTCTAGCCCCTCGGCCATTGGCTTGAAAGAAATGGTGGAAGAACAGTATCGGAAGATAAAAGAGAATGCAGAAACATACCCTTACGTCTGGGCTTCATATATTCTAGTTTATGGAGGATTCACTCTTTGGACAACTTATAGGTGGAGAAAGCTTCGGAGAACTGAGGACAGAGTTCGAGTCCTTCAAGAAAGACTTCGCAAGCTCGTCAAAGCTGAAGAATCAGCCGGCCCTGTTTCATCCGTGCAAAAAGGTCAGCAATCTTCTGTTGCATCAGTCGAGAAGGGCTCTTCATTGGGTGGAACAACAACACCTTCAGCTACTAAACAAGGTCCCCAGTAGATCTGCTCTCAGCGAAAAGTTGAATGAAATGCTCTCAAGTTAGGATCGACTAATGAGAGCTCCATTTTTGGGACAGGGAAATTGCTCATCATTCCTCAGGCTGTCTTGGGAATGTTTTCTCATCTTGCCTAAAAACGACATTTGATTACTTGGCAATGATGTTTTCTGTAACAGGACGTGAGAGCTGATTGTGTACTTGAAAAGCATGCGGCTAGAGAAAGGAAAATATTTAAGGGTGAATTGGAGCTTAGATTGGTGTACTTGTTTCTTGTGGGTTATTATAATTTTTCAAACGTAGGCGTTTCAGAACACCACTCGAATCAACAGCCTAGTTACGATAGGGAGACAAGGCAGATCACTTTTGTCTAAGACAACCAAGATGAACAGCTGACCACATTGCAATGCCGACAAAAAGTAAGTGTTATCTATGAATGTGTCAATCTTGTGTGTTATGGTATTATGCTATTTTTTTTTATTAGTTTTGGGAGTATTGATGATCCAAACGAGTGAACGTTTGAAGTATATATACGCTCTATATATCCATGAGCCCCAGTCTTACAACCTTAGATCTTTCATGATCGATTTAATGGTGGATATACAATCTATCAATCTTCTTAACCAAACAAACACAGACTTATATAGAGATGTATATAAGTGTACAATCCTCATATTGCCTATTGAAACATTCAGGAACACCCGCAAATGCGAGACACAAGCAGCCTCTAAGCACTCATTAGTCGTCTTGACTTCATCCTGGCCGGTTCGTGCATGGGCTTTTTCTCCTTGTTCTGATTGCTTTCTGCCACTTCCTAACCTTATATGCTAGTTTATCCTCTTTCCAATACCCTCTTGTAATAGCTGCCGGGGAAAAAAGAACGAAGAGATCTTTTTCGGTTGTGTTTCTAGTATATACTTAGTTGGAGAAACTGTTTAATCAATGCAAATATTAGTAAACTTTTGACGGAATTTTGGTTAACCTCCATTCTAGAGAGAGCTCACATTCATAATTCGATCAGATGAATCCCTCGTGAGCCTCACCTCATCAAATAGTGCATGCGAGGTGGACTCACATGCATCTGGTGCAGCTAAGATTTGTCCCTTCTAGGAGGCTCATAGGTGATTGGATAGACCAACAACTTACATGAGTTCTCATCGAATCCAATTGACCTATAATTTCTCTTAAATAAGTTGGTGGGGAGTCTGGGATTTCAGCACCCAAGCTTTGGGTGGGAAGACTACAGGCTAAGAAAATCATCCACGAACGCACGTCACATCTAGGCCTCACCTCCAACCTCAGGACTCTCTCCCCTCTTTTTCACCAACTTTCTCTTGGCCGTCAACCACTCCTGTTACCGTTCTTCCCTTTTTCTTCTCCTTCAACACTCATTTAGTCGGTCCTTCGCCGCCCTAGCCACCTCTCATCAAGCTTCCAACACCACAGCCACCACTTACCACTGAGCTGCCCCTCCAACTACACCGTCTCCGACAACCAAACAACCCCATCAACGCCTTAACCAAACTAAAACAGACTTATGTAGGGATGTATATAAGTGTACAATCCTCATATTGCCTATCGAAACATTCAGGAACACCCACAAATTTGAGGCAGAAGCAGCCTCTAAGCGCTCATTAGTTATGTAGTATTGACACAAACATGCGACACAACATGACACACCGACACGTCATTTCGTAAAAATAGAGAAATTTCGACACTTTATATATTAAATATATTTTTATATATAAATAATAATAATAATAATAATAATAATAATAATAATAATAATAATAATAATAATAATAATAATAATAATAAGAGCTTCGAATCAATTTACACTAAAAATATTAATTCAACATTTGTTAATATCATTTATTATTTTAATTTGACAAATTCAATTGCATTCCATTACAATAATATATAAAACTTAGAGGGAAAAAACATTATTTAAAGGAAAATGCTATAATTGTATTTTTAAATTTATTTATTTATCATATGTGGTATTTTTTTTATTACTTCTTTCATAGTAAAAGACTTTTAAAAAAGTTAAAATAATTCTTAAAAAAAAAATTGAAAAAAAAAAAGAGGCATGGTCGTGGCTGGGCACGCCGCTGCTGGTACCCTCATCAACGGCTAGGTGGTAGTGGCATGCCCAGCCATCGTTGAAGGGGGCCAGTGACCTCGCCGGCCTTAGGTGACGGAGGGAGGGCGACCTTTGCCGACCCAAGCGAGGCCCGGGCAAGGCTCACCCATATCTGGGCAATATGTGGCTAGGGCCAACGAGGATCGCCTAGATTTGGGTGACACTAACCCTCGCCTGTGCCCGTCGAGCCTCTGCAACCCTAGGCGAGGCCTCGTTGGCCCCAAGCGAGGGTTGGCAACCCTCATTGGGCTCGAGCGAGGTGCGGCGTTGCCCAAATGTGGGCAAGTCGTGCCCATGCCTTAGCCGAGGCATCTCCCAGATTTGAGCGAGCCTTGCCAACCCTTGCTTGGTAGGCAATGGCCTCACCGGGTCGACGAAGGCCCCCACCCCACCCCCTCCCGCCGCCTATGGCCGAAGAGGTCGTTGGTCCCCTTCAACGTTGGCGGTGGCCGTAGCGCCCAACCATCAGCCCTACCTCTTTTTATTTTTATTTTTTATTTATGTTCATATATATATATATATTTACATTTTGACTCCTTAAGTATTGAAAATTTTTAAAATTGACTCATGCGTGTCAGATTTTTCGACACGATACGAAAGCTCTCAGAGAGTGTTGGTGCTACATATCTCATTAGTGGCCTGGGCTTCATCCTGGCCGGTTCGTGCATGGGCTTTTTCTCCTCGTTCTGATTGCTTTCTGCCACTTGCTAACTTTATATACTAGCTTATCCTCTTTCCAATACCCTCTTGTAATAGCTGCCGGGGAAAAAAGAACGATGAGATCTTTTTCGGTTGTGTTTCTAATGACAGACGGTAAATACTTAGTTGGAGAAACTGTTTAATCAATGCAAATATTAGGAAACTTTGACAGAATTGTGGTAACAATTTAGAGCTTTGGGAGGGTGCCGAGCCTCCATTCTAGGGAGAGCTCACATACATAATTCGATCAGATGAATCCCTCGTGTGCCTCACCTCATCAAATAGTGCGTGCGAGGTGGACTCACATGCATCTGGTGCAGCTAAGATTTGTCCCTTCTAGGAGGCTCACAGGTGATTGGATAGACCCACAACTTACATGAGTTTTCATCGAATCCAATTGACCTATAATTTCTCTTAAATAAGTTGGTGGGGAGTCTGGGATTCCAGCACCCAAGCTTTGGGTGGTAAGACTACAGGCTAAGAAAATCGTACACGAACGCACATCACATCTAGGCCTCACCTCCATCCTCAGGACTCTCTCCCCTCTTTTTCACCAACTTTCTCTTGGCCGTCAACCACTCCTGTTACCATTCTTCCTTTTTTTTTTCCCTTTTTCTTCTCCTTCAACACTCATTTAGGTGGTCCTTCGCCGCCATAACCACCTCTCATTAAGCTTTTAACACCACAGCCACCACTTACCACTGAGCTGCCCCTCCAACTACACCGTCTCCGGCAACCAAACAACCCCATCAACGCCTTCGGCTTGCAACATATCACACCACACTTTGAGACAATGATTTGTTTGATTACTTCACTAAAATATTCTTATTGGACCCCACCTTGCCCCCAAAACTGAGGGATCAAATTGGATCGAACATGTTCAAGGGCCGCACACAGTGGTACAAATGAAGGTGGTCTCATCGAGGACAATTTTCAGCAGCAAAGAAAGAAAAAGAATGATTCCAGTGGCTCTGTCGAGGTCGTATCTCAGAGGTGAGAATGAAAAAAAAAAATGATTCAAGTGATTCCGTTGAGAACTATTCAGCAATGAAGAACGAAAAGGGGTGATTCTCTATTCAATAACACAAACTATCAAGTTAATATACATTGAATGTGACGCTGCATATTCACCTAAAAGAAAAGGAAATTTCAAAGGGAAAACAAGTGAAAAATTCAATAAAGGAAATTGGAGTTCTTTTTTTTTTTTGGTCGGTCCTACTCTACTCTTATCCTAACTTTCATTCTCAGATTTTTGCTCTGACTCCTTACACAGCGTGAAAGCCGAAACCCATACTTGATACTAAATCATCCCTACCCCAACTCTCCTAAGAAGGTCGGGATTCGAACCCCAGGGAAGGGGGGCCAAATCTCCTGCTATATTTTCCGTTAGTTTCATATCAGGATAACATGTACTCCAACCTTGAGATTCAATGCATTCAATGTCTGCAGGTACTTGCAACTCCCTCCAAATATCTCCATCTTCCTTTTTCCCAAATTCAATCATCAAATTATCAATTCATAGCAACCGCAATAACCAATGTCCTGGAGCACTTTGACTTGACAACTTAGAAAGGACATGAGATATTGGCTGCGCCAGAATAATAGCATTGCAATACACCAGGACTCAATCATGGACAAACCCTCAATTGTCTAAAAAATTCTATGATCATGAGGGAAGACTATGATAATGGGAAAGAGAGTAAGAAGGCACCTCAACATTGTCAAAATTGCTGTGATATGGCAGTATTTTATCATCATTCTGGAATGTCTTCTATTTTGCAGATAACAGAGCAACTTCAGATGCGGGCAGCTGAAAATAGATTCTCCAAAGTATTCCAGATATATTGCCAGATCTTGTGCCTCCAAGAAACTGTCCGATGTTCTGAGAAGATATAAGGACTACGGGCATCGCATGCCCCATCTGTTTCCCAATACCTTTGTTTGCTCAAGTTGTGTGCAGGCAAAGCAGATGGACAGAAAGCTTAGTTTTAGACAGCCTTGCATCAGAGACTTGGTCCCCAGGCAACTGCTCCTTAACATCATCAGAAGCTAATAGCTTATGCTATAGAAGCTTTAGAGTTCACCTGCCCGTTATCTTCCATGACACAAGTCAGCAACTGCTGTCTCTTCTGTTCCTGAATACTCCTCCGGTTTGATTCAAGTATGATAAGAAGAGCAGTAATATCAGCTGGGCTTACTCCACCAACTCTGCTTGCTTGTCCAATATTCTGTGGCCTTACCTGCCAGCATAAGAATTGATATAAGGAAAAATTACTTATTGTTCGATGCATTATTATTTCTTTAAACAAACTTGGAAATGACATATGGTATCCTGAAACCAGAACCAGAAAGTTTTGAGTTGCTAAGAGTTCATATAAAGTGAAATGACAGGTTTCAGACCCCAACAATTGATAGTCTCCTGATAGGGTAGTTCCAGGATGGACTCGATATCCTACCACCTTAGAACTGTTCACTCTCGTTCCCAATTCCGATATGTCAAACGAATTGTTTGACTGTATTTATTCAAGATTCTTTATCCTAATTTTATGTGACAGCAATTTGGTACATATGTAACTCAAACTGCAATAACTAATGGATGCAGCACAAAGAAAGCTCTTGCAACTAATTGAACATAAAATAAGGAAATTTCAAGAGACAAAAGGAAAGAACCCCACCGAGAATGAGCCAAAAGAGCACGGGTTGCTAGTTTGAAATCACAATGCAAAGCAAATCTAATTGACTAGTTCATCAATTCTAATGCATTGTTAATCTAACCAGAAACTGAATGTGCTCTTGCATGCATGCATGGGTATCATTGGCCCACCTAAACAGCATATACTCTTTCATGCACGCATTTCTTCCATCACCAGATAAATTGGTATAATACTAAACCTCCGAGTATACAATGTTAGTGATATGCCCCAGTTAATAATCCATAAAGAAGTCAATTGAAATAATAAAGTAGAGAAAATTGGACCTTGGAGAGTTTCTCCCTTGCTTCAAGAGACAAAGTAGTCATAGCATAGTAATCCAAGTCATCAGGAAGTGGTCTATGTTGTTGATGAACCATCTGCAAGCCAAATGAATGTGAGAGAGAGAGAGAGAGCCCCTTTTAAGGGGAAGGGGGGTTTGGGGCGTGTTGGTGATGTGTGAGGGAGCATGCCAGAGCAGGTCTAGGGGAAAGATGGACTATAAACTAAAACTATTGAAATGACTAGGGTCCCAAAATAAAAAAAGATATCAAGGGTTATCCACCTGCTGGAGTTGACTTTTTTGGCGCAAAATGAATCCCTCGTATTTGGTATCAATGTCGACACATTCTTTCTCCATTCTGGAAAGTTTTTTATTGCCAAAACCATGCAGGTCGAGGACTTTGTATTGTATGTGTGGCTTCTTGAGAAGACTCTCGAGACTTGAAAAATCCTTCACAGGCTGACCAGACAAGCGGGTAACATCAGCTGCCAAATCTCCTCCTGGGAAGTAAGAATTAGAAGGGGAAAACGAAGTCATCTATTACATTTTGACTATGAATCCACAAACTCATGAACTTGTAAATGTTCAAAATGTGAAGATGGGGATACACTATGATACTAGAAGCCAGATCTAAATAGTGATATAGGACAGAGCACTAAGAAGCTAGTTACACACTATGAAGACCATCACGCTTACAGAATACCAGCTTCCTGATTAAAATCATAATCAGTGTGTACATGGTCTGCATTTTTCCCGACCCATTCTATAGTCTCCACAAATAGCTTGAGCGCACCTTTATGCATGCAATCCATCCATCAATTCGTATACACAAGCAGATTCTACATGCATGCTCATGAACCAAATCAGAAGGGTCTAAGTAAGCAACGCTTAGCTCATATCTTACTTCTTTAGGCTACATTTGGAAGCTAGGAGGGAGAGAAAACGTCCACTAGTTTAAATTTTCCCTCTTCTATCTACTTGCAAGAATTTGAAATTTTTCAAAACTATCTACTGAAATTTTCGTCACTTCCATTTTCTCAAATTCTCAGACATGGCATTAAAGAAACAAGCAAAGCAATCATCATGGTCACAGTGTTAACCATCATAATGGAGGTTGCAAAAATATGGCCAAAGTTAGAGTTTTCCCGTTTAGTTGTCACTTTCAGAACACAATTTTTGCAACGTGCAATGGCCAATGATAGTGCATTATCATTGAATCAGACGGGTCCCTGTCCTTTGTCAAAAAAGACAAAATATCAGAAGAGGGTTTTTACAAGAGTTAATTTGCAACAATATCCCTTCCTACGTCAGTTATGCTTTGTTTTGGGAAGGCGGTGGGAGGGGTATAGGAATTTGGGGAAAATTTGTGCTTTTCATAAGTGAAAGAAAAAAAAAAGAAAAAAAAAAGAATATATATATATATTTTAAAAAGGCCCAATTTTCTACAACCTTCACATTCATCCCTCTCCCAAACAAAAGCATTAAGATGCTCCACTGTTAAAGGAAAAGTAGTAGGATCCTTAAGTCCCTTCGTTAATACTGAAATACAGACAGACACTGCCCTTGGGAAAAACATGTACCTGATATCCTGACACTTTTAAGCCGCTCTTTTTCCTCTGAAATTCGAGCTTGCTTCTCTTGGTAAAGTTTCCAGCGTCTATCATCTATTAACCCTATCTCCCGTCCCAAAGGAGTAAGACGACTATCGGCATTATCTGCTCGAAGAAGCAACCGGTGTTCTGAACGGCTAAATAGAGAAAAACATAGAAATTAAAATAAGAACAAAAATTGGGGGATATAATCCTATCAAGAAATTCATTACCAAATCTATTGTGTGAACTGCAGAAAAATTGGACACGGTAATTAATATATACAAGGACTACATATGCAGGTTGAATGGAAAGTTTCCAGCTCTAAGTAATGTACAGACACATCAATAAATAATTGTAATTTTACTCCTGCACATTTAACATGTCTGTAATCGAAATTAGATTCCTGAAGCAGAGGTGTAATGCATTGGGTGCAAGAGAAAGATATTATCTCCTAGACATGCAAGAGATTGCATATACTCAGCATTACTTTTCAAGAATAAAAAGAGAATTTCAGTTCTTGCTAATGAATTTCTTAATTCTATGCATCAGCAGGTTAGTAAACAATGAGAATGAAACTCCACAGTGTCAGTAAAAATCTGTGTTCAATGAGAAAAACCGAAAAAAGCCATGTTGAGAATTTGCATATTTGCTAAAGAACTTTTATATTAGCTGTAATCGTGACTCCATTCAATTTAACAAAGACTAGACTGGTGACATATGATACCAAATAAAGGAGAAATTAGGAAAAAAAAATGAAAAAGACTCATCAAACCAACATAATATACCTCGTCAGCATTCGATACGGCTCTCTAAGGTCTTTGGTGACAAGATCATCAATTAAGGTCCCAATGAAACTACTTTCTCGCTCAAGCACAATGAGGGTTTTCCCATCTGAAAATCTAGCGGCATTGATTCCGGATATGATGCCCTGAAAATTAATCTAACTAAAGTTAACAAAGGGTCTAGCTAAATATTATCCAGGACTAGCAAAAATATCATGTAAAATGAGACTAGAGATAGATAGCAAAAGTTGTTAAAAATGAAACACTGCATTCAAGTACTTAAACCGTAGACCTTGATAAATGAATATTTTTCAGAGTAAGATTTAGGGTTGAAAAGCCAATCACCTGTGCAGCAGCTTCTTCATAGCCTGTTGTTCCATTTATTTGACCAGAGAAGAAAAGTCCCTCGATATTTTTGGTCATCAGAGACCTAGAACATTGATGAGCGGGTAAGTAATCGTATTCTACAGCATAAGCTGGCCTTAGCATTGAACAATTCTCAAGTCCAGGTAAAGTTCTCAGGAGAGGCAACTGCAGCTGCTCTGGTAAACCAGTCGAGAATCCCTGTCAGAGAAAGTCTGTCTTCATCATTGTCATTATCTTTAAATAAAAGATACAAGAAAAATAATCACAGGAGCAGAGAGGGACAATAGATTTGAGAATACTAGATACTTGAATCTACTTCCTGTCCAGTTACTATTTCACTTAAGACCACAAGATCTATCCCATGTATAATCAGCTTTGATTATCTAAAAGGGTAAAGGTACAGCCTTGTTTGTTTTTTGGCTGAAAAACATAGAAGCTTTCTCAGTACAAGTCAAATCGGCCCATCATATCTTCTCAAACTAAAGCATAGCACAAGTTCCTGATGAATGAAAATGGGATAGCAATATACTGTCATATGGTACAGCATCATAGATGAACCATATGAGACAGTTCTGAGGGAGATATTGTGCTTAACATTGAGGATTTCCTCCCATGGAAGCCACATAATATGCATATCCATTGTGCATCTCTATCCGGTGATACTATCTAGATTGTTAAGATGATGCCCCCTTAGGTGTCCACAACCTGGAAAATCCTATCACCACGTGGAAATCTCCTATGCACCCTGATCTGATGGAATAAACTTTCTAAGGTGCAACGAGAACAGTGGTGGTGACACGAGGGGTTAATTGAACATCTGCAGATTGCTCATGCAATACATCAATCAAGTCCATGTATTTTACAAATTACAAGTGCATACTCGAGCTAGAGAGGATTGTAATCAGCAAAACCATGGAGCCGCTTGCATTTGCTCAAAATTCAAAGAAGGCCAGCTAAGGAAAAGATATCCAAAGAAAGAATAGGCACATTCTCAAGCTACACCAATCCTATCCATTTCACTGCTTTATGGAGAAAGATAGTAAAAAAAAACTTACCTGCACATAGAGCTCCGGCACAGTACGACCCTCTGGTTCAAGAAAAATTTGATGAGACTCTTTATCTTTGAATCTAACAATCTGCAAAGAAAAGCATTTTCTATAAACAAGCGCCCAAATATCACATAGGAAATGCCACTATGTCAACATCCCACCAGTTGTGAACACTATGCATATTCCACTCATTGAAATCAGCATTCTATTGAATGTTTTGAAATCTAAAAGGGAGGAATTTCATGGAAATGTTAAAATTCTAATAAACGAAGGTTTAGAATTTATTAACTAATAAAAGAGTAGGAGTAAAACAAAGAGATCATTGAATATAGAACTAACAGGGGCCCTTTTTTGGCTGATATAGCAAGTAGGCTTTACTGTACAGAACTTGCTATCAAAAAAAGCATTAGATGAATCACGCTAGGGGAGCAAGCCCTATAAGGATACCAATGAAGCATGAGAGAAGATAGGTGAAAAGCAGACAGAAAATCCACTTTAACAACAGGACCAGTTCTAAGTTTGTACACACTTCAAAAATTGCTAGTCCTTCACTATAATATCACTTTGCCAGCATAATGGTCTGGGCCTACAGATTCTTAAGAAAGAAAATTGGAAAAGAAAACTGTGGAAGGAAACTGAGAGAATGACATGCTGAACATTTGAAGGAACTCAGAAAGATGTCCATGTAACACTATTCTGCTGCTTCAAAACCTCCTATTTTGCCAAAGATGTGCACCAAATGACAAATAAAATTGATCTGCCACTGGGTTAGCATTACTTTCTGAGAAAATGCCTCATATATTTGGTTCTTGGAGAAATTTGCACAAGTAGAGGCATCCAAAGCACAAGCCCCTAGCAAAAGTTCATTTTCAATAAGAAAAAAATGGAATTGCCAGACTGAAATGTAAGCAAAACTCAAAGAAAACAGATACCGAAGGCATACTAAAGGTGCTAGCTAGCCTGCTAGATGTTACCAAGGCTTAGACAGTAGTGCCAGAAAACTGGCGAAGTGTACTGTAGGTTTATTTTGGTTAAAAATGCACTCCACAGTTATGCAACTAGGCTACCCATCAACGAGCAGGCAGGAAAATCAAAATATCAAATAATAAGGAGGGCAAGGTACAGCAAAATGTATCTTGTCTTACCTTATCTTCTATTGAAGGGCAATATCTAGGTCCTTTAGCTTCGACCCATCCACCATAAGTAGGGGTTTCATGCAAATTCTCTTCAATTAGCTGGTGTGTGCTCTTTGTTGTTCGCGTGAGATAGCAGCACATTTGTTCTCTTTCAATATGAAATTCAGGGTCAAAGCTGAACCAGCTGATCTGTTAGCAATTAGTCCCCAATAAAGTACAATATTAGTGAACAGATGATAAAGGTGACAAATGCATGGGAAAAGAAGAAATAGATTTTTGCTATTCTCTGCAGGATTGCAGTATATCTTATCTTTATCTATTAACCTGCAATTTCTAAGATGAACTCAACTCAGGTTAAGGAACATTCTAAAGCTGCTGAATAGTAATTAATAAGAGACTAAGATCAGTCTTTTATCTATGTATTCTACATTGTATCTCAGGATAAGGAACATCCCAAAGCTGCTGAATAGTAACTGGAAAGGGACTTAAATCAGTCTTTTGTTATCATGTGGGCCACACTGAAGCTGTATGCCACAACAAGAACTGTGCATTACTTGCAAGAGTATACATTGTTTGATATCTAAATCCAACATAGGACAATGAATGAAATACCTCTTCATCCCCGTGCTGGGGTTCCAGTCCAGAAAAATCTACAGTACGAGAGTCCACACGTGCTGGAGTTCCAGTTTTTAATCTATCAGTTTCAAATCCGAGATGCTGCAAATTCTCGGTGAGCCCATGTGAAGCTGACTCACCAGCTCTTCCGGCAGACATACAGGTTCTACCAACCCAAATTTTACCACTCATGAAGGTGCCAGTTGTGAGGACCACAGAGGGTGCATAAAAATTCATCCCAAAAAATGTACGAACACCTTCCACATTGTCATTCTTCCCAAGCAAGACATCCGTCACCATTGCCTCTCTAATAGAAAGATTCGGAGTGCTGAAAATTCATAACATTAGTCAATGACAAGAAGAACAGAAGAGTGATGTAAATGTCCCAAGAAAATAGCAACCATTTTTAAACCAAACTCAAACATCATAGCTTTAGATAATTAAAATAGATGCCATGAGTACATGTAGTTAAATAATTGTGAGAAGACTTATCTACCTATTTGCCAAAATGAAAACTTTGTGAGCAACAACGTTGATTTCACAATTCGAACCTTTGAAGACAAGCACATGTCACCCCATGATTGCACATGTATACATACACAACAAAAGATCTTTTTGAGTTGTAGATTAAGTAAAGATTTTGTTAGAAACATAGAAGAACGGGAAGACAAAAGGAGGTGGCGTATCTGTGTATAGAGCAGTAGTACTACGAATTGTGATTACACTTTTTCTATGTGGATTTATGGCAAAAACATGGGAGGAACAAGAATTGAAAAGGACCCGAAGAGGAAAAGAAGGGACTTGCCTTTCCACTATCTTTTTCATTTCGATAGCATATTCCCTTTTATCAGTCTGAGCCCGCAATGCACGAACAGCAGGACCTCTAGACATGTTGAGAACACGCTTTTGCAAATAGCACCTAAAGCATAACACGGAAAGTGAAAGTCGTCAAAGAACAAAGCAAGGAAGGAATCAAAATCAATCAAAATGGATCTGCATATGAACAAAGCACTTAGCTTAAGAGGCTCAGCTTAAGAGGCTCATGCACGAAATTTGATATAATGCAGTTAATAGCTAATCAGGAAGATAGAACACAGAAAGGCTACTATTTCAGACAAGGCCAGATTGAATAGAACACAAAATTAACTCTTGATTAGGCACTACAGGAAAGGAAAAAAAAATAATAAGACAAACAAGTATTAATTTGATGTCCGGCCATACAAATTGTAGAAATCATAAGATTGTCCAAACAGTCCAGGTGACTTTACTACTGCATCTAGATTCATCTTTTTGATCCCCAAGTATTCCCAAGGAGGCTGCAGTCAGAATTAAGCATCCTCCTTACTCAAGGCAATGACCATGCTTATTGTTGAAATTTGACATCTGCGAGATTGCCTTCCTTGTACTTGTTCAACAGTGAGAAGTGTCATAGTTTTGTGTGTGTGTGTGCGTGTGTGTGTGTGTGTGAGAGAGAGAGAGAGAGAGAGAGGGAGGGAGGGAGAGAGAATGTATGTATCTGCACTAGCATGCAGTATCTGCAGTAGTGACTAGGCCAGCTGGCTGAGAGCCTCACTAGCCTATAACCCCTACATTGCATGCAGAACTTTTCAATCAAATGTCAGATTTCCAGAATGCAGTTCAGACAGATTTTTTTCTCCCCCATGCTTGAAGGACAAATGTATCGCGAGTACCCATGACGACTATAACATACCTGTCAGCAACCTTGCCAATATCTCCCCCAAGTGCATCCACTTCATGTACCAGTTGGGATTTAGCAGGGCCACCAACAGCAGGATTGCATGGCTGGAAAAAACTGCTATCAGAATAACTTCTAGATGAAATGCTTGACAAGTCATTGAAACACTTGCCAAAACAGTGAAATACTGATAACTGAGCATTCTCTCTCAAGTCTTGTTCCCTGCTCATTCAAGCCTTACAAGGCCAACTATTATGGGGTCAAGAGGAACTGGTAGATGTCATCCCAACCAAGGACGACGGATTTAAAGATGCAAAAATAGTTCCATTCTAGTTTAGCAAAATTGCACATGACAAAAGAGATATTGGTTGGCATAGAAACTAGAAATCTTTTCACCCTTTCGAGCATGAAAATCAGTACTTATCTGCAAAGTGTAGGCATTATAGAAAAGAAATTCATATAATAAGGCAATTTTCCAAGTTTGAAGTACATTATGATTAAAGAAGACAAAGCACTAACCTGCCATGCGATGCGGTCAATATTTAGTGTCAGGAGGAGAGTTCTTGCCCCCAACCTTGCAGATGCAAGAGCAGCTTCGCAGCCTGCATGTCCTCCTCCTACTACAATGACATCATACTTCTCATTCGCTGCATCAATGTGATTATTCCATCCTGCCAATGATTCAATGATCATATCATCTTTAAATTAAGATATTCCTATGACTGCATTATTCCATTTGCTAAGTTAGAACAATAACGCTGAAGCTATAAATGCAACAACCAAGACTTATTACAGGGACGTTATAAAAACAGGAAGAAGCTAGGAATCATACTGTAATAGAACAATCAAAGGCCTGCTCAAAAGCTTTTAGTGAAACTTTGAGCATAAACACATTTCACGCTTATAATTCATGAAAAGACATAGAAGCATAATCAAAACATTTAGCAAAAAACAAAAAAAATTAAATTTTCTTTTTTCTGCTACAATTGAATAAAGAGTTACAGTAACACAATGTTAGTATTCTTCATTTAGCACTAAGACTGCCGTAGACAATTGCAATCCTCCCTGCTTTAGCCAAAAAGAAAACGATACAAGAAGAAGCTCTGATTCAACTAGAGAAGCCCCTCTGTGTAATATAATATGCAAGAAACCCTCCGTTTCTTTATCTCCTTCTTAAAGTTGCCACTTCCCTATTTGATTTTGCAACAGACCAATAAAAACTGCACTTCATAACTAAAAATTAGTTGATAAGACAAATTGATTATGGATCGCTAAGGAACTGGGTCTTAGCCTATTTCTTAGACAATCCTGTACATCTCATAACTGATTAAGATGAACTAAAATCTTTCACTCAATGATGAGGTAATAGACAATTGCGGCAGCCAATTGTTACTGCTTTCCTCTAGAGCATCCAAAATCACATTCATTGATGATTCCATAAATGGTTGGTTCCATATATGAGTTTCAGCGACAACCTCAGTCTAACCACAAATAGGATCAGCAGTAAATTATGTCAGACTAGAAGCAAATGGCAACACTGAGCTGCTACTTACCAAGTGGAAGGGAGAGTGGGGAAAGAACACGAATATGCTGCTAAAGGGGATTGAAAGAACCATGAAAAAATGATACCACTGCAATCTGATGAAGAAAAGCAGCTACGCATTACAAGTCACTTCTAGTCCAAATCTCTAAGAATTCCCAAATAATTCGATGCGAAGAACCACTCAATTCAGCCAACACAAATTCTGTTCCCAGGGAAACATCATGATTTATCAAATTTCTCAGGACCAAAGCAGAGCAACACCTCAACATCAGCCAAGAAAGCTACAACCCGATAATTCAAAATCCGAAATTGGCACCACGCACGCGCCCACCAGAATTTCCAACCGACAATGGTTAGTTAAAACGCCGGCATCAGTACCTGGAGAATCGGAAGCGGCGGAAACGGAGAACCGGCGGGTGCTGCCGCCGAAGAACGCGAAGCTCCCGGCCGTGCTTGCGGCGGAACGGGACGCGAGCGGCGCTCGGACGAGAAAGGAAAGGACGGCCGGAGAAGAGGGGCCTGGGGAGGGAGAAGGAAGAGAGGGTGCAGCGGCAAGCGAGCCGAGCTCGAGAGAGGCCGTGCGGAGACAAACCCGCCATCGCCCCGACGCTCTTAGAGAGAGAATTCGATCGGTCTGCGCAGTTGCATTTGCAGCAGAGCAACGGGAGCGTCTGAAACGGTGGCCAGAAGAAGGGACGACGACGACGGAGAAGGAGAGCGAACCAACGCTTTTAGCGACTGCGGTCTTATCTTGCGGTGGCCACCGGAAATTGGTCGGACAGGGGACTATGAAAGTTTCGGTTTTTATGTCGTTCTCTTTGGGACAAATGAAAATAGATTCATTGTGGAAATAAGAAGAATGTCCATGATGCCTTAATTGAGCTATTTTATCCTGTTCCAACTTTTAATTCTGACTAAGAATCGTTGCCCTTGAATTCTACTTGCGAGATTGTTAAGTCGGAATTGCATCGAAAACCCATTAAATTGAACTTCAAAAGTATAACATTATAATAAGGAAACATTAAAGAGCTGGATAAATGGAATAATCGAGCTCTTTTTTCTTGTTCTGATGTTTATCTTGACTAAGAATTGTTGCCCTTGAATGCTATGTGCGAGATTGTTAAGTCGAAATTGCATCGAAAACCCACCAACTCGAACTTCAAAAGTACGGCATTATAATAAGGATTATTAAAGAGCTAGGTAAATAAAATAGTTGAGCTTTTCAATCTTGTTCCGACTTTTACCCGAGCTAAGAATTGTTGTCCTTGAATTCTATGAGCGAGATTGTTAAGTCGAAGTTGCATTGGAAACCCATGAAATCAAACTTCAAAAGTACAAGGAAATATAAAAGAGCTGGGCAAATGGAATAATTAAATGGAGTATTGACTCGGAATTTAAAACGTAATAACCCCTTTTCGAAAAAAGAAATTAAAAGGCATCTCATTTTGTCCAAATAATCAGCCAACATAATTTAAGCAAGTTATACGAGCCATTTTCTAGAATTAAAGGCATATAAAGATATATATAAAAAAAAAAAATCAAGGAATTGACAAATTGAACTTATTTTGTTGAGTCTTTAGGTGTTGATTTGATGTAGTTCCAAATTGAACTTGTTCTATAACCTCCTAATTTTTTTATGTCTCTATTGCATTAAGTTATTCACTAGATTTCACTTGCATATCAATTAGAATTACTAGTTTGGATCAAATCATATGTAACTTTTCCGTATGAACTTTTCAAGAAGCCCTTCGATGAAGAGATGGTATTCGTTAGTTAAATGTCTTAGAAATTGTACGTCTCTTGTTACGGGGTTTTGGAGATGATTCTTTTAGTAGTTTTGGAGTTTAATGAAATTTTTCTAAATTAAAATGTCTGGTCCGAGTTGGAAATATAGTTCGTGCCAAACAACAACCAAGCCTAATACAATTGACGGCGAGGGCGACCCCTTTCAATGGGATGCAGCCAAAACAATTGAGATAAAGGAAGCATAGTCCATTGCAATTTCGATTTACATCTAATTTTGATTTTTACTATCCCCGGTCATTAAATTATTTGGGTAATTATAAGCACACCCCGTGTATACAGTCCGAATACTTACATTTTAAACAGATTTTTTTTGGGTGCTATGTACAAATGTTTGTATGCTCTTGTCTTAATTTTTAAGTATGTAGGCGTTTGTTTAGCTCTCTCCCAGCTTTTTGGTATTTTCAACGAGTCCTCTCTCTGTGCTGTTGCATGCTCAGTTTGTTTCCTTCTCATCTCATCCTTCCTGTTAAAAACCACCATCACACTCTGCTCATAACCACGCTTACATTTCACAGAAAAGGAGGATCACAGCCAAAACCCCATCCATTTCTGATGGCTGTTGATGCTAGAGCAAAGGGATCCAGAGCCATCTCGATCCTTCGCTCTCCATCACTTCTTAGGAAACAGAGAGCTCATGATGCATATGTATATGAATTATGCGATTCCGAGGGTTCTTGGCAAAATCGAATTAGATTTTATTTTTGAGGTTTCCATCAGTTTTGATTTGGCCTAAAATGCAAAGCTCTTCTGGATGCAAATTGTAAGGAGATCACACCCTGCCCAGACTAAAGAAAAAATGTGAAAATGCATTCATGCACTCTAAAGCTTGCTAGAAAGTAGCAAAAGCATATGGGCACCACCTTACTTCTTATGCTGATCATTCTTCTAAATTCATATGTCCCTTTCAACTATTTTGCAAATAAAATTAATGTCATACCAGTAAATGTAGCAACTCATCTCTAAAGTCAACTAGATTGCAAATAAAATTAATGTCATACCAACTCATCTCTAAAGTGAAACAAGGCTCTCTACAACAGAGACCAAATCGCATTGCTTCCATAGTGGAAGATTTGTGAATTGGCCCGTGATTGGATTCCAAGAAACTCCTTCATCATCTATCTCCATCAGAAGCTCGCCATTCCTCATGAAGCCATGAACTTCTGTTAATAGTCCACAAACCTTAAAAGAATACAGCTTAGTCCAAGACTCAGGCACGCTGTGTTCCCTCAAAATCCAAACAGAACAAATGGAATACGGTTCAGAATACACAGCTGCGTCCCAGAAATTGTTGAACACAGCCAGCGAGTCATCTAATACTGCCAGATGTACCATAGCGTCTTCATGAAAAGTTTCCCGCAGAGTCATTTCATCAAACACCTCACCTGCAAGGTCGAACGAGACTATTGAACCGTACCAACCCCTGCTCTGCGGATCACCATGCTTGTAAACAAACCAGTACAGCTTTCCATTCAAGAAACCGAGGACTGGTCAGCGCAGAAAGCAGGAACCTCACACTCCAAACTTCTCCACGAATCCGTACGGAGTGAATAAATCTCAACTCGATTTATATCATCCTGACAATAAAGAATCCTCAGAATCTTATAATCATTCGACCTAGCATCGAAGCCAAACCCAAGAGCTTCATTATAAGTCTCCAAATGGCGGGGCCAAACCACCTTGTGCTTTCTCGTGAATAAATTCCACAAACACATCGTCCGATCACGAGTATCTCCGATAACATCTGTGAAGCAGATCAAGCCATTACACGAACCGACAAGACTGTAATCGTTGACAGGATCAACAGAGGGAATTTCGATCGGCGACCGAGAATGCAGAGCGAGAGACTCATTGGGAAACAGAGAGCACAGGCGCTGGTCAGGATCGTACCAATTTAGGCACGCGAGATACCGATGGGAGGCATTGAGAGCGGAGTGGTTCAGGTGGAGGGCCACGAAACGAGGATCGTCGATGGTGGAACGCCATGACCGGCAAACGCACCTGAATCGGAGGAGGGATCCCACCGGCAACCGCTTCAGGATCTCCACGACCACGTCTTGAGGGAGCTTCGGGCCGTCGTCATCGTCGGAACTCATGATGGTTCGGTTAGGGCTGAGAAGAAGGGCGGAGAGGAGGTCGAGGTGGCGAGTGAAGCCGTTGCCGAAGGAGGCCTCGCAGGAGTGGGGGCCGGACGCTTGGGTTTGGGGAGCAGGGGAGGTCGGAGGGGAGGAGGATCGGTCATCTTTTCAGGTGAATCGAAGTTGCCATCGCGGTGTTGTAATTACTAATTATAATCCATTTTTTACGCATGTTAAAACGGCTAACATTTGGATAGCCATTGATATAAATGCGACTCTTGATTAAATTTGATACTCATCACAAATGTAAGTTTGTGCGGGGGTGAGAGAGAGTGCGTTGATTGAATTTTATCTAAAATTAATCTTTTGACTATAAAATACCTTAGTTTGGTATATTTGTAATAAATTTATCTCTTTCTTAATTTCCATTAAATTGAATTAGTACTACAAAAAATCACAAATCAGTATACATGTGACAAACGGAGAATAAAACTCCAAATCGGTACACCCGTTAATTGTCACATATCATCTAACTTAACAAGTTTACGGTACAATTTAACATAAATTAATACAAAATAAAATTTGTCTGGTTGTCAAAAAATTAGTTTAGGTTAAATTTATGATATGTGTATTAATTTATAGTTTTTCATGGTTTTAACCCCTATACTTATCAATAGTCACCAGTCCATACCTCATCTGGAGGAGCATGTGGGGGTGGCATTTCCCTTCGGTAATATGAGAAATAAGCCCATATTAGAATATATTGACACGGCACTTACTTTTTACCCGGTAAATAGAGTAGAATTACATGTGTTTCTAATCTCAAGCAAATAAAATTGTGACAAAAAATAATCATGAATCTTGTAATAATCTTAACAAAGAGGTCACTCGAGGACAATCTGCTTAGTGCTGAATAAACCGTCCTGCAAGATTAGAATGCACCGAATCAATGACAGGATAGAAAAACAAAAGGTAGAAGGCATTTATAATTCTTTCCCTCAAAATGAATCGGGCACGGCCAAATTCAATCATGGAGAATTATACAGTCCCGATTGCTTTGATTAAAGGCGAAGGGGGTTCGGGACAGAGCAGTACCTGCAAATTCTACCTGCAAACACCGAAAGTTCGACATACGACTGTCTTGCTCATTAAGTAAAAAACCATCAACGCTATTCCTGTTGGAGAAGCAAAAGCCATGTTAGCTGGTTTGGAACCGTTTGAAATCTGCCTACTTCAAATCACCAACGAGTTCTGATTTATGTGGTGGTGCTGAAGTTGACAGAGGAAGCAAAGATTACATTCCGTTTTCTGTCTTTCCAACTTCAGAGTCGATCCAAGCAATTTCATAATCCCCCTAGCTGGGTAACCCATCACTATCATATACTCAAACAATAAAAGAAACATGGCGATCAAGTTTTATGAAGATCAACTACAACCTGAGCTCACCTTTTAAGAATCACATTCCTTGTCGATTTCTCAGAAAGTTGTGCCAAATTGTCACGAAACAAGATTCAGAAGACATATATCTGCGGCATCATGATGGCTCAGAATACACAGCATGCCTTAAACGTAACTTATAAGCACATAAATCAGACTGACATCACTTGTTTCTTCAATTCAAAAAGCATAGACTTAAGGGCAGACATTTTTCAAGCAGTGTTGCTTCAAATGCTCTGCTGCCTTGGCTGATCCTCGCACCATACATCCAAAAAGTACAAAACATGAGTCTATGCTCCAACAGATCATATAGTTATATTTTGCAATGCAATTATGCTTAGTTGCAAAATTACATCAACGTGATAACTATCATTTGACCAACAAAATAAGTACTACAATCCTGTGAGTAGTATCTTCTGATGGATTCCAAGCATCACCAGGTGAATCCTCACTGTGGATAGAAAGCAATGAGGAAAACTACTTCTTATTCCAGCACGCATTACTTATGCCTGCACGAACGCTAAGATGCTTTAGGATTCTGAACCATGACTGCCTCTGGAGCATAATAACATAGTTCGACATTGATGCAGAGACCCGGCAGTCTCTGGTCACCCTTCAAACTATTCAAAGCATGTAACCTTACAAGCTTTAGGGACATGGGCGACACTTGATTTAATTGCTGCGCTGTCTGCACATCCCTTGAAGTCCATGTATGTCAATGAGCATTTGACTTGCACTGATATTACAAATCACAACGCATGTAGAAGGCAGATTCATCAAACAATTGAATAATTAATGTATGAATTAAACTCACCAGTGCAACCAAATCACAGCACAAAGTAAAGATATGCATCATTTGTTCCATATCTTCACAAAGTTGAAGGTTTTTGCAACCAAATTCATAAATAAAGACAGACTTGCACCAAGCGTTGCCAAGGGGGGAGGTTAGAAAAGGCTCAAAATTCAACTAATTTGTATTAAAATAAGGAAAAACGGAAATAATTACTCACAGGGTGGTAACATGCCATCAATATGCCGTGTCCTTTTTTTTTTAAGGCTTCTGAAAAAAGAAGAAAAAAAAAATGAATCGATAAAACAAAGTGGTGCTTCCCTCCATCATGAAAGTACTTTTTTCAGGAGGTAATGTGAGATGTGGCTTTATTTTAGTTGTTGAATAAAACTATGCATGCCATGCATCACTTGTGGCAGAACTCACTTACAGTTAGTTCAGTCGATACCACTTTCGAGGGCTTCAAAATAGCAGGTCGTTCATCAAGTTTTCCATCCATGTTGCTCACAAACTGCAAAGACGCATAAGCAATCCAGTCAAATATCCGAAGACGCTTTAGCACCATGGGAGGTTAAAAATGATGCATCAAAACACTACTGTACTAAAGATGACAGTGAGAGAAAAGACTCAATTCAACTGAAGAGTTTCATTAGGAAAGCTCCCTTCGCTGAAAGGACATTATTTCGTTCCAACCAGGGGATCTATCTTACGGCAAAATCAGTTCTGCTGGACTTAGTAATGCTTACTCTGTACAAAATTCATGTCCCACTGTGCTAGCGTAGGTTACAAGGGATAATCAAATATCATTCTTTGGCATGAAATAAGCATCGCATGTGCAAAGCTCTAACCCATACCAATCACATTCTTCAACCAATCATCCCACTTTTTTTTTGTTTTGTTTCCTTTCCACCCTTCTTCTGGATCATTTAGCAGAAGTGTTGTTTCATGCGGCGCTAAGGAAACACGCACACTTGAAAGAACCATTAACAAGATATCGAGTCAACAAACTCTAAGACATAATCTACATAGCTTGTTCAGGTGGAAAGTTCTAATGATAAAGCTGAGAATCTCCAATTGTAATAGCATACTTACAGGCAGAGGCCCTTCACCAAAATCATCCCACTCAGAGGCATTCTAATAAAAAGGAAACATAGGTACTGCACAGCGGTGGAAAAAATCCACCACTTAAAACGTCACGGTATTTGCCTCCATGCGAATTAGCTGCAGCCCAGAAACAACAACAAGCGTCAAAATAGGACAGAAATAATGTAGAGCCGAAAAATTGTGTCCACTGTTAATCTTTCTCTACATGAAAAGATTGTGCAGGGCAAGAGCCATTCAAGGTGAAGCTTCATGGTGTAGTGATGCTGGAGGATATCCCGCACTCGATAAACATTTTACACCGCCAACTGAAATGAAGAGAGTAACGCGTCAACTATCGGAATTGAAACACGCGAAATCAGAGAGAGAGAGAGAGAGAGAGAGAGAGAGAGAGAGAGAGAGAACTACAGGCAGGAGGAGGGATAAGGAGCAACCGCGTCATCTTAGACGTGACTAATATTACAAAATTTTCCGATGATCTTTCCTTTTAGGTTGTGCATGACAAAATTTTTGAAATAGAAATTGATTTCTGGCTATAAATCAATTTTTCAATTTCTATTTCTCGGACAAGTTTTTGAGCAAAGAAACCCGTTTGATAACGACTCAAAATTTCTATTTCTGAAACAGAAATCCGTTTGATAATAGAATAAAATTTCTATTTCTAGGAATAGAAATTGCTTAGATAACAACATATAAAACCCTCATATACAAAATAATAGTCGAAATAATACCAAAACAACATAGGAAATCCTCAAATACAAAATAATAGTCAAAATAATACTAATACATTACAAAAGTTGAAAATACAATTTCATGGAATTTCTGGCATATTATTATCCCTTGCCATTTTATTGGCAATGGTTTTCCTAAGTGTATTTATTTGGTTTCCCTCCTCAGTCAATGTATCGTTTGCAAGCTCATCATGCATAGGTTCAAACAAGTACTACGGAAGCATGAATATGGGTGCCATCTAGCACCTATACATCATTGTCATTTTATCAAAAACTAGTATTATACAAGATTATCAACAAAATAAAATTGATGGTGTAAATGAATATATGAGAATTCTACCTTGAAGTAACATTTATGGTTATGAACCAATCGGGAGAAGGTCGGTTTATTTTGATTCTCGAATTGAATCAATCTAGTTGCTCATTCATAATTTCTTTATTGTTGCTTAATAAACCTTTAATGGCCCTTGCATAGCAAAGAGAGAGATCCTCTTGAATCTCTTACCTTCAAATTAAAATTCAAGATTGTGTAACAATTTAATTATTTTGATTTTACAAGAATTTTGAATCTGTAAAGAAACAAGGTTAAATTTCTAGGCACGTTTTTTATTCATCTATTATGTAAGAACTTTTTCTTCAACGGCTATGCGCGTGCCCTTTCTAGGAGTAAATAGCCCAATTGTTTTTAAGTAAGCATTTAAGAACTTTGGTCGTTTTTTAAAATTGGGGACCCATTCGATTGCCTTTCATCCTAAAGAGGAAGTTATAAAAAAATGAAAAAAAAAAAACGAAAAAAAAAACACGAGAAAAATAAGAAAAAGAAAATTAGCAATAATTTGTGAAGTTGTGGTTATCGTGAATTAAGTTAACAAGAAAGCGCAAGGTTCTTTTATATGGTTTAATTTTAGCTTCGATTTCTATTTTAAATCGACAAGTTAAAAATTTCAGCTTATGATTTATTCAATTTCTCTATTTCGGAATAGAAATCTGTTTCAGAAATAGAAAAATTAAATTGCGTTACCAAATGGATTTCTGTTCCAAACTTTTTCCGGAGAACAAAGAAACAGAGAAATCGAGAAATCGAAATTTTGTCATGCGCACCCTTATCAAACGCTGATAGACGATTCATATATGAACATGCAACTAGTAACTAGGTTGTTTTTTTATTTCCAAAGAAGGATAATGATCCATGGTCGCCATAAAAAAAACTTTAGCAGACAATTGGTAAATCACACCACTTTAGCCTTGATGATATCATCATCCTTTTCTTTTCCGGAAAAGATGCAAAATAATTAAGCCCCAGATTGCCAATAAACGAATTTGTGATTTATTCCCCATAAGGAAATATGGATATCCGGTTCACCTAAGTCATTCCATTCCAAGCTTCACAATTTTTATTTTTTTAAAATGATTCTTCTTTAGTTTTCTGTGTCACGGCTAACATAAGGTAATGAATCCAGAGGAAATCACTATCTTTGACCATCAAAGTTCTGAATTATACAAAATATAATCAGTAACTTTGATCATCAATTTTCTTTTCTTGAATAGATGTAATTATAATGCATCCTATGAACAAAATTTCAGAATTCTACTAACAAATTCATTGAAAATCTCATTAGATTGATGATAAAGAGTCTTTGTACCAACGAGATTAAAGAAGCATCTCAATCCTAAAAGTAAAATTCTAACAAATGAATCATCACAAATTTCGAATCAAAACAAAATTCTAAGAAGCAACGTGATTTTTTTTTTCCTTATGCCTCCAAATATATATATAGTGCAAAGAAATGAATAAAACCTTGATAAAGATGTCCAATTTCCCTTGGATGAAGCTCTTGGCATGGCTGGCATATACAATTTGCTCTTCATCTACAAGTCGGCACTCTTTCCAACCATGGTGAAGAATGTAGCTCATGGCTGTGTAGCTCAGGCGGCGCAAATGGGTGTGATTTTGGTGCCTTTCGTGGCGGTTCTAGGAGGCAGCTTCCCATTTGCGGTCTTTGTGGTTTTTGCCATTCTGTGAGGATTACTAGCGTTTCTTCTGTCAGCCTCCGTATAATACAATGGCTGGAATGGAAGCTGGGGAGAGTGCATGCACCAGTTTCCAGTTTAAGGCACTGTACTCCACATAATGAAACTATCAATTTCATTGACTTGCTAGTATTAGGCTATGCTATTCATGGCAATACACGGTTAGCTTACAATTCAGTGACTTCTAAGGGATCAGAATCACTAATCTGGTCGTGGATATGTTCAGAAGAAAACATATATGTCTAACTATTATGCCGCTAATGATTTTACTTTGATCCTTTTAGTTAAGCTTCTAATTTGTGAATGTGAATGTCCGCCTTTATGCAAGAGTATAGACCCCACCAGTTTTTAAAAAATAAAAGGCTGAGTATGTTGGAATTTTGTTTGTTAAAACAAAATGAGTACTTTTTATTTTGTCCCACATAGAAAAGGTGGGAGCAGGAGGATTAGGTGAATTTCCCTTTTGTAGTTAAAGGATGATTATTAGCACCATACCCGCTGCGGGTGGCGCGATTTTGGCGCTTTAGCACTAACGCCCGCGGTTTAATTAGCATTAATCCCTTGTTATTTATTTTTTTATTTTTTATTTTTTTTTTTTTTAGTTCAAAGGTTGCCTTTTAATTTTGAGAATTTTTGGAAATGAAATATATAAAATGAAAATTCGAAATTTTATTTATTTAAAAAAAAATTAATTAATTATTCCGAATTTTGTTTGTGTTTTTTCAAGACAACCTTTGGAAAATTACTTATTCAGTTTTAACTTTTCGAAGGTTGCAATTGTTCATTTTTCGACTTCTTCCGAAGAGTCACATTTGTTTATCCGAACAATTTTCTAAAGATGTGTTTGTTCATTCTTTGGCAATTTTCACGAAGAGTTGCAAGACTGTTTCATATATATACTTGTCATTTTTGGAAAGAAAAATGTGGTCATTTTCGAGTCTTCTTTCTGAAAAACTGCAGCCAATTTTTCGATTGTTTCCTAGAGAGACCTTGGAGAAATACTAGAATTGCTATCTAGTATTCTCATCCGAGACTTTGTTGTATCTTGGAGGATTTTTGCCGGTGACCATTAGCAACGTTGTGGGGCAAATAAATCCTTAAAGATAGTGATATCACGCCTCAAAGTCCGAGTTGTTTTACTCGATCCGATTTCATTGTTCAACCCATTTCGAAGCCATATTTTCCAACAATTTTAAGGATTTAATTTGCTACAATGGAGTCGGAGACAATCAAGGTTATGAATCAAGATATGGTCAAATTGGACCAATTCGATGGGAACAATTTTGCTCCCTAGAGGGACAAGATGATGTTCTTACTCACTGTTTTGAAGATTTCCTACATATTGGATCCTAACTTGGCGCCTATAGAAGATCCTAAGCCTACTGCCGAGGGAGGACAGCCAAGTGCGGAAGTCATTGAGAGGGTTAATAAGGAAAAGAAGAAACGTGTGGAGGATGAATTACTTTGTCGAGGACACATTCTGAACACACTCTCCGATAATTTGTACGACTTATTCACTAAAATGAAGTCGGCTAGAGAAATTTGGAATGCACTGGAATTCAAGTACAAAGTGGAGGAGCAAGGTACCAACAAATATCTAATTGCAAAGTATTTTGATTTCAAGTTTATTGATACTAAACCCTTGCTGGAACAAGTCCATGAATTGCAAGTGATTGTGAATAAGATTCGTGCTCTCAAGATTGATATTCCAGAAGCTTTTCAAGTTGGAGCAATTATTGCGAAATTGCCTCCAAGTTGGAAAGACTATGGAAAAAGGCTGATTCACAAGTCGGAGGACTTTACTTTGGAGCAAATACAGAAACATCTTCGCATTGAGGAAGAGTCACGTTTATGTGATAATTCTGTTTTGTACAATTCCAAGGTGAATTTTGTGGATAAAAAACGGAAACTCGGCCAGAACTTCAAAGTAAAAAGCGGGGGGCATAAATTCAAGAGAACACAAAAGAAGCAAAAGGGTTGCTGTTTTGTTTGTGGCAAACAGGGACACTACGCCAAGGATTGCATTCACCGCAAGAGCATTTCAAAGGACAAGAACATTCCGGTGGTGAAAGCAGATGCAAATGTGGTTGAAGAAAATTATGTAGCCATGATTTCAAACATGTTTTCGAATATGGAAATTTCTAAAATCAATGATGCGATGGCTATGGTTTCTGAAATTAATTCTACCACTGTCAAATCCGGTTGGTGGTTAGATTCTGGAGCAACAGTCCATGTGTGCAAGGACAAGTACATGTTCAAGCAATTTGAAGAGATTGTTGACTCAAATGTTCAAGAGGTCCTGATGGCGAATAATGCTCTTGCAAAGGTTGCTGGAAAAGGCACGGTGGAGATAGACTTCACTTCTGGAAAGAAGATAACTCTTCTTAATGTGTTATTTATACCCGAAATTAGGAAGAACCTAGTTTCTATTGATTTACTTTGTAAGAGGGGGTTTCGGGTTTTGTTTGAATCCGACAAGGTTATCCTGTCGAAAAATGGGCTGTTTGTTGGGAAGGGTTATGCCAATGATGGCATGTATCAACTGAGTATCAATAATAATATTTCTAATTCTGCTTATATTGTCGAGTCTTCAATTTTATGGCATAGTAGGTTGGCACATATAAATATTCGTTATTTGAAGAATATGAGAAAATTAGACTTGATAAATTTTAATGGCGAATTTGATAAATGTGAAATATGTGCTAAGTCAAAACTTACTAAGAAGCCATTTCCTAGTGTTAAAAGAAATTCGAATTTATTGGATTTGGTTCATAGTGATATATGTGAATTTAATGGTATGCTAACACGTGGAGGTAAAATGTATTTTATTACCTTTGTGGATGATTGCAGTAGGTTCTTATATGTTTATCTCATGAGATCAAAGGATGAAGCATTTACCATGTTTAAGAAATATAAGGCTGAAGTAGAGAATCAATTAGAAAAGAAAATTAAAGTTCTACGATTAGATAGAGGTGGAGAATATTTTTTAAATGAATTCTCTTCGTTTTGTGAAGAACATGGTATTATTCATCAAGCTTCAGCACCATATACTTCACAACAAAATGGTTTAGCTGAAAGGAAAAATCAATCTCTTGGAAAAATGGTTAATTGTATGCTTTCAAATTCAAAGCTACCAATTAATCTTTGGGGAGAAACATTACTTACTGCATGCTATATTCATAACAGAATACCTTCCAAGAAAAATGACATAACCTCTTATGAAATATGGAAATGTAGAAAGCCAAATTTGTCATATCTTAAAGTGTGGGGGTGTTTGGCATACTACCGAGCTCCAGATCCTAAGAGAACAAAGCTCGGTCCTAGAGCTATCAAAAGTGTTTTCGTTGGGTATGCTGAAAATAGTAAAGCTTATAGGCTTCTTGATTTAGAGTCTAATGTCATAGTAGAATCGAGAGACGTTGAATTCTTTGAGAATAAATGTTTTACAAGTTCTGAAATTATTGAAAATAATTCAAGATCTATGGAAACTCAAAGTGATTCTCAAGAGAAAGAAACGAATGATTCTAAAGACATGATTGAACCAAGGAGAAGTACTAGAGCTAGGAAAATAAAAGACTTAGGTCCTGATTTTATTACTCATGTTTTTCTTGTTGAAGGAGATGGAGATAATAATGTGGTAGATAAATACCCTCTAGTGTTAAATTTAGAAGATGATTAGGAAGCTTTGATGATGCTATGTCTTCTAGAGATGTTTCTTTTTGGAAAGAAGCTGTGAATGATGAAATGGACTCAATTATGTCCAATAATACTTGGGTATTAGTAGATTTACCAAAAGGATCAAAACCTATTGGGTGCAAATGGGTTTTTAGAAGAAAATATCATTCTGATGGTTCTATTCAAGCTTTTAAAGCTAGGCTTGTAGTTAAGGGATATAGACAAAAAGAAGGAATAGATTATTTTGATACATATGCTCTGTTGCACGTATAACTTCTATTCGAGTTCTTTTTGCTCTAGCTTCCATTTATGATCTTTGTGTTCATCAAATGGATGTTAAGACTGCTTTCTTAAATGGAGACTTAAATGAGGAGATTTACATGGAACAACCGGAGGGTTTTGTTCTTCCTGGAAATGAAAGAAAAGTATGTAAATTGATTAAGTCTCTTTATGGACTTAAGCAAGCTCCTAAGCAGTGGCATGAAAAGTTTAATTCGGTCATATTGTCAAATGGTTTCATCAATAATAGTGCCGATAGGTGTATATACTCTAAATTCACTAAAGACTATGGTGTCTTAGTGTGCTTGTATGTTGATGATATGCTTATCTTTGGAACGAATATGACTGGAATTAATGAGACTAAGAAGTATCTAACTTCTATTTTTAAAATGAAGGATTTGGGTAAAGTAGATACTATCTTAGGTATTAAAGTTAAGAAAAATAGTGGGGGTTATTCTTTAAGCCAATGTAGTTATGTTGAAAAATTATTAAATAAATTTCAACATCTTGGTTTTAAAGAAATAAGTACTTCATTTGATTCCAGTATTAAATTAAATTATAATACTGGTAGAGCGGTGACACAACTAGAATATGCAAGTGCTATAGGGTCTTTAATGTATGCGATGCATTGTACTAGACCCGATATTGCTTATTCTGTATGCAAGTTGAGTAGGTATACTAGTAATCCAAGTACAGAACATTGGAGAGCTATTACTAGAATTTTTGGTTATCTTAAGAGAACTAAAAATTTAGGATTGTTCTACAATAATTATCCGGCTGTATTAGAAGGATACACTGATGCTAGTTGGATTACAAGTGTGGGAGATGAGCATTCCACTTCTGGATGGATCTTCACACTAGCTGGAGGTATTGTATCTTGGGCGAGCAAGAAACAGACATGTATAACTCACTCAACAATGGAATCTGAATTTATTGCTTTGGCGGCAGCTGGGAAAGAGGCTGAATGGATTAGAAATTTGTTGTTGGATATCAAATTATGGCCTAGTCCTATGCCTCATATTTCTATCCATTGTGATAGTCAGGCCACTTTGGCAAGAGCCTATAGTAGCACCTATAATGGTAAGTCTAGACACATTAGTCTAAGACATGAATATGTGAGACAATTGATTAAAGATGGTACCATAACAATTGTCTATGTGAGGTCAAGTAAAAATCTTGCCGATCCTTTGACGAAGGCTTTACCAAGACATATGGTAATAACGACCTCACAAGAAATGGGGCTGAAACCCTTTAATTGAAATCACCAATAATGGTAACCCGACATTTTTCTAGAACATCACTAGTTACAAGGTTTAATGGGTAAGAACAAGTTATTGAATGTGATTGTTTGATACTGACATAGCCCTGATATGAGAAGTCAGTATCGTTTGTTACGTTTTGTAGGCTGAATTGAATTCTTAATGAAGTATGATACAAGTTTGTAGTGTGTTGATAGTAACAGAAACACATGGTAGATACTTCACCTATATGAGCTTAGAAGTGGTGCCGCTTCTTACGAAAGTTAGGGTTGCTTTCTAGAGAGCTCATGAAACAGGATCAAGCACAAGGCCATAATAGTGCGGAGTAATATAGAAATTCTCGCTGAAACAAGAGGTTAGTGTATGTGTGGTATGTCCGGTTCTATTACATAAAAGTACAAGTTTAAAGCCGAGCTACTTGTCACTTTGATAGAGCTTTGATATACTTGCACTAAGTAAATGTTTAACTCGAAAGAGACCTTTATGTATGTATATTAATCTTACTGAAACTTTGGCTGTATGGTTTTTTAAAATTTTATTTTGAAATCTTTGTTTTACAAACAAAGTGGGGGATTGTTGGAATTTTGTTTGTTAAAACAAAATGAGTGATTTTTACTTTGTCCCACATAGAAAAGGTGGGAGCAAGTGGGTTAATTTAAAATGTGGGTTTTTCTTTTTGTAGTTAAAGGAGTGATTAGGTGGGGCTAGACCCCACCATACCCGTGTCTTGGTGCGCGAATAATAATTGGCGCGATTATTTGGCGCACTTAGCACTTTGCACTTTGCCACGCGGTTTAATTAGCATTAATCCCTTTGTTATTTATTTTTTTATTTTTTTTTTATTTTAGTTCAAAGGTTGCCTTTTAATTTGAGAATTTCGGAAATGAAATATAAAAATGAAAATTCGAAATTCTATTTAAAAATTAAATTATTCCGAATTTTGTTTGTGTCTTTTCAAGACAACCTTTGGAAAATTACTTATTCGGTTTTAACTTTTCCCGAAGGGTTGCAATTGTTCATTTTCGACTTCTTCCGAAGAGTCACATTTGTTTATCCGAACAATTTTCTAAAGACGTGTTTGTTCATTTTCGCAATTTTCACGAAGAGTTGCAAGACTGTTTTCATATATATACTTGTCAATTTTCGGAAAGAAAATTAGCAACGTTGTGGTCATTTTTCGAGTCTTCTTTCTGAAAAAAAACTGCAAGACCAATTTTTCGATTGTTTTGCTGAACGTGAGAGACATCCTCAGACAAGGGAGAAATACTAGAATTCCTATCTAGTATTCTCATCCGAGACTTTGTTGTATCCTGGAGGATTTTTGCCAATGGTGACCATTAGCAATGTTGTACGGGGCAAATAAATCCTTAAAGAAAGTGATATCACGCCTCAAAGTCCGAGTTGTTTTACTCGATCCGATTTCATTGTTCAACCCATTTCGAAGCGACATATTTTTCCAACAAAAGCGTATGTCATCATAGGAACCGGAGGTACTTCAAAAATCAATCGAGCAGGACCACACAGTGATGGCGATAACCTTGACGTCCACTACTGTCGGAAGACAATTCATCCTTAGCTGATCATCTGCTGCTCCACAGATCTGGGTGTAGAACAATTAAATTTCATCAGTCATTTGCAAAGGGCGTCATCGTCCTCTATAAAATATCGTGCCACATGACTATTGCTGAAAAATCTGTCAACATATGTATGTCAATGCATTTCGAGAGAGCTTACATAAACATGATCTCGGCCCATTCTTTTAATGACACCTAAAAAGGAGAAAATCTAATTTGCATTGATTTAATTTTTTGATTACAGTACAACAATTAATTCAAAAACCAAAAAGGAGTTTGAAATTGAAAATAGAGTACTTGGATGAGATAAAATAGAAAAGGCAACAAAAAAAAAAAGGAAAAAAAAAGCAGTTGACATGCTCTCTCATCCCGTCCCAACTAACAAAGTAGAACTTAAGAATTAGACATTGCTACATCATCCTTTGCTTGATTGATGTTTAAATTACCTCTGAACCTTGTAATGACAGATGCTTAATTTAGGCCTTCTTTTCCAATCTATGATAATTATGTCTTGTTTCTGGATTTCACGGTTTGTAATATTCCCTTATTTCTACCCCATTAAGAAATTCTCTTTCTATATCTCTCACCCCCCATCTCACCCCCCACTTGAATGAATCCTATAACGAATTGATGTGGATATGAATTATATGATCTACTTAGAGTTAATATAATCTATGATGGGAGGTGCTTTCGGTTTGGAGCAGAATAGTGGCTACTTCACCCGACACAGAGCGCATGATGCTAGCTTTAATGGCATCCGCAATGTTGACCGTCTTAGAAATCATCTGAGCAGCCAACTTATAATTAATGCTCTCGAGGAAGGTTGTCGTGCAGAAATCCATTCTGACTGGAGCAGAGCTCCAAATATCTTGTCCTCTGGTACTCGGAAAGGTCGGAGTCCATACCCGTACCATTTTCGACCAAAAGTAAAAAACAGTACTTGTGCCATTGACAAGTACGGTCAGATGCTGTTGCTTGTCGCCGATCCGCAATCAATAGCCGATATTGAGTTTGGGAGTCTAGTCCCATGTGAGGCATCTGGACCGGCCTTGTCGCCCAATTCGGAGGCTAATCTGGCGTGCAGGGGGATTTGTCTCCAAGAACATTAAGCTTTTGTTCGAGCATTGTTTAGAGGTGTTTCTTGTGTAACAGGTCCTGAGCTCAGGGACTTCTCGTTGGGTATGACTTCCTTGTTCTTTTAGCATTTTGGGACATTGGAACATTAGTTTCAGAAACCAAGTAATATACGAGAGCTCCGATGCTTCTCGAATAATTCCTTGATAAGCAAGCTGGCCGTCTGTCTCCTTTGTTAATGAGGCATCAGGAATGTAAGATTATATGCAATGAAAAGCCATAGCAATGACAAACTTTCTAGTGCCTAAGAAGTGGCGAGCCAGAGCAAGCACCTTCACCGTTTTCATTCGCTGCTAAGACAAATATCATGTACTTGCAGGTGGGAATGATAGTCAAAAGTCCACATTACCAAAGAAAGTATCCCAAAGATCTTGTCATCTTCTTTGTGGTCTCTTAAACTATCAATGTGTTTCTGTAGATATATTCCGGAGATGTGCTTGAATCTCTGTATATTACTCCAAAACTCTGGTAAGCAAGATGGAGGGTTGTCTCGGAGAACTTCTGTTGAAGCTTGCAAATATGAAAGGTATCATTTTACTAACTTCATGAATGAGAGGAGAGGATAGATAAGCAAAATTAACCATCGGATTATTGGAAGAAAGGAACATTCTGAGCTCGATAAAGTTGGTGCGGCGAAAAGCATTTTGACGACAATAAATTGCAAAGCGAATGGAGAACGCCAGAATTAGTGAAGTCCTATAAATCACAGTGCGCAGCCAACGAGGATAATGTGGATTCAGTTAAGATAAAGAAACCAACTTCACTAAGAGGAGAGAGCAAGCTAGTAGTTAAATTTCCATACCGAAACACCTATGAAAACAGGGAAATATTCCTCCAAAGAGCTTGAAAAGAGTGGCACGTACAACCCAAGATTCCTTGGACACAGAGTTGGGCTGAGTGTCATCTTCTGTTGCTCATGTAGATTGGGGACACTCTCGATCTGCATTTGGTCGTCTGGATTTCTAAACATGATATTACTAAATAGAATATGATACTAAAATCTAGGGATTTAGTTATATCCAATCTATCTTTTGGCGAATCACGTTATAAAATTGGATATCTTTACATCATATTGTTTTCGATTTTGGTGTACATGGCATATCGGTGCAAATAAACCAAAAAATTACACAAATGAAGATGATAAAATGATAAGAATTTCATAACACTCTTGCCTACTTTAATTTTATTTGCTTATTTTTTTCCTTATTTTTCCTTATTTTTTATTTCTTTTTCCCCTTTCATCATTCTCTAATAAATTTTATGAAATAGCAAAACCATACTAATATACTTAAAATACCTAAAATATGTAATAAATATATATTATACATTAAATTTATATTATAAATATAGATATAAATTAAAAAATAAAAATAAAAATAGGAATAAAAAAATATTATCGTTATTTTTTGTTATTTTGAATTTTTTATATTAAAATTCAATATTATTTATTTTTATTAATTTTAAAAGTTTGTTATTTGAGAAAAATAAATTTTATACTATTGATATTAGAAATCTCATTTACCTTTATTCTATCTCCCCATGTGATGATGTTATCTAGACTGTGTCACTTATATCTCATTGTATCCTATTTTTGGCAAGAATAAAATATAAAATAAGATAAATTCTATCATATTTTGAATTTTATCCTGAATATCAAACGTTGCTCTAGGACTTTTATATTTTTGTGTGGTTTCTTCTGTCGTCTTTCCTGCTCCTTCTTTCATCTCGCCGTTTCACACCGCTTCATATTTGGCCGTCACCGGAGTCAAGGGTGTGTGCTCAGGGGCTAAAGGACCAAATCAAAACCAGAGATTTGCAATTGGACCGGAGCTTCAGTCCTCCTCCTCCTTCTCGTACGTTGTATTTTACCCTCGTTGTGCAATTGCACGCCTGTATGAAGTTTCTATTGCAACTCGTCACGCCCTATCCTAGGATTTTAACTGTGCAATCTACTTAAATTCCCAGTTCTTCTATATCCGTAAGAAACATAGAACACTTCAATTGTTTAATCGGCCAATATGGAACAAGAAAATACGCGATGATCATGTCTGGTCTTGTTTCTGGACTTTTTTTCCGGTAGGCATTCCCCAATCACATAAGATGGTTAATGTTTCCGGCGAGCAAAGAGCGAAGATTTTTATTGGGTTTATCAACAATAAGTTACATAATTGGCTCGACCAGTGGCTTCCACTTCAGTTGTTCTCAACTCCAACAAGCTTTGAAAGCCATTGGTCAAGCCATACTAGGCGCGTCCATACTGGATAGTCTACTGTCCAATTTTAGAATTGATTGACATTAAAAGAAATCAATCAAATTGAAGAACTTGAGGGTGCAGGTGAGCCCGGCCACGAAATAATGCTGTAATCAGACACGAGAGGATTGACATTAAAAGAAATCAGGCAAATTGAAGGCCTGAGGGTGCAGCTGAGCCCGGGCCATGAAATAATGCTGTAATCAGACGCGAGAGGAAGGGAGGGAGGCAGGTTTATATGTGAAATGCTATTGTGTAAAGCTTTAAATCAATGTATAACAACTTGTCAATTCAATTTAGATGCAGAGATCGAGGCACACAACCATATCGCACAGATTGCTGCTTGTAAAAAAAAGTTCATTTGATTAGTGAACTTCCTTTACGAGTGGGCTGACTTGGGAGATGGATAGTTATATCTGTAATTTCAATCTCATGTACCAAAATGGGGAACATCGTTTCATAGTCTTAAAGAAGTGCCGGAGGGCATGGAGATGTTGGTAAACCCGAGGTACCTTGCCCTAGATGGCACAAAGATCGACACGTTACTAGAGGGAGAGTTGGAAAAGCTGGTGAACTTGCAATATATTGCCATTGAAAAACTGAGGACAGGAGAAGAGATAAAATTAACGGGGGTGGAGGAACTATATTGTTCTGTTGCCAATGTGGAAACATTCAATGCATGTGTGGGGCATCTCGAGTGCAATAGTTGCCAATGGTACAAGCTTGTGATGGGTGCACTAGACGATTTCCGCCTTTGATTTATGGATGAGATAGAGAGGTGTATACTCATCAATAGTTGCGACCATATCGCTGTGAGTGTAGACAGAACAAGTGGTGATGGCTGCGCTCTGCTTCTGGAGAGTGTGCAATCATTGGAATTGTCCAGTTGTCATAAAATGAAGAGAGTGATGGAATGGAAGTGGCTGACCACTCCTTCCAAATATGAAGGAGATTATAACAAATAGTTGCGAGAAATTAGTGGAGATAATACGTGGGCCATTGTCAAGCGGAACCACTCATCGCCTTACATATCTTGGAGTAAATGGATGCAACAACATGAAGAGGGTGCTGCTGAGGCAAGACATGTTACTCCACCTCCCTTTCCTTCGAGAGATATCAGTCAAAGATTGCAAGGGTATAGAGGCAATAATAGGCATTGTTGCCAAAATGACACATTGCTACTTCCCAAAGTTAGCGAACCTGGGTCTACCGAATTAACCGGCATTGAAGAGCATATGTGATGGGACCACGAGTTACGATTCCCTCTAGTGGATTTCTATAGACAATTGTCCAAAACTGAAGAGGATTCCTTTGCAGCTGCCCCTGCTTGACAATGGGCTCCCTTCTCCTCCCTCTTCTCTTGGAGCGATTTGGATAAATCGGCAGACGTGGGAGTCGCTGGAGTGAGATCATACCCTTGGCTGTTCTTCGCTTGAACACGCTGTCAAGTTTCTTGGTAAGTCACCCACAAATTCTACATCTTTTATCCTTTCCTTCTCTTGTTGGTCCCTTCTAAGGATCGGTTCTCCAGCGATATGGGAAGTTCATTGTTTTCCTAACTTTTATAGCAAGTGTGATGCCACATGACTGCTTAGAAACTAGAAACTAGCAATTAGGCTCGTGCTACAAACTGATAAATGAATTCTGTTACAGCTTGAGAGTGTAGCATAATGGTCATGTTATTATTAAACGTTAGTTGTTTTGGCCGATGTTAAAAAATTAGAAAGGAAAAAAAAATACTCCCTTAACTTTGAATGAATAACAATGGCAATAGTTCATGCTCTTTTTTTCTTATTTTTATTTTGGCGAAGGCACTCTTCGTACATTTAAAATGTTCCTCACACCGATCTTGCCCAAAAAGCCATTCTAAGTACACAAAAATTTTGCATATGCCGATGCATAAATCCCTCTATGATAAGTAATCGGTTTTTGTGATCACAAAATGATCACGACATAGAGATAACAAATGATCCTTGCCTGCAGAATTCTGATACGAAAAAATTGAAATTGATCATGACACCCTTGTCGGAAAGATGCTAAAGCCTAGTAAAAGTAGAACTTGATTAGGAAGTTCTCCTATATTGGTTAAGACAGTTTAAGAGAGCATGTTAAATGCGTTTTACCTTTTCTTTTTGTTGCCTCTCCTGTTTTACATCACCCAGTATTTCTATTTTTTTGTTGCCTTTTCTCAACTGCAAGTGACTAACAAAAATTATGCCTCCAGACTGATGAAGCCGTGGAGGATCTAGTGGAGGATGAATCGTCTTGTGAAGGCAGTGGACATCAAACTTATATCGCCATCGCTACATCATCCTCTGCTCAATGGATGTTTAGGCCATGCATGACAAAATTTCTGAAATAGAAATTAATTTCTGGCCAGAAATCAATTTCTTAATTTCTATTCCCCGGACAAGTTTATGAGCAAAGAAACTCGTTTGATAACGACTCAAAATTTCTATTTCTGAAACAGAAATCCGTTTGATAACAAAACAAAATTTCTATTTCTAGGAATATAAATTGATTAGATAACAACATAGGAAATCCTCAAATACAAAATAACAACATAGGAAATCCTCAAATACAAAATAATAGTCGAAATAATACTAATACATTACAAAAGTTGAAAATACAAATCATGGAATTTTCGCATATTATTATCCTTACCATTTTATTAGCAATAATTTGTGAAGTTGTGGTTATGAGTGAATTAAGTTAGCAAGAAAGCGTAAGGTTCTTTTATATGGTTTGATTTCAGTTTTCGATTTTCAAAAGCGAGAAGTTAAAAATTTCGATTCCGATTTCTTCAATTTCTCTATTTCCGGAATAGAAATCTGTTTTAGAAATAGAGAAATCAAATTGCGTTAAACGGATTGATCCAAACCTGCTTAGGAACGAGAAACAGAAATCGAGAAACATAAATTTTGTCATGCGCGCCCTTAAAGTACCTCCGAACCTTGTGATGACGTATGCTTACTTTATGCCTCCTTTTCCAGTCTATGATAACTATCTCTTGTTTCTGGATTTCTGGATTTCTATTATCCCTGATTTCTACCTCATTAAACATTTATCTTTCTATTACTCTCACCGCCACTTGAATGAATCATGGAAAGGATTGATCTGGATATGAATTAGATGATCTACTTAGAGCAAGTATAATTTACTGTGGGAGGTTCTCTCGGTTTGGAGTAGACTAGTGGCTATTCCACCCGACACAGAGGGCATGATGCTAGCTTTAAGGGCATACGCAATGTTGAAAGGATGTGACTTGCTGCAGGAAAACTAAACTTTTATCTTGGTTACCAATGCATGATCTGGCTAAGAAACGTTAAACGAGAATTGAAAAACTTAAGAATATGATAAGCCTGCAATCTCCTCTCAGTTTCCATGATTTTCTGGCATTGTTAGTGTTGGGATATAATATGCGGAATTACTAGAATCTTGTAATTTACGTCAACATAAAATCACCAAAGAAATAAATGAGAAAAATCAGGACACCAGAAATTTACGTGGTTCGAACCGTGGTTCGGTCCGAGTATCGGTACCTATGTCCACGGGGAGAGCCAGCAGCAAATAATCCACTAAAATCGGAGAATCAGAGTTTACAATCGCTCAATCGCTCAACCGCTCAAGTGTTTCCCACACTTAGATTTAACCCAAAATCCTAAGTATATAAATAACAACTCACTTGGGTATAAACTCACTGCACAAAATTACCGTGCGACGAAACGCTCTACGTATGACTTCGCAAGGCTTCAAGATCTTGCGGATCTTCTTCAAGCGGCGTGGACGTCTTCACGTACGTAGGATTTCGGCGGACGTTGAGCAGCTCCTTCTTCACGACTTGTACGGGTAGCGGCCAAAAGGAAGAAAACCTCCTGTGATGTCTGCCCTTTTATAATTATACGTGTGAGTGCCCTAAAAGTCAAATTCTTGACTTGGGCCCACCATTCCTTATGCGTGCAGGCTTTCTCTCTCGGCGGACTTCCTTTGGGCGGCTTCTCTGGGTGAAGAAAAGAATGGCCCACCACCTTTCTCTAATTACGTTTTTATACTTTTAATATGTCTAATCAAATCCTTCTACTTTCATAAATTTTTTGATCAACTCCCCCGGTACCAAATCCGATCAAATTCAGCTGATAAGGCCATTGGATGACACCAAAGTATGATGATAAAATACATGGATGCCTACATGGATGTAGGTGAAAAAATATAGCCTGTAGACAGTTTAGAGTTTGATGTGTATAAATTTAGCCAACGTAAACACCCACGTGGACATCCACATTTAAAGAGAGAGAAAATTTTTCCGCGGCATAGGGAAGCCACTTCAGCTAGATGCAATTTGATTTGATGCCAAAGAGACTCAATTAGAAAGTTTGTATAAAAGTAGAATGGCTTAATCAGTTAAACTAAAAGTAGAAAAAGCATAAAAGTAAGAGGTAAAATGTATAACTTTTCCATCAGAAAGACAAGTTGTTTTTAATGGAAGTAAACATTATGTACGTAGAATCATCATTTTTAACAAAGGATCAAAGTTGAGCCATGTCAATGGAAATAAACATATTCATATTGAATACACATGCTACGTAGATACACCGGACATTTGCAAGATGGTCCCTCTAAAATCAAACCTCCTATGGCATATTTGAGAGAGAGTATCTATTCAAGCAACAAAAATAGAGGCAAGTGACAAGTAAGGAAGACAAATCGAGAAATACAGAAAGAGAGATGCTTATCAGATAGGATAAGAAGAACAAAAATAAATTAATCATATGTCATCACAGGAACCGGATGTGCTTTGAACATCAATCGAGCAAGATGAGGTGGTGTTGGCAATAAGTTTGACTTCCGCTGCTGTCGGAAGACAATTCATCCTCAGCTGATCATCTGCGACTTCCTCAGTCAAGGTGTAGAAAGATTGAATTTTGTTAGTCATTTGCAAAGATCATCAACGTCCGATGTAAAATATGGTGCCACATGACTATTAATGAAAATCTATCAACATATGTATGTCAATGCATTTTGATAGAGCTTACAAAATCAGATCTCTGGCCCATTTGCTTAATGACACCTAAAAATGAGAAAAACTAATTTACATTGATTTAATTTTTTTATTACAGTACAGCAATTAGTTTAATTACAAAAAGGAGTTTGCAATTGAAAATAGGAGTACAGGATGAGCTAAAATAGAAAAGGCAACAGAAAGAAAATGTAAAAAAAACAGTTAAAAAAAAAAAAAAAAAACAGTTAGACATGCTCTCTTAAATTGTCCCAACTAATAAAGTAGAAATTAAGAATTAGACCCGACATATTTTGGCACTTTTAAGTGTTAGAAAATTGCCATTATTATTCTTTGAACAATGCCACAGCAACTAATTTTCAATAATAATATAACCATTTTGATATACTTTCAAGCAATAATAAAAAGTTATACGCACTGGGCCTAATAGTTGGTATAAAGTTCGGAAAAAGAAGAAGAAGTGATTTTACTGTACCGTGGGAGATCGATCGTTAGATATAGAGAATAAAAGAAATGTAAAACTTGTGGGTAACTCACCAGAAAACTCGATGAAGGGTTCAAGTGAGACACGGGCAAGGGGATGGTCCCACTCCAGCGCTTGCCACGTCTCCGCATCTATCAAAATCTGTCCAAGGGAGGGGGGAGGAGAAAGGAGGCCATTGTCAAGTGGGTGCAGTCGCAAAGGAATCCTCTTCAGCTTCGGACAATTGTATATTTCAATATATTGGATGTGATCGCAACTCTCCATCCGATCACATATCCTCTTCAGTTCCGGAAGATATAGAGTCAGGTGTGTTAACTTTGGGAAGGAGGGTTGCGTCATGTTGGGAGCAGTGCCTATTATCACCTCTATGCCCTTGCAGTCTTTGATTCTTATATCTTGGAGGAAAGGGATGTGGAGCAACATATCGTGTGTTAGCAGCACCCCCTTCATGTTGTTGCATCCTTCAATTCTAATCTTTGTAAGAAGACAAGTGGCATCGATTGGCAATGGCCCACCTATTATTTCCTCTAATTTATTCACAAAAATATTCCAATGGACTTCAGATTTGGAAGGCGAGTGGTCAGCCAGTCCCATTCCACCACTCTTTTCATTTTATGACAAAACCGCACTTCCATAAAGTTTAGATTGGATGCAGCTAAATCGATCCCTTCTAGTTCCTCTGAGCCTTTGATTGTAAACCAGTGTAGATGTGGAAGCCCCTGTCCCTCCACTGAGAGACGCTTCAATTTGGAACACCATTTGATGTTCAGTCTCTGCAGGTGAGGGAAGTGGACAGCACCCAGCTCCTCCAACTTCTCCCATTTTATAACCAGCTCCTCTAGATTCTCCAGTGGGCCTACCTCACTCAAACTTGTCACCCCACTGCCCCCTCCTACTTCCAATACTTGCACATTTCTTGGAAGTAAATTGCAGCCATCCCCACCGATTTGTCCATCTACCCTTGCCATAATAGCGTCGCAGCTTTCAATACATTTACATATCCTTTGATCATGCCAATTGGACACCCCTTGTTCACGAGGTTTTACAAAAAACAATTCAAAGAAATTAGATACTTCCTTGACATACCAAACTAAAGAGAGAATGTAAACAACGTGAAGAAATTAGAGACTTCCTTGACCAATCGAGCATAATCAAATTAAACAGAAAGAAATTCAATATGTGCAAATATGCAATTGGAAGTCCAAGAACAGGTGTTCCTTTCTAAAAACGAGAAAGACTAATTTACACTGGTTTAATTTTTTGATTAAAGTGCAGTGATTAATTTAAAAAGCAGGTTGGAGTTTGAAAGCGAAAATAGAAGTACTAGATGAGGAAAACAGAATAGGCAACAAAAAGAAAATGTAAAAAGCATTTAACATGCTCCCTTAAACTCGTCTAACTCATGAAGTAGAAGTCAAGAATTGACTCGATATTTCGGCACTTTTTAAATGTCATAATTTACCAAAATGAAGAAGTAGTGTAGTATTTTTAAGGTACAATAAGCAAAAAAAAGAGTGAGGACTGTTGTTAGTAGTATTCTTTCAAAGTGAAAGGAGTATTGTCTAATAGTGAGGTATTAAGTATCCCAAAAAAAAAAAAGGAAACTTACTGTCCAGCGGGAGTGCATCCTTCGAAGGGCCCACAGGAGATGGAGAGGATAAAAGTAAAGTAAAAATTTGCGGGTGACTTACCATAAATCCCGGCTAAGTGTTCAAGTGAAGGTTGGGGAGGGGAATGGTCCCACTCCAGCAGCGACTGGCACGTCAGCTCATCTATCCAAATAGCATCATTAGTCAAGGAAAGACAGCCAAGCGGAGGAAGCCTCTTCAGCTTCGGACATTCTACTATCTTTATATATTGGATTGAAAGCCAACTCACGGTCCCTTCCCATATGCTATTCAGCTTCGAAAGATTCCATAGAGTCAGGAATATTATATTTAGGAAGGAGGGTTGCATCATGTTGGGAACGGTGCCTCTTATCACCTCTATGCCCATGCGGTCTTTGACAATTACATGTTGGAGTAAAGGAAGGGGCGACATGTCATGTGTCATCAGCACCCTCTTCAGGTTGTTGCGTCCTATTATTTCAATCTTTGTAAGATGACAAGTTGCACCAGTCGATGGTAGCCCATCTACTATCTCCTCTAATTGCTCGCAATTTTTTATTTTAATGGACCTCAGATTTGGAAGGCGAGTGGCCAGCCACTGCCATTTCACCACCCACTTCATTTTAGGACACCTGTACACTTCTATATTATAAAGAAAAGGTGCCGCTATATTAATCCCCTCTAGTTCCTCTGAGCCCTCGATTTTAAGCCATTGTAGACATCGGAGCTCATGCCCCTCCTTCAAGAAATGCTTCAATTTGGTACACCGAGTGATATTCAGTCTCCGTAGGCGAGGGAAGTGGACAGCACCCAGCTCCTCCAGCTTCTCCCATTCCTCTATCTTCAGCTCCTCTAGATTATTAAGTGGGCCTACCTCGCACAAACTTGTCACCCCACTGCACCGTCCCACTTCTAGTACTTGCACATTTTTGGGAAGTAGAGCGCAGCCATCCCCACCAATTTTTCCATCTACCCTTGCCGCAATACTATGGCAACTTTCGATGATTATACACCTCTCATGCTTATCCTTAAAGAAGTGGTCTCCAGATTCCTTCAGCCACAATTCATATGGTCGGGAGCTGTTTTGCTCGAGAAACCTCACGCATGCATTGAATGTTTCAACATTTGGAACAGAGCAATAGAGTGCTTCCACCTTCTTTAATTTTATCTCTTCCCTCATCGTCACCTTTTTAATCACCAGATACTGCAAGTTCACCAGCTTCCCCAACACTCCTTCTGGTAACGTCTCGATCTGTGTGCCACGTAGGTCAAGGTAACTCAACTTTACCAACATCTCCATCCCCTCAGGCACTTCTTCAAGCATTGCACACCCACTAAGGTCCAACTTTCTTAGGGATCCCAACTTTTGTACACAAGGTATATGACATAATTTCTTACACTCTTGGAGTAACAAGTGCTTCCAAGCTCTCCAAGTGAGAGATAGTGTCTGGTAATTCCATGATTTCCAGTTTTGCTGAGATCTAGAACCTTCAGCCCCTTCAGATGCTTGAAGAAAGATTCGTGGATGGCTTCCAAAGAGACATTGTCATTCAATGACAGCCTTGTAAGTTTAGGGCAATTTGGCAATATGCCGTATGGGATTTCTTTTATATCGTTGCTTTGTAAAAAGACTTTCTCTAGATGATCGGTCCAAAACTCTTCCTTTGGAATTTCTTTCAATCCCATGTTGGCCTTGACCATGTGAGTTGTGCTTGTCACTATTTGCAATGCCATGTCCCTTATCAAGGGGTGTACTAATAGATACTCTCCATCTATATCAACCCCTAGGCAAGCCTTTTTTATTTTGTCCAATATGATGTTACCCTTATCGTGCAATTCGTGCCGGGTGGCTATTCCACTTAACAAGCCCTCATCTATGAAAGACTCTATCAAAACCTTTTCAATGATTTCAGCTTTGAAACAAAGTATTAAATGCAAGAAACATTGTTGCACTTGAGGATTACCCAAGTTCATGTAACTGAGTTTCAGTTTCTTGAACACATTAAGTTCCATCATCGATTTTTCTAATTTCTGCAACAGGTCTTTCCATTCGTGCACTTCCTCTACTCCCCTCATGTGAGTTGCAATCTCAATGATCCCAAGTGGCAAACCCCCACACTTATCCACAATGGACCTTGCAATTTTTCAACTTCTGAAGGGAGGTCTCTCCCAAAGCAAAGCTTTTTTAAAAATAAGTCCCAAAATCATCTTGCCGATGTAGAGGACTTATTTTGATTTGTTTTTGGCAGAGCATCTTATGACATACATCTAGTGACCGAGTTGTCAATACCAACTTAATGCCTCCTTTTTTAAACTGGAATTCCCACATCCAATAGTCGAAGTGCATCCACAGGCCATCTAAAATTAAGACAGCTCTCTTTTTCTTCAAATGCCTATTCAATATGCACGCCCTCCTTTTCACGTCCTTATCCTTTGAGAGATTGTCTAGTCCGACTGCATTGGCAATCTCGTCTTGTAGTTCATAGACATGCTAAACTCTGAGGTACAGTGACCCAAAACACATCATTGAAGGCAGGATTCTCAAGTACTCTATTATGGACATGCATTAAAATGGCTGTCTTGCCAACTCCCCCCATTCCATAAATGCCAATGATGACAATCTCATCCTCCATTAAATAGTCGCAAATCTTTTTGATTGTCTCCTCACTTTCTTTGCCTACTAGCTCTGTTGTTAACAAGGGTGAACTTTTCCTACATCTTGCAGCATGTGTCGTTGATAACTTTCGGAAGCTACAGTGGCTAGAATATCTTCATTTGTTGACAACTTCTACCTGCTGTGGAGAAAGAGATTGCTTTGTTCTTTCCGCTTATCCTTTTGATTTTACACCTTTCATCCAGTCTGAGATGGCACATTCCAGCTTTCATTGAGAGTTGCCCATATTCCTTCTGCAAGCCCACATTAGATCGACTAATCCCGACTGCATCCTCTGTCCTCGCATCTAACATTAAGGAAATACTTATAATACTTTATGGAAACATATTGTTCATAAAACAAAATGAATTTATGAAAAGAAGAAACCAGCAATTATGTCGAAATGAACTTAGACAAAGTTTCGGACCAAAAAAAAACTTAGATAAAGTATAAGATTGTAAATAAAGGATCAAATGATGGTGATGGCGCGGGGCGTGGGGGCGGGCAGGGTTGGGCTAGGGGTATTTGGGGTTGGGCGAGCACTTGCCTTGTTGCTGGGCTTGGTCTCTTAATGGGTTGATGAGAGGGTATAGTTGAGGTACGTTGGGTTTAGATTCTACTTTGGGTTTTGGGTCTGCTGGGTTTAGTTGCTGTAGGTTTGGGTTGAGCCTTTTGGCTCTTGGGGTATCTATGGGATGGGTGGTTGAACTGATATTTGAGCCTGTATGGGATGGGTTGAATTGATATTTAGGCCTGTATGGGAAGTGGTTCTCCCTATATTTTATATTAATATACAAATATGAAAATTGAAGTATGTGTTTGAGCATAAATTACTCCTTAAAATGTATCATATTTTATACGAATCTTAATGCTTTGAACAAAATAAACTACATTACTGTAATATTGAGAGAAAATAATAAAATATTTTAAAGAAATACTTTATAGGAAGAGTAAAAATGTTAAAATTTTCAATAATTGCTAATTTGCAACATTAAAAATTATTAAATTAATCTTTTTTTAAAGATGAAACTCATGGTATTGAATGGGGTTAGTAATCCTAGTTGAAGGCAAAATGAGTGGAGAGTGCAAGAAAATACTACTTGCAAAGAGTATAATCAATCTCTTGCAATTTAGACTCCTATGGGTCACTCTTAAAGGCAACCCTCAAGAAAGAGCTTGTTATTATATATTTATATAGATGCTAACATTTATGTACCTATTCTTTCAAAAAGTTCGAGCTGTACAATACTAGAAAAATTTAGATCAAACCCAAGTTAAAAGTAGAAGTTAAAAATAAAAGTCCCTTAACCAGACCCTAAGTTGAATTTTGCAATTAAAATTGAAAAGAAAAAGGAGATATACCTCATTTCCACATCTAATGTACAAAGACTAATGTCCCAACTGTTCTATTAAAAAAGAGCTATACTTGCTTTCAATTAGATCATTGATTGGTGGGTGACCCATTTGAACATCACTCAAACGCGTGATGGTAACTAATAGCACTAGGAAAAACTAAACCACATATTATTGATGGCTTGGAGGCAATGCATGACAATCTTTCGTCCCATTATCGTACTTTCCTTAGTGTCCCAACAATTCCAACCATAATTATTCAAAAATATGAAAACAAGCAATATTCATATAATTTAAATTTAAGATGAATGAAGGTGTTGTTAGTTAAAGTCTCATATAGGTGGCATTTGAATGTGAAAACAATCAATTAAAGGATGATTTGCAGGTAAGTATGAATCATTGAAAGAGCAAATAATTTATTGTATGCTGTCAATGAGAATATTTATCTGTGCAAGTGCAATATCGTGTGGATAAATATTTAACAAATGTGGTATCTTTCTTAGATGGATGTGCTTGTGTGTCATTTGGATAGCATGGGAGTTGAACTTAGCTCTGCCATCATTATAATACAAAATGAAGAAGACTTATCTAATAAAGCCTACAAACATAGACTTACGTTGGTTGTTCTCTAATCATATGAGAAATAACTAGCAAATTATTAACGAATCTTGCCTACAATAACTGTCTACTTCCCCTTTTTTCTCCCTCAAGCAATAACCACCATCTTCCCAATCTAAGTAGCTGCAAATCTCATTTTTAGAAAAACACCTTGTCAGGGCTTTCCTTTTCTCTCGTTCGCACTTGAAAATTGATTATTTTGCATTTCACATATAAAGCTACCAAGTATCATTTTCATGAAGCAAATCTTCCATACCTTTCATAACCAATGATATGAGCCCTTCATTTATGTGGGATTTATTCTGAACAAGAGTTGGAAGAGCCAGTGATTAAAATTGGAGGAAACGGGGCTTGCCATTGCATTTATAACAGCAATGAGATCGATTATAGGAGCTGAATATATTACGGATTACAATGAGCTTTTGAAGCAATTGAGTACTACATGGATTTCAATGAGATTTCAGAATTCTTATAAAGTTGAGTACTGTATGGATTATAAGATTTACCTATCTCCATTGTAAACTTATAGCACAATAATTATAGGAGACAAAACTTTAGATATACTTGCAATCATATATTTCCAATAAGATATTTATAAATTTTTTAACTCAAAGCGTTGAAAATTAATCATAAAATTTTTCTAGAACCATTAGGTTTTGGATAACAATAATCTTTATGAACCAGTAGAATCTGCATGTCATGAATTTATTTTTATTTATTTATTTTTTTTGAAAGAGTTGAATATTGGATGAAGTGCAATCTGTTTTGAAAATTTAAGAGATTAAAAAATCGCAATGAGAGTAGCAAATCAATACAAAATTAAAGAAAAATAGTTATTGTTGATAAAATATAGGAATAAAAACGATGTATTTATGATTTTTTTAAACCAGTAGAATCTGCTTTTCAATGAATTTTGATTTTTTAAAGAGTTGAATATTGGATGAAGTTTCTGTTTCAAAAAATTTAAAAAGATTAAAAAATTCATGTTCGGGATGCAAATCCATAATAGGCACATAAAAATTATTGTACCCCATATAACATCAAACGTGTTGGTTTCAGAGGATGGAATGTTAAATTATTATTATTATTATTTTAATTATGAAGAACTAATTATTGTCGCGAGCGGCCAAATATAAAAATTTATAGAAAAAATGCAGTTATTGTTGATAAAATAGAGGAAGCAAAACGATGTGTTTATAATTTTTTTTTTCTCCTCTTAGAGTATCAATCACTCCAAATAAGACAAAAAGAATGTATTATGGATTTTTTATGAGAACATATCATGAACCTGGACGATAATATGTATTTTATGTTGATTTTTTTAATAATAACTAATGTTACCCAATGAAAGAAAAAATTAAGAATGGTCACTAAAAGTTGATCCAAGAAAACAATAAATTTAAAAAGACTTATATACTATGCTAGCACATATGTCATGAATAAATTAGCAAATCGGTTAAGAAATTTATCCCTTGATTTCATTTTCTAATCAAAGCATCATCCCACCATTTTGCATTCGACAAGATAATTCTTCAATCATCTTAATTTTAAATTTTTTATACAGCACTACATTTTCAATCACTAACAGGATTTAGCAAAAAACAGCAGTGATTTGAACTCTTCTTTCGTAATTTTATTTCCAATTAAGATTTCGTGTTGTTAATTTTCATGAGATGTGTTGCTTGGCCAAGAACTATGAGATAAATCGGTACACTGTCGGACTCGTGGAGGGGAAACAAGGAAATTTCAACAACTTTTATAAAGTAGTCAAGTCAATGCCAGTCCCCTCAAAACATTGAAAATATTCTGAAAACTAGAAAGGGCTCAACCAAATACAAGCTTGCCTTCTACGCATCCTCCTCCTTAATTTGAAAGTACTTTTGGTAATTCATTAGGTAAAATAGATGAAATATGAACTGATGTTCACAATTTTGGTGCATGAGGTTAAATTAGACTGATGCTTATATGTGTACTGATATAATTGTCCATCTACCAAATCACTAATCAGGTGAACTTATTTATACGCAGCAATTTGTGCGACAAGTTATTACACTTCAATTCGTAGATCCTGTGTTTCACATGACTCTTATCATTTGTTTAAAAGCGAATGCTCTTTATGTAGGTGATCTGAGGGGATAGAGAGAGCCATGGCTTTTCAAGATTTGACTGTCACCCTTCGAAAAGCATTTGTCTGCTCATTTTCAAAACCGACTCTTATCAAACTCCTCTCTTGCAATTAATTCCGGTCTATTTTGTGATTTCCATTACTAATAGAAATCTGAGCGTCCTGCCTATATCCCTATTCTTAGGTAAGGATTAGAAGACAGTTTAAGCGTCTTGCATGAGCTTTGACATATGGTGAATTGGGAGATGCACATACCTTGTGGAACTTCTGTATTGGGTTCTTCCTCTCCTGCATTGAGTGGTCGTGTTATGTTAATCAAAACTTCAGGTGCGAGATCTGGCCGGCTGATGGGATAACTAAAATTTGCGGCTGAGTGTAAGAATCACCAGCATGAGATTGAGGTTGCTGTGGCCAGAATGAAAAGTCCCTTAGGATCATACTTTGAGCCGGAAGAGACTGACTGAGCAAATTCGTCTCAGGCAACGAAGGAAAGGCTGATGAACCTACAGTGCTTATTACATCAGAGCTCGGGTATGGCATGGCAGCGAATGAAGTCTCTCTCCAAGTCCTCTTCATTGTTCGCAGTCACAGGCAGATGCAGACCCTCTTCAACATTGCCTTCTCCTCCATTGCTCGACTCTGCCACTCCTTTACCCTTCAATGCTTTTCTCGCTTCCGATCTCACGCGGTCGCTGACATCTTTGCAGCCATTGATCCCATATCCTCCAATTCCAGCTAAGTGGGCCTTGATCCTGGTTGCACTTCCGGCATAATCCTTTTTGCAGAATTTACACTTCCACCTGTCGTTCTGCAGGAACTCTACATAATCCCGAAAGGAGTCCTTCTCTCTGGGCATTTTTTCTGTATCCCACAAAAGAATGAGCAGATATGTTTCAAGGAAGACCTTGAATTTTTTGGGGTGAAGAATGGCGTCGGGGTCTGTAAGATATTTAATTAAATTTGGACTGGGAATTGGTCAAAGTCTCCGTCAATCCCCAATTCTTTTTAGAAAAAAAGGCCATGCTTCAGTGACCCCCGCCCTCATTTCTAACCAACTTCTCTTTTCACTCTCAGATATGAACAAAACATGTTTAACTGGGTTCTAGAAATTTTGCTGTTCAGATTTGTAACTATTTTTGTTGTTTTTCAATGTTATCTTCTCATTGGGAACGTGGTTTTCTTTCTTGTTCAATGTTCATGGGTGTGCGCACTCTTTCTTGGGTAATCTCTCTATCATGCACTCTCCCTTCAGCCCCTAATCTCGCCCCTTGACTCCGCTTACAGCAAAATTTCATGGCCCGGGCTCAGCTGCACCCTCATGTTTTTCCATTTACTTGGGTTCTTTACAAACCATTTCTCAGGATACATGGTAAACTCTCCAGTTTATAAGCATCAAGTATGGCTTGACCGGTGGCTTCCAAAAGCTAGTTTGAGTTGAGAGTTCAGACATGGATCTAAAGCATCTCTGACGAAGCATTTGACTGACCACTCAGCTAATTATGCAATTTATTTTTGGTAAAGCAATAAAAGTCTTCGTTCTGTACTCACCGGAAACATGAACCATCTTATGTAGTAGAGAACAAATTCCGATTTAAAAAAAAACTCCACAATAGTTGTTTCCAAAACAGGACCAAACATGATTTTGGTACGAGTTAGTGCTTAGTTTTCTGTTCTATATTAGGCCGATTAACAATTGAAGTGTTACTTTGTTTCTTAGAGATATACAAGATCTGGAAATTTGACTAGATTACAAGGTTAAGATCCTATAATAGAGCATCACGAGTCGCAACAGAAAGTTCAGACAGGCATATATGAGGAGGGTAAAAGATACATACCCGGAGGAGGACTTGAACTCCGGTCCGGTTGCTGCACAAACGAAAGATGCGTACAAGGAGGAGGACTGAAGCTCCGGCGCCGTTGCTGCACAAGCAAAGGCGCCTTCTTATAAAGAACGGAAAGGATCAGGAAAATGGGGAGAAGTTAGATGCTGGTCTCTGCTGAGTTGCGTGAGGATTACAATATAATTACTGGTGAGAACAGAATAAAGACTTACGACGGTATAGGTCGAAGTGGGCGGCCACTTTATGCAAAGCCCTGTCTAAAGATAAATTAACATCTTTAGTTTACATTTCTTTATAGAAAAAGGACATTGCAACACATAATTTTTTTCAATGATTAAAATATATTTGCACGATGGATTAAGGATCAAATGACCATTTTTCCTCAAACTTAATGTTGATTGCTCTTGGGCGAAGGGAGAAGAGAGACGAGCTCGGTCGCCGGAATAGTACACGACTTGCGAGGCTTGCCGATCGACGGGTTTGTGGAAGAGATCCGTGCTGCGTCTCCTCTGCACGCTGAAGGCCTAGCGCTTCTGCACGGTTTCCACTTTCTGAAACAGAGAATAGAGAGTCACGTGGGAGCAGTTCAGTTCAGCGAAAGTAAGTGGGAAGTGCATAGCTACAACTTTACCCTTGTGGAAGCTCTTTTGGGCTGGACCGAAGTCCCATGGGCTGTGAGCAGCTTGTTAAATGATAGCAGCAGTATTCTACAAAGTCTAAACTTTGTTAAGGTATCCTATTGCCCAACTTGATTGGATAACGAAATCGCATCACCTCAAATGCCTTTCCCCAAATTGGTTTATATGCTTTTTTTTGGAGTATTGTATGTTTTGAATCCAATCTATCTTCTACTTGTACTCCTTACTTAATGAATGAATGAATGACCTATTTCAAAAAAAAAAAATTGCTTGAATCACTTACAAAAAATGAATGAATAAAAAAAAATTTCATCATTCACATAAATGTTCAAACATAAATTGTTGTCGATAATCAAATATTTATCATTGACTAATTATTTCAAATGATGCAACCGATTACTTTTAAAAAAAAATGTTTCCCAAACCATTCATATTTTGCTAAACAAATAGAACCTAAATCTGATTTGAAACTAAAAACAAAATTTGATGAATAATAATAATACAAGTTTATAAGCATCACAGGGTTAGAAACTTCACAGAGGAAATGTCCGATTTTTTAGTCAAAGCGATCAGTTGCCTAGAAAAAGACTGATGAAATAAAGCTCTGATTTTTAATGTGATACCTATCCTACTTTAGAGTTTAACTATAAAAAGACATCCTTTAAAAGTTGTATCAATTGTATATTTCCTTAGGATATTACACATATATTGGCTAACAAGACTGAATGTTTTGAAATTATGCCTACTCCAAATTTCCGACTATCATTCAAGCAAATAAGCTCAAGCCTAGTTAAAGGGGTTCAACCTGACCCCACCGGCGAATTGCTTGAGCAGTATTAGAGATATTAACGTTTGCCTAGTAAAATGTCTAGATTATTAAAATTATTTCGATCATATTTCTAGCTATTCCAAAATTTAAATTAAGATTCAAGCACAAGAAAAAAAAAAAAAAAAAAAGGATTCTTCACAAGAGTGTTGACCCGAAGCAACCCGGACATTTGTGGATCCAAATTGGGTTAAACCAATGGATTTTCTTTTTTGGTCATACCATAACTGATTTAAAGATATGCTTCTTGGCAAAAATGAATACCGGACCTGATAACGCGCCTGGTGTATCATCCTCGCTATACGAGGCAAAAGCACATCTGAAAATCCTATAATTTCTTATGTATGTCTTAGAAAGTTGGGTAATATTCTAAAAAAGAATGTGTGGGATTTTGATTTTAAGATATGCTTTGCATGTTTCGTTATTCACCGTTAGATCATGTAAGTGGGATCACTGATATGCTCTGATTTTCATACTTCAATCCTTTTAATTCAAACTAAAGTTCCATTTATTTATAAAAAATAAATAATTTAAAAAATATTTTCTTAAAAATGAGTAAATAATTTTTTTCATTGTCCATGAAAATATTTAAATATAAATTATTGTTGATAATAAATATATTTTTCATTAATTAATTATTTCAAATGATACAAACAATTATTTTTAGAAAAACATTTTTCAAATCATTTACTTTTTTGTGAAACATATTGAGCCAAGCGGCTTCAAATTTCCCATCAATATATTAAAAAAAGTTCTTTTTCAAAAATTTAAGATGACTTAGAATGATGCTATTTATACAATTCTTAAAGCTTAAGAAAAATTAGAGCAAAATTAGGCTTGCCCCAGCCGAATTTAGAGCATTATTTTTAGTTGGGCTCGCTTGGTCAAATGATAATCTCCCGGTGACCTTATTTAGGGCCAGAAATGAGATTGAGCTAGGCCTACGGTATGTTGGGATGTATTGTGATTATCGAGGGATCTTTATTAGGCTCCTAGTAATATTAATTTGACATAACTAATTTGTTCACGTCGGATATTATTATCAATGACGATTCTCACAACTAAAGAATGTTTTCTTCGGTGACTATTAATTTAACATACATTCAATTAGGTTTCGTTGATTAAGAGAATGCTATTTGCATGGACTAGAGTAAAAACATATATTATTTTTGTCCAAATTTGACTATACTTACGTTTAATCGCTTACCGCTAACCAGTGAGTTGATAGAGTGCCTCAGCAGTGCCATTTTTTGCTATAAAGTTTACTCATTTCTCCAAGCTCAGACAGTCAAGCAGCCTTACGGTCACCGGCATTCCGCCATAAATCTTGTGTAGATGGCCCCTGGCGGTTTACAGGCTGACTGAGTCCCTTGAGCACAACACTGCATTCTCGTATCCCAAACGCGACATAATGGCATGGCGGAAGCAAACTGACCCGTGAAAACTTTTAGCAAGTGCAACACTTCAAAACAATGCCTTCCATGTTTCTTCCATGGGGGACTGAAAATATTTGTGGGAGAAATGGAAGTTACATACCGTGAGAAAGAATAAAGCGTGTTCATACCGAGTAATTCTGAACGTGGAACAAACTCAGCAGAAACACAGTTGCAGAGAAGCAAAGCTACCCGAATTACTTAACAACGCCACTACATGTGACTACACTTTAATCAAGCTCTAAGCAGGCTAGAAAGAGCGCTTAACAGAAGATATCAAACCAAAAACTGCCATCGAATACACAAAACACTAACTCTGAAAAATGAAAATTGATGTTGATATTTTATTCCATTAAAGTGATGCCGATTTCGGTAACAGAAAACACCTAGAAGACATTCTGCAAGTAATAACTGAGAACGCATGCCGTTGCAGAGGTGCAGGTCCGAAATCAAAGTGCTATGCAGAGGCAAACTTGGGTTGACAGGTCAGAATTATAAATACGCATCAGATTTATCTAGTGGATGGTAATTACAAGTATTCATGATTAATTACTCTAATGAGGTACATATCCACCCTAGATATAGAATTCTTACAGGTGCCCAAACAAGGAGAAGAAAAGGAATAGATGCACCAGAAGAGGATGAAACGAGAGAACAGGTCAGGTGGAGGGGAAAAGGAAATATACTATTCACTGGGAAAGGTTTGTTATCAGAAATCCTAGTTGCGATGGATTAGGGCAGGAAGACATATTGATGGTGCAAGACTGAATGAAGGGGAGAATAATGCACAACACTCGGGGAACATGAACGAAATCAAATCGACATTCTTGTGAAGTCATTATGCTCATCATTCTGCACAGTATAGATGAATGCAAGCTTGCCATTAAGAGCCTTAGCCTGCTTAATTCAGCCCTGGAGAACATTTACAACATGAACTCGGTTTGTAAAGGCAAAGAAAGGATCCATATAGCTAGGCCCTTTACTATTACCACAAATGCGTTGCTGTGATCACAAACAAATGTTTTGGCAAATTAGTGAAAGCAAAAAAAATAAAAATAAAAATGCATCCCTGGAAAAAGATACAAGAATCTCATCATGTAGCAAAAATTACGAGATCAAGATAATACTCTAGCACGAGCAGGTGAAAAAAGCCATTGGTATATAATCAATGTGTTGAATATTCTCAAGGAGGCAAGGCATTTTTTAGAAATACCACTTGAAATTAGCCTATCAGAAAACCTTTTCTAGTTAATTACTGTTAAGGAAACTTAAAGGTTTCTAGATCCTTGCGGCATAGACTCCCATAGGTTTGTTAGGGCATGGGACCAAATCGACATTTTTCCTTCTTCTACTCTTTTACATGTTACACAATTGTTTTTGTCAAAAGCTTAACTGTTAGGAACGGTTCCTAACAGTTATGACATGGTAAGTGTTCCACAGTTTTGAAAGTGTAGTTTTTAACATTCCCCTTGATATCAGCTATACTTTATCCAATAGGTGGATATAACCACATTGATAAGGATAAGCACAATTGCTGAACACTGACCAAACAAAGAGGGATACAATATGAAATCATGAGTGGAACACTTACCATGTCAAACACTCAATTTTGCAAAAAGTTCAAACTATCAATGAACTTGGACAAAATGCATATCAAGCATACTCCTCAAAATGGGATACAAATGTTACACTGAAAGAATAATGATGGTAAGAAAGACTGAGTTTCCTTGCTAACTAATTATTCTCTCTAAACTCAAAAAGTTATTACAGATTTTTGACTGAAGATAATTCTGGTAACTTTGATCAATCTATATCCTCTATCAAAAACTAACTGTTGAAAGAAACATGTGTCCAAAATTCTTTACTCTCATCCCACTACAATCCCTAAACAAAGAGAACAAAGGTTCTTTCCATTTGTACCGAAGCTGATTTTCTGTACTTCAGGATACTCCATGTTGTTACAGCATGATGCCACCACATATAGATCCACTTTATCTAAAATCTGTGCTACGAGCTAAAAACAGTGTAGTATGCACCCATTATGCTATAAACAGGAAGATAACAAATGATTTCATACTCCCCCAAGAATATTCCACACAGGCAGAATTCACAAGCACCCGAACATGAATTTGTAGATCAAAGCAGCCTTCTCATACCATGCAATGGCCGTCTACAAAGACAACATGAGGTCGATACGGTAAAGCAGTGACCGTGGAGGAAATGCATGCATTGTACCAATCAGTAACTGTGTGAAAAGTTCACATATTCAAAGCGGGTGATAAGAATTATTGGCTTCTCGATCCACTGTGACTTCATGCGAGATAATGTAAGAGAGAGATAAAATGAAATGAAGAGCAGAGAAAACAGAGACAATAGCAGAAATAGTGCACATAAAATGATAGATAATCAGCTAGCAGGAAAAAACCACCCGTCTAATCAGATTAGTCCAGACTCTAGATTTTCAAAACTTTTGTTCTCACCTTTCCCAGAATCTAGGGAATACATAATCAACCAATTGCAATGTCAGTTTAGCCAGAATTTCAAGCGTCTTAATGACCATCAGTTCTGCACAGCCATAATCAATTGTGAATGGAAAGAGCTACCACAGAAGACCACCAGTCCAACTGAATTTACCTGGAATCTGGATCTTTCCAATCTGTGTGGTTCCCATCTTTCCCAGAATCTAGGAGATAATTAATCACTTGTTAGCATATTCAGCTTTTCATTATCACTGATCCCCTAATTCTAATAGCACTCAATTAATTCCATATCTAAAAATGCATAGCAATTGTATTGCACTCCCCTAACAAAAATGACATAATTTCGGAGCTCCATAGCCATTGATCATCATCACATCCTACTCTGCCATATAACTGTATAAAAGCGCAATGTCGAATTCCCATGACCAAAATGTGAAAATGCACATATGCAGTCTAAAAGCTTGCAAGAAGTACCAATGGGAGATGGTGCACCACCATCTCTTTCAACTCTCTTGCAACCAGGATCAATGTCATACCGGGATAAGCAGCACCAGAAGCAGCGAACAAGTTGTCTCTCTAAAGTGAAAGAAGATGTCTACGACGGTCACCACATCAAAATGCGCTGATAGTGGAAGATTCGTGTATTGGCCTATGATTGGATCCAAGAAACTCGTTATCATCCATTTCCATCAGGACCTTACCATTCCTAATGAAGCCATGAAAATTCATTAGTAGCCCACGCGCCTCGAAACTATACAGCTTAGTCCAAGACTCGGCCACGCTGTACCCCATCATAACCCAAACAGAACAAGAATGCACACCGTCTGCGAGATGAATAAACATGGCCAGAAAGTCATTTAATACCGCCAGATGTGCCACCAAATTGCCATTGTCCTCACGAAATATCTCTTCCTGCAGAGCCATTTCATTAAACACCTCAGCCTGAGTTGAATGAGAGTATCGACTCGCATCCGCCCTGATCATCGTACTTGAAAAGATGCTAGTGCAGATTCCCACTCAAGAAGAATGAGGGTCAGAAGGCGTAGAAAGCAGGAACCTCACACTCCAAACATGCGAGTAAATCTCGACTCGATTTATATCATCTGGACAATAGAGAATTCTCACAACTTTATAATCATTAGACCTAGCGTCGAAACCAAACCCTAGAGCTTCAGAGTAGTCGCCATGCAGAAAAGGCCCGGATGGGGCATTCGAACCGCCTTGTGCTTTCTGGTGAACAGATTCCACACGTACGTCGTCTCATCACAGCCCTCCTTGGAGAGTTCAACCGACGAGAGCGTAACCGTTGACGGGATTGACGAAGGGGATTTCGATCTGCGACTGGGAATGCAGGCGAGGGACTCGCTGGGGAACAGAGAGCAGTAGCGCTCGTCGGGATCGCACCAATCCACGCACACGAGGTACCGGCAGGAGGCGTCGAGAGCGGAGTGGCTCGAGTGGAGGCCCATGTAGCGAGGGTCGTCAATGGTGGACCGCCATGTCCGGCAGACGCTCCGGAATCGGAGGAGGGATCTCACCGGCAAACGGAGCTTCGGGCTGCCACTGCCGCCGCCGTCGGTACTCATGATGGTTTTGGGCGGCGAGGTAGAAGAGCCGGAGAGACATAGCAGATTTTGCCACGCGTGAAAGCTAATTAACATATGAAAGATTATCAATCCTCACCGTTTCTCAAACCTTGAAGTTCTTTTTTTTTTCCTGCTTATACTATTTCATGGAAGAAGCAAATAAGTAAAGAGGGTAAAAATCATATCAAAAGGCTCTTAGAAAAAGGTAAGAGATATTGCCAGTAGGGGGTAATAACATTCCCAAGAATCGACCCAAACTAAACGTTTCAGGTTTTTTCAGTTGGGTTTCGTTCCAGTTTGTGTAAAAAGTTTAAAAAAGAATGAGTACCCTGATGAAAAACATTAAGAAAAACATGAGAAGTGAAACAATTTCAGCACTTTCTCTAGTAACTGCATAGTTCATCCATCGGATAGGAGGGATCTAGTTGGTTACACATATCTTTTGAGATGTGGAGGTAGGAGTTTGGACTTAACTTTTGGGGATCAAGGGCGGTCTCAACTAGAAAACCATAATAATAGTAGCAGCAGCAATAGTAAAACACAATCAAACTCCATTCACTTTGTTTAATAATTACAAATATCTTAATCATACATAACAATTTCGGTTCCTACATGTACATCATTGGCAATGTCACAACAACATATCTGAAATATTAAAGTACGTAAAATTAACGTGATAATTTATTTGATATGTACTTTGAGACTCGCGTATCTAATTCATTAAGTAGAGGAGCACTGCACTTCTTTTTCCAAATAAGTTTATAAATTGCATCACCAACTTCATGAAACAAGGGGTCATTATGAGGAATATTCCCACAAGCAGCCCACTAGGATAGAGACAACAACTCAAACAAGCACAAACCAAGCAAATCTAATGCGTTATATCAAGCAGATGCTAAACTAGACAGATTTCAAGTTTGATTCATCTAAGAATGTCCTCTTGAAAATAGACGGACTTCAAATCGATGTTCAACTTTAACTTCGATCAATCTAAGTACATCCTCACAGAAGTAGCTGCCTGACCATGAAGCATAATATTGCTTGCCTTCCAAATAAACTATATGCTAGCCACTCCCCATTTGCAAGAGCCAGTTGAACTCAGATTGCCAATCACTGGAATTCCTGTCAATAAAGAAGTGCTCCAGAACCTTGCAGCAGACTTCGAAAGGAAAACTGTAATTCGAAGTCACTTTTCTGGACTTCTATTGGAGACTTCTATGATGCAGATCAAACCATCACACGAGCTAACAAAACCATAGCAGTTGGAAGGAGTAACAATGGGAAGCTGGAGCTGTGGCTCGGCAGGCAGAGGGAGGGACTCATCGGAAAACAGAAAGGACACCCATTGGAGAGGATTGCGCTAATCTGCACAGATGGTGTACCGATTCGAGGCATAGAGAGTGGAGTAAAAATTGGGGGAAGAACATGAAAATGCTGCTATAGGGGATTGAAAGAACCATGAAAAAATGATACTACTGCAATCTGATGAAGAAAAAGAAGCTACAAATTACAAGTCGCTTCTAGTCCAAATCTCCAAGAATTCCTGAATACGAAGAAATACTCAATTCAGCCAACACAAATTTTGTTCGCAGGAAACATAATGATTTATCCAGTTTCTCAGGACCAAAGCAGAGTAAAATATCAAAATTACCAGGTAAAAAAGAAAAAGATCAACATCAGCCATGAAATTGGCCACGCACGAATCCAACAGAATTTCCAACTAACAACGGGTAAACACATGGTATCAGTATTTGGAGAACCGGATGCGGCGGAGACAGAGAACTAATGGGAGTCGAAGAATGTGAAGCTTTGACCATGCTTGTGACGGAATAAGGCATGAGTAGTGTTCGAACAAGAAAGGAAAGGACGATTGGAGAAGAGTCTTGGGATGAAAGAAGGAAGAAAGAGTACAGTTTACAAGTGAGACGAGCTCGAGAGAGGCCATGTAGAGACAAACCCACCATGGCATGACACTCTGGAAAGAGAATACAATCAGTTGCAGTTGCATTTGCTACAAAGCAATAGGAGTGTCTGAAACCGAGGCTAGAAGAAGGGATGGTGACGACAGTGAAGAAGAAGAAGAGAGTGAATTAACGCCTTTGTCGTCTATCTTATGGTGGCAACTGGAAATTACTCGAACAGCAGACTATAGAAGTTTCGAGTTTTATTTGTAGATTCGTTATGGAAATGAGAGGACAATACTCGAGATGCCTTAATTGAGCTCTTTTATCCTATTGTGGCTAAGAAACGAAGTCTTTGAGTTTTATGTGGTGTGAGAGTGTTAATGAGAATTGTGGCAAAAACCTATTAAATCGAACTCGAGAAATACAACATAATGATGGTGAAATATTAAAGAGCTGATGATAAAAGGAACAATTGCATGAAGTTATTGACTAGGAATTAAAAACATTGCAACCCGTTCTTGCATAGTGAAATTAGAATCACCCAACATAATTTAAACAAGCTATAACAGTCATCTTCCGAAATTAGAGGCGTTTAAAGATAAAAGAGAGCGAAAAAGAGTAAGGACTCGACAAATTGAACTCATTTTGTTTAGTCTCGGGTCTCCGGTCTCAATATGATGTAATTTCCCAATTGCACCTGTTGTATATCCTGCAATTTTTTTTTAAAAATATTTTCGTTTCATTAAGTTATTCACTAAATTTCATTTACATTTCAATTAGAAGATCAAACCTTATGTAATTTTATCGTATCAGTTTTTGAAGTTGCCTTTTGATGAAAAGACAATATTCACTAGTCAAATGTCTTAAAAATTCATTTCCTTTTATTTATTTATTAATTGTGGTCGACCGGGGATTCTTTAGTAGTTTGGAGTTGGATGAAATTTCTCTAAATTAAAATGTTTGGTTTGAGTTGACCTATAGTCCGGGATGAACCACAAGCAGGCCTAATGCAATTGACCACAAGGATGACCCTTTTTCAATGGGACAACAGCCAAAACAACCGAGATGAAAGAAGAATAGTCCATTGCAATTTTGATTTTCGTCTTGATTTGATTTTTATTATCCCGGTTAATATATTATTCAGATAATTATAAACACACCATATATACAGTATAAATATTTCATTTTAAACAGATTATTTGGTCTATATATTATGCACATTTCTATGCACTTTGTCTTTATTATATAAGTACGTAGGCATTTGTTTAGCTTTGTCCCAACATATTGGTGTTTCCTCCATTAAACCTCTCTCTAGACTCGGCCAAGTGCCTCTCTCTGTGCTGTCGCATGCTTTGTTTGTCCAGTTCCTCCGCGTCTCATCCTTCCCGCGAAAACCACCGTCACTCTATGCTCATAACCATGCTCACATTTCACAGAAAAAGGGTAATAAAAGCCAAACCTTGTGGATTTCTGATGGCTGTTGATGCTAGAGCTCTGGCCATCTCGATCCCCTCGCTCTCCATCACTTCGTAGGAAACAGAGAGCTCGTGACTATGCATATGCATATGTGACTCGGGGGTTCTCGGCAAATATCAGATTAGATTTCATTTTCGGGTTTTTTGAGCAGTTTTGATATGGGCTACTAAAATGCAGAGTTCTTCCGGTGCAAATCGTAAAGAGAAACAAACTTTCCCTAATCTAAAGAACTAAATCAAAATGTGAAGACTTTGCCTAGTCTAAAGAAAAACTCAAAATGCGAAGATGCATATATGAATTCTAAAGCTTGCAAGAAGCACCAAAAGCAGATGGGCGCCGCCTCAATTCTTTTGCCCATCATTTTGTGGCCGGAGCAGACATTTTAGATGTCTCTTTCAACTCTATTGCAAGCAAAATCAATCTGTCATGTACCGGTAAATGCAGCCGCAACCAAGTCATCTTTAAGGTGAAACAATGCTCTCTATGACAGTGACCAAATCACTTTGCGGTGGCAGTGGAAGATTTGCGTATTGGCCCGTGATTGGATTCCAAGAAACTTGTTCTAGACCATCTATTTCCATGAGAAGCTCACCATTTCTCGTGAAACCATTAAAATTTGTCACGAGCCCACGAGCCTCAAAAGAATACATCTTAGTCCAAGACTCGTGGACACCATACTCCCTCATAACCCAAATAGAGCAAACAGAATCTGGTCCAGGATGCCCAAGTGCCTTCATGAGATTGACAAACACAGCCAACAAGTCATTCAACACTGCCAGGTACACTGATAACCTGCCATTGTCCATGCGAACAATCTCTTCTGGAAGAGGCATTTCATCAAACACCTCACCTGCCACATCGAATGAGACTATCGATACGTATTTACTCTCAGCCCACGGAATATCAAACTCCAAAGCAGACCAGTGCATATTCCCATTCAAGAAGACGGCCTGTTCATCGTCACAGATAGCAGGGACCTCGCACTCCAGTCTTCTCCAGGAATCTATACTGAGCGAATAAGTCTCGACCCAAGGCTTCATCCCACCAATGCAACGATGATTATTATCTAAAAGATAGAGAATTTTAACAATCTTATAGTCATTCGACCTGGCGTCAAAGCCGAAGCCCAGAACTTCACGGGGAATCCCCAGAACTCCACAGGGAATCCCCACGAGAAAGAACCGACTGTCCAGACCAGATCGAGGAACCACCTTGTGCTTTCTGGCGAATAGATTCCACAAATACATCGTCTGGCCATACCGCCTTGCGGAAATTTCTTTGACGCAGATCAAGCCATTACACGAACCAACAGGACCGTGAATGTTGCGAGGATTGGCGAAGGGCATTCCGATTTCCGACTGAGAAGGCATGGCAAGAGACTCGTTGGAAAACAGAGAGCACAGGTTCCGGAGACCGCCCCAGTGCAGCCACAGGAGATGCCAATTGGAGGCGTGGAGAGCGGAGTGGCTCAACTGGAGGGCCGCGAAACGAGGGTCGTCGATGGTTGAACGCCATGACCGGCACACGCACCTGAATCGGAGGAGGGATCTCGCTGGCAACCGCTTCAGGATCTCGACGGCGACGTCCTGAGGGAGCTTCGCTTCGTCGTCGTCGGAGCTCATGGTTTTAGGGGTTGAGAAGAGGAGCGAAGTCGGCCGCGCAGTCCAACCTTTACCTTTCCGCTTGTCACGTGATAACCACGTGACATAGCGCTGTTTTGTCACGTGAGGAGTACCAGATGACATCCTTGTCAAAGGTTTGAGTTTCGTTGCTTGTAAAACGAATAAGAAATCCTAACAACCTTGTAGTCGTTAATCCTGTTGTTGCTGCATCCAAATCCTAGAATTATAGGAGCAACATACATGTCAACAAACGAATAATCCAGAAGTGAACTTAGAACCACTTTGTGCTTTCTAGAGAAAAAAATTCCACAAAAACATTGTGTAGCTATGATCTTCAGTATTAGCCAAAGCGAGATAGATCAATTCATTGTGCGAACCTACAACACAATAATTGCCTATCTAGCTAATAAGTGGAACTTAGATTTCCGATTGAGAAATTGTTGTAAGAGACTTTTGTGGATAGAGAGAGCTCCTTTGATTGCGAGAAAAGTACTCATATGTGAGAAGAACGTACCAAATCATGCCACTCATAGCGAAGTGCTTCAAATGCATGGCCATAAAGTCAGGATCTTCGATTGTCCGATGCCACAATTTGGAGATGCATTTGACTCTCATGAGAGGCTTCATCGGCAATCTCTTGAGAATTTTGAGGACTATCTCACGAGGGAGGTTCTTCTGTTGCCTCGTCATTAATAGAGCAACACGAATCTGAGGCAAAAAACTCTGAAATTGAGGCAAATAGTAAGTTTGTGAGACTTAAATGTCCTGATCTCGATAAGAAGATTAAACATCATAGTTAAGAAAATCTAAGTCTTATTCTATGTGTTGTCTGTGAAGTGCAATTTTGTAACCCTATACTTCTTATATATTGGCCTTCGGAAGGAAAGAAATCTCAATGTCTTAAGAGAGGGAAAGAAGCGTCATGGAAAATTTTAGTGATGTTAGAATTATAGCGAAGGCGGATCTATTCATCCATCTGTGTCTTATGGCTGTCTAAGGCCAGCTCGAAGGCCACAGAGCAACTTCCGAAGGTCATTTCTGAGTGATCATATTAGTGATTTGCATGGTCTTCAACTGCAAAGGCCAGAGCAACTTTCCTACTTATCTTTCTATAATTTTTGCATTTTAAGCTAGAATCGATCTTTTGAATTAAACCACATGTGATTTGGACCCGTGAAGTTTTAAAGGTTCCTTATGATAACATGACATCTACAAGTTAACTTCATCATTTGTTTATAATTCCATTGTTAGACATTATGTTAACAAATTAAAGTTGAAACAAAAAAAAAAAAAGCCTAATGTCCTTTTATTAAGGTTGATAGTTGCTTTTAGTAGTTTACAGTTGAATCGAAATTTTTCTAAATTAAAATTTCTGGTTTTACTTGAAATGTAAACCAAGAATATTGTCGAGCATGCTTGATACAATCTAGATATGAGGGTAACCTTTTGTCGGGACAAAAGTCAGGATAACTGAGATTAAGGAATAATAGTCAATTGGATAGTAAATTGTCAATCTAAATAGATAGTGATTTTGATATGCATACAGTCCATATATTTCATTTTCAACAGATTATTTGTTCCATGTATGCATTTATGTGTGCATTTTTTTTTTTTTTGGTAAGTGTAGGCATTTATTAAGCTTTATTACAGCTTACGCACTTGTCAGGAGAGTACCAATGTATACTTTAGGAGAAATATAGCGGTTGCATTATTATTTTTTGCAATATTCAAATAAATATTGTTAATTCATTTGATAAATTTTCAAAGTCAAGAAGCTATAGCCTAAATTTGCTGTCTCCATATCATCAAACAATCAAACATGTACGCATACAGATAAAAATTTACAGTGGTGGACACAGATATATAACTCATGAGATGAGATGAAAATTCCCACAATACCTAAGTAATGGGGAAGATATAGGAAGTCTATATGGGATTTCATACAATGACTAGTACATATATAGCAAAAAAAATACAACATGTATATTGGTATTTCCCCTATAAACTTTGATTACGCTCCATCCATTAAAGTTGACTTTTTAAATATTAGTTATAAAAAATACACCAAGCACCATGTAGCCAAGGGCACGTTGATCCCCACCAGCTAGGGGTGTCAAAAATACCCAAATTGACCTAACTTTGGGTAATAGCTTAAAAAATGGGACATTGTGGCGGTTCGGGTCAAAAAGAGCTTTTGGATTTTTCGTTTACTCTCAATCAACCTCGCCATCGAAAGAAATTTCTCTTCTCTTCTCGCTTGGTCACTCTTAGATTACACTCGGATCTCCATCCTGGTCGGTCACCTATCATCGCTGCCAGTGAAGATGAATGGCGTGGATGTGGTGAAGCAAATTCAGCATATGGTCAGATTCGTCAGCCAGGAGGCAAAGGAGAAGGCCAAGGAGTTCCTCGTATCTGTTGAAGAGGTACTCTTCTCTTTCCGCTCGATTCAAGTCAATTGAAAACGGGTGTTCTTTTCTTACATCCGTGAGGCGAAAATGAGAACCTGTCTGCCGAGTTTGACATTAAGGATCACTGCTTTTGTGTCTCGGACGGCCAGGATGACACCTTCGTGGATCTGAATTTTGAGGAGACCCATCAACTGTTCCAATGTCGAAGAAGAAGCAGAAGACACCTACGACAATGCTCAAGAATGACAAAAGAAGGTAATTCTATAGCTCTCCTGTGTGGTGAAATTAATCAGGAAAATGCTTTTTTTGTTTCCACGATGAGAAGGGAAGCACTAAGGTGTACATCTTAGTGATTTTGATAGGATGCTTGCGTCGACTTTAACGAGACCTCTATCTCCCGTTGATGATTTCGTTCGAGAAATTTTAAAAATTGAAGAAGATAACCCAAAACCTGAACCAACCTGTAACAAGCACATATTGTTCATTTTCCAGCTGACCCAACTTGAACCATAGACATCTCTATCGCCAGCCTCTTTGGCAATGTATGTTTTAACAGCATTTCTAAATTCTCAAAATATGTAAAAAAAAAAACAGTTCAAAATGTGATTAGCATTGTCTTGTAGAAGCTGAAAAATGCTTATCAAATCAAACATATATATGCACAGCATTCCAAAAGTCTCGTCATTCTTTTTCCACATTATCTAAAATCTGCTTGTAGCGGCAATGCTGTAGTTGTAGATGGATGCTGTCATGTGTTGCATACTTAGCATAGTCTAGAGAAGTGGATGCGATTTGAATTTGATCATGTCAAAAATCTCCTTTCACGAACAAAAAATTCTCTCTCTCCCCTTCTCCCACAGCCACCCAACCCCACACACACTTGTATCTACTCATTCCACTTTGCATCTGAAAATAAAGAGAATCGAGTACTTTGCTTTCGTGTTTTCTTTCTCCCTCGCTTGAAATAGCATAGCAAGGTCAAGCAGCAAATAAACTTCTCTCTGGACTCTGCAAAGTCCTCTCTCTGTGGCTTATGCATGCTCTGTCTGTCCATTTCCTCCTAGTCTCATCCTCCCTCTTAAACCACCAGCACTCTGTGCTCATAGCCACGCTTACATTTGACAGAAAAGAAGCATAAGAGACAAAACCCTGTTGATTTCTGATGGTAACTGTGACTATCTCAATCTCTTCTCTCTCCATCACTTCTTAGGAAACGGGAGAGCTCATGACTATGCATATGCATATGCCATTTGTGGGGTTCTTGGTGAAATCATATTAGATTTCACTTCTGGTTTTGATCAGTTTTGATGTGGGCAACAAAAGTGTTAAGTTTCTGCAAATTGCAAGGAGAACAAGCTTTGCTTAGTCTAAAGAAAAACTCAAGTGAAAATGCGTATGCATTCTAAAGCTCGCAAGAAGTACAGAAAGCAAACGGGCACCACCACCTCACTTTACATGTCTCTATCAACTCTTCTACAAACAGAATCAATCCGTCACACAGGTGAATATAGTAGAAATCGAATTATCCCTAAAGTGAATTGAGGCTCTCTATCATAGGGACCAAATTCGATAGTGGAAGATATGCGAGTTGTTGTGTGACTGGATTCCAAGAAACTCGTTCTACACCATTTATTTCTATCAGAAGCTCACCATTCCACGTGAAGGCTTCAAATCCTATTACTAGTTGACTAGCCTCAAAAGTATGGACTGCCTCAAGAGTATGCAGCTTAGTCCAAGACTCGGACACATTATACTCCGTCATAGCCCAAACAGAACAAATAGAATGCAGGATCCAAAACTTCCTCCACATGAATAGCGCACACAACCAGCAAGCCATTCAATACTGACAAAACCGGCGCTAACTTGAAATCTGCGTTGCGCAAAAACTCATCCGACCGAGCCATTTCATCAAACACCTCACTGGTGACATCTAACAAGACTATCGATCCATATCCACCAACCTTCTGCAGATCATCGTGCTTTTCCAGGAGGGTGGATATGGATCGATAGTCTTGTTCGATGGTGTTTGATGAAATGGCTCTGTCAAATGAGTTTTTATGCAACGGGATTTGTCTCTAAGAATCTGGGATGATTAACTGGAGGATCAATAATCTCTACAATCTTATAGTCATTAGACCTGACGTCGAAGCCAAACCCTGAGCTACATGAACAACCTCCATGAAACGAAATCGACTCCACGGACGGGTGTGAGGAACCGCCTTGTGCTTTCTGGTGAATAAATTCCACACATACGTCCACTCGCCATATCCATATCCGAAACTTACGAACCAACGAAGCCATAACATTCGGAAGGAGTGGCAAACGGGATTCTGAATCGCGACACGGAAGGCCGAGCAAGAGACTCACAGGAGAACAGAGAGCACAGCCTCCTGATAGGATCGTGCAAAGCTAGACACGCGACATGCCAATTAGAGGCATGGAGAGCGGAGTAGTTCAGGTGGAGGGTGACGAAACGAGGGTCGTCGATGGCGGAGCGCCACGACCAGCAGACGCACCTGAATCGGAGCAGAGATGCCACCGGCAATCGCTTCAGGATCTCGTCGACCACGTCTTGAGGGAGATTCGGGCCGTCGCTGGAGGCGGAGGAACTCATGGTGGTCGGCGGTTGAGGAAGAAGAGCGAGCGACCTGGAAATGAAACGGTTGATCTCGGAGAGATTCTTTCTGTTACTGAGAACGACTCACCATGGAAACTAGAAGGCGGGAAAAGAGCTCGGTGCATACCCCTTTCCATTTCTCTGTTTGTCACGTGACATATCACGATTTTGTCAGACACGTGTGGAGTTATTCTAAATGTTAGGCTCTATGAATGTTTTTGTGAAGCGAGTAAATTCCAGACCTCTATGGTCGATTCTCCGTTGACCTTCTGAGTCAAATTAAGAACTACACAAGGCTATTTATTTTATTTTATTTTATTTTCTATTTCATTATATACTATGAAAAATTTACGTTGGATCAATATGAAATTATAGTTTTTTTTTTTTTTTTTGATTCAGGATATCAAACATATTCAATTTTAATAAATATTTCCGATTTCAAAAATAGAACTTGCTCTGAACAACCCTTAAAATCACGAAGAAGAGAGAGAGGCAGCAAGAGTGAAGCTTCTCAACCACATACGGTCAACGGGGATGCAAAAATCTAATTCGTGAGGCAAGATAAAAAATTCTGCAATATCTAACCTAAAAGGGAAGATATAAAATTTATATGAAATCTCAAAATATAGAAAAACACTCATCAAGCATATCGTTATTGCCTTCCTCCGGTAAGCTCTCACTACCCTTTTGTTCATCAATTAGGTTGATTTGTTTACATATACACTCATAGAAAATACACTAAGCACAAGCTAGCCGGCGCGATAAACACTGTCGGCCCCTTTCAATCCGTCGTTGGCAATGTCCCAACAACATATCTAAATTCTTAAAGTATGTAAAATTAACATTTTAATTTATTCAATATATACTTAGAGACCTGCATATCTAATTCATTGGGCAGAGGAGACTAATTGTTGAATTCATTTTCAGCCTTCGTACAAATTTGTGGCAAATGCAACTGCTACTTCACTGCTTTCCAATGAATTCGACCTAATGTAACACGTTTCAGTATATACTTTGAGACCATCATATCTAATTCAATCTAAGAACACCCTCCACAGAAGCAGCAGCTTGCAATGAAGCAGATTATTTCTTGCCTTCCAGATAAACTATATGCTGGCATTCTGAAGAAACTTGAACAATGCATTCTGTTGTTCTATGCCATTCTCGTTTTTTGCAAGAGCTAGGTGAACTTGGATTGCCAAACACCAGAAGTCCTGTTAACAAAGAAGAGCTCTAGCACCTTGCATCAGACTTTAGAGAAGAACTGCAATATATAATCACTATCCCAAATTTATTTCCAAGAAGGAAGCAGAGAGATTATCTCATCTACAGACCACATTCTCAAACAGCTTGACGTGCAAAATCTTGAGTGAAGCATGAGATGGAGTGAGACTTCCAACCCACAATTCATTTAAGGGAAAAAGAGAGTATATCATGATAATATAGTCTCCAAATTTTCCTTGATGCATTAATGCAGTTATCTGCATGAATCAACAAACAAGCTTACTTGGTATGCATTGCCAGTGCTACCAAAAAGTCTCAAGATAGGAAACAAAACATAGTAGCCTGTACTTGAACCATGTGCAATGCCCAGAGAACAAGATGCATAATTCAAAACCACGAATAGTTTGGTCTTATGGAAGCTGAAAAATACTTATAGTGGCGTCAAATCAAACACATACATGCATAGCATTCAAAAAGCTTCGTCATTCGTTTCCCCATCCGCATCGTCTAAAATCTGCTGGTATGGGTAATACCGAAGCTGTAGATGTAGATGCGGTCTTAAGTAGCATACTTTCATCAGCTTAAAAACTAAAGTGAAAATGAAAATGCATTCTAAAGTTTGCAAGAAGTACCAAAAGTAAAAGGTCACTTCCTCTACTCATCATTATGTGGCCAGAGTGTATATGAATAAAATCATATCTTCTCAATTCAGATGTAACTTTGTACAACATAGTAATAATCAATCTTATAAAGCTTATAAATTTTTGTAATTTGAAATATATAGAAATTCTACAATTCTCATTTCCGCTTATCCAAGTGAGGTACTCCATGCTGGCCAGCATCTCTCATTGCTCTCTGGCTTGGGATGTCAGCAGTGACAATATCAAGAACTGCCCTTGACGTTATTTCTCTTCTTACGCGATTTTTGAACAAGAATATGTTGGACCAAATTATAATATCAAATCTTCTCTAAAGTGAAACAAGGCTCTCTACCACTGTAACCAAATTGGATTGCATCGCTAGTGGAGCATTTGCGAATTGTCGAGTTTGTGGATTCCAAGAAACTCGTTCATCTTCATCATCTATTACAATCAGAAGCTCGCCATTCATTGTGAAGCCATCAAATCCTCTTATTTGTCCATTCACGTGAAAAGAATACCGCTCAGTCCAAGACTCAGCCATGCCACACTCCTTCATAACCCAAATGGAATAAGCGGAAGGATGCCCAACTACTGCTGTGCACACAGCCAGCAAGTCATTCGATACGGACGACTCCACTACTTTGCTGACACTAATCATGTGCGAAAGCTCTTCCGACAAAGCCATTTCATGGAACACCTCACTGGCGAGATCGAACTTGACTATTGATCTGTATTCAAACTTGGAAACAAAGCAGTGCAAATTCCCATTCAAGAATACCGCGGAAGGTCTAGACCTAATGAAAGAAGGAATCTCACACTTCAAACTTCTTCAGGAATCTGTATTGAGTGAATAAATCTCTACTGGAGGCATCATCGCGTCCCTGAGCGTTTCGCGTTCGGTGATTGACGATGGGTGGTTGGAGTCTAGCGTCCAGTGACCGATGTTTGGAGTATGGCGACCGATGTCCGGAGTCCGCGTCCAATGTCAGAGTCAGGTGACTGATGTCTGGAGTCCGGTGACGTTCGGAGGTCCGCGAACGGCGACTAACGGTAGGTGGCCAGCACAACGGAGGGTCTGATGTATGACGTTCGGAGGTCGGCGACGGCGAAAGGTACTAACGGTAAGTAGCCACGGAGGGTCCGATGTACCATCCTGACAATCTTATAGTCATTCGACCTAGCATCGAAGCCAAACCCTAGACAAGTTCCTTGGAAAATAAAGTCAACCCCGGACGGGGTGGTCGAACCGCCTTGTACTTCCTGGTGAATAAATTCCACAAATTTATTGACCTGCCATAGTCATTTATGAAAAGGTCCGTACTTCTGGAAACTTCCGCGACGCAGATCAAACCATTACACGAGCCAACGAAGCGGTAACAGCTCAAAGGAGCAGCAGACGGGACTTCAATTTCTGATATAGAAAGAGACTCACCGGAGAACGGAAAGCACAGGCTCCTGGGAGGATTGCACCATTCTACACATGCGAGATGCCGATTGGAGACATCAAGAGCGGAGTGGTTCAAGTGGAGGGCCACGAAACGAGGGCTGTCGATGGTGGATCGCCATGACTGGCAGACGCACCTGAATCGAAGGAGCGATTTCACTGGCAATCGCTTCAGGATATGCTCGACGACGATGTCGTCAGGGAGCTTTGGGAGGTGGTGGTCAGCGTCGGAGGCGGAGGAACTCATGGCGGTCAGAGGTTGAGGAAGAAAACCCTGTCCGAATCCCCGCCTAGGAGTATGGAAGAACGAGAGGGAGCACGCGCAGGTCGGAGCCGAACGAGTGGGATGGGGAAGAGGTCGTTCGTTGTTAAAATACGGAGGTCGGGCCCTCGAGACGCGACAAAAGTCTCGGGCGCTTGGATGCCGGCCCGAATCCTGCGGTTGCGCAGGCGCACGGCAGTTTCCATTCCCTCATTGTCTGCACAGCAGCGTCAGCTTGCATGCGGTGCCGGTGACTCCGTCAATGGCGACGACCAGAGAAGGCGGCAAAGTGAGATCAAAGGTGGGTGCAGATGAAAAGGGAAGGTACGTCATTTGGAGAGATCTTCAGTTTATTATATATATATATATATATATTTGTAATATGCTTAGAGATAATCGCATAACTCACATTCAACCATACGATCTGTTATAGATATACTTAAAGAGATTCTAACTTGATTTTTTTTTTTTTTTGTTAATATAAGGATGTGCATATATCTATATCCATTGTACAACATCTAAATACTAATTGTCAATCTTATAAAGTTTATAATTTTTTTTAATTTGAAATATACAGAAATTACACAATTCTCTTTTCTGCATGTCCTAGTAAGGTACTCCGTACTCGCCTGCACCTCTCTCTCTATTTGGCTTGGCATGTCGGCACTGACAGTGGTTAAGCTGCTCTTGAAGTTAGTCTCTTTCTCTCCCTTCGCGATTTTTGAACAAGAATATGTTGGATCGAATTCTAACGGGGACATGATTCTCCAATAAGAAAATACAATCCTCTGCTAATCAATTAAAATCTTTCCTACTTGACTGACCACAGATGTGTCCCTAACATAGTTCTACCAAGTCGAAGAGCATTACGAGCAAGTGATAGCAATCAACGTTAACGAAGCTTAGCTAAGTATCCCAATGCCACATCCTCGAGTTCACTATGTGCGTGCTCTATAATCCACGTTAGAGGATGAAATGGTGGCCTTGATGGGGGACAAAAATCATGTCAATTTGCTCATCGTTACTATCATAATGCACCGGTTTGACTTTCCAAAGTTTTACAAGCTAACCAAACCCCTTCTGCGTGAGCCAGGAGGTATATTAGCTATTTGGCCTTATAACGACATGTTTGGACCTGAGCAGGTCCTTAAAAGGCTCAAGGGGAATTCCACCCGATTGGAGGAGGTTCCTCCAAGGGAAAATAACCTTATCGGAGGGAGAACCTCCCAGGGGTGAGAGACCCCAATCGGGTGCCCCGTATTCCCTTGGGATGGGAAGAAAAATAAAATCACCCCACTGCCCCTCCCGCCACCATAGTCCGGTTAACAGCCGGCTAAGGGAGGCGCACATCGGTGAGGACCGGGTTGGAGGCCACCGGCCACTCTCTTCGGAGATTAGGACCGGCAGGATCAACCTGTCCAATGAGTCCGGTGCGGGGGATTATGGAATTACCAGGATCCCCCGGTGGCGGCGGCGACATCGTTGTTAATCCTGAATTCAACACTAGAAGTGACTTCCTCTGCAAAGCTTCTATGCAGTTTAGGCACTCGGATGCCAAGTACATAATTGATGGGTGCAAAAATCTTCCCTTTCCTTTTGAGTGTGGGCTTAGCCCACGAGGGAAAAACCACTGCAACTCGAGATTCCAAACAAGATCATGTTCGAAGGTTACTTGAAGTACACAAAATCGTCATTAGCATTTGCCTTAGAAGAGGAACAAGGGGTGTATTTGTTTTATGAAGAAATAAATAAAGATGTTCAAAGTTCTTGGGGAGAGCCTACCATGGTCAGCATTGTGGCCTACAAGGCTTTCATGCTGGTAGGAACTCGGTCCTCAGTTGTATATTTGGTTTGCAAGACTACATTTCTTCAATAAAAAGTTCAACCTTTCTCCACCAATGATTCCCCGTTTCTCTTCTCACATAACTTGAACCAATAGCATATGACAAAAACCTGGGCTGGAATTGGGTAATCTAATACTTTGCATAGCTGTTCAACAGAGCATGAATTATAACAATCGAGAAAAGTCTCAACAAATGCTTCGAATGAATGGTCAAGATTCCAATTTGAAATTTATATGATCATTCAACAATTTGCGAAAATAAAGTGTATATTCTTAATTTCCACTTTCAACATTCAAAGTAAAGTTTTTTTAGCTCAGAGCAACAAAAAATAAACTAAACCAACATTGAAGGTTAAAGCTTCCCAAACTACTCAAGACTAATCGTTCCTTTCGAGAAACAATCCGAAAGGCCTAAGCAAGTGTGATAGGAGCTAGTTAACATATCGACACATATCTTTGATGAGAGAAAACATGTTTCAAAAAGGTTATGTGCCTCAAATAGGAATGTTCATATTTCCAAAGCACAATCCCTTAACAAGCACTTCAGAAGCACTCATTAACATTTTCCGGATGACATTTTTTCAACCTGATGTTCCTTTTTGTAAGCAAAAGAGCCAAACTCGATGTGAGGCTCCCAGTCACGTATCTGGTTTGATGATGTTGTCATGTTGGGTTTGTTTGTTTCCTGGCAAAAGCTTGTTCTAAGCTGTCTCTTTTCATTGGGAAAAAAGTGGTATTTTTGAAAGCTTTATTTAATTAAAGGGCTTAAGGCCCTGTCCGCCCAAGCTGGGCCCAGAAAGCCCGGCCCATGGGAATAGGGGCCCGTGGAAAGAATGGGGTATAAAAGGGAGAGAGAGAGAGAGAGAAGACGTCTGTTGGAAATCATAATTCACGTACGTCTTTTCTCTCCCGCGTGTTTTCTCTCTCAAAAGGAACAATAGGCATACGGCTTCTAATTCTTCCCTTCAAGGCTTCATCGGATCAAATTCGACTGGATTTTCTTCCTCCATTGGCGTCGGTGTCTAATCTGTGGATTGAAAGGTACGCTCGACTCTGTGGTGTGCTTTAGGATCGGTGATACGTGTCGTTTTCTTGGGCTTCGTCTTCCGCTTGATTTAGGGGTTCGATTCGGTGTCGAATCCAGTTTTCGGGGATCCGTTATTCCCTACATTGGTATCAGAGCCCTAGTTCACGTTTTCCCGATCAATTTGATGTGTTTTGATTGATTTTTTCGCAAAAGGAACTTCGGCCGTACGGATCGGGGCGAGCAATCCCGACACCCGAGACTTCTTCGGCCATTTTCATGAGTTTTCGAATGTCAAAACCAAATTCTGAAAGCGCTGGGAGAAAGAGGACGTCGAGACGAGTCTGGAGATGCCTCGAGCGCCGCCGGAGACGCCGCACGACGCCGCCCACACGCGGTCGGAAGGGCGCTGCGCGTGGGCGCGACGCGCCCGGAAGCGCTCGACGCCACGCGCGTGCGGAACACGCGCCGGTCGGCGACCGGCGCGTGCTCGCCGCCCGGCCGGCCCCGAACCGCACGCGCCGGTCCGCGGGATCGACGCCGCGCATCGACGGCGTCAGATGACGTCACCCAACGATCAAGAACCGCCGGGGTGACGTCATCGATGACGTCAGCGATGACGCGTCCCGGTTGACCGACCCGCGAACCGACTCCGACCCGACCCGGCGACGATGGCACGCGTGTGGCACGTGCCGACGCCTCGTGGTGACGTCGGCCACAGACGCTGCTGCACGCACGTGCGGCCGGTCCGCCCTAACGGTCCGACCGGTACGACCGGTCCGTCCGGTCCGACGACCGACGAGCGTTGACCCGCGACGACCGTTGACCGTTGACTTGATCGTTGACCGTTGACCGACCGTGACCGTTGACTTTGACCATTGACCAAAAAAAAAAAAAAGGAAAAGAATGTGTTTCTTTTTCAATTAAGTCTATGTGGATTATATGTAATCCCTTATTTGTTCTGCATTTGTTGCAGGAACAATGCCTCCCCTGAGGTTGCGCACACCTATTCGCGCAGTGACCGATGAACAAAAGGAAAGGCTCTCTAAGTTGATAGCTGAGCTGACTGATCATCGATGGGAGAGTGGTGACTTAATTGATCACGTCCTTGAAGTTAACAGGAAAATTCAACAGGTCATATGGAATGGTCGTCCTATGTCACAGTCAGAGATGGTGCGATTTTTCATAAGCACTCTTCCACCTGAATGGCAAGATGTGTTGAATCGCATATGGGATGTCAACGAAGCCCTTCCTATAAGAAAATTGTGATAGATTTTGTAAATGAATATTACTGTATTGTTACAAGGGAAAAGATCAAGAAATTGAACAAAAGAGGATCTTTCCCGGTTCGTGTCTTGACTATGTGTTAGTTGTATTGGCGATGTATGTTAAGTGTGCTTTGTGGACATATAATGTATTGTTTACTACCCGATTGTTATTGATGTAACAACCGATATGTTAGTTGTATTGATTGAAAGCATTATTGTTTTATTGGAATTCAATTATCATTTGCTTTCATATTGTCAGGTTTTGTGGGTAATTAGCTATGGGTAGTTATAGAAGTTTTTGTAGCTTCATAGAATTGATTTTGCATATGACAATCATATTAATGATAGTTTTAAGTTAGGATTTTTGGAGGATGATTGGAAACGTAGTGACCTTTTGATTCTGAAGTCTTACTTGAAATTATTTATTAATATGATGGGTCTATGCAAATAGGGATGCATAAATGATAGGCATTAATAATTCGTGAATATTTGTCTCGATTTGTTCGATCAATGGTTTCGCCACAAAGAGCATAGTTGCCGAGCTGAACAAAGGTGAAAAGCTCAATGGAGACAACTATGAGATTTGGCAAATGAAAATCCAAGTATGTGTTGGAAGAGCAAGAAGCACTTGAGGCTCTTGTCATGACCATGGAAGAACCGAAGAGGGAACCACGCACAAAGACAAACGAAACAAAGAAGCTTTCTTAGCGTGGAAAAGAATGAACTCTCTAGCTCGCATCACGTTGTTGAGCAGCATGGAAAATGACGTCATGCGAGAGTTTCGGCGTTTTGATAATGCCAAGGAATTGTGGGAGGCATTGGCGCTAGATATGGTCATACTTCGGTGACTAGATCGAGGCGGCTCACTATCGGGTTTGACTCTTATAAGAAGCCTCATGGTCGACCATGAAGCAACATCTTAGAAAGATGTCAAACATGATAAGCGAGCTTAAAGATGCTGGCCATGTCCTCACGGATGAGCAGCAAGTGCAAGCGAGTGATTCGTTCCTTGCCTCGAGTTGGGAGCATATGAAGGTGCACCTGACTCATAATGAAAACATCAAAACCTTTGAGGATGCGATGCGTCATCTTGAGCTGGAAGAGGACCGCCAATTGGCGGCTAAGCCGGATGCTGAACTCTATTATGCTGGTTCTAGCTCAAATGGAGCTTCGAGCTCCAAGCGCAAGCGCCTTAACTGGTTTGATAAGGGAAAAGGCAAGGAAGAAACAGGTCCTTCAGGGAAGAAACTCAAATTCAACCAACATGGAAGAGGGAAGCGTCCTCACATGAAAAAGCTTGCAAGGGTGAAATGCTACAACTGTGACAAGAAGGGTCACTATGCTCGCGACTGTCGTGAGCCAAAGAAGGTATGCACCCCTTGCACTTTTCAGAACTTTGCTTATGTGTCGAGTTCTGTGTTCTTAACTGAGTCTAATCCTTTGTGGACTGTGGATTCAGGAGCGACAGACCATGTAGCGAAGGATAGAGGATCCTTCGTGGAATTCCGACGAGTACCAACTGGAACTAAGTGGATCTATGTGGGAAACAACTCCAGAGCTGAAGTGAAAGGAATTGGCACATGCCAACTAAATATGCATGGTGGACGCACTTTGTTCCTTCATGATGTGTTGTATGCTCCAGAGATTCGTCGGAATTTAGTGTCTGTATTAATGTTGGTTAAATTAGGTTTTAATGTGAACTTCTGTAGTAGAGGTGTGAATTTGTTTTTGGAGACAAATTACTATGGTTGTGGCTATTTTCTGGATGGTTTTATTGTATTGGATATTGAGTATATTAATGCAAATGTTTGTTATTCCCTTATCACATCTTCTAATACTTATGATAATGATGTGAATGTGTGGCATGCTAGGCTTGGTCACATTGGCCAACAACGTATGAATAGACTAGCCAAAGAGGGCTTGTTGGGTAACATTGAAAAAGTCGATTTGCCCATATGTAAGCATTGCCTAGAAGGAAAAACAACACGGAAACCATTTGGGAAAGGGAAAAGAGCTGAATTTCCTTTGCATTTAATCCATTCGATGTCGTGGTCCAATGAATGTGAGAGGAAGGCATGGGGCTGTTTATTTCATCACCTTTATTGATGATTATACTCGATTCGGATATGTCTATTTGATTTCTCATAAGTCTGAAGCAATAAGTTGTTTCAAAAGGTTTATGAACCTGGTAGAAAATCAATTAGACAAGAAAATAAAAACATTGAGATCCGATCGAGGTCGAGAATATTTATCGATGAGTTCAGAAAATTATGTGATGAAAAAGGAATAGAAAGACAGTTGTCTATTCCGTATACTCCTCAACAAAATGGTGTTGCGTAGAGAAGAAACAGAACCCTCCGAAATGGTTAGGTCTATGATGGCGCATGCTAACTTACCTATCACCTTTTGGAGTGATGCATTGTTAACGCTGCCTATATACTTAACCGGGTGCCTTTCAAATCAGTTACTTCCACTCCATATGAGTTATGGACGGAGTAGAAAACCGGACTTAAGTTTTCTTAAGCCATGGGGTTGTGCTGCCTACACACATGAGTCCTCTCACAAATTTGGGAAATTAGGTCCCGAGAGGAAAGAAGAGTATTTTCATAAGATACTCGAGAACACTCAAAATGGTATGTGTTCATTGGTGAGCAGGAAAGTGGGAGTGTAACTGAATATGAATCACGAGATGTCACATTCTTAGAGGATGAGTTTCCTAAGAAGGGCGAAATAGGGAAGATCACTCCCTATTTGAGACTTTGGATCAAGATAATGATATTGGTGGAGTTCATCCAAGTGGGAGCGTAATAGGGAATGATGTGCAAAGTGTACAATCTCCCGTAAGGCGAACAAGTCGCCAAAGTATTCCCCGTCGACGTTTTGACATTGAAGGGGAAACTTTTATGGTTGCTCCACAAGATGAGGATGAGCCAAGAAATATCAATGAGGCTCGAAGTGCCCTAGTAAAGAAAAATGGATTCGTGCAATGGAAGAGGAAATGGAGTCAATGGAATCAAACCAAGTCTCGGGAACTGGTTGATCTTCCAAAAGGACGCGAGCTATTGGAAACAAATGGGTTCTCAAAATAAAGCGAAAGGCTGATGGCTCGATAGAAAGGCATAAGGCTCGCCTTGTGGCGAAGGGGTATAATCAACAGGAAGGAATTGATTATGATGATACGTTTTCTCCTGTAGTGAGATTTACCTCGATTCGCATTATTCTGGCAATAGTAGCTAGTCTGGATCTTGAGTTACATCAAATGGATGTAAAGACTGCTTTCCTCAATGGAGAATTAGAGGAAGAAATATATATGGAACAACCTACTGGTTTCATAGTGAAAGGCCAAGAAGAAAAAGTATGTCGACTTTTGAGGTCGATATATGGTCTTAAGCAGTCATCAAGACAATGGTATATACGTTTTCATAATGCCATAGTGGCATATGATTTTACAATGATTGATGAGGATCATTGTGTATATATCAAAAGATCCAAGGATCAATTTGTGATCATATCATTATATGTTGATGATATACTGATTGCCGGAAGCAATATGGAGTTGCTTAATCTTTGTCAAGAGATGGTTGTCTTCTAACTTTGAGATGAAGGATATGGGTGAGGCTGCATACATTCTTGGAGTTAAGATTTCGAGGGATCGTTCGAAGAGATCGTTGTCTCTTTCGCAAGAAACCTATATAAATAAGGTTCTTAAACGATTTCGTATGCAAGACTGTAAACCCATAGACACTCCTATTGCAAAAGGTGAAGGATTGAGCCATAGATCTGTGTCTGGGACTCCACAAGAGAAGGAACAGATGAAACATGTTCCTTATGCTAGTGCTGTTGGAAGCTTGATGTACGCTATGATGTGTACAAGACCCGACATATGTTTTGCGGTTGGAATGGTGAGTAGATACCAATCCAACCCGGGTCCAGCACACTGGAAAGTCGTGAAGAGAATACTAAGGTATCTGAAGGGAACTGCTGATTTCAAGTTGAATTATCAAGGAAAGGATCTGCGACTTGAAGGCTATTCGGATGCTTGATTGGGGAGGAGATTTAGATGAAAGAAAATCTACCTCGGGTTTTGCTTTCTTATCGAACAATGGCGCCATATCATGGAGCAAAGAAGAAGCAAACGTGCATAGCCTTGTCCACGATGGAAGCGAGTTCGTGGCGTTATCGCCAGCGGTACAAGAAGCAGTTTGGCTTAAGAGATTTTTGGATCATTTAGGTGTTATTGAGAAAGCTGCAAATCCATTGTTGGTTAACCGTGATAGCCAAGCAGCTATAGCGTACACCAAAGATCCAAAGTATCATGGCAAGACCAAACATATAGATACCAAGTATAACTTTGTAAAAGATATGGTTGCACGAAAGGATGTGAACTTGCAAAAGTACATATCTACGCATAGAATGGTAGCAGATCCTATGACAAAGCCAATACCTAGAGATGTGTTTTGTGGTCATGTAAAATCTCTAGGATTGCGTAGAGTCGATGTCTTGAATTGTAATTTCCCGAATTGTTCACATTTATGAAATCTTGTTTTTTCATTGATTAATGCCTATGAATCTTTGTATGATCTTTATGCATCTTAATGCTCGGTGCATTATTTTAAGTTGAGAAGTATGTCGGACAGATATAAGATTAGCCCACTCACACGGGTAATCGCCTCGTTTACTATGTGATAAATAGAGATGAGACTGTTTTTAAGCTTATTATCTAGGTGATAATCGAGAGCGCAAGCTTAAAATACGTATGTCGCCTTAACTGAGTGTTAAGATGAGGACATAATACTAAAGATGTCTGAAAGTAAAATACCCCACACATTTTACTTTATCTGTCTAAGATGCCAGATGTGAGTTCTGATAAATTTTGTGAATAAGTAGATACGTGAACTCGAGTTAGACATTGGGTATGTCTGAACTATCATCTGTACGGTATTGAAAGATGTAGACATACGCTCCATGGGAAAGGAGTTAATACCGTAATACGTATTTCATACTACGTATGCATGAGACGACCAATAAGAGTGGCAAAAAGTTTGATCTCAACTTTTATGACGTGTGAGACTCTTGAGGAAAAGAGTTCCTCAATTCAGAAGTCCCCTCAGGACTCTTACTTATTCTCAAGATTTCTATTTAGCGTTTGCTATCTTAGTGTGTTGCCAATGGTCATGAGATGATTCGATCTAATGGGGCATTTCTAGAAAAGCAAGCTGGACTGAAATTGAGAGTTTGAAGGAAAGAGGAAGATCGATTTTGAAGAATCACATTATAGTTTTGTATTCACTGGTCGACCAATTATAACTGTCTTTGTGATAATTATAATTGTGAATACAATATATATATCATGTTTAAAAGAGATCAAGGGAGATATAAATGTGATCGATCGATCTAGGGTACCGCATACTAAATCTACTCGGAGTGTGACGCCCATTATGAGCTGCTATATATTCCTAACAGATGTATAGCAACGAGCTCTCAAAGTATGCTGGTCGCACGGATTATTCACCGGTATGAATATTGAAGAGAGGTAAAGAGAATCCTGTTCGGCCCACCTTGTGCGAGTGGGAGATGAAAGCTTTATTTAATTAAAGGGCTTAAGGCCCTGTCCGCCCAAGCTGGGCCCAGAAAGCCCGGCCCATGGGAATAGGGGCCCGTGGAAAGAATGGGGTATAAAAGGGAGAGAGAGAGAGAGAGAGAAGACGTCTGTTGGAAATCATAATTCACGTACGTCTTTTCTCTCTCGCGTGTTTTCTCTCTCAAAAGGAACAGTAGGCATACGGCTTCTAATTCTTCCCTTCAAGGCTTCATCGGATCAAATTCGACCGGATTTTCTTCCTCCATTGGCGTCGGTGTCTAATCTGTGGATTGAAAGGTACGCTCGACTCTGTGGTGTGCTTTAGGATCGGTGATACGTGTCGTTTTCTTGGGCTTCGTCTTCCGCTTGATTTAGGGGTTCGATTCGGTGTCGAATCCAGTTTTCGGGGATCCGTTATTCCCTACAGTTTGGAACTCTCTTTTATCTTAAGGTGTGAGTACAAGCAAAGGAAAAACAGAGAAACAAGAAGCAATAGGCTGGCCTAACTCGTGGAAACAATGTTCCTAACATGTCTCCCAAAAGAAAAGGAGATAACCCTGGTGTTGTGATTCAACGATCCAATACCTGATTAAAGCATAGCTCCATCCTTGGATTCCACGTAATTAAGTCAAGATCGAATGTTCCCAGCAGAACCTCGTCATTCCTTGCGGAGCCATGAAAGCTCAGTGGCATACTAGCATAGTCCAAGACTCCATCATTCCTCATTGCATTTATTTCAAACGAATATAACAAGCATGCATAAGTAAAAGGGAATAACTAAGACCACGTCTCTCACAACCCATTTTATGTATTATCCCTTTTTGTCCGTAAAAATGGACATTTTTCTTCATAGGAACAAACGAAACTCAAGGGAGGGAAAAGCACGAGAGATGCTGATCTTGGAATGAAGAGTTTACGTGAGCAAGAACAAAGAATAGTATACATATTCACACGACGATCGAGGAAGAAGCTCATTATCTCTAATGCATGCATGTAATGCTGAATCAACAACCATTGATCCTAGAAAAATATGAACAGAGAGCAGCAACAGTATAATTTTCACTGACTAAATCATCGTATAAAGTGATATTGCTAGTATGAGTACCTAGAGGGGGGGTGAATAGGTATACAAAAATTTCTCGAAGCTTGCACGATATTTAAACAGTTAATGATTCAATCGCAAGAGTTAAATATCAATCGAGAGAGGCGAGTAAGGGAAAGAGAGAATTGAACACTCGGTTTATAGTGGTTCGGCTTGATTCAAGCCTACGTCCACTCTTCGCACCGATGACCCGATTGGCTGGATTCCACTATGATCAAAGAGATGTTACAGTGTTGATCTTCCTTGATTTCTAGGTGTAGATGATCTACCACACTCACTCAAGGCGTCACTAAGTATATACTCTCTCTGTTTACAATTTCGCTCGAACAGTCTCAAATAACAATCAAGGATCTTCAGACTCTGGAATTTTTCTATCAATCACACACTCAAAACAACTAGAATGTCTTCTTTTTATACTCCTTTATGCCATCATAGCCGTTGGCACTTACCAAAGGAATTCCTCCAATCTACCCGTTGGACGGAATCAATCAAGAAGATCATCCGAGCTATTTAAGGAATCGATGATAGCCCATCAATCCTGTTCGCCCATACAATCAGGATCTTGGTTTCCATGAATAGAACATTCCAAGATTATTTCGTCGACCAACGGATCTTCAATCGATCTTAGATAAGAATTAAAGAATCCGAAATGATTATCCAACCAAAGAATCTATTCCGAGAGAATAGGATCGAATCCTCAACCATAAACCTCAGCTTTGGATTTCCTTCGTCCTTTGGATTAGAAAGACATCGGTGAGAATAGACTTAAGTCTTGAGTCTTGAGTCTTAAGTCTTGAGTCTTGAGTCTTGAGACTTGGGTCTTGAGTCTCGAGAGAACAAAGTCTTCGGACTTTAAACCGACGGTCTCCGAACATCCGACTTTAGACCGAAAGAAACGTTTTGTCACTTCAAAATATTCGGAAAGATTTCTCCAACAATCTCCCCTTTTTGATGGTGACAAAAACTTTCTTGAAGATTTGAACATCTTTGACCTGCAAAACATTTCTCAAGCAATATGGCTAACTCATAAAGATTAATAAAACAACCGGACTACGCATCCACAGAAAATTGGTTAGTCTTTCATGAGAAACACCATATAACTACACTTGAATAAATGCAACCAGTCAAGCATCATAATCGACAGTCAATTCAGTCAAGTTCACATCCAAGTTCAAGTTCTCAAGTCATACTCAAAAATAAACATAACCACAAAAGTCAAAGTTTAAAAGATGATGTTTGTTCAAATTGGTTTTCTCCCCCTTTTTGTCAGCATTGAAAAGGGTGAGAAAGGAGTCATGTCTGCTTGGTAATGCGCACGATCGGAAATCCCCAATGGATGGACTACTCCTTCGAGCTTCTTCAGGTCTTCTCTCGGATGAGCTACCTCTTCTCCCTTGGCATTGGCTTGAAGTTGCGAGCGAGGTCTTTGAGTCTATCCTCCATAGAGGCGAAGATGCTTGTCCGGCGCTCTTCAAAGCTTGGATTTCACAAAGTCGTAACATATATCCGGTTCCGCATTTCCGAGAAGAATATTCATGATGCTACGAAAGTCTACGAATCATCCGTCTCGTGTACTTGCATTGACTCTCTCGAGATGATGTGTATGCGAGACGATGGCGCTTTTGAATGGTCGCAGATTTGGAATCGATGCATCACCTTCTTTGCAATTGAGAGACCGAACTTCTTTCGGGTCTTCGGAGATTGTCTTAGATCTTCACGTGCGAGCGGGAGATGTAGACCTCTCTTGCTCGCTAACTCCCCCTGTCTCTAGGACATCGAAAGGGGAAGAGTGATGATCAAGCTCTTCATTTCCCTTTTTTCCAGAATTGTCAGCAGACTTTTCTTTTTCTCATTCTTCTTCTTCTTCAACTTCTTTCTCCTTCTCTCTCTGTTCTTCTTCTTCTCTGTTCTGCTGAAGATCTGTTTGATGAGACACAAAACGTCTTGTTCTTGTCAGCGCTTGGATAGTGGGATCTTCATCATCTTCATTTTCATCTTCATCATCAAGGATGAGAGTTCTTCTCTTCTTCTTCGATGGGGCACCCATGGCCTCCTTTCCTTTCCTTTTTGAAGCAGACTGGACTGGAGATTTCACTTTGAATTTCTCCATTGCCTTGGAGAGTTCTTGCAGACGCATCTTCATTAACATTTTCAACCCTACCACCATCTTTTCACACGGTCGATCACAAAATGTATGCGGTAGTTCAATGTTCGGATGTCGAAGATCTTGGTCACCGAGACCAGGATAAGGCAATTGTCCTTTGTCTTTTGACAATGCTCGTACATATGGAAGAGAATAGTGTGCGGGAGAGAAAACTTCCGTCCTGAGTTGATCGCATACATCAACTTTGCTTCGGGGAAGAGACACGAAGTCTTTGACGTAGACTTCGGTGTGAGACAGTTAATCACAATCTTATGAAGCACGATGTTGATGGCCTTCATCCTCGAGTAGGTAATTTTCTTCTCTGCGTCCATATCTTTAACAAGATCCGAGTAGTACGAGCAGTGAGACTTTGATAGGGAGATAGCATCCCCGTTCAACTCCAACAATGTCCGCCAACATATTCACATCTACCACGTAGACTTTGTCTCGAACACCGAATGAAATTCTATTCGCATCCAAAAAGCTCGATTAGAATAGAAATAAGCTGTCGATTCAAAGCATACCCGTCTCGTAGAGTCGAGCGAGAAAGTCTCAAGTTGAAGCAAATTCAACTTTTCTCTTAAGTTCACGTTGATGGAGTCCAGAAGTCAAAATCGACACTTCTAGGGTTTATCACCCCTCTTTTTAACAGCCTGAAATATACTTTCTCCGATCCTTGGATTTAAACAAATCCATCCGATTTCCTTTCACCTTTGCTGCCACACCCATTCGGGTTTAAATTCAAGGAACATTTTGTCATCATCGTTCCCGTCAATCGATTTTGTCCGGCAAACGAGGATCACCGGGAATGTTCTCAAGAGCTTCCACTTGCCCTTCCTTTAGGAGCAATTCCCAATTCCTCCATTTTCCGCAGAAAAAGATACTCATTCCCATAATTTTTGTCCTTAAGGAAGTCATCTATATATTTTAACGAAGAACCGAGGTTTTCAACGCACGATAAAGCTTATAGATGAAGGAGGGTCTTTGGACTCTTATCGGGGTCGGCATCTTCGACTATCTCTTCTTCAAGATGTTGACTTGCACCTTGTGGGGTAGGAGGTGCTGAATGACGTGGAGGAGAGCGAATCGGACTTTGTTGCTGACTTGATAAGTCTTCTTCCTCTGTAAGATCGAAATGAATCGGCCCTTTCTCCATTCTTTGTGGTCCCCTGCTTGCTATTCTTGATGATTTCCTCGAAGACGACATCTTCCTTTGTCTATTGAAAGATTCCTTCACTTGCTTTTCCCAAGAAAAAATGACCACTTTCTCGACGATGAACAAGGAGTAAAAACAGTATCGGGAGGAGAGTGTCTTTTTAGGGTTTTGAAGATTTGGGCGAAAAAGACAACTGTATATATATATATGTACCTCGGATTTGAAAAGAGAAGTTTAAATCGGTACAAGGAAGGTGTACGAACATATCGTTTCAAAATCAATAACTACCAAAATTAATTCCTTGAAAAATTTTCGAATTTTCACACAGATTATTACCAAACAAAAGATCGTACCTTTTCAAATAGGAACTTACAGTCTTTAGCCATGAATGTTTGAGTCTCATGATTTAAAGTCTGAGAGATCAGAGTCTCAGAGTTGGTGAGTCTCTAGACTTTAACTTCTTCAAGCTTCAAAATGTTGAGTCTTGAGCGGATGAAGTCGAATTGATTTTTCTCCAAAGGCTTTGTGAAAATATCCGCTAGTTGACTCTTTGAATCAACAAATTGAATCGAGATTTCTCCATTTTGAATATGATCTCTAATAAAGTGATGTCGAATCTCAATATGCTTTGCTCTTGAATGAAGGATTGGATTTTTGGTGAGATTGATCGCGTTGGTGTTGTCACATCTGATTTACGTGCATGAGTCTTCAATGCCAAAGTCTTGTAGCTGTTGTTTTATCCATAGAATTTGCGAACAGCAGCTTCCAAGAGCTACATACTCGCTTGTCGTTGAGAGAGCTACGGTGCTTTGCTTTCTTGAAAACCAAGACACCGTCCTGTTTCCAAGCGGTTGACAAGTTCCGAAGTGCTTTTTCTATCGACTCAGAACCGCCAGATCTCGCATCCGAGTATCCTAGAAGAGTAAAGTCTCCCCTCTTTGGATACCAAAGACCGATGCTTGATGATGAAGCAACGTATTTGATAATACGTTTCACGGCAATGAGATGTGATTCTCTAGGATCCGATTGAAACCTAGCACGAGATGCAAACACTCAACAAAATATCAGGTCTAGAAGCGTAAGATAAAGAAGTGAACCGATCATGCTTAAATACAGCTTTTGATCTACTTTCTTCCTTCTTCATCCTTGTCTATCTTCGAGAGCATGACATTGGTATGTCGGTCTTCTTGCAATTTTCCAATCCAAATCTTTTGACAAGATCATTAGCATATTTTTCTTGGAAGATAAAAGTTCCTTCCTTCAATTGCTTTATTTGAAGGCCAAGAAAGAATGTTAATTCTCCCATCATACTCATTTCAAACTCATCGCATAGACTTAGAAAATTTCTTGCAAAGACTTTCATTAGAGGATCCAAAAATAATGTCATCAACATATATTTGAACGAGTAAAAAGCTTTTGTTTTCCTTTTTGATGAATAGAGTAGTGTCTACTTTACCTTTGACAAATCCGTTCGTAATAAGAACTTACTTAGTCTGTCGTACCAAGCTCGAGGTGCTTGCTTTAGACCATACGAGCCTTTTTTAGTCGAAGACCGAGTCGGCTTCTTTGGGTCTTCAAATCCAGGCGGTTGTTCCACATAAACTTCCTCTTGGATAAATCCATTTAGGAAAGCACTTTTGACGTCCATTTGGAATAACCTGAAATTTTTGTAACAAGCAAACGCAAGTAATAGACGAATAGCTTCTAACCTTGCAAGCGGTGCGTAAGTCTCGTCATAGTCTATTCCTTCTTCTTGCGTGTATCCCTTGGCCACGAGTCTTGCTTTATTGCGTACGACTTTTCCTTCTTCGTTCATCTTGTTTCGAACACCCACTTGGCTCCAATAACAGTTTTACCTTTTGGTTTAGACGTCAATTCCCGAGACATCATTAATGTTGAACATCGAGCTCTTCTTGCATAGCTTCGATCCAGCTTTCATCGAGATAAAGCTTCTTCTATGCTTTTTGGTTCAATTTCGAGAGATGAGAGCAACAGCACTAGATTCTTCATGTCTTTTTGATCGGGTGCGGATTCCTTCATTGATTTCGCCAATAATGAGATCTTTAGGATGACTGGATTTGTGTTTCCGATTCTTGGTTGATTTGCTTGGTTGATGATCTCTTTCTTTATTTGAATCTTCATGAGCATCTTGATGATGGACTTCAGTAGTCGAGATGCTTCTTGAGTTGAAGACTTTGGAAGGTCTAGAGCGGTTCGGACTCTTCATATTGAGTCTCGCTGGATTCATCTTGTGTGGAGTCTTGGAATTTGACATTCATTGATTCCTCCACGAGACTGGCTTTTCTTGTTATAGACTCGTAGGCTTTGCTTAATGTAGAATATCCAAGGAAGATGCCTTCATCGATCTTTCTTCAAACTTACCAACTCGATCATTTGCATTTTTCAAAATAAAGCATTTGCAACCAAATACATGAAAGTATGAAACAATAGGCTTCTTACCTTTGAACAATTCATAAGGGGTTTTCTCAAGAATAGGTCTTAGAAAGACTCTATTTATAATATAGCATGCGGTTGAAACAACTTCAGCCCAAAACCGTGAAGAAATTTTGCTTTCAATTAAAAGTGTTCTAGCCATTTCTTGAAGAGATCTATTCTTTCTTTCCACAACTCCATTTTTCTTTGAGGAGTGTATGGAGAAGAGAATACATGATTAAAACCAGATTCATCACACAATTTTGTGAAATCTTGATTTTCAAATTCACCTCCATGATCTGTTCTTATACTTGAAATAGCACATCCCTTTTCATTTTGAACCTTTTTAGCAAACTTCTCAAAGTACGAAAAGGTTTCGACTTACTTGCAAGAAAATATACCCAGTGTAAAGCGAGAGTAATCGTCTACAATTACTAGACAATACTTCTTACCTCCAATACTTTGAGTTCGGTTGGTCCGAAGAGATCCATATGCAGCAAGCGTAGTACATGATTAGTAGAGACATGATTTATTGGCTTAAATGAATTTCTTACCTGTTTTCCCAAAATACAGGGTGTGCATGGATCAGTCTTTTGATATGGTAATTTGGGTAGACCTCGAACAAGCTGATTTGATGAGACTTTGGCTAATTGCTTCATATTGACATGGCCAAGCTTTCTGTGCCATAAGCTTGCTTCATCTTGGATTGAAATTAGACATTGTGATTCATTTAACTTCATGTCTAAGAGATAGATGTTTCCATGTCTTCGACCCATGAAAGACTCAGTAGAGTCTTTACTAATTCCATAGCAAATTCCTTCTTGAAAGGAGATCTTGAAACCAAGTATCACACGGTTGGCTAATGCTTTGAGAAGGTTATAGTTGAGTCCTTCTACTAGAGAAACATTACTTATTGTGAGATTTCCAATTTTCTGAGTTCCAAATCCCACAATGCTTCCTTTGCCATTTCCTCCAAATGAAACATTTCCACCGTTTACTTGAACAAGCTTTACGAAGCACTTTGAGTCTCTGTCATGTGTCTTGAGCATCCATTGTCAAGATACCATTTTATCTTTTTCTTGACGGAGACCCGCATTCAAAAGAGAGTCTCAAGCTTTCTTTGGTACCCAAATTTTCTTGGGTCCTTTGGTGTTAGTAGGATGAGCATTATTAGGCCATACTCTCTTAACAGTTTCCAAACCATAGGACAGTCTTTTTCAAAATGATCTGGATTGTTACACTTTGAACACCTTAGAGCATTTCGACCAACAGGTTTTACGAAAACTTTCTTGAAGTGATTTTTGTAAGCTTCTCTTGACGGTCTTTTCTTAATTCTTTCTTTAACTTTAGGAAAATCAATCAAGGAAATTGTCTCCGCTGTCATACCCGACCCGAGACTTATTGAAATAGGGTCTTTGAACCGAAAGCACTTTTTCAAGCTTTTCGGATCCTATCGAAAACTTCTTTGAAATATTTGATAAGTCTGTTTTTAAGAAAACATTTTCTTTCAAAAGATCATTTTCTTTTTCTTTAAGAGCAGAAACATTTAGGTCTAGACTTTTAACTCTTTCTTCTAAAATAACTTCCTTTTGTTTTGTAATTGAGTTTTCCTTTTTAAGTTCGGAAATTCTTTTGAGAGAAGTCTTAAGGCGAAACACGGTTCATCAATATATTTAGAGACTTTGACAGGAATTTTAAAATCACTTACCTCAAATTCCTTTCATTCGAGTCGATCCGAAATATGAGCGAGTCTAAATGTGCCATCAAACATATGTTGGCATATTCATTATCACTTTCTTCACATTCGTATCACTCCAGGTTTCGGCTTTGAGAGCCTTTCGAAACTTCTCGGCTTTTCCTCTTTTCTTTTCAGAAGAGGACAGTTGGGTACGATGTGTCCTTCTTCTTACATTCGAAGCAAACTACATCTCTATTTGGTTCCTCATCATCAACGAGACTTGGTCTGCTGTCTCGAAAACTTTGTTTCTTTGGGTTGAACCTTCTGCCTTTTCTATTCAGTTTCTTGAATCTTCTTATCATAAGAGCGAGCTCCTCATCATCCATATCATCTTGAGAATCTGCATCATCGAATCATCATTTGATTTTAGTGCAATAGATTTCTTACCTCTTGAATCTTCGTCTTCATTAATTCGTTCCACTTCGTAAGGCGAAGAGTTCCAATAAGCTCGTCTACGAGATAATGGCATGATTCTTTGCGTCTCTCTTATTGAAGTCTTTATATGATTCCAATCCTTGGAGAGTCCACGCGAAGCTTGTTCACCTTCATGGGATCAGAAATTTTTGTCCTTGGTTCTCAAGACCATTGACAATATCGTAAAACGACTAAACATGTCGATTCTGATTCTCCGATTTCATTTTGAAGGCTTCATATTGACCGAGGAGAATATTGATTCTAGTCTCCTTCACTCGATCTGTTCCTTCATAGGTGATATGTAATCTATCCCATACTTCTTTTGCTGTAACACAAGAAGATATTCTGTTATATTCAGTTGGAGACAAAGCACAATATAAAGAGTAAATTGCTTTTGCATCGAGTGCTTGTCTCTTGTTTATTTCTTCCTGAGGCATTCCGCTGGCTTCAACAGTTTCTTTTCCTCTTTCAGAGACTGATGCAACAGCAGGAGTGATTCCTCTTTCCACAACATCCCATTCCAGAGGATCCTTGGATCGTAGGAAAGCTTTCATCTTGTTCTTCCAGATGTTGTAATCCTTTCCGTCAAAGTAGGGTGGTCTGGTATTGCTTTGCCCTTCCATCAGCCCTGGTGCTAGCATACTAGCCATGGATCTTTTACTCTGAAGTAAAACACTTCAAACAAAGTAAGAACACGGGCTCTGATACCAATTGATATTGCTAGTATGAGTACCTAGAGGGGGGTGAATAGGTATACAAAAATTTCTCGAAGCTTGCACGATATTTAAACGAGTTAATGATTCAATCGCAAGAGTTAAATATCAATCGAGAGACTCGAGTAAGGGAAAGAGAGAATTGAACACTCGTTTATAGTGGTTCGCTTGATTCAAGCCTACGTCCACTCTTCGCGACCGGCCGATTGGCTGGATTCCACTATGATCAAAGAGATGTTACGGTGTTGATCTTCCTTGATTTCTAGGTGTAGATGATCCACACTCACTCAAGGCGTCACTAAGTATATACTCTCTCTGTTTACAATTTCGCTCGAACAGTCTCAAATAACAATCAAGGATCTTCAGACTCTGGAATTTTTCTATCAATCACACACTCAAAACAACTAGAACGTCTTCTTTTTATACTCCTTTATGCCATCATAGCCGTTGGCACTTACCAAAGGAATTCCTCCAATCTACCCGTTGGACGGAATCAATCAAGAAGATCATCCGAGCTATTTAAGGAATCTGATGATAGCCCATCAATCCTGTTCGCCCATACAATCAGGATCTTGGTTTCCATGAATAGAACATTCCAAGATTATTTCGTCGACCAACGGATCTTCAATCGATCTTAGATAAGAATTAAAGAATCCGAAATGATTATCCAACCAAAGAATCTATTCCAGAGAATAGGATCGAATCCTCAACCATAAACCTCAGCTTTGGATTTCCTTCGTCACTGGATTAGAAAGACTGTCAGTGAGAATAGACTTAAGTCTTGAGTCTTGAGTCTTAAGTCTTGAGTCTTGAGTCTTGAGACTTGGGTCTTGAGTCTCGAGAGAACAAAGTCTTCAGACTTTAAACTGACGGTCTCCGAACATCCAGACTTTAGACTGAAAGAAACGTTTTGTCAGCTTCAAAATATTCTGGAAAGATTTCTCCAACATAAAGATGCTCAACTGAATTCCCCATAACCAGAAGAAAAACTTAAGATGGTCCCTGCATTGCCGGGATGCTCATGCGCAAACCGGTGGTTATCAAAAGCAATGAAATGCTCCCTAGAGCCGTGGATAAAAAAGTGGAGTATCAACTGTGCACATTACTCGTTTCCAAAAAAAAAAAAATGCATATTACTTGAAAAGTGCCTGATGGAATGCTTTGGGTCCCCCGCATCGTCATCGTATTTGTTTTCAGCAAATAAACCTCGATTTCTGGTTCACCCAAGCATCTTCCATTAATATCACCGAAGTATATTATTCGAACAACCTCTTACTTATTACGCCTCTCACTGAACCCAATACGCTAAGACCATATGAACATCCTCTTGAGAATCCGACAGAATTTTCACCTAGTTGTAGAGCATTTCAAGCCTAATCAGGACTTCAAAACTTGTATAAGTGAAGCTAAGTAAGTTTTCTCATGCCATTTGCTGAATGCATATCTCCAACTATCAATGCCATAAGTTGTGTATGGTACTCACTTTGGTGTCAAAAGTTTCCGTCGGATCACTTAAGTTCCAAAAAGTTTGAAAAACGATCATTTTGGTGTCAACTCTAATCAGATTGACCGAAAATCTGACGTGACACTTTTTTTTATTAATTTTGGACGCTGATGTGGCTCGTCAGAGAGTACAATTAGCATGTAAACCACAAAAATGACGTCGTTTGGTGTCTCTCATCCAATTCAAAACCCTAAACCCTAAATCTGCTGGATAATCTCGGCCACCGCCGCCTCTTTGTCCTCTTCTCCTCCCTTGCTGTCCTCTCCGTCGCCGCCCATGGCACCGCCAAGCACCACCACCTCCTCCACTACCTCGATGAGTTAGACGACCACGGCGAGCAAGTCGCCGTCGACCCCTCCACCTCCTTCGAGAACCCGTGCCTCCGCAACGCCTACGTCGCCCTCTAGGCCCTAAAGCAGGCCATCCTCTCCGACTCCAACAACTTCACCGCCAATTGGGTCGACCCCAACATCTGCGGCTACTCCAACATCTTCTGCTCCCTTGCCCCCGACGACCTCAGAGTTCGCACCGTTGTTGGTGTCGATGGTTTTCCCTCCTCCTCCCCCTTCAACCGCCCACATCCCTCGCCTCTGCCTCTGCCGGTGATGGGCCAGTTGCCGTCCTTGACGGCCCCCGCACTCGACGACTGCGGCTTCGACCCCGAGCCCGACATCGACTTGGCCACTCGGCGACCAAGTCGAAGGCCGTGATCTCGCTCAAGTGCGAACCTCACGTCGCCAAGCGACAGCAGTCGAGCGAGCTAGGTCGGCAGCCGACGAGGATCGGAACCCTAATTTCAATTTCCCAATAATAAAAAAAAATCCCAAAATGAGTTGTGCTACGTTGTTTTTGTGAGACCGTCTACTTAGAATGGCAAAACGACATTGTTTTTTTTAAGGAGGATGGAAAATGATGTCGTTTCTCAAGCCATGTGGATTTTTTCTTTTTTAAATATAAAAGCCACGTCATCATTTTGGCTAGAAGCTCTCGCTAGTGGCACCAAAGTGATCGTTTTTTCTCCGATTTGGCACTTAAGTGATCCGATTGAAATTTTTGGCACCAAAGTGAGTGCCGTACATAATTTATGGCATTGATAGTGTACTTCTCCCCCAAAATCCATGTCAGACAATGAAATGATGGGCCTAATGGAGGTAAGATGAAATCATGCGGTCTGGTCACAGCTTCGCTTTGGCTTCGATCTACCAATGTTTTACAAGCTTGTTAAAAGCTTTTCACGTTAGCTAGGAGGAATGCTAGTTATTCGGCTTGATGGGAGCGCAATCTAAATTTGACAATTTAAATAAGTGCTTCATTGAAGCATCGTTGTGATTTTGGCGAGGAAACACCGAGTACATAATCTATGGATACAGGAAGAGCTCTGATTTGAAACATGTCGTCATCAGCATTTGCAATAGCCAAAGATTAAGGGGTGGATTTGTGGCTTGAGGAAATTATTAGAGAACTTAAAAAGAGTTGTTGATGATGTGTTAATACGGTCAGAGCTATGACACACAAGGCTTTCATGCTTGGAGGGATCAATGGAGTAAATCTTCACTCGAATATTTAGCTCACAAGAATTAGTTTCTTCAGCTATAAAAACTTGGAGAGTACCTTGATTCATCCTTCTTTGATAATTGGCATGAATCAGACCGAGACATCTCATCTTCTTGCCAACAACTGTAAAGCATAAACGAACTCTCCAACACATTCACTAAATCAAATCTCCCCAATTTCCAAAGGAGTCAGGTAAGGCTCACGCTCGGATCCCACGAAATCAGCTCATGTTGGTATGTTCGCATAAGAAGCTCACCACTCCTCATGAAGCCGGGAAACCTTAACACTCCATCAAGTTCTAAGTTATGCAACTTAGTTCAAGACTGGGGCACGCCATACTATTGTCATAACCCACATGAGTTTTCTAATGCTATGATCTTCCGAAGCTCTTGTAAAGCGAGGTGCAGGGTTTGGCCTAGTGCGTCAGGGATTTGAGCTCAGGGGAGTGTCGAGATTGCCTATTGGAGGCAATTCGGACGATTGAATAGCGAATGCAGCACGGCAGTCTATAGTGACATTTTCTTAGGCAAATGTTACTCGAGTTATTCAACTGGTGGAGTTGAACAACATCTATATCCTTAAGCTCACGAGGGTGAGTCATTCTCTTTATAGATTAACTCAATTTACCATATATGATACCAACTCTTTCCTAAAAGAGAATGATTAATCAAATGCAATTGAATCAACCAATCAATTCTTGAATTGGGATTTTGGAATGATTTGCTGGTAAAAGCACCAATCAGGGATCAAAACATTTGCCATCATTGTTGGGTTATTAGCTGGAGTGGCTCTTCTCATCATTTTCATTGCCTTCATCATAAAAGTTTTTGAAGGAAATGGTAAAATTTAAAATGCCCATCTTCTAAATCTTTTCAATTTTATTCATCTTAGCTGATTTTATGGATCATTACATATCATTCAATGGCTTTCTTATCATGTAGGTAAGTAACTTTGCATCTCCTCCAATCACAATCCCCAAAAACAATTTGAATTGCTCTTGCTTTTGAGTGGTCCCCCTTTTGCTTCTTTCTTCTCCATCATGATGACTGCTTTTCCCCTGATATTGCCTTTTGAGTACTGGCTTTGCATGTAAATTCTCCCAAAAAGCAAAAGATCCGGAAGCCTATGAAGGGCTTGGTGACCTTGGGAAAGATGAGAAAGGATGATGAGTGTATTATGTCACTATACATTTTAGTGAAAGGGGCAAAAAAAAGATGATGGCTTTGCACTCCACTTCACGTAAAGTCGCAGTGTCGCATCTGGTAGTGGAAGGGGAACTGTCCCTTTTGTGCACGGTGTTCTGTTTACCTTTGAATTAGATCCATCCCTTACCAGCTGTTGCTCATTTGTTGTGCATATGAGGGGATAAATTTATGAGTTCTATTGTATGTGTAAGCAATGCAAATGGAATTTTCTTTTTAGAGTTTTACTTTTCCATCACATGAATTGGGTTGAGGATTATTGATTGATGCATAAGTGTGACCTATGTATGCCAAAATGGTCACAATCTTGACTACTCCTTGTGGGCTGGATCAAGTCATTCTTAATTTGTAAGTCGAAGTTGTTCATTGATTAGACATGGGAGATTAATTCTATCTACTCGAGAGATATGAAAATTATGCATTCAATTTTGGGGGCTTTTGCTCCACTCGTTTCTTGGATACAATTTTATGTCAATGTTATGTCCTCAATAGCACCTCTTGGCTTCGAGACATAACAACCAACTGTTTCATCATAGAATTATGTATATTATTTGAACAACCTCTTACTCATGACGCCTCTCACTGAACCCAATACCCTAAGACCATATGAACATCCTCAATGTCAAGAATCCGACAAAATTTTCACCTAGTTGTAGAGCATTTCAAGCCAAAACTTGTATAAGTGAAGCTCAAGTAAGTTTTCTCACGCTGTTTGCTGAACGTACATCTCCACAATCCATGTCAGACAATGAAATGATGGGCCTGATGGAGGTAACATAAATTCGTGTCGGTCTGGTCGCAGCTTCTGCTACAGTGCTTTGGCTTCGATCTACCAACGTTTTGCAAGCTTGTTGAAAGCTTTACATGTCAGCAAGGAGGAATACAAGCTATTCTGGTCGATGGAAGCGCAATCTAAATTTGACAATTTAAAGAAGTGCTTCATCGAAGCATCATTGCGAATTTGGGGCACAAACACCGAGTACATAATCTATGGATACAGGAAGATCTCTGATTTGAAACATGTCGTCGTCAGCATTTGCATTAGCCAAAGATTAAGGGGTGGATTTGTGGTTTGAGGAAGTTATTAGAAAACTTAAAAAGAGATGTTGACGATGTATTAGTACAGGCAGCACTATGACACCCAAGGCCTTCATGCTTGGAGGGATCAATGGAGTAAATCTTCACTCGAATATTTAGTTCACAAGAATTAGTTTCTTCAGCTATAAAAACTTGGTTTGTATCTTCCTATATATAAGTCTAATTAGTTGTGACAATTACTAAAGTTGGAAATGGGCATCTGGTTGTATAGATAGCCGCTGAAGAAATCATGAATCATGATGCTCGCCGTTAATAGAAGCGAATCAAAGCAAATGTGAGCATCAAGTATTACATTAACATTCAAAGAAGATGCTAAAGTTGTTAGGAGTCTTGATGCGCCTTAGTCCATGCATATAAATAGGACCCGTGGAGAAGCAAAAATCACGACTTGATAAGAGTACCTTGGTTCATCCTTCGTTGATAATTGGCATGACTTAGATCGAGACATCTCATCTTCTTGCCTACAATAGTAAAGCAACAACTAATTTTGTTCCTTGGGTAAACAAACTCTCCAACACAGTCACTAAATCAAATCTCCTCAATTTCCAAAGGAGTCACGTCAGGCTCACTCTTGGATCCCACGAAATCAGCTCCCGTTGGTATCTTTGCACAAGAAGCTCGCCGCGCCTCATGAAGCCGTGAAATCTTGACACTTCATCAAGTTCTAAGGTATGCAACTCAGTCCAAGACTCAGGCACGCCATGTTATTGTCATAACCCACACGTAACACATTTGGTAAAATCGACCTATCACGTCCCTCGATTAATTAGCAGCGCCAACGAGCTGTTAAATATTACAAGATAAGCACAGTTATATGTAAGTCCAATGAAAGAGTTCTTTGGCAGCACCATTTTGTTGAAGAACTCACCCTCTACCCCAAATTTGATGATTGATCAATAGCACTAGCGATGAGACGATCTTCACCAGCACCCATTGATATCTAATGCGAGTATCCATTTAAAGAAACCCTCAGAGAAGTCGCTCCGCTCACACCTGACATTGAATTCACCACATATGTGCACAACATTCAAAAAGCCTCGTCCTTTTTCCGCATCATCTAAAATCTGCTAGAAGCGGCAATGCTGTAGTTGTAGATGCTGTCTTGAGTTGCATGCTTTGCCTAATCTTAGAAAACTGAATGCGATTGACTCCTTTCGTCAACAAAACATCTCCCTCCCCCCTCACTTGTATCTATCTGTTCAACTTTGCATCTGAAAATAAAGAGAACCGAGTACGTTGGTTTCGTGTTTTCTTTTTCCCTCGCTCTAAAGAGCACAGCGAGGTCAAGCACCGAATAATTCTCTCTAGACCCTGCAAAGCCCTCTCTCTATGGCTTATGCATGCTTTGTCTGTCCATCTCCTCCTAGTCTCATCCTCCCTCTTAAACCACCATCACTCTGTGCTCATAACCACGCTTACATTCCACAGAAAAGAAGCATAAGAGACAAAACCCTCTTGATTTCTGATGGTAACTCTTCCCATCTCAATCTCTTTGCTCTCCATTACTTCTTAGGAAACGGAGAGCTCATGACTATGCATATGCCATTTGTGGGGGTCACGCTGAAATCAGATTAGATTTCGCTGCTGGTTTCGATCAGGTTTGATGTGGGCAACAAAAATGCCAGTTTTTCCTGGTGCAAATTGCAAGGAGAACATGCTTTGCTCCATCTAAACAAAAACTCAAGTGAACATGCATATGCATTCTAAAGCTTGCAAGAAGTACAAAAGTAAATGGGCACCACCTCACTTTACATGTCTATATCAACACTTTCACAAGTAGAATCAATCTGTAATACAGGTAAATGTGGTGGCAATCGACGTGGCTCTAGAGAAACAAGACTCTCTACCACTGTGACCAAATTGGATTGCATATCTAGTGGAGGATATGTGAATTTTTGAGTGATTGGATTCCAAGAAACTCGTTCATCATCATCGATTACCATCAGAAGCTCACCATTCATCGTGAAGCCATCAAATCCTCTTACTTTTTCATCAACCGAAAAAGAATACAGCTCAGTCCAAGACTCAGGCATGCCGTACTCCTTCATAACCCAAATGGAACAAGTAGAACGCTGTCGAGGATACAGACCTACTGCTGAGCTTGTGCACACGGCCAGCAAGTCATTCAATAGCGACAACACCACTACTCTACTGACACAAACTTTGCGCAAAAGCTCTGCCGACAAAGCCATTTTGTTGAACACCTCACTGGTGACATCGAACAAGAGTATTGATCCGTATCCATGGTCCCTCCTCAGATATTTGAGCCGGGAGACAAACCGATCATTGTGATGGGAAACAAACCAGTGCAGATTCTCATTCAAGAAGACCGCGGTTCTGGAGCAACTTAAAGTAGGAACCTCACACTCCAAACTTCTTCAGGAATCTGTACTGAGGGAATAAATCTCGACTCGACGCTTTGAGACTGGATGCTGTGTATATGGATACGAATCCCCAGCAACATAACGTGAATAAATCCTCACAATCTTATAGTCATTAGATCTAGCGTCGAAGCCAAACCCTAAAGCACTGTCCACTCTTGATCGTGAAACAGCCTTGTGCTTTCTGGTGAACAGATTCCACAGATACGTCGACAGGTGATAGCGCAACCCAATTCTGGAAATTTTTGTGAGGCATATCAAACCATTACACGAACCAACGAAGCGGTAACGGCCGAAAGGAGCAGCAAACGGGACTTCGATTTGTGACATGGAAAGAGAGTCACCGGAGGACAGAGAGCACAGGCTTCGGGGCGAGGCCAGATGTAGAGGATTGCCTTGGGCCAGATGTAGACACGCGAGATATCGATTGGAGGGGTCGAGAGCGGAGTGGTTCAGGTGGAGGGCCACGAAAAGAGGGCCGTCGATGGTGGATCGCCATGACTGGCAGACGCACCTGAATCGTAGGAGACATCTCACCGGCAGTCGCTTCAGGATCTCCTCGATGACGTCCTCAGGGAGCTTCGGGAGGAGGTCGTCGTCGGAGGAGGAGGAGGCGGAGGAACTCATGGTGGCCAGGGGTTGAGGAGCAATGGAGAGAAGCTGGAATGAACTTCGCTGGAGTTTTCGCAAGACTCCCTTTTATCTCTCTCTATGTCACGTGACAGCGGTTTTGTCACGTGACTTGACACGGGGAGTTTTCTAATGTTACGATCTTCCGAAGCATTTGTAAAGCAAGGTGCGGGGTTTGGGCTAGTGCGTCGTGGAATTGAGCACGGGGGAGTGTCGAGATTGCCTATGGGAGGCGATTGGATGGTTGAAGAGTGAATGCAGGACGGCAATCTAGAGCGACATTTTCTTGGGCAAATGTTACGCGAGGTATTCGACTAGTGAAGTAGGACATGTATATCCTCAAGCTCACGAGAGGGAGTCATTCTCTTAAAAAGATAAATTAACTCAATTTACCATATATGATACCAACTCTTCCCTAAAAGATAAGATAAATCCATCGCAATTAAATCAGGTAATCAATTCTTGAATTGGGATTTTTGAATGATTTGCAGGTAAAAGCACCAACGAGGGATCAAAATATTTGACATCATTGTTGGGTTATTAGCTGGAGTGACTCTCCTCATCATTTCCGTTGCCTTCATCAGAAATTTTTTTGAAGGAAATGATAAAATTTGAAATGCCCATCTTCTAAATCTTTTAAATTTTCTTCATCTTATTGATCATTTTTTTTTTGGTAAAGGTAAGAATATTCATCTTATTGATCATTATGTATCATATAATGGCTTTCTTCTCATGTAAGTAACTTTCCATCTCCTCCAATCACCCCCCAACACCCCCCCCAAGGCAGGCTTCTTTCTTTCCTTTTTTCTCCATCATGATGACTGCTTTTCCCCTGACATTGCTTTTTGAGTACCGGCTTTACATGTCTGAAGAGCTTCGTGACCTTGGGAAAGATGGGAAAGAATGATGAGTGTATCATGTCACTAAAAAAGATGGTGGCTTTGCACTCCACTTCACATAAAGTCGCAGTGTCGCATTTGGTAGGGGGGGGCATCGTATTCTGTTTACCTTTGAATTAGATCCATCCCTTATCAGCTGTTGCTCATTTGTTGTGCATATGAGGGGATAAATTTATGAGTTCTATTGTATGTGTAAGCAATGCAATTGATTTTTCTTTTCAGAGTTTTACTTTTCCATCACATAAATTGGGTTGAGGATTACTGATTGATGTATAAGTGCAACCTATGTACGCCAAAGTGGTCACAATCTTGACTACTCCTTGTGGGTTGGACCAAGTTGTTCTAAATTTGTAAGTTGAAGTCATACATTGGTTGGACACGTGAGATTGATTCTATCTAACCCAAGAGAGATGGAAATTATGCATTCAATTGTACTGGGTCCTCTGATATTTTGAAGTAGTTGAAAATTCATAAAAATCCGCCTTAGATAAACAAAAAATGCCAAACATTCAATATTACCAGATTTGTTGAGCACGAGAAACCAGTTACTTCAATCATTGGAATAAATACGCTTGATTTAGTTGTCATCACTAGATCAAAGTTTCCCCCACAAAGGGAAAAAAAGAACTACTTTAGACTTGCCCATACATGCAGCTAATGTGATTGATCTGTTATATTATATTGGCGCCTGTTGTGCATATGCATAATAACCTCCCATGATGAACTTAGGAAACATGGAGACCAACACAAAGAAACATGGAGACCAACTTTATGTGAAGTGGAGTGTAAAGCGACTAATTTTAGGATCAACCTTAGAACCAGACGAGGTTATTATTATTTTTTTTTTTAGTTTTATTATATAATATGAAAAATCTTCGTTGTGTGAAATATTAAACTATAATTTTATTTATTTATTTATTTATTTTTATGTCTCCTTCAAGATAATGCATCAAACATATTCGATTTCAACAATTTTTTTTTTTTTGTTTCAAAACAGAACCTACCCCAAACAGTATTTGGAATCATGGAGGGAGGAGAGGGGGGTAAGGGTGAAAATACTGAATCACAAAATTCGAGACTAAACCGATGAAGATTATTTTATTGGTCATTTTACAAAACTACGATTGTCTAATTTGTTTATATCTTTATCCATTTATGTTATTCGCTAAAAGTCATTTGCATTTGAAGTAGAATGAATGCTTTAAATCAAAACACACATAGTTTCTTTGGATGAATTTCTAAAAGTTCATTTTGATGAAAAGATTATAATGGCGAATTAAACTTTATCATTGGTTTTATGATTCTATTGTTTGGGCATTATGTTAATTAGATAAAGCCGAAGCAAAATTAAAATGTTTGGCTCGAGTTGAAATGTAGTTCATGCTGAACCACAAGCACGCCTAACACAATTAAGCACGAGGGCAACCCTTTTAAATGAGACATCAGTTGAAGTAACCAAGATGAAGGAACAATAGTGATAATAAAATTGTCAACCTAAATAAATAAGGGCTTTGATTTTTGTCTTGATTTGTTTTTATTGTCCCTATCATTGAGTCACTTATATAAAATATAGGCAAACCATAGTGTAAAGTCCAAATATCTAATTTTCAGTGGATCATTATTCTATGTATGAGTTTGTCTTTTTTTTTTTTTCTTTTTTTGTGTTGGTAAGTAGGTAGGCATTTGTTTAGGTTTATTATAGTTTTCAACTCATCCGATAAGCTCTCCTTGCCCTATGTCCATCAATTAGCTTTCATTTCCACATCATCTAAAATCTCCTAGTACCGGCAGAGCTGAAGCTGTAGATGCAGTCTTCAGTAGCATACTTTCACTAGTCTAAAAGTAAAAAATGAAAATGAAAACGCAGCTTCGCAAGAAGTACCAAAAGTGAGAGGGCACCACCTCACTTTCTCTGCTCATCATTTTGCGGCCAGAGCGTGTATCAATAAAACCATATCTTCTCAATTTAGATGTCATAATATGGGTTTAAATGGAGCAAGTTTAGTTATTAGTAAAGCTGAAGTCAACGAGGGTACTACTATGAAAAAATTAAAACCTCGAGCTCGAGGGCAGAGTTATGCAATAAAAAGACCCACTTGTTATATAAGGATTGTATTGAAAGATAAATCTTTCTATGAAGACGAAGATTTATTTTGCTTAAAAAAATCCGAATGGAAAAAAAAAAGTATACAAATATGACATATCATTATATGGATAAGGGTGGGGATGCCACTTTCAACTTTTCTGCAATCGGAATCAACCTGTTGTACCGGTAAAGGTAACAACAATTGAATCATATCTATAATGAAACGAGACTCTCTACAATGGTGACCAAATCACATGTCAATCACAATGGAAGATTTGCGAATTATCCCATGATTGGATTTCAAGAAACTCGTTCTTTGCAACTTATTTGAATAAGAAGCTTGCCATTCCACATGAAGCCATCAAATCCTGTTACCCTTCCACTAGCCTCAAAAGCATACAGCTTAGTCCAATACTCAAGTATGCCGTAGTCTCTCATAACCCAAACAGAACAAATGAAATTCTGTTCAGGACACCTAATTGACTCTTGACACCCAATTGACTCTGCACGACTAGTGAACACAGCCAACACATAACCCAAACAGAACAAATGAAATTCTGTTCTGGACACCCAATTGGCTCTGCACGACTAGTGAACACAGCCAGCAAGTCATTTAATATTGCTCAAGAGAATATTAAGCCGACTTGGTAATAATCTCTTCTGGCCAAGCCATTTCATCAAACACCTCACCTGTGACATCGAACAAGACTACCAATTCGTATTTACCCAGCAGCAAACCAGTTCAGATTCCCATTCAAGAAAATTGCGCGTCTGTAGCTGAGCAGGAACCTCACACCTCAGAATTCTCCAGAATCTGTACTGAGTGAATAAATTGGACTTAAGGCTCTGACCATCTGAAATATAGAGAATCCTCACGATCTTAAAGCAGTCTCCGTGGAAACAAATATACTCCTGGTGAATAAATTTGACAAATATATCGACCGGCCATAGCCATTTGTGGAAAGTTCCGTGATGCAAATCAAACCATCACACGAACCAACGATGTCGTAATAGTTGAGATGAGCAGCAGACGGGATTTCGATTTGGGACATGGAAGGCCAGGCGAGAGACTCACCGGAGAACAGAGAGCACAGCCTCCGTTCAGGATCATCGCGCCAATCTAGACACGCCAGATGCCAATTGGAGGCATGGAGAGCGGAGAAGTTCAGGTGGAGGGCCACAAAATGAGGGTCGTCGATGGTGGACCGCCCCGACCGGCAGATGGACCTGAACCGGAGGAGAGATCCCACCGGCAATCGCTTCAGGATCTCAACAACGGCGTCGTGAGGGAGCTTCGGGAGATGGTCGTCGGAGCCGGAGGAACTCATGATGGTCAGGCATAGAAGTCGAAGCCAGAAAGAATTCGCTCCACGTGATGACGTGACGTGGGCTTGTTGACTGATATTCAATTGGAGTTTGACATATGTGGACGTTAACTTGAAAAAAATATAATAACTTTATTTTTTGGTCAACGACAGAATAAAATATAAAAATACGATTTTTTTTTTTTTTTTTTTTCTATTTTCCTCCTCCGTCCACGGTTGCCTCTTCGCCGGCCATCCATCGAGAATCTAGCTTTGGCCGTCTCCACCTCCCAAGGCCACCACTGCAGCCTCTGTCCTCGTGCCCATGGCCTGCCATGGTCGCCCCGCCTAGCTGTTAAGCTCGTTCTCAAGGTGGGCGTGGAGGTCGGCGAACATCTTGGAAGCACTAGATTTTGTCCTTATCTCACTCTTTTATATATATATATATATATATATTGATTGCACATATCCTCAATTAATGATAATTGATTTTAAGGTAGATCAATTTCCATATTCAAACCTAAAATCGGATCAACAAGGCTAATTTATGAAACCGGGAACCAACTCACCTGATTCTAGAATCGAGTGGAACAAGGTATTCTGAACAAGAGAGAATTTTATCATCTTTTGCTGAGGTATAAACCTAGTTTGATATGATAGAGAAATTTTATGTAACGTACACTCTCTTACTATATTTGTCTTACTCCATCCCCATGAATTTATTTCACAAATTAACATGGTTGCTAAGGATTTAGCTCCTGCAAACATACTAGTATTTGTGCATGGCAAGAAAATCTATTAGTTTGATAGGAAAACATAGTTCAATTTCGCATGAAGTGATGAGACTTTTCTTAATCAAGTTCAACTCCAACCCTCAAAGTAATGAGTTGTGTCATTGCTTACGCAAATTGGCATCGAATCACTCAATCCAATGAACCCATCAAATTTTACCAAGATAAAATATGCAAAGTCAACTATGGGTTCTTCTACTCGAATGAGAAAACTTAGATGTCTTTCTATCTTTTATATAACAACACCAACGACCCTTAGAAGTAGCGTGACAAGAATATCAGAAGTTGTATAGACGTGGCGGGTCTATTTGACAAGCAGGCAAAGATCTACCTACAAGCCAGACCAACTTATCCAAGTGAGTGGTACTCGATGCTCGCCACCTGCAGCTCTCATCACTCTTTTGCTTGGCATGTTGGCACCAACAACGGTCAGACTGCTCTTTGCGTTAGTCTCTCTCCCTACGCAATTTTTTTAACAAGAATATGTTGGATCAAATTATAATAGAGACATGATTCTCTAATAAGGAAATACGATCCTTTGCTCATCAATTAAAATCTTTCCTGCTTGACTTACAACAAATATGTCGATGGCATAATTCTACCAGGTTGTAGAGCATTACAAGCAAGTTATAGCGACCGACGTTAGCAAAGCTCAACTAAGTTTCGCAATGCCACATCCTCGAGTTTGCTACATGCACACTCCATAGTCCATGTCAGAGGATGAAATGGTGGCCTTGATGGGGGCGAAAATCGTGTCGATCTGATCACTGTTGCCACTGTGCACTGGTTTGACCTTCCAAAGTTCTACAAGTTGGCCAAACGTCTTCTATGTGAGCCAGGAGGTATACTAGCTATTTAGGCTTATAACAACATGGTCGTCAATCCCAAATGCGACACTGTAAGTAAGCACCTTCTGGAAGCTTCTATGTAATTTTGTCACTCGGATCTTAAGTGCGTAATTGATGGGTATAAAAATCTTCCCTTTTCTTTCGAGGGTGTGGGCTTAGGCCATGAGGGAAAACCATCGCAACTCCAAATTCCAAAGGAGCTCCTGTTCGAAGGGTACTTGAAGTTTATAAAATCATCAGCACCAATTATCTTAGCCAAGGAACATGTGGTGGATTTGTTGTCTGAAGAAGCAATTAAAGAGCTTGAGGATTCTTGGGGAGGACCTAATCTAGTCAGAACTGTCACCTCCAAGTCTTTCATGCTCGTAGGACTCCATTGTATATTTGGTTTGCCTTATTCAATTTCCTCCATAATCAGTTTGGCATTTCTCCACTAACGTATCCTAGTTTCTCTTCTCACATAACTTGATCCACTGGTATATGACAAATATCAAGGTTGGAACTGGGTCATCTAGTTATCTGCATAGTCACTGAACAGAGCATGAATTGTATTGACTGAGAAAAGTCACAATAAAATATTTCGAATGAACAGTCGGACTGCAAATTTGAAATATAAATGATTATTTTAAAAGCTGTGAAACTAAGGTGTATTTTCTGTGGTAGTTGTGGACTTCTTAATTTTCATTTTCCACAATCAAAGTAGAGTTGTTCTAGCTCGAAGCAACAATTAATATACTGTACCAATATTGAAGGCTGAAGCTTCACAAACTACTCAAGATTAATTGTTCCTTGTGAGAAACTATCCAAAAGGGCTAAGCAAGTGTCATAGCGGCTAGTTAACATATCAACACATATTGTTGATGGGTGAAAACAGTTTTCAGAGAAGCTACATGCCTTAAATAGGAATGGTCATATTTCTGAACATTTTCCTAATGAAATTTCCGCAATACCTAATTCATAAGGGAATATACAGGAATTTTATATGAAATCTCAAAATCTAGTAAAAAATGCATCAAGCATATCGTTATCTTCTCTGATAAACTCTCATTGTCCTTTGTCCATCAATTACGTTGATTTGCTTACAAATTAATCATAGAAATTACACTAAGCACGAGCCAACCAAGGGCGTGATAAACGCGGCTAGTCCCTTTTAATTCAGCATTGGCAATGTCATGATAACATATCTAAATTCTTAAAATATGTAAAATTAATTTTTTTATTTTATTCAATATCTACTTTGAGACCCACATATCTAATTCATTGGGTAGAGAAGAACCACAATTCTTTTTTCAGATGAGTAAGTTTATACATTGCATCAACAAATTCATAAAACAATAGGGTCATTGGGTGGAATATTCCCACAAGCAGCCCCACAGCATAGAGACAACAATTACAAGGTGGCTATACTCAAACAAGCATGAACTACACAAATCAAAGGCGTTACGTCAAACAGATACTAAACTGGACAGATTTCAAGTTTGATACATCTAAGAATATCCTCTCGAAACTAGACAGCCTTCAGATAGATGTCTAACTGGAATATTGATCAATCTAAGAACATCCTCCATAGAAGGAGCAGCTTGCAACGAAGCAGATTATTTCTTGCTTTCCAGCTAAATATGTACCGGCATTCCAAAGAAACTTCAACATTGCTTTCTGCTGTTATATGCCATTCCCCATTTTTGCAAGAGCAAGGTGAAGTCGGATTGCCAATCACCAATTCCTGTCGATGAATCAGAGCTCTAGCAACTTGCACCAGACTTTAGAGGAGAACTGCAATTTAAAATTACTTTCCCAATGTCGTTTCAAGGAGGAAGTAGAGAAATTATCTCATCTATAGACCACATTCTCAGATGGTTGAACTAATTGTTCACGTGCTGAATCATCAGTGCATCATGAGATGGAATGAGATTTCCAACTCATGAATCCTTTGGGAAAAGGAGTGTGCCATGAGTGTATACTTCCCCATGTTTCCTTAATGCATTATTGCAGCTGTACGCATCAATCCATAAATGAACCCATTACGTTTACATTGCTAGTGCTACCAAAACGTCTCGAGATAGGAAGCAATACAATAGTAGTCTAAAGTTGGCACTATTTGCAATGCCCGTAGAACGAGTTGTGTGATTCAAATTGTGAATAGTTTGGTCTTATAAAAGCTGAAAAATGCTTATGGTGGTGTCAATAACATAAAATGCATAGCATTCAAAAGCTACGTCCTTTTTTTCTTTTTTTTCTTTTTTTGGCATCATCTCATCAGCAATGCTGGAGTTGAAGATGCAGTCTTAAGATGCATTCTTTCACCAGTCTAAAAGAAAAATGAAAATGAAAATACATTCTAAAACTTGCAAGAAGTACCAAAAGTAAAAGGGCACCACCTCACTTCCTCTGCTCATTATTTTGTGGTCAAAGCATATACGAACAAAACCATTTCCTCTCAATTCAGAGGTAACTTTAACTACAATCAATCTTTCATACCAGTAATGTATTAGCAACCGAGTCATATCTAAAGTAAAACGAGGCTGTCTACAATAGTGACCAAATCCCATCCGATCGATAATTGAAAATTTGTTTCATGTCCTGTGATCAAATTCCGAGAAACTTGTTTTCCAGTATGTATCTTCATCAAACGCTCACTATTCAAGGTGAAGCCATCAAATCTTGTTACCAGTCCACTAGCCTCGAAATATACAGATTAGTCCAAGACTCAGGCATCCCATAGTCTCTCATAACCCAAACAGAACAAACGGAATGCAATCCAGGATGCCCAGCTGCCTCCACACAACAACTAATGAGCACAGCCAGCAAGTCATTCAACACTGCTAGAGACACTAAACCAACACTGAAAACACGAGAAATCTCTTCCAGAAGAGTCATTTTATCAAACACCTCACCCGCAACATCAAAGGAGACTATCTGTTTGTATCCCTCAAACCACGGATAACCGAACTCGGAAGCAAACCAATGTAGATTCCCATTCAAAAAGACGAGTCTGGAGCCACTGATATCAGGAACCTCACACTCTAAACTTCTCCAGGAATCTGTACTAAGGGAATAAATCTCGACTCGAGGGTTTTTCCAACGTGGATAAATCCTCACAATCTTATAGTCACCAGACCTAGCGCCGAAGCCAAACCCTACAGCTGTATGAGGAATCTCCATGGTAGAAGTAAGAAATTTTCTCTCCTCACCGGATGGTGGAACCGCCTTGTTCTTTCTGGTGAATAAATTCCACAAGTACATTGACCAGTGATCGCAATATATGGAATCTTCTTTGAAGCAGATCAAACCATTACATGAACCAACAAAGGTGTAAGAGTTGGAAGGAGTAGCGAACGGAAATTCGATTTGCGACTTGGGAGGCGGAGTAAGAGACTCATTGGAAAACAGAGAGCACAGGCTCTGGAGAGGACTGCACCGTTCTAGACACACGAGATACCGATTGGAGGCGTCGAGAGCGGAGTGGTTCAGGTGGAGGGCCACAAAACGAGGGTCGTCAATGGTGGAACGCCATGACTGGCAGACGCCCCTGAATCGGAGGAGAGATCCCGCCGGCAATCGCTTCAAGACCTCGACGACAGCGTCGTGAGGGATCTTCGGGTTGTCGTCGTCGTGATCAGAGGAACTCATGATGGTCAGGCAGGGATTGAGAATGAAGCGGGAAACCCAAGTGGAAATGAATGGACCGATTTGCCATGGAAGTCGAAGCCTGAAAGAATTCGCTCCGCGTGATGGCGTGACGTGGGCTTGTTTCCTGATATTCAATTAGAGTTTGATACATGGACGTTAACTTGAAAAAATAAAATAACTTTTTTTTTGGTTAACAAAAAATAAAATATAAAACTATGATCTTTCTCTATTTCCTCCTTCATTCACAATCGCCTCTTCGCCGGCCATCCATCGAGAATCTAGCTTGGCCGTCTCCACCTCCCAAGGCCACCACCGCAACCTCTATCCTCATGCCCCTGGCCTGCCGTGGTTGCCACGCCTAGCTGCGAAGTCGTTGAGCTCGTCCTCGAGGTGGACGTGGAGGTCGGCAAACATTTTGGAGGCACTAGCCATTCTCCCTATCTCATATATATATATATATATATATATATATATATATATATATATATATATATATATATATATATATTCAATTGATTGTGTATATTCTCAATTAAGGATAATCGATTCTAAGGTGAGTCAGTTCCCACATTCAAACCTAGAACAGGACCAGCAAGGCTAGCTTATGGAACTGCAAACCGGCCCACCTGGTCCTAGAATCTTACCAAATGAGCCACTCCAAACAAGAGAGAATTTTATCATCTTTTGCTAAGGTATAAACTTAGTTTAATATGACAGAAATTTAGAGAAATTTTGAGTAACGTATACTCTCCTATTGTATTCCTCTACTCCATCCCTATGAATTATTTCACAAATTAACATGGTTGTTATGGATTTAATTCTTGCAGACATACTAGTATTTGTGAATGGCAAGAAAATCTGCTAGTTTGACAAGCACGCAGAGTTCAATTCCGCATGGAGTGACAAGACTTTTCTTAATCAAGTTCAACTTCAACGCTCAAAGTAATGAGTTGCGTCATTGCTTACACAAATTGGCATTGGATCACTCAATCCAATGAACTTGGTAGATTTTACCAGGAAAACAAAAAATGCAAAGTCAACTATGGGTTGTTTTTTGACACAAAAAAAAAGGTTATATGTGCATTGAAAGTTCTAAAACTTATTATGAAAGTGCAATTGAGTTCTAAAATTTATAAAAAGTGCAACCAAGTCCTAGAATTTGAGAAAATGATATAATCGAGTCCTTCCATTAACTATGTCCATTTAGACTAACAAAAAATGCTAATGTGATTGTTTTAATATTTTATCTCTCTTACGTGGTGATGATGTGGCTTAAATTCTAATTAATAAAACTAAAATATTAATTAAATATAATAAAAAAGTATATAAAAAAACACAAAAAATGGAAAAAAGAATTAAGCTATAGGCAAGGGTGAAGGCCCTTGCCGCCAGCCACCTCGTCGTCGGAAAGGGCCAACAGGGGCTAGGTGAGGGCCGACGGAGGTTGTCGGGGCCTTGGCCAAGGCAAGCGACCCTCGCTAGATTTGGGTTGGTCTAGGCAAGGGCCGGTGGTTGCTGAGATTTGGGTGGAGGGTCACCGAGCCCTTGCTTGTGGTCGACGATGGTCATCGACCCAAGCTGAGGCCCTGGTAGCCCTTGTTGGCTCTTCCTAGTGACGAGGTGGTTGGTGACAAGGGCCTCTGCCCTTGCCTTTGCTATTTTTTGTGATTTTTTTTAATTTTATTTATTAAGCTTATGGTTAAAAAATTAGAATTAAATCCAAAACAACATCATTTTAGCCTAGTGTTCCATGTTTTAGAGATGTCATCACCATGTAAGAATGAAAAAAATAAAAATAAAAAGCCAAATCAACATTTTGCGTTAGTCTAAATGGATGGAGTTAATAGAAATATTCAATTGTAGCAATTTGACAAATTTTAAAACTTGATTGTACTTTTTGTAAGTTTTATGATTTGATTATATTTTTTTGTAAGTTTTAAGACTCAATTGTATTTTCGTGACAAGTTTTAAAATTTCTAGTGAATATATCCCATAAAAAAACTACGGGTTCTTCTACTAGCTTGAGAAAACACGGACGACTCTGTCTTTTATAAAACAACAACACCTTAGACCCTTAGAAGTAGTGTGACTAGAATATAAGAAGTCGTATATACATTGCGGGTCTATTTGACAAGCAGGTAGAGACCCACCTACGAGCCAGGCTAGCTTATCCAAGTGAGTTGTATATACATGGCGTTACATCAAATAGATGCTAAACTGGACAGATTTCAAGTTTGATACATGTAAGGATGTCCTCTTGAAACTAGACAGCCTTCAAACAGATGTCTCACTAAAATATTGATCAATCAAAGAACATCCTCCACAGAAACGGCAGCTTGCAATGAAGCACATTATTTATTGCCTTCCAGATAAACTATATGCTGGTATTCCAAAGAAACTTCAACATTACTTTCTGCTGGCAAGAGCTAGGTGAAGTTAGATTGCCAATCACCAGAATTCCTGTTAATGAAGCAGAGCTCAAGCAACTTGCCCCAGACTTTAGAGGAGAACTGCAATTTAAAATCACTTTCCCAGATGTCATTCCAAGGAAGAAGCAGAATATCTCATCTATAGATCACATTCTTAGATGGTTGAACTAATTGTTGAGTGCCAAATCATCAGATCATGAGATGAAATGAGACTTCCAACCCATGAATCATTTGGGAAAAGGAGTGCACCATGAGAGTATACTTCCCAATGTTACCTTAATGCATTAATGCAGCTCTCTGCATCAATCCATAATAGAGCCTCTTACGAATGCATTGCTAGTGCGACCAAAAAGTCTCGAGATAGGAAACAAAACAATAGTAGTCTAGAGTGGCACTATTTGCAATGCCCATAGAACGAGTTGTGTGATTCAAACTGTGAATAGTTTGGTCTTATAAAAGCTGAAAAATGCTTATGGTGGTGTCAATTCTAACACAAAATGCATAGCATTCAAAAGCTTCGTCCTTTTTTCTTCTTCTTTTTTTGGCATCATCTCATCAGCAATGCTGAAGTTGAAGATGCAGTCTTAAGATGCATACTTTCACCAGTTTAAAAGAAAAATTAAAGTGAAAATGAAGATACATTCCAAAGATTGCAAGAAGCGCCGAAAGTAAAAGGGCACCACCTCACTTCTGCTGCTCATTATTTTCTGGCCAAAGCATATACAAACAGAACCATTTCTTCTCAATTCAGAGGTAACTTTCGATTTGTACAATCAATCTTTCATACCGATAATGTAGCAGCAACCAAGACATATCTAAACTGAAACGAGGCTCTCCACGACAGTGACCAAATCGCATGCCATCGATGATTGAAGATTTGCTTCATGACCTGTGATCAAATTCCAACAAACTCGTTTTCCCCCATGTATCTTCATCAGAAGCTCACCATTCAAGGTGAAGCCATCAAATCCTGTTACCAGTCCACTAGCCTCAAAAGTATACAGCTTAGTCCAAGACTCAGGCATCCCGTAGTCTCTCATAACCCAAACAGAACAAACGGAATGCTGTTTAGAACACCCACTTCGCTCGGCACGACGACTAATGAGCATAGCCAGCAAGTCATTCAATACTGCCAGAGACACTAAATCAACACTGTCAACATGAGAAATCTCTTCCGGAAGAGCCATTTTATCAAACGCCTCACCTGTGACATCGAAGGATACTATCTGTTGGTATCCAACCTCATCCCACTGATAACGGGACTTGGAAGCAAACCAATGCAGATTCCCACTCAAGAAGACCGCGGGTCTAGAGCCACTTAAAGGAACTTCACAATCCAGACTTCTCCAGCAACCTGTACTAAGGGAATAAATCTCGACTTGAGGCTTTGTACCACGACGATAACGTGGATAAATCCTCACAATCTTATAGTCATTAGACCTTGCGCTGAAGCCAAACCCTACAGCTATACGAGGAATCTCCAAGGTAAGAAATTTTTTCTCCACACTGGATCGTGGAACAGCCTTGTGCTTTCTGGTGAACAAATTCCACAGATACATCGACCGGCGATACCCATTTCTGGAAATTTCCGTCACGCAGATCAAACCATTACACGAACCAACGAAGCCGTAACAGTTGGGAGGAGCAGCAAACGGAATTTCGATATGCGACTTGGAAGGCGGAGTGAGAGACACACCGGAGTACAGAGAGCACAGGCTCCGGAGAGGATCGCACCAATCTAGACACGCGAGATACCGACTGGAGGCGTCGAGAGCGGAGTGGCTCAGGTGGAGGTCCACGAAACGAGAGCCGTCGATGGTGATTGCCATGACCGGCAGACGCACCTGAATCGGAGGAGAGATCTCACTGGCAATCGCTTCAGGATATGGTCGACGACGATGTCCTCAGAGAGCTTCGGGAGGTGTGCGTCGTCGTCGGAGGCGGAGGAACTCATGGTGGCCAGGGTTGAGAAAGAAGACCGGCCCCGAAGTGGAAATGGCTCTGTTGGCCTCGATTCGGTGGTGCTGCCGACTTCGCCGGTGGCGAGTGGGAGGAGATGCGAAAGTAGGGCTCAAAGGCGTTTGCAGACGAAAGAGGAGAAAGATCGAAAGGAAAGTGATTTGGGAAGATTTTTGAATTTTTAATTTTATTCCACATCCACGTACATCTTTATATATATATATGGATTTATAAGGGAGTGTTTGTTTGTATTTTTTTTTTCTGTTTATGAACAAAAATTCTGTTTTTTTTTTCTGGGAACAAAAAAAAGAATATAAACGCGTTTGTTTACGTTTTTGTTCCAAATCTGTTTTTTTTTTCCCGAAAACAAAAAAAGAACAGAAATAAGAAAAAAAAAAGTTGTTTTTTTTGTTCCAAAAACACTTTTTGAAGAATTGAAATAACAAAAACACAAGAAACACTTTTTGTTCCGGAAATTTTTTTTCTCTCCTTTCTTTTCTTCTCTTTTTTCTTCTTCTTTTTTCTTTAGCCGGTTGCCGGCCTCGGCCATGACTGGCGACCGGCCATCGAGGGTCGACGACCTCACCGAAGCGTCGCTGGCCCCGAGCGAGGCTCAGCCTTGCCTTGGCTGGGCGAGCATGGCCTCGTCGGATCTAGGCGAGCTCGGGCTTGCCCAACCAAGGCGAGGCCAAGCCTCGTCGTGGAGCTCGCCCAGCCAAGGCGAGGCCGCCGGCCCTCGTCGGCCGGTCGCCGGCGATAGGCCAAAAAGAAGAAAAAAAAGAAAAAAGAAAAAAAGAAAAAAAAGGAAAAATAAAATAAAAATATTTAAAAAAAGTTACAAATTTATCAAACGTGTTTTATTCATGTTTTATTTCCGTAACAAGTTTACTAAGGGCATGTTTGTTAATGTTCTTTGTTTGTTTTTATGAACAAATTTTTTTTTTGTTCTAGGGAACAAAAAAAGAATAAACGTGTTTGTTTGCGTTTTTGTTAAAATCTATTTTTTTGTTCCCAGGAACACATTTGGATTAAACAAAAAACAAGAAAAACGTGTTTCTTTTTTTTGGAACAATTTTTAAGAACAAATTCTCTCTCCTCTCTTTGTCTTCTCTTTTTTTTCTTCTTTTCTTTTTATTTTTTCTTTGGCCGGTCGCCGGCCTCGACCATGGCCCGCTACCGACCGTCGAGGGCCAGCGACCTCGCTGGAGTGTCGCCGGCCCCTAGCAAGGCTCGGCCTCGCCTTGGTTGAACGAGCTCGGGCTCACCCAAATCCGACGAGCCCGAGCTTGCCTAGCCACCGGTGAGGCTTGCCGGCCTGGCGGTGGCTCGGCGAGGCCGAGCCTCGCTAGTGGCTGGGCGAGCTCAAGCTCATCAACGCAGGGCAAGTCTGGGCGAGGTCGAGCCTCGCCCAACCATGGTGAGGCTTGGACTCGCCGTGGCTGGGCGAGGCTGCCGGCCCTCGTTGGTCGGTTGCCGGCCATGGCCGAGGCCGACAGCGGCCAAAAGAAGAAAAAAATAAAAAATAAAAAAAATTAAAAAATTAAAAGAAACAAAAAAAGAACACAAATTTACCAAACGTGTTTTGTTTATTTTTTATTAGAACAAGTTTACCAAACACGTTTTTTATTCAAAAATTATTCCGGAATGAAATACTTTTTTCTATTTACGTTTCGAAACAATTTTTAAACGAAATGTTACCAAACGCGCCCTAAACGTGTTTTTACGGTAAAAAATTGTTCCGGAACAGAAATAATTTTTTCTATTTCTGTTCCCAGAACAATTTTTTAACGAAACACAAACAAACGCACCTCAATTCTCTTGTAATGGAAAAATACAAGCCACTTCAATTGACGACATCAAACCATTAAATATCTTTCTTGATTCTTTATATATATCAAGGCTACAGATAGATATATATATAAATTCATTGAATATGTATATCCTTGATTAGCAAGGGTGATCGATTTTAGAATGGGTCGATTCGCACCTTAAATTCTTGAACCGAATCGATAGGGCCTGTTTTTGGAATGGAATTGGCTCATCTAATCCTAGAATTGGACTAGACGATTCGGTTTGGTTTTTGGGTTGGTCTTGAAACTGATTGTTGTCATTTTATTTATTTATTTATTTATTTTATTCGTTGTGAGTGGGAGTTTCCTAAAATTAAAAGCAAAAAAGAGGAAACGTCATGATGGAAATCTTGCAAACATCATCACCGCCAAATGGAAGCCACCACCTCATGCCATCCCCGAGCCCTTTCAAGGCAAGCACAAACACGAAGCAGAAAGCTCCGACCGACCACCGAACAAAACAAAAAAACACTTTAGACAACACATGAGTAGTCACTCCAAATGATGAGAAAGAAAATTCGGTACTGCCATCGTTTCAATCCATCAAAACATAACCATTTAATAAAATTGAGCCTTTATCCCTCAAATTTGATGAGGTTTTAGAGAGAGACAGACAGACAAACAGACGTAAGAAGACGAGAACATGAGGCGGGACTCTTGGGAGAGATGATCAAGAGGTGTATTGGGTGAGCTATGACGGCAAGTTTGTCAGAGGATGCAATATGCGAGGTGTGACGACAAGTTCGTTGAAGGGATGCAATTGATCTCCACGTTAGAAAAATTCGAAGGCGGAGGTAGAGGGGGCTTAAGACCTAGCTGTAATCAGCAAGGCTCTCAGGGGAGGCGATGTGCCAGAGGCAGATGACCGACGGGGCTTTTGAAGAGGTTGAGGAGGAGAAGAAGCACAAGGGTCCATTGACCTCGAGGACAGATTCCGAAGACCCCACGATGAGGGAGAGGTGCAATGAGGAGCTTAGGAAGGCCGACACCGACTAGGGTGTCATGCACCTCATCAACCATGGGATCCTTGACGACCTGATCGAGCACGTGAAGAAGGCTGGGGAGGTGTCAACTCCCAATTGAGGAGAAGAAGTATGCCAACAACCAGAGCTCCAGGAAGGTGGGATGCTCGGAGAAAATCAGAGGAAGTGCCGTCTAGATTGGGTGTCATTCTTCTCTAAGAGAGAGAGAGAGAGAGAAAAGGCCCTGAAAATTAAGTGAGGAGAGAGAAATTTTTAAGCAAGAGTTTCGCATTTATTGTCCATTATTGTCCTGTCCTTTTTTCTACCACCGAGCCAATCCAGGCCAGTCGAGAACCAACTAGAGAAAAGAGAAAAACAAAACCTTTCGATTTTCCAGCGAGTCCCACTCATAAGACATGTGCCAATAACTAAACGGCACATGTGCACCATGTCAGCGGATGACATGGCGCGCTGATACTATGGAATATTTTCTCCTCTATCTTATATATAACACGAACACCAAAGATCCTTTAGAAGTAGCGTGACATGAATGTCATAAGTTGTATAGATGTGGCGGGTCTATTTGACAAGCAGACAAAGACCTAGGAAGTAGAGACCTACCAACGAGCCAGGCCAACTTATCCAAATGAGTGGTACTCGATGCTCACTACCCGCACCTTTCATACTCTCTTGCTTGGGATGTTGGCACCAGCAACGGTTAAGCTACCATTCCTAACTTGTCTACTAAAAGTGAAGGAGATACCCCCGGTGTTACAATTCAACGAACCAATATGTGATTAAAGCATAATTCCATGCTTGGATACCACTGAAATAGGTCAACATCGAACGTTCCCAGCAGAAGCTCGTCACAAAACCTCAGTGGCATACAGCATGGTCCAAGACTCCGTCATTCCTAGTTGTATTTACTTCAAAAGAATATAGCAAGCATGTACAAGCAAAAGGGAATAACCTACACCACACCTCCAAGTCCTTACAACCCATTCAACATATTATCCATTTTTGTCAGTCAAAAATGACGTTTTTCTGCAGAGATGGTTTTGCACCCTCTGCAGAATTCAAGGAACCATCGGAAGCAATCAAAGCAGGAGGGAGGGAAAAGCACAAGAGATGCTGATCTTGGACTGAAATGATGAGTTAACACGAGCAAGAATAACGAGTGGTATACATTTTCACATGACACTCAAGGAAGAAGCTCATTATCCCTAATGCATGCAAGGAATGCTGGATTCAAAACCTTTGATCCTAGAAAAATATGAACAGAGAGAAGAAGCATCTACTTTTAACTGACTGAATCATGTAAAGACACTCAAGTTAACTCCCTGTAACCAGAAGGAAAAAAAAAAAAAACAGTAGCTGGTTCTTGAATTGCTGGGATGCTAATGTGCAAACTCATGCTTCTTGAAAGTGATTGAAATGCTTCTAGAGCCATTGATCAAATGCGTCGAGTATTGACCATGCACATTACTTGTCTCAACATTGTCATGGAATGCTTGAAAAGTGTTTTACGGAATGCTTCAACTCCTTGACATTGTCATGGAATCTGTATTGAGCAAATAAACCTCGACTTCTGGTTCAAACCTGTAGCTCCAACACACCCAAGGATCTTTTCATAAATATCACCAAAGTATATATCATAACAACCTCATAGCCATTATGCCTCTCAGTGAACCCAATACCCTAGGACCATATGAACATCCTCCATGTTGAGAAACCGACATAATTCTCACTAAGTCTATCTATATCTTGACTCAAAATGGGAGCGGGTTTGAAAAAGGATCTTAGAGTGTCTAGGATTGGGCACCTAATCACGACTTGTTTTAGTGAAGCTCAAGAAAGTTTTCTCATGCCCGCCCTTTGCTGAATGCATATCTCCAGAATCCATGTCAGAGAATGAAGTGGTGGGTCTCATGGGAGAAAGCCGAAATTGTGTTGATCTGATCACATCTTTTGCTACAGTGCATTGGCTTTGATCTTCCAATGTTTTACAAGCTTGTTAAAAACCTTTCACGTCAGCCAGCAGGAATACTAGTTATCTGGGGGATGTAAATGGAAGTGCAATCTGCATTTGACATTTTAAAAAAGTGCTTCATCGAAGCATCATTGCAATTTTGGCGCGCAAGCACCTAGTACATAATCAATGGATACAATAGGAGCTCTGATTTGAAACATGCTGTCATCAGCATTTGCATCAGCCAAAGAGTAAGGGGTGGATTTGTTGTCTGATGATGTCATCAGAAAACTCAAGAAGAGTTGTTGATGACGGCCTAATATGGTTTGAACTTATCGCACGCTAGGCTTTCATGCTTGGAGGATCAGAGTGAATCTTCACTCGAATATTTAGTTTGCAAGAATCAGTTTCTTCAGCAATAAGAACTCGATTTCTATCTTTCTACATATAAGCCTAACTAGTACATGACAATTGCTATGGTTGGAAATGGGCATCCAATTGTCTAGATAGCTCCTGAAGAAAGCATGAATCATGATGCTTGCATTAATAGAAGTGAATCAAAGCAAATGTGAGCTTCAAGTATCACACACAAGGTTTTGCCGTGTTTATTAATCTCCTCCTAGTCTTATCCTCCCTGTTAAACCACCATCACTCTCTGCTCATAAACACACTTACCTTTCACAGAAAAGAAGCATAAGCCAATACCTGTTGATTTGTGATGGCCAATGATAACTAGCTCTGGCCATCTCAATCTGATCTCTCCCCATCACTTCTTAGGAGACGGAGAGCTCATGATTATGCATATGCATATGCCATTTTGGGGGGTTCTCAGTAAAATCAGATTATACTTCGTTTCTGGTTTTGATGTTGGCAACAAAAATGCAAATTTTTCTGAGTGCAAATTGCAAGGAGAACGGCTTTGCTTAGTCTAAAGAAAAACCAAAGTGAAATTGCTTATGCATTCTAAAGCTTGCAAGAAGTACAAAAAGTAAAGGGGCACCACCTCACTTCACATATCTCTATCACTCTTCTACAAGAAGAATCAATCTATCATACGAGTAAATGTAGCAGCAACTGACTCATCTCTAAAGTGAAACAAGGCTCTCTACAACAGTGACCCAATCGCAACACCTTGGTAGGGAAAGAATTGCGAATTGTCCTGTGATCGGATTCCAGGAAACTTGTCCCTTATCAGCTGTTAACATCAGAAGCTCGCCATCCCTCGTGAAGCCATCAACTCCGGATACTCGTCCACTATACTCAAAAGAATACAGCTCAGTCCAAGACTCAGGCACGCCATACTCCCTCATAACCCAAATGGAACAAACAGAAAGTGGTTCAGGATGCCCAACTGCCTCCCCACGGATAGTGCACACGGCCAGCAAGTCAGTCAATACTGACAAAACCGCTTCTGAACTGACACTAAGGACATGCAAAAACTCTTCCGATGGAACCATTTCATCAAACACCTCACTGGCGACATCGAATAAGAGTATTGATCCGTAACCCTCAACGTGCTTGGAAACAAACCAGTGCAGATTCCCATTCAAGAAGACCGCGGGTATGGGGTTGCATAAAGCAGGAACCTCACACTCCAAACTTCTCCAGGAATCTGTACTGAGTGTATAAATCTGGACTCGAGTCTCTAAGCCTTTACGATTAACATCTTGGAGAATCCTCACAATCTTGTGGTCATTAGACCTAGCGTCAAAGCCAAACCCTAGACCTTCCATAGTTTTTTCCAGAAATTTCTTCGCCGGACCGAATCGTGGAACCGCCTTGTGCTTTCTGGTGAATAAATTCCACACATATATCGACTCGTCAGGGTCATTTGCGGCAACTTCCATGATGCAGATCAAACCATTGCAAGAACCAGGAAAGACGAAACAGTCGCGAGGACCAGCAAACGGGATTTCGATTTGGGACATGGAAGCCCGAGCAAGAGACTCACCGGAGAGCAGAGAGCACAGTCTGTGGTCAAGATCGTCCCAATCTAGATACGCGAGATGCCAATTACAGGCATGGAGAGCGGAGTGGTTCAGGTGGAGGGCCACGAAACGAGGGCCGTCGATGGTGGATCGCCACGACCGGCAAACACACCTGAATCGGAGGAGAGATCTCACCGGCAATCGCTTCAGAATATGGTCGACGACGACGTCGTCAGGGAGCTTCGGGAGATGGTCGGCGTCGGAGGCTGAGGAACTCATGGTGGCCAGGGGTTGAGAAAGAAGAGCGAACCCGAAGTGGAAATGACTTGGACAAACGCTCGCTATGTTGGCCTCGAGTCGGTGGCGCTGCCGACTTCGCCGGTGGCGATGCGAAAGTAGGGCTCAGAGGTGTCTGCAGAAGACAGAGGAGAAAGATAGAAAGGAAAGTGGTTTGGGAGGATTTTTGAATTTTTAATTTGATTCCACACACACACACACACACATATATATATATATGTGTGTGTATGTGTTTTTTTTTTTTTTTTGTCGATTTATAATTCTCTCATAATGGAAAAATGCACGCCACTTCAATAGACCACATCAAACCATTAACTATTTCTGATGTTTATAATTTTACCACGTAACTCACATTTAACCATATTCTCCCTATCTCACTTGATTCTTCACATTGATTGTGTATATCCTCAATTAGGGTTGATTAGTTGAATGATGTCCATTCCATCTTGAAATCTAGAATGGAGTCGGCAAAGTTGGTTTGTGAAATCGGAACCACTTGATGCTGAATGGGATTGGACAATCCAGGTTAGCTCTAGGATTGGTCTTAAAACCGATGATTTCCTTTATTCTTTAATTTCTTTTATTCATTACAAGTCGAAATTTTCCGACATTAAAAGGAAACAAGAGCATGCAAAACCAAGCGTTAGGAGGTCCTTTTATTCTTGATAGAAATCTAGCAAACATCATCACCGCCAAAGAAAAGCCACCTCGTCATACCATACCCCCGCACTTCCAAGGCAAGCACAAAAACGAAGCTAAAAGCTCCAACCAGCCACCAAACCTTAAAAAAAAAAAAAATCCTCCAAGCAACACATGAGCAATGACTAGAGGCCCGAAAAAATACCAAAAAACTTATAAATCTATTGCATGGATATAAATTTAGTCTTAAATCTTTTAATTTGACCAATTTAGTCTTAAATATTTTCATATCAGTACCAATTTAGTCCATTCGGCAATTTAAGCCGAAAAACGATGAAGTGAATGTCAACGATCCTATGTGGCATCTCCAGCATTGATGTAGACATTTTAAAATAATTTTTTGTTGATTTTTTTATTTTAATTTTTTTCCTTTTTTTTTTCCTTTCTTTGGAATGTAGAAAATATATTAGCCATTGCTAGCAAATGGCCATAGGCAAGAGTCACCCTCACTAAGTTTGGCAAGGGCTCGACCCTCACTAGATCTAGCGAGGGTTGCCCTTACGACCTCTTGCAAGGGCTCGACCCTCATCACCCCCCTCTCTCGAGCGGCAGGCCACGACGCCATCCCTAGCCCGCCTCGTGGCTTGTCGCCGATCATGGCTGGTATCGACCATAGTCCAAAGAAAGGAAATAAAAGAAAATAAAAAAGAGGAAAGAAAAAAATTAAAAGAAATTAGTAAAAAATTATTTAAAAATGTTCACGTCAACTTCAATGATGCCTTGTAGGATCGTCAACATTGCCAGCATCTACATCATTAATTTCCAGCCTAAATTGGCCAGATGAATTGAATTGATATCAATGTGAAAATATTTAAGGGTCCGTTCGTTTCGCGGAAAATGAGCTATTTTTGAAAAATATTTTCCTATAAGTCATTTTCTAGGAAAATGACAAAATTTTCTAGTGTTTGGCTAAAACCAAAATGTTTTGGAAAATATTTTCCAGTGTTCGGTAAGGAAATATTTTCTAAGACTTCACCACTTAGGCATACATCACTTACCAACCTATAAATCCATCAAATATGAACTTGCCTTTAAATTCGGACAAACTTGCTTCATATTTTTGTTTTCTCATTGTCACCAAATTCTCATATACTCAAAAAAATGTTTGTATGGATTTTAAAATGAAGCAAATGAGAAACGAAGTAAAATATGTACAGCCTTAATGAGGATCTTTTAGTTGAGTGGCATGTTCTCCCCCTCCGTCTTTTGTGTTCCAATAACAAAAAGAAAAAAAGAAGCAAAATATATAGAGCCATTTGCTTGAGTAATGTACAACTGCAGGATAGAGTAAATAAAGAAAATAATAAGAGTGCAAAGCGCGAGTTTGAGATCAACAAGCTTGACGTTTGCCTAGCAACGGTCGACGACTAGCCAAGAAAAGAAAAAGATAGGAAAGGAAAAAAAAAAATAATAAATAAATAAATAATAAAAAATAAAAAAAACGAAAAGAAGAAGAAGAAATGGGAGAAGGAAGTGAGGATTTGTAGAGGTGTAAGATAAGAGAGATCAAGAGAAGAAAATGTTTTCCACTTTTCAAAAGTAGAAAACATTTTCTTCTAATTTAGAATACTTTTTTTCCTTTCATAGAAAACATTTTTCCTAAGGAATTCATTTTCCGTGAAACGAATGCCGGAAAATCCGGAAAACATTTTCCCGGAAATTATGAACGAAGCCTAAGATTAAATTGGTCTAATAAAAAAGTTTAAGACTGATAGTACCAATACAATATATTTATGACATTTTTCATACTTTTCCTCTAGAGGCCACTATTGAATGAAAAAGGTGGGCAGAAAATTGAAACCTACTTTACTAATTTAGGTGTTTTAGAATATAAAAAAATAAAGTAATCCAATCTGGTTCGATTCCTTTTGTGGAAACGAGACTGAGCTAATTATTCTTGTTTCCCAACTGGTTTTATCAAGAACCGTGTAAAATTGACCAGTTCAGTTTGACTCGGTCTAATGTGCAGGGCAAGAAAATCTACTAGTCTGAGAAGAAAGCAGAGTTCAATTCCACAGGTAATGATGACACTTTTCCTAGTCAAGTTCAACTCCAACACTCAAAAAATGAGTTATGTCATTGCTTAGCCAAACTGGCATTGAATAAGTCAATCTAATGAACCTGTCAGATTCCACCAAGAAAACAACAAAAAATGCAAAGTCACCTTTGGGTTCCTTAACTAGCTTGGGAAAACACAGACGTCACTTTGCCTTACGGATAACACCAACACCAAAGACCCTTAGAAGCAGCATGACACGAATATCAGAAGTTGTACGGACATAGCGTATCTATTTGACGAGCAAAGCAGAGACCTACCTACAAGCTACGCCAACTTATCCAAGTGAGTGGTTTTCGTTGGAGATATGTTGGAAGATTTTGATCTTGACAACGATTTTGATTGTGATTTGAACGATAGAGTCAATAATTAATTCGTTTTGTAAATAGGAAAATAGTGATTCATGTAAAATATTTTCTATTTATTCTTTCATTCCTTACACTATAAATTGACTAGTGTACTTGTATACAACATATAATACAAGAAAACATTTTTCCAATTTCCATCTCTCTTTTTGTTAGTACTCGATGCTCACCATCCACACCTCTGATCATTCTCTTGCTCAGGATGTTGGCATGGACAATAGTCAAGCTGCTCTTGGCGTTAGTCTCTCTCTCCCCATGCAATTTTTTTAACAAGAATATGTTGGATCAAATTATAATGGCAATGTAATTCTCTGAAGAGGAAATGCGATCCTTTGCTCATCAATTAAAATCTTTCCAACTTGACTAACCACAGATAAGTTGATGGCATAATTCTACCAAGTAGTAGGGCATTATGAGAGAGTGATAGCGATTGACGTTAGCGAAGCTCAACTAAGTTTCGTAATGCCACATCCTCGAGTTTGCTACGTGCACACTCCACAATCCATGCCAGAGGATGAAATGGACTTGATGGGGGTGAAAATAGTGTCGATTGGATCACTGTTCTTATTGCAGTGCACTGGTTTAAACATCCTAAGTATTACAAGCTGGCCAAACCCCTTTTGCGTAAGCCAAGAGTTATACTAGCCGTTTGAGCTTATGTCGTCAATCCTGAATTCAACACTGTAAGTAAGCGTATTTGGGAAGCTTCTACGCAGTTTTGGCATTCGGATGCTAAATACATAATTGATGGATATAGAAATCTTCCCTTTCCTTTTGAGAGTGTGGACTTAGGCCACGAGTGAAAACCATCGCAACTTGGAATCCCAAAGGAGCTTCTATTCGAAGGGTACTTGAAGTTTTTAGAATCATCATCACCAATTAATTTAGCCAAGGAACAAGGGGTCGATTTGTTGTCTAAAGAAATGATTAAAGAGCTTGAGAGTTCTTAGGGAGGGCCTAATCTGGTCAGAACCATCACCCATAATGCTTTCATGCTTGCAAGAACAGTCACAGAGTGAGTACTCCATTGTATATTTGGATTGCCCGTTTCAATTTCCTCCACAATCAATTTGACCTTTCTCCACTATCATTTCCCAGTTTCTCCTCACATAACTAGATCCACTAGTACATGACAAATATCAATTCCAGATCATCCAGTTATCTGCATAGCCGTTAAACAGAGCACCAATTGTGTTGACTTAGAAAAGTCTCAACAAAATGCATGATCCGACTGCAAATTTGAATTATAGATGATCGTTTTCAAATTTATGAAACTAAAGTGTATTTGCTACAGTAGTTATGGAATTTCTAAGTTTCATTTTCCACGATGAAACTAGAGTTGTTCTAGCTCGGAGCAACAACTAATATAGTGCCCCAATATTGAAGGCTGAAGCTTCACCAACTACTCAAGACTAATTGTTCCTCGTGAGAAACAACGTGAAAGGGCTAAGCAAGTATAATATCAGCTAGTTAACACATCAACACATACTGTTGATAGGTGAAAACAGGTTTCAAAAAAGTTACATGCCTCAAATAGGAATGTTCATATTTCCGAAGCACGAATCACATTTTCCTAATTACATTTTTTTTTTCAAAAGTGATGTTCCCTTATGTGAGCAAAAGAGCCAAACTCGACGTAAGGCTCCCAGTTGTATCTATTTCCTAGCGAACGATTGTTCTAAGCTGTCTCTTCTCATCGGGAAAAAACTGTTATTTTCTTTGGAACTTCTTTTTTCTCTTTTTCGTAAGGAGGTGACTACAAGCAAAGGAAAAACCGAGAAACAAGAAGCATTAGGTTGGCCTAACTCGTGGAAACACCGCTCTTAACATGTCTACTAAAAGCAAAGGACAGACCCCTAGTGTTACAATTTAACGAACCAATATGTGATTAAAGCATTATTCCATGCTTGGATACCACTGAAATAGGTCAAGATCGAACGTTCCCAGCAGAAGCTCGTCATTCCTCAAGGAGCCATAAAACCTCAGTGGCACACAGCATAGTCCAAGACTGTCATTCCTAGTTGTATTTACTTCAAAAGAATATAACAAGCATTACAAGCAAAAGGGAATAGCCTAGACCACACCTCCAAGTCCTTACAATCCATTGAACGTGTTTTCCATTTTTGTCAGTCAAAAATGATGTTTTTCTGCGGAGATTGTTTACACCCTCCGCCGGGAAAAATCAAAACATGAGGGAGGGAAAAGCACAAGAGATGCTGATCTTGGAATGAAATGATGAGTTAACATGAGCAAGAGCAGATGGAGCAAGCTTCTGCTCTCAGTAGGGGTGAGCAGTGGTCTAGGGTTGACCCTGGACCAATCCTGGACCGGCCCAACCCTGCCGGTCCTGGTCCGGTTCCCAAGGGGATTGGGTCGGTCCTTGGTCCTGAAATTCCAGGACCAACACTGTGCGGGTTGGTCCTCGGTCCTAAGAGTTTTGGGTCGGTCCAACCCTTTGAACCAACCTGTATATTATATTATATTATATTATATTATAGTATATTATATTACTTATAATTCTCTTATATATTCAAACCTAAGTAAAATGTCTGTTATATTATATTATATTGAAATGTTCTATCAATAGTACTAATAGTAATTTCAATTTAAAACTTTTGTTGAGTATTAATTAAGTGTCGTTTGTTTTGTTTTCAAGTGTTTAGAAGTTCAAGTGAATTAACAAGATGTGAAGTTATATATTCATGGTTTATATTAAGTATTTTGAACTTTTTATGGTTTAATTGTATTTTACTAATGAATTTCAGCTGTACTTTGCTTTTCAATTTGTGTCAAATGGTAGAAGTTTTTGAAGAGTAGAGTAGTATTGCAGTTGCTACGGTGATTTGCTAGTCAAGTGGTGTGAAGCTCATTTTTTGGTTGAGTGGACTTTACATGATCAAATGCAGGAAAACGCTTTTGCATATGATGTTATGAATATTAAAGATAGATAATTACAAGAATTTTCCATCTTGTCCCATATCTCGATAAGCGGTTAGCAAGTACGAAATTTCTATTGTTGTGTCATCTTAAATTTGCTAAATATGTATTGGTATTTATAGTTTAGTTGCACAATGTCGCATTATTGATGGATGCGTAATTTGAATTTGTAAGTTTGCTTTTTTAGGGATATAAAAAATAAGATGAAAAAAATTATCGATCGGTCCCGGGTTGACCCTGGAACCGGACCAAATCCATTGGGTCGGTCCGGTCATTGGTCCTAGGCTCAATAGGGTTGGTTCTCGGTCCTAAAAATTGAGGACCGACACTGTACGGGTTGGTCCTAGGGTTAGGGGGTGGCCCAGACCAACCCGAACCATGCTCACCCCTAGCTCTCAGTTAAGCCTTTTAAGGACATTTCGTTTCATTATATTATGCAGAAAATATACAATGTGTCATGTATGAAATTGTAGCTTTTTTTTTTTTTTTTTGCTCTATTGCAGAATAATATGTCAAACATGTTCAATTTCAACAAATATATTCTCTTTCAAATAATGAATTTACTCCAAACAATCCTTGAAATTGTGGAGAGAGAGAGGTTTCTCAATGACAAAACTCGAGACTAACCTATTATGATTTAAACAAGTTGTATGGGTCATCTCACAAAATTATGATTAACTAATCCATTTACCTTTTATCTCCATAGATTATTCACTAAAAGTAATTTGCTTTAAACTAGAATCAATGCTTCAAATCAAATTGTATATGATTTCTTAGTATGAATTTCTAAAGGTTCCTTTTGTTGAAAGGATGACATTGGCAAGTTAAACTTTATCATTTATTTATGATTCCATTGTTTGGGCATTATGTTGATTAAATAAAGTCGAAACAAAATTAAAATGTTCAGTTTGAGTAGAAATGTAGTCCGTGTTGAACCACAAGGACGCCCAACATAATTGAGCAGAAGGATGACCCTTTTCAACAAAATGACAATCAAAATAGCTGAGATGAAGGAAGAACAGTGATAATAAAATTCATTTTAAATAGATTATCTATTCTATGTATTCATGTATGCATGCATTTCTCTTTTTTATAAGAATGTAGGCATTTGTTTAGGCTTATCACAATTGTCCACCGGGCATCAATGTATATTTCTGGTGGAATTTAGCAATAACTTTATTATTTTCAAGACTATTCCTACTAATATTGTTAATTCAATTAAAAATTTCTTAAAGCAAACAAGCTATAACCTAGATTTGCAGTCTCCAAATCATTAAACGGTCAAACAAGTATGCACTCAGATAACGATGTGTCGCATTGGATGTGAAAATCTAACTAGTGAGGTGAAATAAAAGTTTCTGTAATACCTAACCTGAAACAGAAGATACAAGAATTTTATATGAAATCTCATAGAATATAGTTAGTTATTATATAGTAAAACATACATCAAGCATATTGACATTTCATCCAATAAGTTCTCATTGCTTTCTTCCATCAAGTAGGTTGATTTGTTTACATATTACTGATATAGCTAGTACGAGAACCTAGAGGGGGTGAATAGGTATATAAAAAATTTCCTTGAAGATTGCACAATATTTAAACAGTTAGAGGATTTGCAACAGTTAAAAATTCAATCGCAAGGCGAGTAAGGGAAAGAGAGAATAGAACACGCGGTTTATAGTGGTTCGGCTTGATTCAAGCCTACGTCCACTCTTCGCAGACCGATGGACCAATTGGCTGGATTCCACTATGATCAAAGAGATGTTACGAGTGTTGATCTTCCTTGATTTCTAGGTGTAGATGATCTACCACACTCGCTCAAGGTGTCACCAAGTATAAACACTCTATGTGTATACAATTTCGCTCGAACTGTATCGACTAACAATCAAGGTTCTTCAGACTCTGGAATTTTTCTATCGATCACACACTTAAAACAACTAGAACGTCTTCCTTTTATACTCCTTTATGCCATCATAGCCGTTGGCACTTACCAAAGAAATTCCTCCAATCTACCCGTTGGACGGAATCAATCAAGAAGATCATCCGAGCTATTTAAGGAATCTGATGATAGCCCATCAATCCTGTTCGCCCATACAATCAGGATCTTGGTTTCCAAGAATAGAACATTCCAAGAATATTTCGTCGACCATCGGATCTTCAATCGATCTTAGATAAGAATCAAAGAATCCGAAATATTTATCCAACCAAAGAATCTTGTCCAGAGGATAGGATCGAATCCTCAACCATATACTTCGGCTTTGGATTTCCTTCGTCCTTTGGATTAGAAAGAGCTGTCGGTGAGAATAGACTTAAGTCTTGAGTCTTGAGTCTTGAGTCTTGAGTCTTGAGTCTCGAGAATACAAAGTCTTGAGACTTTGAAAAAGCGTCGGTCTCCGAACATCCAGACTTAGGCGATAGAAACGTTTTGTCGGCTTCAAAATATTCGGAAAGATTTCTCCAACAATCTCCCCCTTTTTGATGGTGACAAAACTTTCTTGTAGATTTGAACAACTTTGACTTGCAAAAACATTTTTCAAGCAATATGGCTAACTCATAAAGATTAATAAAACAACCGGACTACTTGCATCCACGAGAAAATTGGTTAGTCTTTCATGAGTAATACCATATAACAACACTTGATATAAATGCAACCAGTCAAGCATCAAAATCCACAGCCAATTCAGTCAAGTTTAAATTCACACTCAAGTTCAAGTTCTTAAGTCATACTCGAAAATAAACATAACCACAAAAGTTTAAAAATGTTGAAAGATACAAAAGTTTAAAAATGTTGAAAGATGTTGGTTCAAATTGATTCTCCCCCTTTTTGTCATCATTAAAAAGGGTGAGAAAGGAGTCATGTCTGCTTGGGAATGCGCGATCTGGAAATCCCCAATGGACTAGACTACTCCTTCGAGCTTCTTCGAGGTCTTCCCTCGGTTGAGCTACCTCTTCTCCCTTAGCATTGGCTTGAAGTTGCGAAGCGAGGTCTTTGAATTTATCCTCGGAGAGGCGAAGATGCTTGTCCAGCATTCTTCATGGCTTGGATTTCACGTCGAGCATATATACGTCCCACGCATTTCCCGAGAAGAATATCCATGATACGACGAAAATCTGCAGAATCGTCCGTGTGTGTACTAGCATTGGCTTTCTCGGATGGTGTGTATGCGACGATGGCGCTTCTCGTTAAGTCTTGCAGATTTGGTTCGGCGTATCGTGACCTTCTTCGGCAATTGAGAGACCGAACTTCTTCCGGGTCTTCCGGAGATTGTCTTAGATCTTCTTGTCGGCAGCATGAGGTGTAGACCTCTCTTGCTCGCCAACTCCCCCTGTCTCTAGGACATCGAAAGGGGAAGAGTGATGATCATGCTCTTCATTTCCCTTCTCTCCAGATTTATCAGCAGACTTTTCTTTCTCGCCTTCTCCTTTTTCTTCAGCTTCTTTCTCCTTCTCTCTCTGCTTTTCTTCTTCTCTGTTTTGCTGAAGTTCTGTCGGTTGAGACACAGAGCGTCTTTTTCTTGTCAGTGCATGGATAGTGGGATCTTCATCCTCCAGGATGAGAGTTCTTTTCTTCTTTTTCGATGGAGCACCAATGGCCTCCTTTTCTTTTCTCTTTGAGGCAGACTGAACTGGAGATTTCACTCTGAATTTCTCCATTGCCTTGGAAAGTTCTTGCAGACGCATCTTCGTTAACATCTTCAAACCTACCACCATCTTATCACACGGTCGAACACAAAATGTTTGTGGCGGTTCAATATTCATGTGTCGAAGATCTTGGTCACGAGACCGGGATAAGGCAATTGTCCTTTGTCTTTTGACATTGCTGTACATATGGAAGAGAATAGTGTGTGGGAGAGAAAACTTCCGTCCTGAGTTGATCGCGTACATCAACTTTGCTTCAGAAAGAGACACAGAAGTCTTTGACGTAGACTTCGGTCTGAGACAGTTGATCACAATCTTATGAAGCACGATGTTGATGGCCTTCATCCTTGAGTAGGTAATTTTCTTCTCTACGTCCATATCTTTGACAAGATCCAGAGTAGTACGAGCAGGTGAGACTTTGATTGGTAAATAACGTCCTCTTTCAACTCCAACTATGTCCGCCAACATATTCACATCTACCACGTAGACTTGGTCTCGTACACTGAATGAAATTCTATTCACATCCAAAAAGCTAAGATTTGAATAGAAATAAGCGGTTAGTTGAGCATACCCGTCCGTAGAGTCAGAGCAAAAAGTCTCAAGTTGAAGCAAATTCAACTTTTCTCTTAAGTTCATGTTGATGGCGTCCAGGAAGTCAAAATCAACACTTCGAGGGTTTATCACCCCTCTTTTCAACAGCCTGAAATACACTTTTTCCTGATCCTTGGATTTAAACAAATCCATCCGATTTCCTTTCACCTTTGCTGCCACACCCATTTTAGGTTGAAATTCAAGGAACATTCTGTCATCATCGTTCCCTTCAATCAGATTTTGTCCTGGCAAACGCGGGTTAGTGGGAATGTTCGCAAGAGCCTCCTCTGCCCTTCCTTTAGGAGCAACTCCCAATTCCTCCATTTTTCATGGAAAAATATACTCATTCCCATAATTTTTGTCCTTAAGGAAGTCATCTATATATTTTAATGAAGAACCGGAGCTTTTCAACGCACGATAAAGCTTATAGATAAAGGAGGGTCTTTGGACTCTTACTGGGTCGGCTTCCTCGATTATCTCTTCTTCCAGATGTTGACTTGCACTTTGTGGGGCAGGAGGCGTTGAATGACGTGGATGAGAGCGAATCGGACTTTGTCGCTGACTTGATAAGTCTTCCTCCTCGGTGAGATCGAAATGTGTCGGTCCCTTCTCCATTCTTTGTGGTCCCCTGCTTGCAATTCTTGATGATTTCCTTGAAGACGACATCTTTCTTTGTCTATTGGAAGATTCCTTCACTTGCTTTTCCCAAGAAAAATGACCACTTTCTCGACGATGAACAAGAAGTAGAAACAGTATCGGGAGGAGAGTGCCTTTTAGGGTTTTGAAGATTGGGCGAAGAGAAACTGTATATATATATACCTCAGTTTTTGAAAAGGGAAGTTCAATCGGTACAAGGAAAGTGTGCGAACACTTCTTTTTTTTTCAAAATCAATAACTGCCAAAATTAATCCTTTAAAAAAAGACAAGTTTTCGAATTTTCACACAGATTATTACTAAACAAAAGATCGTACCTTTTCGAATTTAGATAAAATAACTAAACGAGAATTCGTACCTTTTAGATAAAATAGCAACTTACAGTCTTTAGCCATGAATGCTTGAGTCTCATGATTTAAAGTCTGAGAGATCAGAGTCTTAGAGTTGGTGAGTCTCTAGACTTTAACTTCTTCAAGCTTCAAAATGTTGAGTCTTGAACGGATAAAGTCGAATTGATTTTTCTCCAAAGGCTTTGTGAATATATCCGCTAGTTGACTCTTTGAAACAACAAATTGAATCGAGATTTCTCCATTTTGAATATGATCTCTAATGAAGTGATGTCGAATCTCAATATGCTTTGCTCTTGAATGAAGGATTGGATTTTTGGTGAGATTGATCGCTATTTGGTGTTGTCACATCGATTTACGTGCATGAGTCTTCAATGCCAAAGTCTTGTAGCTGTTGTTTTATCCATAGAATTTGCGAACATGACTTCCAAGAGCTACATACTCGTCATCGTTGAGAGAGCTACGGTGCTTTGCTTCCTTGAAAACCAAGACACCGTCCCTGTTTCCAAGCAGTTGACAAGTTCCAGAAGTGCTCTTTCTATCGACTCTGCAACCGGCCAGATCTGCATCTGAGTATCCTAGAAGATTAAAGTCTCCCCTCTTTGGATACCAAAGACCGATGCTTGAAGATGAGGCAACGTATTTGATAATACGTTTCACGGCAATGAGATGTGATTCTCTAGGATCTGATTGAAACCTAGCACAGATGCAAACACTCAACAAAATATCGGGTCTAGAAGCGGTAAGATAAAGAAGTGAACCGATCATGCTCTGTACAGCTTTTGATCTACTTTCTTCCCTTTTTCATCCTTGTCTATCTTCTGAGAACATGACATTGGTATGTCGGTCTTTTTGCACTTTTCCAATCCAAACCTTTTGACAAGATCATTCGCATATTTTTCTTGATGAATAAAAGTTCCTTCCTTCATTTGTTTTACTTGGAGTCCAAGAAAGAATGTTAACTCTCCCATCATACTCATTTCAAACTCATCCTGCATAGACTTAGAAAATTTCTTGCATAGACTTTCATTAGATGATCCAAAAATAATATCGTCCACGTATATTTGAACAAGTAAAAAGCTCTTGTTTTCCTTTTTGATAAACAAAGTAGTATCTACTTTACCTTTGACAAAACCATTACGTAATAAAAACTTACTTAGCACTTTTGTCGTACCAAGCTCGAGGTGCTTGCTTTAAACCATACAAGGCCTTTTTCGTCAAGAGGGCGAGTCGCTTCTTTGGGTCTTCAAACCCGGTGGTTGTTCCATATAAACTTCCTCATGGATAAATCCATTTAGGAATGCACTTTTGACGTCCATTTGGAATAACCTGAAATTTTTATAACAAGCAAACGCAAGTAATAGACGAATAGCTTCTAACCTTGCTACCGGTGCGTAAGTCTCGTCGTAGTCTATTCCTTCTTCTTGCGTGTATCCTTTGGCCACGAGTCTTGCTTTGTTTCGTACGACTTTTCCTTCTTCATTCATTTTGTTCCTAAATACCCATTTGGCTCCAATAACTGTTTTACCTTTTGATTTAGATGTCAATTCCCAGACATCATTGATGTTGAACTGTCTGAATTCTTCTTGCATAGCTTCGATCCAACTTTCATCAGATAAAGCTTCTTCTATGCTTTTTGGTTCAATTTCAGAAATGAGAGCCACAGCACTAGATTCTTCACGCCTTTTTGATCTGGTGCGGATTCCTTCATTGATTTCGCCAATAATGAGATCTTTGGGATGAGTGGATTTGTGCTTCCGTTACTAGTTGATTTGCCTGGTTGATGATCTCTTTCTTTATTTGAATCTTCATGAGTATCTTGATGTTGGACTTCAGTCGAGATGCTTCTTGAGTTGAAGACATTGGAAGGTCTAGAGCGGGTTCGAGACTCTTCATATTGAGTCGGCTGGATTCATCTTGCGTTGAGTCTTGGAATTTGACATTCATTGATTCCTCCTGATGGCTTTTCTTGTTATAGGCTCGTAGGCTTTGCTTGATGTAGAATATCCAAGGAAGATGCCTTCATCTGATCTTTCTTCAAACTTACCAACTCGATCATTTGCATTTTTCAAAATAAAGCATTTGCAACCAAACACATGAAAGTATGAAACAATAGGCTTCTTACCTTTGAACAATTCATAGGGGGTTTTCTCTAGAATAGGTCTTAGGAAGACTCTATTTATGATATAGCATGCGGTTGAAAACTTGGCTTGACCAAAAATCGTGAAGAAATTTTACTTTCAATTAAAAGTGTTCTAGCCATTTCTTGAAGAGATCTATTCTTTCTTTCCACCACTCCATTTTGCTCTGGAGTATATGAAGAGGAAAACATATGATTAAAACCAGATTTATCACAAAATTTCATAAAATCATGATTTTCAAATTCACTTCCATGATCTGTTCTTATACTTGAGATAGCACATCCTTTTTCATTTTGAATCTTTTTAGCAACCTTCTCAAAGTACGAAAAGGTCTCTGACTTACTTGCAAGAAAATATACCCAGGTAAAACGAGAGTAATCGTCTACAATTACTAGACAATATTTCTTACCTCCTATGCTCTGGGTTCTTGTTGGTCCGAAGAGATCCATATGAAGCAACTGTAGTGCATGATTAGTAGATACATGATTTATTTGCTTAAATGAATTTCTTACCTGCTTTCCCAGAATGCATGGAGTGCATAAGTCAGACTTTTGGTATGGCAATTTAGGTAGACCTCGAACAAGCTTCTTTGATGAGATTTTGGCTAATTGCTTCAAGTTGACATGGCCAAGCTTTCTGTGCCATAGGACTGCTTCATCTTGAATTGAGATTAGGCATTGTGCTTCATTTGGTTTTACATCAAGGAGGTAGATATTTCCATGCCTTCGACCCATGAAAGACTGAGTTGAGTCTTTGCTAATTCCAGAACATATGCCTTCTTGAAAGGAGATCTTGAAACCGGTATAACACAATTGGCTAATGCTTAGAAGATTGTAATTGAGTCATTCCACTAGAGAGACATTGCTTATTGTGAGATTTCCAATTTTCACAGTTCCGAATCCCACAATACTTCCTTTGCTATTTCCTCCAAATGAAACTTTTCCACCATTTACTTGAATAAGCTTTATGAAGCAATTTGAGTCTCCTGTCATGTGTCTTGAGCATCCGCTGTCAAGATACCACTTTACCTTCTTTTTGATAGAGACCTGCATTCAAAAGAGAGTCTCAAGCTTTCTTTGGTACCCAAATTTTCTTGGGTCCTTTGGTGTTAGTAGGATAAGCATTATTAGGCCATACTTTCTTAACAGGCTTCCAAACCATAGGACATTCTTTTTCAAAATGATCCTGACTATTACACTTTGAACACCTTAAAGCATTTCGACCTACAGACTTTACAAAAACTTTCTTGAAATGATCTTTATAAGCCTCTCGCGACGGTCTTTTCTTAATTCTTTCTTTTACTTTCGGAAAATCAATCAAAGGGATTGTTTCTGCTGTCATGCCTAGACCGGACTTATTAAAGTAAGGTCTTTGGTGAAAGAACTTTTTCGAGTTTTTCATATCCTATTGAAAATTTCTTTGAAATATTTGATAAGTCGGTTTTTAAGAAAGCATTTTCTTTTGAAAGTTTATCTTCATTCTCTTTAAGAGTAGAAACATTCAAGTTTAAACTTTTCACTTTTTCTTCTAAAATGATTTCCTTTTGTTTTAAAGCTGAGTTTTCCTTCTTAAGTTCGGAAATCTTTTTGAGAGAAGTCTTAAGACTAAAACATAATTCATCAATGTATCTAGAGACTTTGAGGGGATTTTATAATCACTTACCTCAAATTCAACATCAAAGTCGATCCAGAATCGAATGCGAGTCGAATGTGCCATCAAGCATATGTTGGCATATTCATTATCACTCTCTTCACATTCTGTATCACTCCAGGTTTCGGCTTTGAGAGCCTTTCGAAACTTCTCAGCTTTTCCTCTTTTCTTCTTGAAGAGGACGGTTGGGTACGATGTGTCCCTTCTTCTTACATTCGAAGCAAACTACATCTTTGTTTGGTTCCTCATCATCAACAGACTTGGTCTGCTGTCTCTAAAAACTTTGTTTCTTTGAGTTGAACCTTCTGCCTTTTCTATTCAGTTTTCTGAATCTTCTTATCATGAGGGCGAGCTCCTCATCATCCATATCATCTTCAGAATCTGCATCATCAGAGTCATCATTTGATTTTAGTGCAATAGATTTCTTACCTCTTGGATCTTCGTCTTCATTAATTCGTTCCACTTCGTAAGACTGAAGAGTTCCAATCAGCTCGTCTACAGATAATGGCATAATTCTTTGCGTCTCTCTTATTGAAGTCTTTATATGATTCCAATCCTTGGAGAGTCCATGCAGTAGCTTGTTCACCTTCATAGGATCAGAAATTTTCTGTCCTTGATTCTCAAGACCATTGACAATATCGCCAAAACGGCTAAACATGTCGGTTATAGATTCTCCTGGTTTCATTTTGAAGGCTTCATATTGACCAAGGAGAATGTTATTCTGGTCTCCTTCACTCGGTTGTCCTTCATAAGTGATATGTAATGTCCCATACTTCTTTTCTTTGTAACACAAGAAGATATTGTTATATTCGGTTGGTGACAAAGCACAATATAAAGAATAAATTGCTTTAGCATCGAGTGCTTGTCTCTTGTTTATCTCTTCTTGAGACATTCGCGGCTTCAACAGTTTCTTTCCCTCTTTCGAGATCGATGCAGCGGTAGGGAGTGATTCCTTTTCCACCACATCCCATTCCGGAGGATCCTTTGACCGTAGAAAAGCTTTCATCTTGTTTTCCAGATGTTGTAATCTTTTCCATCAAAGTAGGGTGGTCAGTATTGCTTTGCCCTTCCACCAGCCCTGGTGCTAGCATACTAGCCATGGATCTTTTACTCTGAAGTAAAACACTTCAAATAAAGTAAGAACACGAGCTCTGATACCAATTGATATAGCTAGTACGAGAACCTAGAGGGGGGGTGAATAGGTATATAAAAAATTTCCTTGAAGATTGCACAATATTTAAACGGTTAGAGGATTTGCAACAGTTAAAAATTCAATCGCAAGGCGAGTAAGGGAAAGAGAGAATAGAACACGCGGTTTATAGTGGTTCGGCTTGATTCAAGCCTACGTCCACTCTTCGCACCGTGACACCAATTGGCTGGATTCCACTATGATCAAAGAGATGTTACGAGTGTTGATCTTCCTTGATTTCTAGGTGTAGATGATCTACCACACTCGCTCAAGGTGTCACCAAGTATAAACACTCTCCGTGTATACAATTTCGCTCGAAGCGTATCGACTAACAATCAAGGTTCTTGAGACTACGGAATTTTTCTATCGATCACACACTTAAAACAATTAGAACGTCTTCCTTTTATACTCCTTTATGCCATCATAGCCGTTGGCACTTACCAAAGGAATTCCTCCAATCTACCCGTTGGACGGAATCAATCAAGAAGATCATCCGAGCTATTTAAGGAATCGATGATAGCCCATCAATCTGTTCGCCCATACAATCGGGATCTTGGTTTCCAAGAATAGAACATTCCAAGAATATTTCGTCGACCATCGGATCTTCAATCGATCTTAGATAAGAATCAAAGAATCGAAATATTTATCCAACCAAAGAATCTTGCCCGAGAGGATAGGATCGAATCCTCAACCATATACTTCGGCTTTGGATTTCCTTCGTCAATCCTTTGGATTAGAAAGACGTCGGTGAGAATAGACTTAAGTCTTGAGTCTTGAGTCTTAAGTCTTGAGTCTTGAGTCTTGAGTCTTGAGTCTCGAGAATACAAATTCTTCGACTTTAAACCTGCCGTCGGTCCGAACATCCAGACTTAGCTGATAGAAACATTTTGTCAGCTTCAAAATATTCTGGAAAGATTTCTCCAACAATTACTCAGAAAAGTACACCAAGCATGAGCTAGCCAAGGGTGCGATAACCCCAGCCAGCCCCTTTCAATCTGTCATTGGCAAAGTCACAGCACCATATCTAAATTCTTAAAATATTTAAAATTGACATAACAATTTATTTGATATGTACCTTGAGACCCACATATCTATTCATTAGGTAGAGGAGAACTGCAATTCCTTTTTCAGATAAGTAAGTTTATACATTGCATCATCAACTTCATAAAACAAGAGGCTCATTAGGTGGAATATTCCCACAAGCAGCTTCACAGGGCAAAGACAACAATTACAAGCTGCTCTCAAACAAGCATGAACTGGAGCAGACGGTAAACTGGACAGATTTCAAGTTTGATCCATCTAAGAATATATCCTACTGAAACTAGACACACTTCAAATCGATGCTTGAACATCCTCCAAAAGAAGCAGCAGCTTGACCACAAACCCTTCCAGATAAACTATATGCTGGCGTGCCAAAATAATTATAGAACATTACTTTCTGCCATTCTTTGCCTTCCCCATTTGCAAGAGCCAGGTGAATTCACATTGCCAATCACCAGAATTCCTGTTAATAAAGTAGCACTCCAGCACCTTGCACCAGACTTGAGAGGAAAACTGCAATGCAAATTCACTTTCCCGGATGTCTTATCAAAGAGGAAGCAGAGAGATTATCTCATCTCCAGACCACATTCTCAGGGGGTGGAAACAATTGCTAACGTGCCAAATCATTAGTGCACCATAAGATGGAATGAGACTTCCAACCCACAACTCATTTAGGGGGAACAGCGTACCATAATGATACACTTTCCAATGTTTCCTTAATGCATTAATGCAGCTGTCTGCATCGACCAATAAATGATCCTATTACATATGCATTGCCAGTGCTACCAAAAGGTGTTGAGATAGGAAACAAAACGCAGTAGTCTGTAGTGGCACCGTTTGCAATGCACAGAAAGCAAGATGCTTAATTCAGACTCTGAATAGTTCGGTCTTATAGAAGCTAAAAAAAGCTTATGATGGCGTCAAATCAAACACATACATGTATAGCAATCAAAAGGCTTCTCTTTTTTCTTTCCGATTTTTTTCTGCATCATCTCAAATCTGCTAGTAGCTGCAACACTGAAGGTGTATGTGCAGTCTTGAGCCGCACACTTTCACTCATACACGAAATGCGCCTAGTCCAAAAAAACTTAAAAGTGAAAATGAATATGCATTCTAAAGCTTGCAAGAAGTACCAAAAGTAAACGGACACCACCTCACTACTTCTCCTCGTCATTTTATGCCGGAGCACTTACGAATATAACCATATCTTCACAATTCAGATGTAACTTTCATTTTTTCAGCATGCAGAATCAATCTTGACCGATAAATGTAGCAGCAAATGAGTCCTATCTAAAGTGAAAAGAGGCTCTCTACAACAGGGACCAATTCGCAGCTCGTCGACAATGGAATGGGATTCCAAGAAACTCGTTCTTCGCAATTTACTTCAATAAGAAGCTCACCATTCCACGTGAAGCCATCAAATCCTGTTATTACTCCATGAGTCTCAAAAGTATACAGCAGCTTAGTCCAAGACTCAGACATGCCGTAGTCTCTCATAACCCAAACAGAAGAATGCCCAGCTCCCTGCCCACCACTAAAGAACACAGCCAGCAGGTCATTCAATACTGCCACAGACAATACTGAATGGAGACTGTCTGTGCTCTCGGTGTGAAACATCTCTCCCGGCAGAGCCATTTCATCAAACACCTCAGCTGAGACATCAAACGAGGCTATTGATCCGAATTCACCCCCTTTCGATCGAAAGCATACCAGTGCAGATTCACATTCAAGAAGACCGCTCTATTACTGTAGGAGAGAGCCGGGACCTCACATTCCACAGTTCTCCAGGAATCTGTACTGAGTGAGTAAATCTTGACTCGAGGCTTTCTGTCATGACGCTTTCTGTTCCAGAAGCTCCAACGGCGAACACCTGGAAAATGGAGAATCCTCACAAGATGATAGTCACCGGCGTCAAAGTAAAACCCGAGAAGTACACGACCACGCGCCATAAAAAGGAATTGCTGCTCCTCCGGAACATATAGTCGACCCGCCTTGTGCTTCCTGGTGAATAAATTCCACAGAGACACCGCCCGCTCGATGCCATCTCCGGAACTCTCTGCGACGCAGATCAAACCATTACACGAACCGACGAAGCCGTAACGGTCGCTGGGAGCAGCAAACGGGATTTCGATTCGCGCGGGGAAGGAGGCAGGGTGAGAGACTCGTTGGGAAACAGAGAGCACGGGCTCTGGACAGCATCGTCGCCAAGGTCTAGACACACGAGATACCGGCTGGAGGTGTCGAGAGCGGAGTGGCTCCAGTGGAGGGCCACGAAACGAGAGTCGTCGATGGTGGAACGCCATGACCGGCAGACACACCTGAACCGGAAGAGAGATCTCGCCGGCAACCGCTTCAGGATCTCAACGGCGACGTCGTTAGGGAGCTTCGGGCCGCCGTCGTCGTCGGAGCCGGAGGAACTCATGGCGGCTTCAGGGGTTGAGAAGAAGGGCGAAGTAGAATGCTAGGAAGAAACCCCGTTGACCTTGATGGCAAACCGACTAATCTCCGGGTCGATCTCAGAACTGGGAGGAGCTAATTATTATTATTATTTTTTGATCGCTTTCATTATATTACATGAAAAATCTGTATGAAATTATAGTTTTTTTCTTTTTCTATCTCAGAATAATATGCTAAACACATGCCATTTCAACAAATATTTTCCGTTTCAAATAATGAACTTACTCCAGACAATCCTTGAAATCATGGAGGAAAGTGAGAGAGAGAGAGGCTCAATGACAAAACTTAAGACTAAATCGATGAAGAATAAATTATAATTTAAACAAGTTGTGTGGGTCATCTTACAAAACTACAAATATACATTTTTATCTGTATAGTTTATTCACTAAAAGTCGTTTACACTTAAACTAGAATCAATGCTTCGAGTTAAATCACATATAATTTCTTAGTATGAATTTCTAAAGGTTTTTTTTTTTTGAAAATATGATATTGGTAAATTAAACTTTATCATTTATTCATGATTTCATTGTTTGGGCATTATGTTAAAGTCAAAACAAAATTAAAATGTCCAAATCGGGTTGAAACGTAGCCCTTGTTGAAGCACAAGCACATTTAACATAATTGAGCACGAGGGTGACTCTTTTCAGCATGACGACAATGAAAATAGCTCAAATGAAGAAAGAATATTGATAATAAAATTGTCAACCTAAATAAATTGGGGTTTGGATTTTTGTGTTGACTTGTTTTTATTATCCCCATCATTGTACGTTTCAGATAAATATAAGCACACCATAGTGTACAATCCGATATCTCATTTTAAACAAATTATACGGTCGATGTACTCACGTATGTATGCATTTGTCTTTTTTATAAGTATGTGGGAATTTGTTTACGTTTATTACCATTTTCAAATTCGTCCACCGAGTATCAATGTATATTTTAAGTGGAATTTAGCGATTACTTTATTAATTTCAGGACCATTGATACGAATATTGTTAATTCAATCAAAAAATTCTTAAAGCAAACAAGCTATAGCTTGAATTTGCAGTCTCCAAGTCACTAAATGATCAAACAAGTATGCACGTAGATAACAATGTGCCATGTTGGACGCAGAAATCCAACTCATTAAGTGAGATAAAAGTTTCTGCAACACCAAACATGAAACAGAACATATAGCAATTTTATATGAAATCTCATGGAATATAGTCAGTTAATATGTAGTAAAACATATATCAAGTACATCGATATTTCTTCCAATAAGCTCTCATTGCCCTCTATCCACCATCAGTTAGGTTGATTTGTTTACATATTACTCATAGAAAACACACCAAGCACAAGCCAGCCAAGGGCGCAATAACCCCACCAGCCCAGCCCCTTGCAATTCGTCATTGGCAATGTCAGAACAACATCTAAATTCTTAAAATACGTATAATTGACGTAACAATTTATTTGATATGTACTTTGAGACCCACAAATCTAATTCATTAGGTAAAGGACAACAGCAATTCTTTTTTCAGCTAAGTTAATACATTGCATCATCAACTTCATAAAACAAGAGGGTCATTAGGGGGAATATTCCCACAAGCAGCCGAACAAGACAGACAATAATTACAAGCTGTACTGAAACAAGCATGAACTACACATATCTAATGCGTTGCATCAAACAGACGGACAAATTTCAAATTTGATCCATCTAAGAATATCCTCTTGAAACTAGATAAACTTCAAATTGATGTTAAACTAAAACACTGATGAATCTAAGAACAATTTGATCCATCTAAGAATATCCTCTTGAAACTAGAGAAACTTCAAATTGATGTTAAACTAAAACACTGATGAATCTAAGAACATCCTCCATGAAAGCAGCAGCTTGACCATGAAGCTTTCCGGATAAACTATTTACTGGCATGCCGAAGAAACTAGCACATTACTTTCTGCTGTTCTTTGCCATTCCCCATTTGCAAGAGCCAGCTGAACTCAGATTGACAATCAGCAGAATTCCTATCAATAAAGGAGAGCTCCAGCATCTTGCACAACACTTGAGAAGAAAAACCGCAATTTGAATTCACTTTCCCAGATGTCTTATCAAGGAGGAAGCAGAGATTATCTCATCTACAGACCATATTCTCAGAGGACTGACGAAATAATTGTTAACGTGCCAAATCATCACTGTACTATAAGATGGAATGAGACTTCCAACCCACGACTCATTTGGCGGAAAGGAGTACCATGATAATATACTTTCCAATGTTTCCTTAATGCATTCATGCAACTGTCTACATTGATCAATAAACGAGCCTATTAGGTATGCATTGTCAGTGCTCCCAAAAAGTCTGGAGATAAGAAACAAAACACAGTAGTCTATAGTTGCGCTGTTTGCAATGCATGTAGAGAGAGATGTGGAAAAGCTGAAAAATGCTTATGGTGGCACCAAATCAAACACATATATCCATAGTAAGCAAAGGCTTCATCTGTCTCATTTTTTTTTCTTCACATCTTCTATAATTTGCTAGTAGCGGTAATGCTGAAGGTGTAGATGCAGTCTTCAGCTGCACACTTTCACTCATGCACAGAAGCACTTTGATTAGTCTAAATGAAAACTCGGTGAAAAAGCATATGCATTCTAAAGCTTGCAAGAAGTACCAATGGTAGATGGGCACCAGCTCACTTCTTTTGCTCATTATTTTGTAGCCAAAGCGGATATGACTATGACCATTTCTTTCAAATTCAGATATCTCTTTCAACTCTCAGACAGAATCATGTGAAATGAGGCTCTTTATGACAGTGACCAAATCCCATTGTTCAATAGTGGAAGATTTGCGTAATTTCCCATAATTGGATTCCAAGAAACACATTTCCATCACAAGCTCACCATTCCTAGTGAAGCCATCAAATTTTGCTACTAGTCCACAAGTCTCAAAAGAATACAGCTTAGTCCAAGGATCAGGCAGGCTATACTCCCTCATAACCTAAACGGAACAAATGGAATGCGGTTCAGGATGCACAACTGCATGGATGACATTCATGAACACAGCTAGCAAGTCATATAATGCTTCTACAGTCGCTACTAAACCGCCATTGTTTTCATGAATAATCTCTTCCGGCTGAGTCATTTCATCAAACACCTCAACATCGAACAAGTTTATTGATGCATCTCCACTCACATGCCCCAGATCATCCAACTTGGCAGCAAACCTGTGCAGATCCCATTCAAGGAGAATGAAGGTATGTAGCCAAACAAAACAGGAACTTCACAATCCAAACTTCTCCAGAGAACTTGTACTGAGTGAATGAATCTCGACTCAAGGACTTATCTTGCCAAAGCATTGGAGACAATCATTTGGAAAATAGAGAATCCTCACAATCTTATTGTCGTTAGACTAGCATCGAAGCTGAACCCTAGAGTTACATGAATCTTACGTGCTATTTCTTCTCAATTTAGATGCAACTTTAAAATTCCTCCGCAAGCAGCATCACTCCTTCATACCAATACAAATAGCAGCAATCAAATCATATCTAAACTGAAACAAGGCTCTCTACGACACTGACCAAAGCACACGGCCTTGATAGTGGAAGAAGAGAGATTCTTCCTGTGATCGGATTCTGAATAATTCATCCTCGATTGTCTATTTCCATAAGAAGCTCACCATTCCGCGTGAAGCCATCAAATCTTGTTACCAGTCCACTAGATAGCTTAGTCCAAGAATCAGGCGCTCCATAGTCTCTCATAACCCAAACAGAACAAATGGAATGCGATTCAGGATGCCCAACTGCCTCCCCACGACTAATGAACACAGCCAGCAAGTCACTCAATACTGCCACAGACCCTAGTAAACCATCGTTTTCTTGTTGAGAAATCTCTTCCGGCAGAGCCATTTCATCAAACACCTCACCTGCGACCTTGAACGAGACTATCAATCCTGATCCAACCTCCTCTTGATTGAAAGCAAGCAACAAGTGTTCTAAAGTGAAAAAAGAAGAAGAGAAAAGCACAAGAATAATATTTTACTAAATTAACGGAAGCAAGACATATATTTTTCATTGGATTGCGGAGCCTAAGAATCATACATGATATTCTGATAGAATGAATATATTTAACTTTTCTGTGTCTATAAATCGGCTTATCATGGATACCCCTCTGGAAAACCACATAAGTGAAGCCTTTACATGTTATAAAAAGCATCAACAGATCATACTCAGTGTTAGAAAAGAGCCAGTGCACACTGCAATAGAGTCCGACCCATCATTTTGGAGATGACAAAACCCTACAAGCCTGGCGAAACAAGAGAACGAAGATTTCACGAGAAAAAATTCCATGTTTTTCATAGAAAATTCAATTTTCGGCCATTTTTTGGCTAAAAAACCCCTACAGTAGGAAATCTGTTGGGAAACATGGCTTTCAAAAGCTTCAGTTCAGTCCGACCCATCATTTTGGACGACACAACACGCCAAAAAATGACCGGAAAATGAATTTTCTATGGAAAAACAGGGAATTTTCTCTATGGTATCTTCGTTCTCTTGTTTCGTCGGGCCTTCAGGGTGCTGTCATCTCCAAAATGATGGGTCAAACTGAATTAAAGATTTTGGAGACCATGTTTCCCAACAGATTTCCAACTGTCGGGGTTTTTCAGCCAAAAAATGGCCGGAAAAGGGAATAATCTATGGAAAAACAGGGAATTTTCTCTGTGGAATCTTCGTTCTCTTGTTTCCTCGAGCCTTCGGGGTGCTGTGTTGTCCAAAATGATGGGTCGAACTACACTAAAGCTTTTGGAAGCCATGTTTCCCAACGGATTTCCAACTGTCGGGGTTTTTCGGCCAAAAAATGGCCGAAAATGAAATTTTCTATGAAAAATAGGGAATTTTCTTATTGGAATCTTCGTTCTCTTGTTTCACCAAGCCTTCAGGGTTCAACTTAAGGGTACTTCCATCATCTTTCCATAGGTTGTAATGTATCTAGAGGTTTCCATGAGATTTTGGGATGCCATAGCGGGGCTGAGCTTGACCTCCGGGGGCATAGAGGCCAAAAAATGGCCGAAAATAGAATTTTCTATGGAAAAACAGGAAATTTTCTATGGAATCTTTGTTTTGTTGTTTCCTCGAGCCTTTGGGGTGTTGTGCTATCCACCCCCAGTGAAATTAGTACTTTTAGAAATCTCTCCCCTTCCTTGCATATTCACAACTGCTTCTAGGACAAAAAGCAACCCCTTTTGCCTCAACCTTCAATCAAGATTCCACATTTATCTTCCACAAACACCAAAAAAAGCTATCTTCCCCAGATAATAACGATTTTTTGTTTCACGATGATTGAAGAAGATCACTGTGTATATGTCAAGTGGTCTGAAGATAAATTTGTGATTTTATATAAATTTGTGATTTTATATAAATTTGTGATTTTATATAAATTTGCGATTTTATCATTTTATGTGGACGATTCTCCGGCGATTTTTATATTTTCGTAGGGGACTGAGTATCGATTGCCACGATGATGAAGAGAACGGCAATGCTCGTGCTTATTTGTTCACTTGTTAGTAACTAGCTACGTTGGAAGCATATGGAAGAAGACATGCGTTACAAGAAACTAAAGCTTTTAAAAGCCATGTTTCCCAACAGATTTTCAACTGTCGGGGTTTTTTAGCCAAAAAATGGCCGGAAAGAGAATTTTCTATGGAAAAATAGGGAATTTTCTCTGTGAAATCTTTGTTCTCTTGTTTTGCCGGGCTTTCACGGTGCTGCGATGTCTAAAGTGATGGGTCGGACTGAACTAAAGCTTTTGGAAGCCATGTTTCCTAACATATTTCCAACTGTCGGGGTTTTTTAGCCAAAAAATGGCCGGAAATGGTAGGGAGCTGTGATGTCCAAAATGATGGGTTAGATTGAACTAATGCTTTGGAAGCCATGTTTCCCTACATATTTCCAATTGTCATGGTTTTTTAGCCAAAAATGGGCCGGAAAGGGAATTTTCTATGGAAAAACAGAGAATTTTCTTTGTGGAATCTTCGTTTTCTTGTTTCGCCGGGCCTTCAGGGTGCTATGATGTTCAAAATGATGGGTCGGACTGAACTAATGCCCGATTAAATAAACGGACTTCACCACGATCATCAGCATAATATTCCGGTCATCGGCCATCCTGATTGAATTTAATCCTATCTCAAATAAGAACTTAAAATACTCTCATTTTCTCAATTAAGGGCTTTAAGTCATGTTAATCTAAAAGAATGACCTAACCTCATAGGCGGATCAAGGGCATTCCCATCCTTTTGCTTTCTTTATTTTCTTTCTTTTTTCTACAAAATTGGTGATCTAATCAGTGTCGGCCACACCACATCACTAACTTTTTTCTTTGTTGGTTTAAGTAGTCCCATAACGATTTTAAGGACACACTTTCCGGCATGTCAGTTTGGTTCATTTGCGTATTTGATTCTATACTATTTATGTATAAAACCCAAAGCCAAATCCGAGCCCCAGCTTGTCGAGCTAGAGCTCTGAAACATTAATTCGAACCCATCCACCATCGGTCCAATAAGTAAAATGCAAAACATGCAAAACATGCAAACTAAAAATAAATGCATCTAAATTTATATGCTATGCAATTAATATTTTTCGCAATTATGTAATTATCTTATCTAATAATGCATGCTTTTACGTGCCTATTTGAATTATCGGCATATTCCTAATTATGATTTATGGCCTAATCCACAACCACACATCAATTTTTTATTTCAGCCAAAAAATGGCTGGAAAGGGAATTTTCTATGAAAAAACATGGAATTTTCTCTGTGGAATCTTCGTTCTCTTGTTTCGTCAAGCCTTCAGGGTGCTGTGATCTCCAAAATGATGGGTCAGACTCATTTGTGACTCATATTTAATTTTCTTTTTCTTTTTTCTTTTTCTCTTTGGCTTGGTCGCCGGTAATAGCAACGTCCGGCGAGCTCGCCAGAGCCTCACCGTGGCCGCGCGAGATCGCTGTTAGCCAAGCGAGCCTTGCTAGGCCATTGACGAGGCTGTCATCTCCAAAATGATGGGTCGGACTGAACTAAAGCCTTTGGAAGCCATGTTTCCCAACAGATTTCCAATAGTCGGGGTTTTTCAACCAAAAAATGGTCGAAAAGGGAATTTTCTATAGAAAAATAGGGAATTTTCAAAATGATGGGTCGGAATTAACTAAAGCTTTTGGAAGCCATGTTTCCCAACATATTTCCAAGTTTGTCGGGGTTTTTGACAAAAAAATGGCCGGAAATGGAATTTTCTATGGAAAAACAGGGACTTTTCTCGTGGAATCTTCGTTCTCTTGCCCGAAGGCCCGAGGAAACAAGAGAACGAAGATTCCACAGAGAAAATTCCCTGTTTTTCCATAGAAAATTCCATTTCCGGCCATTTTTTAGCTGAAAAACCCCGACAGTTGAAAATTTGTTGGGAAACATGACTTCTAAAAGCTTTTACTGTCGACCCACGATTTTGGGGCTTCCAAAAGCTTTAGTTCAGTCTGACCCATCATTTTGGACATCACAGCACCCTGAAGTTCTGGTGAAACAAGAGAACGAAGATTCCATAGAGAAAATTCCCTGTTTTTCCATAGAAAATTCCCTTTCCGGCTTTTTTTTTTTTGCTGAAAAATCCCAACAATTGGAGCCAAAACGATTTTAGACATTAATTCTCACTCAAGTTAAAATTAACAAACGTTCGAGAGAAAAAAAGTAATAAAAATCCCTATTAGTATTTTCCCCTAAAAAACCCCGACAGTTGGAAATATGCTTGGAAACATGGCTTCCAAAAGCCTTAGTTCCATACGACACTTCATTTTAGAGATCACAGCACCCTGAAGGCCGTTCAAAACGAGAGAGCGAAGATCCAAAATGATGCGTCGGACTGAACTAAAGCTTTTGGAAGCCATGTTTCCCAACAGGTTTCCAACTGTCGGGGCTTTTCAGCCAAAAAATGGCCAGAAAAGGAATTTCTATGAAAAAACTACAAATAGTTAGATTTACTCGGTCGATGCATTGCAAAATTTGAGTTACTTATTTTTTTTTGAAACTTTCTCAGGCAAAATGGAAGGTGATACATTTATTGCTCTAACAAACGACCGTAGAAAGGTACGAGTCTTGGAAAAGCAATTTCCCCATTCAGGCGATCGTAAAAAGGTACGGGTCCTGAAAAATGGCCGGAAATGGAATTTTCACGGGCTCATAATAGCAAAATGCAGGAACCTCACACTCCAAACTTCTCCAGGAATCTTGAGTGAATAAATCTTGGCCGAACACTTAGTCCGGCCAAAGCGTCGACGATAGTTAGCTGGACAGAAGAGAATCCTCACAATTTTATAGTCATTAGACCCAGCATCAAAGCCAAACCCTAAACTTATACAAGCAGCGTACCCGCGAAGAATTGGATTCTCCGGAGCAGGTCGTGGAATGGCCTTGTGCTTTCTGGTGAATAAATTCCACAGATACATTGTCGGATCACTGCCAATTATGAAACTTCTGGTGACACAGATCAAACCATTACACGAACCGACAAAATCGTAACTGTGGAGAGGGCAGCAAAGAGCATTTCGATTTGAGACTTGGAAGGCAGAGTGAGGGACGCATTGGGTAACAGGGAGCACATGTCCTGGAGAGGATCGCACACCAGATGCCAATTGCAGGCGTCCAGAGCGGAGTGGCTCAGGTGGAGGGCCACGAAACGTGGATCGTCGATGGTGGAACGCCATGACCGGCAGACGCACCTGAACCGGAGGAGCGATCTCACCGGCAACCGCTTCAGGATGTGGATGGCGACGTCGTGAGGGAGCTTCGGGTCATCGTCGGAGGAGGAACTCATGATGGGCAGGGGCTTGACAAGAAGACTCCTGCTGACAAAGCACAACATTTTTCTTTTGATATCACTCGCTCTCTCTTTCGAAAAGCACCAAATGTCTTCCCCACATAACATAACAGCTAGCGCGGGCATGAAAACTAATTAACATATATAAGATCAATGGAAAAAAAATGCTTGTATGATAGTATTTAATGTACTGTGAAAATAATTATAAAAAAATCAAACTCTAAATAATTATAAATTAATGTTGGCCCCATTTTTTTTAGTAATTTATATATTATAATAAACTGTTATTTTCACAATATCCTAAAAATTATTATGCTAACAAAACCTTAAGATTATTAATTATTATCATTTCTCAAAGCTTGAAATTTTTCTTTTTTGCTTATACAATTTCATGGGAAACGCAATAAGTAAAGAGCTAAAATCATATCAACAGACTCTAAAAAACTAATGAGAGACATTATCAATAAGGGTGCGACAACATACTTGAACCCAATTGACTCGAACTGAAAATTTTAGTGGGGGTCTCATTCCAGTGAGCGAGAAGTTAAAAAAAAATGAATATCTTCATGATGCAGCTCAATTTGGGTCATGAAAAATAAATACTAAACACTAAGCAACTCCCCTTGGCACCTTTGGCACCACCATTCACCGGACCTCCATGTTCTGCGGCGCCTCCTCCAGATCAACATGAAGAGCTCACCATCAACACTATCAAAACCGTTGTTCATGGTCGTTCGGCTTTCTGTGGAAGTCCAAATCTCGACATCTACGGATGTCCGTATCTCCATAGCCGTGTCCATGCTCGTACACACTTGAGCTCTGTTCTTTTCCTTCTCATCTAGATCTCAATGAGGCTGGCGCATTGTCTTCCATATTGGGAGAAGACACTCTAGATTTTGGTTCTGTTTTCATAAAAAATAATTTTCAAGAAAATATTTTCTAAATTTTTCGACGTTTGTTTAATGCAAAATGAATTGCTTGGGAAAAATTATTTAAGTCTTTTGAACTAAGGGAAAATATTTTTTACTTTTGAAAAATGGAAAATGTTTTCCTCACTTAGTCTATCTTATTTCACATTTCTATAAACCCTCCTCCCCCTTTTCTTCTTTCTTGGCAGGTCGCCGGCCACGGTTTTGGAGGGAAGCAAAGAAAATAAAAAAAAAATAAAAAATCAATAATTGATTTTTTAAAAATAAAAATAATTAAAATCAATTTTAAAAAATAAAATAAATGAAAAAAAGAGTGTATGGAGGAATATATTTGTGAGGGAAGCAAAGAAAGTAAAAAAATTAAAAATCATCCATTTTTTAAAATAAAAATAAGTGTTAAAAATCAATTTTAAAAATCGGCCTAAATGAAAGAACCCTCGCGGATGGTTGGAGGAAAATATTTTCCTTATTGAATAACGGAAAATATTTTCCACTTCATTTTCAGGTTTCACTCAAACACCAGAAAATAGTTACATTTTCCTAAAAAATGATTTATTGAAAAAATATTTTCTAAAAACGTCACATTTTTTGCGAAATGAAGAGGGGCTAAAGTGCCTCATTGCCCATGAAGATGGTCTCAATGATGACGTCTCAGAACTCGTACTGCAATCTCAAGATCCGTCCATGGTGATGTGCTTGACTTATGGAGCACGTTGTATTGAGTTTATGACTCAAGCCGAATTGAACCATCATTTCGGCTCAGGTTCTATATGGGTCGGGTCTCAAGTTAGTCATATAAAAATAAATATCATCCATGTATGAGTCAGTTTGGGTATTGGTGAATGCCCTGCAACCTGAACAAAAACATAAGTCGATTCGTGCATTGCCGGGACGTTCATGTGCAAACCAGTGGTTATCGAAGGCGATTCAAATGCTTCTAGTGCCATGGATCAAACGGAACAGTTCTTCGGCAACCCCATTTCATCAAAGATCCCATCCGCTACCAAAAAAAAGATTATCGACCATAACACTATCGACAATCTTCATCGACACCGATCAAGATCCATTACAAATTTCTATTGAAAAAGATCCTCGAGCTGTTCTTCAACTTGCACACCGAATTCAACTGTACGCCACATATTTGTACTAAGGCTATGAACTTAGACTTTAGTGACTAATGGTATCCTCCATATTTATTAGGAAAACAAGTAATCATTAATAAACTTATAGTTATTAATCCTGTGGCTGTATCCAAATCCTAGAACCATGCGAGCAGCATACACTTCAACAAATCAATGATCTGAAAGCAAGCTCAAAATCTCCTTATGCTTTCTAGTGTATAATTTCCATAGAAATATTGTTTGATTGTAAACTTTAGCATTAGCATCAGCATTAACAACACAGATCAATCCATTGCACGAACCAGGGCACCACAATTGCTCGGAGGGCTAATGAAAGGAACTTCCATTTTTTACTATGAAACGAGGGTAAAAACTTAACTGGATATAGAGAGTTCATTCAATTGCAAGAAAAGTATCAATCTGTGAGAGGACATAACAATTTGTGCCATTGAAAGCGCAACGCTTCAAGTGCATGGCTGCCAGAGTAGGAAATTTGATCATGCAACGCCACAATTTGGAGATGCATTTGAATCTCATGAGATATTTCACCAGCAATCTCTTGAAAATTTTCAGGACAATCTCATGAGGGAGATTCTTCTCTAGCCTCATCGTCAATGAAGCAAGCCGACTAGGCAAAAAGCTCTAAAACTCAGGTTGATTTTGATCAAAATATGAGTAATTTTGTGAGATAGTAAGAGGACAAAAGGTTGCTCATCATGCTTAGTCTCTTTGTTGTCTGTCGAGTTCAATTTTGTTACCTTAGACTTCTCATATAGTGATCTTTAAAGGGAAAGAAATCTCAATATCATAAGATAATTTAGTGATGTTACTATTGTAGCAAAAACGGATCAATTTATCCTTCTCTATGTCCCAGCCACCTAAGGCTAGCTCAAAGGCCACACAACGGCCTCCGATGGCCATTTCTGATTAATCACATGTTGATTAACATGGCCTAAAACCGTGAGGACCAGGGAGCGATCTAAATTGGCCCTGAGGCCCCTTGAAAGCCTATATCCTGCTAACCATTTTGCAATTTCATCTATATAAATTATTCACTACAAATCATTTGCATTTAAACTAAAATCTATGTTTTGAATTGAACCACATGTAATTTTTACGCATGAATTTTTTAAGGTTTCTTTTGATGAAACTTGACATTCACAAGGTAAACGTTATCATTTGTTTATAATTCCAATGTTCAAGCGCTAATGTAACGAATTAGTCAAAACAAATTGAAAAGAAACTGACGTCTTTTTATCGAGACTAACGGTTGATATAGGTAGTTTGCGGTTTGATTGATTTTTTTTTTTTTAAATCAAAATGTTTGGTTTGAGTTGACGTGCAATCCAAGCCGAACCACAAGCATGCCTAGTACAATTCAGAATGGGGGATATCATTTGATTTTATTGCCCCCATCATTAGATTATGTCGATAATTATTAGCACACCACGTATCCCTTCAACTAGATATCCTTCAAATCGATGTTTAAGTAAAAAATTGATCAATCTAAGAACGTGCTGCACAGAAGCAGCAACTTGACCATGAAGCAGAATGTTTCTTGCCTTCCACATAGACTATGTGTTGACATTCCGAAGAAACTTCAACGTTACTTTCTGCTGTTCAATGCCATTTCCCACTTTTGCAAGAGCCAGGTGAACTCAAATTGCCAATCACCACAAATCCTATTAGTAAAGAAGAGTTCCAGCACCTTGCACCAGACTTTAGAAGAGAAATGCAATTTAAAATCACTTTCCTAGATGTCTTTCATAGGAGGAAGCAGAGAGATTATCTCATATACAAACCACGCTCTCAGATGGCTTGACATGCAAAATGATCAGCGTATCATCAGATGAAGTGAGACTTCCGACCCAAGAATCATTTGGGGGAATAAAAGAGCGCATCACGATGATACAAAGTCCAATGTTTCCTGTATCGAGTAATGCAGCTGTCTGCATGGATCAATAAATGAGCTTACTAGGGATGCATTACCAGTGCTACCAAAAAATCTTGAGATAGGAAACAAAATATAGCACTCTATAGTTTTACTAGTTGCAATGCCCAAAGATCGAGATGCGTGATTCCAGCCGTGAATAGTTAGATCTTATAGAAACTGAAAAATGCTTATGCTGGCATTTAATTTAACACATACATGCATAGTATTCAAAGAACTACGCCATTTTCTTCCGCATCATCTAAAATCTGCTAGTACCGGCAACGCTTGAGTTGTAGATATAGTGTTGAGTTGCATACTCTCACTATACAAAGAATACACTTCACTAGTCTAAAGAAAAACTCATAGTGAAGATGAAAATGCTTTCTAAAGCTTGCAAGAAGTAGCAAAAGTAAATGGGAACTACCTCACTACTTTAGGTGGAATTTAGCAATTACTTTATTATTTTCAAGACTATTCCTACTAATATTGTTAATTCGATTAAAAATTTCCTAAAGCAAACAAGCTATAACCAAATTTTGCAGTCTCCAAATCATTAAACGATCAAACATGTATGCATGCAGATAACAATGTGCCGCTTTGGATGTGAAAAACTAACTCGTGAGGTGAGATAAAAGTTTCTGCAATACCTAACCTGAAACGGAAGATACAGGAATCTTACATGAAATCTCATAGAATATAGATAGTTATTATATAGTAAAACATACATCAAGCATATTGATATTTCCTCCAATAAGCTCTCATTGCTTTCTTCCGTCAATTAGGTTGATTTGTTTACCTACTACTCAAAAAATACACGAAGGATGTGCCAGCCAAGGGCACGATCACCCCAGCCAGCCCCTTTCAATCCGTCATTGGCAAATTAACAGGACCATATCTAAATTCTTAAAATATGTAAAATTGACATAAGAATTTATTTGATATGTACTTTAAGACCCGCACATCTAATTCATTAGGCAGAGGTGAACCGCAATTCTTTTTTCATCATCAACTTCATAAAACAAGAGGGTCATTAGGTGGAATATTCACACAAGCAGCTTAACAGGGCAGAGACGAATTACAAGCTGCACTCAAACAAGCATGAACTACACAAATCTAGAGTGTTACATCAAACAGATGCTAAACTGGACAGATTTTAAGTTTGATCCCTCTAAGAACATATCCTACTGAAACTAGACAGACTTCACATCAATGTTTGAACATCCTCCAAAAGAAGCAGCAACTTGACCACAAACCCTTCCAGATAAAATATATGCTGGCATGCCAAAGAAACTAAGAACATTACTTTCTGCTGTTCTTTTCCTTCCCCATTTGCAGGAGACAGGTGAATTCAGATTGCTAACCACCAGAAATTCCTGTTAATAAAGTAGCGCTCCAGCACCTTGCACCAGACTTGAGAGGAAAACTGCAATTCAAATTCACTTTCCCAGATGTCTTATCAAGGAGGAAGCAGAGAGATTATCTCATCTACAGACCATGTTCTTGAAGGGCTGAACTAATAGCTAACATGCCAAATCATCAGTGTAATATAAGATGGAATGAGACTTCCAACCCACGAATAATTTGGGGGGAAAGTGTACTGTGATTATATACTTTCCAATGTTACCTTAATGCATTAATGCAGTTGTCTGCATTGATCAGTAAATGACCCTATTACATATGCATTACCAGTGCTACCAAAAGATCTTGATATAGGAAACAAAACATAGTAGACTGTAGTGGCACTGTTTGCAATGCACAGAAAGCAAGATGCTTGATTCAAACTGTGAATAGTTTGGTCTTATAGAAGCTAAAAAAGGCTTCTGGTGGCATCAAATCAAACACTTGCATGCATAGCAATCAAAAGGCTTCATCTTTTTTCATTTTTTTTTCCTTCCAAGTCATCTCAAATCAAATCTGCTAGTAGCAGCAACACTGAAGGCGTATGTGCAGTCTTGAGTCGCATACTTTCACTCATACACAGAACACGCCTAGTCTAAAGAAAAAGTGTAAATGCATATGCAATCTTGAGCTTGCAACAAGTAACAAAAGTAACCACCTCACTTTTTCTGCTGGTCATTTTGTGGCCGGAGCAGATATGAATAAGACCTTTTCTTAGATTCAGATGTCTATTTCAACTGTTCCACAAGCAGAATCAATCCGCATTTGCAGTAAATGTAACAGCAATTTGATCATCTCCAAAGTGAGCAAGGCTCTTTACAACAGCGATCAAATTGCACAATGTCGATATTGGAAGTCTTGTGTATTGTCCCTGATCGGATTCCAAGAAACTCAATCGGTACGATATATTTCCATCAGAGGCGAGCCATCAAATCTTGTTACCTCTCCACAAGCCTCAAAAGCATGCAGCCGAGTCCAAGACTCAGGCACCCATACTTCTCCATAACCCAAACAGAACAAAAGAAGACCGCCAGAAATCCTGTGTCCATGAAGCTAATGAACACGGCCAGCGAGTTATCTAGTACTGCCATGTACATTTTTAAATTGACAGCATCTACCTGAGAAATCTCTACCGGCAGAGCCATTTCATTAACCACCTCATCTGCAACATCGAACGAGACTATCAATCTGTATCCACCCTCCCCCCACAGATCACCCAACTTGCTAGCAAATCAGTGCAGATTCCCGTTGAAGAAGACCGCTGAACCTTGCTCACGTTGACGGTTGTTTTTTGGACTTTCATGATGATGGTTTGCCAGGGATTGAGAAGAAGGGCGAAGGCAGAAAGCCGGAAAGAATTTTGCTGCAGTCCCTCATTTGCCCCCTCTGTCTCCGTTCGTCACGTGACAACCACGTGACATTGCACGGTGTCGTGTCATTATATTTGGGATCGGAACCCTGTTGACCTGAGAACTAGACCAGGCTCTTTTCTTTTACGGTTTTCATTATATTACATGAAAAATCACCATTGTGTCATGTATGAAATTATAGTTTTCTTTTTCTTTTTCTATCCCAGGATAATATACTGAATATATTCAATTTCAATAAATATTTTCTATTTCAAATGATGAACTTACTCCAAACAATTCTTGAAACTGTGGAGGAAGATGAGAGAAAGATAGAGAGTGAGAGAAGGGGTTACAAGAGTGAAGCTATTCATTGACAACGCTCAAGACTAAACCAATGACAAAAATTATGATTTTAACACATTGTATGAGTCATCTTACAAAACTACGATTATCTAATACTTGTACATTAATAAGTTATTCGCTGAAAGTCATTTGCACTTAAACTAGACTCAATGCTATACTGTAACTCGCGAGAGGAGTAATGAATGGAATTTCGATTTGTGACTTGGAAAGCATGGTAAGAGACACATTGGGAAACGAAGAGCACTGCACTGGATCATTGCCACAATCCATACACACGAGATAGCAATTGGAGGCACCGGGAGCAGAATGGCTCAAGTGAAGGGCCACAAAAAGAGGGTCATCGATGGTGGAACACCATGAATCGGGGGAGAGATTCCACCAACGATGTCTTGAGGGGGCTTTGGATTGTCGTCGCTCATGATGGTCAAGGGTTGAGAAGAAAAGCGAGCATGAACTGGTCACAGAAAGCTTTCATTGTTATAATGTTCATCGCCCTAGGCATTCCATCTAGCCTCCAGTTTTAAGTTAAAGGACACAGATGTTGTCTCTGAAACTTTTAATTTATCTAATATGATTTTTGGACTTTGTTTTGTTGAAAAATGTCGTCCGGTGATTTTTACTTTATTTAATGTGATTGTTGAATTTTGATCCAATAGTCAATATGATCCCTACATAAATTAACAATTTAGAGATAACATTCCACAATAAAGCAAAATTCATGGATCATTGTGATATCATTCCCTTCCTTTACTACATAACAAACTCTATGAAGTAATTAAGTAAATTAGTTGTTCAATTTGAGGAGGTTTTGTAATCATCAAAGTTCATTTTGGATCCACGGTAGTGATATGCTGCTTGTTAACGCTCCGACAAGATGAAATGGCGCGTCAAACATCCATCTCCCCATTGCAAAAGACGTCGAGCCGGGAAGTCATGCTAATCGAACCCAATTTGCTTCTGCACGTACTGGGCTGTTGGGAGGATATGCTCCACCAAGCCTTTCTACCTGTGGCATCGTCCAAAACTAGTGTGAGAAAACAGAAGTTTCCCCCTCTCTCACAAAGCCCAGGATTGCACTCTCAAAGGATAACTTCTCTATCTTCAGGCCTGGCTCGGGGACGAGAAGATGATGCTTCTCTACCTTGGGATTGGATGTGATGCTCTTTACGTTTACTCTATCTGCAGATAGCGTTGCTTTTCAATAGCTTTACTTGATACCGAAGGTGGAATTGTTTCTGTGAGCAACTAAATTCTTCTCCTTAGAGGCATCACCATGGAGCTTCATGGCCACCTCCTTGGTGCCCCCTCGCATGCTGTGAGATCACGCACTTATTACTTCGAAAGCACCTCAAGAGTGTATCTAATTCTTAACAAACTGTATCAAATTCTTAAAAGGAGATGAGAGAAAGGAGCCATGACAGAAACCTCAAGAGTGCTAGCTATGCCTCTCGGCTTGCTGCATTGTTTTACGATGCCGTGTCTACCAAAATTGGGCGTCCTACTTAATTAACTCTTTCTATTGGTCTCTTTTTGTTTTACCAAATCTTATTGCATAATACATACAAAGAAAGAGAACCTCTGCTCTTTTATGCGCGTGCACACATTTTTTTTTTTTTTCACAAGCTTCAATGCATACCAACATATATAAAATAGAGATTGAGGGTTTACCAATCCCTTTGCTGTGGGGAGACGAGTTCCCTTGCGGCATGACAACGGTTGTGGCGGGCCACACGCTGTGTCTCTTGTCTCAAATATGTAGAATATACATAACAATATTGAATATTTATGGACAGGAATGAGTTAGCCAAATTATCAAACACATAATATAGAAATGCTAGGTTGAAAATAGTGGTTCGGCTCCAAATTAGTGCCTACTCCACTTTACGAGACCATTCTAAAGTTATGCCCAATCCAATATCATATGAGGGTGGTTTATAATGGAGCTTACCAGGTATGAATTGCTAGTGCTACCAAAAAGTCTTGAGATAAAACAAAACATAGTAGTCCGTGGTTGCACTAGTTGCAATGCCCAGAGATTGAAATGCAAGATTCAAACCGTGAATAGTTTGGTCTTATAGAAGCTGAAAAATGCTTATGGTGGCGTCACATCGAACACATACATGCATTGCATTCAAAAAGCTCCGTCATTGCTGTGAGTTTTGGCAATGCTGAAGTTGTAGATGCAGTGTTGAGTTGTATACTTTCACTCATACATAGAACACACTTCACTGGTCTAAAGAAAAAATTAAAGTCAAAATGAAAATGCATTCTAAAGCTTGCAAGAAGTACCCAAAATAAATGGGCATCACCTCCCTACCTATGCTCATGCATTAACTCCCTAATACAATTCAGCGTGGGGGATTTCGTTTGATTTTATTGTCCCCAGCATTAGATTATGTAGATAATTATTAGCACACCACGTATCCTTTTGAAACTAGATAGCCTTCAAATCGATGTTAAGTGAAAAATTGATCAATGTAAGAATGCGCTGCACAGAAGCAGCAACTTGACCATGAAGCACAATGTTTCTAGCCTTCCACATAAACTATGTATTGGCATTCTGAAGAAACTTCAACATTACTTTCTGCTGTTCTATGCCATTCCCCATTTTTGCAAGAGCCAGGTGAACCCAAACTGCCAATCACCATAAATTCTGTTAATAAAGAAGAGTTCCAGCACCTTGCACCAGACTTTAGAAGAGAACTGCAATTTAAAATCACTTTCTTCGATGTTTTTTATAGGAGGAAGCTGAGAGATTGTCTCGTATACAGACCACATTCTCAGATGGCTAGACATGCAAAATGATCAGTGTATCATTAGATGAAGTGAGACTTCCAACCCACGAATCATTTGGGGGAAAAACAGAGCGTATCGTGATTATACAATGTCCAATGTTTCTTTAGTCAATTAATGCAGCTGTCTGCATAGATCAATAAACGAGCTTACTAAGGATGCATTACCAGTGCTACAAAAAAATCGTGTGATAGGAAACAAAATATAGCAGTCTGTAGTTGCACTAGTTGCAATGCCCAGAGTTCAAGATGCATGATTCCAACTGTGAATAGTTTGGCTTTATGGAAGCTGAAAAATGCTTATGGTGGTGTCGAATTTAACACATATAGCATTCAAAGAACTTCGCCATTTTCTTCTGCATCATCTAAAACCTGCTATTACTGGCAATGCTGAAGTTGTAGATACAGTGTTGAGTTGCATGCTTTCACTCTACAAAGACCAAACTTCACTAGTCTAAAGAAAAACTCTTCTAGAGCTTGCACGAAGTAGCAAAAGTAAATGGGAACCACCTCACTACTTATGCTCCTCATTTAGTAACCAGAGCATATATGAATAAAACCATTTCTTCTCAATTGATATGTAAGTTTCAACTTTTCTGCAAGTAGAATCAATCTTTCATATTGACAAATGTAGCAACAATCAAGTCATTTCTAAAGTGAAACAAGGCTCTCTATAACAGTGACCAAATCACATTGCATCGATAGTGGAAGATATGCGAGTTGTTGTGTGACCGGATTCCAAGAAACTCGTTCTCCAACATTTATTTCCATCAGAAGCTCCCCATTCCTCGTTAAGCCATCAAATCCTGCTACTAGTCCACAAACCTTAAAAGTATACAGCTTAGTCCAAGAATTAGGCACACCATACTCCCTCATAACCCAAACAGAACAAATGGAACACCGTTCAGGATTCACCATGGCGACACTAGTGAGCACAGCCAGCAAGTCATTGAATACTGCCAGATACACTCCTGAATCTCTCCGAATCTCTTCCGGCAGAGCCATTTCATCAAATACCTCACCTGCCACATCGAACAAGACTATGCATCCATTTCTATTCTCAGACACATCATGGTGCTTGAGAGCAAACCAATGCAGATTCCCATTCAAGAAGACCGCAGAACTGTATCTGCAGCAAGCAGGAACCTCACAATCCAAACTTCTCCAGGAATCTGTATTGAGTGAATAAATCTCGCCAAAGCGTGGATGATGACCATATGGATAATGGAGAATCCTCACAATCTTATAGTCATTCGACCTTGCGTCGAAGCCAAACCCTAGAACTATATGAGTAGTACTTTTGGAAAGAAATTCAGGCTCCGGACGGGCTCGTCGAACCTCCCTGTGCTTTCTAGTGAATAAATTCCACAGATACATTGACCGGCCATAGCCATCTTCAGACAATTGCGTGATGCAGATCAAACCATTACACGAACCAACGAAGCCCAAAAGGCTGGAGGAAGCAACAAACGGAAATTCGATTTGTGACATGGAAAGAGACTCACCGGAGAGCAGAAAGCACAGGGGCCCACTTGGCGGGAGAGGATCGCACCATTCTACACACGCGAGATGCCAATTGGAGGCATCGAGAGCGACGTGCTTCTGGTAGAGGTCCGCGAAACTAGGGCCGTCGATGGTGGATCGCCATGACCGGCAAACGCACCTGAAGCGGAGGAGCGATCTCACCGGCAATCGCTTCAGGATCTGGACGACGGCGTCGTGAGGGAGCTTTGGGTAGTCGTCGTCGGAGGCGGAGGAACTCATGGCGGTCAGGGGTTCAGAGGACGAAGAGGGAGCACGAACTGGAAAATGAACGGTTGATCATGGAAAGCTTTCTCTGTTACTAAGAACGATTCGCCATGGAAGTTAGAAAAGACGGAAAGGAGTTCGCTGCGTTACTCCTTTATTTCTCTATTTGTCACGTGACAACCACGTGATATATGAGGATTTTATCACGTGACTTGACACGGGGAGTTTTCCATTGTCACGCTCTCCGGAGTTTTTTTTTTTTTTTTTGTAAGGTGAGGAGTTTTCTTTTTTCTTTTTTTAAAAAAATAATTTTGATTTCATTATATCATATGAAAAATCTCCATTGTGTCAAATATAAAATTATAGTTTGGAGGAACGAGAGAAAGAGGGGGGGGTGGGGTTGGGCGGCAAAAGTGAAAATTCTCAATCACAAAACTTGAGACAAAAAAATTGAAAATTATTAGTTAAACAAATTGTAGGTCGTTTTACAAAACTACAATTGTCTAATCTGTTTATATTTTTATTTATATAAATATGCGCTAAAAGCCATTTGCATTTGAAATAAGAATCAATACATCGGATCAAATCACATGTAAGATCTTTGTATGAATTTTTAGAAGTTCCTTTTGATGAAAGTATGATATTGTTGAGCTAAACTTCATTTTTTTTTTTTTTATGATTCTATTGCTTGGGCATTAAGTTAACTAAATAAAGTCGAAGCAAAATTAAAATGTCCAATTTGAGTTGAAATGTAGTCCATGTCGAGCCACAAGCACACCTAACACAATTGAGCACAAAGGTGACCCTTTTAAATGGGACGATAGTCATAATAATTGAGACGAAGGAAGAATAGTGATAATAAAATTATCAATCTAAATAAATAGGGGTTTTGATTTTAATCTTGATTTGTTTTTTATTATCCCCTTCACTATATCATTTAGATAAATATAAGCACACCAAGTGTACAGTCCAAATATTTCAATTTAAACATATTAATATATATATATGGAAGTGCAATCTGCATTTGACATTTTAAATAATTGCTTCATTGTAGATTCATTGCGTTATTGGCGCGCAAATACCTAATAAATACATAATCGATGGTTATAGGAGGAGCTCTGATTTGAAACACATCATCATCCGCGTTTGCATCAGCCAAAGAGTAAGGGGTTGGATTTGTTGTCTAAGGAAGTGATCAAAAAATTCAAAAAGAGTTGTTGACGATGGCCTATACCGTCAGGACTATCACACACGAGACCTTCATGCTTGGAGGATCAAAATTAATGGTGTATATCTTCACTCAAATAATAAGAGTACAAGAATCAGTTTCTTCAGCAATTGGAACTCGGCTTCTATCTTTCTACATACAAGTCTAATTAGCACACGACAATTACCACGGTCAGAAATGGGTATCTGGTTGTCTAAATAGCAGCTGAAGAAAGCATGAATTATGATGCTTGCCATTAATGGAAGTGAATCAAAGCAAAATGTGAGCTTCAAGTATTACATTAACGTTCAAAGAAGATGCTAAAGTTGACAGTAGTCTCAATGCACTTTATTCTACTTGTAGCTCAAACAGAATATGGACGTGACCTGTGCAGCAGAAGAACACAAGTTGATAAGAGTACCTCGATTCTTATATTTCTTTAATAATTGGTATGAATTAGACTGAGACATCTCATCTTCTTGCCTATAATAGCAAAGAAACAACTAATTTCGTTATATAGGAAAACCAAACTCTCTTACCACAGCCGCTAAAGTCCCATGCTTGGATCCCACAAAATCAGCTCTTGTTGACATGTCTCCATAAGAAGCTCGCCGCTCCTCCTAAAGCCGTGAAATCTTGACACTCCTTCATCGAGATCTAAGGTATGCAGCTTAGTCCAAGACTTAGCACACCATATTCTGTCATAACCCAGACGTGACACTTTTCGTAAGATCGACCTAGTAGATCCCCGTGATTAATTAACAACACCAGTGGGCTGTTTAATACTGTATGTAAGCACGGGCATATGTAAGTCCAACGAAATAGGTTTTTTGTAGCGCCATTTCATTGAAGACCTCATCCACTACCCCAAATGTGATGATCGATCCATAGCACCAGCAAAGGTCTTTGTTGACACCGATTGATATCCAATGCAAGTTTCCATTGAAAGAGACCCTCAAGCTGTCGCTCAGCTCAGCACCTGATATTGTATTTGACCATCCACCACAAATTTGTACGAACGCTATATGCGTCCACTTCAAGATCTATTTTGCCCAAGTATCTTTCATATTTTTTAGGAATATAAGAAATTCTAACAACCTTGTAGTCAATTTTAAAAAATTATATGATATGCATACAGCTCGAATATTTCATTTTAAACAGATTATTTGTTTTATGTGTGCATGTATGTATGCATTTGTATTTTATTATAAGTACGTAGGCATTTATTTAGCATTGTTACAGTGGACACGCTTTTTGGGACAAGTACCAATGTTAACTTTAGGTGAATACAGCAGTTACATTATTATTTTTTGGACTATTCAAAATATTGTTAATTCATTTGATACATTCTCAAAGCCAAGAAGCTATAACCTAAATTTTGGTTCTCCAAATTATCAAACAATCAAATATGTACGCATACAGACAACAATTTATAGTGGTGGACATAGAAATCTAAATCATGAGGCAAGATAAAAATCCCTATAATACCTAATTTATGGGTCACAAATGGATTTTAGAAAGTAAAGCAAGAAAATAAATGGGTCTGAATGGGTTGTTAGGAAATCCACTTTGAATCCATGGCCTTCCTCCTCTGCCTCCTCAATTCTCTCTTCCTTCCATCGATTGCAAATCTTTGGATGAGCAGAGCACCCCCTTTCCTTTCCTATCCCAACAGATTGCAGCCACCGCCTACCTCGCCATCACGCCGCCATCTTCGTCGTTGATCCTGAGCTTGTTGGCCTTAAGCAAGTTGCGAGCTCACCAACCTCAATGGAGCTCGAGCTCAACGGCCTCGACGGAGCTTAAGCTTGCCTGGATCTAGCGAGCCATGAGCTTGCCAGCCATGGCCAAGCTCAAGCTCACCTAGATCTAGCGAGCCGCGACCTTGCTAACCGCGACGAAGCTTGGGCTTGCCTACATTGACTAAGCCCCGACCTCACCAGCTGCAACGAAGCTTGGTAGCTTGGGCTCGCTTGGATGGGCAGAGCCTTGATCTCGCTAGACTGCAGCTTGGCCAGTCACCGTTGGCGGAGTAACAAGGGAGAAGGAGGAGGAAAAAAAAAAAGAAAAGAGAAAAGAAGAAAATAAATAAATAAATAAATAAATAAATTTAAAAAATAAATTTTAAAATAATAAAACATTTGATTTTTTTTAATAATATTTGGTAGATAGATATCCATATACATACCGGAGAAGTACTCTTAGAGGAAGCTCAATACTGTTTAGATTGATAAATAGAAATTCTAAACATCATAATATAATTTTTAACTTGGTGAACTAAAATCAAGAAATCAACCAAAATAAAAAAGAATTACAATTAAGAAGCTATGCATTCTCACATTCAAGAAGATTTGTTATAAGCAAATATTATTTTCATGTCAATTATTAGCTCATCAAACTTTTTCTTATCAAGAGTTCTTCAAAAGTATTTCAATTTAAAGGTTTTTCACAATTTTTATTTTATTTACTTTTTAAATTTGGTGTGAAGTTTGTATTTAAGTAACTAAATTAAGTTAAATATAAATGTATTTCGATAATATGGGTCGGGTTGGGTCGGGTATGGGTCATCAAATTTACATTGCATGAAAATGGGTCAAAAGAGTTAATATGGATTGAACCATTTTCGACCCGACCCAAACCCAACCCAACCCACCCATTTGACGGCCGGCAACTGTAGAGCAAGTTGCTCTAAGCTTGTGACTCAAACCAAACTAAACCATCATTTTGGTTTGGGTTTTATATGGGTCAAGTCTGAAAATGGGTTATAAATATATATATATATATGTATCATTCATGTTCGAGTCGGTTCAGGTATTGGTGGAAACTTGAACCAAACCAACCTGTTAATACCCCTAATTTCTAATTATTGGGACATTCATTATTAAGAGTTTCTTTATGTTTTTTTTTTTTTGGCACAAACTAGCATCATCAACTAAAAATGCGGGAGTTTTAAAACTAACTAGCATCATCGGGTAAAGATGCTCAAGTGCAACCTGAACAAAAGCATAACTCAGTTCATTTCATGCATTGTGGGACGTTCATGCGCAAACAAGTGGTTATCGAAGGTGATTGAAATGCTTTTGGTGCCATGGATCAAACGAAATAGTTCTTTGGCAAATGCCATATCGTCAAAGACCTCACCGGCTACCACAAATGTGATTATCGATCCATAACACCAGCAACAGTCTTCATCAACAGCGACTCAGATCCATTACAAATTTCCACTTTGGAAAAGACCCTCGAGCCGTCGCTCAGCCTGCACACCGAATTGAATTTGGCCATTCACCACAAATTTGTACTAAGGCTAGCGAGCCTGGCCGGTGCTGGCGACATTTTTTTAATAATATTTTTTAAATTAATTTTCTCTTTTTTTCTTTTTTTTTTCCCCTCTCCCTCCTTCTTTCTCCTCTCCTCCTTCTTCCCTGGGCTCTGGCGACCGGCCAGAGGGGAGGGCTGGCCGATCGCCAGATTGAGGCGGCCAGTGAGGTGAGCCCTCGCCAGATCCGGCGAGGGGGGCCTCGCCGTTGCCGGGTTTGGCGAGGCGAGCCTCGCCTGATCTGGTGAGGGCTTGCCTCGCCAGTTGGTGCGCGCCTAGCAATGGCGAGGCGAGCCCCCGCCGGATCTGGCGAGGGCTCGCCTTGCGGTCGCCGGGCGAGGTGAGCCCTCGCCAGATTCGGTGAGGGGGGCTTGCCAACGGTCCAGGAACTAAACTAGAGGAAGAAGACCTTGGAGTTGCCGATGGAGGTGGCGGGGATGAGGTGGGAGACGAGGAGGCTGAGGATGCCGTCGCAGATCTTGGAGAGCTCAGCCTCGATCTTGGCTCGGTAGTCGCGGATCGCGTTTGGCAAGGCCCTACTCGTCGGATCTAGCGAGGGCTCGCCTCTTGGTCGCCGAGCGAGGCGAGCCATCGCCAGATCCGGCGAGGAGGGCCTTGCCAGACGCGACGATGAGCCCCCCTCGCCGGACGAGGCAAGCCCTCGCCAGATCAGGCGAGGCTCGCCTTGCTAGACCCGGCAATGGCGAGGGCTTGCCCCGTCGGCCGCCTTAGTCCAGCGACCGGCCAGCCCTCCCCTCTGGCCGGTCGCCAGAGCCAAGGGAAGAAGGAGGAGAGGAGGAGGAAGGAGGGAGAGGGGAAAAAAGAGAGGAAAAAAAGATCAAAAAGATTAATAAAATATTTTTTAAAAATAAAATATTATTAAAAAAATATCAGCGGTGCCGGACCGACAAGTTAGCGCCAGCCGGCCGTTTTTGGCCGGATGGACTAATCGGGAATAATAGTAAAATTTTCGGACTCAATTGGTAAAAAAAATAAGTTTAGGACTGAATTGACACAATTGCAATATGTTTAGGACTTTTTTGGTAATTTTCCGAAATTCGACTGTAGCGAGTCATAGTATCCTCCATATTTATTACAAAAACAAGTAATCATTAATAAACTTGTAGTCATGAATCCAATGGCTATATCCAAATCCTAGAATCATGCCAGCAGCATACATGTCAACAAATCAATGATCCAGAGGCGAATTCAAAACCACTTTGTGCTTTCTAACGAATAAGTTCCACAAAAATATTGTTTTATTGCGAACTTTAGCATTATAATTAGCAACACAAGTCAATCCATTGCGCGAACCAGGTTGCTCGTAGTGCTAATGAATGGAACTTCCATTTCTGACTGAGAAGCCAGGGTTGGCACTTAAATGGATACAAAGAGCTCATTCGAAAGCAAGGAAAGTATCAATCTGTAAGAAGACATACCAATACGTGTCATAGAGAGTGCACCCCTCAAGTGCTTGACCAGGAAAGTAGGATCTTCGATCGTGCAATGCCATGATTTGAAGATGCATTTGAATCTCATGAGAGGTTTCACTGTCAATCTCTTGAAAATTTTGAGGACTATCTCACGAGGGAGGTTCTTCTCTAGCCTCATCGTCAATGAAGCAAGGTGACTAGGCAAAAAGCTCTAAAACCAAGGTTGATTATGATAATATTAAGAGTTATTTTGTAAGATAGGAAGAGGACTAAACGTTCTCATCATGCTTAGTCTTTGTGTTGTCTGTCAAGTTCAATTTTGTCACCCTATACTTCTCATATAGCGGTCTTTGGAGGGAAAGAAATCTCAATATCATAAGAAAATTTAGTGATGTTACAATTATAATAGAAACGGATCAATTTATCCTTTTTTTGTGTCCTGGCCCCCTGAGGCTAGCTCGAAGGCGACACAATGACCTCCTATGGCCATGTCTAATTAATCACATGGTGATTAACATGGCCTAAAACCGTGAAGACCAGGAAGCGATCTAAATTGGCCCTAAGGCCCCTTAAAACCCTATATCCTGCTAATCTTTTTGCGATTTCGTCTATATAAGTTATTCAATACAAATCATTTGCATTTAAACTAAAATCTATGTTTTTAATTGAACCACATATTACTTTTATGCATGAATTTTTTGAGGTTACTCTTGATGAGACTGGACATTCACATGGTAAACGTTATCATTTGTTTATAATTCCAATGTTCAAACGTTAATGTAACGAATTAAAGTCAAAACGAAATGAAAAGAAACTCATGTCTTTTTATCGGGACTAACGATTGATATAGGTATTTTGCAGTTTGATTGATTTTTATTGTTATTTTAAATTAAAATGTCTGGTTTGAGTTGACATGCAATCCAAGCCTAACCACAAGCACACCTAATACAATTCAGCGTGGGGCATTTCATTTGATTTTATTGTCCGCAGCGTTAGATTATGTAGATAATTATTAGCACACCATGTATCCTTTCGAAACTAGATAGCCTTCAAATCGATGTTAAGTGAAAAATTGATCAATCTAAGAACGCGCTGCACAGAGGCAGCAGCTTGACCATGAAGCACAATATTTCTTGCCTTCCACGAAAACTATGTATTGGCATTCTGAAGAAACTTCAACATTACTTTCTCCTGTTCTATGCCATTCCCCATTTTTGCAAGAGCCAGGTGAACCCAAATTGCCAATCACCATAAATTCTGTTAATAAAGAAGAGCTCCACCACCTTGCACCAGACTTTAGACGAGAAATGCATTTAAAATCACTTTCGTAGATGTCTTTCATAGGAGGAAGCAGAGGATTGTCTCATATATAGACCACATTCTCAGATGGCTTGACATGCAAAATGATCTGTGTATCATTAGATGAAGTGAGACTTCCAACCCACGAATCATTTGGGGGAAAAACAGAGCGTATCATGATGATACAATGCCCAATGTTTCCTTAATTAATTAATGCAGCTGTCTGCATAGATCAATAAACGAGCTTACTAGGGATGCATTACCAGTGCTACAAAAAAATCTGATATAGGAAACAAAATATGGCAATCTGTAGTTGCACTAGTTGCAATGCCCAAAGTTCGAGATGCATGATTCCAACCGTGAATAGTTTGGTCTTATAGAAGCTGAAACATGCTTATGGTGGCGTCGAATTTATCAGATACATGGATAGCATTCAAAGAACTTTGCCATTTTCTTCTGCATCATCTAAAATCTGCTAGTACAGGCAACGCTGAAGTTGTAGATACAGTGTTGAGTTGCATGCTTTCACTCTACAAAGAACACACTTCACTAGTCTAAAGAAAAACTCATAGTGAAAATGAAAATGCTTTCTAGAGCTTGCACAAAGTAGCAAAAGTAAATGGGAACCACCTCACTACTTATGCTCCTCATTTAGTAGCCGGAGCATATATAAATAAAACCATTTCTTCTCAATTGAGATGTAAGTTTCAACTTTTCTGCAACTAGAATCAATCTTTCATATCGGTAAATGTAGCAACAACCGAGTCAATTAGAAAGTGAAACAAGACTCTCTACAATGGTGACCAAATTATTCGACGTTGACAATGGAAGATTTGTGTGTTGGCCTGCGATTGGATTCCAAGAAACTCATTCTCCAGCATTCATTTCCATCAAAAGCTCGCCATTCCTCGTGAAGCCATGAAATCCTATCACTAGTCCACAAGCCTTAAAAGTATACAGCTTAGTCCAAGACTTAGGAACACCGTACTCCCTCATAACCCAAACAGAACAAACGGAACACAATCCACAATTGCGTCCATGAAACTAGTGAGCATAGTCAGCAAGTCATTGAATACTGCTAGATACACTTCTAAACCTAATCTCTTGTGACGGACCTCTTCCAACAAAGCCATTTCATCAAACACCTCACCTGCCACATCGAACAAGACTATGGATCCATAAATGTCCTCATCAATCGGACCATCGACCTTGAAAGCAAACCAATGCAGATTTCCATTCAAGAAGACCACGGATCATGTAATGACCTGGGCCCCACTATGTAATATTGTCCGCTTTGGATACTGAGTTCTCACGACTTTAAAACTCGTCACACAGATTAGAGGGATCCAAGCCTTATAAACTAGCCTAGGACTCCCCCACTAAGCGATGTAGGACTAGAGAGGACCCTTGCCCTTCCCTGGGTTGTCACACTCTCCACCCCTTAAAAGCACAGCGTCCTCGCTATGGCCCCCACATGCGGTCGGGAGGGAGGACGGGTTGGTGGGCTGTGCCTCCAAAGCGGACAATATGAGGAGGGGTCCTCTTTAGTCTCACATTGCTTAGGGGGGGGAGTCCTGGGGTTAGTTTATAAGGCTTGGGATCTCTTTAATCTGTGTGACACGTTTTAAAGTCGTGAGGACGTCCAAAGTGAACAATATTACACAGTCCCAAGTCATTACAAATGGTATCAGAGCTGACTTCCAACCATATGTGAGGGCCACAGCGAGGACGCTGTGCTCTTAAGGGGTGGAGAGTGTGACAGCCCAAGGAAGGGGAGGAGTCCTCTCTAGTCTCACATCGCTTAGGAGGAGTCCTGTGGCTAGTTTATAAGGCGTGGGGTTCCTTTAATCTGTGTGACGTGTTTTAAAGTCATGAGAACTCAGTGTCTAAAGAGGATAATATTACACAGTGGGGCTTGGGTCGTTACAGATCGAGATCTATAGAAAGCAGGAACCTCACACTCCAAACTTCTCCAGGAATCTATATTGAGTGAATAAATGTCAACTAAGCATCGATGATGATCATATGGATTGATGGGTTTTTTTTATGTTTCTGATGGGCTTATTTAAGCCCATCTGCCCATGTTGAGCCAAAAACCCGACCCTTAAATGAAGGGCCCATAGAATAAGAGGCTGTTATTATAGATAAAAGAATAAAGGGGAAAATCTTTGAAGTTAGTTATCAAAAAGAAGTTACGTAATCTGAAGAAAAGAGAGAATATGTACTCTTGTTTTCCTAGGCTCTCTCAGTTTCTCCTCAAGTACAATATGCTCTTTTGAAGAACGGTATCAGAATTCTTCCTCAAAGTGTGACAACGGTGTTTAATCTGTGAAAGATCAGGTACATACGACTCCATAATGTACCTTATGATCGATGTAACATATGTTTCTTGGGCACACTTTCTGCATTACATTTGTTTTTGGGGTTCGATTCAGTGTCGGAACAATTTTGGGAATCCATTTCCCCACATTGGTATCAGAGCAATGTTTATGTTTCCCAATCCCTTTTCATGTTTATTAATTGTTTTTTTTTTTGGTTGAATTTATATGAAATGCCGCCGTTGCTCGTTTGGGGACGGAAAAAAAAAAAAAAACATCTCGACACCCATATCGTTCCCCCTCATTTTTGATTTTCCATCAATCAAAACTAATTTTTGATAGCATAGGGTCGAAGTTCTCGTCGATACGATAAAATCAATTGGTGGCTCGCCGCTAGGGGCTGCCAGATGTGTCGCCATGTGCGGCCAAAGGAACCGGCATTGTTGGCGTACTGAGGCGATTCCCAGGTGTATGCAATGCACGCGTGAGCGGGGCAAACCACAAGTGCATGCATTGCACACGCGCGGTAACCGCAACATGTGCGTGGCACGCATGCGGGAACCGCTGGTGGGTGCTGTGCACGCGCCAGCTAACGTTATCGTGACGTCAGCCCACGATTGCCTACCCACGCGCGGGGCACATGAGGTGACGTCACGATGACATCACTTGTCGGGTCGGTCAGATAGACCCAACCCGTGTTTGACCCGTCTGACCCGACCCGTCTCTGCTGACCCATTCACTTGACTTGTTAACTCGATCGGATCATTCGTTGATCATTGACTGTCGTTGACCACTGTCGATTGGCATTGACCACCGTTGACCGTCGTTGACCATTGTTGACCTGTGTTGACCACCGCTGACCGGCGCTAACCGCCAAAAAAAAAAGAGGAAAAAAGAATGTGTTTCTTTTTCAATTAAGTCATTGTGGATTATAAGTAATCCTTTTTTTTTTTTTTTTTTTTTTGCATTTGTTACAGGAACCATGATGCGTTATGCACGCATGCCTGCATTTCCAAGAACGGACGAAGAAAATGCAATACTTAAAGGGCTAATGACAGAATTAGCTAATTATCAGTGGAATGACGATGATGTAATATCACATGTGATCAATGTCAATCAGATTATACAAAAAATCATCTACAATGGTTATCCTATGCCGGATTTTGAGAAGATGTTGGCCTTAATAGACACTCTTTCATCTAAATGGTGAGCGGTGTTAGATCTTCTATGGGAAGTGAACGTGGTCCTGGATTATAACAGGCTTGCAATAGCTTTTGTAAGAGGGTACTATATAATCAAGTTAATCAAAACTTCAATCCTTAGGTTGAGTGTCACAGGGTGCAGAGTGAATGCGCCTTAGAGATGACATGAGAGCTCTCTAGAGGTTTTTCCGTGGTTGACCAATGTGCCTTCAAAATTCTCAGAGAATTTCACAGAGAGATTAGAAGAGACTTTCTCAATTTATGAGATTAGTGAGAATATTTGGGTTTAATTATTTATTTTTTCTTAGATTAGTTTAAGATGTTTTAAGTATAAATATCTCTTTTATGTTGATAATTTTCCTCTGAATATATTACTTAATGTAATGGACATGTTTAATTATTGAAAGTTTAATGTTATTTATTATTGTAAATTAGTATGTTAATTTACAATTCTTTGTGGGAAGTTCAAGAAAGTTTTAGTGACTTTGCTGAACTTATTTTTTGTATGAAGATTATATTAATGATAATTTCATGTTAGGATTTTTGGATGATGATTGGAAATATAATGACATTTTGATTATAAAACCTTACTAGAAATTATTCATTAATATGATGGTTTGTGCAAAATTGATGCAAAAATGATAGGCATTAATAATTCGTGCATATGGTGTCCGATATGTTCAAATCGATGGCTTCAGCAACTAAGAACATAATTGCTAATTTGAACAAAGAAGACAAATTGAATGGTGAGAATTGTGAAATATTAAATAAGATAATGAACTTAATGGAGTTTATCCAAGTGAGAGTAACATGAAAAGTAATGAATTTAATTTATTTCACTCTCAATTATAACCATATGATGAGACGATATCGTCATTATCTAATCCGAGTAAAAGCATAATGAGAAATGATGTGCAAAGTGTACAATCTCCCATAGGCAAACAAGTCACAAAAGTATTTCTCGTCGACGTTTTGGCATTGAAAGAAACTTTTATGGTTGCTTTGCAAGATGAAGATAAGCCAAGAAATATAAATGATGCTCTAAATCGCCCTAGTAAGGAAAAATGGATGCATGCAATGGAAGGGGAAATGGAGTTAATGAAGTCAAATCATGTTTGGAAACTGGTTGATTTTTCAAATGGACGCAAAGTTATTGGGAACAAGTGGGTTCTTAAAATAAAGCGTAAAACTTATGTCTTAATAGAAAGATATAAGGCTTGTCTTGTGGAGAAAGGGTATAATCAACATGAATGAATTAATAATGTGGAAACATTTTTTTATTATTGTGAGATTTATCTTGATTCGCATTATTTTGGCAATAGTGGTAAGTATGGATTTTAAGTTACATCAAAATGAATGTAAAGACTGTTTTTCTCAATGGAGAATTAGATGAATACATATATATATGGAACAACCTGTTGGTTTTCTTATGAAAGGCCAAGAAGAAAATGTATGTCAACTTTTAAGATCAATATATGGTCTTAAGCAGTTGTCGAGACAATGGTATATACGTTTTTATAATACCATAATGGCATATAATTTTACAATGATTGATGAAGATCATTGTGTCTATTCAAAAGATCTAAAGATCAATTTGTGATCGTATCATTATATATTGATAATATACTGATTACCGTAAGCAATATGGAGTTTGTTAATACTGTCAATAGTTGGTTATCTTACAATTTCGAGATGAAAGACATGGGTGAGGCTGCATATATTTTTGGAGTTAAGATTTCAAGAGTTCGTTCGAAGAGTTCATTATTTCTTTCGCAAGAAACATACATAAATAATGTTCTTGAACGATTTCGTATGCAAGATTGTAAACTCATAGATACTCCTATTGCAAAAGATAAAGGATTGAGCCATAGAATGTGATGTGTCCAAAAACTCCATAAAAGAAGGAACAAATGCAACATGTTCCTTATGCTAGTGCTGTTGGAAACTTAATGTACGCTATGATGTGTACAAGACCTGATATGTGTTTTGCAGTTGGAATGGTGAGTAGATACTAATCCAATCCAGGTGAAGCACATTGAAAAACCGTCAAAAGAATACTGAGGTATCTAAAAGGAATTGCTGATTATACGCTGAGTTACCAAGGAAATGATCTGTGAATTGAAGGCATTCAGATGTTGATTGGGGAGAAAATTTAGATGAAATGAAATCTACCTCTGGGTTTATTTTCTTACTGAATAATAGTGCCATATCTTGGAGTAATAAGAAACAAACGTGTATAGCCTTGTCCACGATGAAAGCTGAGTTCGTGGCATTATCAACAACAATATAAGAAAGTGTTTGGCTTAAGAGATTTTTGGATTATTTAGATGTTATTGAGAATGCTGCAAACTCATTGTTGGTTAACTGTGATAGCTAAGCAGCAATAGCATACACTAAAGATCTAAAATATCATGGCAAGACCAAACATATGGATACCAAGTATAATTTTGTCAAAAATATGGTTGTACGAAAAGATGTGAACTTACAGTACATATCTACGCATAGAATGGTAGCAGATTCTGTAACGAAACCAATACCTAGAGATGTGTTTTGTGGCCATGTGAAATCTCTATGACTACGTAGAGGCTGATTTACTAAATATTGTAATTTCCCTAAAGTGTTCACATTTAATGAATTTATGTTTTCATTATTAATGCCTATAAATATTTGTTTGACATTTATGCATCTTAATGCTTAGTGTATTATATGAAATTGAGAAAGTATGTTGGACAGATAAAAAAGTAGCCCACTCACACGGGTAATCTCCTCTATTTACTATGTGATAAATAGATATGAGATGGTTTTTAAGCTTATTATCTAGGTGATAATTGAGAGCTCAAGCTTAAAATATATATGTCGCCTTAACTAAGTGTTAAGATGAGGACATAATATTTACTATGTCCGAAAATAAAATAACCCACATATTTTATTTTATCTGTTTATGATGTCAAATGTGAGTTCTAACGAATTCCGTAAAAGAGTAGATATGTGAACTCAAGTTAGACATTGGATATGTTTGAACTATCATCTATACAGTATTGAAGGTGTAGACACACGCTCCATGGGAAATGAGTTAATGCTGTAATACGTATTTCATACTACATATGCATGAGACGACGAATAAGAGGTAAAAGTTTTTATCTCAACTTTTATGTCATGTGAGACTCTTGAGGAAAAAAAATTCCTCAATTAAGCACCCTCATGACTCTTATTTATTCTTAAGATTTCTATTCAGTGTTTGCTATATTAGAATATTGCCAATAGTCATGAATTGATTTGATCTAATGGGACATTTCTAGAAAAGCAAGTTGAACTGAAATTGAGAGTTTCAAGGAAAGATGAAGATCGAATTTGGAGAATCGCATTCTAATTTTGTATTCACCGGTCAACCAATTATAATTGTTTTGGGGATAATCATAATTGTGAATACAATATATATCGTTGTTTAAAAGAGATTAAGAGAGATATAAATGTGATTGTTCGATCTAGGATACTGCATACTAAATCTACTCAAAGTGTAATGCCCATTATAAGCTACTATATATTCCTAATAGATGTATGACAACGAGCTCTCAAAGCATGCTGGTCACACGTATTATTCACCAGTAAGATTGTTGCAGAGAGGTAAAGAGAATTCTATTCGGCCCACCATGTGCGAGTGTGAAATGATGGGTTTTTTTTAAATGTTTTTTATGGGCTTATTTAAGCTCGTCCACCCATGTTGGGCCAAAAACCCGGCCCTTAAATGAAGGGCCCATAGAAAAAGAGGCAGTTACTTTTAACAAATGGGAAAATCTTTGAAGTTAGTTATCAAAAAAAAGTTACATAATCTGAAGAAAAGAGATAATATGTTCTCTTGTTTTCCTATGCTCTCTCAGTTTCTCCCCAAGTACAATACGCTCTTTTGAAGAACAGTATTAGTCTTCCTTAAAGTGCGAGAATGGTGTTTAATCTGTGAAAGACAAGATATATTCGACTCCATAATGTACCTTATGATCGGTGTAACATGTGTTTCTTGGACACGCTTTTCGCATTACATTTGTTTTTGGAGTTCGATTCAGTGTCAGAGCGATTTTGGGAATCTGTTTCCCAACATATGATGAAGAATCCTCACAATCTTATAGTCATTCGACCTAGCATTGAAGCCAAACCCTTGAACCATAAGAGAGGTCCTGCTGGAAAGAAATTCATGGTCCGAATAGGATCGTCAAACCTCCTTGTGCTTTCTAGTGAATTAATATCACAGATACATTGAACGGCTATAGCCATCTTCAGAGACTCGCGTTATGCAAATCAAACCATTACATGAACCAATGAAACCGTAACGGCTGAAGGGAGCAGCAAACGGGACTTCGATTCGTGACAAGGGAAGAGACTCACCAGAGAACAAAAGGCACAGGCTCCCGGGAGGATTGTACCATTCTATACAAGCGAGATGCCAATTGGAGGCATGGAGAGCGGAGTGATTCAGGTGGAGGGCCACGAAAAGAGGGTCGTTGATGGTGGAGCACCATGACCGGCAGACGCACCTGAACCAAAGGAGAGATCCCACTAGCAATCGCTTCAGGATCTCGACGATGGCGTCTTGAGGGAGCTTCGGGTCATCGCCGGAGGCGAAGGAACTCATGATGGTCAGTGGCGAGTGGCAGGAGATGCGAAAGTTGGGCTCAGAGATGGTTGCAGATGAAAGAGAAGAAACCTTAGAAAGGAAAGTGGTTAACTTTAAATTTTTAATTTGATTCCACATCAATCAATCAATCTATATATATATTCTTATATGTGTGTGCGCGCCAATTCATAATTCTCTTGGAATGGATAAATGCACACCTCTTTGATAGACAACATGAAACCACTAAATATTTCTCATGTTTGTCATGTGATAGGAGGCATAATTTTGCCATGTAACTTACATTTAATCATTTTCCCTACCTAACTTGATTCTTCATATAGCTGAGGATAATGCGTATATATTCATTAATTATATATATCCTCGATAAGTAGGAATCAATCTTGAGATGTTAATTCCCACTTTGAAACCTAAAATCGGATTAGCAGTTTGTTTGTAGAACCAGGAATCAGCTCACCTGGTCCTAAAATTGAACGGGACAATCCGGTTTGTTTCCAAGTTGGACTTAAAACCAATGATTGCCTTTTAAAAAAAAAAATTATTATTCCTTACAATTGGAAAATTTTCCAACATTAAAAGGAAAAAAAGAGCATGCAAAACCAAATGTCGAGAGGTCCTCATATTCTTGATAGAAATCTTGCAAACATAATCACCGCCAAATAGAAGCCACCTCCTCATACCATGCCTCCACAATTTCAAGGCTAGCATGAAAACGAAGCTGAAACCTAACTTACTAATTTAGGCTTTGCTTTAGAAAAAAAAAATAAAATAAAAAACAAAGTAAACTGAGCCGATTATTATTGTTTCTACATTTTTGGAACTTGGAACTGGATAGGTTCCTTCAAGAACCATGTAAAACTAGCAAGTTCAATCCAACTTATCCAATTTTAAAGTTGGACTAGGACCGATGCACACCCCTATCCTCAATTGATTATAATTGATGATAATTAATATTGTAATAAATTGCTACCTTGAATATTCGATCTTGTAAATCTTATAAAAATATATTATACTTTTCATTACAGAAATATATAGAATCACTCTTTCCATTTTCTTACATTATAACAATTGTTGTTGATGTCTTAAGTAGAAATATGCAAAATCATGGGGCACTCCGAACAAGGGAGAATTTTATCATCTTTTGCTAAAGTATTAACCTAGTTTAATGTGACAGAGAAATATTTGAGTAACGTACACTCTCCTATTGTATTAGCGTAACTCTACTCCATCTCTAGGGATTATTTTCACAGATTAATAAGGTTGCTATATTCTACTCCTGCAAAAATACTGGCATTCGTGTATGGCAAGAAAATCTACTAGTTTGACAAGAAAGCAAAATTTAATTCCACATGAAGTGACGAAACTTTTCTTAGTCAAGTTCAACCAACGCTCCAAGTAATGGGTTGCGTCATTGCTTAGACAAATTGGCATTGACTCAGTCAATCCAATGAACTTGCAAGATCCCACCAGGGAAAAAAAAAAATTCAAAGTCATCTTTGGGTTCTCTTACTAGGTTGAAAAAACACAGATGTCTCTCTATCTTATGTATAAAACCAACACCAAAGACCCTTATAAGCACTTTAATAAGAACATCAGAAGTTGTGTAAACACGGCGGGATTATTTGACAAGCAGGTAGAGACCTACCTACAAGCCAGACCAACTTATTCCAGTGAGTGGTACTCAATGCTCGCTGCCTGAACTTCTCATTACTCTCTGGCTTGGGATGTCGGCACCGGCAATAGTCAAGCTGCTCTTGGCATTAGTCTCTCTCTGCCTATGCAATTTTTGAGCAAGAATATGTCAGATCAAATTATAATAGTGACGTGATTCTCCGATGGCGAAATACAATCCTTTGCTCATCAATTAAAATCTTCCTTGCTTTACTTACCACAAATATGTTTGTAGAGGCTGTAGAGCATTACGAGCAAGTGATAGCGACCAACATTAGCGAAGCTTAACTAAGTTTTGCAATGCCACATCCTTGAGTTCACTATGTGCACACTCCACAATCCATGTCAATGGATGAAATGGTGGCCTTGATGGGGGGCGAAAATCATGTTGACCTTATCACCGTTGCTACTGCAATGCACTGGTTTGACCTTCCAATGTTTTACAAGCTGGCCAAACGCCGCCTTTGTAAGCCAGGAGGTATACTAGCAATTTGGGGTTATAATGACATGGTTCTTAGTCCAAAATTCCACACCATAAGTAAGTGCCCCCACGAAAAATCTTCACACTTTTGGCATGCGGGTGCCAAGTACGTAATTGACTGGTATAGAAATCTTCCCTTTCCTTTTGAGAGTGTGGGTTTAGGCTATGAAGGAAAGCCAATGCAACTTGAGATTCCAAAGGGGCTCTGTTCGAAGAGTACTTAAAATTTATTAAATCATCATTAGCATTTGCCCTAGCCAAGGAACAAGGGCTAGATTTGTTATCAAGAGAAGTGATTGAAGAGCTTGAGAGTTTATGGAGAGGGCCTAATAAGGTCAGAACTGTCATCGACAAGTCTTTCATGCTTGTAGGAACAGTATAAAATAAGTTGTATAATTAGTTTGCAATATTTGATTTCCTCTATAAAATTTCAACTTTTCTCCGGTAATGATTTCCAGTTTCTTTTCTTATATGCATAGTCGCTGAACAAAGAATGAATTTAAAGACTCAGAGAAGTCTCAACTAAATGCTTCAAATAAATGTTAAGGCTACAGAGTACTTTTGCAGAGACTACAAACGCATGTTCACATATTGATCTTTGAGAGAGGAAATCATGGCGTGAGAGAATACATTTTCAAGGTAGCCCCATGTTTGTAGCATGATAAAAGAGTATTAATAGAGAGGACGATTGTCACGATTTGACTTATAGATCTACCAGGGAAAGAGTCTCTCCATTGATGATTTGCGTGAAATTCCAATATAATCATTTCGGCTAATTGACAAAGGAAAAGGCTAACATGGCAATTCGCATAAAATGTGGATTCAAGTAAAATTATCCAAGTCATCATCTCGTGTAGGACGCCTGGCAATTAGCATGACCACCGGTATTACAGACCGAAACGTTTCGTTATAAAAGACTTGACAATTAGCAATAAGCAAAACTCCAAAAGGAGCCGCGTAAGTTCATCCATCCAAGAAACGCTCTCAACACTCTTGAGTTGGTGTTCTTCTGCAGTTTCGGCTCTTTCGAAAGCACAGAGATCATCTACAGGTTTCTAAACTCTCTCTCTCTCCACCCTAGCTGATCTCTGCGCTTTTCAAGAGGTTTCTTGATAGTCTTTGAGCAGCCGTTTTTTAGGCATTTCCTCATCTTCCATCAATCTAAGCTCTTGAAATTTCATTTTGTTCGATCGAGTACTTGAACTACGTGTATTTTTTAATGGCACTGCAGTCACAGTTTCCTACATTTCCAATCACCCTCGATGGATTAAACTCCTAAATTAACCAAGTTTCTAACAGATTTTATAATTCCTAGAGAATAGTTCAGCTTTCCTCTTCAGGTTGATCCAACATAATCTCTCTTTCTCCTAATCCCAATCCACAACCATCATGTATAAGCAATGACAGATTATGCTTCACAGGACACCAATTATCGCTTTGCTTGCTACTCTCATCATGGGCTTTTTCCCCATTCCACTGTACTATAAGCCTGGCCCCTTGATCGGCATCTCAGCTTTTGCTGCTAAGGAAAATTTTATCTTTCGCTAAAATATTCACTAAGTTTAATATGGCAAAGAGAATCTTTTACACTCTTTACTGTTATAACTTTCTTAAATTTTCTTTATGAGTTTGTTTCACAGATTAACATTGTCCCTACAGATTTTAGTCGTACACAGATATTGATATTCGCGCAAGGCCAGAAAATCTTCTAGCTTGACAAGAAAGCAGAGGTCTAATTCCACATGGAGCGATAGGGCTGTTCTTAGTCAAGTTCAACTCCAACACTCAAAGTCATAAATTGCGTCATTGCTTAGACAAAGTGGTGTTGAATCATTCGATCGATTCCATTGAACTTGAAAGGTAAGAAAACACAAACATCTCTGTTTAAAATTTGACTCTGTGGAAGCGTGATTTTGATATCAACGATAGTTTCTATCAGTGATGTGCAAGTGTGTATTAGTGAGATATATTTATTGGAGAATGGAGCGGGTAGACTAGGGACAGCGTCAGATAGTTTAAGAAATATAGGCCATGGGATATAGTTTATTTAGTTGAGAAATCGGTACTACAAGAAGTTGGTGGAGTTGAGCATAGGACGTGAATTTTAGGCTGCCTCCCCACACCTCTGACATGAATGATTCCTAGCCTATCTATAGAAGACTCCATCACCAAAGAAAGCTAGACATTTGCTGGACTTTACTTAACTTGTTTTAATTGATATTTGTTTTTACTAAGAAAGCTTCTTCAACTTGGCTTCTTCTTCTCTTGCACAGACTTGACAGCATATTTCCAGGTAGAATTTTCTCGGTTCTCTAGTCGTTGCCCACGTTCTTGACTCTTCCTTCTTCATGATTAAGCAGCCTTGGTTTTTTACTTCAAGTCTTCCTCTTCAACTTGGACTTATTCTTTAATTCATGATTAAGTTAGTTAACCACTCTCGAGAAATCTAGAGAATCTGGAAAATGGATTACAAATTCCAGCGGTCTCTCCATCTTATATATAACACAAACGCTAGGGACCCTTGGAAACAGAGTGACCTGAAAATCAGAAGTTGTATAGACATGGCAGGTCTGTTTGACAAACAGGCAGAGACCTACCTACAAGCGAGACCAACTTATCCAAGTGAGTGGTACTCGATGCTTGCCGCCTGCACCTCTCAAAACTCTCTGGCTTGGGACGTTGGCACCGGCAATGGTCAAGCTGCTCTTGATGTTGGTCTCTCTCTCCCTACGCATTTTTTGCACAACATTATGCTAGATCGAATTATAATTGTGACGTGATTCTTACATGGAAAAATATCCTTCATATATCAATTAAAATCTTTCCTGTTTGACTGACCACAAATATGTTCTGACATAATTCTACCAGGTCGCAAAGCATTACGAGCAAGTGATAGCAACCGATGTTAGCGAAGCTCAACTAAGTTTTGCAATGCCACATCCTCGAGTTCGCTATGTGCACACTCCACAATCCATGTCAGATGATGAAATGGTGGCCTTGATGGGGGGCGAAAATCGCATCGACCTGATCACTGTTGCTACCGCGGTGCACTGGTTTGACCTTCCAAAGTTTTACAAGCTGGCCAAACGCCTTCTGCGTAAGCCAGGAGGTCTACTTGCCGTTTGGGCTTATAATGACATTGTTGTTAGTCCCGAATTTGACACCGTAAGGAAGCGCCTTCTTGAAAAATATTCACGCTTTTGGCCCGCGGATGCCAAGTACATAATTGAAGGATATAGAAATCTTCCCTTTCCTTTTGAGAGTGTGGGTTTAGGCTCTGAGGGAGAACCATTGCAACTAGACATTCCAAAGGAGCTCTCGTTCGAAGGGTGCTTGATGTTTTTCAAATCATCATCTGCATTTGCCTCAGCCAAGGAACAAGGGGTTGATCTATTATCTGAAGAAGTCATTAAAGAGCTTGAGAGTTCTTGGGGAGGACCTAATAAGATCAGAACTGTCACCTACAAGGCTTTCATGCTTGCTGGAACAGTCACAGAGTAAGACTTGAGCTCTATAATTAGTTTGCAAGGTTCGATTTCCTCAATAACAAGTTTGATATTTTTCCAACAATGATTCCCAGTTTCTCTTCTCACATAACTTGAACAATTAGTGGATGACAAATACAAAGGTTGGAATCGGGTCATCCAGTTATCTACATTGTTGTTGAACAAAGCGTGAATTATGATGACTTAGAGAAGTCTCGACTAAATGCTCCGAATGAATGGTCAGGCTGCAAAGGACTTTTGCAAAGACAAATATATATTAACATATTGATCTCTGAGAGAAGAAAGAAATCATGGTGCAAAGAGAGTAAGTTTTCGAGGTAACCAAATGTTTACAACATAAGAAAAGAGTAATGATAGAGAGGGCGATTGTCACGATTCGGCTCGTAGGTCTGCACGGGAAAGAATCTCTCCATTGTATTGGAAACCTGCGAGATGCCTCCATGCTCTAGCATGGATGAGTTACGTGTTAGATCTCCTACACCACAGTTAGGCTCAAGTATAGATTTATTACAAGGCATTCTTATGGACCACAGAGGAATAAAGATGAAGAATTTGGTAGAGCATCAATGAGGAATGGCAATTATTTAGTTCAAGGGTAACGTGAATTGAGCATAGTAGAAACAAATTATTTCTTGAAACAAGATCAACGATCCTCAAACAGTGATCATGATAACACAATCTCCAATGTTTCCATAATCCATTATTGCAGCTGCAACATAGATCAATAAATGAGCTCATTAGGTATGCATTCCCAGTACTGCCAAAAACTCTTGAGATTGGAAACAAAACAGAGTAATCTATAAGCTTGACTGTTGGAGGTTTGTTTGTTAAAACAAACAGAGTGTTTTCTTTGTCCCACATAGGAAAAGTGGGAGGGAGTGAGCTAATTTAAAAGTGCGGGTTTTTATTTATGTATTTAAAGAATGATTGGGTGAGGCTAGACCCCACCATACTTGCGTGCGGGTGCGCGATTAATTGGCACACTTTGCGCGCCCGTGGCTTAATCAACACTAATCCCATTGTTATTTATTCTAATAGGTTGTCTTTTATTTTTAGAATTTCGGAAATAAAATATATAAACTGAAAATTCGAAATTCTATTTAAAAAAATATATAATTATTCTGAATTTTATTTGTGTCTTTTTAAGACAACCTTTGGAAAATTACTTATTCGGTTTTAACTTTTCCGAAGGGTTGCAATTGTTCGTTTTTTCTTCTTCTTCCGAAGAGTCGCGTTTGTTTATCCGAACAATTTTCTAAAGACGTGTTTGTTCGCAATTTTTTACGAAGAAGTTGCAAAAGATGTTTCATATATATACTTTGTTATTTTGGAAAGAAAATAAGTGTGGTCATTTTCGAGTCTTCTTTCTGAAAAATAGCAGCCAAATTTTCGATTGTTTCTTAGAGAGACCCTGAAGAAATACTTGAATTACTATCTAATATTTTCATCCGAGACTTTGTTGTATCCTGGAAGATTTTTGTCGGTGACCATGAGCAACGTTGTGGGGCAAATAAATCCTTAAAGAAAGTGATATCACGTTTCATAGTTCGAGTTGTTTTACTCGATCCGATTTCATTGTTCTACCCAATTTCGAAGTCATATTTTCCAACATCGACTAGATGCATTAACCAGAGAGCAAGATACGTAATTGAAAACTGTGAATACTTTGGTTTTATACAAGCTGAAAAATGCTTATAGTGGTGTCCAATCAAACACATACATACATGCATAGCATTCAAAAAGCTTCGTCATTCTTTTCCGCATAGTCTAAAATATGCTATCACCGGCAATGCTGAAGTTGTAGATGTAGCGCGTACGTGAGAACCAATTAACATATAAAAGATTACTAATTTTTATCATTTCTCAAAACTTGAAGTTTGTTTTCTCCAGTTATACAATTTCACAGAAGAAGCGATGAGTAAATAGTGAAAATCAAATCAAAAGACTCTTGAAAAAAACAGCAAGAGACTTTTTTAGGAAGGGGTCTAAAAACATACCCAAACCCAACCGATCGGAACTGAACAGTGTTGGCTTCAATCTACCGATGTTTTACAAGCTCGTTAAAAGCCCTTCATGTCGGCCAACAAGGAATATTAGTTATTTGGGGGATGTTCATGGAAGTGCAATCTGCATTTGACATTTTAAGTACTTCATAGTAGATCCATCGTGTTACTGGCACACAAATCCTAATCAATGGTTACTGGAGGAGCCCTTCAAAATTAGGAACTCGGCTTTTATCTTTCTACATATAAGTCTAATTAGTATACGACAATTACCACGGTTAGAAGTGGGCATCTGGTTGTCTAAATGGAGTTAAAGAAAGCATGAATCATGATGCTTGCCATTAATGGAAGTGAATCAACGCAAAATGTGAACTTCAAGTATTACATTAACGTTCGAAGAAGATGCTAAAGTTGACAGCAGTCTTGATGCACTTTATTCTGCTTGCAACTCAAACAGAATATGGACATGAACTATGCAGCAGAAGAAATCACAAGTTGATAAGGCCACCTTATTCTTATATCTCTTTAATAACACTTAGACATCTCATGTTCTTGCCTACAATAGCAAAGAAACACCTAATTTCGTTCTATAGGAAACTAGAATCCTTACCATAGTCGTTATGGATGCGTTCGGTGAATATTCTATTTCCGAGAATAATTTCTGTATAATATAGTTTTTTGGGATTCTATTCCTATATGAATTTCCGAGCATTCGAAAACATTTGATAATTACACAAAATTTTTATTTTTGGAATAGAAATGCATTTGATACGATCCTAAAAAATTTTGTGACTTAGAATTTTTTTAAAAAATTTATTAATTAATTTATATTTTTTCTCTTTTTTTTAATATATTTTCTCCTTTTTTTTTTTCCTTTTCTTCTTCTAGCCTGTCACCAGCCTCGACCATGTTGGCGACCAGCTAGACAAGAGTCGACGGCTGTTGGCCTCAGAGGAGCCTCATTTCACCACCGCGAGGTCGGCCTTGCTTGGCTTGCCCAACAAAGGCAAGGCCGAGCCTCGCCCAACCATGGCAAGGCTCTGGTGAGGTTGCTAGCTCTTGTTTGGCCGATTGCCAGACATTGCCGAGGCCGGCGATCGGCTAGAGGAAGAAGAGGAGGAATAGAAAAAGAAAGAAAGAAAAGAGGAAAAAAGGAAAACGAAAAATGGTTTGGGCTAGATTTCGAGTTTTCCTAAGAACAAAGAAGCAACTTCCTTTGACTTCTTGATAATGTTCCAAATATATTTTTGGGAATAAATTTGTTTTCAAGAATAAATAATTTACCAAACAAATCTGTTTTATTTTTGGTTCCGAGAAATAAAAGAACAGAAAAAGTTACTGTTGGCCAGTTATCAAACATGGCCTAAATCAAATCTCTCCAATTTCCTAAGAAATCGGGTCAGTCCCATGCTTGGATCCCACGAAATTAGCTCATGTTGACATATCTCTATAAGAAGCTTGCTGCTCCTCCTAAAGTTGAATACATGACATTCCTTCATCGAGATCTAAGGTGTGCAACTTAGTTTAGAACTCGGGCACACCACATCCTGTCATAACCCAAATATAACACTTTTCATAAGTCAACCTATCAGGTACCCATGATTAATAAGCAGCGCCAGTGAGTTGTTTAATGTTGCTATATAAGCATAGGCATACGTAAGTCCAACGAAACAGTTTTTCGGTAGTGTCATTTCGTTGAAGACCTCGTCCGCTACCCCAAATGTGTTGATCGATCCATAGCACCAGCAAAGGTCTTTGTCAACACCTGTTGATATCCAATGCAAGTTTCCAATGAAAGAGACCCTCGAGCTGTCAACTCAGCTCGCACCTGACATTGAATTCGATCGCCGCCACAAATCTGTACTAAGGCTAAATGCGTCCACTTTAGAATCTATTTCGCCGAAGTATCTTTCATATTTTTCAAGAAAATAAGAAACTAACAACCTCATAGTCAATTTAAACAAGTTATATGATATGCCTACAGCCCAAGTATTTCACATTACACAGATTATTTGTTCCATGTTTGTGTCACAGTCTATGATTCTCCCATACCGGTGAACCCTTGGGAGAGAAGCTTGGGGTTATCAAATGAAGAGCGATGGTGCAAAAAGAGGATGAACACAACGGTCCGTAGGAATAACGTCGGACGCCGGTTAGTGCTAGGAGTCCTAAGATAAAAGGATAATATTACTTTAGAGCTCTGAAAGCGGGGTTGGCCTCCCGTGCACAAACCGGTTGGGAGCCGATGCCACTCTCCTAATGAGGCCATGGCAAACCAAAACTAGTTGTCGAGCCTAAAGAGACGTTGTCTCACTCAATAGACTAGATGCTTGAACATAGTTGGGCATGGTACAATCTCGTATAAAAGAGCTATTCACCTATTGTTCATTGGAACAACTATAAAAGGAAGGCTGGCCTAGTGAATTCCGTTCACAGGTGCCGCACGGGTTAATCTCAACGGCCAAGGAAACTACCGACCCATGACGAGATGGTATTGGAGCAGGGATCCTTCCAAAGAGGTGGGTGATTCGGGGAAAGCCTCGTTGTCTTCGATCTTATGAGGGCGGAGAGTGATCGTCGGGGCCGAGGGGGCTTGGACAATGTGTGGCGTCTAGCTTATGCGATGACAATGGGGGCATAGGAAGGAACCGAATTGCTTGTTGATAGGGATAATGTTCCTGGATCAATGGAGGAATCTAAAGAAGAGGTCTCTGCGATCACGTCTCCACCAAGGGACCCTCTATTGGTTTGCTAAGATCGAGGCGCTTAGTGTGGCACCCCGGCGCCCAAGGTCACCACATCTTACCGAAGAAGTACCTTAGTTCCTAGGCATTATTTTTTTTAAAAATGGTCCAGCGCGACTCATTAGCGGAAGCAAAACTTATATCGCCATCTCTCCCTCCAACAATCATGATACAATTGCACACCACTAAACATTATAAGAAAAGATAGAGCCTAGACACTTTTATTTACATATTTTCATGATGGATTTTCTTGGGTCGGTACATCAAAAGAAAGGCCAAGACTTGTAGCTATACTCGGCCATAACCCCAAAAAGAAACACTCGACCCACTATGTCTATCGTGTAAGATCCCTTATCAACTAGTGTTGGCTACTTTCCAAAAAGTTGTAGCTCCTACTTCTCACGCACGGGCCCTCACACCCATCCCGGTGCGTCAGGCAGTGGTGGCAGCAACATCCCTCGCATCGCCCCATCTTGTTGAACGTGAACCGATATGAACTCTTGAATGACAGGGCCCTCAGCCTAGCCTACATCGTACATCACTATTGCACGAACCCGAATAAACGTAAGACTGTGGATGGTGGGACAGTCGATCTCCATGCACTCGACCTCCACATCCGAAGGAAGGCCGTAAAGATGCCCCGCGTGACGACGGGGAGCGGCATCTTGCTAATCTGAAATGTTGGTCCTCGAAGGGATGAGTACAACTATTCAATAGGTAAAGGACCAATAAACCACTCAATGCATCATGCCCCCACACTCATCACAAACATAGCATAACACATGTCATTAAAGCATCCATGCACAATTTACCTTGATATCATGCACATGTCATCATACCTCATGTACATACATCATCATGTCATACTCTTACCATTATCATATCACATGTACCATCATCATTACCATGCATCCATGCACTCATCATCATCATATCACATGTACCATCATGCCATAGGTGCACATACATTCATGCACTTACCATCATCATATATCACATGTACCATCATCATTACCATGCATCCATGCACATATCATCATCATGTCATAGGTGCACAAACATCCATGTACTTACCGTCATCATATATCACATGTACATCATTATTACCATGCATCCATGCACATATCATCATCATGTCATGCATATACCATCATGCATAATTCAATTTCAATTTCTCAATTTCATCCTTTCATTTTGGACTGCCACATTTCTCTTTCCGGGACCAATGTTTGCATCCCACATTCATCACTCGCACCCCACGGGTATCGCGAGAACCATCGGCACAATACCTGCCAGGCATTTCGTACCCCAACTGGCATCACGAGGCATTCCCTGGCTCAATACTAGCTAGGCTTCCGGCTCCCCCACTCTCCGGGCATCTTGAAACTCCCGAGGACCCTCCGGCATCCGGCCATTCATGGCCACCGGGCAACCGGCCGAACCCTTCTAGCCAGGCATCCCAACACTCCCGGGGTATCGTCGGCTCACACCTTTGACGGCCTTCTCACTCATCTTAATTCACATCTTCAATTATAGTTCAATTTTAACATGGCATGTGATGTGATGGCAATCGAGATTATTTTCATCCTTTGATTCATATATGCATTTCCAATCATCATCATGCATGCGGCAAGACACAATCATTCATAACAATACAATTCATGGAGTCCATACAATTTAGAATAGTCCATTTATCATGCCTTTTTTTGAAGTTTACTAAATTCCAGCTTGTACCTTTTAGAAAACATTTAAATTAAATATCCATATGATTATCAAAAATCATGAAATCAGGAAATATGATAGATAAGACAATAAGATAACAATTTCATGAAAAACACATGTCCAAAAGAGTTTCACACAAGAAGATATAATTCACACAAATACAGCATGTAATTTCGGATAGAAACAGATTGCGCAGTTTTTGAAATAATTCGATTAAAATACCTGAATGACCTCCGAAAATTATGAAATTTTACCAGGTTATAGTTAAGACACTAAAGTATATTTTTCATGAATACATATAGGCCAGATTAGTTCTAGATAATTTTATATAGGCGTCCGAAGCTCATGATTCTAGCACCGAAACGTCCAGTATAGCTATCTCCGAAATATCAAGTTTTCACCCACTTATTCTTCTTATTTTCCTCTGAAATTTGGATATGTTGTACCTCAAGAGATCCCCTACAACTTTCATCAAGATATCTAAGTTAAGTTTCCAAAGAATAGTCACCATATGGGTCCAAGAAGTCTCGGGTGTCCAGTACCGTATTTCCAGATTTACCGTCTTCAAGAGAAAGTCGATTCACTAGGCTACACTTGCTCATTTTACCTCAAATTTGAGTATGTTAGTATTTATGGTGTTATCTACAAGTTTCATGAAGAAGTTGAAGGGATATTCTGGGTAAAAAGTGACGTGCAGCACACAAAACCATCAAGCAGTCGACGAAACCGTTCCAGATCTAGCCTTTTCGTAGAGGATGAGTTTCACCCCTTAAAACTCAGTATTTGTGTCTCAAATTTTAGTATGTTATACTTTGATATGTTTTCTACAACTTTCATGAAGGAGTCGAAGTCAAAATCGAACTCGAAACATGCATGCAAGCCTCCACAAGTTTCTGGGTCAGGCGGTTTACACGAAATCAGCAAGCTTTTTCAAGAACAAGTCACACTCTAGCTTCAGTTTTGCCTACCCTAAACATCCGAGATCTACCACCAACCAATCACACATGCAAGACACACTTGCAAGAGTAGAAATCGATCCTAACTTGCCTCTAAGATCAAGCGGACGGCGGCACACGGACGGCACACCGGCGACGGACGGACGGACGGCGTGCGGGCGGACGAACGGCGAGCTCCTTCCTCTCCTCCCTCTCGGTTCCTCTCTCTCTCTCTCTCTCTCTCTCTCTCACTTGGACGGTAGCCCTCAACCGGCCACTCTCTCTCCCCCTTTTATTTCCCTTAAGCCACAATCATTAGCAATGATGATGTGCCTCTCCTCAAGCCAAGCCATGATCTACACTTGGCAATTTGAGAGAGACACATGGCCTTCTTCATGCAAAGATGGGCATTATTCTCGGCTGGACTTTGGGCCAGCAAATGGGCCGGTCGACAGCCCCTCCTTGGCTCCAATGGGCCGGCCATTTGGCCCACCAAAATCCATACTCTTGGGCCTAAGGCCCAACCTAATTAAACCCACAATTTCACTTTCAATTATTCATCTTTAATTCTTTCTTTTATAGATTTCAAATTTTTAAATTTCACATGGCCAAAATCTTGTAACATTTTTAGTCTATGAGGTGCATGGCCAAGAATAAATCATTCTCATTAATTTATCCTATAATACTAATTTAAAAACTCATGAACACAAGCCTATATCACTTAGTCTTAAGAGGAGACTAATGGCTAAAGCATAAACCATAGGTAATTTCATTACCTAATTATGGGCTTTAATACACCTTAGAGCTTGTCTTGAATTTTTGGGATGCCACATTTAGCAAGCAAAAGAAGGTGCTACCATAGGGCTACAGTTGGCTAGGGGTGCCATACTTTTCAAGAAGCACAAGTGATTGGAGATTCGCGAATAGCTTTGATCGAGGGAAGCAAGCAATGGAGTGGAGTGACTTGTCCTATTGGGCAAGCGTTGCTATCTATGTAAATCCTAGGAAGTGGCATTAATGGTTAAGGAAACGCAAGGAAGCGACAAAACAGCCCGCAACGAGGGCGTTGCGGAATTGAGTGGGGGAGTTTGTCACGGTCCGTGATTCTCCCGTATCCGTAAACCCTTAGGAGTGAAGCTTGAGGTTATCGAGTGAAGAGCGAAGGTGCAAAGAGGATAAACACAACCAATCCATAGGAGTGGCGTCCGGATAGTTAGTGCTATGAGTCATAAGATAGAAGAATAATATTACTTAGGAGCTCTAAAGCGTGGTTAGCCTTCCATGCACAAACCGTCGTGGAGGCGATGCCGCTCTCCGATAAAGCTATGGCAAGGCGAAACCAGTTGTTGGGCCTAAAGAGATATGTTGTCTCACTTGGTGGACTAGACGCCCGAGCATAGTTGAGGTGGTATGATATCATATAAAAGAGCTATTCACCTATTGTCCATTGGAACAACTATAGAAGGAAGGCTGGTCTGGCAAATTTCGTTCGCCGGGGCCGCATGGGTTAATCCGCGGCTAAGAAAACTACCGACTCGTGACATGTACATGTATGTATGCATTTGTATTTTATTATAAGTACGTAGGCATTTATTTAGCTCTGTTACGGTTTACACACTTTTGGGACGAGTACCAATGATACTTTAGGTGAAATGTAGCAGTTACATTATTATTTTTTGAACTATTAAAAAATATTGTTAATTCATTCGATACATTCTCAAAGCCCTCCGAGGATGGTTCAAGGAGCGCGGGTTCCGGATGCCCCAAGTTGCTCCGAGAGGGACGAAGAATTACGAAGTTATAACCCAAGTTTATGGTCTCCAAATCATCAAATAATCAAATGTATGCATACAAACAACAATTTACAATGGTGGACACAGAAATCTAATTTAAGAGACAAGATAGAATTTCCTACAATACCTAATTAAAGGAGACGATATAGGACTCATATGGAATTTCATAGAACATAGTTACTAAGGCATATATAGTAAAAAGTACAACAAGCATATTGGTGTTTCCTCTAATATGCTTTCATTACCCTTTGTCCTTTTAAGTTGAATTTTTTACATGTTAATTATTAAAAGAAAAATAAAACACCTCGCACCAAGTAGTCAAGAGCACGATGACCCCCACCAGCTAGGGTGTCAAAGTACCCATACCAACCTGACTAGAACTAAATATTTCAGGTCTTTTCAAGTAGGGTCTTTTTTTGATTCAGCTAACAGCTTAAAAAATTGGGCATTCTGGCAGTTCAATTCCGGTCAAAAAATAGATTTTGGATTTTCCTTTTACCGTCAATCAACATGGCCATCAAAGGAGCTTTCTCTTCTCTTCGCGCACAATCTCTCTAAGAGCTCACTCAGATTTCCATCCTGGTTGGTCGCCAACCACCGTTGCCAATGAAAATGAACGACGCCAAAGTGACAAGCAGATGGTCAAATTCGTCAGCTAGGAGGCAAAGGAGAAGGCCGACGAGATCTCCATCTTTGCTGAAGAGGTACTCTTCTCTTTCTTATCGATTTGAGTCAATTGAAAAAGGGTGTTCTATTTTTACACCCTTCAAGTGAAAATGAGAATTTGTTTTCTGAGTTCGACATTAAGGATTGCTGCTTTAGATGTCTCGGACTGCCAAAATAACACCTCTGTGTATGTAAATTTTGAGGAGACCCATCAAGTGTTCCCATGTTGAAAAAGTGGGAAAAGACGACAACGATGCTCAAGAATGACAAAAGAAGGTGATTCTATAACTCTCCTGTGTGGGGAAGTTACTGATTATCGTAATCAGGAAAATGCTTCTTTTGTTTCCACAATGTTAAGGAAGCACTAAGGTATACATCTAAAGTGATTTAAAAGAGGCTGCTTGCTTCAAAGTCAACGAGACCTTCATCTCCTGCTGATTGTTCCATTGAAAAAGTTTTCAAAAATAGAAGATAGCCCAAAACCTGAACCGACCATAACAAACACATATTATTCATTTTTGGGTCGACCCCATACATACCGTTGACACCCGGCACCAGTCTCTATGGCAATGTGTCTTCACAGCGTTTATAAATTCTCAACAAATGTAAAAGTATCATAATTCAAAATGTAACTAGTGTGGTCTTATTGAAGCTGAAAAATGCTTATGGTTGCGTCAAAACAAAAACACATATGCACAACATTCAAAAGCCTCGTCACTCTTTTTCTGCATCATCTAAAATCTGCTGGTAGTGGCAATGCTGAGGTTTTAGATGCAGTGTTGAGTTGCATGCTTTGCCTAATCTTAGATAAGTAAATGCAATTTGAATTCAACTATATTACAGAACTCCTTTCACCAACTAAATATCTCTTTCCCCTCATTTGTATCTATTTATTCCACTTCACATTCGAAAATAAAGAGAATCAAGTGCGTTGGTTTAGTGTTTCTCTTTTCCCTCGCTTCAAAAAGCAGAGCAAGGTCAAGCACCGAATAACCTCGCTCCAGACTTGGCAAAGTCCTCTCTACGCTTATGCATGCTTTGTTTCTCCATTTCCTCCTACTCTCACCATCCCTGTTAAACCACTATCACTCTCTGCTCATAAACACCCTTACCTTTCACAGAAAAAAGAAGCATGAGAGCCAAAACCCTGTTGGTTTCTGATTCTGCTGATGCTAGCTCTGGCCATCTCAATCTCTTCGCTCTCCATCAGTTCTTAGGAAATGGAGAGCTCATGAGTACGCATATGCATATGCCATTTGGGGGTTTCTCGATGAACACATTATATTTCTTCTCTGGTTTTAATTGGTTTTGATGTGGGTAACAAAAATGCAAGTATTTCCGGGTGCAAATTGCAATGAAAAGAGGCATTGATTACTCTAAAGAAAAACTCAGTGAAAATGCATATGCATTCTAAAACTTGCAAGAAGTCAATAAAGGTAAATGGGCACTTCCTCATTTCAGATGTCTCTTTCAACTCTTCTGCAAGCAGAATCAATCTGTCATACAGGTAAATATAGCAGCAATTGAATCATCTCTAAGGTGAAACAAGACTCTCTATAATGGTGACCAGATCAGATTGCCTCGATAGTGGAAGAATTGTGAACTGTCCTGTGATTGGATTCCAAGAAACTCCTTCATCATCATCTATTAACATGAGAAGCTCGCCATTCCTCATGAAGCCATCAAATCCTGTTACTTGTCCACAAGCCTCAAAAGAATACAGCTTAGTCCAAGACTCAGGCACCCCATAATCCCTCATGACCCAAACAGAACAAACGGAATGTGGTTGAGGATGCCCAACTGCCTCCCCATGAACAGTGCACACGGCCAGCAAGTTATTCAATGCTGACAAAACCACTTCTTTACTGATACTAAGAACCTGCAAAAACTCTTCCGACAGAGCCATTTCATCAAACACCTCACTGGCAACATCGAACAAAACTATTGATCCGGACCAACCCTCTGTCCACAGATCATCGTTCTTGGAAACGAGCCAGTGCAGATTTCCATTCAAGAAGACCGAGGGTGAGTAGGCGCAGAAAGCAGGAACCTCACACTCCAAACTTCTCCAGGAATCCGTACTGAGCGAATAAACCTCGACTAGATTTATATCATCTGGAAAATAGAGAATCCTCAGGATCTTATAATCATTAGACCTAGCGTCGAAGCCAAACCCCACAGCTACATGAACATTGTAAATTGAACGGAATTTACTATCCAGACTGGAACGTCGAACCGCCCTATGCTTTCTGGTGAATAAATTCCACAAATACATCGACCGGGCATAGCCATCTCCAGACATTTCTCTGACGCAAATCAAACCATTACACGAACCGACAAAGCCGAAACGCTTGGAAGAAGCAGCAAACGGGATTCGATTTGCGACATGGAAGGCCGAGTAAGAGACTCACTAGAAAACAGAGAGTACCGGACAGGATCATCGCCCTCGTCCCAATCTAAACACAAGAGATACCCATTGGAGGCGTCGAGAGCGGAGTGGCTCAAGTGATGGGCCACGAAATCAGGGTCGTCGATGGTGGAACGCCATGACCGGCAGACACACCTGAATCGGAGGAGAGATCCCACCGGCAATCGCTTCAGGATCTCGACAACGGCGTCGTGAGGGCTTCGGGTCGTCGCCGGAGGAAGAGCGAACGCGATTAGACCGATATGCCAATGCCATGGACTCCTCAGAAATTACTTCTGCAAGCTCCAATATATAGTACTTTCCAAAACGACGCATTTTCATTTTGCCCTTTACTTTTACTACGTCACAAACTCTAAGAAATTATTTAACAAACGATTACTATCACGAAAAAATTCTAAACTAATATACATATTACAAATTTATCTTAAATTAATTTTTGACTTAAAAAACCTTCAAATGGACACTTTTGCGATAAATTTATCCTCAATTATTTTTTGTTAAATTAAATTAATATTATTTAAACCCGCCAACAATTACGTGTTATCAAACATTGTAATTTGATGGTAAAAATTAACAGAAACTAATGAAGGGTATATTTGTCGTAATTATATCAGTTCGAGATTTTTAGTGGTCAGAAAATTAATTTTATGTAAATTGGTAACAAAAGTACTAGTTTTTAGAGCTTTCGAAGTTTTTCTAGTATTAACCCTTAGATAAATTAATTATTCAATTTTTGGGTGTTTTGAAATCATTACAATTAATTCAGAAGAAGTTTGGCCCAACGCACTATAGTACTTGAACCTTTAATTTGTTCAATATGATTTATGAGATTTAGCCAAATATGGAATGATGTCCCTACATTTTTTAATTTGTTCAATGTAATCCTTAAACTATCTCGAAATATTTAAAAGTTTAGAAACAATATTACACATTAAAGCAAAGATCATTAATGATTATTTTTTTTTCATTTTTCTTGATAGAAATAACGTGTTGGTTGCTTGTTCCCAAGTTTCAATACTAAACGAATATAGGGATGATCGTCCAAATGGATAGGTTCAGACTTGAATCACGTATTCGACCCTATTATAACCACCCGCTTTTTTGGATCTTGAACCAAACCCTGTTTGCATTGGACTTTGTTTTAAACCACCCTAATTTTTCAGTTTGGTTCTAGAGCCAATCTTGTTTCCACCGGACCTGTTTTACAGCTTTGAATTTTATATTGGTATGTGCGAAAATAACGTAAACCTCATAATTTGTGTGAAAACATTAAGCATATGTAAGTAATAAGTATTTGAATTATTTGACTATACAAAAAACTAAGGATCTGCAAGACTAATAATCATAAACAAACATCATGAGGCAGAGCGAGAGGGAGCCGGCAATGGATAGTGCAACTGGGACGGTGGAGGGAGGGAAGTGAGCAAGGAAGAGAACGATGAAGGAGGAGCATTGTAAGTAGTCTAATAGAGGAAAAACACTGTGCGAGTAAGATTAGAAAGGGGGGGGGAATAAGGTTTTGGACTTTTGGACTTACAAAACCGGAAGAATATATCTCGTAGATCTGATTTGTAACATCTTAATGGGGCATGCTCATGGTCCAAATCACAATCACTCAAAAAGAAGAAAGATTGATTGGTTGAGAGATGATCGACATGTCACAAGATACCATGTTCTTGCATGATGTGACAAAGTACTTTGTATGTTGTTTATTGGTGTATGTGTTTTACCATGACGTATGGATGCTACGTTTGACAACCGAAACAATGCATTGCTTTGTTTATCGACAATGTCATGTAGAAGAGGACTTGTGCCGTGCCTTGTCTTAGCATTAAAACAGAACCAATGGTGACCGATCCAAATCTCGCATCATCATTAATGATGAGCATTACATCGTAATCTCCTTCTCCAATAGTTAAGCCTTGCCCAATAGGCGATCTACGTTTTGTTCAACATCTCTAATACCATCACTATATAGAGCTGTGATCGCCATCTCGAGAGTGTTAGCTTCACCTCGAGTTGTTGGGCTGTTCCAATGACGTCAGCTCAACAAAAATCGCACGTCGTATTGAATCAACTCTTTCTATAATTGTTTCTTTTATTTTACCAAGTCTTATTGCATAATTTGTAAAAGAGAGAGAGAGAGCCTCATCCTTACACAAATTCTTTTGCGGAAGCATAATTCTTGTTTCATTCCTCACGAAACAAAAATAAAAGAGAGAGAGACTGAGATTTTACCAGTCTCTTCGAGAGGAGCTTCGCTATGGGGAGACGGTTCCTTGTTGTGAGAATATCTTTGATGAAGGGAGACGAGTTGTCTTGCGGGGGACAAGTTCTGATGTGGCGACGCAAGTTCCTTCGCGGCGTGACAACTCGTTGCGGCTAGCCACATGGTATTCCTGATTATCCCGGATATATAGATCATGCACCACAGTATCAAATGTACCACAGTATCAAATGTCTATACTCAAATACGGGTTAGATAAACTATTAAACACATAAGATGCGTATATATGAAAAGAGAAGGGATATAGAAATGCTTAGCTGGCTTATATTTTAAGTTTTGACGATAAAAGAAAAGTCTATCTCTGTGAGTTTGTTTAAGTGTAAACGAACAATCCAAGCAAGTAATCTTATCGAAATCGAAATTTGATTAGCAATAGTGCTGCATACTTCTCAGGCCATCTTTACTATGCTATTTGGGTCATCAATCATCTGGGTTCTACGGTGAGATCCACATGATTAATAGATCAAATGTTTTACAATTTCTGGGGTAACTTTCTGGTAAATGCCAAGGGCATCGGCCAAGAGACCAAGAGACACATATAGTAGATACTAGAAGGAAAAGTGAATAGATATCATTTTCTATCCTTTATTGAAAGAAGAGAAAATTGTCCAAAAAATTTTAAACCTATTACACTTTTTGTCAATTTAGTCATAAATTTTTATTTTTTTTACCAATTGAGTCTATCCAATTAACTTTGGCTAAAATTTGCTGACGTGATGCCAACCTCCTATGTTGATGTAAATAAAATTTACTATTTTTAGTTTTTTTCAAAATTTTGATTTTATTTTGATTTTTCTTTTTTCCTTCTCTCTCTTCTTCCTCTTTGTCGGTCACCTAGCCTCTCGGCGACCAACTAGAGGCTACATCGGCAAAGGGTTGGCCTCGCCGGCCTCGTATGAGGTCGCCCTTGCCAGCAACAACGGAGGGTTAGCCTCACCAGCCACAAGCAAGGCTCGTCCTCACCCTCGCCCAAGGTCGGCGAGGGCAACCTCACTTGAAGCTAATGAGGCTGGCCTTCACTAGTCATAGTCGTTGGCTGATCGTTGGAGGCTGGACGACTTGCGTAAAGGAAGAAGAGAGGGGAAAAGAAAAAAATTCAAAAAAAAATTCAAAAATTCATAAATAAATAAATAAATAAAATCGAAAAAAATATTTAAAAATAATAAAATTTGGTCCATGTTAGTGTCGGTCATGTCACATAGGACAACTGGTGTCCATGTCAGTGAATTTGGTCTAATGGACTCAATTGGTAAAAAGTGAAAATGTTTAGATTTAATTGGCAAAATTGAAAAGTTTAAGATTGAATTGACAAAAATATAATAGGTTTAGAACTTTTTCGACAATTTTCCTTTGAGAGAAAAAAGAGGAGAGAAATCACATTGGTCTAAAATATGATGGGAGATAACTTTCTAGCAGTAGAAACCGCCCTTAGTTAATCACTAAAGTTTCATTATCCTATTAGTACAAATGAGTTTGACGTAGGAAAATTCCTGGTTAATAATGCGAACAATCTCTTTTTTAGGAGAGTAGAGGTTGAATCGACTAATCATATCTTAGGAAGAGAGAGTTCGGATTATTTTACCAGGCGATCGTCAGCATTGTAGACGGCACATTGAAGGAAGTCCTAGTTGAGCCGTGCCAGGTGGTAGTGTGTCTTGATCTAGCGGTGCATTTTGTGGTTGCACAGGACGAAGCTGCAGCAATGATTCCCAGTTTCTCTTCTCTATAACTTGAATAATCTATTATATGACAAATAACAAGGTTGGAACTGGATCAATTGATCTTTGAGATGACCAAGAGAAGTCTCACTAAATGCTTCAAATGTTGCAGAGACAAATATGATTTCACATATTGATCTTTGAGAGAAGAATAATGCAAAGAGAGAAGGTTTTCAAGTTAACGAAATGTTTGCAGCACAAGAACAGAGTAATGATAATGATAGAGAGGATGACTGTCATGATTCAACTCATGGATCTGCAAGCAAAAGAATCTCTCCATTATATTGGAAACCTGCAAGATGCATCCATGCTAGAGCATGGATGAAGTACATGCTAGAGCATTCTCATGGACTATTTCAAATTATGTGTTGACCTCATTAATTTCTAATATACCATCACATGTAATTTTTCTCATCTAATCAAAAACTAAATCTAAGGTTAAGAAAAACATGAAAAACGAAACAACTTTGTCACTTTCTCTGATAACTACTCGCTTCATGCGCTTCATCCATCTAATAGGATGGGCCAAGTTGGTTATGCATCTCTTTTAATATGTGGAGGTAGGGGTTTGGAACTTTTCGGAATAAAGGATGGTCTCCACTAGAAAACCATGATGATGATGATGATGATGATACTCCATCCACTTCCTTTAAAATTATCTTAATCATACATAATAATCTCATTTTATTCACGTGCATAGCCTATGCCTTGTCTCTAGTTTAAATATCCATAAATCTAAATCAAAACTCTTAATTGTCTCACTTTTTGAATGCCACATTCAGCCCCTTGTTTATGTATTACCCTAAAATGATCATACGTTGAATTCAAAGCCTATGAAAGGAAAAGTATGAAGAAGCAATTATGGATATTTTAGGTATATTAGTAAAGAACAATTTAAGCATAAGACATTGAGGTCTAAATGCCAAACGATTAGGATTAGGAAACAAAATCTTTGACTTTCTTTCTTTCTAATTTTCTTTGCTTGGCCGATGATATGGTTGCTCTATTGTGAGTGACGTCCATAGGTGCTGAAGTGCTTGGCAGCGAGTTCGTGCAGTGAAACTTATTCATGAATTGCATCGAGGAAAGATTAACGTTTGTAGTTGATTAAATCTTATGGTAATATTTGCATGCATAATTATTTCATGGAATTAGAAGATTATTTCGTGAGAAAGTGTGGAGCTAAACCCCGTGCATTATTGAATGTAATTAGGGCTTAGAAAATACTAAGTGTTTGAATGACTTGAGCGTGATTGTAATCTCCGTGTATCACTTGATCTATAATGGAATCTATTGTTACTCTCCCTATGAATGTAGGTCACTATGACCAAACCACATAAATCTGATACCCTAACTATTTTCTTTATTCAATATATTTTATTATTTGATCACTCGTCTTTCGTAATAGTTGATATCAAAGCCAGACTTGGCTAAGTTGTAATGAATTGATAGCGATTGAAGAAGGAAAAGTGAGAATTGACAAATTTGATGGGAAGGATTTTGGTTCATGGAAGATGTAGATTGAAGACTATCTCAATCAGATGAAACTGCACGTGCCCTTATTTGGTGTGGAAAGGACAAACTTTATCCGTATTGCTCAAAACAAAATGGACCACGACATGTAAATGACTACTCATGGATAAGCACACCACTAAGCTCGACGACATAGCATATCACCCCAATCGAGGGTTTGAAATTCTGCATACAACTTGAACTAACTGCAGCCGAACATGACACTCGTGGATGAAAGGAAGAGTGGCCGAAGGAGAGGGAGAGAGGGCGTGAGCTTGAGAGGAAAGGAGAAGGAAATGGCTAAGGGTAAGGAATTTTGAAGATAGTTCTTGTATTTATAGCGTATGCTCCATAATTGGTCTATCCAAGTGGCCTAATGGAATGCATCGGAGTTGCATAGCTAAGAAGAAGGGGGGCGCCTATGGTCCAAGGTTCTTTAATGGGGGACTAACTTGTCATCCAGGTCTATCCTTAGGCCATGATGTCCTAAATTTGTAGATGACACCTAAGCATGAATCTATCAATGGCTAAGGAACAAAAAGTCTTAAGAGTTATCATCTTGCAATTATGCACTACCTTCCAAAACTTTACTTGGATTAAGCCTTAGTCAACCTTGTCTTGTTTTCCAAGACAACACATGAAGCACATATTCTTTGGAGGCTTTTATCTTTCTAGAACAATCAATATAATTACTATTAATTCTAAATAATTCTGGTGTACTTTTTTTATAAATAAAAAAAAAAAGGAGCTCTATAGTATTTGATGCAAAGTCCAACTATATTTAATTACATTAATGCCACAAAAATTCCCCAAATTGATAAATTTGTATCATTTTTATCCCAAAATATTGTTTTTGTTACAAAAAATGCTAAACAGGTGTCATAGTGCCTTATTTACTTCAAATTATTATTCGTATTACAAAAAATCTCGCATTAATATTCATGTTACACATTTATCCTGAATTAGGTTTCGTGTAAAAAATCCAAATAATTTTTGGGCTTTTGTTTCAAAAAGTTCATCTGACTCGAATTGCTTTTGCTGGTGCTAGACTGGATGGGCGACACAAGCTAAATGGCAACTGGTGAAAGAGAGAAGTTTTGAACTTTCCTCCTCCAAGGAGTGCTGCAAAACTCAAAGTCATAAATCTAATTCTCCAAGGAAGACTCTGCATTTCTCATTTACGTGTGACATTTCAACAATCCGTATCCTGGATGCTTAAGTGAATGTTTAGAACTTCTCTTCTTTTTCGTAGGAGTCAATTTTGTTTTGGTTATTTCATAGATAATAACCTTCACATATTTATGTCACATCTGTCACATGTGGACCTTGCCATGGTATAAGGTGAATTCCAATTCTTCATGCTATCTTTGTCAATCTAACTGTGTGACCAAATCAATCATGAAAAAAAGGCATCGGATCATGAACACAAACATCTCTTCGAGCAATATTAATTTGGAAGATTATCTATGTTGTGATTCTCCCAAACACGTGCATAAGATGGCTATAGTCTGTATTCAGGTGTTGCATATGATGCACCAATCTTGAACCTAAAGGGGGAATGAACTTTATGTTAGTCTGATAAAGTTTGGGTTGTTTCGTTGTTGTGAAAGTGATGTAATTCCTACTCCACTTTGTGTTTTTGTTATTATTATTTTATTTGCTTTTCTACAGTATTGAAAGTTTAGGCCGATGAAGGAATTTTGTTCAAGTGAGAACATTCACATGAACAATGTACAGTTTAAGCATACTACAAACAGTGCTCGAATCAAAACATAGCGAGTAACGACCAATGAGTGCGAATTGCATTAATCAAAGATAGGAATTTTATTTCATATTTCTGTTGTTTGAACTTACTCAATATTCCTTTGTGTTTTTGTGATGAAGTTTGGGAAGTGGGATATGAATGAAGAATCACTTTTCAGCGTGTTAAATTCGACTCAGTTAGAAACCCCATAATCATCGATCAAAATTATTGTTCCGTCGAGGGAGCATGCCAAGAAGGGGTAAATTCCTTTTCCTAAATCAATGCTTTCATTTTTCCATGAAAACACTAATAAAGTAATAATATATTTATTAAATATTGAAACTTAAGTTTAGTAGCCAATACAATAACAGATTCAACGTCCCATTTAGCGATGTAACATGGTCCACCGAACAAGTTGCCCGAGCATAATGAAAAACATAATCGCTAATCGCAACCCTCACATTTATTTATTTATTTATTTATTTTACTACTTTTCCGTTATTATTCATTGTATTTGAAGTACCTAGCTTTCTACAAACGGCTTATAGCCAAACTAACCTCACCGAACAAGTTGCCCGAGCATAATGAAAAACATAATCGCTAATCGCAATCCTCACATTTTTCATACGGCTTCATGCCATCGGGGAGTTAAAAAATAAAATAGGGATTACGTACATCCAACAAAGAAAATAATCCCTATCCATGTGAGAACAATGGAGATTTTCATAAAAATTTAACGTTTTAAACCGGGTTTATTGAGTTTAGATAATAAAGAATATGAATTTCAACGAGTACTGAGGCAAAGTTAAAATGCTAAGGAGAAATAGATACTTAAACATATGAGTTCGCCTTAGACGTAACCGTCTAAAAAACATAGATTTTTCCTCACTCTCAATTGATTCTATATGATTCAAAATGACCGAATTCGAAAGTGCAATAAAATCAACTCGATTCTCTTTCATTTTTCCTTCATGTCAATTTTGACACGTTTGACGAAACTGTTTGAGAATATAAACACACCTACCTCGCTATGAAATTCCTTTCATGCAATACAAGCAGTCTTAACAATGTAAAATTAGTAAACAGTTCCCTAACCATGTGTTAATTAGGTTATGTGGCTTCTTTAACATTGGCAATCTATCCATTGAAGCTCAAGGGACAAGCCCCAACACCCGTGGCATTCACATTCAATCCTCACAGGATATGACCACATAAATATAGTCATTGGAACTAGTAATTTCTACTATTCCTCTTCTATTCGGTCTTCCTTATTCCGGTCAGAAGTCGAGAATGTTCAAGACTGTGATTGTCCTTAAAGTTGGACTTGAGATCACCAGGTGATGATTATATATCCATTGGAGATACTTCAATATTTCTGTTACATGTGGACCTGACCACGGTGTAAGGTGAAGTCCAATTTATGTTATCTTCATATCTGATTGTATGACCAACAATCATGACAATGGGGCATCGGATAATGAACACAAACATCTCTTTTGAATAATCTTAATATGGAAAATTATATACATTGTGATTCTCCCAAACATGTGCATAAGATGGTTATAGTTTGTACTTAAGTGTTGCAGATGATCGCCAATCTTGAACCTAAGAGCGAGATGAACTTTTTGTGTTGGTCTGATAAAGTGTGGTTCGTTTCATTGTTGCGAAAGTGATGCAATTCCTACTCCACTTTCGTTTTTATTATTACTTGTTTATGCTTTTCAAGGGAATTTCATTCAAGCCAAGAACATTGAAGTGAGCAATGCACAGTTTAAGCATACTGTTGCGATCTCATTTTCAGTGCCCTTTTACTGTGAGCGTCACCGAAAGGCTAATGGCTTCACTAAGTGTTAGGGCTTAGCCCAATCCCTCCAAATCCCACTAATTCACAACTTATGGTCTGAGTTTTTAATCTATAAGTTAATTTTAAATAGAGTCATCACTAATCAATTTGGGGGTGGGTAGATTGGAAACCCAAGCGAAATATTGGAAGAAATATTTCAATCATGAGCAACTAAAGAAATTAGGATCGGGGACTTGATTACACTAGTTAATCACTAATACTCTCTCCGGTACCTAGCCTTATTTAAACCCTAAGGCTTTTGGATTTTCAAAGATTTTTGCATGCACTTGTGGAGAAAAAACATATTTTTGGTCTCTCTATTTTTTGAACATATAAAGTATTTTCAGATTTTTATTATCTTTTTTTGAAAATATAAATCATTTTTTGAATTTTTCTGATTTTTGGGAAAATGTAAAATATTTTTTATTTTTTATTATATAATAATATATATTAAAAACAACCGAGTCAGATTCTTGCATCCGACCTGGTTGAACACAGCCTAGGTGCATGGCCCAGCCGAGGTTTGGGCTGGTTTCTACAACTGGGCCCAGCCTAGTCGTGCCCCTTAGCCATGAAGAAAATGAAAGACAAGGCCCAGCCTGCGAGTTAGCCCAAGAAAGAAAAAGCAGAAGCCCAACCCGTTTCTCTCCTAGCAGCTGAACCCTACCCGGCCAAGACCTGCATCCGACCTGATCGTGACCTAGCATCCCCTTCACAGACCTATCTCCCCTCGTGCCCCTACTCTCCGTGATCTGTAGCGGAGGTGGCCAGCTCGTCTTGTCTGGGCTCGGGCCTCCGTTAGCACCGCCTTAGCCAGCCTTAAGCCGACAAGTCGGCCTCCACTCGGCCAGCCACCGTTGCCAACCACATCGCCCATCATTGCCGTAGGCATCGAACTCAAGGGTCCAAGCATGGACTCTCTTGGATATTTCTCTAAACACCTGGGGTACGTCGGCAGGGAGGGGAGAAGGACGCCTTTATCGAGACTAAGATCGCAACAGGACTCATGACATAGAAGAAGAAACGACCACGATAGCTTAACGACGAATGGTCGGAGCCGGAGATCACGTGAGGTGGACGGCCACAAGTTTCGACGTGGTATGCGTGAAATGGGGGCGAGAACAAAAGCCTTGCTCATCGTATCCAGACGCGGCGGCGACGAGAACAATGCAAGCAAATGGCGTTGTCGGTGGTGGAGTAGCAGAGGCGTTGGGTCAAAGCAACCGGTGCCACACGTGGCGAGGGGGCTCACACTCGCGACCCTCTCTCTCTCTCTCTCTCTCTTAGATCTGAAACTAAACCCCCACCCTCTCTCGACTAAGATCTCACTCTCTCGACTCGGGTATCGCTCACTCTCGGGTCTCCCCTTGATGTCTCTCAGGGGAAATCCTTAAGCTCGCTGCCTCCGTCCTCTCTCTGCCTGTGTTTGGCCTTCCTTGACGCCTTATTTATAGGGGGCAACTGACCTTGGTGCGACAAACCAACGTCTCCTCAGCCAAATTCACTTGCTTCGCTTTGAAGGCGCATCCCATCTATTGTCGGCCTACTCCTCTCTCATCCCAGTAGATCGTCCGCGAGTGCGTCATCATTACTACGTGTGAGTTATAGAGGCAGAGGGGGAGGAGGAAGGAAGAAGAAGAAAGGAAAGGGGCTAGGCCAAGGTAAAGGTGGGAATGGGCCTTGGGCCCATGTGGGAAAGAACGAAAAGGGGGGAGCTAAGCATGAAGGCCCAGCCCTACGGGCTTTTTTTTTTTTTTTATCGAAAAAAGTGAAAAATAAAGGAAATAAAATAGGAAGTAAAGCTTAATACTTAGTCTAAATTTAGATGCAAAAAAAAAAAAAAATTAAGACCTAATTGATGCGAAAATCATTTTTGTTAGGGCCGACTTGATCCCTAATTTTCTTATGCAATTTAATCCTAAACACTTAGTCTAAATTTAGGTGTCAACACATACTACAAATGGTGCTCAAATCAAAACATGTCAGGTAACAAACTAGTGTGAATCGCATTCATCCGAGATAGGAATTCCATTTCATATTTCTATTCTGTTTAAACTTCCTTGATATTCCTTTGTGTTTGTAGAGTGAAGGTTGGGAAGAGTTATGTATGAAGAATCACTTTTGAGCATCTTAAATTCAACTTGGCTAGAAATATCATAATCATTGATCAAAATTATTGATTCGTCCAAGAAGCATGTTAAGAAATGGTAAATTCCTTTTCCTAGATCAATGTTTTTTTTTCCATGAAAAACACAATAATAAAGTAATAATTTTTTTTATTAAATATTAAAACTTAAGTATAGCAAAACAATAACAGACTCCACGTCTAACTTGGCGACATAACATGATCCATCGAACAAGTTGCCTAAGCAATGAAAAACATAATCACAATCCAAAATCCAAATAATGATTGCAACCCTACATTTTCGTATGACTTCATGCCGCCGTGGAGTT